>JALPQD010000193.1:2400000-3600000 GCA_023101885.1 Typhlomys cinereus
CGGTGCTGACTCAGCACAGTGCCCACAAGGCATGACAAAACACCTGATGATGACTCAGCACAATGCTTAGCATTGACTTAGCAGGGTGACTCAGCAACGTGCCCAGTAATGACTAAAGATTCAGCACGATTCCCAGCAATCACAGTAGTGTCAAGAGATGACTCAGCACAACATCAGAAATGACTCAGCACAACGTTCAATCATGACTCAGTGCAATGCCAAGAGATGACCTAGCATAATGCCCAGTAATGACTGAGCATAATGCTCAACAATGACTCAGCACAATGCTCAGCAATGACAGTGTAATATCAAGAAATGGCCTAGCATAATACCCAGCAATGACTGAGCGCAATTCTCGGAGATGAAAGCACAATGCCCAGTAATGACTCAGCTCAACCCCCAGCAATAATAACTCAGCAAAATGTTCAATGATGACTCAGCATAATGTCTGGACATGACACAACACCCTGTGAAGACAGCAAAAACAGCCAAAGCAACTCAGTGCAAGGTCCAAGGTGACACAGCAAAAGGCCCAATGATGGAGTTTCTCAAGCTACATCCCTGGAGTTCCCTGGGCTAGTCACAGGCCCACTGTATGGTTCATCTAACCATCAATTCAAAGAGATCTAGAATCACCGGGGAGATGGGCTCTAGTCGCGCGTGTGCGGGGTTGTCTGGATTAGGTTATGAGAGCAGGGAAGACCTGCCTGCTGTGGATGGAATGTTCCAGTCCTGCCTGGCGTCCCTCACTGCATACGGTGAGTGCCAGCTTTCATCTCTCTCTGCCTCCTGGCTGTGGCTGCCTCTTGACCAGCTCCTCAAGCTCCTGCCACCTGGACTTCTTGTGATGCTGTAGGTCCCTCCAGACCGTGAGCCCAGGCAAACCCTTTCCCCCTCAGTTGCTTCTGTCGGGTTTTCTCACAGCAACAGGAAAGGCAACTGAGACAAGCTCTAAGCAGTCTCCTGTCCCCATCAATGGCTCCTGCTTCTATGACCACGAGGCCAGGCCTCGCAAATCTAGTAGCTTCCAAAATTACCAGCCTAGTGTGTGGCGTAGGCGTCTCTCCTCCCTCGACAGGCAATGAATGTCTCATGGGAAGAAATGGGCACCCAGCAGTGCTGACTGGGAACCTGTGGACTCCAGGGCTCCGGCCACCCACAGCCAGGGGCAGGCACTCTGCAAGCCGGGTGCTTTCTCAGAGACCCTTGTGATTGGCTGCATCTGGGGCTTGGCGAGGCAGGGCAGCACTGTCCTGGCAACCTGGGCATCCTGACCTCCCTCTGCAGACAGCCTGGGTTCAGGGATTCAGACAGCCATAGGGGCCAAGTCTTGATGTGTAACCAGTGCTCTGACCTGTGCTTTACCCAGGTTGCCATGCTGGTGTTGGGGGCAGGAGCTCAGGTGGTGTGGGATGTGTGGGTGACAGGGACAGAAGGGAGGGGGCTGAGGGCTGCCAGGGGCCACTTCGACAAACCATGGGCTCCTGGCCAGAGGCAGAGACCTGGGGCTTCCTGGAGTGGAGTGGAGGGTCTAGGTCCCTTCTGGACCATCTGAACAAGGAGGGGACCATCTTGGAGGCTGTCCCTGGATGCTGCTGGATCCCTGCAACCTCACCACACCCACCCCAGGCCCTCTTAGTCTTACACACTCAGCCCTTCAATCAGTGGTCTTTCACTGCTTCTGCCTACCCCAGGGCCTTAGCACTTTCTGTTCCTTCCTCTCAGCCTTTATGACTCTTGGGTTTAAATTTCCTTTGGGGTTTCACCCCAGGAGTGCAAACCAGGACACCTGCTGGATGCTCTCGGAACTGCAGGCTGTGCAGCTGGGAGGCTAGAGGCTGCTGCAGGCTAGCAGGGCCTCAAGAAAGACCTCCATTTGCAGCTGTGTGGCTTCGACAGTAGCTTACCCTCTCTGTGCCTGCTTCACCGCCACATGCAGTGGGCTCTGAATGTGGTGCACATGGCCACACAGAGGGCTAAAAGGCGTCATCGACAGGAGGAAAGTACAGGAACACAGACTCTGTGGACCGGCTCCCAGGCAGCTGCAGGAGCCCCTCTGAGAGCCCAGAATCCACCCTCAGCACATCGTGTGCCAAGGCTTGTTAGAATCCAATTAGCCAAATGGAGGACGAATCACACCTCATCTCCTTCCCCCCTCCCGCCTTCCAGGCTGTGCACTTCCTGCAGCAGGTCCCACCCTGACCTCAGCTGCCCACCGCCTGGTCCTGCAGATCACTGGCAGGCTGAGCCTCGGCTCCCCCATGAGGGCACGTGCCCCTGGGCAGGCCTCAGCATCAGGAAACCAAGGCTCTAGGACGTGAGACATGGGGATGGCGAGGGAGTGCAAAGAACCATTGAGGCCCAGTGGGGGGGCTGGTCCTTTCCTGACGGCCCCAGGGAAACCTTCCTGTGCGTGGGGATGCAACAGCAGGCAGTGAGGGATGAATAGGAGTTGGCTGGTGGGGGCGTAAAGCAGTCAAGAAGATGGAGCTTCTGTGTGGGATCCAGAGCATTTTGGTGCTGCCGGAGGGTAGAGAGTGGGGTAGACTCTAAGCTGAACAGTCGCCTGTCTCATCTCTGTGTCTCCCTCTGTTCTCTCTCTCCCTCACTCTTTCTCTCTCAGGTGAAGGGAGATGAAAGGCTATATCAACATATATCAACAAGAGGCATCTCACTGTCCGTTTGCCTCCAGCCCGGAGCATTGGCACCTTGAAGTCTTCCTCTTCCCATCCAGGCCCAGGGTCCTTGAGGACAAAACTTAAGGATACCCACAAACGCTCCACTCTCCTGACAGAACAAGAGAGAGAGAGAGAGACCCTCGGAGTCCCCAGGTGCTGAACACATCTTGCCACCCACACTTCCAGACTCGCTGGGTGCCCGGATCACATGGTTGTGGTGCCCTGGCAGGGGGCACATGCCACCCCCACCTCTGGGATCCTTCCAGGTAACTGTGGGGAAGGCAGGAGGACCGAGTCCAGCCAGAGCATTCGAGAACATACCAGAGCATTCGAGAACACGGGCTGGTCCCAGGCATTTCAGCTGCAGAGGGACCTGGTTCCCCAGAGGAACAAAGGCAGCTAAGGCCAGGGCTGGCTAGACAGGGCGGATGGCAGCAAGACATGGAGCAGACATGGCGAACGAGGCGGTGAATGGAGGCCTCTGGCCGGCAAAGGTCCCAGAGCAGAGAACTGGGGTCAGGAGGTCCCCGGAACAGGCGTCCCGTGTCCTGTGGAAGGCTGGCCACCCAGCCCAGGCACCGCCACGTGCCAGGTTGCATCTGGCATCTGACCCACGAGGGCGGCTGCCTGTCATCAGAGCGGGCCCTTAATTAGGCGGTAATTGGCTCTCTAAAGATATTTATTGACTTCGAGTGTCTATGTAATCAGACGTGTCTCACACAGTTGAAAAGGCTCGTTAATTTTTTAATAATTAAGTGGCACTTAATGCAACAGGAATAATTGTCCAGCCTTGTCCACGTGAAGCCTCCTTACAGACACGGTGCCCACCCTGAGGCCCAGGCAGGGGACAAGCAGCTGTAGTAGGCTTCTCGAGCCCCAACTGTCTGAGTCACAGGGCAAGGGTCTGCTTTGTGGACACAGAACAAGCCCATAGGTGACAGGACTTGACCACCAGAGCCCTAGGCTGAGCCCAGGTTCACAGCTATAAGACCGCTCCTGGTTTCCCCACAAGACTAGGAGGAGGCAGAGCTGGGATGTTCGTCACACTCACTTCACATATGTTCACATGCACACATGTGAATCTGCACGTCCACATGCCTACACCCCGGTAGTACCCACAACTGTACACTGCATACCTACAAACACATGCCCATGTGTGCGCACACACATATACACACACCCCTGCACACACCCACACACTGAATATCTACACGCACTGCACACATGCGTCACAGACACACATGTTGCACACTTGTGCCCAGCACATGCACACCTGCATGTTGTGAAAACCATACCCACACACTTGCACACAGATGTACGCCCACGGCAGGAGATTGCAGCTCCCTGAGCAAGCAGCATGGGTGTTCGGAGGTCCCAGCCCCCACCCCTCATCCCCCATCCACACACATTTCTAAAAGTCAAATGTGCATACAGGCCAACTCCTGCCCTGTCTGGCCCCGTGGTGATTTCCCCCACTGAAGTGTTGCTCCTCCCACCCGCCCCACCCCCCGCCCCCTGAGAAGCCTGAGGAGAAGGCTGTGCACTCAGAACCCAGAAGGAAACAGCTGTCAGGCAGCTCCTGAGACATCCAGACTCACAGGATCCCGCCCAAGGAGTTACAGTGTCTGGGAAGATTTCTACCCCCAGCTGCCCACCAGCTCTTTGGGAACCCCCAGGGATGCAGCTTTTCTGAGACGTCGCCCTGGCTGGGGTGGGCTGTGGGGTGATGCCTTTGAGTTATTGTTGCAGTCAGCCTGCATGGTTGCTGATAAGTGACCATCAAATGGCTTAAGGGAACAAGGGGTTTATTTTCTTACGATTACTGGTTACAGTTCTCAGTCCAGCTTGATGGGAGAGCATGCACCAACACCAGGGCTGAGGGAACTGGCCACACCATCATTGCATAATGGCTGAGAGATGGACAATCCTTACTTGCCAGACCAGCATGTCTGGCCAAGTGAACAGAAGGATGCCGACTCTCTCAACCAGCTCTCCGTGATTTATTCCAGAGCCTAGTCCCGCCACCATGGCTGGGCCTTCCCCATCAGCTAAACAATCTCTTACAGGTTTGCTCTGGGCTTAACTCAACGATCAACTCTCTACAAATGTGCCCAGAGCTCAAACCCTCCACTGTCAAGTTGACACCTGTGCCTGACCATGACAGTCATCCACACTCTTGTGAGTGACCACTCCCCACGCTGCTGTCAGTAGCCTTAGCAAACTCTCTGCTGCACTAGGCTAGACTTGGGTGGAGCTGGTCTTTTGGTCTGTGCTTGGTGCCCGGTCTGTCCTTGGTACCCAGTCTGTACTGAATTAAAAAAAACACACGGGGCCACTGGTGCCCTCAGCACCTCTGCAGAGGTCACCATCCTGTTCCCTGAGGAGGAGCAGTGTGTTCCCAACTGAGTGGATGGCTGTCCTTGAACAGGTGAATGCCTAATGCCAAGTGATGTTAGGGGCTCTGGGGAGCACACCTGCCTCACCCCCCACAGAAGCAAGAAAGCAGGTGACCAGCAGAAACTTCACACCTGGCTTGATGGCCATCCATCAACTATATCTCCTCTGGAGGTCACCTGACCCCCAAAACTTCAGCCCTTCCCCTCGTAGCTGTGGTAACTGAAAGGCCCTTCCCAGGCAGTAGGGGGGAAACACAGCTCTGCAGGGCCACAGGTCTCTGCCCGACGTGTCTCATGCTGGGATTCTGAAGCAGCTGCGTCTCCTCCTGCCTAATGGCCAGAGGCCATCGACTGACAAGTGCTGCACAACTTGAGGCAGAGACACCGTCCTCACCACCACAGTCATGAGAACCAGGGTGGTGTCAGTCAGACCCCTGACACGCAGTGGGAGGGGTCGGCACACAGCACAGCTGGGAAGTGCTGGTGATGGGAAGACTCGGAACAAAAGGTTGTGTCCACAGGGCTGGGAACAGGAAAGCTCTGGAATGAGTTGTGTCAGCAGGGCCCATTAAGGGCTCAGGTGTTATCCTGCCACCTGGGAGCATCCCACCCTCACTAAGTACACACCTGGAAAGGAACCTCGAGCCAAGTGCCATCCAAAAGCACCAGCAACAAGCACACCCCCAGCAGGGTGTCCCAGTGCAGCGCACCAGGGGCCGGGACTGGCCCATCTTTCCCAGACCAGCGTGACACAGGAAGAGCTCCCCAGAGGCAATGCCTAGCCCACAGGACTCCACATTCTCAGGATGAGAGCGTCCCTGAGCAGGGAGCTGGCCTCTGCTGCTGTCACCTCCCTGGACTTGGAGCCTTCTGGAAAGCTTTAGAAAGTGTTGCTGTCCTTTCTATCTCAAAGCCAAGGACTCCACCACTATGGCGGAAGCGTTTGGACATCCCACAGTTCCGGTGTGTCAATCAGCTACCAGCAAGCAAAGGAGATGAGCATGCCGACCCCACCTGGACGCAAGGGCTTCGCTTGGGATCAAACATGAAGTGCTACCCTGGCCAGGCAGCCAGACATCCTCAGGGGTGCCTCTGAATAAGATGATTTGCGGGGGGATGTCATAGTTAGGTACGGTTGTCAACTTGACTTTTGAGGGTTTGAGCTCTGGGCACATTTGTGGAGAATTAATGGTTGAGTTAAGATCAGAGCAAACTTGCAAGAGATGGTCTAGCTGATGGGGAAGGCCCAGTCCATGATGGGTGGGACTAGGCCCTGAACAGGTGAATAAAATACTAAGAGCTGGTTGCGGAAGTCGGCATCCTTCTGTACACTTGGTCAGATATGGTGGTCTGGCAGGTAAGGATTGTCCCTCTCTCAGCTGTTATGTAGAGATGGTGTGGCCAGTTCCCTCGGCCCTGGTGTTGGTGCATGCTCTCCCGTCAAGCTGGACTGAAAACTATAACCAGACTGTCGTAAGGAAATAAACCTCTTGTTCCTTAAGCTGTTTGATGGTCATTTATCAGCAACCATGCAGGTGAACTGCAACAAGGGGGCAGGCAGGGAGACCCCTCGTGCATATAGGAGACACCAGAGGGTCTCCCAAACAGAGAGACACTTGTTTGTGGGAATCAAGCTAGTTCGTGAGCATCCTGCTCTCACTGGCTTCTGGAATGTTCCTCTCTCTGAATCATTTTCAATTGTCCAGCCGTAATTGCGGGTGCAATTTTCAATTACAGGAACAAAAGGCCCACCGGACCCTCCCAGGAAGTCCCTGCAGCCAGTCCAACAGACTCACATGTGTGCCAGGCCCCGACTCGGAGACATGCCCAGGCTGCCCTGCCCTTTGCCCAAGCTGGAGGAAGGGACGAGACAGCTGGACGAGACACCAGCAGCCTGTTTACCATCATCCTGGGCTCGGGCAGCACCCTGACTATAACTGACAGCTCATCTTCCATCTGGCAGAATTCCCATCAGTATGATAGGACCTCGCTAACTAAACAAGCAAAGCTCTGGCTTTGGGACCACCAGAGTGTCTGGAATCCCTGCCAGGCCTTCTACCCCTTGGAACAGCTTCTTCATGTGGGACTGAGGCCTGGCACATGCACGCATACTGGTCCCGTCGCCCAGCCCAGACCTAAAGTGATCCCCTCGCCCCAGTAGTGCTGCTCAGAGCCCTGGAAGGATGGGTCAGGAGGGTTTTCCTGGGGAGGAAGATCCAGCCACGCTGAGGAGCGGCCACCCCCCGTGCGTGCTCCTAGAGGGCTGAGCAGGAGTCTCTCTGGATGGCCCTGCCATGGAGGCTGATCTGAGCAGTCTGGGGAAGTGCGGGACTTTTCCAGAACCAGATGACCGGACTGGCCGCCTTGATTTGGGGGTCTCTCAGTCCCCCCATTTGAATCCTCTTTGCCTGTTCTCAGCTGCTTGGCCTGAGCCTCAGTTTCCCACACGGGAAGCCATGCTGCGTGAATGTGTGGGCATACTGTACAAGAGCAGGGTACTAACCAAGACGATGCAAGAGAGAACCCCAGAACCCATGGTGGTGGCTCTGTGGCCCGGGCAAGACAAAGCTGGACTCAGAGTGCACCCGGGGGAGCTCTGGCAGTACACAGCAGAGGCGGCCAGCAGCCCAGGTGGGAACAGGTCTCCCACACACACACCCTTTCATCCTCAGCCAGGTGGCACAAGAGCAGCAGCAGATCGGACGCAAACACGGCAGAAACCCAACCCAAGTCCTGCTGGGCTCCCGCACTGGGTGGGGCCTCTGCTGGGGAACATCTGTTCCCCCCAACAGCTGGCAGAGAGACAGAGCATTCTTTACCAGACTGGTGCCCTCGCGTGGCACTGAAGCTTCGGCGTGCCTGTGGCTTTCTCTTCTGGGCTGCAGGCAAGCAGGCGACAAGAGATGCCATCAGTCTACCAGCCCAGCAGAAGGGGCTGCTATAGGCACAGGTCGGGGTCTGTCAGCACTAAGGCTCTGGCATACAGTCAGCACTCAACAGATGAGTAGCACATTCCTAACTTTACACGGAACATTCCTGAAGCATGGGATTCGAGTCCAGGACCAACCAAAATGGAAGGGTCTGCCGGCCAGGGGGCATCTCAGAAGCTCAGAAGGGCTTCCTGCTGCTTCAGCCAAAGGAGCTAAGTGACAGAGATACTTGGGTGCAGTACTGGCCAGACTGACTTCTGAGCACGCACCCTGAGAAACCCTGGACAGACCTCCCCATTCCTCAGTCCCTGCCATGCTGAGGTCAGCAGCGCTGTGTCCTGGGCCACATGTGGGCCAAGCCCCACGGGCCGCGTCTATCCCCTGTCCAGAGTTGGCTGGCTGTCAGTCTGGTGGGCACCAAGCTGAACTCCCTAGACCTCCAGCAAGGCAGCCTGGCTCAGGATCTGTCCCAGGGGGTGAGAGCTGATACAAGAGAAAACCCCAGAACCCAGAACGGTGGCTCCGTGGCCCAGCCAGTGGCTGAACTCTCCCTGTGCCAGCGCTGCGGGGAGAAACCTAAGCACAGGAACGAGATTTGCGTATGCCGTGGACAGCCACCTGCGCGTGTGTCTCCAACCCTGGGGTCTCATCCTCCAAACTCCCAACACAAGGGCCATCGTCAGCCGCTACTAATTATTGATGCTGGACATCCTCTTCTCAGTCAGCTCTGTGCGTTGTGGGGGAGGCGGGACACAGCCATGACAGAGAAGAGCAGGTCGAGCTGAGCAGTGAACCCCACAAGCTGGGTAAGAGAGAAGGATCAGGGAGTAAAGTGCTGGACCCCAGAGGAGAGGATGGGAGGCATACTTCCCATCCCCAGGCTTCTGTGACCCATGTGGTTGGGGGTCGAGGACACAGAATGGAGCTCCTTGGTTGTGCGCACGGTTCCTGACCTCTCCTGGCCCCCACCCTTGACATCTGATGCCTTATCTGTCAGTAGTGTCCAGCTCATGGGACTGGCGTGAACTGAACCTAACACCCCAGAGAAGCAAGAAAGGCCAAGACTGAACCACGAAGGCCAGCAGAGTTAGGAACCTCAAGAACAACCTCTAGGAGCACCAGCTCATGCTAACCCAGCTGCCAGGGCTACTCGGGCATGAGTGCCCACGGCCCTGTCTGCTCTTCTTAGGTCTGGGCAGAGCACATGACCGCCAGAGTGAAATCAAGCTGCCTCTTCTGGGGTTGGGAGTGTCCACACGGCCTCACTCTGGTCCTCAGGGTCCATGATGGCTGTAGTGGTTACTCATGTCTGTTGCTGTGAGACAACAATCAAAATCAAGCAATTTAAGGGGAGAAAAAGGGAGATTTATTCAGCTTACAGTTCCAGAGGGGAGATACAGCCGTGATGGTGGGAAAGACATGGCTGGTTGACAGAAACTGTAGGCGGCCTGCATCCCACCCATCATGGAGGCTGAGAGCTACAGAGGTGCAAGCTACAAGACAGACTGGGCAGGGCTAACACACCTCAAGGCCTGTCTCCTGTGATGTGCTTTCCTCCAGCAAGACTCCACCTCAGAAGGCGCCAAACAACTACAGATTCATGAGCCCATGGGGACAATGCTCATTTCGCATCATGACCAGGACACAGAACCTTCTGGGTCACACCCTTGGAAGAGAGGCCACCTGTTTTTGACACCCATAGAAGGTGCCAGTTTCTTGGCTCTGGGGCTGCCCTGTCCCACTTGTACCTGGAACACAGCCTGTAGACTCACAGGACAGCTTTCCATCTGTCCAAAGCAGTCTGTGGCTGCAGATACACACACCTTACCTGCCACGGAGGACACACGCTTACCTTTTCTACCCGCCCTCCTGGCACTCGGGAGGCAGAGGCGAGAGGACCAGGAGTTCAAAGCCAGGCTGCTAGACATAGACTCTGCCTCAAAACCAATGAAAAACAGAAATCCAGAAACCTTTGCAAATCCGGCCTACCACATGAAAAGTGCAGAGACCAGAGGCCCCCACAGGTGGTGTCATAGTTAAGCACAGGTGTCAACTTGACCGCTGAGGGTTTGAGCTCTGGGCATAGTTGTAGAGAATTGATGGTTCAGTTAAGCCCAGAGCAAACCTGAAGGAGATTGTCTAGCTAATGGGGGAAGACCCAGCCCATGGTGGGTGGGATTAGGTCCTGGATAAATCACAAAGAGCTGGTTGAAAGAGTTGGCATCCTTCTGTTCATTTGACCAGACATGCTAACCCTAACCCTAACCCTAAGGATTGTCCATCCCTCAGCCGTTATGTGGTGATGGTGTGGCCAGTTCCCTCGGCCCTGGTGTTGGTGCATGCTCTCCCGTCAAGCTGGACTAAGAACTGTAGCCAGAAATCATAAGAGAATAAACCCCTTTTTCTCTTAAGCCATTTGATGGTCATTTATCAGCAACCATGCAGGCTGACTGCAACAGGTGGGGAGGACAGAGGCTGACTTCCGCCCCTCCCCCTACACGAGGACCTCTCATAATGCTGGACCTCTCCCTGGAAGGCTCACCCTGGGAGATCCAGGATCCACAGAGCCTCCAGAAGTGGGATGCGGAGCTGGGCTCCCAGCACCCAGAAATCATGGCTCCCACTGGACATAGAGGGACTCCAGTGTCCCCAGGCCTCATGTGGTCTGTCCACCCTCTGGGATCTTCTGGGATAGTTATGGGCCTCAGCATCTAAGGGTACCTTGCATGTGGGACATGAATGTTCTCTGAAAACACAATGCAAGGCCCCGACCCCTTCTCTTCACCTCATGCCATCTCCCTCTTTGCCGTGGGAAGTCCTCTCGCAGCTCCCCTGGGAACCGGTTGAGCTGTGGCAGACTGAGACCAGCAGAGTCTCCACACAGGCGTGTGGTGTGTGGCCCTGCTCAGCTGTGACCAGGTGGGCCTGGACAGAGGACTTCCTTTTTCCTTCTAGCCAGTATCTCCCTGAGTAAAACCCACCACACAGGACTGTGGCCAGAGAGCCCATGGGTACCACCATTCCTGTCCCACCCACAGGCTGGTCCAAAGCCTCTTGTACTGCTGGTGGGAGAGCAGGGACCACCGGGGCTGAGAAATGTGAGAGAAGCACTGTTTTCTATCAAAGAGTTAAAATAAAAGCAGGAAGACTCCATCTAGAAAACACCACCCCCAAATGATAACAAGTCCTGAGTCAACGGGCCCTAAATGCAAATATCATGTCATTTTAGAAAAATCATTTTGTCTCGTACAGAGTAGCTCATGCTTCCCAGAACATCCCGTCAAAACTGCCCCCCTCCCCACTTCCTACCTCTTCCAGCAAACTAGCTAACTACGTAAGAATGTGAGGCCAGGTTCTGACTGGTCAGAGCAGGACCCAGGACGCTGGCCTTGTGGATGGAAGGCCCCTTTGGACGTGTGAAACTTTGCCTTTGCTGGGGTCTCCTGGTCACTGGGACACGTTGCTGGCACGCGGGAGTCTGCAGCTCCCAGAGGCCTCTGGTCTTTCTTGCTTTTCCGTCTCTCCCTTCTGGTCCCCAGGTGGACAGGGCCACTCTTTGTTCTCTTTGACATGACAAATATATCAGCTGCTCATCAGATGCGGCTAGATGCTCAGGGGCAGCAGAGACCCTCAGGGACTGAACCAAGGGAGTGACGGTGCCCCACAGCCTCATGGGTAGGTCCTTCCCCATTCATCCCCTCTGCACCCCAAGGGTCAGAGGCAGCAAGAGTCACCTCTGACCACCCAAGATGGCACCCAAGATGGCAGAGTACTCTCAGCTCGGTCGCCCACAGCAGACCAGGAAGGGCTGAGATGCCCAAGGCCTCATATTCCATCTGAAAACCTTGACGTTACTAGCTGTGCCCTGCGCTGAAACATGTCACCGTGCTGCACTCATCTGTGACTCTCAACACACCCTGACCTGAAACGTCTGTCACCGTGCTGCATGCGCGTATGAGAGTCAGTCCTCTCCTTCTATCGTGCTGCTTCTGGGGATTGAACTCAGGTCATAAGTCTTGGCCACAAGCACCTTTGCCAGCTAAGCCATTTATACATCTCTGCATGCCCTGCGCTGAAACGTCTGTCACCATGTTGCATGCATGTGCGGCCCTCAACACGTCATACAGCCCTCGCATACCACAGGATGAGAAGCAAGGCCCAGATACCCCAGGGAGGAGCTATGGTTACTCAGGACCCCGGGCTGCTCTCTGTCCTGATAGTCAGTGCCCCCCTGGCCACGGCTCAGCAGTGCTCGACAAACTCAGCAGCCCTGCGGCCAGGCCTCCCGCTCCACACACTTCTAGGGACGCCCACAGGAGCTTCGCCACCTCCCTGGACGCCTGCATATGAAGATATTACAGTATTGATCTCTGAACTGCATGGCGCCGCTCCATCCATCACTGCCCTGGCCGGGAAGCAGCAATTACTGGAGCCATTGATTGTCCTTAAGCCACTGCCCCAGGCCAGAGCCCGGCCGGCCCAGATGCCAAGACCTTTGGAGGAAGCAGGGAGGGGCATGGCTGGAGAGAGTCACTTTCTGCCATGCTGTGATGTTACTACAGATGCCAAAGCAGGGGCCCCAGGATATCCCTAGGGTACAGGAGGCTCAGAGGAGCTGAGGCTCGAGATGACTTGGAACCTGTCCCGTCCAGCCAGTGACTAAGCTGACAGCAGAGACTGTTTCCCTGGGCTTGCCTGGGTCACTCTGTCCCCTGCTTGGGTCCG
This sequence comes from Typhlomys cinereus, assembly GCA_023101885.1. NCBI lineage: Eukaryota > Metazoa > Chordata > Mammalia > Rodentia > Platacanthomyidae > Typhlomys > Typhlomys cinereus. The sequence goes on from JALPQD010000193.1 coordinate 2,412,730, forward strand.
GGTTGGATCAAGTATGTGCAGTACCTCACCTCCTTCCACTCTGCTGTCTGACCTTGCTCCTCACCCCGCCCTCCTGGCCTCACTGGGGGCCTGAGCTCTGTGCCTGGGGCTCAGGGTGCACAGATATCCAGGAGGAAGGGACATGGTCGAGAGAGCACAGCCGCACTGTGGCTGGACCCCGCCACACTGACCACCCTCCTGACCCTGAGCCTGTGAGTCCCCTGTCACCCCATTCCCTGCGGCTCCTCAGCTGAGTGTCCCCTCCCTAGGTCCCTGCTCTGGGTCCTCAGCTGCTCACATGGTGACCTGTCTTCCTCCAGGAAACTGGCACAGTGCATGTGCACGGCTCCGCAGTCACCCTGCCACCCATGCCACCTTTGCCCCAGCACCCTGCCCAGCGCACGCACCACGTGCTGGGCTTCTCGGCCCTGTGCCGGAGGAAGAGTCAAGGCAAGGAGCAGGCTGAGGGAGTGACTTCGGGGCAAAACCAGCTTCAGCGTCCATCTCTCTGTCCTGCAACCTTGATCGGACACCACAGCTCAGCCATGAGTGTGGCCAGGACCGTGGCTACATCACCGTGGATAGTGAAACCCCGTGGGTACCTCAGTTTTCCCACCTGCACACTAGACATGACCACGCCCATTACTGTTGTGACAGGAATGCGGTCACCGTGTAGGAAGCAAGGGCCCTGTGACGGCGAGCACGTACCCAGCATGCCTCAACCCACGCAGCTCCTTACGTGGTATGAGGCTAATGGGGACTCCTGGCACCAGCACTGAGTGGGGGAGGGGGAATTGCCCAACCGTATGGGCACTAGAGATTGTCCTCTGTCACACACACACACTGTGGCATGCACACACCTGCACTCACACATGTGCACCTACATCACATGCGCACATTCAGAAGAAAGAGAGGAAGTGAGAAACCAAGAACGCGCATAGCACCTTGTGGTCACGTGGCAGTGGTGTGGAACCAGGAACAGCTGTCCTTTCCCAGCCGAGGGCAGGGCAGGCTCTGCCCTCGTCCAGACCCTTAGACCCCCACCCCCAGGGAGAGCCTCTCCAAGACTCTACCTGCTTCATGGGCACAGCCTGGTCAGTGGCCCAAACTTAGTCCCTGAAGAGATGTGCTAAGGGGGTCTGGCAGCCCATGAGGAGAGGGGGAATGGGCACGGTTTCTTGCCAGCAGGAGACAGGAGACAAGTCTGGGCCCCACGACACAGTCCCGGGTGGGGCTTAACGGATCATATTAGCCCCTTCCGGAAACCAACTCTGCTTGGAAGAATAGAAGGAGGAGAGAGAAGAAGTTGACAACAAGTGAAGTCAAAGGCAAGATCGCTGGACCACACAGCACATGGGCAGGAGACTTGGTGGGCACCCAGCTGGGCTCTGCAGTGTTCTCTGCAGACATGGGCCAAAGGTCGCAGGGAGCTGCCCATCTGGGGGAAGCAGAATCAGAGGTCACAGCTGGACAGAGCCTTCTCTCCCACTGGCTTTGAGTTGAGGAGTCACACACGTGGGCACATGTCCCAGGGGACAGTTTGGCTCCCTCAGCAGACTCCCTGTCTGAGTGAGACCCCAGAAGGTTGGGAAGCCAGAGGAGAGAAACAGCGGATGCAGGTCCTGGGGTCTGAGCTCCAGAACCCAGAATTCCAGCCACGTGCGGGGCCTTGAGGTCTCTAGGTGCGCAAGCTTGCATGGGATAGAGCTCCCCGCTGAGCCTGCAGAGCCTCCGCTTTCAGCTGCCTTCTCCCCCCAGAGCTGTCGGGACTCTACTTTCTACAAAGACACTCTAGCTCCCGGAGGCAAGGGATGCTGGACGTCGCACGGTGGGATGGGGGACACTCAGGCTCTTGTCATACAATGGGATGGGGGACACTCAGCTGCCTGGTCAGCTGGACTTCAGCACTATGGTCACCCATAAACACGCCAGTGGTCAGGGAAGGGCAAGGCACTCACTACCCCGCTCCAGGCAAGGCCCAGAACTCTACCACTTTTCCTTCAACTCCTTGACCGCCCTCATAAGGCACCAGATTCCCCCGGGAGGCTTAGCCTCCTCCGAGGACGGGGTCAGGTGTCTCATCTTTGTGTATGAAGGACGACAGATTCGATTAAGCTGGGCCTGCAACCCACTTAGAATTGATTTGGATATAAATAGGCAACTTAAAACCATCCTGGGTACACCAGGGCCAGCCCTCCTGCAGGTCACACTGAAAGACGCGTGAAATTGCGTCCACTTTCAAATTCGGTTAGTGCTGTGACTCCAGGCACAGGATGGCCACAACAGAGCCGTCTCAGAACAGAGACACAATAGGAATCTCCTGAGTTCTATTTGCCCATCTGTCAGTCTATCTACCACATGCATATCTACCCACCCATCTGCCTGTCTGTCCATCTACCACATGTAGATCTACCCATCCATCTGCATGTCTGTCTTTCTACCTAACATCTGTCTCTCTGTCTGTCCATCCATCCACCCATCCACACACTTATTTGTCCTTCTCGCCTCTTTCTCTATAGCATGCATACAGAATCTCTCTATCTATCTGCACAATTGTCTGTCCACGTATCGCGTATACCTCTGCTCCTTCACCAGCGAACTTCAGGAGTGGAGAGTTAATTATTCATCGACAGCCAATGCCTTCGGACGCATTGATTTTGCTTCTGGTTCCCCCTTGGATCCGGTTCTCGGGTCTGGTTTGATGGCATTAAGTTTGTTGAATAATTAATATGGTAATGTAATCCTAGCCTCAGTGAGCAAATGTTACCTTCTGCTCAGGGGACAGAAGGAAAAGTCTCCCAAGACAGTGTCCCCAAACTTGCTAATGTCACCCAGTACTTGAGTGTCAGCTGCTCCGAGCGGGAGCTTCCACCTGCTCCACCAGAGCCTCTTCCTTATCTAGGGGAAACCTTATGTCCTGTTGTACCCCAGGGGTTCAGACTCCCAGGGGGCTGGAGCACTGTGTTGTTAGAGAACGAGTCCAGCTCCCTGCCCTGTTGGAAGGCTCTGTCTGTGGAGCCCCCGAGCCTAGCCGTGCCTTCGACTCAGCACACGTGGTACCCTGGCAGGAAGAGTCTGCCACCAGCACGCGGCCGTGGTCCCCACAGGGACGCAGCCCTGGCATGTGCACCGACTGCCCCCGGCTCGAGCACACCAGGCTGTGCTTGCTCTCCCGGTCGGAATGGAGGAAAGCAGCCTTGCAGCAACGACTGAAAGCTGAAGGAAAGCCTGCCAGAGGAGAAGAGCCAGGGGAGCTCTCTGGCATCCTACAAGGGCTGGGAAGGGAAGGTGTAGACATCTAAGTGTCAGGAGTTCATACGGGGCCCTGGCCTGTGGCGGGAACAGCACAGTCATCCTCTGCACTAACCTGGCCTGGGGTTCAATGTCACTGTGATCCTCTCCAAATCATTGACCTCAGACCTGTCAGTCGGCCCATAGGGGACGTGCGTATGCAGGGGTGGGGGGGTGCAAGAATCCAGAGGCAGACAGGAGGGTCTGAAAGATGTCAGAACAAAGAAGGCGGACAATGGGCAGGGCATTAGCAGAGGTCCTGCCCCCACCCCAGCACAGTTTCTGTAACATCAGCACTGGGGCAGCTGAGGCAGGAGGATCTCAAGTCTAAGCTGCACAGTGAGGCCATGTCTAAAGAGGAGGAAGACGAGGGGAATCCAGGGAGGGAGGACCTGGCTCCCCCTTGGATCCGGCTCTGGGATCTGGTTTGAAGGCTTTAAGTCTATTGGCTAAAGGAAGAGGAAAAGGAAGGAGAAAAGGAAGAGAGCCCCCCCCAGGAGGATGGTGGCTAAAAAGATAGCAAACACACTGTTCCAGAAGCCTCCAGCAGCCTCCACACTCACGAGCCCTTCGTGTCACATGAACTCGTAGCCACCCCTCCGCGAGAGCACACGTTCTGGTTAGCTGAGGCCGGGATACCCAGCATGGTCCCTCGGGGTTTAGCTCGGCACGAGCATCTCACACAGGGTTCAATACCCACAGAGCAGCGCGCTCCTGTGCGTCCTGAGCAGCACTGCCAGCACTGCCAGCTTGGGGCAACGCTCCCCTGGCTCATAGCCTCCCCCAGCGCTGGTCCTCCCAGTGCCCGGGAACAGAGCAGTAGGAGCCTCCTGTGGGGCTCAGCACATGCTGCGTCACACGCTCCAGGTCCCTCTCCTGAAGCCATCTGCAGCGGCGGAGCAGCCAGTCCCTGCACTGCGGCTGTTCTTCTCTCTGGTCACCCACAGCACGTTCGTTTACTCAGCAAACACTGCTAGGCCTTTGCCCATCCTGTGTGTTTGGCATGTCTGTATGAACGGTGCAGACATCGTCCAGCCACAGTTTACTGTCTGAGTTCTGCACCCTTGCTCTAAGCCTGAGTTCTCTCTTCTGCTCTGGGTCCTGAGTTCTGTTCTCCCCATTGTTCCCTCGTTCCAGGACAGAGGGGGCGCTGCCCTGGCAAAGTCTTATCTTTGTTCTCCACAGTGAGTGGGTTTCCCCTGAAAAGCAAGTGGGGCCATCCCCATGCTTCTGGGGACCACTGTGGAAAGCACCAAGGTCTGGCCACCTCCCCACACTTGGTTCACACTCTGGTTACAAAGCCACTTGCTGAGAAGCTGCCTGGGTGGGCCCGGGACTCTCAAGCATCACAGCTCCCACCAGTTCTGATGTCATCAAGCTGGGCACTCGGGGGATCAAATGCAGCAGCAAGCAAAGCCCCTATGTTCCACACCAGCCCCTGCTAACTGCCCCATCCCCATTCCTACTGCTCCCCCCCCCCCATTCCTGCTGTCTGCCCTATCCCCGCCTTCTGCCCTTGCCTTCCCTGAGAACAGATGCCCTGGGCATGACAAGAGTTTAGGTCCCAGACCACCCTTCCTGCCTCACCAGCTCAGTGCCCCCCCTCCAGGGAAGCTCCGCTGTGCAGCCCTCCCCTGCCTTCTTTCTCCTTTTCCCTCCTCCTCCCTCCAAGTCTCATGTGTATTTCATGTTCTGCACTTGGCACTTTATAAAAGGTCATCCGCTTCCATTTCCGTGACCCCACTAGACCGCCAGCATCCAGCTGCTCCCTTGTCTCTCCTTGCCTGGTATTAATTCTGACCCGGAGTAAACTTGTGAGTGATTGAATGATCCACCATGGCCAAACGCCCGTGAGACACATTAGCTGATGGTGCGGGGGGGGAGGGGCAGAACCCTCGGCCAGTCTCCCGGGGAGCAGTCCTCCCTCTAAGCGCTGGCTCTGCTGAGCCAGAGGCAGCTCCACAGCGGCTTCGATGAACGTACTATGTCAGCCCCGATCCTTCTGCCCCTGGTCGGGTTTTCTGGCCACGGTTCCTATGGATACTGCACCTGCACTCTGTCACCCTGTCCCTGGAGAGCCCAGGAGACCAAATCCCATGGCCATGTGACTGCCGGGGACTTCAGGGAGTCTAGCCTCCTCTCTCCTGGCTTTTGGGCTGCCAGCCACGCTAGAGCCCCTTGGTTGGCAGGTTCATGGCCCAAGCCTGCACTGCCATCAGCCTCTCGATGCTCTCGGATCTCTGGGTCCACATTTCCTCCTCGTTGGAGGACTCTGGCCTCTCCATGAGGGCACATGGCCTCACCTGGACTTACTGCATCTATATGTCTTACTCTATGACAAATAAAGGTCACATTTCCAGGTACCTGCATGCACGAGAGGGCACAATGCTGCCCAGTTGCCCCACTGATGCCTGAAGGAACCAAGACTCAGTCGGCCCAGAGCTGGGTAGGGCAGCAGGATCAAGCCGCCAACCCCAGCGCCCAAACCCTTACTTGCTGCTGAGTCTCAGAGCCGCACCAACCACAAGCTCCCTGGCTTGCAGCCCCGCCTACTGATGCAGAAGCAGCAGCAGCCATCCCCACCAGAAGCCACATGCAGGCAGCGTCCATGCATGGCCATTGTGCACGGGGACCCCCAGATTTCCAGGAGAAAGGCTGTCTGTGGCTGCCCAGCCGTGGAGACCAGCTACCCGAGTCCTGGAAAGGCAAGTCCTGGGCACAGCTGGAGATGGGACTGGGGAAAATTTTGTAGTGGGCCCAGCCCCTCCCCTGTTACACTGAAGAATGCAAACTGCCCCCTGAAGCTGTTTCCTGGATCTCTGGGTCTAAATCGTCACAGATTGCTCCTTGTTCTGCATAAAAAGATTAGAGAGGCTCTTATGAGAACACCACCCCCTAGTCTCTTAACTCCCATGTTTGCAATTCTTGAGTACTTCGTCCTTGACATGAGGTCAACGAGACAGAGCCAGCACATGATCCCACGGTTACAGGTGAGGAAATGGGGACAGACACATCTGTGAAGGACCAGGATGGGCCCATGTGTGGCCCCACGCCTGGAGCTCTGTCTATACACCAGAGACTTCCTCACTATGGTCAGGGCCACAGGCAGCTGACTAATGCCAATCCCACTCCCACCGGCCACACCCATGTGTATTTCCACTTCCTTCGTCAATGACTTTCATTGACTTGGGAGCAACAAAGCTGTGTTCAAGAATCCAACCCTTCGATTCTTGTGCTTCAGCAAACACGCCCTGCTAGTGTCCAGCCACGGCATGGTGACCGCAAGTCTCCGGGCTAGGAATTAGAAGCTCCTGCTACTGAAATATGTGTGATCCCTGAAATAAATTGTGCAGCTGCTCATGAAATACCATGGCAGAGCCTGCGCGGCTGCATCCTCCTCTCCATCTCTATCATTCATCCAGGGAAGGTGTCCTGATTCTGACATCGGGATGAGTGGGGAAGGGAAGACGGGCACAGAAGAGGAGGCATTCATTTCCGTGCCCACCAGGCTGGGGTGGGCCAGGCAGGAAGGCAGACAGAGTTGTCTATAATCATGGCAGAACTGTGATGATGTTATGTTAGTCACACCCAGCACATACACTTACTCACAGCCACATCGGGAGCTGGCAATTAGTTTATGTCTGGGGTATGACAGGAACATCTGCTTAAGGGACAAAAGGGTGCAGTCCAGGTGTTGATCCCACACTACTCGTGCACATGCCTAAGTACATGCTGCACACATGTACACACATGGACATATAACACAAGCATGCCTGTTATAAATGACACATATATAACACATGCTTATACACCTGCATGCATACCATGGTTCACATATATGCATACACATATAACTTACACACCTACCACACAGATGAACATGTGTCCATATGTACATGTACCACACATATGTGTACATACACATGTGTGTATATGATGAGCACATATATATACACACTAAATGCATTGTATCAAAACACATGCATATTGTGCACACATATACACATAGAACATGCTGCCACAGATGCCTGAACCTCCACTAGAACAGATGATCCAGAGGGAAACCCGGGATCTATAGAAGCTGATGGACAGGAAGGTGGGAGGGAACCAGTTGGAGGGAGGGGAGGGAAGGAAGAAAGGAGGAAGGGAAGAGAGATAAGGAGGGGGAAGAAAGAAGGTAGGGATACCTACTCATTGTGCTTGCAAATTTTATTTAATAATAAAGATTTTTAAAAGCACATAGAATATGCATACATATGCACATACGCCATATGCAAATATGCTTACATATACACTACATGCCTCACACGTTTGAAAACATACCCCAAGTAAGCATATTCATACATGTCCACACAGCAGTGCACATACAGACCACACACACATCCCTATTTCTGTGGTGAGGAGGTAATTGGCTCATCTTTGAGTTCAGCCTCGGTTCACTGACATTTTCTCTGCTTCTCAGCCGGTGGCGAGCACTTGGTAATGCTTTCTCTGCAGTGGGAACTCTACTGACCCAGCATGCAGCACTGAGCACACATGTAGCACCGAGCACACATACAGCATCAAACACGCATGTCGCACTGAGCATGCATGCAGCGCCAAGCACAAAGCAACGCTGAGCACACATGCAGCAGCACCAAGCATGCATGCAGCATTGAGCACACATGTAGCACTGAGCATGCATGCAGCGCCAAGCACAAGGCAACGCTGAGCACACATGCAGCGGCACCAAGCATGCATGCAGCATTGAGCATACATACAGTGCCGAGCACATGCAGCACAGAGCACACATACAGCGAAGAGCACACATGCAGCACCAAGCACACATGCAGTGCTGACTTCCTATTCTCCAGGTGAAGCTTGAAAGCCGCACACAACTAAGACAAGAGACTGCTGCCCTGCGGCACTCTGAGGTTGAGGTGGGAACTCCTGGGATATTTGATCCGTGTGGAGCCCAGCCGAGGTCACTGTCCGCCTGTTGGTGCGGCTCTGCTAGGAAGAGCATGAGCTGCAGATCGCGCTCCCTCGCTGGTCCTTGGTTCCTCCTGCAGGATGGAGGCAGGCCCATGCTGCCCCCCTGGTCCTCGATCCCCTGCAGGGTGGGGACGGAGCCGGGCTGCCTACCTCCTGGCAGCGTCGTGGAAGGAACTGGAGGTCGCCTCGTAAATGTTATGGAACGACGAAGCCGACTCCCCAGCAAGCTCATTTTTCTGAGCCCAGAAGCGCCAGAGCTGGATGGAGAGTTGTCAGTGGGTTACAAATGGCTCTCTCCTGGAGCGAGCAGCCCTGGGAAAGGCGTTGTGAAATTTGCAGCATGGGGGTTTTATTTATTTATCTATTATGTCCTGCCTTGTTCAAAAAGGATTTAAGGCAGCTTATGAAGATACATAAAGCAGGACAAAGGAACGCCAGCAAGAAGCGGCAGGGAGTCTGCGGATGAGGAATCAGAGAGTGGCCACCAAGAGCTGCCTGTGCCCAGGGGATGGGGACCCCCAGGATCCTGGTACCTTTAGGAGCATTGGGGGGGGTCACTGTCAGCCTTTCTGAGCCCCAGCCTGGTACCTTTAGAAGCACTGGGGGTCACACTCAGCCTGTCTGAGCCCCAGCCTCCTCGTCCACTCACACACTCATCTCTCCAGGCTTGCTTCTTCACAAAACTGAGGATTCTGATGTGTGTGGGGTCATGTTCACATACGCCATTGAAGGAGAGCCCCCCAGGCAGGGCTAGGTGTAGCAGAAATCTCCCAATGTGGATGACTGCAGATTGGCCTTGGGCTCTTGCTGTTGGGTGGTCACTGCCCCATGATTGGCATAAGCCCCTCCTAGATGTCACTCTCACAGCTCCTGGGCCCCACGAGGGGTCTTCAGGCACAGAGCAAGTGAGGTCTCATTAATGTCTTACTTAAAGGGGAGATTCATGCTGGATTTGGGGGTCCCCCTCACACACACTGGCATCCATTTAGTGATTGCTTGTTTGAGTAGTGAGGTGCCCTTTCCAGAAGGAGTCAGTATCCTTTCCCCTGAAAACTAAATGGGGCTTTATTTGAAAGAGTCTTTCCAGATATAATTAAGGACATCAAGATAACAGTGATCTGAATTTAGGGTGGACTCTCAACCTAATGGCAAGTGTCGCTATAAGGCATAGAAGAGGAGAGAAGAGACAAAGGAAGCCAGGAGGAGCGGAAGCCAAGGTTGGAGGGCTGCAGAGATGGTCCAGGAGGAGCTGCTGGTGTTGCAGGAGCCAAAAGGGATGAGACGAGGCCACAGCCGGACCTCCACAAGAGCTAGCACTACTTGCACATGGCTTCCGGCTTCCAGCCTCCAGAGCGACACAAGACCGGCTTCTGTGGCTGGACTATTGTTCTGTGGCTGTTTGTCATGGCGGCCACAGAAGCCGCTGAACTAAGAGATTCTCCTGTGAGTGTACATGCAACGCTGAGACTCAGGACCCCAGCCATGCACACCACACAGGGCTCGCTGGTGGCAGCCCCCACCATGGCCACATTAGCCACCTACTACCTGGATCATCTCTGTTTCTTCCTGGCACAGCTTCCTGTCTGTGCGTCACAGCCTCTGTCTCTGTCCTCAATCCCAAGGGTGGCTGGGGTAAGACTCTTCTATGTAGACACTGAGCTGTGTTTGCAATAACGTCAAAACTGGTCTTACTTTCCTCAGATGAACAAGAGCTCTCACAAGGTGTGGGATTCTAGGTAAATGAATGAATGAATAAATGTATGACCTTCAGTCCTGACTTGTCCACCCAGTTATCACCCACCCTGGGGCCTGTCTCTAACACTCAGTCCCTCATCATCTGCAGATGGCCAGGGTCCGATCCTTCACTCAGCTCCTACCTGCCCCTCCACGATGGGGCCACTGTGGAATCTGCAGCCACTGGGGACAAACACAAGGATTATCCGGGCTTCTATACAAAGCAGTTTCTAAGCCTTTTTAAATCCTGCCTGCAACATAGTGGCGTATAAATAAGTAAATAGTTCCAAAGCGATTTCCATCTGCTTTCCCTGGGCTGGGAATTATCTAGTATCTTGGCCAAAGCCTCCTTCACACCAATGCCCTAGACTTCCCCCAAGGCCCTGCACAGCCCACCAGGTCCCTCCCTGGGTTTGGTTCTACAGCCAGTTCTGCCAACGGCCCCCACCTCCTCACGGCTGCTCACTGTGAACTGTCACTAGACAACTATTAATCTTCAATCATACTTTTATCAAGTGTCTCTTGCTTCTCCCCCTTGCCACAGACGGCGACTATCAGTACAGCAGCTGTCACGGGTCATTACCAACTGCATAGTCCCCTCTATTACAGCAAAATAGAGCCAGATAGCAAGACGGAGGCAGACTGGAGATCCACAGCTTATCTGGGGATCCAAGCTCACTTCGAATGGAGAGTGAGATTGCACTGTCACATCTAAGCGTGTATCTCATCAGAGAACAAAGGAGAGACTTGATGCCAGCGAATGGAACAACACATCTCCGTGCACAGCCACCTGCAGTGCCCACAACCCACCCAGAGAAGCCAGAGGGCAAGTTCAGAGCTGTCTAGCCCAAGACAGGGACGGCAGCTGGGGACAGGAGACAGGACACCAAGGTAGTCTTCATGTGGCCCTTTAGACTCATGGTGGCTGTAGCGACAGGAAATTGAGGGCCCTCCCCATCGGAAGCTGCCTGGGGTTTGGTGAGATACAAATGCCAGCACAGGTAGCAGGCAGGCATTTGCTGAGTAACATGAGAGGTGACTTGTCACGAAGACAAGTGAGACTGGGCAGTGGTCAAGGACACAGGCGGAGGACACTGGCGGCCTGCGTGGTTCCAGGCTCCAGCAGGCCGGGGAGGTGACGTGGGCGAAGGAATGCGTCAGTGGGCTGAAAACCACACACTGGTGATCAACAATAATTCCAGAAGCCGGAAGCTGTCTCAGGATGGCACAGGGTTGGTTCCTTCAAAGAGGCTGAGGGAACCTCTCCAGCCAGCTCCAGGGACTCCAGGTGACTCTGGGGGTCCTCGGCTAAAAATGCATGTCACCAATCCCTGACTCTGTGCCACATGGCACGTTCCTGGGTGACTGTACAATTCACCATCCCATGAGGCCAGTGAAACACCTATTCCTCCTGGGCTGCATGCATCCCATCCTCCTGAGTGGCACGTGCCCCATCCTTCTGGAATAGGTGTGCCCGATGCCAGAGCCCTCATCCCATCAAGGAAGGGGCATTTTGATTCTGTTTCCTGAGACCCTCCAGAGCAGCTCTCAGTGGTCTCTGCTAAATCAGTTCATTGATATCCCTTGAAAGCCAGACAACTACAGGGAACAAACAATCCAAGAGAGAGTGCAGGAGAGAGGGAGAGGGAAGAAGACAGAGAAGGGAGAAGCAAGGGAAAGAGAAAGGGAGGAAGGGAAGGAGAGAGAGAAAGAGAGAGGGAGAAGAGAGAGAGAGAGAGAGAGAGAGAGAAGCTGAGACCCTGAAGCCTTCTTCAGTGTTTGAAGATCACTGGTCAAGGTGCATAAAGCAGCATCCTTGAAGGTAGCGATGCCATGAACTAGAGTGTGCCGTCTCCCTGAGAAAGGAAGGGAGCTGGAGATAGACAGACACAGAGACAGAAGAGAGGGAGAAGAAAAAGGAGACACACAGACACACAAGCAGACAGGCAGAGACAGAGAGGGAGAGGGCGGGAGGGAGTCCAGTGCTGGGCCACAGGGCACCCGGAGGCCTCTGACCCTCCCCTGGTAGAAAGTGAGCTGCGAGGCAAAGACTGAGAGGAGTGCCTGGGCCCAGTGGATGCAGATAGTAGTGCACGCAACCATGAGATAGTTAGGGGTGCTCTCGGAGCCAGGTGGTCATTGAGGGGTCAGAAGGTGACCCCCTGACAAAGTCCACAGAATCCACTAGCATGAGTCCACAGAACCACAGACACAAGTCCACAGAGTGCACATAACCCACTGGCATAGGTCCACAGAACCCACCGAGAAGTCCATGAAGCCCACTGACATAACTCCACACAAAAAACTTCTGGCACGGATTATGGGACACAGTGGCACAGGCCCACAAAATCTACTGGCATGAGTCCACAGAACCCAGTGACAAGAGTCCATTAAGTCCACTGGCATGACACATGTCTACAAAGCCTGCTGGCACAGCGTCCACTGACATGAGCCCCACGGAACTCACTGGCACGAAGACACGGAGTTGAAACCTGAGTCCACAGAAACCTGCTGACACGGAAGCCAACGACAAGTCCACAGAACCCCTGACACAGCCCACGACACAGTCCACTGGCTCCACCAGCATGCGGTGTGGACAACAGTGCTTTCCATGTAAGGCTCCTCACCACCCTGGACCCCGACCCAAATGCCCGTCCCTTCAGCTCCTTCACCAGCCTCACGGGCTCTGCTTCTGTCACTCTGCACCGGGTCCTTCCAACTGTCACTATCTCCCGGAAACCCTGCTGGGACAGAGCGGGCCCAAGACAGGACCCTTCAATTCTGACTTGAGGTGGTGTGGGGTCATCATGACCCCAAGAGAGCAAGGAGTCTCCTGGGAGTTCAGTGGGTGCTGACTGAGCTGTCCCCTGGGAGGAGCTCTGAGAGGGGCATTTGATCTTTCTATCATGAAGGCCGAAACCCAGGAAAGACTAGATCATTCGTTCATGGGGACACATGCCTGGTGTCAACCAGGTGTGCGGAGACAATGTTTTGCAGCAAGCTGCTGGGGAGGCTCTTGGTCAGCTTGTCACCTGGAAGGCAGGCCTCTGGCAGACCTGCGGGACATTGCTGAGTGGCAAGACCCTCCCATCGCCCGAGGGGCCTTCCCTAGGCAGCCTGTATTCGGATGGAGAAGCCAGCTGAGTCTCAGCAAGCGACGGGACCAGCTCCCCCGAACACCAACTGCCGTGGCTTCCCCACCAGGGTAGACTGTGACCCGGGACAGGGAACGAGCAAACCTTCCCTCCCTTACACTGGCTCCTTGTCAGGTACGTCGTCACAGCCAGGAGATATTTGCAGGGCTTCATCCATCCTGCCATGCGCCAGTCTCCACGGATGTTGGGTCTCCTTCCCGGGCTTCTTGAACCCCTTTCTCACAGCAGCTAGCGTGAGTGCAAAGAAAAGCTCAGGAACTGAGCTGATGGACAGCCTCACTCCACACGTGTGTGCCAGCGTCAGGAATCCAGGGCAGGGCACTGCCCAGGGCTGCTAGAGAACACAGAGCCCCACGTACAGCTGAAACACAGCACAGAGGCCTCGGGATCAGAGTTCATCCACCGCTGGGGGCAGCCCAATCCAGACCAGACTTACTTCCCACCAATGAACCAGAGAGGCTGGGACTGGAACTCTGCTCCCAAGAGCCTGGGGTCACCTGTCAATTCCATGCCACACATGTCTGTACTTGTGCCTACATATGTGCTCGTGTGTGTGTGTGTGTGTGTGTGTGTGTGTGTGTGTGTGTGTATGTGTGTGTGTGTGTCTATGTGCTCTTATCTGTGTGGAGTGCCTTATATGCATGTATACATGAACATGTATGTATGGTGTGAGAAATATGCGTGTGTATACACATGTGGATGGACGTCTGTATTCATAGGTGTGGATGGGTGGTCGGTGTGGGTCATAGGGATGGGTGTGGCTTGTGCACCTGTATGCACAGGTCTGTGCATGTGTGCTGCATGCCTGCGATTGCATTTGCGGCAGCATGTGGGGCAGCTGTGCACAGGTCCTCAAGGCTGCCACACTGGGGGTTCTTGTTCCAGAAGCCCCCTGAGGGGTGCAGTCAACTAGTTACTTCTCAGCCAGACAATAATCAGTGTCTCACCGAGGACAGGGGCTTGTTTCTCCACAACTGCCCCCCTAGGGTGAAAAACTTCTGTGGGAATCCCCCACCATTGCTCCAAGCCCTCCTGACTCGTTTACTGTTATCCACATGCTTGGTGAGCCCAACTCTGGGTGGTGATTCCCCAGCCAGGGCATCAAGGGGCAGAGAGTCTGCCAAATCCAAGGATGAAGACAAAGGAGGCACTATGGCAGAAGCTCAGGTAAGCTGGGTCAGTAGCGGCCGGCAAGCTGGCACTATCTGGGTCCGTCCACGTGGGGCATCTGTGGAGGACTTCCTGGAAACCCCAACCTCCCTCTCCTGTGCCCAGCTTGCTTTACAGGAGTCAGCGCACTGGTTTCCATTCTGTTTCTGGGAGCTCACCCCACAGCTTGCCCTGCTGTTTTGGGCTCAACGTCACTGTTTATCATTAGCAGCGTGTCTGAACACTAGGAGAAGTCACCGCAGTGTGATTAGGAACACATCTGATTAGGATCATGAGTTCTCAGTAGATGTTTAGGAAGCTCCATACACCAGCCGGACACTTTGCCGTCCCACGGGTGGCCTGTCCGTTGCCCACGGAAGACTCCTCTCAACGCGGCAACAAAGACGCCCCGTTTCTGGGACGCATCTTGTTTGGTTGCAATTGGGAAACGTTCTGCAAAGCTGACATTTGTGATAATATATTATGTCAGGTGAAATAGGCAAGAAGTTAATTAAAGTCAGAGAGTTAATTAATGAGACCCGATACACATTAGCGATCATTGCCTCATCTGAGAAGCGTAATTAAGGTGGCTTTGCGGTGTTTTCTGTTCTCCTAGGTGGCGTCCTGACAAGTCACAAAAGTCGTCGGATGTCGGAGATGTAGCTCTCGGCCCATGGCAGCTGGGACAGCAGGATGGAGCAGCCGCCATGACAGGAACACAGAGTCGCTTCATCCCAGTCATGGGTCGCCCACCAGGAGTCATGGACACTTGAGGATCAGCCAAAGTTGAAGCCGCGGGGGTCAGGAGACAGGACAGTGGAGGGCAGCAAGAGCTTGCCCTGGCTGGGCAAGTCAGGCGACAGCAGTTCTCAGGGACGCCCGCTGTCAGTGAAAATACTAGTGTCAACACTCTGAAAGCCCCTCAACCCCAGGCAGTAAGCCTTACAGTCACCTGAGAAAGGAAAGTCGCTGAGATGCCCGCGGCAGCCAAATGTGTGTCTGTGGCTTCCTTGGGCATGGGGGTACCTGGGACTGACAAGGGGTAGAGACAGGCATGTCAGGATGGGGGAGGACGCGGCCTGGCTGGGGAAGGGGCAAGCACAGTGCTCCAGCGCTTCCCAGGATAACACCCAGAGCAACTGCCTCCCCTCCCCCACCCAGCGCTCCACCCTCTGTAAAGTGGGTTTCCTCTCAGCCCTGAGAAGTCAGCAGAGAATCCTGCTGGGGATGGGGAGACAGCGTTCAAGGCCTCCGCAAGGGAGGTGTCCCCCTGACCCGAGAGGGGCACAACGCAGAGACTGGTTGGGGTACACTTGGGTGCTTAATAGAAATAGCCCTGACCGGGGCACCAGGGGCTAAGAGCGGGAGGTCAGAGGTCATGAGATGGTCTCTGCATGATGTTGTTCACGTGCAGCTGTGGCACAGACAGCAGCATCTGCCTGGACAAAAGGTTATGGTCCAGGAGCAAGATCCTAGGACTGGGCCAGGCCACCAGGGGCCAGAAAGAGGCCCAAGCCAGAAGGGAACCATAAGTTTAAAAGGGCCTTGGGCCCGAAGGGGGCTTTAGGCAGGAAGAGGGCTCTTGTACTTCACCTGCATGGTTGCTGATAAAATCATGACAAAATTGCTTAAGGGAACAAGGGGTTTATTTTCTTATGATAGTCCGGTTATAGTTCTTGGTCCAGTTGACAGGAGAGCATGCACAAAAGGCCAAGGGAACTGCTGCACCATCGTCACATAACAACTGAGAGAGGGACAATCCTTTCTTGCCAGAGCAGCATGTCTGGTCAAGTACACAGAAGGATGTCCCCTTTCTCAAACAGTTCCCGCCATCTTATTCACCTGCCTTGGGACTAGTCCCACCCACCACAGATTGTGTCTTCCCATCAACTAGACAATCTGCTGCAAGTTTGCTCTGGGCTCAACTCAACTACAAATTCTCTACAAATGTGTCCAGAGCTCGAACCCTCAACCTTTGAGTTGACACCTTTGACTAGACACCCAGGATTGCTGCTATCTACCCGCCTCGGGTCTCAGCCCTGCTGGACTTAGGATCAGCCTGAGGGACCTAGACAGAGTGTCTTGGACTTAGGGACCACCAGACCAACTGCGGGGGAGAAGGGGGGGAACCAGTTACTGGTGAGATTGAGTTGTTCCCAGGTCAGGTGAGTCCCCTCCTCTGAGCTCTGAGATTGGGTTTTCTGCCTGAAGTCCCAACCCTCCCCCTAGGCTGGAGCTCACCCCCCACCACAGTCACATTAGCTGCATGCGTGAATTTCAGTATATGTCCATGCGGCCCCCCAAGGACTCACAGCAGATGAAACCAGTCTATCTTTAATGGCACCATTCAGGTGGGGAAGAAATCTACAGGGAAGAGAAATGAGCAGGAGGTGTGAAAAGAGAGTGGGGGAGGGAGCAAGCATGCCAGCCAGGCTCAGGACGTGACACAGATGAGGACCAAGCAGACACAAAGCCCTGCAGGGTGTGGGTCTCAAGTGTTCCCACCATGAGAGCACCAAAGGCCCAGTCGGCTGGGCTCCCCACCAACCCCAGAAACTGCTAGAATGTTCTGGCTGGATTGTCCGCATCCTTCACACTGGAAACAGACACACAGGGAGAAAGAGAAGACCCCAGGAGGAGTGGCTGAGCCAGGATGGGTGGCCTGGGACACTTGTGCCCGCTGTTTCCCGGGACCTGGCACTGCAGGCTGCTCAGCCAGGGAGGGCCTGGCAGGCGCGGGAGCGGGCGCGGGAGGGGCCTCTACCAAGCGTGAAAGTGATTTAAAACTCCGGTGCGGTGTGAAGCCAGCAGCTTAGCCCCCATCATGTCTGGTCTTCGCTTCTCTGGGACACGCTCATGCATAGCCAAGAAGATCCAACATGTTTATGCATGACGCCACCGGAATAAAGCAAGCCAGGCGCTGTTTGCGCGGTGTCGGGTCTCAGTAAGTGGACGCCTTGCAGAAATCAGACAGAAAACCTCAGCTGATCCCGAGCGCCCCAGACAAGGGATGGAGCTCAGAGGCAGCCCCGCCCTGTGCTTGGCAAGGGTGACACGCAAAGTCCCTGTGGGATTCAGCATCCCATGACCACAAGGGGTGCCCAACAGCTCCTTACCTGGGGGGGGGTGCCAAGCCCCTTCTAGGACAGACACAGAGGCACCAGGCACATTATCCTTGGGTACCGCTATCTCATCTGAGACCTGCCTGTGTGGCCTCAGTCCCTTTGGTCGCATTGGCTGGCACTCCACAGTGGCATGGCCTGGGCCTCCCCCACGTTGTGCAGCGTCTCAGTATCTCTGGGCTTGCGCCATCAAGTTAAACCCTACCTTCTCCCCCTGCGGTGACTTCTCTGGGTTCCTCTTGCCCTGGTCCTGTCCTGGATTCAGGTGTCACTCCTTCTGGTCTAGAAGACAACATAGGCATTAAGTCTCAGGAGTCACAAACACCTGGCCAAGGCACCCTGACCAGACCGTGGCAAACCCAGCCACAGCCTGTCCTCCAACCCCCTTGGGAGGGCCTGAGAAAGGGACTGTCACGTGCTGGCCCTGCCTCTATGTGTCCCAACCAACGTTCTTGGGGAAAGACAGCTGGGGCTTAGGACTGGACAGCAAGGCCCTAGGACAGCCAGAGTGGGAAGGTAAAATAGGTCCCCTCTCGGGCCCAAAGCGGTCCTCGCTTCTCTGAACTCTCGCTCCCCAGGCAGGCAAGACAAGCCGAGTGCAGGGATTACACCCCGTTGGTTCCTGGGGGCCACTGAGCTGCAGGTGACAGGAACCCAGCTCCACTGGCGTAGGCGACAGAAGCTGGATTAGTTCATGTGTCTGGGAGGCCGCGGGACACCAGCATCAGGGCGGGTTGGATCCAGGGTGCAGAAGTATCATTGAGTCTTGTCCCTTGTTCTCACACAGCTGTGGCAAGGCCATATCTCCTAGTGGCCAGGACCCCTGACTGGAGAAGCAGAACCCCCCTCCCCCGCAGTTCTCCACTGAAAGCACCACAGGAAGCCCGCGGCTCTGTGGGTCGGTGGGGATTCTGTCAAAGGCATGACTCGCCATGGGGTCCCCATCCAGATCCCCAAGGAACAGATGTCTCAAGAGGGGCTGTCGGGTGGGGGCTGCAGAGAGCGCACGGCGTCCAGAGAGGGCGGCCTACAGTGAGGAGCTTCCTGACAGACAGAGACGGAGGAGCGAGGGGCAAACGCCCACCTCACTTCCTTCCTCTTGCTCCTGGGGAGTCTCTCGCCAACGGAAGCCACCAGAGACAAGAAGGAAGCAGCGTAACCGTGGCTGTCAGGCTCCTAGACGTGAGACACAGGCTGGGGGACAGCCAACCCGAAGCTGGGTGGGGGTGATGCCCACCATGGGCACGTGCTGACAGGAGGACCAGCTAGCAATGGCAGTGATGTCAGCTGTAACCACAGTAATTGTGGTAGAGACAGTAACCGTGGTGATGGGGGGGGGGTGGCAAGAAGTCACAGCGATGGATGGTGACAGTGATAATGATCACCATGGTCATGTAGGTGATGGTAACCATGGTGATGGTGATAGCCATGTGGGCGGTGGTAACCATGGTGACGACTCCAGCAGTGCTGCTCATGGTAGTAGTGGTAACCGTGATGACGGGGTTGGTAGTGGTAGTCATGGTGATGGTAGTGTTCCTGTTTGATGGTTTTTATCGAGGTGGATGCTGCTTCCTTCCATCCTCTCAGGCCTGTTGTTCCAGCCTCATGGGACAGCTCCTCAAGACAGGCTCCAGGCAAGTGCCCATAAGAGACGGGACCCTCTGCCCACATTAACACCACCAGCAGGCAGGAGGCAGGAGGGGGCGCTGGTGTGGCAGAAGAGAGGCGTCTGGGGAAGAGTGGCCTGGCTGCCACACTAATGAGCCCCCCACCCCCACCCCAGAACCGTCCTTTCCACTGGATCCTCCAAGCTATAATCTGGAGGCTGGTTAATTAGAGCCAATTTGCTCTGGATCCAAACAGTGTTTACTGCCGCGTGCAGGCAGTTAGGGGACAGTGGCGAATACTCCTTGCAAACTCCTAAGAGGGAAGAGGGCTGTTAAAGGGTCCCCCGGCTCATGGAACATGACTGGGGCATAGCTCCATGGTCAGTGACCCCGTGAAAGTCCCACTTACAGAGCCTCGGCTTCCAAATATGTGGAGGGGAGAATCCGGGCTGCCCCTCCTGGGATGTGACTATTGAAAGACAGGACACTGCTGCTGTGGTGTGCAAAGGACAGAGTGGGCCCCCTCTGCCACTTCTCGGGCCCTATCGGCGTATTCACTACCTGACAAAGATTGCTCAGTGTCCTTGGTCCTCTGCCCTAGTGCACGTGTTCCTGTCCTGTCCTGTCCGCACTATACTGCACTGTCCTGCACTGTCCTGCACTGCACTGCACTGCACCGTACTGTACTGTACACAGTACTGATGCTGAACCTGTCACTCATGGTGCTTGAGGATCTCCAGGACTTTAGCAATGACCTTCTCAAGGGTGGGGAGCAGGAAAGGCAACCACCGGAAGGTGAAAGTGGAACCTGGACCCCTGGCTGCTGACCAAGATCCCAGGGTAACTGGGACAATCTCCAGCGGTCCCCTCCCTCCCATCCAGTTGCCTCTTTAGGGGCTCCTCCCTGCGTACACTTGACAGGGCAGGACATCAAGAGACTGGGGTGCCTCGGGTCAGGTGACCAAGAAAATCTAGACACCCCAGTACACTTGCACTTCCTGTACATAATGACTGGAAATAGACAAGACGGGCTTATGCTAAAAGTTGGTGTTTGCCTGAAAGTCACCACTAGCTGGGCTTTCTGTAGGTTTATCCAACAGCTCTGTACTGGAGCCCCCATCAAACATAGAACCTCATGGGAGGCGTCAAGCATTGCTGCGGGAGTCCCCAGCAGAAAAGCTGTGGGTTCTTTGTCATCAGAGAATGTCTTTCAAATGGGGTCTTGTCTCTACGCTGGGCTGGACACCAAGAGTGAATGCATGTCTCTATCCTCCTGACCTGGAGCTCCCCCAAATGTCCATCTTACCGACTGGGGGTGTCCTGCAGGCAGATCACTCCCAAGCCAAACATCCCAACCTCCTTATGAGGAACACCTTGGCGAAACTCTAACTCACCATCACCCTGGGGGTGGATACCCCATGTCTCCTCAGCCAGGGTCCTAGAGCACGTTCTTACCTCTGTCCCAGGCTCTGACAGACCCTGGAAGCTTCTCTCTGCAGAACATGGCTGACAGAGACCATCTCTTGTGAGGCGCATTAGTTCCCACTTTGGCTGCTGCAACAAAGGGCAGCATAAAGCAGGAAGGGCTCATGGGTACATTGCATAGTGGTGGGGACGGCACTGCAGTGGGCATGTGAGGAGGGTTTCCCACGGTGCAGGCAAGGAGGATCTCATGGAGGGGACAGCCAGAGGACACTGCAAGGGTAGAAAGCGTCTGGGTGAGGATTTATCTAGAATGATCCCCCTCTGGTCTCTGTCATCTCTGAAACAGGCACATCATCACCTGATCTGGGTGACTTGGGGGCACCTTGCATGGAGGGATACCCAGGGAAGACCTTTTGCTCCAACTGACCACACATGACAGCATTCTCTCACAACCTCCATCTTTTATGACGGGTCCAGCAGTGACCTAAAATCACACTGCACTCTACGTCCTTTCTGTGATCTTTAGAATTGGCACAGCTGAGTGAGTTGCATGCCCACTGAAGCACAGAGGGGCAGCCCGGTGCTGTCGGCCACCTGCCACGCTTGCGGGCTGAGGGAAGGCTACGCCAAGAGGTAGACTCCAGCACAGTCTGGTGGCCAGTCCTTCCCCGTGGGGCAAGTGTCCACAGGACTGGGCCAGGTACTAGGCTGCTGTGCCTCCTGGCCCGCCCCTTGCTGACACCTCTTTCTCTGGTTTGTAAGGATGTGATGAGGACTCATGGATGGCCCCAGGCCCGTGCAGTCCAGAGAGGTCGGCCGAGGGCACCACAGTCCTTGCAAGACCCAGGCTGAGGTTTTAGGGCAGCTCAGCCATGAAGTCTTCCTGCTGTGAATTCCTGGCCTGATGGTGACCAAGGTCACCTCCCCCAACTGAAAACTGCCCCTGAATCAAAGACCACTGACCCTCCTCCCTCACAAGCCCACCCTGCAGATCCACACCCTGTACCTAGTGTTTAAGGTCCTGCCTGTGGTGGCCACGCTGACCAGCACATCCTGTGGACACTGCATCAACTCAGGACTAGCTCCTGGCTCTGCTCTGCTGCCTTTGTGCCTGGCATGGGCCGAGAAGGGTTCTCTAAGGTAGACACTGGCGTCTTTAGGAGTTAGCCCCAGGCAAGCGCATGGGGAGGGGACAAAGCAGGAGGACAGTGGCCAGCTGGAGCCGGCAGCTGCAGGTCGGGTCCTGGGAGGGCAGGGAGCGAGGGGGACAGACCTCCAAGAGTCCTTCCTGTTAGGCTTCTGATTCTGGGCTGTGAAGCTCTAGCTTTCCTTCACTGTTCCCTTCCCCGTCCCTTTTACCTCCTGCAGAGTACCACAGTTCTGGGCCCAAGAAGCAAGTGAACAGGACCTGAGCATAGAAGCCTTCCAAGGACCTGCAAGGCCAACAGTGCCTGTCATCAGGGGCGAAGGGGCTACCTGGTACCTCCCTGGCAACTGGAGTGGAGCAGCTGCTGCCCAGAGTCCGGGGCCCCCCAGCCTGCATGCAGGGCAGAAGGCCGGGCCGAGGTCCCTGAGTCCTGTGGACATAAGGGCCGCTCCCCAATTGAGCACAGGAAAACGAGTCCCCTTAGGTCAGGGTGAAGAGGGGCAGCACTCAGAGAATAGAATTTCAGAACTCGGAATAATCGCCTCTTAAAAGCCTCTTTGAAACCCCAGGGTGAGATGCCCCTTCAGTTTAATTCATCCTCAGGGCACCCAAAGGGCATGGGCCACAGCAGGAGGGCTCGCCCTGCTCCTCTGAGCCCACACCCTCCTGCTCAAACTAGGCCAGAGGGGCACAGCATGCCTAGGGGCAGGGCCTGGGCCCACCCCGCTCTGCCTGTCTGTCCCTGGCGCCCTAGGCAGGGTGTTTAAAGGATTCTCGGAGCACAGCGGCCATTTCCCCGTAGGGGCAGCCGGCCCTCTTGCTGCCCTTACCCACGAGCATGATCGCATGTGGCTCACAGTCACTCCCCAGCGTGATGGGTTGAGTGACCCGTGCTGGAAGTCATCGCAGAGTTCAGCCAGGAAGAAAGACGAATCGTGGACCCGAAAGTCCAGCGCCCTGGGGCAAGTTCCAATGTGGCCAGGCGGCTGCAGTCACAAAGAGCCAGGCTGGACCAGAGGCCTCTGACTGTGGGAAGTGGCCGGCGCTCCTGGGGGGAATGGACGCTGCAGAAATCACAAGTGATCTGCATGGGGCTGAGCTCAGTTAAAGGCCAACATGTCCGGCCATCCAGGTCCCGGTGACTATCTCTGCATGGGAGTAGGATTCAGACCCAGGCGCAAGTGCTCCCCAAAGAGAGCTGTTCTCTCATCTGATATTGAGATTCACACCTCCGTGAAAATGCTGAAGGGTCTGGGAAAGAAAGCCAGAGGTGTGAGGATGGGAAGGGAGGTAAATATGACTTTTGGTTAGAAGACTTGGAGCTGGGGCTGGTTGAAACAGGATAGAGTGAGAGCTTGAAGGAAAGGCAGGAAACGCTTTCCCAAATGTGAGTGTCCGCCATGAGCCCCTTCTGCACACTTGGTCACCTTTCCCCACTGGGACATCGACTCCTATTCAGGGAAAAACAGCCCACATATAGAGCTGATGATTTTTAGAAGCAAGAGACCATGTCTTATTTGTCTTGAAAAACTATCCCATCTCCCCTGGGTCACTCTAGGTCAGAGTGGTGTCTATCACACAAGAGACTAAGGAAATAACTCATGAAGAACTGAATGAATGAGTAGATGAAGGGATACATAGATGATGGGTTGATGGATGGGTGGACCGGTAGATAGATGAATGGGTGGGTGGTAGATAGATGGATGGGTGAGTGGATAGATGCGCACACACACACACACACACACACACACACACACACACACACACACCCAGGGCTCACATGATTATACACAATTATTCTGTAGCTCTTCCTGTTACTTTTTTGAGATTATACTCTGTGTGTGTGTCTGTGTGTGTGTGTGTGTGTCTGTGTGTGTGTGTGTGTGTGTCTGTGTATCTATGTGTCTATGTGTGTATGTGTCTGTGTGTATAAGAAGCACTGTGTATACCTGTGGAGGTCCAAGGGTGACTCCAGGAATTATCCTGGATAGCTTCTACCTCCTTTTGGCTTTGCTGGGATTTCCCAGTCTCTGCCTTCCAAGGACAGAAGTACAGTCCACCACCACATCTGCCTGACATGTTTATGTGGGATCTCAGCTCCTTCTGCTCGAGAGGCAGTCTTAGTCCCTGAGCCGTCTCTCCAGTCCAGGGCTCACAGTCTTGACTTTGACGTGGCTCTTGCCGACCTGTGCCAGCACAGTCTCTCTGAGGGGCTCACAACTTACCAAAGTGTCACGGAGTGTGTGTCTCCACACGGTGTGGTCTCCAGCCCCACTCCCATCTCACATTCTGGTGAAACTGTCCTGTCAATCAAGTCCATTCAAAGGCACCTGTCAGGGCCAGGAGGGTGGGGACCCTGGAGCTCTGAGCTCCCTTAGCCAAAGCCTTCATGGGGCCGGGAAGGGAGGGAAGGGAGATGAAGCACCCCTTCAGCTACACTCATGAACCCACGAGCCTCCACCCAGCTTCTGTCTGTGACAGTTCTTCCTAAGCACCAGCCACCCACATGCTACTGTCCCTGGGAGGAAGTGGCCCAGGAGCTGGATAGTCCTGTGCCTCATCTCCCTAGGGAGGCATCAAGGCCTGGGCAGAGCACGAGTGTACCCAGAGCTGCATGGGCCAAGGAGGCTGTGTACCTGGGTGGAACCCCACAAATTCTAATGGACAGTCCATTTTCGCTCAGTGCCCTGGACATACTCCCTGCCTGATGACCCTGGTATTTCGTGTGCTTTCTCTGAAGAAATCTGTGGGCAGGAAGGTGCCTCATGCCAGCCCTCTGAGAGTCTGGGGGAGGTCGAGATAGATGCTGAGTATGGATACGTGGGGCAGAGGCCATAGGCCTGCCGCTCCCTCACTGGCTTGGTCATGCTCTGTGGCCTAGGGTGATTGGTGTAGCCTCTCTGAACCTCATTTCTGACAGACACTGTTGTTCTCAGTGGTTATGAGCAAAAATTCTGTAGCCGACATTTAGATTCCAGTTATGTCACGGTTCGCCTGCATGGTTGCTGATAAAATCATGACAGAACAGCTTAAGGGAACAAGGGTTTATTTTCTCTTATGATTGTCCGCCACAGTTCTTAGTCCAGCTTGGCAGGAGAACATGTACTATCGCCAGGGGGTCAAGGGAACTGTTATGAGAGAGAAGGACCATCCTTACTTGCCAGACCAATGTCTGGCCAAGTGTACACAAGGATGCCAACTTCCTCAAACAGTTCCCTCCATTTTATTCACCTACATAGGGACTAGTCTCATCCACTAGACAATCTCCTACAGGTTTGCTCTAGGCTTAACTCAACTACTGATTCCTTATGAATGTTCCCAGAGCTCGAACCCGCAACCATCATGTTGTACCTATCTATAAGGTAGCTGTGGGATCCTGGGTCACTGTGGACCTGTTTCCCCTGTTAGTGAGTGGGGATAAATATCTAAGTACCTCCATAGTAGAAAGCTCAGATCTCAGGTTAGATCAGATGAGGAGAGACACAGAGGCCTGCCCTGGTAGGTCATTTTGTCCCCTGAGGGAACCTGTCTGCACCCTCACCCCAGTGAGGTGCCTAGTGGGATGCCTAGCAAACATGAGGGCTGGAGGTGGCTGTGTGGACATATGAGCCTCACAAGCAGCCTGCTAGAAGGCAAAGGGAGATGGACATCCCTGGAGGAGAGAGGGGTCTTTGAGGGCCCCTTGAGTTGAGTCTTCATCTGCCTTCAAGCATTGGCCAGCATTGCTTGCTAGCTGGGTGCTGGGTGCTGGGCCACTAGATGGGACAAGTGGGAACGGTCCCTGTCCCAGGTTCTGGTCCTCTGTCATGAGACCAGCAGGAAGCTGGTCTCCTTGGAAGCATGAGCAGCTCTGTTCTTTCCCTTCCTGGTTGCCCTTGAACTTGAGGCTCCTCACACCTGTGGGACTAAGCCAGCCCGATGGGCAGGGAAGCATCTCCAGTTCCCGGGCCCACGAGGCCTTTCCACTTGGCTGTGTGTATGGCGAGCAACGGGAGCTGGTGGCCCCGGGCCACAGCTCCTTCTACACCGGTCTCGCCACCCACCGCCATGTTGGAAGGTGGTGGCTGATGGCTGGAAGGTCACTGACAGGCTGCAGAGGAGGCCTCTGGGGGTCTGTCTCACAGTCTGGAGGCTCCCGTGGACCTATGGCCAGGGCAGGCCGGTGTGGCAGCTGCTCTCGGCATTTCTGTTCTTCTGTGGGCAGATCTGTCTTTGCTGTAACTGTGGAGAACTGAATCTGGGAAGACAGGGAGGAAAGCGCACAAGCGCATTTATAAGATACCTGATCCCTCCGAGAGCAAAGGACCGAGAATGGCGGCACGTGCTGGGGATGGGAGGAGCCGGGCGCCTGTCCACAGCGCAGTGGAGAGCACGGAGCCAGGCCAGAGCATGAAAAGCAGCGCTTGCGGGTAAAGAAGCCCAGGGCTGCTGAGGGTCTTTCCTCCCACACTGGCCTCTGCGGGGCTCCTGCTCCACCAGGCCAGAGCCAGCCCTGTGCCAGTCCCGCTGTGTGGAGACAGCATGACGGGCTGCCGTGCTTGCCCTCACACTGAGGGTGGCGCGTGTGCTACACCAGCCTATGCGCCTGACTGTTCCCATTTCACAGGTGTGGACAGCGAGGCTAGACAGCACTTGTCTCCAGAGGAAGACAGGGCCTTCCTGTCCTCCATGGTCGCCCCTTGGCTTTCTGGAAAGATCGATGAGGCTCTCATAAACTCCACTGCAGCACTCTCTCAGCGGGAAGTGGCACATGTGTTTAAGGAGGTGACAGATTTCATGGGGAGAGGAGTAAGGTCCAGCCAGGGTTGGCCCTGGCTTCATATCAATGCAGAGGCTCAGTGGGGACGCGGTGGATGAGGAACGGGCCTTCTGGTCAGCAGCTCTCTCTACCAGCCCTGTGGATCCTTCTAGGCCCTTTGTCTCAGCTCTTCTCCACTTCCGCCCCGTCAGCCAGGAACAGAGAAGGACTGAGCAGGGCCCAGAACCGCAGACCTGCAAAGCTCTTCTCTATGAGAAGGGGAGAGGCTGGCTTGGGAGTAGCACTTGGCAGGCTGCAAGGCTGTTTCCTCCTTTCTCACCTGGCCCTTCCCTCAGCAGCCTTCTTGGCTCATGGGGAGATGGTCCAGCTCAGAGGGGCTCTCTGGTGGGAAGGGCAGGGGCAGCACTACAGTCTTTCTCCCTTGCTCAGCCTCTCATCCACAACACGAGCATCACCTGCCAGGACTGCCTGGCTCAGGCGCTCACCTCACCCCATCTGCTCTGCTGTCCTTGCCTGGCCACACCAGGGAGGCGCTGCCCTGCTTGGTATTCTACAGAGCACAGGAAGGAGAAAAGAGGTCATTAAATGTCTAATGAATTAATACATTAAAGACAAGCAAATGAGCAATGTTCTTCTCGTCTTGAGCAGTTTTCTGCCATAGGTATGACATTCTCAACAGCACCAACAAGGAAGCTTGGTCTGGGGAAGCAAGAAGACCCCGTTGGACGTCCCACTGCTGCAAGAAATACATGGAAATCTATAAGGTTTGTGCCTGGCTTAACTTTTTCCTCTAAAAAGTGCCCTGTGCAGTAGTATTTAGTTGGGCCCTTGATGGAAGCTCCCTCTTTTCAGAACCATACACCCCTGCTCAAGGTCACCTTGAAGCCTGAGGAGTACCCTGTGGACTCTCC
The DNA here is from genome assembly GCA_023101885.1 of Typhlomys cinereus. Classification (NCBI taxonomy): domain Eukaryota; kingdom Metazoa; phylum Chordata; class Mammalia; order Rodentia; family Platacanthomyidae; genus Typhlomys; species Typhlomys cinereus. The sequence goes on from JALPQD010000193.1 coordinate 2,440,004, forward strand.
CACCAACCTTGGCCCCCAAGATGTATGTCTGGTGAGTACAGCCCAGTGCAGACCTGCCAAGTCCTCTGGTGGCAGCTCTCTGGATTTAGAATCCGGATGGCCCTGTGCTCTGCTGGCTCTGATAATTCAGTCCCCACGGAGCACAAGGAACACAAGGACTCTCCGTACATGTGTGCTCAGAGACACAGCAGTCCTCAAATCACAGAGCCGTGCAGGGTTCAGTGTTAGATCCAGATGTGTTCTGCCCTCATGCTCCGGAGTCGCTCCACCCCACTCCTGATACTCTTGCTCTCCAAGGAAAAAGTCTGACAAGCACAGACCTAGTTTTCATTTTTCTGTCCATGTCGGGCTGAATTCTTTTAGATGCTCTGGCCTGAGCCCTGGAAAGTGTAGACCTTCCTTTGCTCAGCTTTTTAGCTGCAGTGACCAAATACCTAGCAAGGACTACTCGAGGGAGGCAGGCTTCATCGTGGCTCAGCTTTTTAAGGTGTCATCCTCGGTCTGCGGCTTCTGCTGCATCTGAGCCTGTGAGAAGAGAACATCATGGTGGCTACATGGAGTAGCGGCTGCTCGCCCCAGGAAGCAGAAGAGGAGTAACAGGAAAAAGTTAATTATTCCTTCAAAGTCTCAGCCACAGTGACCCTCTTCTTCCGGCCACACCCCACTTCCCCTGGTTCCAAGACCTTCCACTAGTGAGGGCAGAGCCCTCAGGATCCACTATCTCTGAAAATTTTCCGCAGACACCCTTAGAGGTGTGCTTTCCTAATCTCCTAGGTTGTCAATCCAATCAAAACTAAACATTAGTTCTTTTCCAAGTCACCACACATGTGTGCTCAGGTCTTGGGCAGCTCACGTGTCCAGAACATCTCAGCCATTCAGAGACTCCAATTGGCTTATCCCAGGTCACCTACAACCCCACATCTTCCCTGGCACGCTTGCCTATGATCTTTGCCCTCTAGTTTGGGTGCGAAGGACATCCACCTCCACGCCCTAGTAAGTATTTGGCTCTGCCCACCTCTCACTCAGCTCTTTCTTGATCTACATTTCAGCCCATGAAGTCTGGAGTGTCTGTCTGTCACTGTAGAGGTCTGCTCCCCCCACCCCCCACTTCTTACTGCAGTATTTTTGAAGGATGCTTCTTGCTCTGGGCTCCTGCCACAGTGAAGGAAGAGCCTTTAGGACCACCAAGGCCTGAAGATAGCTTTGCTCTGCCGCCCTCCTCATCTCCCCACAGCTGGCCAAACCCACATAGGTGAGTCCTGTTTTCCACATGGCATCCGGGTTAGCTTCTTGGTGTCCTCTTGGGAAGGGCATGGCATGCTGTCAGCTGTCACTTCAATCAGGCTTAGGTAGCTTCGGAGCAGGGAAAGGAGTGGAAGGTCTTAGAAGGTCATCCTCCCCTGCTGAGATTATCCTGAAGGAACACACCCTACTGATCCAGAGGAACTGGTTCTATCCCCCACAAAGATGAGGTCACCAACTTCTCCCAACTCTGTTCATGAAAGGATATGGAGACAGATCTCAGTTGCAGATAAGTTAAGTCCCACGAAGTTGACCAATGAGATGAAGGAGTCCAAAAGCTCCACCAGGTTTATATGAATTGGCATTGACCAATTAGGAAAAGCCACTCCCCCCAGCCCGGCCTGCCTAAAATACCTATAAATACCCCTGACTCTCCCAGCCATCATCAGCTTGTCTGGAGTCCATGAGTTCTTGCCTTTCTCAGAATCCATGTCTGTGAGTCCACTGTTTCTCTCCTCTAATAAACTCTTTCTTTCTTTGGAGTCTTTATTTTTTTATTTACTCAATTGTGCGTGTATGCGAGTACATGTGTATATATATGTGTGTGTGTGTAGAACCATGGGCAAACTGGGGAACCACCATGGACACCTCCACCCGGGATTCACAGGCTCCGCCCACCAGGACCAGAAGCGCAGGCCGCCCCCGCCTCCGCCCGGCGTCTATATGTGGGGTCTAGGATCTGAACTCAGGACCTTCCGCCTGCAAGGCGGAGGCTTAACCTCTGAGCCATCTCTCCAGCCCCTAATAAACTCTTTCTTAATCTTCTACAGGTGTCCTGATTTCAATCTTCATCTCCCAAACAGAAGAACCTGGACATAAAAACCCCACAGCAAGGCCCCAGGGTGACTCTGGGAGTCAGTAAGCCCTTCCTGGGGAGGCCCTAGAGCTGGACATGGCCCAGTGTTAATGGCCCCAGCTTCAAGGCAGGTAGAAAAGACAGAGGGAGGGACGGGGTCAAGGCCAGCAGAACAGGGCAGGGTCCTGGGAAGCTCAGACTGTCCGCCCTAGGTAACAGTCCCTGGGTAAATGCCGCAGAGTCTGAACACACAAGAAGCAGGCGAGTCTCAAGACACCCTCGCTTTAGACACCAGCTACGAATTCAGATCTGCGAGTTCCCTGGAGCCTGGACAGGCTCCAGCACTCAGCAATGCTGGGAAGCTCAGTTGGAGTTCACTAAGGTGAACCTGACCCGAGCAAGAGTCACGAACTTCCCTGACTTCTCAAGAATTGGGCCAAGGCTTCATTCTCCCAGCAACAGCCTGCAGCAACATAGGTTACACACACACACACTCACACACACACACACACACACACACACACACACGCACACGCACATGCACATGCACACGCACATGCACACGCACGCACAGACTGCAAGATGTATCATACACACACATATATACATGGCCAGCCTGCAGCAACATGCATCACACACACACATACACATACACACACGGCCAGCTTACAGCAATATGCATCACACACACACACACACACACACACACACACACACACACACACACACGCACACATATATACAGACTGCAACATGTATTACACACACACAGACACAGACAGACACACACCCCACACACACACACACACACATGCAGGCATGGCCAGACTGAAGCAACATGCATTACACACATGCAGCCAGGGTCCCTGAGCCTTGGGGTGTAGGTCACCTCAGTGGGCCCACCTCCTCAGTCTCTACCTTTCTCTTCTCCAGGAAATCAGACACTTTGATCAGGCAAGACAAGCCAAGGACACAGAGGTGACCTTCAGATCCGGGTTAGACCCTTTGATGCCCACATGACAGACAGATCATAGTTCAGTATAATTATGTCCCAAATACGGCAGGATCCATTCTGTGTGAACGGCTGTTTGACGTTCATCTGAAATTCAAATTCACCTGGCGTCCTATATTTTCCTTTGCTAAACTTGGCAACTCTACCCCTAAGCACTTATGATGGGGCGTGGCCCTCAGCCCAGCCTATGGGAAAAGGAGGCTGCAGCTCTGACTGGGACAGGTCCTCCCCAACCAGAGAACAAGCAGGACAGGTTGACCCCGTTTCTGTGAAGCAGAATGCCCATGCCAAGATGCGTGGGACACGGTCAGATAGTTCAGGAAGGGGATGGCTCCATTAAAATGTCCTATAAAGGATTCTAAATAAAGCGGGAGCAGCCACGTGACACCCGCACAGGCACCAAGTGGCATCACTAAATACCACTCTTATTCATGATCAAGTTCAGCATCTGCCACACGTGCTCTTGGCTTTTCTCCCTCCCTCATTCCTTTCCCTCCCGTTCATGCTCTTTCTGTCTCTATTTTCTTCTTTCTCATTTCTTTCTTTCCTTCCTGCCTGCCTTCCTTTCTTCTTTTCTCCCTTATTCCCCTCCTTCCCTCCTTCCCCCAACAGTCTTATGTTGTTCCAGACTAGCTGGAACTTGACACGTAGCCAAGACTGACCTTCAGCTCCTGGTCCTCCTGCCTGTGCCTCCTGGTGCTGGCATCACAGAATGTACCACCATGAGAGTTATACCTTGGATGCCAACTTGATTTCACCTGGAATTAGCTCACAGGTCACTAGGGGATTGTCTGGATTAGGCTGTTTGACAGATGATGATCCACCCTAAATGTGGGTAGCACCTTCCAGTGGCAGGCCAGATTAGAAAGTACAAAAAGGATCTCTCTCTCTCTCTCTCTCTCTCTCTCTCTCTCTCTCTCTCTCTCTCTCTCTCTCAAGGTTCTGGAGGGCCAACAGCAGGTTGGACTCCCCAACTCCAAACCAGTCAGCATACAGGTCACAGCCTCCCCACACATGCCCAGCACCAGGGACAACACTAGGGACCCAACAGGCAAGAGTCTGACCTGCGGCCAGGAAGCCTAGCTGAGACTCCACTCTGGGTCCAGGCCCCATCTCTCCTGCCAGTGACCCCAGACCTCTCCCCCATCCTCCATCTCTCCTGCCAGTGACCCCAGACCTCTCCCCCATCCCCCACATCTGTCAGTAAACCCAGACCTCATCCATCCCCCATCTCTCTGTCAGTGACCCCAAGACCTCTCATCCATCCTCCATCTCTGTCAGTGACCCAAGACTTCTCACCCATTCCCTATCTCTCTGTCAGTGACCCCAAGACCTCTCATCCATCCCCCATCTCTCTTGTCAGTGACCCCCAAGGCTTCTCACCCATCTAATCTGATCTGAGGGATTGTGAAGAAAACCGGAAAAACTCTGTGTGATCCTCACCCTGAAGAGACCTTTATGCTCTAGGGTCTCAGGTGTCATGGAAAAGTAGAGCTGTATATATAAGTCACCTCTAGATCCCACTCCAACTAGGTAGGATCTCAAAGGCTCTCCACTCTTTCCTGCTGAGATAGCCTAAGGGACTTGCGGCCGCCTCCTCATGCCTGGCCAGATCTTCCATAAGCAGGTGTGACACTGGGGACAAGCTGGGGGAAGCCTGTGGTTATGACCTGTCTTTACCCTGGTAACCGTGGGCACCACAAAGCAGACAGTGGGCCGGGGATGCTGCACTCAGAGGCAGGGCGGTAAGGAGGGAAAGTAGGTGTTCCCACCTCCAGGTGTGAGGAGACACAGCTGCTGGAGCAGAGCCCATCCATGCAAAGAACCCAGCTCCATCCCATGCCCATTAGGGCCACTGTTGCCATGGCGACAACAAGGTTCCCCTCTGTGCCGTGAGCCCTTTCTGGGACACTTTGCTGACTCAGCAGGACACAGATGCCACACCAGCCTGGTGGGGCTCTAGAGTGGAAGACTGTGGGATCCTTCTTGGTGGTGGCTCAGGCCAACTCCTCAAGCACCTTGGGCCCCACAGGACGGGTGTGCAGACCAAGTGAATCCCCAGGTCACCAGCTCCGTGCCTCCCTGCTAAATGGACAGTGAATCAAAAACAAGAGTAGATGACCGTAGCTTCTCCTGCAGCCACTGGACAAGGCCCTCCAGCACAAGCTCATAGTGAGCACTCGATAGCTGTCTTGGAACTCAAGGGGAAAATTGCCTTTCTTTGGCTGCGAGCGGCCAGGGCCCTTGGGTCGATAACAGCCTCGGGGACCTCGGGTCGATGGCAGCCTCCGCTGCTGGCTTATTAAGTGTCCTCATGTATCGCTCACAGTGGCAGAAGTGTGTGGTACAGGCAGAGGAGGCTCTCTGGTAGGTGAGGCAGGGATACCAGAGTCCCTGGGTCTGATCTAGTCCTTCCATGGTCAACCCTTGCAGAGTACTGCTTGGATCAGGGTGCCACATGACCGGAATGTGGTACTGACTCCACCCCACAACAGGGAGCCCCAGAGGGGAGAAGACGAGCAACTTCTGGAACAGCAGGTGCTTGTGAGTGGCAGCTGTGGATGAGCCAGGGGGCCAGCGGCCAGGACCCTGTGCCGTCCGTCTGGCTCTCTTCCTCCCTCCTGTGTATCACTGCACCTCCCACATCGGGAGCCGCCCCAGCCCCTCCCTCCTGCGAAGGGGTCCTGGTCCTCGCATGACCATCCCAACAGCAAGGCCTGGTGGTTACAGACTGTCCTAGCACACCGCTGGGTCCTCTGGACTGAGACAGGCTTCCCTGCAGGGGACACCTGACCCCCAGAAATACTATTAGAGCGGTCACATATCAGCTGCAAGGACCAGACTGGGACCCTACCCTTCCATGTTGGGTCACAGAGTGGGGTCCAAGAGGGTCTCCCAGGTCCTGAAGGAGGGGAGCTAGAGGGAGAGCTGGGACACAGAGGCCAAGGGAGAACTTTCAGTAGAGGCACCAGGAAGGCACACAGGGGTCCTGTTTGGGAGCAGGGCAGGGGGGTCCCAGCAGGTGGGGGAAAGCCACAGAGAGAGCACAACCCAGCGTCCCTGCTCTGCCATCACAGCAGGATTTGTGCTCTGGACCAGAGGCCTTGCTGGGCTCCTGAGGAGGACCCTCCCCTGTAGACCAAATGCTCCAAGCATGCCGGGGTCCTCCACCTCCATGCCAGGGCTCACCTGTCACCTGCCATAAAAGAATGACAGACAAGAAGAGCACAGCCCTGACTCCACATGCTGGGGCCACCCCTTCCCCGCACAGACCACTGCCCCGGCCGGCTGTGCTGCCCCTGGCCAGCAGGAGCTGCCTCTGTTCCGCATCTGTCCCCTCTCACAGAGGCCCCCTCTGGGGCTCGGTCCCATCCCCAACCCTCCCCTCTGAGGATTTATGCAAATCCCAACCGCAGGATTGTTCCTTAATGTCAGACGCAGGCGGATGAATGTCAGCCCCAGCCACAGCTCAGTCGATACCTTGCTTGATAGGATAGCTTATAATTTCCTCCAAGCCAGAGGGATCAAGTCCTAAAGCCTGTCCTCAATAAACACTTCCTCCCCACCTGTCACCCTGTCCCCAGGCTTGCTGACAGCTGCAGGGCCCTTAATCCCTCCTCCACACACACGTGGAGCTCCTGTGCAGCCAGGAGCCAGGGCGCTCTAAGCACTGACAGCCCGTGATGCCACCACCACCATTCTGTCCCACCATCTGCGTCATCAGCAAAGCCACCCGAGTGCCCCATTCCCAGGTACCAGGCTCACAGCATTGCATCTCTGTCACAGGCACCGTCACGCACCAGCCCCCATGACCACCATCACCAGGTGTCCTGTGCCCGCCCATCCCTGGCTTCCATTGGATGGAGGACCAAGGAGCAGCACACGTAACTCAACAAAAGAACATGGCACAGGACGACTAGAGTAGTGGCTCCTCCAAGAAGATGCACCGACTGCCAACAGACATGTGAGAGGGTGCTGGGCCACCAATGAGCAGACAAAGCAAGCCACATCTCGGTGAGACACCTCCGCACCCACTGGGACCTGGGATGCCACTTCAAAGCCAAAGAGTGCAAGATCAGATTGGCAGAAGGTGTGAAGCAACTGAACCCTGCTGGCTGTGTGCATCCTACTGACAGGGTGCAAAAATGATACAACTGCTGTATCACTTGGAAATCAACCTACAACAGCTATCGGTCTTTAGTGTCCACTTCTGTGTGTCTACAGGACCCAAAAGAACAGAAAGCAGAGCCTCAGCCCGTGTCTGTCACGCAGGCAATGTGAGCTGAGTTGGAGTCAGGCTTACCGTGGCTTTGTTTTGTGGAGACGGTGACCCTCTCTCTAGGGAGCATCCTGCTGATCCTGAACCAGTCCTCCACCTCCCAGGTGTTCAGGACAAGATGTGAGTTTCAGTGCAACTTAAACCCTGTGCAGGCAGGCGTAGCTGTGACCGTGGCCAGCAGTAGATCGTGTAACTCACTGCAGACATGAGGTGCTTCTCATGATTTTTTTGACTCTTGGTTTTAAGATGTCCTATCATAGAACGTGTCAGAAGACATCATGTCAGAAGGTTAGACATAACTCCTTTCAAGAGCTAGGACTCGCCTACCCCACTTCAGCTAGAAGCCCTCACCTAAACCACACAGCCAGGCTGGGCAGGGCCAAGAGGGCCAGTGAGCACTTGGTGCACCCACCCCAAGCTCCCAGCAGCCAGCCGTCCAATGGAAGGAGGGACATCCTCCCTAGCAAGCTGCCTTCCAGAGAAAGTCACAAGCCAGGTCCTGTGGCTGCGCGTGTAAGGAGCCGTCCCAGAATGAAGAGCAGGAGAGGCCTGCACTGTTTCTCTGGAGAAACTAGGGGTCTGCAACTCATGCCCCAGAATCAGGGCTCTGGAATTCAGAGGACACAGAAACACGGGGCATAGATGTCCAGTCTCAGCAGGGCTGCAGGATGCCTGATCCGCCTGAGAGCAGCAGAAGACCCAGAAGATTGGGGGGACTCTCCACTCCAAGTCTGGTGCACCTGCTGACCCCCAAAGCAAGGCCACAGGAGGAGGCATCCCCAGGGCCAGTGAGACTGTGTGGTGGGTTCTCATGAGAGGACAGTGGAGGACACACAGGGAGGCCTCCTGCAGTGCAGTGCTCAATGGGGAGGAACGTGGGGCCTGGGACAGAGGTCTGAAGACAGAAGACGCACAGAGCCCAAGGTCTTAGAGGAACTGGAGAGTGCCAAGGGAAACTTCCAGAAGTCTGAAAGGCAAGCAAGAGTGTGTAACCCATGTGTAGTAGAAAAGCCCACTGTGAGGCTGGAGAGAAACAGACAGGAAGGGCGCCAGATAGGTGGTCAATGGCTCACGTTCCAGCAGGCGGCGGCTCCAGCACAGAGCATGGATCATGGGGCAAAGGAGTCCCCTAGGCTCACCAACAGGCTTGAGCCTCCAGGAGCCTGGGAGTGCAGGGAGCAGCAGATAGGCCCTTCCCTCCGCAGATGGTGGCCCTGCAGGATCCAACCTATACCCCACCTGGGCCCAGGTAGGTTCTGGGATTCTCTAAGCCTGAACTTTCTCACTAGTCCCTTGGGATGGAAGGTCCAAGCCTCCCCCCAACACACACAGTCACCCCCATGGCTCTCCTATGGCCTCCTCCCTGCCAAGAGCCAAGAAAGGCCAGAGCAGCCATCTTGCCTTCTTGCCTGCTGGGTGACAGATGCCTGCCATCAGCAGGGACATCCAAGTGTCACCATCCCCAGTCTGCTTCCTGGGACCATCAAAGGCTGGCGAGCTTCCCACAGAAGGAAGCTGCTAAGCGAGAAATGGAAAATAAAAATAGAAGCTCCGCCTTCCATGGCTGCATGCTGAAGAGAAGTTAGAAAAAACTCAGAGGGGTGGGGCTCTGGGGACAAAGGCAGCAGAGAGGAGGTGACTGTATTCATGAGTCAAGATGCCTCTCCAGAAACAATCAAGGCTCCTGGCAACAGTGTATGCAAATGCATGCAAATGACTTAGAGGCAAAAGGGGTGAGATTGCTCAGAAGCAAAGATGGGCTCCAGAGAGGGACAGGAGGCCCAGCCTGGCCTGGACACCCAGGAGGGAGTGGGCTGCAGAGCTGCCGCACCAGCAAGGGTCTACTGCCACTGAGGGGAACCAGGCTGAGGTGTCTCCAGATAGCACTGAACTCATCTCAGGACGTCATCTGCCCACCAGTCCTTTGACGGCGGGCACCTCCTGAAGGAGAGAAGCCTGGCTTCTGGTCCCCTGGCAACCTGGGCATTAGGGTGGGACTCACATGTCGCTGCAGCAGATAGAATAGAGACAGACATGCATGAGCACTCTTCACTGATGCTCATTGGCTGATGAGCAAGTCACCCCCTTCCACCCTAGTCCATCTCAGAACAAGCTGGCAAAAGAACCAATCACAAGCCCGAAGCACAGTGGGGAAACTGAGTCTCAGAGTAAGACATCACCTGCACAGCAAGAAGAGAGACGTCCAGAGGAACAACCCGCCAATATTGTGATCTTAGGCTGCAAGCCCTTGCTGAGCACTGTGGCCTACGCCAAAGCTGACCCCACAGTGTGTGTCCACAGGAGCCCAGGGTCCAGCAGAGAGGATGACCACAGGGTTGGCACAGGCAGACAGCGAGAGGCATGGGGCTGGGGCACTCACCTCACTCCACGGCTCCGTGGATCCCTTAACTGGAAAAAGTTGACTTTGGCAAGTGGCCGGGGCCTAAACAGTGCAGCTTTATTAGGTCCTCGGACAGACTGGTCCAGACACGACTAAGTGGACCCACCTGTGCCACTAGCAGGTAAGGCTCCACTCATCTGCGCTCTGACTGACACACAGGTTCCTGTCCACAGTGGTCAAGCCCCAGACCAGCGCCAGGCCCCAGGGAGCTGCACAGGCCAATTGCCTGTCCACCACATTCCCACTCAGCTAGCTGGACAAAGGAGGGTGGGAGGAGGGAGGGTTCTGGAGTCACAGAACCTTGAAGCTCTCTCTGCTACTGACAGCCCAGCAGCTGTAATTAACACGACCCTGCTGACACCTAAATAACACAACGGATATCATAAATATTGTCCAGCCTGATGAAGATGGCGTTATTATAAAGGAATGAACAGTGGCACGTGAGCGTGGGCCATGGCGAGCAGCAGAGATGCCGACACTCCTCATCTGAATTCCTGTGGGGCCGAAGGAACCCCCTCACCAAGACAGGGACCTTGAATTTGCTAATTCCCAGTAATGAGTCAATTAACTGTGCAAAGTCAGACTGGAGAAAGCAGGGAGGGGCAGGGCATGCATCTGGCCTGGTTTCGAAGGCTCATGATGGCCTCAGAGAACTATCTTAACCTTAACCTCTAATCCTAATCTTCAACCCCTAATCAGTAGCCTCCAATCCCAACCCCTGACCTTAACACTAACATATAGCCCTAACCTCTGATTCCTAGCTCCTAACTCTAACCCTAACTCTAACCCCTAACCCTAACCCCTAACCCTAACCCTTACCCCTTACCTTTAATCCATAGCCCCTAACTTTAATTTAAACTCCTAACCATAACCCCTAACTGGTATCCCATAATCCTAATCCCTAACCTTAACACTAACAACTAACCCTAACCATGACACCTAAACCATAGCCCCTAACCTTAAATTTAAGTCCAAACCCTAACCCCTAACTGGTAGTCCTTATTCCTAACCCCTGACTTTAACACTAACAACTAACCCTAAACACTGACCCCTAAATTTAACCCCTAACCATAGCCCTAATCCTAATACTAACCCCTAACCTTAACCCTAACCCCTAACCCGTAGCCCATAATCCTGGCCCATAACCCTAACTCTAACTCCTAATCCTAACTCCTGACCTCTCATCCCTAACATTAATCCCAATCCCTAACTCCCTAGCCTTGGGAACAGTGGCCAAATAGACCGCTACCAACCCCAACTGCAAGTCCTGTCATGAGAACACGAATGACTCGCAGACGGGGCACGGGGGGCTGACAGGCACCCGGAGCCTGAGAGTAGGAGCCCTGCCCTTCCTTGCCCCCAACAAGCTCAGTTTGAGTCAGGATCCAGGTCTGCCCCACCGGGGAGAGTTGGGGGAGCCTGGCTTCTGGAACCTGTGTGTCAGCCCCTTGTCCACTGCCAACAAGACTTGGTGGGTATGGAGAGAGGACAGACAGCCTTCTGGACCCATGGGTCTGTCCAAAGCCAAGGGCAGCCTCCCCGGCGTGTGGTTCCCTCTCTCCAGCTGGGCAGTCCACTCAGCTCTGCCCTGCTATTTCAGCTCACATTTATAAAAATGCACCAGGAACCTAGCCCAGGGAGACAGAGCCGGCCTGCTCCAAGTCCTCAGACAGCAGCTCCTGAATGCTAATTGAAAAGTGATTAATTACTGCCACGCGCTTGGTTCTCATAGACCGCAGCCCCTAGCTCTCTCTCCCTAGTAGAGCTGAAGGTGTGGGAAGGTGTGCATGCCCTGCTTTTCATTCTCGCTGAGCAGCCCACAGCCCCCTTGGCTTCTCTGTGGGTGTCCCTGAGGCAGGAGCCCTGAGAGCTCCACAGACCTGCACTAAGGTGGGCGAGCGCCTGACGGGGTCTGATGCTCGGTTCCATCTTGAGAAACTTTATCTTGAGGAACTTTGCAATCTGATCTTCCAAGTTCAGATCCAGACGGTGCCACCACAGACTCCTGGGGTTACGCGGGTGCCCTGCCTTCTTCCTGTCCACCAGTTCTGCAACACCCCCTGCCTAACCACTGCCTGATTCCAGGACCCCACTCAGGGTCCCTTCTTCTCCTCAGCCTTCCAGGACCCCACCACACCCCATTAGTATTTGAGTACCCTCTCTCGTATCACTGCTTGTCACTCACTGCAGCTGTCCGGCAGTCCTATACCCATAAGTCTTGCAAGTGCTCCTGCAGGTGCTATAAGATAGAGCAAGCTCCTTACTGCCTCTCTAAGCCCCACAGCAAAGCCCAGAGTCCCTTCTCCTACTGTTGAATCCCCCAGGTCCCAAGGAGAGGTTGGTTGGGGGCATTGTCAGTAAAGGACCTGACCCCCTGACTCTGAGCAAAGTGGAGGTGTCATCAAAACAGGGGACATAAACCATGGGTGAGTCTTAATGGATTAAGAACAGGGTTAAGGGACTCTCAAGGCCAGGTCAGCATGGGAGGGAACAGTGGCTGCATGTTGAAGCACAGAGAGTCTCCCAGAAAGGACCTCCTTTCAGGCCACTGTGATACCATGTGATACCCTGGAGAAGGGGCGAGTCAAGGGACAGCACCGCAACGTGACCGCCTTGGGTCCTTCAGCCCTGCACCATGCCCGCCCTGGGACCTTCATGCCCTGCACTATGCCCACCCTGAGTACTTCATGCCTACCCTGGGTCCTTCATGCCTACACCATTCCTGCCCTGGGTCCTATACTGCCCTGCACTATGCCTGCCCTGGGTCCTTCATGCCCCTCCCTGAGTCCTTCATGCCCTGCACTGTGCCCACAATACCATGTATCCCCACCCTGCTATGCCACTGTTTCTAAGCCGAGGACAGTCCTCATGCTGCCCCTTATCGCTGGCATCTGAAACCACGCCAAAAGCACAACCTTTTAGGCGGTTCCCCTCATTTAAATTCTTCCTTGACATTTGTACGACAGCGAACAGGAACAAAACAGCCAGGAAGGAGCATGCCCAAGGCGGCGGAGGCTCCTTGTGGGGGGGGGGGGAGCAGGACCGGATCACAGGGAAAGCCAGGGTGGGGCTGATCTGGGTAGTGCAAACCTGCTCAGCATCTGCCCCAACCTTAGCCACAATCGCTCCACTGCATTGAAGAAGGAAACCAAGGCTGAGGGGAAGGTGACCAGAGTGAGACATACAGTTAAGGCCAGTGCTCACGGGACACAAAGAAGTGAACAGAGGATGTTCAGAGCATCCATTTCCTGTCACCATCCCCAGGGCTCTCAAGCCCTGCCAGGATCCATCGGTGTTTTGAGTAACTCTGCAAAGTTACAGATCTTCTCTAGAGTGGACCCTCATGGTTCATGTCCAACGATCCCTTTCAGGAAATTGACTCTTGGCTGACAAGTGGGAAAGGTGGCGTTCAGTGGATGCCTGGAGCAGGGCTTGGACGGGGCAGCACCAGCCACAGGGCCCTCCCGGGAAGCAGCAGCTTCACGGAGGCCACACCATACTCAGTGACTCCCAGGTCCTCAGATTTCCAGAGGATGCTTGGCTGTGACAAGCCACAGGGACCACAGCTGATCCCATAGACTCAGACTCCACGAATGTTAGGCAGGAAGCTGGAAGGTCAGGAATGTCTCCCAGCCTTGCAAGGAGTCGAAAGGATCCGCCAGCAAAGGAGCCTGGGAGACGAGACTGAACGCTCTGGGGTGTGGGCAGCATGGGCAGCAGAGCTGTGACCCTGAAGACAGCATGTGGGCACACAGTGCACAGGCCGGGTGGCTCGGGAGCAAGGACGAGGCAGGCAGAGTGGACATCTCAGTGGGAGCAGAGCCTGCTGGGAAGGGGTGCAGGGCTACCCGCCAGAGGGACACTTGGGGCCTCCAGAAGCAGGACAGGAGCTGATGCCTGACTCCAAAGCCAGTGCTCTGTCCAGGGCCAGGGCAGCATGCAGACAAATGGCCACAGAAAGTGAACCATCTCCAGCTTTTCCCAAACCTCCTCCCGAAATGCTTGTTCCGGGCCCTGTAGGTAGGCGGAGCGCCTGCTTGTTTTTCTCCCTTTCCTTCGATACAATTATAGATTAATTAATTCTCACCAAGCAATATCTGACCTACATCAGCGCCTCTGTAAGACGGCAGAGCCAGAAGAAAGACTCAAAGACTCATTCTGCTATATAAAGACAAGCGATCTATTTTAAAAGAAGGGCTTGTGCGGGAGTCCGCTGTTCCCAACAGCCTTGTTACATAAGACTCGTTTAAAGGCAACACGCACCCCGCCTGCCCACGCGATTCATGGCTCGGTGGCTCTGAACATGAGGTTAATCGTCCAATTGAGTCTGGCCACGCTGGAGGGGCTCGGCCAGGAGGGTGTCTCCCGGGGCCCAAGGCACATGCTCCAGCGCACTTTCCAGCTGCTGCAACTGCGCCCCCTCTGCTGGCCCAGGGACGAGCCCATCCACGCCCCGTTTTAATTGCGGGTTCCTCGGGGTCGGGAAGCCCCAGCTCATTCATCACTGTGTCCCTGAGAGAGGCTGAGATGGCGCAGGCGGCGGTGCTAATAGATTGAGCTGTGATGTAGCTGGAAGCTGCAGGCGCTGGGGACGGCTCACACCCGCTGAGCGCGACAGTACGGAGGAGCACACTTCCTGTAATCCTGCAGGCGCTCTCCCCGGCAGGTGCCACCACAGCAAGGGGGCCTCTGAGATGGCGCATGTGGCGCTGAGCGATTGACAGGAGGGGGCGGGGCTGGACAGGAGTCGCATGAGGTCACGCTCTCACTCTCACTCCGAGGCCGGCCGACATCCCTGGAAAACAGTCCTGGTGATGAAGGCCGAATCTACAGCCCTCCAGGCGTGCTCTTGGGAAAGAGTCCCTGAACCAGGGCAGCCTTCAGATACTGAGCCCCTGGCCACAAAACTCCAGCCACAGAGGCCCCACGAGTTCCTGCTTCCTGCACAGACATGAAGAGTCTGTACTTGCCTCTCTCCCCCGGGGAGCTCAGGGCAAGTCCATTACCCAGTTGTACGTGATGAGCACACTGCCTCTCTTCGCAGGTGAGAAAATTGAAGCTCTGAAGAATGGAGTGACTCAGCTACACTCCGGATTAAACAGACCCACGAGCTATGCCCAGTCACAGCTCAGGGACTAAGAAGGACAGGACAGGGCCGGACCTGGTCAGGAAGACGGCTGTCCACGATCCGGAACAGAGCAAAGGCGCAGCTGCCCTGTCCACTCAACGGCCCCTCTCTGCTCTGCAGCTGAGACCCACCTCACTGCCTGTCTTTGGACGTCAATGATCACACCTACAAATTCTAGGGAGAAGTGCTGTTTATTTGCCCCCCATAAAGCAATGTCCCCACCTTGCTCCAGGTCCCTGGGACCGTCAGTGAATCCCTCGGAGAAGGGCTCCTCTGCCCACTCCCACTGGTCTCCCAGGGGATTCCCGCGGACCTCAGCCCAGCACGGGGGAAGCTGAGGCTCATTCACTCGGTTCAGTTTCATGCTTTCCTGTTATTTTGGGGAGAAAGGCCAGGTCTTTTCTGGAGTCAGGGTGCAGCACTGCGGGTGAAGCAGTGCTCAAGGAATGTATAGGATGCTCCCTCCACTGAGGGAAGCTGCAGAGGTGGAGTGGCCTTTGTTCCCCACTCAGAAAGCCATCTGAGGCAGGAAGCACAGACAGCCTATCTGACCAAAGCCGCCCTATCCCGCTCAGCATCCACCACGGGGCTGCCCAGCCCCAGAGCCACTGTCCCCCCTCAACCCCTTGGCCCTCTGAGGAAGGACCCATAGCCTCCCACTGCCAAGGCCCCAGAGTAGGGTCTATTTTCTTGTCTCCTGTGACATGGACATTGCTGTGGCTGCGCTTGGCCACTGCTGGCCTCTGTAACACGAGTTCTGAAGCTGCAGGACTGAATCACACCTACAGCTGCAGCACCACAGGCTGCAGAGTGACCTTGAGCGGAAGCCCACTCCAATGGCCTCTGATCTGGGATCAAAGCTTTGGGTACAGTGCTGTCCACACCTGCATATCACTCACATACACATGCATGCACGCACGCACACACACACACCTCAGGAGCATGCGTAGAAGGACGCACACCACAGGATAGATAGACATATTCCTCCTCCTCTTTTCCTCTTCCTTTCTTCTCCTCTTTCTCTTCCTCCTCTTCTTCTTCTTCCTCCTCCTCCTGCCCCTCCAGACAACCTCTTCACAGCCTGTGGTGTCAGCTCCCACAATGCCAGACCCCACCCAGGCGCCGAGGAAGACAATCAAATCATGGATCCCCCCAATCAATGCCCTCAGGCCCAGAAGCTGGGAAAGATGCAAGGTCCCAGCAGGAGGCTATAAGACCCTCAGTAGTTATATCCCCCAAAGTTAGATGAGTTTCCCCCAAAACTGCTGAGTAGGAAGTTTAGTCCTGACATCCACACCAGGTAGTGAGAAGTCAGAGCCTACAGGGGGGTGTGGGAACCAATAGGCCATCGGAAGCAGCTGGCTTCCCAACCTCTGGTATCTTCCCCCCCACACACTCCTGGCAAAGCTGATGTCTAGGAGGCAGAGAGCTTGCATGAAGCAGAGGCGTGCAGAGCCTACATAAAGCAGGCTCCAGGACAAGGCCACATGGGTCTCCTGGCCAAGACAACACCTGCACTGACGCTGTGGTGCCCCTTCAGAGTACTATTCACACCCATGACTTCCCATGCCCACACTATCAAACCCCTAAGCAAACCCTCTAGACCACCCTCCATAGAAGGTGGCCTCACCTGCTGGCCACATCCTATCCAGCCCACTGCCTTGGCAGAAGAGAGGATTGACCACTTCTCCTGCTGGCTGTCTCCTGCTACACCCCACGGCCTTGGTACTTCCCAGCTTCCCTCTCCCCAAAACCAGTTCCCCCCAAAGCCAACAGTGGACAGGCCCAGTTTGCCTTTGCTGTTTGGCTGTGGAAAGTGACGTTGTCTTCTGGTCATAGATCACAGCTGAGTTCTAGACCCAAAGCTCAGGACTGGAGGTACCTGGGCTATCTCCTGGGACTGTGGCTCTCTCAGCGGCCCTTAAGCAGGTGGACCTAAGCGATGCACGAATGCATATGCAGTGGGGAGTTCACCCCACACAGAATGGTGGTATGCACAGTTCAGCCAGGTCACAGCCATGATGTCTGTGACTCTGACCCCCCCCACACTTCTATACATAGCAACTCTCAAACTCTGGTGCCTGACCAAAGTACCAAATATGGTCAGACGGTACTAAGTGATAAGAGAAGTGTAGATTGGGTTGCTTATGTGCTCTCCTGTTGCTTCCTGACACCCTAATTATTTCAGTTCTGACTTTTTCATAGAGCATGTTATAGGCTGCAGGGGAACAAAGACCTTTAAGTCTCCCATTCCACACACTCCTGTAACACTGGGGAATGTCTCACATAGGCACTCATATAGTGTGACCCACTGTGAGCACCACCAGCAAATTAATGTTGAGGTTACTTCAGTGCAAACCTGACCAAGTGCTCCAGGTGTTTGCAGTTCAGACTACTGTTGATGGCATCTCAGGGTTCGATCCAGGCAGGAAGGGGCCTCAACTCAGCAGAAGCAGAAGCAGGCGTCTAGAGGCTCGGTTCCCCATGACTCCAACACTGATTGCCATGTGACTGATAATTGATGGCTCTTTCAGGATTCAGTCTTCTGTGAGGAGCAAAGGGGGATACCAGCTTCTGTGCCAGCATGAGCACTAGGTGGTGAGCGTGTGGCCGCTGCATAGTAAAGGTTGACATAGCTTTCATGATCCCCATCTCAGCACCCCATCAGCAGGAGCACCATCATCACCTGAACACAAGCTACACCTACAATACCCATCATGCCATCACCACCACCATAGTTACCACCACTACCACCTCCACCATCACTATTCCCGTTACCACCATCAACTTCATCACTACTACCACCATCACCACCATCATCACCATCACCACTGCCACCATCACCACTGCCACCATCACCACCACCAGCACTATCATCATCACCGTCAGCATCATCATCACTATCATCACCATCAGCACCATCAGTACCATCATCTCCATCAGCACCATCACCACCATCAGCACCATCATGGCCACCATCGGTACCGTCGGCACCAGCGGCACCAGCGGCATCACCCTGGCTGACATCGTCCCATCATGGCAGCCAGCATCACTACATATGCCACTGTAACTAGCATCAGTCCTCACTGTTACCCACTGCTGCCATCATCACTGTCAAATTAGCATCCGAGTCTCCATGACCACAGCATCAGCACTTCACTCACCACTGACCCTGTGCCATTGCTTCCTCCACCATCATGCCTACATTACACCACTGGTTCACCGACATCACCACCACTATCACCATCCTCGTCGTTATTATCACCCCACGGGTGCTTGCTGAGCCTGCAGCTTTCTGGCACGCCAGGTCTGCACATGCCTGGGGCAGGACTGAGTTAGAGAGGCCATACAGCAGTGCTCCCTGACAAAATGGAGTCAACAACACCAGGAGTCAAGGATATGACCACACCATAAACACGCAAGTCGATGAGACAAGTCACTTGTCAGACTGCAAATTTGCAAAAGTCTGCTTAAAGTGTACAAGAGCTCTGAGCTGCCGCCCCATGTCGCCAAACCTCAGCTGATCTCCATGAACCTCTCAATCTTGCATCACAGCCAGCACCACCTGGACGATGCTGCTGAGTTCTGCAGAAAGGCTGAGATATGTCCTGGTCCACTTGAACCACAGCTGCATCAACTTCCATGTGATAATTCTGGAAAAGATCCCTTCCAGGTTGCCAAAACTTTCAAGGGCAAGAAACTGCTTCACCTTAGACTTTCTCCCCTCAAAGGAGTATGGGTTTCACAAAATGAAATCTCCACAGGAGAATATTCTTCTATTGCACTATTCCAAGGAAAAACACTTGATTTTCCCCCAATGACTCTAATCTCTCCACTAGCAACAGCTGCTTCTGTCCACTCTTTTCTCATCTGAAGCTTTAAACGCTGCCAACACAGCTCTTCACTACCAAGCACACTAGACCATATCTTTAATTCAGCTTTGCCAAAGTCCTTGCTCCCTTCATCACAAGCTGGGTCTAAGCAACTTACATTTCTCTTTGTCTTCCAAGTAGCCCACTAAACTCTGTAGCCCACAGACCCCATTTCCAGATTTCTCTGACCAAACTTCAAAATCCACAAAAGGTCACATAGCCAAATTTACCAGCAACACCTCACTTCGCTGGTACCAAATTCCATTCCAGTTTGTGTTCATATTGCTAATAAATTTATGAACCAACAACTTAAGGGCAATGAATGTGTAGTTTTCTTCATGCTTACGGTTCTGGTGACAGCTCATAGTCCAGCTTGGCAGGGGAGTTCACACTAACACCAGGAGCCAAGAGAACTGGTCACATCAATTTTACAGAATTTCTGAGAGAGGAGCAAACCTCCTCACTTGCCAGATTGCAAGTCTGCCAAAGTCCGCTTGAAGCATGCAACTCCTGAGCCAGCTCTGTGTCTTATCCACCTCCCCAGAGAATGGTCCCACCCATGAGTTGGCTCTTCCCTCATCAACTAGATCCTTGTAGGATTTGAGAGGAGGATTCAAATAAGACAGGAAGTTGAGAGTGAGGACACACACTGTCTCTTCCTCCCCAGAGTCTGCATTAGGCTTCCTATGCAAGGCCCATGAAACATCTGCCCCCTCAAGCTCCTGCCATAGCCCACCTGCTAGCCTCCATCTGCTCCTCCCTCCCCAGGGTCTGGAGTGGATTCTCTGTGGCCAGAAGCCCCGGGGAAGTGGGTGTAGAGGAGATTCTACAAACGACTTTGAGGACTGAGACCTCAGGCCCCACGCCAGACAGCTGTTGACACTGGGTGACTCTCCAGAGCTCCTGGGAGCCACCAGGCAGGAGGTGAGGCTGAAACTCAGCTAGAGCCTGGCGGTGACAGGACGGGCCACACCCAGCTGGAGTGGACAGAGCCCTATGTGTATATGCACACTGGACACCAGGCTCTGCCTCTGCCTGCTCACCTAGCCCAGGTGCCATGTGAGCACCAGTTCCATGAAACCCAACCAGTTCTCCAGTCATTCATTCAGGATGTGAGAAAGTCAGGGGCAGCCAGATGGATGCAGGAGTGCCTACCCAAGCCTGCCCCGTCCCTGGGCGAAGATCCTGCAGAGGTACAGCCTGGAGGTTCTGCCACTTGCTGGTCTTCTGGCGGTCATGGTCCACCTACAGACAGGCTCCTCATATGTCTAGAGATAGACGAAGCTCCAATTTCACAGAGCTGCCAACTGGTGGGAACCCAGGAACACCCCCTCTCCCCAAGAGGACTCAATTCTGGTCCCTGCCCAAACTGGGAAAGGGCCTGGAGCCTGCTGATAAAGCTTGACCCTTCCCACTCTACATGGACCCTTCCCACCATGCAAGACACATACTTGGGGTGGTTCTCAGCACAGCCATCCTGCATCTGTGGTGAGATTATCAGTAACTTGGCCCAAGCCACAGAGGAACACTGACAGAGGGGGAGGAAAGAGACAGGCATTGGCACTCAGCTCTCAGCAGGCCCCGGGGCAAGCCGGTTCTGGTAGATGCAGGTTCTGCACGGCAATCAGCTAGGCATCTGTGGACAGCCAGCATGGGGGACAGAAAAGGGAGGGGACCCCCCCCCAGCAGGTCTTGAGGCCCAGGACTCATGTATGTATATACATCAGAGGGCTGCAGGAAGCCCTGAAGGTGGGCAGAGGGCAGTTCTGAAGGCCTTTGGCCTTGTGGTGCACTCGTCCTACTGCACAGGTTGAGCTAGGACCAGCTAGGGCCACGGCGGGGAGGGTGGTAATGGGAGAACCGTTCCAAAGGCAAAAATAAATGGGATACTTATTTCTGGCGCCTTCTGTAGATCCAAAATCACTTTGTTAGCTTAGGGATTTCAGAATGTATAATGCAGGCTGGATTCGCTCTTCAAATCACCATGCTTCGGTCTATTTAGAGAAAGAAGGCCTGGTGGGGGAGGGAACTGCCTCTCTCCAAGGGCTTTAAACTTGGCTTTCTGCAGGTTTGGGCTGCAGAGAAACTTGCCCATTGGGATGGAATGCTGTAGCATGTCAGAATTGGAGGTCAGGGGTCAAAGTGCAGCATTGCTTGGCATGAGGAGAGCTCCTGCAGGCAGGGGCCTCGGGAGACTGGGAGAGTAGGATAGGACCCCCGATGGACTCACTCACACTGCCTGCCCCATGGTGCAGCCTCTGAGCCTCCCACCTCTTAAGCAAGGGTGGGCGCTGCCTTCACAGCCTGGAAGGCGGCATGGACTGGTTGCTGTGCTTCCCTGTCTGGCTGCCAGCTGACTCGCAGCAGCCCCACAGGAACCCCCCAGCAGAGGCTGGGCATTGCGGGAGGCCCCAGGGGTACTGGCTGAGAGTGGACTGCAGAGCAGCAGACAAAGTGTGTGTCAGAGGTCCCCAAGCCCAGGCAGGAAGGGTTAGCAGGTGAAGGGGCCCAGCAGATCCTGACCACTGCGAGGCGGGAACGGGACAGCAGGGACAGCAGAGGACCCAGGGCATGGCTGGTCACATGACGAGGGCTGAGCAGGGGAGCACCCTGGGGCGTGGCAGGCCCATCATACCCAAAAGTCTCAAGAGACCCATAGGGCTCTGTGGCTCTCCATCTCCGACACTCCCCACCATGCCCTACCTGAGGTTCAGTGGAAGCGTCTCTTGGGGTCCTCATCTACATTCCTGGTTCACCACCGGTTTGGAGCCCCTTCCTGTGTGCTCTAGCACAGTCCCCCCATGTGGTCCCCAACCCCTGACCCACAGACCACACTTGCTGCTTCTGCCAGGCTCAGGATGAGAGACAGAAGTGAACCAGAGGAGGCCAGGACAACGTCCCCCCCACCTGATGCTTCCAGACTCAGGAAGCATTCTGCAAACCTTAGCATGCCCAGCCCACTGCCAGCACGCAGAGCCCCCCAAAGCCTCATCAGACCCTCCTCTGTTCTCCCCCATGCAAGGTGTGCGGAGCGGACTAGAAATGCTGCCTGGGGGTCTTTGTCACTTTCTCATCACGGTGATCGCATGTTCAACAAAAGCAACTCAAGGAAGCATTTCTTTTGTCTCAGTCTGAGTACTGTTCATCATGATGGGGTGGTCACGGGGCAGGAGCTCAAGGCAATGGTCATACTGTGTCCACAGCCAGGAAGCAGAGGGAAAGAAATGCTGGTGTCCTCTTGTTTTGTCCTTCTTACTCAGTCTGGGACCACAGCCCACGCAAGGGTTTCAGCTGCAGTTTGAGTGGGTCTTCCCACCATGGTTAACCTAATCCAGTAACTGCCTCATGGACCAGCCGGCCCAGAGATTTGTCTCTGCAGTGATTCTAGATCCTGTCCATCAGCAATCATTACTGACTCACGGGACAGAATGTGGGCAGCACCAAGCTTCCCTTAAGATGAGTGTGGGCCAGACTTTGCCTCGAGAATAAAAGAACCTGACTTCAGATCCCTAGATCACATGTAAAAAAAATGCTGGACAAACCTGGCAGCAGTCTGAAAGTTCAGCCCTGGGAGCCGGAGCTGGGGAACCACAGAGCAAGGCAATAAGAAGCAATCCAGGGTGATTCCTAATGTCACCCTTGGAACTCCACAGTAACACACACTCAAGTAAGTGTCCTAGTGCATGCAACACACACACACACACACACACACACACACACACACACACACACACGAATGCGATCTCTAGCAAGGCTGGTCCCAGCTACAATAGGTATCACAGTTAGGCACAGGTGTCAACTTGACAGCTGAGGGTTTGAGCTCTGGGCACAGTTGTAGAGAGTTGATGGTTGAGTTAAGCCCAGAGCAAACCTGAAGGAGATTGTCTTGCTGATGGGAAGACCCAGCCCATGGGGGGTGAAGTAGGCCCTGGAATAAAGCACAGAGAGCTGGTTGAGAGAGTGGGCATCCTTCTGTACGCTTGGCCAGACATGCTGGTCTGGCAAGTAAGGATTGTCCATCTCTCAGCTATTATGTAGAGATGGTATAGCCAGTTTCCTGGGCCCTGGTGTTGCTCTCCTGATAAGCTGGACTGAGAACTGTAACCAGGAATCAGTAAGAGAAAATAAACCCCTTGTTCCCTTAAGCCATCTGATGGTCATTTATCAGCAACTATGCAGGTGAACTGCAACAATAGGTGACAGCCGTCTGGCTCTCGGTCAGCAAAGGCCATGCTGTCCTCACACAGCGGAGCCCAGTCACTGTCCAGGTCACCATCATGTCACACCCTGCTCCTGACTCAGCTCTTCTAAGCTGCCCTCTGGCCTCTCTAAGTCCCTCCTCCTGTTCACACAGGCCTTGGTGTCCTCCACCTTCCTACTGGGTCACCTTCCTGCATCCAGGCTCGGGGGTCCAGGTCAGACCAGCACTGTGACAGAAGGAAGGACCAGAGCCCCAGTCGCCCTCTCAGGCTTGTAAATCTTCCCTGTTCTCCTCGAGCTAATATGAGCCAGGCATCTGCAAATCCAATATATTTCACTTACAAGCTGGTCTATTACCCGATTCATAACGGATCTGTCACCCGGAGGGATCGATGCATCCGGGGGACACCACATACATAAGGCCCCCGTGTAATTGGGTCCTGGCGCCGTGGCATCTCATTGTGCCACGGACCCTGGGGAGTCACTCTCCCGCCCCAAGTACGGCAGAAGCAGAAAGGCCTCCTGGGACAGTGGGTGCAGAGGCAGTGGCAGATGAGAGGCACGAGACGGGCACAGATGGGGGAGGGACTTAGACAAGTCTAAGGTCACGCGGTCCCCTGATCCTGTCCTCCTGGTCCAGGTGCCAATCATCACAGCATTCTCGCCCAGCACCCTGAGCTTGGAGACATGAAGTCCCATCACAGCACATGTCCTCGGGACAGGTCCTGGCCCATTGGTGGTCAGTCCATCTCAGATAACATGGCGGAAAGGCCCAGGGGGTGATATGGTTCTAAAGCCCCCATGGGACCTCCCCCCCAGGGTGATCGCACAACATAATGCCAAGCTGGACTTGACGGTGGGCAGACGGTAAGGGAATGGACTACTCAAATGCCAGCCCAGCAGAGGGAAGCAGAGTGGGGGGCAGGATGGGGGCAGGGCTGCGTGAATTAGCAAGCAAGGGCACGTCTCCTCTGCCTGGGGACTCTGGGTTCCCTCTAGCTTCCCATGAGAACTGCTGTGGGTGCCCGTGGGGGCCAGGGGGGCTCCGATGGCATGGGACATAGTTGGGGACATTTCAGACAAAGACAGGGGCAGGAGACGGGGTGACCCGGAGAGAAAACCAACTCAGGAAGGGTCGCGGCCTTCCTTTCCCAAACGCTAGACAGACTCGGAATGCCACAGCTGACTGGGGCAGGCAGGCTCGAGAAACCCCGGGCCATCTCACAGATGAGAAGATGAGGCTCAGGGAGAAGAGTTCATTCAGGAGAAGCACCAGGTCTGCACCTCAGAGCCACAAGTAGGAGTCACAAGCAGCCACCAGTGAGGTCTCCTGAGGTCCTTGGTGGTAGACTGTCCAGGGGCCTCATGTGCGTGCGCCCGGCCAGTCTGAGCGGAGCAGAGAGCAATGCTGTGGGGGCTGTGAGTGGCCAGCAGCTCCGGAGCATGCCTTCCCGGGCTGGGGCCATCCATTCTCCTTCTCAGAGCTGATGAGGGCGGGCACGAGGACAATTAGTCTTGGAATTACTGGCAGAGGAGAACGTTAAGAGAAAAATAAATTAAAAAGAAATCCATGGAGCTGTAATTGTAATACAGTGTATCATAGTCAATTGAGTCCCAAATACAAGCTGGTCCCTTGTCGGTTGATTTCAGCGAGTAAACAATTTGGGTATTTAAATTGACAGCTCACAGGGGGGTTTGGGGGGGGGAGAAGCAGAGAACCAGTTGAAGGGAGAACTGAAAGCGACCCTAAAGGTTGACCTGGGACTCTAGTTGCTCAGGGACTCCGGACCCCATCACACACACACACACCTGTATGCCTTTGCATACATATTCCAAGGGTTGGGCGCAGCCACCGATGTAGCCAACATGCTTCTGAACCGCGCACCTCCCTTCACGAGTGCGGCGTCTCTGCTTGCAGGCTCCCTCCACACCAGAAGCAGGATCCCACTCTGCTTCCTATGCTAAGATAGGTGCATCTGAGGGCTCAGTGAGAGAGAAGCCTGGAGAGGTGGGTAGGAGGAGAGATGGAGGATGGACAGGTAGATAGATGGATGGGAAGGTGGGCAAAGGGAAAGGAAGGAAGGATGGAGGGAAGGAAAGGAGGGAGGAGAAAGGAGGGAAGGAGGGAGGGAAGGGAGGGAGGGAGGGGGAGTGAGGAGGGAGGGGGGAGGGAGGGAGGGAAGGAGGGGGGAGGGAGGGAGAGAAAAGAAAGGAGGGAAGGAAAGGAAAAAAGAAGGACTGATGGGTTAATCAATGATACACGATAAATGGATGATAGAGGATTAGATAGATAAGGTGGATATAGATGCTAGCTGGATCGCGCACCCAAGCACGAAAACAAAACGACGGCGAGCGCAAGAAGAGAAGACGATAGCATGCAAGAAGCCGAGAAGCCACGGCCGCGGAGAAGCGCAGCAAGAAAGCACGAAAGACGAACGCTCCAGCCCGCAGCCAGCCCTAACGCCCTCAGAAGCCCGACAGAACGAGGGGTGGGATCAGTGGAAAGATGGACAAGGGCGGATGGAGAGACAAAGACAAAAGCTGTCAGTGCTGAAGAGTGTCTCCTGAGCTGCCCAGAGACATGGCAGGTAGTCATCTCCTCTGCAGAAACTTCTGGACTGCCTCCAGCATCCTCCTCAGCTTCCAGCCAGGAAGCTGCTTCAAAGCTGGGAGGTGGAGGCAGACTGGCCAGCTGCACGCCTAGGTCAGAGGGAGGCAGAGTAGTTATCTGAGCAGCAGAGGGGGCGCTGCAGCCATCCTTCCACCAGAAAATCAGATGGGCTGCTATGGGTGGACTCAGCCCACAGGGATGCAGACGCCTCCGGTTGTCCTTGTCACAAGAGACTAAGCTGAGGGCTCTCTGCAGACCAGGGTCTTCCTCAATGGACCCCGAGGTGTCTCAAGACACCAGCCAGGAAACTCCTGGACCGTGGCTCCTTATGGCAGAGTCCTGTGGCAGCTCACCCTGGAGGGTGCCAAGCCCAGCCAGGGGCAGCATGTGCACCACAGCCGGGTCATGTCCTCTGCAGATGCCTCCCAGCAGAGAGGTGGGGAAATGGGCTTGGTCAGGAGAGGCAGGCAAGCCCGAGTCAGGGCTGTACAATCCCAGGTCCCTCCTCCAGCCACAGCCATCCAAGAGGAGGGGAGGCAGGAGGCCGTGGATGCCTGTGTGCCCCGGAGGACCCCAGTGCACAGACCTCTCTCATCGGTGTGCTGAGCACCACACCACGCCCTGCCCACCCCATGCTTCTTCCACAACCCTCTCCACCTCTCTGCCCCTCCCCCTTTCTGTCCCACTCCTCTCCCTCCCCATGTCTCTTTCACGCATGCTCCTCCCAGCCCCTCCTCCAGCATACTCCTCCAGTGCTCCCTCCTCCCCACACGCGACCCTCGCTCCTCCTCCCCACCCTTCTTGCGTCTCCTACCCCCACACCTCCAAAATGAACGCTTGACAGCACTGATCTTTACTTTCCACAAAACCCGTGAGGTGTCCTGCTGCCCTGACGCATGACCCAGGGCAGCCTGCCCTGCCCTGGTGTTCACCCCCTGAGAGGGCGGGGTGGGGCTGGGCTCTGCCTGTCCTCCTGATCCCCCAGAGAGCTTCTGTGGCCACTGCTTGTGTCATCCCTGACCTGTCCCCATCCCCATAACAGATGGGCATCCGACACAGGCCTGTCCTATACGGCTGGACGGCCACATGGTCTGGGCCTCCCGCTGCTGCAGACGGTGTGGTCTGAAGGTCACCCTGACACTCGGGGCTGAGTCCAGCTATGCCGTCGGCACTAAGCTGGCGTGCTGTTCCCCACCCCTCCGCTGAACTCCTCACCCGGCACACCTGTGCCCCCGGCTCCCTCAGCTCCCCCCAGAAGTGCTGACTGTGCGGAGGCTGAGGCAGCCGGTGTCAGCAGCCATGCACAGGGCCAGCATGTCGGGGACCTTGTGTGTCCCACCACGAGAGGTGGCCCCAGGCCCTCCACAGTTCTGCCACGCACTTGGGCAGAGGCACAGCCCCGCCCATCTTGCTTCCATATCCAGGCCCACAGCCACGCCTCCTGCAGACAAGCCCACTCAGTACTGTGTCTGTCCTGTACAACGTGAATTAGTCTCCAGCCCAGGGAGCCCCACTCTGGGACCCGCTGGGGTAACAGTCATGTGAGAGAGACCAGACAGTGGTCACTTTGCCCCCAAGGCTTGGGCTCTGAACTGCCAAGCACACTGGAGCCCGGCAGCAGCTGCTCTGCTCTGCACGGGGGAGGTGGGCGTGCCCTGCAGCTCCCCTCGCCGGGTGCCCGCTCTCACACCTGAGGCCAGGAGGTGTCAAATCCAATTTGCTTCTAACACCTCCCCAGGACACCTGGGGCTTGTGCTCACCGCCACGGCAGAGCTAGGGGTGGGGTGGCCAGCAGCTCTGGCTTTTGGATGTCTGCCCGCCCACCTGCCTCCCCACCTCATGGTGCTGAGTTTTTCAGGCTCCCTGGGAAAGCAGCAGCTGAGAAACTCTGCGTTATGAATCTTTAGGGGCCAGAAGCCCCCTTCTCAGAGCCAAGTAGCCTGGACTGTGGCTTAGATGCTCCCAGTGGTGATGGGGGGTGGGGGAGGGTAGAGGGTTAGGCAGACAGCTTTCACGGAGTAGGAAGCGGAGCCCCTGGATACCCATCTAGGATGTGCGTGGAGCAAGGCTGCAGCCTGAGAGCACTGATATTAGGGCTGGACAGAGCTTTAGGCAGCCAGTCCAGTGGGTCAGCTGTCCTTCACTACCCTGCAGTGTCTCCTGGGAGAGGCTAGCACTCATCCTAGGGCCACGCCATGGCCAGGCCAGCATCCTGCCCAGGAGCACCTGTCATCCCAGCCCACGTCAGGAGTACCTGCCTTATCTCTGGCCAATCTGAACTCTGGGACAGCCTTGCCCTCCTGCTCGCCTGGGTCTTGCCACCCTGTCCACTAGGGGAGGAGTTAGCATGGCTGCTGCACTTTGAAGATGAGAACTACCTTCAGAGAGGAGCAGCCTGCTATCCCTCTCCACTCTCCAGTCAGTGAATGTCCAGGCAGACTCTGGGGCCCATCGGACATATCCTTCCTTTGGTCCTTCTGCATAGCCATCCACTGATTCCTGAGGCCCCCAGCACGTGTTCACCACCTGCCCCGGTAGCCCTTCTTCCTCTTCATATTTGCTTTCCCTCTGCAGTAAAGGCATCCTCTGACAGAATCACACTGTCCTTTCAAAGCCCCTGCACAAGCCCAGAGGAGATAAGATGCAGCCACCTCACTGTGGGCAGAGGTAGCTGGAGACAGGGCAGTGGACATCAAGTCCCCAGGGCTATGAGGTCAGTTGGGTCTTTAAGGAGGACGATGGGACAAGACTCCACAAGAGTCAGTGACCTCTAGGGGTCCCAGACACTACAGAAAGGTCATGGGGGAGAGCTGGGGGCTGGGTACTGGGCATCTAAGCTGGCCAAGGCCACTGGTCTTACTATGAGGGATTGGAGTGACCGACACAGGAGCAATTCTCTAAACCTCTGGTCTAGAGATGGCTGCACTTTGCCTCCCACCCAGAAAGGATCAGGAGGATGAGCCCATTTTCCGTCTTCAACACCTGCCCAGAAGCCATCAAAGGAGGGATGGAGGAAGGATGGATCCCAGGCTCCAACGGTGCGTGCATTGTCATCCGTCTACAACCCTCACTGACCCTTCCAGTCTGAGTCACAGGATCACCACGGCCCCTCCCCCACTCTAGGTGAGTCCTGGGCTCTCTGACTTCAGCACATCAGCAGTCCATTCCCCATGTGAACTGTGCCTGCTGGATGCTGTACCTCCATGAGCCAGTCTCTAATCATCCTCCAAAGATGATGGGTCTTTCTCCTGGGACTCCTATCGCCTAACCTGGCCTCTGTCTAAAGGCTCAGCTCTGACACATCAGGCTAGCAGCTGACTATCTGGCGCGCATGCATCTTCTGAGCTGGGAAGTCTTCAATGTGCTTCCCTGCGCCCCACCTCCCCCTCTACACTCTGCCCTGAGCGGGTCCAAGAGCCTCAGAAGGTCTCAGAGACCCCAAGACCCCTCCAGATACTTCTGCCAGTCTCCACCTATCCTGTAAGATTAGGTAACCTCTCCTGGTTCAATAACCATCTATGCCCGCCTACCCACCTGCCCCTCAAGGCCCACCACAGGTCTCATGGGAACCCTGGTTTGATATCCTCCTCCCCATCTGCTCCCCCGGGACAGGACAGCCCCTCCTGGTGCTCAGTCTCCTCCACAGTAAACACAACAACTCTCAGCTCAACCCCACGCTGACTGTGCAGCTCTAGGGTATTTTGTGGACATCCTCGAGTCTTTGTCAGGTCCTGGCTGGGAAGATGGCTTCCCCACTTTCTTCAGACCTGGCTTGATCCTTGACTCACTCCCTGCCGCTGCTGCCCCCAGTATTTCCAGTTATTGAGCAGGGCTCAGCCCCATTGACCCATCCCCAGGACATGTAGCTGCCTCCTCTGCAGCTGAGCCCCAACCTGATGGGAAGTGATGGGCTGGTGCTGGCAGGACACATAGAGCAAGGGACGGGCCAGCCACTGAGGTGGGTGATGGGCAAGACTGGATGTCCTGGCCATGGTTTCTAGAAACCACAGGATCCCAGAGCCCCAGGCCTGGGAGGCAGGTTATCAGGGAGATGGGCAGGCGTCCCTGCCAGAAGTCGCAGCCCCTCGGATTGCGTTCTTTCTCCCTCATTCTGCTGGTGTGAGGGGCCCCGCAGGACAGGTCAGGAGGTGAGGCCCAGTGTTCCCATTCTCAGAGGCCAGAGACCAGCCTCCTGGCCCCTTGGGCAGCCTCCCCCTTGTCTTTGCACCATGTCCTAGCTGGACAGCTGAGAGCAGAGCAGCCGGGGCTCCTCCCCTGAGGCCTCATCTAGGATTAGTCTACCACTGTCCATGGTCCTGAGACTCAGCCGCCAGTAGTAAAGGGGCATCTGGCTTGGCATGGGGATGAGCAGGCTATCAATCAGGCCCAGTTTGCCCTTCCCAAGCCCTTACCCATAATGCTCGCTTCCCACCTCCAGGCCGTTGGGAGCTGGGCACGCCCTCTCCCAGGCCAACAAAGTCACAAGCCCTCAGTAAAGTACTGGCGGGTCACTTAGTCCATATTTAAGCAACTGTATAGCTGGGCTCAGAGAAGTGCAGAGCCTCGCCCAAAGGTGCTCAGCATGCCGGGGTCAAAGCCCAGGAAACGGACCCTTGCTCCTTCCCTCCTGTGGCAGTGGTTGCCTTTCAGGCCCCTCCCCCCTCCAGCTGGTGAGGGTCTTTTGGGCAGTGCCAGGTGTATCTTCTGTTTTCCTGGCTCCTTTGGGTCTTTGGGTTCCAGGGAAGAGGGTCCCTAGAGGATGCTGTGGGGCTCAGCTGCCAGGACGAGCTTCATGGAGGGTCCCTGAGAAACATGCAGCAAGCTGACCGTCCATGGCGACTCAGCACTTGGCTGCAGCATGCACGAGTGTAGCTCTCGGCAACACTTTTCTGTCTCTGAAATTAAATATAAACTGTCTTCTCGTGCTCAATCTTGTGCCCACAGCAAGGAATTGCACAGGCAGGGCTCTGTGGTGTGACCAGGGTCAGGATTCACAAGTGACCAAGTCAGACTTGGCGTTCAGTCTTGAGTGATGTCTCTCTAGGTCCAGACAACCTATGAGCTGCCCGGGCTGCCCCTGCTTAGGTTCAAGGTCTTCTTGGCTCACAGATGCCACCCTGAGTCTGGGTTAGGGTTCCTCAGGGTCCCTGGGGGACGCAACTATTCCTCAGGCCTTAAACACACTGCCCTCTCCTCCCAGTCACCACACTGCCCAGTAACACTAGGCACCAGCCTCAGGGGAAGCCCCTGCCCCAGAGAGGAGCCCTGAAGCATAGGCACCAACTCCTGCAGACAGAACCTTGCGCCAGAGTGGGGAGCACTGTTAGCCTGCCAGACCCCAGGCCAGCACATCTGACCACCACACTCCTGGAGCAAAGCGGGGTGTGGCTCAGGGTGACCCTCCCACAGATGTGGGAGGACACGGAAGAGAGGACACAGAGCCTGTGATAGAAGAGAACCCAGCACATTCTTATTCTGCTGGCAACACCCTCCAAAGAGCTTATTAGAAATTAATATTTAATTCTCTTCTGTGGATTTAGCTTAATTATTCAATTTATTATTGCAATTACTGAGAAGCACCCGGAAGCAAAATTGCTTGCTTTGAACGGGGGAGCACTGGGAAGGGGGAGTCTTGGCATCCACATGCCAGTTTTCAGAGCATCACTTTGCTGCCTTCCCTCCAGGGGATTCTCCTTGTGCCCCTCTGAAGTTTCTCTTGTTTCATTTTAAAAAAAATAAAAACCTCTTTCTATTGTCAGAAGACAGTAAAGATGCCCCCCCTCCCTGAGCATCTCGCCATTGTGGGGGTCCCGAGGCCAGACCAGGATCCCAAAAGTTGGTTGAGTGGAGATATCTTCGGGCATCTGCCCTAGAGTGCAAACCTGCCTCCTACAGGTTGATGCCACTAAGGGGGCATGTCCCTTCGCTAACAACAGAATCAAGCTCCACAGGGAAGCCAACAGCCCCCCCCCCCCAGTTCCCTGCCTCATTTACAGACTCCCCTCTGCACATGCTATCCTGAATAGAGCTAGCAGAGGTGGGCCTGGGGCCCAGGGGATACTCTGGGCCAGCTCCTGCCTACAGGAGAGACATTGCAAAGTTCGAAGATGGGGTGGAGTGGCCCATGGGAAGGAGGCAGACACGTGCTCCACAGTGGGGGCCCAGCAGACTAGCGGATACTCAGCCCACACTGAAACCCTAGGTGCTGAGCCCTGCTAGCCGTGGCCTCCAGGCTAGTGCTTGAGATTGGACTCCGGGGCTGGAGAGGTGCCTCAGGGGTCAAGCCTCTACCTTGCAGGCAGAAGGACCTGAATTTGAATCCCAGATCCCACGTAAAAACACCAGGCAGAAATAGTGGCAGCCTACACTGTTGGCCCTAGAACTGGAGCCTGGGAAACCCCGGAACAAAGCAGTATCCCCTTCCCCCCCCACAGAAAAGATTGGGCTTCGGTGACCCCAAGGGTCATATAACAGGAGTCATGTAAGGCTGAGATAGAGGACCCCACATCTCTACACAGAGGCCAGCTCCCTGCAGGGTGTTCTTCACCTGAAGCGGGACCCAGCATCCCCTTTCTGGGTCTGTGAGCAGCTGTGAGCAGTGAGACAATTATGGGGATCCTGTGACAGAAGACAGGCTGCAGTAGCCATGTCCTATCCCCAGAAGTGATGGTTTGGGCCCCTGATCCAAAGTACTGGATTCCTCGGGCTGGGAAGCAGGTAAGTAGCTTCTCCCAGGTTCCCAGGTGTGCACATGTATGCACACGTGCGTGTGATGCACACACACACACACACACACACACACACACACACACACACACACACACAGGTGTCCGCACAGCAGCATGTGGACACCAAGAATCTACTGCAGGTTTCCCAAATGGAAATCGATGGCTGTGGGGTCGATACTTCACGGCTTTCAGAAAACATTAAAAACATGATTTGCTATGCACCTCAATTTAGCCCGTTACATTTTTTTGTGTGCTTGTGAAAAATGCTTCATTGATCGCTGCCCGGATACTGTAATTTTCTATTTATTGCAGCCCAGCCTTGGGGCTCCCGCAGGGATCCAAGAGCCTTCAGATGGGCTGGCCCTGGGGCCCCTATTCAGCCGTGGATTCCCAGGCTCTGTGTGAGTTGTGATCCTGCCCTGCCTCATAGACTTGCAAACTACCAGCACAGAGCTGAGTGGACAGAGACCCTGAGGGGTGGAGTCCCACCAGCCTACCGTCTCTCAGCTCCTGTCCACTCTCAGCACCAGGGTTTCAGCCAGGGATGGGGCTGACCTTCCTCCAGAACAAACACCCGGCAGCACCTGCCCCTTGCAAAGGGCTGGGCCCAGAGCCAGCATGCATGTCCCCTTGGGAACTATTCTAGGCTACGTAAGGATCCAAGTCTGAAGGAGGAACGAGGGAGACTCGAGAAGCCACCACAGTCAGCCAGGTGTAGGGGACATTCAGCTTTAGCCAGCAGTCTGGGTCACGGTCGTCCTTGGGTCTTTGGTGCTGTAGTTGATGCCATGAAGATAGCCGAGCCTTAAATCCAGATCACAAAGGAAGTCTGCAGCCAGGGGCCTGGCAAACAGCCAACACTGTCCTCAGGGACGCTCATCCATGTGTACCACTGTGGACGTTGTGGACCTAATGGTTCCACGTTTGCCACCAAGGGTCTCAAGGAGAAGGACAGGCAGATTGTGCTAGTGCAGCTGACCGGAGGTGGGGGGTGGGAGAGACTGAGGCTTTGCGGAGAGGATGCTCCTCCAACCGGAAGAACCCAGAGCAGGTTCTGAGATCTGGCGGTCATCTGGCTATCAGTGAGTAGCAGGAGGAACAGGGACAAGAGAGGATGGGTCTGGGGGCTTATGAGCTTATGCAGCACCTCAGACGTAGGGAGGGTTAGAATGGGGAGGGACATGGTCAAGGAGATCAGTGGGGAAGATGGAAGATGAGTAGGAAAGGGGGTGTGGGCAGGAGGAAGACTCCTGAGTGTGAAGGGCAGGGGGCCTGAGTGAAGCAGAGAAAGGTCAAGCCAGGCTGGATCCCGGATCCCAGGAGCATGTGAGGGAAGTGGAGCAAATCCCCAGCTGCCCACTGGAGTTAGTCAGTGCCTGGATGCTAAGGAGATCCATCTGTCCAGTCACCACTCATCCGTGTACCTACTCACCCATCCATGCGCCGTTCCATCCATCATCGCCATGCCCACATATCCTCTCACCCTTCAGCTAATCTGTCCACCACCCATTCGCCCATGAATCCACCCACTCATCTGTCTATCCATTCATCCATCGACTGCTCTATCCTCCTCCTCTCTGCCTGTCCCACCCACACCACCCCCATGCAACTATCCCCCACATGCAACCATACCCTATACCATCCCCCCAAAACCACACCATCCCCCCACATCCACACCATTCACCCCGTACACCATTCACCCATACATTCAACTATCCACCCACACATGCAATCATCCACCCATATACCATTCCCCCACACCCACAATCAACCCATACTCATATCACACACATACACACACACACACACACACACACACACACACACACACACACACACACACACACACACATACACACCATCCATCCATCCATCTTTTGTCTGCTGGCTTCTTCCTGTGGCTACTGAGGAACACAGCGCTTTGGCTGTAGGGGGAAAACTATCAGAAGGACCCTGGGGAAGGTAGGACTGGCCTCGAGTTGGGTAAAGATCAAAGTCTTGCTCTACTGGACACTGGGCAGATGAACATCCAAGCTTAGTATCCACCTGCCTGAACCCACTCGCCAGCCCCCAAGTCAGCCCTGTGTCCAGTCTGCCTGTGATCTTGAGACCATGAGTCTAAGCTCAGAGACACAGGATCCTGGGCCAGATGTCACAGCAGACATGTGGCAGAGCTGTGACCCTGGGCTGTCGAGAAAGTCACCTCACAGTGGAGGCATGGGTGGGGGAGGTGCCTCAGACATAGCCCCGGGGACCCTCCCAGATGGACTAGAGCCTGAGGGCCCAGGGTGGGGCCTGTGGCCAGAGGGATGGAGGCTGCTGACCCGCCTGATGTCTCAGGTCCATGGTGCTCACCGGCCACGTCTCCATCAGCTGCACGCACTCTTCGGCCAGCGCCAGTAAGATGAGACTCAGATGTTACGTGGCCTGAGCCCTCCTGCTGGGAACTGTAGACTCACAGCTGGACTGTGGACCTGGCAAAGGGACTGTTACCAACTGTCCCGGGTCCCTCACGGAAGGGCAACATGCTCAAGTTGTTCATGTCCAGAGGGCTGAGCAGCCTTTCCTACACTGGGGTCCCCAGGCTAAGGAGGTGCCAGGGGGCACTGCATGGATTTCACAGTTGCAGAGTGGATGCCCAGGAAACTGGAACATCCAGCCTGGCTACAAGGTCCCCTGCCTCATGGCCCCCTGCCTCATGCCCCCCCACCTCATGCCCCCTCCCCGCCTCACGGCCCCCAGCTTCATGGCTCCCGGCCTCACAGCCCCTGCTTGTGACCTTGAGCAGCTTGTGTCTAGCCTCCCACACAGCCACTCTCTGTGCTGTGCCCAGGGACCAGGGCATGCATTCCTCCAGCTGCAGATCCCCTCCCTGTGCCCAGCCCTAGAGTCCAGGAAATGGTCACCCCGGGCCTCATGTTCCTTGTCAGTTGCTCACAGTGCCCATGACCTGCCCGGCCTGGCATGCTCCCCCTTCTTGGGAAGCTGGCCAGCAAAAGCTTTCATCTGCCAAGGAGGGCAGGCCTATCCCATGCTCTCCTGTGTCTAACCGGTCTCCACCCCCAGTTGGCTCACAGAGAAGGTGAGGGTGACTCACACGGAGTAGAAGAGAGAGCCAAACCACAGGTAGAAAGGAAATGCCTGGACTGAAACAGAGAACATGGCAGAAGACCCTATACCCACTGCCTGAAGCCGGCTCCCTCCGCCATGCCCAGCCCTGCCCACAGCCTCCTCCTCTGCATCCACAAGACACTCCTGGGACCTCGCGTCCAACTTCAAGGGAAGAGGCGGGCATGTGGTGACAGCAGGGCCCAGGGGTGCCAGCTGTGTGGGTTGCACATATGGCAGAGCAGAGGCAAGCCTTTGATCAGGGCTCTGCAGCCCCAACCCTCGAGGCCATCGAGATGGGGCAGGAGCTGCCGATCGGGGGGATCAGACATCCCACGGGACCCTCTGGCCTGTGCCCATACCAATGAGACAGAGGGACACCCTCATTGGTCATTCTTTACCTCACCCACCCCATACCATGCAGACCCTGACCTCACACATAACTGGACAAAGGGCCCACCTTTCCAGAATCCCGGGGAATGCACTGACCACACCCGTACCTACCTGAGCAGAGCACAGGGAGGTGAGATGTCGGTTCTCTGACAGTCCGCTGTCCTTCAGCACCCCACGAGGTGGCTCCAGGGCCTGAGAGCTGGACAGAGCTTTCATGAGGTTAGGACTGGTTTGTTTTTTTTTTTATTCAACTGTGCGCATGTGTGTGTGTGTGTGTGTGTGTGTGTGTGTGTGTGTGTGTGTGTGCGCGCGTGTCTGTGTATGTGTAGAACCACACACGAATTCGCGAACTACCATGGACGCCTCCACCTCCTTCTACCCTGGGATTCACAGGCTCCGCCCAGCGCAGGCCGCCCCCACTTCCACCTGGCTTCTATACGTGGAATCTGGGATCCGAACTCAGGACCTTCCACCTGCAAGGCGGAGGCTTAACCCCTGAGCCACCTCTCCAGCCCCGAGGTTAGGACTGTTTTTAAGGCCATGAGAGGATGGGAAAAGTCCAGGGGCCAGAGGTGGGGTGCAGCCCACCATAGGGTCGGGCAGCCCAGAGTGAGTCTAACTGGCACACTGCTGTAGGGAGACCACCGGACCCTCTCACATCCTGGAGACCTGCTCTGTGGACACCCCACTGCCTGTCCCAGTACTGGGAGAAGGAAGTGCTGTGGGAGATGGCAGGACTTTGACCTGAGAGACCAGTGCCTGCCAATCACATGCCAGGGTCCTGCCTTGGCACCTCAAAGCATGATCTTATTCAGACACAGGTGTTAAGATGAATTTCCAGCATCGACGCTGATTCAGCTGACTGTCTTTATACACGAGTGTGGACAGCCACAGACACACAAGGTCACAGGTGTGAGTACACTCCCCAGAGAGAGGACACTCCTCAGGGAACACTTACAGGCAGACACCTTGACCTCCGACATCCTCTGGAGCAGAGACCGAATTCATGTGGCTTCAGCTACCATCTGTGATGCTCAAAATAGATGCCTCGGGAGACTCTCAACCAGGGCCCCGCCCATGTCCACAACAAACTGGGGGACACAGCCAAGAAGCCAGGCACCAGGGACCCCCAAGGAAGCTGGCTGGAGGAGCCAGTACTTGACTCTGTCCAGGCTGTTAGGGATGACATCCATCCCTGACACACTTCGAGACAGGCAGCCAAAGCCAGGCCTCAGCTCCCCCAGTGTCTCCTCACTGCTCACTGAATCCACTCCTGCCCCGGGTGCCACGCTCAGGATGGCCAGGGGCCCAGAGGCAAAGACCAGAGAATGGGAGCTGCAGGTCACCAGAGTGGGGCTCAACCCTCTGGTAGAGAGTACTCCCAGCAGTGTGCTACCCAGATCCTATGTCCTCCTCAAGGTCACCACAGACCCCAGGGGACTGTACTTCTCACAGATGCTGCTCAGACACGTAGACTCTCGCACTGGCCATACTGCATGTGGAGGGTCATGGTTACGGTAGGCACCCAGCTGACCACCAGCTTCACCATACCCATCGCGGGGACACAGAAACCTACAGCCTACCTCTCTGGTGGGGCCAGCCAGCCCCAGCCCCAGGCTATCTACCAATAGTAGTCAGCGCCAGGAGGTACCAGTGTCATGTGACCTCTGGGCCACAGGAGTTGATTTCATAGTACCCTGAGCTGATGCAGCAAAACTCCATGCTTCTGGGTGAGGTGGCAAGCAAAAGCCCAGGGGGGCATATCCAAAGCGGAGGACAGGAGAAGCAGAGTGGAGGCGAGGGTACCCACCTTCAACCCGATCCCACCCAGGAGGAGCTGCTGACCTGGGACCTCAACTGTG
Organism: Typhlomys cinereus; assembly: GCA_023101885.1. Lineage (NCBI taxonomy): Eukaryota > Metazoa > Chordata > Mammalia > Rodentia > Platacanthomyidae > Typhlomys > Typhlomys cinereus. The sequence continues at coordinate 2,477,696 of JALPQD010000193.1, forward strand.
GACCATCAGTCCCCACCCAGCTTCTGTGGCTAATTACTCTTGAATGACAGCCCCGAAGGGGGAGGGGCTGGTGGGTACTGGCAGCAGGGAATCCAATTAGCCTGAATTATTCTCTTGATTGAGGCCAATTAGTGTCAGCTGTGAGGTCAGGGGTCACCATGCAGTCACAGTTTAGTTAATTCGCTAGCTGGGCAGAGTTCCTAGACCATCTGAGAGACACAGGCTTGTCTCTCCGGTCACCTCCAGCATGCAGTGATCTAGGTCCTGTCTGCTCCACTAGTCACAGTTTAGGGAGAGGCGGGGTCAGGGGCTCTGGGCCAGCAGCTGTTTCTGCCTTGCTCTGTCTTCACTGAGGGGCCTGCTCATTCGTCAGAGCCCACCTCCAGCCCTGCCCCAGGCATGGTGGGAGTCCTTGGGGTCCCCAGCCTTAAGCATGATGGGAGTCCTTAGGGTCTCTAGCCCTTCCCCAGGCATAGTGGGAGTCCTTGGGGTCTCCAGCCCAACCCTGGACATGATGGGAGTCCTTGGGGGTCCCAAGCTCTGCCCCAAGCATGGTGGGAATGCTCAGGGTCTCAAGCCCAGCTCTGGGTATGATGGGAGTCCTTGAGGTCCCAGTCCTGCCCTGAACCATAGAAGGAACATTTAGGATCCCCAATCCTGCCCTGGGTGGTGGTGAGAAGGTTAGGATTCCCAGGCTGCCCAGGGAATGCTGGGAGCTTTTGGGGTCCCAGCTGGAACATTCCCTCCCCGCTCACCTCTCCTCCCTCAGCAGAACTGTGGCAGGTAAAGATGGGGTTTGGCCAGGGAGCTGTTGCAGGATCCCAAGGAGGGCTTCCTGGCGGTCGCTGCGTTAGTCTCCACAGTCCAGGTCAAAACATGCCCCCAAAGAACGGCAGCATCTGGCCAAAGCTCCCCAAGGTAAGACTGCATGGGATGTGGTCGCTGGCCCAGAGCCCTCTTGGGCTTAAAGGCCTCTTGGCCTCTTTGCTCACCTGGCCCAGTCGCCCATACCCAACCCCTTTCTCAGGGATCATTTCCCATGCAAATATATTCAAATCACATGACATGCAAATGGAGTCGGATCACATGACATCTCAGAAACATCTATTTGTATATATTTAGATTCCATTTCAAAAGAATTATTCAAAATCGGAGCCATTTGGATAGATGGGCGTGGAACGAATTGTTTCTTAAGTGTTCACATCAAAAATACCAAGTTTCTAAGTGGATTCTGAATACTGCAATTACTGAGGCTAGCGTCCTCCGGTCCTTGGGAACATGGCAGAACAGTACCCTGGGAACAGCGTCTCAAGGGACTCAGCACCACCAAAATCTGGACAGGACAGCAGACCTTGCTGGGGAAGGAGCAGGAGTGTGAAGGAAAGCCCCTCCACCCCACACAGGGCATGATGCCCACAGCTAGTTTACCTCTTTCTGGGGTCCCAGGCAGAGGGGAGCTGTACCCAGGACTCTGTAATCCTCCCAACCTAGTGAGAAAGCTGACAGCTGAGGAACAAAATGCAGATGAACATCTGGACAACAGCTGGTGCTCCCTGAACATCAGGGTCTCACTGCCTTAACCAACCCTGCCACATCTGGGTCCAGATCCCCAGAGTCAGCTGGGTAGCCTCATTCTCACCCCTCCTCATGCCTCAAAGCCCAGCCTGATACCCGTCTTTGACAGACAGGCTATCCTCTTCCTTCCTACACTTTGCCCCAGTCTGTCTAACCCTCCCTAGGCCTGTCCTTCACCTGCTGAAGTTCCGCCCTGAGGTTCCGTGAACCGCGGGGGGCTAGATCCCCCAGGCTCGCTTCCCTCCAGTACTGCCTGGCTGCCTTGAGCACAGTGAGCTGAAGGGCCTTACTCCTGGAGGGTGGGGTGAGGGGCAGCAGGACACAGCCACAGGGCACAGACATGGCTCCACACAGATAAACTAGCTCTGGTGAGCCAATGCATCTCAGCCTCCTGTTGGCAAGAGAAGCCGTGGTGGACGGAAGATGTGAAGCAGCCGTGAACGTGGCATAAGACTGCAAACCTGTGGCAGTGGGTGGGGCAAGGACGCTGGTGCTGGCGCCATACCGAGACAGCCCTTCTCAGCCGTTCTAGGGAGGTGAGAGGCGGTTTGCTTCTGTTTTGCCAGAATCAGCTTCTGGAATGAAGACAGATGTCCAGGAATGAGCTTCTGGAGGCTTCTAGAGGCTTCATTTGCTGCCCACGCGGACTGAGGTCTGGCTCGGAGCACAGCAGGCAGGGAAGGCTCACAGAAGAGCCCAGGAGCCAAGGCTGGTGGGTCATGCAAGCCTGTCTGGACACAACAGGTGGGGTGGACATTAACTATGGGACACCTGAACCAGGATGATAGACACGTGCCCCAAGGCACCTGCCAAGCCAGACTTGGCTCCCAGCACCTTTACGCTGTCTTCACGGGAACTCCTGATGTCTGAACTTGAAGCAAGAAAAAACAGTCCCCTCTAGGGCCACGACCCTCAGCCTCTTTGTGCTGAGGCCCAAGGACAGGTGAATGAATGATGTATCCAGAGATACCAAGCCCATGGACTACACACAGGTAACCTTGGTGCCCCTCCCCAGATCAATGCCTCCCCCCCAGACCTAGAGGAGACGGGTTCCATGCATGCCCCAGTCTGCCCAGCTCTGCCCACGTTCCCAGTATAAAGCATGATGCCAAGCAGGGTGTCCTGAGGGTGAGGTGGCCTCTGACTGCATGTGACTTCGTGCTGTGAGCACCATTACCAAAGTGTGGGAGGGTCCCATGATGGCAGTGCACTGGCCCATCATGGCCTGTGAGCAGACACATCCCTCTCCAGGCATGTGTGGGTGACAGTGACCTTTGCCTGGTGCACCTGCTTCCCAGGATGTGATCACAGAACCAGTTAGGTCAGGGGCACATTCATAGGAGCCTATTTCCTCTGGTAACATTCCCACCCCCCACCTGCACTCCTGCTGGTACCAATACCCTCCTCCCTTCACCTGACTCACTTGGGCACCTTCTTCTGCTTGGGTTCAGTTAGCAGCCCCTCTGCACCTCGTAGACCCCTGCTTCCTGGTCAGGGCAGGCCAGGACCAGGCCACCATAGAAGCCCCCCATGCAGCATGAGGGCCTGCTCACTGGCAGCACGAACCCCATGAAATGCTGTGACTAGTCGTCACACATGTGGGCACCAGCAGGTCTAGGCCAGGACAAGAGCAAGGGGCAGAAAGAGGCTCCCCTAAGGGTGATGGGTGCTGGGTGCTAAGGGCACCACAGGGAGGGGGCTGGCCTGGATGACAACTGCGGCACAAGATCCAAGGGAAGGGGCAGCTTAGCAGCTAGAGCTCTGGGTTCAAGGCTCCACTGAGGTTCCTGCGGCCCACGTCCACTAGAGCGATGCCCAGGCCTCCCCACCTCTTCCTGTCAGCACTGTGGAGCACAGAGGAGCCATGAGCCTGCTAAGCGGGAGCTGACATAGACGAAGCCATGAAGGACACAAGGTAATGCGCAAAAGTGGGTCTGTGGTCAGGGTCTGTGGCAGGGGTCTGTGGTCGCAGCCTGTGGCTGGGATCTGTGGTTGGGGTCTGTGGTCAGAGCCTGTGTTCAGGGTCTGTGGCCAAGGCCTGTAGTCAGGATCTGTCATCCTAGCTGCTGAGACAGGAGAGGCACAAGTTTGAGGCCTCCTCAGATGACCTAGAGAATTCTACCTTAAAATAAATTAAGAAAGAGCTGAGGACTTTGCTCAGGAGTAGTTACCGATGCCTAGCATGTATGAAGCCATGGGCTAAATCTCCAGAGACATTAATAATAATAATAATAATAATAATAATAGTAATAGCAACAACCACAATGACATCATCATCATGGTTCACCAAAGCACACCAGCTGGGGTATGTGCATGCTCAGAGGCCCCCTGCAGGGCTGGAGGAGATCCCTGATGCTCACCTGGCTTCGGCCTTGGTTTCTAGACAAGCCTGGCAAAGTGTCAAGGGAAACAGACTAGAGTGCACAAGTAGCTTTAAAATGGAACAAGAAATAATGAACCAAACTTTTGGAAACTCAGTAGATTCAGACACATGAAAGTGTGGTTCTTACCACAGCCCCCAGGAGGCGTGCAGGCTGGGAATCCCAGGGATGGAGTCCCAAGGGACTGCCAGATTGAGCCTGATTTATGCAACTTAAAAAAAAAAAAATCTTGAGGGCTGGAGAGGTGGCTCAGGGGTTAAGCCTCTGCCTTGCAGGCGGAAGGTTCTGAGTTCGGATCCTAGACCCCACGTATAGACGCCGGGCAGAAGCGGGGGCAGCCAGCGTTTCTGGTCCTCGTAGGGTGGAGCCTGTGAATCCCGGGGCAGAGTAAACAAGGAGGAGGTGGAGGCGGTCCATGGTGGTTCCCGAATTCGTCCGTGGTTCTATACACACGTACACACACACACACACGTACACACACACACACATACACACACACGCACACATGCATACACGCACAATTGAATAAATAATAAAAAATTTTTTTAAAAAATCTTGAGGGGTGCAGGGAAGTGGGGAGATGACTCAGGGGTTAAAGTCTTTACCTCACAAGCAAAATGACCTGAGTTCAGATTCCCCATATCCCTTGTTTAAAAAAAAAATGTCAGGCAGATAAGGCAGTGGCCTGTAATACTAGTCCTGGAGCGTGGAACCTGGGAAACCCCAGAGCAAAGCAACAAGGAGGCAGAGCAATCCAGGGTGATGCCTCCATAGGCACTCACACTCAAGTGCCCTCTCGTACACACACACACACACACCCCAAGCGTGCAACAACAGCAACAATAAAAATCTCTGGCAACAGAAAACATAAGTCAGACAGTAAGATGAGTGCCTGACCCCAGAACAGACCATCCTCGCCACTGGGGAGACAGTGGTCGCCATGTCAGCTTTTAAAATTTCAGTAATATGCTATTTCCAAGAGACACATCAAAGGCACTGAAAGACGCTGAAACACTGAAAATACAAGAATAAGAAACATCCATCAACAAGAAGCTGCTGTGGCCACATATATACTGTCAAGATGTTTTTACAGTAAGTCACCGCGAGGACAGACAGGCCGATCCCTGAGACAGGGATTCTTGGTGTTTCTATTTTTAGAGAGAATTACAACTCGCCAAGACGAGACACTCATGCTTTGCTTGTACACAGCTTTATTTTTTAATGTTTCACTTATTCATTTATTAGAGAGAAAGGGGGAAGGAAAGAAGGCATACACATGCATCGTGTGGGCTTTTGGGAGTGGAACTCAGGTTACAGGCAGACCACCGGCTGAGCTATCTCACCGGCCCTGTTGTACACAACTTTAAAAATACCACTGACCAGGGTCTAGAGAGATGCTCAGCAGGTCAGGTGCCTGGTCACAGATCTGGAGGCCTGAATATGGTGCCCAGAATCCCACGTGGTGGAAATAGAGAACTGACTTCTGAAAGTTATTCTCTGACCTCCGAAGTACCATGGCATGCATGTTTGCTCCCCCCCTCTCTCTTTTTCTCTCTCTCTAATGAAGAAAATATTTCTAAAAATAGAAACACCAAGAATACATTAAACAAGCATTTACAAAGCTGCAGGGAGAAGCTCCATATCCCCCAGTATAGCAGGAGTGCCTCATCTCCTCTGTCTCTGCTGATGGGAGGGCAAGCAGACACCTGAGGGCAAAGTTGCAAGAAACCAGAGCTGCAATGTTAACAGACCCCACGCACCCCAATAGCCCCTTTCACACAGCAATTAAAGTACACATGGAACATTGACAGAAATGCAAAGTTCTAGACCATAAAGCAATCTTAGCATTTCAAAGACCCAGTATCGCATAAAAGAAATCCCCTAACAAAATGAACCTGTTAGAAGATGATAAAAAAGAATAAATTAAAAATCCTATGCAGCAAGAAGTTTTATAATTTGCTTCTTAATTGATCAAAGAAAAGCATAACAGATATAAAAATTTAACAGTGAGGAATAATGAAAATACTATATATTCTCACAACTTGAAGGGTGCACTAAAAGACTTTCAAAGGGAAGTTTATGGACATTATGCTACCAAAAAAAAGCTTGAGTCAGGTGTGGTGGCACTGCCTAGAATCCTGGCACTGGGAGGCAGGGGCAGAAGAAATTGGCATTCAAAGTCACCCTCAGCTGTACAGTGATTCCAAGGCTAGCCTGGACTGCAGGAGACCCCACCTCAGCACTCCCACCCTGCCCAAAGAAAAGGAAGACTGCAAACCCACAGGCTAAACACCCAACTTCAGAAATTAGAGGGGAGACCTACAGAGCATCCCCAAGGAAAGGAAACAGCGAGGCAGATACCAAAGAATAAAACAAGCCAAAGCCAAGTTCCTTAGAAACAGCAACGCAAGACATAGCACCAAAAAAAAAGGGGGCCAAAGGAAATAGCCAGGCAGACATAGGACACCAGCAAGAACAGGGACGACGTCTTAGGGACCATGCGAGAGCTCCTGCGACTCTTACACCTCTGTGCTGGAAGCCACCACACACAGATAGACTTCTGGAAAGCACCACTTGTGGCGTGGACACCGAGAAGTAGGGAGAATGGGGAGATGACTGTTGTACAAGTTGGAGGCCCTGAGTTCAGATCCCCAGCACCCACATAAAAAAGTTGGTATCTCAGTTCATGGCTTATAATCCTAGTGGAGGTCCAGGCGGGTAGAACTCACCAGCTGGCCTGCCTAGACCAACTGACGAGCCCAGGTTCTGTGAAAGACCCTGTATCAAGAAAATCAGGTGAAGAGTGAACGAGGAAGACATATGCCATCTACCTCTGGTTTCCACACGCACACGAATGTACACAAGTCCATGAACATGGACACGCACACAGGAGTGTACACAAGTCCATGAACATCCACACACACACATACACACACAAATGTACACAAGTCCATGAACATACACACACACTCCCCATACATAAATGCCCAGAAATTTTAATTTAAAAAAGAAGAAAAATAGTTTGTCTTCTATCTGCCATGACAGTAAAATATAATATATAACTGAGAAGGAAAATAAGTGAACATCTTCCAAAAATTGAAGAAGAGGAAACACTTCCAAACTTATGTTGCAAAGCCAGTATTATCTTGATACCAAAGTCAGACAAGGACACTAAAAGAAGAGAAAATTACAGGCCTATGTTCCCACAAATATAGATGCAAAAAATCCTCAATAAACTATCAGCACATCAGATGCTCCAGCACATAAAGGGTCATTCTCCATGATGAAGGAGAACTCATCCCTGGGATACGGGAACTGTTGTATGTTATAAAATCGAATATGATGTTTCTTACCAACAGAAAGAAGGGCAAACGCCATGCGATTATCTCGAGAGTTAAAGAAAAGCATTTGGCAAAGGTTCCACATCATTTCAAGATAAGAATCTCTCAACCCACGAGGAATGCAGGGCTGATGGGGACAAGGAATGGTGAAGGCCCACGGCTGTGTCTCCTCCACGCCTACACTCCCCACTTCTGCTGCACACAGCTCCAGAGACAAAGCAGTCGGGGGACAAGGAAATGAAAGGCAGCCAATGGGTCGGAAACAGCCAAACCGTGACTGCGTATGGACAGCGTGGCCTTGCGTAGAGTCATTCCTAAAGACTCTGTCTAGAAGCAACCATTCAAGCTGTTAAGGTGCAAAACCAAGGTGTAAAGCAGGTAGTATTATTCGCTGTCTATGAAATACTAAAAAAAAAAAAAATGAAGGAACTATCCACTGACAATGGCATTATGAAAAAAAAGGATAAAGTCAACCAAAGAGACTGAAAACTACGAAACACCAATGGGAGAAACAGAGAGAGATGCAAATGAATGAGGTAGAAAAAATATAAACTGTCAAGTTACTGCTAAGCACAAGTGGAGAGGATAATGACTGAGCCCCCCGACATGACACCATCCTACCCCAAGGCCTGCAGGCCTGATCAAGTCACAAGGCCACTGGCCATGTTCAAGGGCCACTGTTCAGCCTGCCCTTCTGTTACTTAGCAACCACCACTGTTGCTTCTGGAAAGTCTCGCTTTGCTTGCTCCACCTCTGCCTGCTTTAGTATAAATGAAAGTACAGACTAAACTCAGGGCTGGAGGTCTTGGAATGTAATCAAGCTCCAAACCCAGTGATTACAGCTCCTCTCTTCTACCCCAACGGGTGTGGGAAGAATATTCCAGAGAATTCTCTCAACATAAACAAGAAGACAGCCTGTGTCCATGGACAGGGAGATGATCATAATACTGTCCTGTCCATACTACCTACAAGAGGCTCACAGACCCAGTGCAAAGACAATCGACATTACAACAACTTTTCACAGAAAGAAAAAAATCTTAAAATTCATGCAGAAATGTAAAAGACCCCCCAAAGAAATCTTGATCATCAAAGACCAAACCCTGAAGCAATATATCGCCTGACTCTGCAATACACTACGATGGAAACTGTAATAATAAACATCACAGAGGGTTAAGGGTGTGGCAACTTAGTAGAGGGTCTACCTAACACTTCCAAAGCCCTGGGTTCAATTCCCAGCATGCCATAAACCAGGTGTGGTTGCGAGCACCTCTGATGTTCAAGGTCAGTCTCAGCTACTAGAGAGCTGTCTCAAGCAACAGTAAAATACTTGACACTAACATAGAGCTCATAGACCCATTCACAGAGAGCCCAGAAATCAGTGAATGTAGGTATAGAAACTGACTCTGACACAGATGGATGCGTAACAGAGACGTGCAGCGTCTGCTGGAAATGCCCACGCATAGAAAGGGGCTAGACCCTTAACTCTCACCATGTAAAAATCGACTCAAATGGGTGAAATGCTTACATGTAAGACCTAAAATTACAAAAATACCACAGGAAAACAGGAAGAGTGGGAGGGATGTAATCACAGCACTTAGGAGGTTCAGGAGGATCAGGAGTTTAAGGTCACCCTTGATTACATATCAAGCTCAAGTCCAGCCTGGGCTACCCCAGAACCTTTCTATAAACAAACAAACAAACAAACGAATGAATGAATAAATAAATAAATAAATAAATAAATAAATAAATAAATAAATAAGCAAGCAAGCAAGCAAAGCAAAAACATGGGAGGATTCTTCAGGAAATCTGCACGGGCAAAGGTTTTTGATTCAATTTTCCAAAGATCAGGGAACAAACAAATGGGATCCCGCCAAATGGAAAAGCTTCTAGGCATCACAGGACACTGCCAGCAAGGAAAGTGCAGCTGTGGAAGGACAGGACTCTCCATAGGCTGTCCCCCAGGATGGGGAGAGCGCAAAAGGAACTCCAAAGCTCCACTTGATTTTTAAACAGGAGAATGATCCCAACAGACATTTCTCTTGAGAGAAGACACACAAGTGGCCACCCAATGGTCTCCTCCTTTCCTTCCACCCTCCCTCCTTCTCTCCCTCCCTTCCTCCTCCTCTCCCTCACCCCTCTCCCTCCCTCCCTCTTAGCTCATAAAAATCATGCTGTAAGTCTGCATTTTCCCAGGCTTCCTCAAATGCATGTTTCAAAGCCTCAGTGTGGGTTACACGCAACCCAGTTCTCACTGAGGTGTTGAGGTGTGATGTTACACAGTAAGAACGTTTCCTCCCTTGGACACATGTGTCTCTGGGCTCACCCCTGTGCACAGCACCACTAGGCTGTTCTACGAGAGATGTTCTATGGCTCTCTGAGCACCAGCAAAATGCAAGCGCAGGCTGGCGGCACGGCTGGGGGGGGTCTTGTCTGGCACATGCAAGACATGGGGCTCCATCCACAGCACTGGAAGAAAGCAGGCATGGGACCCACAGAGAGGCCATGCACCCCAGGCATAGCGGGGCCATGAGCAACAGGACCCGAAACAAAGGCAGCAAGGATGTGGGACGGTGTTCTCATACACTGTGGGGGGAGCACACATTTCCTGTCACACAGGAGCTGGACAGGTCTTGGAGCACTGGACACATCACGGTGACTTTACCAAAAGTAACCCAGGGCCAGAGCCAAGCAGAGTGCTGGAGACTCACCTAGGAAGCACCCTGGGCGTGTCCCTGAGCACGCTTCCAGTGTTGTGAGGAGGGAAAGCTCACCCTGAATGTGGGATGCACGTCCCGGGGCCTGCGGCCCAGACTGAGTAGGAAGAAAGGACAGAGTAATGCAGCTGAGCCCCAGCTTTGCGGCCATGCCCACATGCCCCTGCCCGGTGGCGGGCCATGGTGGTGGGCTGCACCCTCCACCCACAAGCCCAAATGACCCCTTCCTCCTTCCAGCTGCTTTGTCAGGTAATTTATCACCACGGTGAAAAAAGTAACTAACATGATATAGTTCAGTGGAGAATCACTAGGACGGTATTCTCAAAGTTCTCACGGTAGAAACCATAATCAGGTCAAGCCATGAATATGCTAATCAGGCCAATCTGATGACTCTGCAGTGTGCCTGTAGCAACCCTTCCATCACATTATGCCGCAGATATACACACTCATACTTACCAAGCAGCACAAGTATCATTTGGCTGGGGTGTGGCCCAGCTGGTAGAGAGCTTGCCTAGGATGCCACAGTCCTGGTTCAATCCCCAGCATCGAATAAAACAGACATGGTACATGTCTGCAATCCAGCACTCAGGAGGTGGAAGCAGAAGGGTCAGAACAGCTTCCAGACAGAAAGTCTGTGCATTACTCCTGCAGTAATGTGCCGAACTGAGTGAAGTGCTAAGCTATGGCGCCAGCATGCTGAAAATCTAGCCAGCCAATCAGGAGGCTGAGGCAGGAGGACCATAACTTCAAGGCAAGCATAGTAGACTAGGTGAGGCCCTATTTTAAATTTTACAATAGATAAAAGAGCTATGGATGTAACTGAGTGGGAAGACATTCCTATAATATGCATGAGGGCCCGGGTATTCTCCAGCACAAGGAGAAGGGAGGGAGGAAGGTAAGAAGGAAAGAAGGAAAGAAGGAAGGGAGGGAGGGAGAAAGAGAGGGAGGGAAGGGAGGAGAAAAGAAGGAAGGGAAGGAGGGAGGGAGGAAAGAAGGAGGAAGGAAGGAAGGAAGGAAGGAAGGAAGGAAGGAAGGAAGGAAGGAAGGAAGGAAGGAAGGAAGGAAAGAAGGGAGGGAGGGGCGAGGGAGGGAGAGAGGGGGCGAGGGAGAGAAGGAGGGAGGGAGAGTGGCAGGAAAGGTGGAAGGGAGGGAGGGGGGAGGAAGAGAGGAGAGAAAGAAAAAGTGGAGAGAGGAAGAGAGGAAAGGAAGAAAGGAAAGGAGAACGGGAAAGAGGGAGGGAGGAAGGAGGAGGGAGAGAAAAGAGGAAAGGAGGGAAAATAAGAAGGAAAGGGAGGGAAAGAAGGGGCGGGAAGAGGAGTAGAAGAGGAGAGGGAGGGGATCTGACAAAACTGAGGACCTACTGTGGCCACGTGCATCTGGGCGCCTCCCCAAGGCTCCTGCCCTTGATCTGACCCCAGCGCAATCCCAGGGAAGGTGGGGGCCTCCCACTGACCTGAATGAAACTCAGGTCTCCTAACAGCCTGTCAGGGAAGTCAGGCCTGACCCCGTTCCCTGTCTGCTTCCTGTCTGGCACAGGGCCTCACCCACACACGCTGACTTGCTGTGACGCCCCCATTGGACCCTCTCGCAGTTCACACCAGGGCCTCCAAATCTTGGACTTTCAGCCTCTAAAACTGAGCTAAACCTCTTCTCTTTACAGAATCACCCATCTTGAGCTATTTTGCTGCAGTAATAAGAAATGGACTCAACGGATGAGCACCTGGGCTGTCTTGAATGCTTTGAGATCTTCCTACGACTTACCTCAGGCACGTGCTCTGGACAAAGGGTTTCCTTGAAAATGAGCAGCAACGCAAGGAGCCTTCTGGGTGACATGGTGGGGAGCTCCACGCCCACATAGCAAGGTGAGAGAGAGAGAGAGAGCGCAAGGGTGTTGCCGGTGAGGATGAGGGCACCCTTGCCGGAAGCCGGGGAGGAAACGCTGAGAGGCCGATGTAGCACATGACACCCAGCATGCCATCAGACGCCACGCACGCCCGGCTTCAGGAGCAGGCTCCCCAAAGTGAGCAGAGAAGAAGCTGCTCGTGGTTTTTGGCAGGTGAGTCTGGCACGCAGTGAGGACCAGGAAGGAGTGCCCAAAGCGCTCCTGCAGTGACAGCGATGTCCACCCCAGATCACACAGGACCACCGTAGGGCTGCAGGAGAGCAAGAGGCCTCGGAATGACATCCCTGGCTCAGCGGGAAGAGGCCTCCACTCGGGCGCGGAGGGAGAGACGTCAGAGCACCTGCTCCTGACCCTGGATGAGCATCTGCACATGAAGACGCCCACCCGAGGCCATGCTGACCCCAGAAGCACGGCCAAGGGAAGGCGGTCCTCACAGCTCACACCAACCCACAGAGATTTGGCCCTAGATCGGGGCACATGCACGTGTGTGTACACAACCCTCAGCCATTAAGGCAGAAAAAACAAACAACCGGATTCTAAAGATGGGCAAGAGGCACGAACAGACTTCCCACAGCGAAGGAAGCCCAAATATAAACATATGAAAAATTCCAGCCTCGTTAGTAATCAGAGAAATGCAAATGAGGACCACAATTAGATACTATTTTACACCCGGCAGATTGGAAAAAATTAAGGCGTCTGACAATATGGAATATTGGAGAGATGGGATCGAAATGTGCTCATAATACACTGTGGGGGGGGGGTTGACCACCTTAGAAACAGCCAGCCTCCTTGTCGAAATCTAGTCACCCAGCTCTAGAGATGCAGACCATACTAGAGGATGAATCTAGAAGGGCCCTGACCCAACCCCACCAGCAGCCTGTCAAGGGGTCCCTAGTGGTGCTGTGCACAGGGGTGAGCCCAGAGACACATGTGTCCAAGGGAGGAAATGTTCTTACTGTGTAACATCACACCTCAACACCTCAGTGAGAATTGGGTTGCATGTAACCCACACCGAGGCTCCGAAACAGATGCATTTGAGGAAGCCTGGGAAAATGCAGACTTACAGCATGATTTTTATGGGCTAAGAAATCAGCAACGCTAAACAATGCGCTGTTTGGTGGTAAACACATTTTGTCCACATTGTCTGTGCAAAAGGACGAGAAACTATTTAAAACTACACAAAAGCAAGGGCATAATGGATGCAGAATGAGGGACGGGCTGCATTGGGGGAGAGAGTGGGGTGCTGCTCACAGCTGTGGGTGACGGGTCACTCCCTGTCTTGGGTGAGGAGGTGGCCAACAGAAGGTTCCAGATCACTGTGCTTTGTATTACAAAGGTGTGTCACGTTGTCTGGCTCTGTTTGTGTGTGTGTTTCCTGTGCCACTGCAGCTTTCCTCACTGTGGATGTAGTGCTCATTCTACAACCCCACAGTACTTCAACTTGCTTGTTCTATTCTTCCAGCCACCCAAAGGTGCTACAGGAGCAGCAGGATTCCACACTTTGAGGTCCCAAAGTCCCTGCCCACTTTGTCTCTACTGGCCAGAACAGCAAATCTCAAGATTTGCACCTGGCTTCCCAGAGGCTTCTGGGAAGTGTTCCAGGCTCTTCCTATGGCTCAGGTCTCAGCCACAACATGAGGTCCCCCTTCTTGAACAGGGCCTGATGATCCTAATGGCTGAGTCATCTGTCCCCTTCACTCCCCATCTGAGGACTCAAGAGCCAGCATCCATACCCCTGCCATCCCCTGCCCAGTACGTCCTCCACCCAGTTCTTAAACAGTCTGGCCTCCTCATTTACTCGACCATCCATCCTGTGGCAGAAGGTGTCCTGCTCAGGTAAGCCCTGGACATGGTCAAGCGGGCCAGGTGTCACCCTCTCTCTGCCCTTTGTGAGTAGCACCGTGGGAAGACCTGGAGCCTGTCTAGCCTGGGAACCTGTGTTTCCGGTGGAGATGGGCGAAGGCCACGCTCACAGAGACCTGGGAATTGGGATGGCCCTGCAGGGGCATCAGCCACATACAGCTGGCCCAGTTGAATTGAAAGCCAGAGACCCCACTTTCCATGTGGTCAAACATGCTCTTCTCTCTCAGCATTCCCACCAACGTGTGAACACATGCTGGTATCACAGTGGTGGGGGCTGGGGGAGGATGGGGGGGTTAGCAAGGAGCCAAAGGTCCTTGCTGGGTCTGCAGTCTGAGGCCCCTGTTCTCTGCCTAGGAGATCCTTTATTTAGCATATATACACCTTCACTACCCATAGCCTCGGGCCCGCTAGGGGCGTCCTTACAAGGTGCTCAGGGTCAGCAAAGACTTTAGCAGGAAGGGATGCCCTTCCCTAGCCAGAACTCATGGGGGAGGAAGTGGGCAGTGGGGGAGGAGTTCCCGAAGGGTGCAAGACAAGTGCTGTAAGGAGCCGACAGAGGCCAGACCCTCTGGGTTCCCACATGGATTTCTGGGGTCCTCACTCATTTTCAATTTTGGTGTCTTTCCCAAAGAAACTGGTTGCCATAGGCACAGGTGTCAACTTGATGGTTGAGGATTTGAGCTCGGCACATTTGTGGAGACTTAATGTTTGAGTTAAGCCCAGAGCAAACCTGCAGGAGATTGTCTAGCTGATGGGGAAGGCCCAGCCTATAGAGGGTGGGACTAGTCCCTGAACAGGTGAATAAAATAGAGACCTGGTTAAGGAAGGTGGCATCCTACTGTTCACTTGGCCAGACATGCTGGTCTGGTAAATAAGGATCGTCCCTCTGTCAGCTGTTATGTGGTGATAAATGTGGCCAGTTCCCTCGGCCCTGGTGTTGGTGCATGCTCTCCCGTCAAGCTGGACTGAGAACTATAACTGGGAATCATAAGAGAGAAAAAATCTTGTTCCCTTAAGCTGTCTGATAGTCATTTATCAGTAACAATGCAGGCAAACTGCAACACTGGTCTTGGGCACTGGCTCCTACCAAGAGGCCAAGTGGAAACATATTTCTGAGACAGGACATAAAGCAGTTCCCAGCCACCATCCATGAGTCCAGCAGGAGCCAATGTGGTGGTCAGGCAGCCAGACACCTGGCCCTCTCAGGGTCTCACTGTCTGGTCACAAGATACCCACGTTGTGGCACTATCGATTAAGGGAGGCCCTAGCCCAGGCTCCCGAATCCAGAAGGTCTGGCTACAGATAAGCCTGAAAAGGAGCCATACAGGCAGAGGGATGGACAACCAATGGGCGGAAGAATGAACAGCCAATGGGAAGGAGGGATGAACAACCAATGGGAAGCAGCCATCTAACCTGGACACCTAGTAAACAGCTAAATGATTGGTGGCTGCACCCCCCTCCCCCGAGCAGAGGGGTGACCACACCTGATTGGACCCCGACCCTATATAAGCCCAAACACTTCCTAAGTAAAGCTGAGTCTGTAGCCAACTCGTCTCTGCCAGTGCTGCTTCTCACCTGACTCCCAGGGTGTGGGTGGTGACCCTGTCGCCGGGTTGCCTATTCGCCTTGCTCCCACAAGGCCCTGCTGTTCTCCCCCCCCCCCTCGCCCTCCCCGCTGGCCCAGCGGGGGATTCGGCAACAGCAGGTGATGTGTGGTTTAGGACCCTGCGGTGTGGAAGCTGAGTTCCTGAGGGCCATGAGATCGAGGAAGCAGGGCTTGGCTCGGTGGTGTCTTCCCCAGCCTGGTGCTACACAGGACACCAGTATCCCCCTCCTGGGCACGTCTCCTGCCAGCTGGGCAGTGCTCTGGAGAAGGAGACCTGGGAGCCAGCTTTGCAGGCACTGGGATGCCCACACCCTCACCTGCTGCCCTGCTAAGGCTGGGCCATGGGAAAGAGAAACCACAGTGGGCAGGTCCAGAGCACAGCAGGCCTGAGACTGAAGGCCTTGT
Source organism: Typhlomys cinereus (assembly GCA_023101885.1). Taxonomy (NCBI): domain Eukaryota; kingdom Metazoa; phylum Chordata; class Mammalia; order Rodentia; family Platacanthomyidae; genus Typhlomys; species Typhlomys cinereus. Next base: position 2,493,484 of record JALPQD010000193.1, read on the forward strand.
GCTGGGGAAGGGGCAAGTGTGTGACTCTGTCCCATGCAAGGCTGACATGTAGAGGATCTAATCTCCCCCTGGCTGCTGTAGAGCTGTGTCTGGAAAGCCAGGCACAAGGTAGAGATTTCCCAGAACCTGAGCAGAGCAGATCCTGGATAGGGGCCTGGAGAGAGAATGGACTTGGGGCAAGACAGCGCACGGAGGAGCAACTCTGTGATTGGCTATGTGGCTGAGTCACATCTGTCACAATCCTACTCAAGGGCTCCTCCCTCTCTCACCTGCAGGATGGGGGTCAGGACTGACTAGGGTGGCTGGGCCATCCAGGGTGCAGAGAATATGTTAGCTGCTTCCACGCAGCCGCATTCAAGACCATGCAGTCTCCTCCACTTCTGTCCTCTGCTAGGAACCTGCTGATATCAGAGAAGCAGTTCTGTTCGCCCCAGTCTCAGAATGCAAACGGCTCATGCACCCTGTTGTGATGCATGATGCATTAACCCAAGCCTTAGACTCAGGGTCTTCTGTCACTGCAACAAGACACGGGGAAGGAAGTAAACCACACTGAAAGGGACACTGGGCTTCACCACCAGTGGCCATGAGCTCCCAAGTAGACGCTAGACATCTCTGGGTCCTTCTCTCCTTCCCTGTGAACCATACAGCTCTAAATAACCACAAGCACATGAGAACCGTGGGCAGGAGTTGCTGGTCCACAAGGGTGTGGTGACGCCTCTGACACAGGCAGACTGAGTTAACAAACCCACTAACAAACAGGCCACCTGCCTGTCCCCTATTTCTACATCCAGCTGCCCAAAGCAGCGGAGTGTGCTGAGGGAAATACAGTGTGCAAAGGGAGAGGAGGCTCATCTTTCTGCTTTAGCAAGGACCAGGTGTGAAGCTGGTGTGGGTCTAGAGTGCTGGTGTCTCCAGTCAAGAGAGCATGTGTCCCCCCCCTCCGCCTGTGCTGGGCACCCGCAGAGCAGCAGCCACCAAAGCTGTGGCTCACAGGGCGCGGCTGTGCTACATAATGAGGCTCTGGAGCAGGACGACCTGGTCACAGACACCCCTCTGCCTCTGCTTTTCCTTTAACTCATCCATCTGCCCACCTGTTGGTAGGCACTGGTTACCAGAGCATGCAGATAATGTCGGGGTCAGGGGCCAGCAAGACGTGGCCATAGGAACTTACAGATACGAGGGGGAAAGGGCCATGCCACCTTGCAGACCAGACACACGTGGTACGGGGAGGTGACCTCACTCGGTCAACTTTGACTTTTTGCAGTCAGGCTGCCTACCACATCAGTGTTTGCAGACAAACTCAGATCCTAGACACAGTGTCCCACATACCAAAGACACCCAGGAATAGCTGTTCTCCTTCCTAGGGCTCTGGGGCAACAGGAGGGCGAAGTACTGATTGCCTGCGTCTGACATCTAACCCAGAAGGCGGGTGACTCTCAGCTGGGTACGGCAGCCCGCCATAGCTGGAGCTGTCCACAGTGCTAAGGCCCAGCCCTGAGGTCCATTCTGCAGCTCAAGGTGGCCAGCCCAGGTCACAGTCCACCTTAAAGGGCACAGAACTGAGTCTCAGGGTGTCATAGGAAGCCAGTGATGCTGGGTGTGAATCTAGCTTCCCACAGCCCCCCACCATCCCCCAGCAGGTCCCAGTTCTGCAGATGCTGCCCACTGTCCCCCATATTCCTACACCCTGTGACTAGATGCCTCCCCGAACCTTTGACTCCTGTCAGTTGGATCTATGAGAGAGAAGCCAGACCTGCAAACAGCAACCATTGGGGAGCTCTTCCTGAAGCTGAGGATGGGCTGGTGGAAAGGGTGGGGAGGGTGGTCTTGCTCACAGCACATCCATGTGCCCACAATGGAAACGGTGTACACCCACCCATCGTTGGGCACTTCTGAGAAAGTCCCCTTCCAGGACCATCAGCCTGGCTATAGCCACTGCATCTGGAGCTGACCTCAGAGGATCTGCATTGCCCAGGGGTCTTGGAGGGCAAGCAGCACACATGCTTTTCTGGGTGCAGGGCACGTGCATGAGGCAGCTTGTCTGAAGTCTGGGCGTTTTACTTGGCTTAGCTCTGTTGTCTTCTCTTTCTGCTGTCAACAGAAACATGCACAGCTTATGTAGCAGGTCTTCTTTAGCAATGACTGGTGCGGGTGGGAGAAAAAGGGTCCTTCTGCAGCAGGGCACGGGGGTGTCTGTCCTTGCCGTGCTGCCCCTGGCCACAGTGGCCAGGCCAAGCTGCTGAACATCTGAGCCTCTTTTCGTCATCTGTAAGTTGAGTTCTGCCGTGTCTGAGGTTCAGGGGGTGCCGCTGGTGGTGGTGACCGTTTAGGTGAAGACATACCTGGTACCCTGGCAGCCGCCTCAGGTTCCAGCACCTTCCAGGCTCTGTATGAGGAGGAAATGATCACAGATGATCAGACATCACACTACAAGTACATGACATGGCCAGACTCTGAGCAGAGCCCACAGGCCGACTCAGGTGAGAACTGTACTGTTCAGGGTAGGACGGGCTCCCAAGCCTGACCACTCCCACCAGAGCCGGAGGGGGAGTCAGCCCCTGCCACAGGGCAGCAGCGATAAGCACATCAGTATCTGAAGAAGTGGGCACAGAGGAGAACACCCTGAGCCCAGGCAGTGGGCAGTATAAATGCCCCTCACCCGCCGTCTGCTGAGAGCAGGGACAACCCACCAGGCACTAGTTAAGGCTCCTTAGGATGACGTCATCACCACCTTTAGCCTCTCGGCCGTCCTGGGCTTGGGGTCACTCATTCTGTACCTCACTGAGGGTAACTGCGACATCTCTGTGTCTGCCCTGAGACCTTGGGTTGAATGAGTGACTTTCCAGAATCCTCCCCCTTCCTCTCTGCCAGGACTCGCCAGAGGGCCAGGGAGCCATGTGGTCCTGCCTTGTATTTGGCAGCCAGAAAACATCAGATTTCAGAGCATAGGCTAGCCATTGAGAAAGAGAGCGAAAGGGTAGGCAAAGGGCTCCAGCTGCCCACCCACACCTGCAGACCCCTTCAGGCCTGAGCCAGGACTGGGCAGTGGACCAAGGGACCATGCCATAGCCTTTCTAGAAGATACCCATGTCATGTGGTCCACCTCACATTCAGGTTCTACCTGCCCTCGCGCTGTCTGTCTTGACAGGCAGTGCAGGCTGCAGGCACTGGCCTGGGAGCTGGAGGGGTGGAAGCTGGCTGGTCCTATGCTGAGCTTTTAATAAGTTGATCCATATCTGGGTTTTCCAGGCCCTAGAGTTTGCAGCTGGCTTCCCCAGGGTCGTGGGCTGCGCTTCCAGGCAGGAACCTCCCAACCCACAGCTGCCTCGTGCAGCCAGCAGCAGCCACCGGTTCCAGCATCCTGGCTGCTCACGTCCACACTCACCACACCCGGTGCCTCCCCTCTGTGCACACCAGGCTAGGGGAGGGCTGTGGCCACCTTGTTTCATCTCTGGCGTCCTCTCCGAGCTGCCCTGGCTCCTCCTATCCTGCAAGGCTCCTACAGTCTCTCAACTTGGCAAATACTGCAGGACATCCACAGGGAAAGGTTGGACATCAGTAAGACCTGGATACATCCAGTCTCCCAGCCACGGACTGGTGACCCCGGCCCCCACAGAGAGTCCCTGTCAGGATGAGAGACCACCATTGAGCAGAACCCCGGAGGGCCAAGCTGCACTCAGTGACTCTTGGTACTGGAGCCACAGCTTGCAGACACTTGGGGTGGCTGTGGGGCAAGGAGGAAGCTGCCACCTTGGGGAGTCTTCAACTGACATATGAGCAGCTCAGAGACAGAGAAAGCTTGTTTTTCTGCTCGCCAAGTAAGGGCTTTGCATAGCGCTTAGTATGGAGGACTCTGCCACCACCTTGCCACCAGCACCCAACCATCATCACCATCATCATCACCACCATCATCACCATCACCACCATTATAACCACCATCACCATTACCACCACCACCACCATTATAACCACCACCACTACCATCATAACCACCATCACCACCACCACCACCATCATAACCACAACCACCATCACTACCACAACCACTGTCATAGTTAGGCACAGGTGTCAACTTGACTGTTGAGGGTTTGAGCTCTGGGCACATTTGTGGAGAATTAGTGGTTGAGTTAGGCTCAGAGCAAACCTGCAGGAGATTATCTTGCCAATGGGGAAGGCCCAGCCCCTGGTGAGTGGGACTAGACCCTGAACAGATGAATAAAACACTGAGAGTCAGTTGAGGAAGTTGGAATCCTTTAGTATACTTGGTCAGACATGCTGGTCTGGCAAGTAAGGATTATCCCTCTCTCAGCCATTACATAGAGATGGTGTGGTCAGTTCCCTCAGCCCTGGTGTTGGTCTGAGCCCTCCTGTCAAGCTGGACTGAGAACTGTAACCAGATAATCGCAAGAGACAATAAACTCCTTGTTCCCTTAAGCCATTTGATGGTCATTTATTAGCAACCATGCAGGCGAACTGCAACAGCCACTATCATCAATCACCATAAATATCATTATCACCACCACCATTATCACTACCACCACTATCATCACCACCACCACAACCACCATCATCACCACCACCATTACCATCACTGTCATCACCGTTACTTATCACTACATTGAAGACTGCCAACACCAGCACCAGCATCTTCACTGGACAGCTACATCCACCCCACTGTTATCACCCCCATGGCCACCACCATCACCATCACCCGCACTGCCATCAACACAAGAACTCCTGTCGGCACCGCCCTAGCTGTTCACTGCCAGCACCACAGGAGTCCCACGCTACCTCACATGCAGCGCACAAGGCATCCCTGATGCTGTGCTTCACGGTGAAGGACCAGGAGAGGCAGGACTGTGTGTCAGAGTGATGTGCAGCTGGTCACGGCCCAGCTGCTGCATTGCTGTAATCTGGGACAGGACTTAAATGTTAGGTGAATATCAAGGTCGCTCCAACTCCCTACTGCCTGAAGTTTCTGAAGGACGCCACACTCCAGGGTCAGACCTCCACCTCTGAACTCACCAGATGGTCCCCCTCTGAGTTCTTAACCTGAAGAGGGGCCCTTGGTGCTTTCATATAAGTGGACAACCCCTGTGTGCCACCCAGAGGTGCAGGGCCAGGTGCTGGGCCTGTCTCTACGGTTATTCCCGGCTCCTCTGGGCCACAGGTACTGGAGAGAAAAAGGACTCATTTGCATACAATTTGCATACAGCTGCTGAAATGAGCCAGACTCCCCACCACTTCAAAAGTGTATTGTTTCTGCTTTGAAAGGGTCCTTCCCACGCATATCCCACCCCCCAGCTCCCTCCTGCGACACCCTGACTGGGGCCATGTCCCAGAGTCCCCACATCGCCTCAGCTGGAGGAGAGCCCCACCCCTGGGTCAGTTTCATTTCAGGGGTCACCTCGAACTCTCTTCTGTTTGGGTCACAGCCTCTCCAACTGTGAAGGGTGGGAGAGGTCTGAGTGCCTCTCCACCAGGGCTCCTGGGACGGGTGGTCCTGTGGGCACCTTGGCAGGCTGGGGATCTTCTAGGAGCCCTCCCCCACGCCAAGCACCTCCAGCCTGGGGGCAGGCTGGGAAGGTGTCCAGAGGCTGAACCCCATGAGGAGATAGATGTAGGAGCTCTTTGCAGGTTGGGTTACCAAAAGAAGCAGTCACTCAACCACTTCCTAAGGACCCAGCCACCTCCTAGAGAAGCCTTCTGCACCTGGCCCCCAGCAAGCCCTGCTTACGTGTACTGGAGTATTGCCCTATGGGTGAAAGGGCTCATAAACACATGTACACATAGGTGTGCACACATCTATGCACAACAGCCATGCTCTCATAACACTGTGCACGTACACATGCCAATCACATGCCATGGACACATGTGGATGTGCAAGGATACGCACATGGGTGCACACACAGGACACACCTACACCCTGCACTGCCCTGGGTGCAGCCTGTCCCCCAGGAGGTGAGAAGTGCCCAGGTGAGCGCTCATTGTCTGGGTGCAGCCTCTGGCCCCAGGCTCCCCTGTGAGTCAGGCTACTGTGGGGACAGGAAGGTGGCAGCAGTGACGCTCAGTGATTGCAGCTCTGGCAACCTCTCACTACCTTTCTACCCTTGGAGACCTTTGCGAATTGGTTAGGCTCACAGGACAGGCACTTGTATAACCACCCTGCGATTTCTATGGGCCTCAAAGACTATTTTGACTCTGTCCATACAGAGGCTTGTCGGTGTCAGTCCCCCAGCCAAGCCAAGTCACCAATGCTCAACAGTGCAGCCTTCTGTTTGACTAGCACAGAACTCAGGAGATGGAGGTAAAGGAGCCCTCATGAGCGCCTGCCTATCTTAGCAGAAGTGCTTCGAGGCTAACGTTGGAAAGATCTCTACCTGTCTCACTCAGCATTGGCTGCCCACCTTACGGAGCCTGACACTGAGCTCAGTCATAGGCTAGCTGTCTCAGTGGCGGCTACAGGCTCAGCATGCTGGACACAGAATCTGCTCATGCTCTAATCTCATCGGCCACCGGACCAGCCCCTCCTGAGTAGGGTGCAGCCCTACTCAGGTCTGGCCCATAGTCTAGCCACAGAAACACCAAGTCTGCACAGCCAACTTCAGATCCGGCTCTGCACACTCAGAAGGGACTCAGGCCAAGGACATTCCAGGTGAGGTGTGCAGAACCGAGCTCAGGGTGTCTAAAGCAAAGGCCTCGGGGGCATGGGAGGGTGGCACACTGCAGCAGCACTCTTGGTCCCCCCCCCCCCGCACTGGATCCTGGTATTTATTCAGTACAGGTTATTTTTCTTAGCAAATGTCCCTAGGGAGAGCTGACTTGGTGGTCAGCTCTGAGGACTTCCACAGAAGGAGAAGGGCCCGGCTTTGGGGCTCCAGCCTATGAGAGCCGAGTTTAGAAGGGGTCACCTGCTGGAACCCCACGCCCCCACAAGCCGTCCATTTCAGTGCCTGGCAACACGATCCACATCTGCATTTCTTGGCAGTGTGGGGAGAGAATCTATAATAATCTGATCACCAGAATGAGATTCTCCAAGGTACTCTGGGCCCAGGAGGGCTCAGCGAAACTCAATTGCTGTTTATCTAACCTCTTCTGCCTCCAAATTAAAAGGCAGCCTCCTCAGCCCCCAGCACCGCTCCCTAGGCCTGAGGCCTCCTGGTCTGCTCCTGAGCCTTCTCCCCGAGTCTTGACTGCCTGAGTACCAGGGTGATGCAGCCAGTATCGCCCTGGCTGTCAGGTTGCAGCAGGAAGCCCAGACAGCATTAAAGGACTTGGGAGGGAGAGCTCAGTGGCTAAAGCCCTTGCTCACAAGCAAAGGGACCTGAGTTCCAACCCCAGATCTCGGTTAAAAATGCTGGATGAGTGGGAGCCCACCTGTAATTCCCATCCTGCCAGACCAACCCTGATGGCATACACTCTGGGTTTAATTAGAGGCCAGGCTCACAACAATAAGGTAAAAGAGTAATCAAGAATTATTCCTGATCATCCTTGGACCTCCACAGGCACATACTCAAGTGCACTTGTGTATGTGAATCCACACCCATGCAAAAACACACACCTACACGCACACACATGCACCATGAGCACATACATGACCAAAAAAAAGAAAAAGAATTTATGAAGAAGGCCAGGCCCGCCCTCCAAGCAGGTTGTCCCAGGGAAGGGATCTGGTCTTCAGGGATGTGCAGCCACGCCATCCGGGCCTTACCTGCTTCCCAACCAGCAGCCCAGCCGCCTTCCTACAGAGACCCAGGTTCTGCAGCATTCCACTGGGCCTGGCAGCTGCACACCCAGCCCCTACACACCTGGCCGATGCACACCTGGTTACTGTACACCTGGCTGCTGCACACCCGGTCCTTGCATACTTGCTAATGCACACCTGGCCGGTGTATACCTGGGCTCTGCACACAAAAGTTTCTTCTCTCCAGAGCATCCAACAAATAGATAAAATTTTGACCTGTTTTTACCTGATCTTATGCAGAGAAATGTGGACAGATCATGACTGCGGATGACTGAGCTCGAAGCGGTCAGTGGGGAAAGGCCACGGGGAATACTTGACAAGTGCTCTGCAAGATCAGAGCTCCCCACAGCTCCCCACAGCCATGCTAAAGGGCTAAGACACTTCCCACCCTACACTTGGGAAATGACAGACAGGACATGTGTAAGGGTTGGGACAAGTCAGGCAGGGGAAGTGCTCAGAAGACTCGACAATTACCCTCACCCTTGTCTTGGGAGCTCCATGGCTAGGGCCAGAAAGGAGTCACTTACAAGCTTCCAAGAGGCAGATCGCTCCTCAAACAGCACCCAGCACCCCAGAACCCAGCAGAGTCTCCTCAAACAGTACCGAGTTCAGTACCCAGCACCCCTGTATCAAGCAGAACCTCTTCAAACAGTATCAAGTACCCCAGCATGCTTCTCAAAGTACCAAACTCAGTATCTGGCAGAACTTCCTCAAAAAGTACCCAGCACTTTGGCACCCCACAGAACCTCCTCAAACAGTACCAAGTTCAGTACCCAGCACTCCTATACCAATCAGAACCTCTTCAAATAGTACCAAACACCCCAGCACCCAGTGGAGCCTCCTTAAACAGTACTAAACTGAGTACTCAGGATCACATCCACCACAACCTTCTGAAATAGTACCAAGCTCAGCACCCAGCACAGCCTCCTCTCATCTTGCAAACCTGCCCTGGAGGGCACAGGCATCAGGGGTCGGTCTCCAAGGGTCCCGTTCTACTTCTGCTGGACACCAGGGTCCCGTTCTGCTGACAAAGTTGCTGGAGGCGGCACCAGCCATGCCGGATATCTCAGTGGCTGCTCCTCCACCCCAGATGTGCCAACCCCAGACAGTTCCAGAACCCAGCAGCCCTCGGCACTCTGCCCAAGTCCTAAGGCACAGGGTGGGTGACACCATCAGCCTGCTGAGGACTGTGGGGGTGCCCTGCGACCTGCAGCTCCTGCCAATGCTCCCCTCAGGCTGTGCTGAGTCAGGACACATTCTGATGCTTCTTCCCCAGTATGGCTCACAGTTTTGAGCTCTTCATTTGATCATAAACATTATGATCAGTTTACCAAACTCCTAGAACTTTGGTTCGAAGTGTGCTGACCCTCTAAGTGGGTCTGGGGAGAACTGGCAGCTTCACAGTTCTGACATGTCCCATCTGTGATTATGGCAAGTATCCACCTTTCAAAATGCCCTTTAATACCATTTTATCATTTCCCCATTTTTCATATTCACATTTTATGCATTAATTTTTGTTGCTCTTAGAAAGTTAATATTAAAACAGTGCATGACAGACATAATCAACATTCAATGCTTACACTTTTATTTTCGAATGAGCCATCTTACTAAGCTTATGAATTCTAATTTCCAAGAAATTATAGGAACAAAGACGGTTTAGATTATTCCTTTCCAATCTTGATGTTTATATGTCAATAATTTTAGCTGGGACCCTCATGTATCCCTTCTTTTCATTTTCGTGTGTGTGTGCGCACGCACGTGTGTTCAAATGTGTACGTGTTGCAGTTCATACCAACACCAGGGCTGCCGGAATGGCCACACCATCTCTACATAATGGCTGAGAGAGGGACGATCCTTACTTGCCAGACCAGCATGTCTGGCCAAGTGTACACAAGGATGACAACTCTCTCAACCAGCTCTCTGTATTTTATTCCAGGGCCTAGTTTACCCACCATGGTCTTGGCCTTCCCTATCAGTTAGACAATCTCCTGCAGGTTTGCTCTGGGCTTAACTTAAACATTAATTCTCTACAACTGTGTCCAGAGCTCAAACCCTCAACTGTCAAGTTGACACCTGTGCCTAACTATGACAGTACACATGTATATCTGTGGATCTGGAGATCCAAGGTCAATGCTGCAATCCTCAATCACTTTCCACCTTAGGCATTGAGACAGGGTCTCTTTCTCAAATCCAGAGCCCACTGACCTGGCTAGTCCACCAGCCGGCTTGATCTGGGACTGCCATCCCTGCCTTCTTAGGTATGCTCACCCAGTGTTCATGTGGATCTGGAGACTCCAACTCATGTAGCACGTGCCAGCCATGTTCCTTATCACAGCTGCTTCATTGATTCATGGAGCCTCACGTAGATTGACTACACTTAGGTTCATGATTCTCCTCAGTGGTTGTTGTTGATTTTGATTTCATTCTGTATTTAAGAATTTCCTTTTTATCTTGCATTCCAGAAAATGCTGGAAAGATGGCATCTATTCCTTGAAAGCCGGACAGCATGCTTCTGAAGCCCTTGGGGCTGAGTGTTCTTATCGTGGAAAGTTCCTTTCTACTGAGTCAATTTCTCTGGTGGATTTGGACTACTGGGGCTACAGATTTGGTCCGGAATCAATGCTGGCAAACGGCACTTTTCTAGAACTCTCTCCATCTCTCCATAAGTTTCCAAATCTGTCAGTATGATTATTCTTAGAATCCCCTTATTGTGGAATTTATGCTTCCTTTTCTCCACGGTGGCTGTAACATCTCGCCTTCCCCAGTGCCAACTTGCCCATTTCTCCAGGTCCCTGGGCATTGCGGTGGCTGCTCTAGAGGGTATGTGGCACACACTTGTGGCTTTAAGTCACTGTTCCCACTGTCTTGTTGACAATCTCTGCACATCTTAGTCTGTCTTCTTGGGTGAGTATGTGATCCTGTTTGCCTATCTTCTAGCTTAGAGTTGAACCCAGAGACTTTTTTATATATTTGGGTCCAAGTTCTTTGCCGAATGTATGATTTCCAAATATTTTCTATCAACCAGTGGCTTTCTCCTTATCTTCCGCAGAGCTGAAGTTTTCACCTTTGAAGCAGGAATTCTTGAGTTGCTACTTATCACACATACTTTAGGAAAAACTGCACTTTCCCTAGTCAAGACCCTTCCATCTTTGCTCCATGGAACAGCCTAGTCTCCAGGTTTCTTCCCAAGCCTCAACTCCTCCAGTCAGGCTCTGCCCACCCTTCCAGTCCCTCCTCTCCTCTGCTGACCACTTATGCAGACAGGAGACAGGACTTCTAAGCCTGGCCCATGCTCTGCCCTCAGGGTCCAGTTCTGGAAGTCTCTATAAAGTCACAAGCTAGGCCAGACCCTCTTACCTGAGGATGGGTGCTCCTCTGGATCCACAGTCAGGGCCCGTGAGGCTGCAAGGCGAGTGACCTCAGCTGAACTCAAGAGTGGCTACAGCACTTCTGGTCCTGGCAGTGCACCATCCCACGTGCTCCGAGGACTCCTACAAATGCCCTAACTCAGTTCCCATGCTCCCCTCAGTGGGTGTCACCGAGTCATGCCCATGCCTAGGAGCAGTAGCATTCAGTACAGGTCACAGCATAGAATCCCTGTGCCCACCTGGTCTCCTTGCCACAGATGCCCCCGAGATAGATAGGCTGCCATCTGCTCTCCTGGCACAGCTTCAGCACATGAAGGTAGAAACCTAGGCTTAGAGGATAGGCAGGCCAGAGCTCAGCATCTGCAGCAGGGACCATGGCCTAGAGGGTGAGACTGAGCGCTCAGCAGCTGTGGGAGGGGCCTAACCCAGAGGGAAGGCCTGAGCGCTCAGCGGCTGTGGGAGGGGCCTGACCCAGAGGGCAGGCCAGAGCTCAGCATCTGCAGCAGGGACCGTGACCTAGAGGGGAGGCACGTCCAAGGCATCCTCCTGCCTCTGATTAGAGCTGTGCTCTCCAGCCTCAGAACAGACATGGAGACTCTCTCAAACTTCTGCCCTCTTCCCCGTTCTGCCCTCTCCCCATCTTTACCCTCTGTCCATCTCTGCCCTCTGTCCACCCTGCCCAACATGCTTTTGACTCCTTCTTTCCCAGCCACGGACTTCATTGATTCTTCATCTCCACTTCTGGCCTCTGCTAAACATCATTTCTCCAGGGAGGCGTGTCTAACCCTCTAGATCACGCGGGCCCAGTTCTGTCAACTCCCCAAGTTAGGCAGATTGCTGGGCACACAGCCCAGCATGTCTCCTTCCCTTTAGTAACAAAATCTTCACAGGGGGCTAAAAATATGAAGTATTTCCCAGCTTCTATTGCAACAAGGCATGAGCATTTAATTTCCAGCCATTTGGATTGAGGCGTAAGCAGAGACGCCCTTCAGGAGCAGACGCACCTTCTAAAGGTTTCCCTGCCTCCTGCCTCCGCTGCCTTGAGCATGTGACGCTTGAGCTCCGCAGCCATCTTGGGCATCCAGAAGAACCACAGAGGAAAAGGAACTGAAGCCACCTGAACCTCAGTCATGACTGTCAGTCCTGGTGATTCCTTCACCCAACCGCTGTCACTCACACCCACCTCTGAAGATTGGGCTCCTCTGGGCTGTCTGTCAAATGCAGCCAGGCAGCTCATTGGTGAGACAGGGTATTTGCACTTACTTTTACTTCTTCAATGCGTGTTCTGTGCAGTGAATGAGCTTTAGAGGCAGCTTTCAGCCACCTCTGTCCTCAGCACTGATACAGCCCAGAGGGTGCTCTCAGAGGGTGCTCCCAACCATGCCTAGGGCTCAGTGTGATCACGTCCAGGGCTCACTGTGTGAGCCAGATCAGAGCTCAGAGTGACCAGGATCAGGGCTTAGTATAACCAGGATAAGGGCTTAGCGTATGGCCAGGGTCAGAGCTCAGCATGTGAGCAGAACCTGGACTTTCCGCATGACCAGGGCTGGGACCCTAACTGGACCCACAGCTCAGCATATGCCATGGTTGGCTCCATCTGAGAGGAGGATCAAGGCTCAGTATAAAACAGGACTGGGGCTTGGCCTGAACTAAACCAGGACAAATCCGTAATACTAGAAAATGTTCTTGTTATGAGAGGCAGATGTTTGCCATGGTGGTGGCTTCAGTGGGCGAGAACATGAAGACTTCTCATGGAGGCTTCTCAGGGGTAACCAGCACTGAGATGAACTGGGTTTCGCAGAACAGGAGGCTGGTCTTTCCAGAAAGGGGTCGTAGGTGGAGCAGGAGGGGCACTCTGTGCCCAGCACAGGGGTGAGCCTGAGTGACAGGCACCAGGCTGGGCGCAGCTGCAGTGTGGCTATACAGGCTGGATTCTTTGCAGTCATCGTGCCACCCCATGTGATATGCACTGAAAGAACAAGCTCTTCTCACCCCACCACACCATAGCCTTGGCTCTTGACTGTGCCTTTCTTGCTCAGAGTTGCTGGACCTGACCAGTCTCCACGGGGAACAGGTTGGAGGCCCTGGCAAGCCACATCCCCACAGCCAGGTCTGACTCTAAAGTCCACACAACCTGTAAGACTATGGGGTGTGCTTGGCCAACAGGGACAGAAGCTGTGAAGCCTAGAAAGAACTCATGGGGTCCAGGAAGGTGTGAGACAAGAACACGCCCAGCTATCCTGCTATAGGCTTAGGCAGAGGCCGCAGGAGAGCAGGGAGTGAGCTCTCAGCTCGCTTACTCTCCACAGCACTGCTGTCTCTTCCACCATTGCTTTGCGCTTCAGAAAAAAACGCTTTTTTGAAGAAGAAAAATCAACAAGTACAGAACAGCACCAACCCATACTACACGGAGCAACAGACACACACAGGCATCTATAATCACATAACTGACACCAAAGGAATGTTCCACAACCACAGCCCGCACCAATGGGCCAGAATCGAGGCCAGTGCAAGAGTCCAGGCCCCCGGCCCACCCACAGAGGGTAGTGGAAGCATTCAAGAGCTAGTCTACACTGGCTCAGCATCGTTTCCTCAGCTCCAAGGAGTGCAGGAGGGTCTACAGAGAAGGAGCTCTGACCCAGGCTGCCTAGGTGTGTTTCTCCACCTCCTCCACAGAGGTCCCCAGTAGATCATCCTGAGCATCCTGGGTAGATCATCCTGAGTAGAGCATCCTGGGTAGATCCTGGCCCTGCAGGCTGTTACTGAGCCCCTTCCCTGCAGGTTCCCCCCTCCCCTGCAGAAATAATAGACAGAAGGGTACCACTGAGAGATGCCATGTCTTCTCAACTTTCTAGCCTCCAGGACCTGTCTACTAGCAGGGATCCTTGAGAGCGTTTGACATGGTGGTGGTTTCAGTGGGTAAAACATGAAGACCCTCGGAGGTTTCTCAGGGGTACCAGCACTGGGATGAACTGGGTTTCACAGAACAGGAGGCTGGCCTCTCCAGAAAGGGGCCCTTGAGAGCTTCTACACTGTCTGCCCGCCACTGGTTCTGTTCGGCCGGTCGCTGCAGCTGCAGGCTCTGCTGCTGGGACCAGGTGACCAGCAGGGAGCCCTGCCACCTGTGCCAGTCTAGCAGCCGCTGCTCAAAGTGGGTGCTTCAGGTGCTGCTGCCAGGGCCTCCCCAGGATGGTGCACAGGTGCTGCAATGGAAGAGGACAAGACAGGCCCTAGGGTCTCCTTGAATGCGAGGGCACTAAGGCTGAGGAGAATGAGGAGGTGGACATGTAGAAGACTGCAGGTCTAGGGCATCAGATTTGGGTGGGCTAGGTCATCCATGGTCTGCACAGGCAGCCACGGGCAGTTGGGGGGCATGCCCTCCTGGATGGCTATCAGAGAGAGACAGAAAATAGGTGCGCTGGCCACCCCTGGGCAAGCCCAGTGGGAGCAGGAATGGAGGCACGTGACAGACCCTCAGCACTGCAGCTGTTTAGAAACAAGAAGCCAAGATTCCCGGGGTGAAGGAGAAGCAGCTCATCCCAACCATTGCATGGCCATCTTGGATTCTCACCATCTAGTCGTCTGCTTTTCACCCACCATCCACCGCTATTCTGTCTGGCTATCTGTCCACAGGTACTTACCCACTCCTCCATCTGTCCACACATTTTTTCAGTTGTCAGTTGGCCTCTGTGTATCCATCTTCCTTGCATCTCCTTCCTTCTGCTTATCCTCCCACTATTCATTCTTCCTTTCACATACCCAGGCTTTGTGGTTCACCCACCCACATCTACTCATCCATCCGTCCATCCATCCATCTATCTATTCATCCATCCTCCTGCCAGTGTGTACCTGCCTGCTAATCCGTCATTCATTCTCTTTCCAAGAAAGTCTTCTGCCCACTCATCCCTCTGTATATCCCAGGGGATGTCCCAGGAGGGGACGCCCCAGACCTGCATGTGGGAAGCTTGGATCTAGCTCACAAAACACCTCCACAGTCTGTGTCCTGAGACAAGCTCCTGAAAAGACAGCTTGAGCTCGGTCAAGGCAGCACAAAAAGTTTGGGGGAGGCAGGGAAAGAGCGAAGGAATAGCAGCTGCTGGGGGGCTTTCCTATCCACTGCCACACAGGCCCCCCACAGTGGCCAAGGGCAGCATCTACAAACACTAGGAAAACCCTCTTTGAGCATCCAGTTTCTAACCTGCAAAGGCAAGGACTGATTTGGGATCACTAAGCAGGGAATGTTCTAGTGTGGAGCTCAGGAGAGCAGGCGTCCACTCCTTCCTGCTGACTCAGTCTGTCTGCAGCGTGGAGCAGCTATTTTCCAATGAAGTAAGGTGGTGAGAAGCTAACAGCACCTTAGCCAGGAGAGTCTATAGACACAAATACCATCACCACCTCCTCCTCCTCTTCCTCCTTCTCTTCCTCACAGCTGCATCTCCTTCTGCCTGACTCCTGGAGGGACACAGGCTGTGACTGGCCCATGGGAGCAAAGACACAGTGGCTACCAGACCACCCTTTCATGAGACCTGGGGCTCAAGCCAATCAGGCCCTTAGTGGTAGCTGGTCAGAAGGTCCAACCAACAGCCAAGTCCTTTCTACATCCTATTCATGCAACTAATGCTTGGTCTCCCCCCATGAGCTACTACCACCACCAGCTTAGGGAGGACATAGTCACGTGATCACTGGGTACACCAGGGACAGAGTGAGGAGAGGCTCTGCCACCTGCCTTGAGGCTCGCAAATGTGGAACCTGAGGGAAAGGGCGGCAGGGAGTCCACTAGTGAAAGGACACCATATGGACACCAGACAGACCACACCACAACCTTCCTACCCATCTGCAGGCTCAGACCAGAGGCCTGACTCAGAAAGACCTTGTGAGCATGTGTTGTCCATGCACAGGCAGGACACAGCCCCCAGACGGATGGGCAGAGGGACAAAGGGGGGAGGACAGGCTTGCCTTCCCACCGGCCCACTTGGTACTGGCTGGCTGCCTCCATATGCGAGGAATGGTCTCAGTGCTGCTTCAAGCCAAGATGACAGGAGGCAATCAAAGTGGAATCCCAGCCTCCGGGCCCCAGGACAGCATCAGAGCAGCCCCAGCAGAGCCCAAGCCCCAGGCTGGCCAAAGCAGAAACAGGGGGCTCTGCACACGCTGTGGACCCCCCTCCCACGGGAGCCTCCCCTTCCCTCTGCGACCCTTCCCACATGGGCCACCCTCCCCCTGGACATGGAGGCTGCAGGGGTTGGACATAGGTGTTACTCAAAGATGCCCCTGGTGCAGGCAGTGGTCAGCTGAGGCAGCAGGACAGAGGGTTTGAAGATGTCCTCCAACCATGAGAATCTCTCAGCAGCACCTCCACCTGGGTGAAGTGGAAACAGCCTGTCTAGAAACTCACAGCAGAGAAGCCAGAGCTGGGGGAGGCTTACTGTCACAACTCTGTACACATGGGGGACCCTCCACCTTGGCGGGAGCCTTCCCCTCTGAAGGGCCAGTTCCTCATCTAGACACATCCTAGAGTTCTACTCCAGTACAGTCTTTGAATATGGGGGCTCTGAGCATCTGCATGCATGGCACCCAGTTCTGACCACCCGTGTGCATGGCACCGTTCTGACCACCAGTGTGCAACAACATCCAATTCTGACCACCATGCATGGCATCCAGTTCTGAGCATCCCCGTGCATGGCATCCGGCTCTGAGCATCCCCGTGCATGGCACCCGGCTCTGAGCATCCCCATGCATGGCACCCGGCTCTGAGCATCCCCGTGCATGGCACCCGGCTCTGAGCATCCCCGTGCATGGCACCCGGCTCTGAGCATCCCCGTGCATGGCACCCTGCTCTGAGCATCCCCGTGCATGGCACCCGGCTCTGAGCATCCCCGTGCATGGCATCCGGCTCTGAGCATCCCCGTGCATGGCATCCGGCTCTGAGCATCCCCGTGCATGGCATCCGGCTCTGAGCATCCCCGTGCATGGCATCCGGCTCTGAGCATTCCCGTGCATGGCATCCGGCTCTGAGCATCCCCGTGCATGGCACCCGGCTCTGAGCATCCCCATGCATGGCATCCAGTTCTGAGCATCCGAGTGCATAGAATCCGGTTCTGAGAATCTGCATGCATGAAATCCGGTTCTGAGCATCCGCGTGCACAACATACAGTTCTGAGCCAGCCATCCCCAGACCACAGTGTGGTTGGGCTAGTGACTTTGGGAAAGGCCAGGCCAAATAGCTGTCAACACAGCCCAGAGATCTCATGCCTGCAGGGCCAAATGAGGCCTAGAACTAGAATATTCCAAGAACCAGGAAGAGGTAGATGTGGCACTGTGGATTGGATGGAGGGTATGCCAAATCATCGTGTCCCCTAGGTATGGCAAGAATAAGGAGTAAGAACACACACACACACACACACACACACACACGCACACACACACACACACACACACACACACACACACGCACACATACCATAGCAGAATCTGGGGTAGAACCCAACAGGGCAACCTAGGCAGTGTGCTCAGTGACAAGCATGGAAAGAAAAAGGGGTCCACTCAGGTATAATGAGCCTCAGACAGCCCTCAACAGACACCATCCCCCAGTGCCTCAGCCCCATGCCCACAAGTAGGTAGGCATGGCAACAGGGACTCCACCTTGAAGAAGGGGCAGCTGTCCACTGGAAAGTGTGCTTTCACTTGTGGAGGCCTTTAGAGACCAGAGTACTACACCCAAACCCTCCACCTGCATGCTCGTCTGGACACACCCCTGGCTGACCTGCCCTCAGCAACCAAGGTACACAGGGCAGGGCCAGCTTTCCTAACCACAGGAGGCTGCTCCTGGCACAGCGCCACCTGCAGGCCAGCAGGACCTGCTCCTAGGGACAAGTCCTCAGAATGGACAGCCCCTCCTACCCTTCCCGCTCATCCTCATCTCTGCAGCATGAACCTCAGGAAGGCCCGAGCCCCATGCAGATGGGTTGTCCCACCTCGGCCAAAGCAAGCTAGCAAGGCCTCGGACCTACAGGACGCCCCAATAAGCTCCGTGTGGAAGCTCCCACGCAGCCAGGGAGGTCCAGTCAGACAGCTCACATAGAAGGAACATCTGCAGGGAGGAAAGATACTGACCATGGCCACTGCCCTCCAGGGGCCAGCATGCCGTTCCTCCCACAGCAACAGTGCGCTACCCCTCCATGGCACAACGCTGGAGGACAACAGGAGGGGGAGGAGCCTGATATAAGATCCACATCCTCTGTCCCATGACCTACCCTGCTGCTGTGCACACGTTGCACGTTGATGGCTGAGTGTGTATGTCACCAAACACAGGAAGAACACAGAGACCAGTGAAACTGAGGACGCCATGCCCCTTGCCAGGTCCTGATTGCACAGACCTGCACTGTGGCTGGACCCTTCCTCGGACCTTGACAAAACCAATCAGGGGATACTTGGTCTGATCTGACTATTGCCTGTTCCCATGGACACTGCGTACAGTGACAGCCCCATTGAACAGACAGAAGCAGGTGCCCCCTCAAACCCACAGCCTTTCCCACTGACTGCCCCGTCAGATCCCCAGCCTACATCAGGCCCAAGGTCTGTCCTAGTTCTACACATTTCCCAAGGCCCCAGCTCTTCCTGGGTCTGCATTGCCTAGTGCAGACACCACAGTGGAGGAGCACTGCCATGCAGGCTCCAGTTCCACAGGGTCATGTGCCACAGGCTGAAGTTGGCTTGCTCTGTGGGAGGACAGACCTGTCTGCTTTGGCCATCAGGACGCGACAGGTCCTCTTCCATCCCTCCAACAGGAGAGCCCAGCAGGCTTTGCGGTAGGGTGGTGAGGAGGAGAGGAGATGGTGCAGAAGGCGGGTGTGAGCGCCTGAGCCGCATCACAAGTGGGCCAGAGGCACCGTAGGTTAAAAAGCCCAGCTAAGTGTGGAAACTGCCAGTAAAGGTGTCCCTAGAGGAGGCCTGAGGAGGGCAGTGGAGGACCACGTTGAGTTCACAATTCCTGAGAGTGAACCCCAGGTGACCTGTAGGGGATGGGTAGTCAGTCACCTTCTCTGACAGCAAGTTGGGGAGGGAGGGGAAATGAGGCCTCAGTCTCCTGGCTCCATCTGACTTTACAGGCGTGAAAACCAACTCAGGCCATTGCACCAGGAGACATGGTGTGGACCAGCCAACAGAAAAGACTTCAGCCAGACCCCTTCCACCTCTGTGTGTCTACCCAAGGGGGCTGCTCCAGGGGTGCAGGAAGAGGTAGACCATCTGAGTCTTGTGCCCTGGACAGGAAAGGAAGGGTCTTGTCTCTGATGGGATCTGTGTCTTTAACAGTCGTGTCCTGAGTTCTACACAGCAAGCAGATTCACAAGGGGGCTAAGCATGGAACAGATAGCAACATGGCGGCCAGGAACAGAACAGGCCTCCCAGCTACATCCTATCAGACCTGATGGGGCAGAGGCTGAGAGGGGGTCCTGAGCCCGCTTCTTCTGTGCCTAGCTGGGCCAGAGGCTGAGAGGGTGCAGGTCAGATGGCCAGGCCTTGGAGCCCCCATCTCTGTGGCAACATGGAAGCGGGGCCCTAGAGTCCTATAGTGACAGCCTAGATGGACAATGATGCCAGCAGGCCTCGTCTCTGTTACAGATGGTAAGATGGTAGAGATGCCCCTTGCACCTGGCCGCTGGAGTCCTGTGAGTAAACAAGTGATGTCGAGGGACCTTGGGGGACTTGGGGGACCTAGCTATGCAACACCAAAGCTGGGGCAGCCACAGATGGAGCCTGATCTATGGGCCAAGCAGCACCTGGCCTGGACTCAGGAGAAGGGCTGTGACCATCTCACCGGCCTCCCCTCCTCCTGGAAGTTCATGAGTGGGCTGTGCACGTCAGCAGACCAGCTCCATCGTTCTGGGCCCAGGCAGTATAGGTGTGAGGAGAGTCCCACCTAGTAGAAGGGCTGCCTTGACCGGCTCTTGCCCTGGGCGCTGGAGCTAAACTCTCGGTCACCACGTGCTCAGCAGGTGTGAGGACACAGCAGAGTCCACTTTCACCCAATTCGTTGCACGTGGTGTCCCAAAGGCTCCACCACATGTGCTTGAGGTCGCTCAGGTCCCATCAGCAGTAGCCTAGCGAGTGGACGGCTGCAGGATCCTTCTCTGCATGCCCTGCAGAGCCCCAAAAGTGGCAGGTGGTGGCGCAACCCTCTGCCCCAACACCTCCATCTCCTCAAGCTGGGCTTGCACAGGTTGTCACAGAAGCGAGATTCTGGTGACACGGTCACTTGTGCTGCCTCAGGGCTCTGTGGCATGTGGCCTTCCTGCAGCTGGGCCCTGGGAGGGCAGCTGAGTTGGGTGCAGAGGGTGGAGCTAGTAGAGCACCCCACAGGGACGGTCACCTGTCTTCCACACACAGGTGGCCTGTGTCTACCAAGTTGGGGCCTGGACCAGTCGCTCTCACTCCACCTGCCTCCCACTGGGCCCCCTGCCTACCCTGCACCAGGCCAGCACAGCCACACGTGGCAATGGCTCAGCCACAGCTCTGGCAAGGAGGCAGGAAGCATGAGTAAGGATGGGGAAGCGAATCTATGAAGGAAGGGGGAAAAGGTGGCCAAGTGCCAACCAGAGCCACATAGTAGGCCTGGCTGGAATCCTTGTAAGGGAAGTGGACCCGGGCCAGTCCTTGGGTCTCCAGGGAGAGCTGCGAGGGTCCCTGTACCTGCTTAGGCTCCTAGCCCAGGCTGTACCTACCTGGAGGCCAGCAGAGCTGAGGTTGGAGGAGATGCCAGCTGCCCAATCCAGGCCAGGACACTCAGCCCTTGGAGCTGGAGGTCAACGTCATTCCCAGATGTCGCAGCCAGAGATGAAGGGATCAGGAGAGGGAGGGGTCAGGAGAGGGAGGGGTCAGGAGAGGGAGGACTCAGGAGAGGGAGGACTCAGGAGAGGGAGGACTCAGGAGAGGGAGGACTCAGGAGAGGGAGGACTCAGGAGAGGGAGGACTCAGGAGAGGGAGGACTCAGGAGAGGGAGGGCAGCAGCACTCAGACCACCCATTCTGGCCTTGTGCAGCTCCTGCCAGAGAGGGAAAGGGGCCGGAAAGCAGCCCTTGGGTGGCTTGGAAGTAGGTACCCACCAATGGCATCTCCTTGCTCTGGCACCAGGCTTGGTGTTCTGGTTCACATCCAGCAAGTCACTCTGCAGAGCAGGAAGGAATCCTGTTAGGAGCAGGGATTGTGGGTACAGATCATGGGAGTCAGTGCACACAGAGTATGTCCAGAGCCAGCCAACATCCGGAGTCCAGCAGGCCCATGCTCTCAGGGCCACATTCCAGTGGCTGGGCCGATAGAAACTCACGCTGCCCCCTTCATGCCTTGGGGTCCCAGCACCCACTGGACCAAGCAGGCATGGAGTTTCCAGAGGCCCTGTGAGCTCCCTGGCTTCTCAGCGAGGGTAAGAGTGTCCACAACTTGGATAGCCACCTCTCCCGAGATCCCCGCCAGCCCCTCTGAGCCATTGGGCAGGCACTCGGTTCCCTCCCATGCCTGGCGCATGGCTGGGTCCAACCCAGGCAAGGGATACGTCTCACTCCGAGGAGCTGGGGAGTGGTATAGTGGCCTCCACCTCCACACCCACCCACTCTCAGCTCATCCTGGAGCCAGGATTGATTTCCACAAGGGTCATCTCACCCACTGCAAATATTACAAGGAAATTCATTTTCTTTTTAGGAGTGTTCTGGGAAATGAAGCAATTAGCATGATCTTAAACCGACATGTACTATCAATTGCAATTCAATTACTGGGCTTAAATATGGTGTGGGGCAGTGGGGGGGGTTGCTCTGTGGGACTCAGCTACGGTCAGGAAGGTAATAGGAACTCAGGGCAGGGTCTGGGCGGGGCTTGTTTGTCTGCAGCAGAGGGGGGAGCAGCAGATGCTAGGAAGGGGCTGGGTGGTCTGCTCAGTTAGTGAGGCACCAGGCTTCGCAGCCACACCCAGGACTCAGTCACCTCTTCACAATCCATGTAGTGTTTCGTTACTCCACTCTACAGACAGAGGAGAGTGTGACTCACAAGACACAAAACTACAGAATACTAGAGCCCAAACCCAAGTTTAGGTTGAGTGCACCCCTGGTCACCACCCAGCAAGGAGCTGGACAGCAGAGGGATAGGAACCTTGTTCAGATGTCCTGCTTCATGGAGGGGCCCAACGTGTATACTGCACCCCTTCTCACTGGTCGAGTATCTGGGGTGGGGTACTGCTGTCTGTGCTGCTGCTGGTGTGGCAACGCCTTGGCAAGAGAGCAGGAGACAAACTACTGGCGGGACCAGGAGCCCCAGGCAGGGCCCTGGCTGCAGGCAGGAGAAGGACTGGTCTGGCATCCGCTCAAGGCTTGGGGAACATGAGGTCACACATGGGGCTTCTCAGCCAGAGGCAGTGTCAGTTCCTCTTACAGGGTCAGTTCGGATGAGATGGTACCCTCAGGTTAAAGCCCCTGATGCAGCCACAGGGCAGCGAGGGCTCCATTCCAGCCCCTGCACATGTACCCTGGAGATGTGCAGGCTGAGGGGTTCTCAATCTACGACAGTCCATTGCAGCTCCAGGGCGCTTCACAGACAGCCCAGACCTCGGCTCCTCCCACCGGACCCTGGCCTGCTGCTGCTGTCCCTCATGGGCCACAGGTGTCCTGCCAAGCTACTGAGAACCCCAGCAGACACTGGGGTTCACACTCAACTATCCTCTCTAGCTCTTGGAACTCAGCACGAACTCTTTATGTGGACTTGCCACACCTGCAGCAGCACAGACAGCAGTACCCCCACCCCAGATACTCAACCAGTGAGAAGGGGTGCAGTATACATGTTGGGCCCCTCCATGAAACAGGACATCTGAACAAGGTTCTATTTAGAATTCCTCTCCACAACATTCAGCTCACTGACCCCACGCACCACATGTGGACTGGTTGTGGGCGCTAGAATGGCAGCTGCAAGTCCTTTGGCTCTCTCTGTGCCCACCTCTCCATGGGCCCATGACCTCTCTGTAAGTCACTGGCCACTCATCGTGGACAAGATGAGCCACAGCTTGAGCAAAAGGGACCCCTGAGCTGGTGATAGGGGAGGAGATGGTTCACTGCAGAAGCCAGCCTTCCGTGAGGACTAGCCCCTCCAGGAGCGTGGAGAAGGCAGACTCACGCCCACCTAGAGCTACCCAAGGCCCCTTCCTCTCCGCACTGTGGTGGGCTCCTCAGGCCCTCTGGTTGCTGCTTAGAGCTAGGCAGCCACACGATTCCAACCACATGACACGTCTGGAGAGACACGTCCTTCAACACTACCTTGGTTGACACTGGCACTAAGGGATGGGCCAGTCTGTCAGACAGCCCCCCTGCCCCCCAATATTTTCTGCAATGGTTGCCGCAGAGGAAAACTGGCAAGTATTTCAGCCCTTCCTCCAAGATGGTTCATGTACTAGTCAGAAACAGATGTCAACTTGACAACTGAAAGCTGAACTCGGCATATCCATGAAGAACTGGAGGCAAGGCCAAGCCCTATACAAGCCTGCAGGAGATGTTCTAATTAATCACGGGGACCCGACCCATTGGGTGAGGCCATTCCCTGGGCAGATGGATAAGATGAAGAGAGCTGCTTCAGTAAGTTGGTGTTCTTAGCATACTTTGGTGGTCCTGCTGTCTGGTGAGTGAGCTTTGCCATTCTCCCAGCAATTCCTGTGAATGCCGCGTGGCCAGTTCCCTCGGCTCCTGGTGTTGATATGAGCGCTCCTGCCAAGCTGGACTGTGAACTGCAACAAGAATCATAAGAAAGAATAAAATCCCCTTTGTTCCACTAAGCTGCTGGGTTGCAATTATCAGCAACAAGCAGGCAGATCGCAAGAGCTCATAACGCTGCGGCTTCCCGAGGTTGTGTCTCACGAGCCTGGCACCAATGCCAGTGGCAGACACACACGAGAGGGAGGGCTACAGCTGGGCCTGTCTCCAATGGTGGCAGGCTGATCCTGAGCGGCAGGCAGCTGACACAGACCTGCACCCCTCCCTCCTCCAGCCACCACCAGGACTCAGTTCCCAGGAAGGTCAGTCATACTGCGGGTGCACCAGAGCCCCAGGCCCCGCACACACATCTGGGAGCCAGGCTGGGGACCAACCAGCACCAGACCCTCCATTCTGAGATGAAACGTTAAGGCCAAGTCTAAAGGTGAGGTCCAGGGGAAGGGGAGACTTACATGCCCTGAACCCCTCTGCCCTGGATGGAGGGGTCCAGCCACCGGGCTGCAGGGTACGGGCGCCGCCCTGGTGTGGGTATGAGAGAGCGGGAGCCAGGGAGACTGAGAAACACCCCAACTTAGTAAATGTTTAAATCACGCAATTATTTCTCCTGATCGCTTCTAAAACTAGAACTCGTTAAAAGCTCTCACAGAACCTTTTTTCTGGCACTGCGGAGCTACTTCACACAAGACATAATAAAACCTCACTGAGAAAGAGAGAGAGAGAGAGAGAGAGAGAGCCTGTGCACGCACATGTGGCGTGCTCCCTTCACGTTAAGAACAAGAAGGAAAAATTCCACCGCATTTTTCTCTATCACACAATCTCCACTTCTAATTAGGATCTTGGCAACCATCTACCTGCAAAGGCAACCAACTGCTTCAGTCCACGGAATTCAGTTATTTGTGTGTTTATCCATGTATCTGTAGTTAGCACAGAGCGGATCAATCTCGTCCGGAGCAGGCTGCACGTGCCAAGTGCAGAAAGGGCGGCAGGGGCTCTGCCTGGGGCCGCCAGCCTATCCCTTCCCTCATCTCATCAGGGCCTCCGCTCTCCCAGGCCTGCCAGGTAGCCATGGCAACGGAGCAGCTAGTATGCTCAGAGCCTGCACCCGGGTCAGGTGACAACTGCGGGGACTTCCAGCAGGTGAGAGCCTGTGTGGGGAGCCCGCACACAGTAGCTGACGGCAGGCAGAGGTACAACCCGGCTCTGACTGTGGGCAGGACAATGAATGCAGGTGGGCCATGTGATCAGGGCCCACCAACCCCAGTGGGAGCACATAGCTCAGTGGGAACTCAGTTGCTGGCTCTAGACATCAAGCTCTTCCTCAGAGGTGGAGCTGGTCAAGGAGCAGCTGTGAGAACATGTGGTTGGACAGTCTTGCTTTAAGACGCCTGGGCTCAGCCCAACCCAACTCCTTAGGAACTGCATGGCCAGGGCCAGGAGGTCTCTGAGCTTCCGCTTTATCTGCAATAAAGTCAGAACATCTAAGTGCTCACTCTTGGGCTTTGTGTGAGCAGAGATGTGCCACATACCAGCTGCGGAAGCCTTTGTTACAAAAGTCTCCCTCGAGTCCCATTACTGACCCACTGCCCACCTATCCCTCCACCGCTCACTCCCTTGCTCCAGGTCACCTGCAGCCCCATGTCAGCACCCGCTGCAGTGCCGAATATACTACCTCCAGAGCAGCCCGCAGCACTGCCCCCAGCTGGCTGGTTTGACTAGCTTGCGTTCTGGGACAGGGAGATGAACAGCAACGAGTCGTTGCTTGTCAGAGGGTAGCCCCCCCTGGGTACATCGTTTGAGCAGAAGCCTGCAGGCAGGGAGTGTGGGTCCATGCAGGGTGGCAGGAGGAGAAGCTGGGAAGAGAGTGGGTGCCGGTGGGGCAGGTTCAGGCTGTGAGGACGCAGTGGACAGGGAGAAAGGGCAGGAGCTATGCAGGCTCCATCCCGAGATCAGGCCGGCTTACAGCCTGCTTCTCCTGCAGCGATGGAGGAGAACTTTCCATGCTCCCTCTCCTGCACATGCAGGCTCAGTTCCGGGATGCAGACTAGAAGGTCTGAGCTACCTAGAATGCTGGACACCCACGAATGGAGTTCAGGTGGCCCTCGGGATTCCTGTAGGTATTCAGGGACAAGAGACCGACCAAACTGTAAGGAAAGAGAGGCCTGAGGCTCCCGCTGAAACGGCGAAGGAGCCGCGGGTAGGGAGGTGCGTCAGCCCGCCTCCTCGGCACCATGGCTGACGCTCTGAGGAGGGACACACACCTTCACTGCTCACTTGTGGCAGGGACCGGTGGCCTCACGGCGGACAGCTTAAGGCAGCCCTGGGAAGAACCTCGCAGGGAAGCAATGGGAGGCCAGAGAGCGTAGGAAAGTTCCTTGCACAGGAGTTTCCAAGATGGCAGTGACTACAAGGGGCAAAGTGGGGGTGCGTCAAGGGGTTGGAGAGGAGCGTGCCCGGAGGCGGGAGCTGCTGAGCCAGAGACTCCAGCCAGGAAGTGGCCCAGTACAGAGCAGGTGGGAATGGCCCCAGTCAAGGTTAACAGCTGCAGAGGAACTGAGAGCTGAGAAGCCAGCAAACAACAAACCAAGAAACCGACCACAGGAGTCTGTTCTGGGCCCAGCTACCACACGAGGTCCCTGCCACCATGGAGCCCCATCACCCAAGCATCAGTCCCCCAGTGACCCTGCAGACTCCCACTCCAACTAGCCCATTGGAGCACAGAGCATACATGTCCCCCAGTCTTCAAATGGAGGGCATCGCTCCTCTGGACGCCACTCAAGTGCTCACCCTCCCCTCCAGCCACTACTTACAAAGCCACTGTCTCTATATCCTCCCCTCACCTGCAGGCTCTCTACTTGCAAAGCTCCTCACAGCCACTGTCTCCATGTCCCCATGCCAGGCCACCAATGAGGGCAGAACAGCAGGGCTGAGAGAGGGATGAGGGGGGTGAAGGGCTGGTACTCAGGCCCAGTTCATTACACAAGCCTTGCCGTGTACTGCAGACACTACCTTTTTCTTGACTGGTGACAGACCAGGGAGATGAGGCTCACTGGAAGTGCACACAAGGTCTGCAAGCTGTGGGTTCTCAGACAGCCTCAGTGGACAGAAAGAACAGCAGGCGGCAAATCTGCTCCAGGAGGGGACAGCAGCATGTGGAAATCACCTAACTGGGCACCCAGATGCCTCTGACCATAGCCTATTGATCCTGCTTCCTCCTTATCCACAGCCTGGCACTGCTCAAACATGATTAGGTGCACACTCTTAGCAGCAAGATGGCCAGTCTCTTGGTCTCCACAGCCACTCAGGGCTTCCAATCAGGAGACCTCCATGGTACCTGGACACCTGGCACCAGGAGTCCTGGAAGGTTTGAGGTATCCACTTAGGGCCAAAACCAAGGAGGTACCCTAGTCTGTGAAGAGAAAGACGGGTGGTCTCAAACCCAGGTACAGCAAGAAAGAGCCCCTGAGAGGAGACTGGCACAAGGCAGAGAGTGGGCAGGGCCCCAGAGCCCCCCCGCCCCCCGCCTCTATCCAAGGGACTCATCTGCAGATGCTATTGTGAGTTCCTGGAACAATCCTTTGCTTTCTAGAGGAGGCTCCTGGCCCTGGGTCAGAGGTTCAAATGTCAGGATCTCTGGGCACCATGCTGCACTGCACAGCCATTGATGGGCAGCGAATGGGCCAGGGACACCCAGGACAGGCAGTGCTTTACCACTTGGTGTCCGTCTCCTTCATGCTGGGGCAGCCACCAGGCTTAGCTAGAGTCATTCTAGAGTTTCTGTGCATTATGTTCTTATACAGGAAATAAAGAGAAGAAAGTCCAGGATAACCTAGAGGAGGAAGGGCAGGCACACGGGCAGAGCCACTAGTGTCCAGATACCTCTGCCTCGGGGCTGCTCCCCGCCCCCCCTCCATGTAGCAGCCTGGCCCTCCAGGACACTCTTCCAGAAGCCACACACTCCGTCCCACCTAGTCCATCAGAGTCCTGACGGGAGAGGCCAGGTCGTCCACATCAGCTCAGGAGGGGCTGTGCTACTTCATGCCACATACAGGGAGCAGGTAGGATGGGCCCAGGAGAGAGCACACTGCCAGGCCAGGCTGGAGGTTAGAGAGAGGCCAAAGAGACTCAGCCAGACACAGGCCAGGGCCGGGCGAGCAGACTGTAAGCAGAGACACAAGAAAGGCCCAAGAAGATGCAGAATTTACACACTGTGTGAGGAGGGGGCACTATCCACCATCTGGAGCCCATCCCAGCAGCCAGGCCAGGGCTGGCCATTACCAGAGACAATCACCATGCCCAGTTAGGTGATTTCCAGAACTGGTAGCCACCACCATGGTCACTGCCCTTGGGGAAGACAATCAGCTGCTGCCATCAAGAAAGAAAACCACACATGTCACTGGGCACAGGCAAGCAGCCACTGGGAATGGGAACAGAGTACTATCACCTGCTATCACTGGGAAAGGTCTGAGCACTGCTACCAAGAAGAGACCAGCTGGGCACTGGGGGCAAAGGAGCCAGAAAGTGGATATCGTCACTGGGGAATGGGAGTGAGGCACTCTCACCAGGGAACGAGCACTGGACACAGTCACTGAGAAAAGGGGACAAGGGGGCTGGAGAGGTAGCTCAGAGGTTAAGCCTCTGCCTTGCAGGCGGAAGGTCCTGAGTTCGGATCCTAGACCCCACGTATAGATGCTGGGTGGAAGCAGGGGCGGCCTGCGTTTCTGGTCCTGGTAGGGCAGAGCCTGTGAATCCTGGGGCAGAGTAAACAAGGAGGAGGTGGAGGCGTCCATGGTGGTTCCCAAATTTGCCTGTGGTTCTACACACACATACACACATACACACACACACACACATACATACACACGTGCACACATGCACATACACACAATTAAATAAATAATAAATAATAATAAAAAAAGAAAATGGGACAAGGGCTTATTGCCAGAACCAGGGGCTGAACACTGTCCCCAGGGAATGGTCAGACACTGTCACTGGACACTGTTGCCAGAGAAGCAGGCTTAGATGCTGCACTGGAAACCAGGAACTGGAAAAAAGAAGACCAGACACTGTCATGGGGAACCAGGATCTGGATGGACACTGTCCCCAGGGAATGGGGCCTGAACACTGTCACCAAGAGAGACAGTTTCATGAGTTGCTTCACCAGGTATACATGGTACAAAGCCAAAGTTGGCACCAGGCCCAGCCCCACAGCCTAGGGAGTTGCATTGGGGGCGGAGTGTTCTAGAAGTATTAGACATGAGCGCTCACAGGAGGAGGGGGTCTGTGCCGCTCAGGGAGCCGCCTCCACCATGTGGCACAGTTCATGGAGCTGGAGAACAAAGCAAGGATGCATGGCTTCACGTTGAGAGACAGGCCCCAACTACAGCCCGCAGCCTCCGGCAGAGATCTGACTCTTCTAGACAGGCCTGCCTCCTAAGGGTTCCATGACCTTCCAAAAGAGGGTCAACTAGGGACCAACTGTCCACACACGAGCCTGCTGAGGACATTTCATATTCAAATCATAACATTGTGCTCTTAGTCCCCAGAGCTACATGGACATCCCATGATACAAAATGTATTCAGCTTGCCTTCGAAAGTCTCCACTATCTTTTACTTCTAGGAGTATTAGAAAGTCCCAAGTTTCTTTTGAGGAGGCATCTCTGAACACGGAGCCCCCGTAAAATTCCAAACCAAGCTCCGCACAGGAGAACTGCAGGGAAGCACTAGACCAAAGATCAACCCAGGCAGACAGATGCCAGACACTGCAGCTCCACATCAGCACCTGGGGCTCTGACAGCATCACCCGGGCTCCAGCCGGCGTCCACAGCCCTGCCCATGTCCTGCCCACACACTGCTGCGGGCAGCACACACATGGACTCCCTCTGAGCCAGTTCCTCCATGCTTCTCCCTGATGAATGTCTCTGACGTGTTAGTACTATCGGCCTGACACCTGGGAGGCCAGTCTCCAGGCACACCCGAGAGAATTCTCTAGATTAAGGTCAGCCTCTGGGAATGCCTGTGAGGGATGTATCGATTGACTGATGTGGGAGACCCAGCATGGTAGGCAGGGCCATTTCCCGGCAGGTGGATAAAAGGGTGGGGCTAGCTGGGCACTGGCAAGCAGGTGTGCAGCGTGCCCTCTGCTCTTGCTGGGGATCAATGCGAATCCTCAGGGATGGGCCTCGGGTGGCAAGTGGGGTTACTGAAGAGCCCCTGGGGACAGGGCACCCTGGCATCTAACTGAATCCATGCCAGGTCCCCTGCTCCCACTGGCCCTGCAGTTGAGATGCCCCGTTAGACCTCGGTAAAGCCCCACCAAGGACTATGGCAGATGCTGGCTAACCATGGTTGTGGGAATCACTCACTTGACCAACAGAATGGCCAATGTCAATAGTAATTCAAGGTCATGAAGCTACTTAGTGCAGACCTGGCCCCAAAGACACATAATCATACCCTAAGCCTTCTCAGGCTGATCCTGGGGAAAGGGGAAGAGACTGTAGGGTCTCATCGTGACACAGCTCACATGTACTACAGTCCCCCGGCCCATACGCACTGTATAAATCCAGGACTCCCCGTGGTTACCCGCAGGTGTACCGCCAGGACTCTGGAGCATGTGCGAATTAATACATCAGAGGTCAATGGAAGGCAGCAAGGACTCAAGGACACTTACCCAGACCTGTGACCTTCTTCCCCCATGGGGTCCCTCCCTTGTCTACACCCTGACATTCACTCAAATCATTCTTCTCTGTTCTGAGCAACTCCAGAGTCAGCACTTCAGTTCCAAAGGGCCTGACATCTATAGCGGCCACTTCTACCCTACAGGTGTGGCCGCTGGACATCTACAGAGGACACCTCCACCCCACAGCTGGACATCTACAGAAGTCACCTCCATCCCACACGTGTGGCTAGCTGGATGTCTACAGGGATACCTCCACCCCACATGTGGCTAGCTGCCCCCCTCCCTCACTGATCCCTCAGAACTTGTCACCAGGGTCTGCTGCAAGCTGAGGGTAAGAGAGAGCTTTTAGAAGCTAGTGACAATTTGTGTTTTGTTTTTCCCATTTTCAAAGACCAAAAGAGCGAGTGATGCAGTACAGGTGACGTGTGGCAGATGACTTCTGAGAACGGCGGCTCCCACCCACTGCTCCTCCATCCGGCATGTGCCAAGTGCTGGCATGAGGCTCAGTGTCTTCGCAGGACCACCTGCAGATGAAGAGCTGGGGCTGGGAGCTGGGGGCCCAGGTCCATCGGAGGCTCCTAGTATCCACGGAGACAGAGATCTGTCTCAGACAAGCCTGGGTCAGCTGAGCTCAGACAAGCCTGGGTCTGGCCTGAAGGCCTTTGAGTATGCAGATAGGTCAGAAGCCCAAGGTCTAGATCTAATGACCTGTCCACTTCTGCAGCACGTCCCTGTTCCAGCGTCCCTCCTTGGACAGACAGCATAGCTATGCTCTGAACATCCCAAAGTACCCACAAGGGACAGACTAAGTGGTACTTCCAAGGGTAGTTCTCAGACCTTTCTAGAAGGACTGTGGTTTGGAAACTACAAGAATGCACTTGGATGCCCAGACCTGGCTTAAGGGTTCTCAGGGTCTGCCTCCTGGGATGCTGCAAGGACTGCAGGATGAGGTTCCGAGTAGAAGCCTGAGGAGAACTCTGCTCACCAACAGCAAGATGAATAGACCCATGTGTGCTCTGACCCAGCCATACTCAAAGGGCAAGGCTGGGACCTGGGCAACAGCCCTCTGGGAGCTGAGGGGTGGGGAGGAGGACAGGTCTGCAGGGTGCAGTAGACAGAATGAGTCCTGAGAAATCACACTCCTCCAAGCTGAGACAGAGGATAACGGAGCAGGGGGGGAGCTGCAGCACAGGGATGAGAGTAAAGAGCCAGAGAGTCACAGAGGTTCTTGGCCAAGGGCTCTCAGTTAATTTGCATCTGCAAGGATCTGCTCCCGGTCAAGCCCAGCCCTTGGGTGTTTCAGAGCATCTTGCCCCAGCAGTCCATGACAGAAGCAGACCAGAGGGTGGGAAAGGCTCAGGTCCTATGACCCAGAACACCATGTCCCCACCACAATGCCCAATTAGTGCGCCCCCCCTCCCAGCTTCTCCATGCACACACAGCATCACTGACAGGGCACACACTCATGCACCTCTCAGGATGTCAAGCATTCAGAAGCAGCCATTGTTCTTGGGCTCTGCAGAGACAGACTGTCAAGCAAGTACAACCAAGAACCAGTGATATCCAATCCCCACATCCCTGGCTGACTGAGACAGCTCATCCTACCTGCCACCTGCTGGCAGTACCATCAAATTACAGGTTCAGTTCTGAAAGTTGGCACAACTAACAGAAAACCACCCACTAGAAAGGGTGTCTGGCACCCAGTACCTCCTTAGCACTGAAGACTTCCTAACTAGCAAGGGGAGAGGCCCAGTGCTCAGACATGACATCCTCTGTGGTACAGCTGACCAGAGCACCTTTTCTGGCCACTTGTCCTTAAGGAAGATGGCCAGTTCATAAAAGCCCGAAAGTGGGATGGGCTTCCGAGACTTCAACTTCTCCTGCACACACCAGGAAAGACAGTTGGCCCAGCTACAGTCACCAGGCCAGGGAAGGGTGCACAGAGCAGCCTGATTCCTTCAGCCCTGCTATTCCTGATGGTGCCCAAGGTGTACATCTGCAGGTCCACAGGAGGTGGCACTTGAGGTACAGCCCTGCGGGTCCCCAGGGAATAGGCACCCACAGTGCATATCTGTGGGTTGCCACATGCAGTTCTCCCCTCCATCTGCAGGATATTCTCCTCAAGCAGCTGGATGACCCCTCATGCTGCTGGATGGCCCCTCATGCTGCTGGACTGGCCTCCTCATATAGCCCTATGACCTTCAGGTCTTCCTCAGTGGCGTCTGTAAACAGCACCTGCCCCTGACTCTGTCAGGTGCCATCACCTCCATTGAAGATCTCACTATCAGTCACGTCTGCACACACAGGGCCTGGGGGGGGGGATCTGCTGACAGACACATGTCATTAGCATCCTGCACACTGGGGGTCCTTCCTGTCCTAAGTAGACCATGTCCACAGACCAGGAAAGACTCCAGGGGCTGGGGCTGGGTCCTCAAAGCCCAGACATGCTTCAGAGAGGCTAGAGGCTACCATGTAAAAATGAGAGATGGGGGCTCTGGTCATCCACCTAGCGGTTTGTTCACGTCCCATCCCTAGGTGAAGGAAGAGCTACCAGGCTCCCCACTCCACGGCTACACTGCCAGACATGTTGCCATGTCCTGCGCCCCCACACCAAGACTAGGGGACACAGGCCTCTTTGTAAGGCATACACCTGCCCACCTTTCTAGTGAGACATACATCTACACACCGGAACCCAAGTTCATCTTCCACAGGGGGCTGCAGACTCACCACAGGCCCAGCAGCAGGCAGGCTCAGAGAAATGACCACCTGATATCATGCAGTCAGGATGCCAGCACCACCTGGGGAACCCACCCCTGCCAAGTGGGCTGGGAAAGGGGCTTTGGGGTTTTCAATTCAATTCTTCCTGGTTTCTTTAATTCACTAATTATCTAGATCCAGTGAATAGTAGTGTTACAGCCAAGCCCATTTGCTCTCTGATGGGACAACCTGGGCACATTCTGGCATCCCTGTGGCAGTGGCCAGGGAGGGACAGTCACTGGTGTCCACCTGGTCCCAGTGAATGGGGGTAGATTCCATAGGCAGCAAGAACAGAAAGGGATACCAGAGGAAATTAGGAAAGCCACAAGGATGTGTGAAAGACAACACGTACACTGGGAGAGCTGACCTGCAGCCTACACTACATTCAATAGGTAGGCACCCCATCAGAGGGTCCACCACAAAGCCCACCAGTGGGACTTTCAAACCTGGCCCCACCAGGGACCACCAATCAAAGGTCAGAAAGTTTCTATTTTCCCCAAAAGTTCATAAACGAGACACCCAGGGTCTGCAGCATTCAAAACTAGATTTGGAGCAGTATTGCCTCCCCTCAGGCTCCCCAAATAGTCAGAGATCACTTCCTGTTCCCCCTGATTCTCCTGAACAATCAGGGGTCTCTTTCCCTGCTTTGCAACAATTTTTACTTAAGCCATTCAATCACACCCAGTCTTCAACCTTGGAGAACCCGGATGGAAATCCCGTAACACCAGAGGCAGCAGTCTGGCTGCCTCTCAGGATGGGGGATAGCCCAGCAGCAACTATGTCTGGGCCTGAGTTTCCACCCTGCCTGCCCTATGCACCTCTGAGGACCTTGAACTCGGCCTCCATGGAGGACACCAACAAGGTCTCTCCAGTCCTGGGAACCCTCGAGGCCTTGGCCACAGGACCTGGGGCAGCAGAGCACTGGAGCATGGTCAGCTTTCCTGGGCCTGACTTGACTCCCACCTTGACTGGGCCCCACCTACAGTGTCATTCTGGGGCAGATGTGGGGTACACAGGAGCAGCGACAGCAGGCGTGACCTGCCTAGGCCACCTCGTCTGGGGTGAATCTACCCAAGGCCGGCATGTGGAGCCGCGGAAGCTGTGCTGGGGCAGACATCAAGAGCTCCCCACGGCTGCAGCGCCATGGCAGCGACACTGACCACAGGGCCTTGGAGAGGAAGATGGAGGAGGCCAGGTGCTGTTCCTCAGGACCGACAGGGAACATGGCCACTGTCACTTATGGGGTGGTGCCGCCACCCTCGCTCCGGTCTCCTTCCACACACAGGGAACACGGGGAAGTCAGCAGAGGCCTTTAAATAAACAAATACGTGGATAGATGAATATAAAATAAAAGATCTAAAAGTCTGTTGACAAGCCTCTCACCCAAGGCAGTAATTATCGCTTCCCTTCGCTGTGGGCGGAAGGAAGTGAGCAGGGCCTGTGGGAGGGGGAGCGCTGGCTCCGTGCCAGGCCGCACTCTGCTCTGCCCGCTCCTCTCCTGCAGACTCCTGAGCCTCAGGCTTCCAGAAAGAACCCTGTCACGAGGCCACTCCAGCGTGCCACCTGCTGAGACCTAGGCATGCCATTGTGTTTGCTGGGCCTCGGTGTCTGAATCTGCTGAATGGAAGCGATGACATCGCATGCTGGCTGGAGCCTGTGGTCTGAGCTCCCTGAGCTCCTGACTCCATGGTCTTCTATGGAGCACTTGTCCAGGGAGCACACAGTCCAGGGAGCACTGACCCCAGGGAGCACGCACCCTACACCTGCCAAGCAAGCTGCCTGCTGGGTCATCTCATTTTCTGCCATGTGGCCAGGCACATTCTTGCTCCTATGGCACACAATGGCTCCACTCTCACCCCAGAGAAACCTTGAGGACAAAACAAGCAGCAGTAGCAAGCAGTGCAGCACAGTGAGGACACATGACCTGAAATGTCAACAAGATTCGTTCCCATGTGCCACGGGATACAGGCCTGTCGAGGCCTGTCCCGCCCATTCCTGCCCCTGACCAGGCACATCCTGGTCAGCCTGGGAAAGCACTCCAAAGACTATCAAAAGCCTGTTCTAATGACTGGCCATCCTACAAGAAAGAGCGGAAGAAACTGCATCCACTTGTAACAAAACCACGGACCAGTTGCAATGAAACAGATCCATTATGTGAATGAAGACCACAGACACTCAGTGGACACGGCTTGGAGGTGTTTCGGCCCCCTACAACTGAGGGCACAAGGTGCTGGGTCACCCACACAGGCAACCACAGGGTTGCTGCAAGGAACCCCATCTTTGGTTCCCCACAGAGAGGACACAGGGCGAGGAGGTGGGGCTGAGTCTGTAGGGAGGAGGAGTCTAGAGACCCTAAGGGGCTCTCACCTGCACACAGGCCCACCCTCCCTAACACACAGGAGGAGGGATGGGGGAGAAAAGGGTTCAGGATTCCCAGGCTCCTGGAAGGTGAACAAAGCCCTCCTTTATGACACCACAAAGGCCCGACTCGGGCCTTTAGCTCTGAAGCGGGGATTAAGGACTGGCTGGCCAGGTGCTGCGGTGCGGAACAAGCCTCTGATGGCCTTCCAGCTCGGGAGAGCCACAAAGACAGCTTTCTCCTGGCTCTCACCACAACTAGAGCCCACGCAGACTGGGCAGAAACGCACCCTACTGTGGAACCACTGGAGAAGGACTTGGTTTCCCGTGAGAAGAGACAAAGCTGAGTCCAGCGTTCTCTGGGGACTATGATGTTGGCAGACCCTGCCCTCCTCCCCTCAAGAGAGAGTGAGCCAGGAGGCTCCAGCCCAGACAGTGCTCAGGGCTTGAGTTCTGGGAAATGGGGCATTTTCTCATGCACTCTGACCATGGAGAGCAGGGTCAGGTGCCGCCATGTCCCTGCTTGGGAAAGGCGCTGATGGCTGGTCATCGATCTCGCCAAATGGTAAGGCTACAGACAAGGGCGACTCTCCCCATGGAAGCACACAGGGGACTTCCAGTCAGCCTGTGGAATGAACTCGAGTGACCTCCACAACCTGAAACACAGGGTTCTGTCAAGTCACAGTGTGAGTAGACGGCTGGGCTGAGACGGGGCATCAGCCACAGGCTGGGCCCAGTGGGGTCCCACATCCACCCTGGAATCAGCTTCATATCCATGCTCAGCTCTCAGCTCAGGGGGCAGCAGGTCACATAGGCCCAGCCAGGGCTGCTCTACCTGCCAGCGGCAGCCTGCAATGCTCACCTGACAGCAAGCTTTCTGCTGTCCAGGGCTGAGAATCATCTCATCGGTTTGATAAGCATACACATTGCTCCCTTAGGCAGAGCTGCACAGTCATAGCGAGAAATACCAGGCCTCTGCAGACACCCCAACACTGCAGATGACATATAAAGGGCCAGGTGCCCTTCACCGGAGCCAGCCCCCAGCCCCAGCAGCACCACCATTCACGTTCTCAGTCACATGGAGTGTGTGGTCTCGTGAAGTGACACATGGCCATCGGTTTCCTTTCCTTTTTCTCATTGAGACTGTGTCTCACAATGCAGCTCAAGGTGGCTGGGAACTCATGGCAGTCCTTCTGCCTTAGCTTCCCAAATGCCAGGATTGCAGGCGTGTGCCGCATGTCCGGACAACTTTCCATCTTTCCAATAACTAGTTTGGCTGAGTATGGATTCGCACATCCACTGGTTGTTCAGAAGCCCTCTTTAGGGACATCTTTCCCTTTTTCTTCAGGAGATTGTTATTTATGGTGGCCACGTGCTACGTTGACATCTCTGGGCAGCTTTTCACATACTGGATCATGAGCCTTACAAAGTCTACAATCTCACTCTCTGCAGTTGGCACATCTGCTTCTGTGCAAAATGGATCTCCCACTGTGAGGATGCAAAGACATCTACGGCTGTGTTCTAGAAGCATCTCTGTCTCATGTCTTTATGTGCATGTGTGGGCTAAAGTTTGCAAGGGATCTTTTCCTCTAATTTGGATATCCAAGTGACTGGGTGATTGGGTCTTAGGTAGGACATCTCTACTAGCTACATGCTCGCCAATGTCTGCAGGGCATCTCCCCAATGCCATGTCTCCAGGGCACCTCTTCAATCCCATGTCTGCAGGGCACCTCCCCAATGTCACGTCTGCAGGGCACCTCCCCAATGCCACATCTGTAGGGCATCTCCCCAGTGTCACATCTGCAGGGAACCTCTCCAATGCCATGTCTGTAGGATGCCTCCCTGACACCATGTCTGCAGGGTGCCTCACCATCACCATGCCTACCTCATGGGTAATGTTGGTGTCTGTGGCTGCAGCACAATTGTACTCCCTCCGCACTGCAAATCACCTTCACTACGCTGGGTCTCCTGAGCATGCACATACTCTAGAAGCAGCTGGCGGGGAACAAACCCTGCTGGGTTTCCGTCTGGATCACGTGGGCTCAACAGTGTGGAAACTGTCTCTAAAAGTGGCACCCTCGACTCCTAGGCCTCTCTACTGACCCAACAGTGAGGGTCGCAGTCTCTGTCAGGCCAGAAGCAGCAGCACAGGCTCCCCCCACATTGCAGTCTGCAGAAATGGTGCCACTTGTCTCTAATGTCCAGCCCAAGTGACCGTCCCACCTCCGAGTAGCTACAGCCACAGCATATGATGCTGCGCCAGCTTGGAGTGTCATTTCCAAGTTCATGTGTCTTCTTGGACACTGGTCAGGGGTGTGTGCCAGCTTGTGTCCCTGAAGAGCTGCCCAGTGTCACATCTGTGCTGCCTGCCTCTTGCCCCTGGTCTTCTGATACCTGCTGACTACAAGGTAGTGAAGAGACCAGAATGAGACGCTGCACTCTGCCCCAATCTCAGGCTCCTGTCCCCGCCACCCCCCCCCCAGACATACACGTGGCATCTGCTGCAGGATCTGCCACAGCACTACAGGTCACAGGCCACGTGGATTCTCAGTTGATTAAGGGACTGGTCCCACACATGGGGCGGAACTTCCTCTTAGGCACTTGCCATTTGTGGGGTTGCGTGCAGGGGTCCTTACGTGCTCCATGGGCTAATGAGTGCCTGCATGCCCATTGAGGGCAGCCCCTGCTTCACAGCAACAGGCTGTATGTGCTGTTAGGTTCTGCTGGGGAGCAGCTGGCAGCTGAGCTTACAGTCATGAGACTCACCCCTGCCTGCCCATCTGAGGCAAGCCTGGGGGCCTCAGTGGTAGCTCTGCCTCCTACATGCTGCGTTGTTGGGTGAACTTGCCAGTAGAGTGGTCCAGGTCTAAAGTTTTCTTTATGGAATGCTCATTAATTGTAGATTTAATTTCTTTAATAGATGGTGAGTGTTTCAAGTTGTCTGTTATGACAGCCTGTATACAGAGCTTCTAAAGATTTTTCTGTTCCATGTAGATGGTCAACCATCCTGGTGTAGGCTCTCCTATGATTATGTAGGGGCTCCAGTCACAACCCTTCTGCACTCCTCAGTGCCTGATCACCTCGGTGCCCGACTCACCTCCAGCACAGCAACACTCCCGGTGATTAATCTGTCCAACAGCTGTCTGTTCTATCCTGCTGACCGACCCGTTCACAACATGTCCAATGATGGGAGGCTATTTCAGCTGCTGTGGACACTCTGCCCACCACCATTGGTGGTTTAGTGGTTAGTGTAGCTGCCTTCCAAGCAGTTGACCTAGGTTAAGGTTCCAGGCCAATGCATCAGAATGTTACCGGGTTTAGAAGTCCACCCAATGAGGACACACAATAAGTTTGACCGATAAGTATAGACAATAAGTCTATACGTGGGGTCTAGGATCTGAACTCAGGACCTTCTGCCTGCAAGGCAGAGGCTTAACCCCTGAGCCTTAAAATTTCCCCTTAAAATTTACTGTTATTTCATTTGAAAAATTAGAAGAATAGAGACAAGAAATGAAATCCTACAGCTTATAAAAGCCAGAGGGGAAAAAAATCTGAAAGCGCACTAAAGCCACAGAGTCCAGGAGACGGAGAACCAATCCTTCCTTCTGGTTCCTGGTCGCTGGCGCACTAGACCCCAGGGGACAGTTCTTATAACAACTTCTACGTTGGTATGTGCTGCCCAGCTGGTGACTCAAGCTGGCAGTTTCAGATGGTGGTTGCAGCTGGAATTCAGATGGGGTAATGTTGGCCACCTGTGCCAGCACTGTGCCCGGGCGCCTCACCCCTGCTTCCCTCCTGTGATTGGTCCTTCATTTGCGATCACCGGGTAGTTCTGTCATGTGGGAACTCTGGGGCTTTATGTCTTAAGGAATGTTTTCATCTCACATGAAGAACGACCCCTATGGCAGGGCCTTGGGTCATGAGTGTCAGCAAGGTAAGATGGTGGGGTCTAGTGCGCCAGCGACTAGGAACCAGAAGGAAGGATTGGTTCTCCGTCTCCTGGACTCTGTGGCTTTAGTGCGCTTTCAGATTTTTTCCTCCTCTGGCTTTTATAAGCTGTAGGATTTCATTTCTTGTCTCTATTCTTCTAATTTTTCAAATGAAATAACAGTAAATTTTAAGGGGAAATAAAACATTCTTTCAGAGCTTCTGTTCCTCTAGAAGTAACTGGGCAATGTTGTCACCCCTCAGTACAGCTCCTGCCCCCAGCTCCTGCCCCTCAGCTCCCCCAGCTCCTGCCCCTCAGCTCCCCCAGCTCCGCCCATCCAAGGCTCTGACCACTTCCAGGACTGTTTTCGTGACTGCGTTCTCTCTGGCTGGACAGTTGCAAGATTACCCGTCTTAAGATTGACCTTCTTCTACTTCCTCTCTTCCAGTTTTGTTCTGTTTTACATGAATTCTGGGGATCAGAACTCAGACCCTTTGGCTTGTGAGGTACGTTTAACCACTGAGCGTCTCCTCAGGCCCTCCCTCCTCTTTTCTTGGGTGGTGAGACCCAGGTGCAGGTGTGCGTCACTGCCACAAGGGGTGCCCTTGGGCAGCCTGGTTACAACTTCACCCACCTCAGCCCAAAGCAGGACCCAGCCACTGTCCAGTCTGCCATCTCTGAATGCTGTGGCTTTGAGACTCACACGGTGCAGCCTTTGAGACGCTTCCTCACTAAGCTCAATGCCTATAAGGTCCATCCAAGCCGCTGGGTTCTCTGGCTTCTTTCTACCTGAGTGGGATCTGGTTGAAGGGAGGCAGTAGCGTGCTCATCCTCTGAAGGACATCCCTGCTGCTTCCAAGAAGGGAGCCACGCGATCCACGCACATGTTTCTGTTGAGCACGAGGTTCTGCTTCTCTCTCATAAATGCCCACGAGTGCAGCTGTCCGTCTGCATAGTGTTGTGCTTAACTTTGCATGAAGCTAATGCTGTCTATCAGAGCAGGCCACCACCTCACCTTCCGGCACTGTCCCACTCTCCTGCTTCTCTGTGGCCCTTACAATTGGCTGCTCTAGCAGCTATTTGTTTCTACACCTGTCTGTGTGTCTATGTGCATTATATGCATGTATCTGTGTGTGTATATGTGACTGTGTATGTGTTTGTATGCATGCATGTGTATGTATGTGTGTGCCTGTGTGTACCTGTGTCTGTGCATATATATATATATATATATGTATCTGTATGCGTTATGTGTGTATATGTGATGTAGTGTTTGTATGCATGCATTGTATGTATGTCTGTGTGTGCCTGTGTGTACCTGTGTCTGTGCATATATATATATATATATATATGTATCTGTATGCGTTCTATGTGTGTATATGTGATGTATGTGTTTGTATGCATGCATGTGTATGTATGTCTGTGTGTGCCTGTGTGTACCTGTGTCTGTGCATATATATATATATATATATATATATGTATCTGTATGCGTTCTATGTGTGTATATGTGATGTATGTGTTTGTATGCATGCATGTGTGTAAGGGTTACTCTTAACTATTGCTGTGAGAGAGCATTCAAAGGCAAATAACGTAAGGAAGAAAAAGAAATTTATTCACCTTAGGGTTCCAGAGGGAAGATACACCCTTTCACAGCTGAAGCAGCATGGCTGGCCGAAGCTGGAGACAGGCTATGTCACAACAATCAAAGAGGCTAGTGAGTGACGGCTGAAGGATTCCTGGAAACGTTCTCTCCTTCTATTCTGTGGTTCCTTTTACCTGGTCCACTACTGGAAGGTTTCAATGAGATCTGGGGAGGTTCTAATCTTGCCAGGTGTAGTCTCAGCTGATCGTTGTTAATGCCAGGTGTGTCATGTTGACACCCAGGATTAATTATCACAATGTGTGTGTGTGTGTGTGTGTGTGTGTGTGTGTGTGTATACGTGTGATATGCATGTGTGCCTGAGTGTATTTGTGTCTGTGCATGTGTACCTGTGTCTGTGTATGTCTGCGTGTACCTGTGTCTATGCATGTGCATGTATCTGTGTGAATCTATACTGTTTGCATGTACCTATGCATGTGTTTACATGTACTTATGCCTCTGCATGTGTGTCTGTGTGTGCCTATGCCTTGTGCATGTGTGTGTGTTTGTGTGTCTATGTGTACCTGTGCATATGCACATGTATCTGCACATGCATGTATGTACCTATGTCTATGCATATGTGTGTTTGTGTGTGTCTATGTATATCTGTATCTGTGCAAGTATGTGTCTGTGTGCATGCATGTGCATGTGTGTCTGCGTGTGCCTGTGTCTGTGCACGTGGGCATACATGCACTGTTCAAGAAGATCAGGTCTGAGAGGATTGGCATGCACACGTGATTTGAATGTTTCCCCCAAGGATTTGTGTTGGAAGCTTCATCCCCAATGTGGTGATGCCACAAGGTCCAGGGACCTCGGTCACTAGGGCACTGTCCTCAGAAGGGATTCAAGCAGTTCTAGGGAGATCCTCAGGTGGGTACCAGAGCTCACCTGACCCCTGAATGGCTCTCTGGCATTTGGTCTCACAGGCACTTCCCCACTATGACACCATCTGCCAAGAGACCATTGCAGAGGCTAAATCCATGTCCCAGAGCACAAACAGAGCCCAGTCTATGCTGACCCGAGACTGACTGAGGCCAACACTCAGCATCCACCTACCTGCCGCCCCTGTGCACCATGGAAAGCAGGACTCTGGCCTTCTCTGCAATTTCTGTCAGAAACATCACAAGAGAAAGACGGGACAGCATGAGAGGGAAAAGGACAGGTGACCACCAGCTTCAGGCATGACCAGCACACCCAGGTCCTCTGAGAGTAGACCTTCTGGGCCTCAGGCAACAAGATCCTCGGAAGTCTCTGAAGGGCCTACTGGGTGGTCCTCAGCTCACTCCCTGCACCTCAGTTTCCCAGCTTCTTGACCTGGGGGACAGGATCTGCATTCTCAGTCTTCTAGGAGGTGCTGCAAAGACTACCAGTATGCTGGAACTTCTGAAGGCAAATCCTTCAGTTATGCCCTGAGGATACACAGCAGGATCCTGACACCTGAGTGTCCCCCCAAGGATGAGGCAGGATCCTGACACCTGAGTGTCTCTCCAAGAATGATGCCTTTCTCTGCTCTTGGGTGGGGCCAGATTAGGATGGGTCAAGGAGAAAAGTCACCCACCGGCCAGTCCTGCCTGCCCTCAGCCCTTCATCTTCTGCACCACTCCACAGTGCTGAAGAGCATTACAGGAGCTGGTTTTCAGTCCACCCACTGATGGTCTTCCTGTTGCGGAGAGGTGGGCTGCAGTGCCAGCCGTGCCCCATCCCAGCCTGGAGTTTGTTTCCTGCCATAGGCCCTGTGGGCGCATTGCCTTCTGCATGCTTATTAGCATTCCTGCACTCAGCTCGGGTGGCAGGATCCACAGAAGCTAGGAGGAGCTTTGTTATGGCATGAGGATCTGAACCCACAGCAAGTAAGTACTTCCAGCTCACAGCTACACCTACAGAGTCTGGTGCTTTTCTGTGTGGCTGTGGCTCGACTGACTTATCCACACACAGCAAACTACTACCCCCTTGCCTGGCACCAGCAATGAGTGTGCAAGTGGGTTGCCCATGGGTCCTGGGCATGTGGTCCACTCTCCCTGGGTCTGGGGTTTTCTTTCCCTAGTCCCACATCAAAACACAAGACAGACCAAGAAGACAGCAGAATGCTGGCCACTCTGCAGCCCCTCAGGAAGAGCCAGTTCACAACAGCCAGGGCCCTTCTCTGACTGCAGGGCACTGGGACGACCTTCTTCATTGGATAGGTGGCAAAGCAGCTAGCCGATGCAGTCAATGATGAGGGCCAGAGACCAGGGCTGGCATGAGGCCAGCCTTCCAGAACCAGGCATGGGGTCATTACATCTTAACCTGGAACACACTCAAGCTTGTGTCCTCCACAAACTCAAAGAAAACTCTAGGTTCAGTCCACTCGACTGCACTATAGGTGTCTCCAGCCTCACCAGCAGCCGGCTGGGTCTACAGGACTCCAGTTCCATAGAAGCACCTTCTGGAACCAGAGCACACTGTCATTTGGGCCACACAGCTGGGTTCCTGAGGTGCCCTAGGGCAGTGACTGAAGAATGGATGAACAGAGGAAGGCTAAGGCTCATCACACGGAGGGCTGAGGACAATGCCCACA
This sequence comes from Typhlomys cinereus, assembly GCA_023101885.1. Classification (NCBI taxonomy): domain Eukaryota; kingdom Metazoa; phylum Chordata; class Mammalia; order Rodentia; family Platacanthomyidae; genus Typhlomys; species Typhlomys cinereus. The sequence continues at coordinate 2,537,251 of JALPQD010000193.1, forward strand.
CGTGAAATGTCCAGTTGTGTGCAAAAACTACTGCTTGGTGTCAACTCGAGTCGATAAATGTCCACCAAAGATCCACAACATGTGAGGCACCCGTCTCCACCCATGAATGACCACTGTTGTGATAGTCACGTGCGTGGTCCCGGGCACTCCCAGTCTAATTGCTGGACTATTCTGTTTGCTGAACCAATAGTCACTAATTCCACGACCTGCTGTTAGAAACTCGGTTTGGGAACGAGGCTACTTTCTTTTAGAAGTTTGGTTGAGATAAGACTTAGCTACATGAAATCCACGTGCTCAGTGATGAAAGCTGCATGATGTCACTCCAACCCAGACAGGAGCACTGACATCCGCCCGGCACCCCAGAGCCAGGGTCAGAGGACTCACATGGGCCTAGTACCCTCATGCCCAGTGTGGCCCATCCCTCAAACACCAGCCCCAGCGTCCACCAGCCTATGTTCTATCTTCAAAGACTAGGAAGAGCCTACCCCAGAACCACTCGATGTGCACAGATACCGCCGCTATGCCATGCACACCAGAACCAGCCAGGTTCACAGCACTTCCACGATGCCACGCATCTCAGAACCACACCAGGTACAGGCATTTTGATGATGCCATGCACCCCAGAGCACCAGGTACCCAGGCACTGCCCTTATGCCATGAACCCAAGAACCATGCCAGGTGCACAGGTCACTTCCACAATGCCATGCGTGCACCACAAGGTGGGAGGCAGGTCTCGGCTCACTGAAAGTGGCGAGGACATGTGGCTGCTCCAGCAAGAATGACAGGCTTTTCTTGTCAAGGCCCAGATGTTGGTGCTTCTGGCCTGCCGGGTGGTCTCTACAGTAGCTTTCATGTCTCCTCTGCAGCAGCACGAAAGCAGCCAAGGGCCAGGAGAGTTGAGGGTGAGGCAGACTCTGACTACCAGCCCACGCATCGCATCACAGGGGCTCCAGGAGGGCGTGGCTAACAGGCAGAGTGCACTGCACTAAAGGGCAGGTGCAGCTGCCAGTAACAAAAGAACCGTGATAATGGTGGTGTGGTGAGGGAGGGGCAATACCAGCGTGACAGATGGCTATGGGCAGAGGGAAGGGGCAGGGGGCAGAGGGCAGGGGTGAGGGAGCAGGGGGCATGGAGCAGAGGAAAGGGAGCAAAGGATAGGGGTCTGGGGGCAGGAGGCAGGATGAGGATTGAGACTGGCAATGAGTGTACACTGTAGAAGTGGGGGGGGGACTGTCTATGCCGGTACCCTCAAGGGGCCTCTCAGCAAGCATACTGACCATGAGGCTCCTCAGGTAGAACCCAGCTGGCCTGAGCACCATCTGTATACATCAGTGTCCACGTCTTGACCCTGCCATTTCTGTACCCTGCCACAGGCCCCTAGGTGTCCTCTCTTCTCTCCAGAGAGGTGGGTGATCAGCTGACAGCAGGGACCACACAGAGTCCCTGGTCCCATTGTAAGGACAGACCCAATCCCCTCCCAGACACAAGGAGCCCCAAATACCTGTTCCCAGGAAGAACCCCAGGTGTCTATCCTCAAAGGAGGGGACTGTGGGTCTTTTTAGAACAACAAAATCATCTACAACCCTGTGTGGCCCCCATGCCACCCCCACAGAGATGCCCAGGACAACCCACCCCAGCCTGGCTCCAATGCATACACCAAGCAGGAACGTTGGCCTGGCAGAAACTACACAGACCCCTCTCTACCCAGACGCCACTCAAGTGCCTGACCTCCAGGGTGAACCAGCATTAATCCCGCAGGCTCCTTAAAGCAAAGGTCAGCAGGTGCGTGCTGGTCCTGGGTGCCAACGCAGGCTTGCACGTGGATCAGACCCTGTCTCCAGGGACAGTTTGACATCTTGCAGAAAGGGAACCAAACACGTGGGGTAGGCGGGGACCAAGTAAGGATGTGCCAGGCCACAGAAAGGCTAGTGAGTGGCAGTAGCTAGCCTGCCCAAGGATCCTGCCAACGCCATTGACCTGTCTGAGTCTGTCTCTTGGCCACCTCCCTGCTTAATCCTTCCAGCCTGAGGCCACCCACACCATACTTACCTTAAAATGTCAAAGCACACAGTCCCCTGGGCCATCCCAGCACACACTCCCTGTGAGAATATCACAGCCTCCAGCTCACAGCCTGAGACCCAACGGAACACTATCACCCCACGGGTCTGTTCCCAGCTGGATCTGAACTCTGGATTGGCCTCCACCACAGCTCCTTGACAGCTGAGTGCCACCTCGGTCCCCCACTCTACCTCAGCCTGGAGCAAAGCCCTGGGGTCCTCCTGTCCACCTGGCCTGTGCAACCAGCCCCCTGAATACACAGGATCGGCCAACACCAGTCACCCACGTTCACAGACACCTAGGCTGCTCTGTGTTCCCACACTGCCGTCGCTGCCACCACCTCACACCTTGTGGGCGAAGTGACATGCTGTCAAGGAAAGACCAGCCCCCAGCCCACCCACCTCTGCGTACCACCAATTCTGTGTTTCATTCTGACAAAGCCACAGCTCTAAGCATTCTAGCCCCCGCCCTGCCTTGCCCATTTGCCCCACTGTGCCAGCAGCCCCTGGACAGGCAATAGAGTACACTTAATTTCCAATGCTTCAGCTGCAGGGGATGGGCAAAATCCCCATGCAAATCATGGGAACTACACTTGCTTTCCCAGTGTATAAACCTTTCTTCTACTCCACAGACCACCCAAAGCTAGTGTGGCCTCATGTCTTCCTGCAGCCTGCTGCCCACGAGCAGACCATCTGCTTCTGAGCCCCTTCCCAGCTGTGTCTCCATCCCTCACACAGTGGTCACCATGCCACAGAAAGCAAGCAGGCCCTGGTCCAGCCTGCCCCATCTGTGCTCCAGAACACTCTGCTCTGGCCCCCACGGACAGCAGGTGCCGAGCCACCAAACCCAGGAAACAGCATGGGAGGAGGGAAAGACAGAGCTCACACCACCAGGAATGGCCGCCAGGGTGGGAAAAGCTTCCTAGAGCCTCGCAGCTTGCAGTGCTGATGGGACCAGCCCAGAGACCCCGCATGCAGCCACAAGCCCCAGACCACCAATCTACTGCTAACAGGAGGTTAGTGAGACTAACCACTGCGACAGCTACAGTGCAGCAGGGTGGGCATGTCAGGGGCTGCTTCTCAAGCTCCTGTAGGAGAGAGGACAGTGACCTCAGAGCCAGCAAAGTACACACACATGTGTAGTGTACATGTATACACACATGCATGCACACATACACACATGCACATGAGCATGCATGCATACCTGCACATGTACACACACACACAAGTGCATGCAACAGAGGACAAGCAGTGGTAGAAGTGTTAAGGACAAAGAGGACACTGTGAAGGCTATCCTGGTTGTCAATTGACTGGCTCTGGACCCACTAAGGCAGGCTTCTGAGTGACGCTGTGAGGGACTTCCTGGAAAGAGTAACTGAGGGCTCCTCCCCCAATGGTGGGTGGCCTGGGAAAGCGGTACGGTGTCTATCCACACTTTGCTTTACTGGTGATGCGTGTACCCTGCTGCTGCCACTGTATTGCCACCTTGCACTGACCTCAAAGCTTCTCCGTTTCCATCGTGGATTGCAGGCTCCTCCCAGCTCAGCTTCTCCTCTTCCAAGGTGCACTGCAGGCTCCTCCCAGCTCAGCTTCTTCTCTTCCAAGGTGCACTGCAGGCTCCTCCCAGCTCAGCTCCTCCTCTTCCAAGGTGCACTGCAGGCTCCTCCCAGCTCAGCTTCTCCACTTCCAAGGTGCACTGCAGGCTCCTCCCAGCTCAGCTTCTCCTCTTCCAAGGTGCACTGCAGGCTCCTCCCAGCTCAGCTTCTCCGCTTCCGAGGTACATTGCAGCTAGCAGCAGTCCAAGAATGCCCCAGCACCTCAGGGCCACACCAGGACTGTAAGACATCCAGCTTTGTGGGCTGAGCAGCTACTGGGCTCTCAGCCCCTCCAGTGTACAGACGACCTTGCAGGACTATCCTGACCATATTGTGCAATCCAGTCTCATGAATTCCCTCCAGTGTGACTCATTCTATGGATTCTGTTCTCAAAACATTGACCAATACACAGACCCAGGAAAGATGCAGCCATCACACCCAAGCACGTTTGTCTGAGTGATGGAAATGTGTGACAGGAGATAGACAAGAGTCCACAGCATGTGGATGCATCTGGTCTGAAGACACGGTGCAACCCAAACTGAAGGAAACAGGTGTTATACTCACACAACGTCCACCCAGTGGACGACTATGATGTGGCAGGAAACAGAGCTATACATCGCTGCTGTCACTCAAGACAGAGCCTCAAGCACATCCGCCTCTGAACACGTGGCCATGGCCATGCCGATGGCTGCCAGTAGTGGACACCTTGCAGGCAGGAAGGCTGAGCTGGGCTCAGGAGCATGGTGCAAAGGCCAGACATGGCTACAAGCACCTACCAACCCAGCATGGGAAAGGTGGGGCAGGAAGACCTTTAGGGTTTGTTGGCCAGTCTGGTACAGGGGAAGTGGGACAACAGGATCTTTGGGGCTCACTGGCCAGCCCGGCCGGCCTGGCACAGGGGGGCTGGGGGCAGGATGATCTTTGGGGCTTGCTGGCCAGCCAGCTCGGCTGGGCTATTGCGGTCCCATCAAGGAGAGGCCTTGTCCCAGAACAGAAGTGATGGTGTCCTGCTTTCTCCTTCCCCTGCTGAGTCGATGCAGGACAGGATGAGAGGGCTCAGTCCTCTGGGTTGCCTGCCCATTAATGATGACATAAGAGTTTGCACTGATGTCAGGAGCCAAGGGAACTGGCATCCTGAGCTTGCCTCTCTGACAAAGCCAACCAGTTCTCCCTCCATCTCAGGGAACAGTCCCAACACTCTGAGATGGACCCTCCCACATCAGTTAGATAATCTCTTACAGCTTGACCAAAGGCTTATCTTAACTAAATAATTCTTCATAAGTGTGCCTAAAGGCTCAATTCTCAAATTTCAAGCTGTCACCTATCTCTCACTGGTACAATGGTACCTGAAGAATAACAGCTGAGGTTGTCATCCAGCACATGTATGTGTACACATACATTTGCACACACGCATATGGGCATATACACGAGGTCATAGACACTATAGCACATCAGAGAGCAGACAGTATAGCGCTAGGGAACTCGAAAGAAAACAAAGGAGGGAGGAGTTGCTCAGGTTCCCGAAGCCGCCTTGCCTGACTCGGAGCCCTAACAGCATCAGAAGAAGAAGCTTCATTTGGAGCACAGAAGCATCAACAGTAAGTGCGGCGACCGAGTCAGTGAGGAGGGGCTGGGGTGTCACCGGCCCACTGGGGTGTGACCCACTGGCACAGGGCAGGTCAAGAAGGGCACCGTCTCCTTTGTTGGTCAGTTGGGAACTGCTCAACAAGACAGGAAACCCACTGAGGGTCTGCCCAGCTTACCTCCCACGGGCCACATGCGCCCAACAGAGCTGTGAGCACAGCCTCGCTCATTCACAGACGGAACATCCCGAAACAAAGAAAACACACCAAGCACCCACACTGGAGCTGGGCCCACATCTTCAGGGAGCTCACGAGCCCACTGCTGCAACAACGCCGGGTGAGGGCAGGATGAGCCTCGAGCGCCCATGGATGAGCTACAGGAAGCCCCAGGAAGCTATGGGGGAGGTGCAGGCCGAGCGGGACAGCGCCACATGGCCACTAGTCTGTTTTTGATCAGTCCACAGCCAAAAAGCCATCTATAATAGCATGAAAACCATGAAAATATTAAGAAATAACAGTCAGTTAAAGTTTTAACAAGACTCCTGTACTGGAATGTGGAAGGCATCGCCCAAAGAAAGAAACATAAACAAGAAAGAGGGTGTTGATGGCTGGCAAATTGGCTGCTGCTGAGTGTCAATTCCTCAAGCAACCTAGATGGAAGTTAATCACAGTCAGAAGAGTAGAAAGTTCGCAACGATCCGACGTGAAGACGCATGTGAGCACTACGGTTGTGCCAGCTCCAGAGCAAGTTCAGAAAAACGGCTGAGAGCCAGCACGTCTGGCTCAGCTCCACACAGCCGCGGTGCCCCGCGGGTCGGCGGCAGGGGCCATATGACCATGAAGCCCTGTGGGTCAGCAGGCAGGCATGTGCCCACATGTAAAACCTCACTTGCACCCAAACTAGCGTGTGCCCACATGTGACGGCCTCATTGTAAGACCCAGGACCGTGCACCTATCCTCGCCACATCAGCACCAAGTGGAACACCAGACCTTCGCCCAAGTGTCACCTCACATCTTCACAGGCTCTCGGGAGGAAAGGCAAGCCTGACGCTCTCTCACTCGAGACCTGACAGACATGTGCTGAGAACACAGAATTCTACATTCCCGAGACAAAAGCCCCAAAAGACAAGATAAAGCGACTGGCGAGCCCCACTCGGGATGCCTCACCAGTGCCACGCACACTCAAAGACTTGCCGTGGCCAGACCCAGCCAGCAAGTGCCGCAGAACTCACCACCCGTGGGCGCTTGCGCCCAGCAGGAATACAGTCCGATACTGCTTTAGGAAACACTAGTTATCCAGCCTTCCAATTTCACGTCCAGCAACCCTCCCGGGAGAAGGGAAGGAAGAGTAGGGGATGCGCGTAGAAACTTTGGTACTGCTGACCACACGGCACTGCAGAAGGTGTAGGCGAACAGTGATCAGACACACAGCAGAATACAGAAGAACACCCACCAGTGCCACAGTACAGTGTGGACAGCAAGCCAAGGCCATGGGCAGAGGGGCCTCTTGGGCCTGTTACCCTCATGTAACAAGAACATGACCCAAACAACTAAAGGGTGCAGGTATCTGCTAGTTGCTGTAAAGTCCTCGGTGCAAATCGGTTGCCTTATTATTTTCTGCTGCTTATCAGTATGCTCACTGGCCTCCTTTTGGATCTAATGGCAGACACTGTGGAACCATGGCGCTAAATGTCTGGGTGCTCCAGTTTGACAGTGTCCCCAAGATCCATGTGTTTTGGCACCTGGTCCCCAGCAGGTGCTCTTTGGAGGCTCTGGGACCTTTGGGGTGGGCGGCAAGGCAGGTCACTGTAGGGGGCTTGCGGCTACGTAGCTGAGCCTACCTCCAGTTTGTCCTGTACTTTCTGACAGGCCAGAGCAAGCAGCCTGTCTGGGTTTTATATTCCCAGTGCTGTAATGAGCACATGATCCAAACACATCTGCTCCAACTTCCGGTGTAGCAGTGTGCAAGCCAGTTAGAACTTCTCAGATACTCCCTCTGCGAGACTTAGTCTGTCTCTTTCCCCCTAACCTGGGCAGAATGTGACCTTCAGAAACTGGCAGAGTGACCACGTCTTGGAATCTGCCTTGGTGCTAGTGAATTGGGCAGACGGAGCTGCAGGGGAGAGAGGCCACGTGGCTGCCATACGGTCAGAACTTAACTCCCTGGAGACACAGCCAGCAAAGCTCAGCGTCTGATCTGTGCCAGGAGCTGATCATGTGTGAAAAACCTCCACATGACCCTGCCCGCTCCCACCCCACTGTCCTCCCAAGCCCCCTTTCAGGGCTGCAGCCCAGCCGTCACAGCACCCACACAGGTTCCTCGCTGCACTTGCCAAGCCGGACCCACCAGCAAGCAGCTCCACAGCCTTTCCTTCCATGAGCAAAGGTCCAGCCCAAGGCTGCTGAACAGTCTCTTCCAAGAAACCCATGTCCACTATGATACAATGTCTATCCAGCTTGCATAGCAGGCTCAAGAGAACCCGAGATACCCGCCTGCCCGGGGAAGAGAAGAGAGACATGTCACAGCTCCGCTCTCATTCTGTGGCTCCAGAAAGGGCTTCCTTCGAGGCCTCAGTTTCCCTGCATGGAGTGAGAAGCTGGATCTGGCCCTGTCTTCATCTGTCTCTGGATCTAGAGTGACTCTCTCAAGCCTGTCTCCTCCTGTGGCTACAGCTCATCTCCCCAACCCCAGCAGCACCCAGGGAAGGTGGTGGTACACACCCTCAGGTCTCTATGTCCAGGCTTGGCAGTTGCAGAAGAAGGTGAGACACCCCTCAGACCCTGGGGTCCTGCCCCGCTCCTGCCCCAGGCTCCTTGTACCCCTGCCCTGCGCCCTTACCCCACACTCCTGCCCCATGCTCCCACTCCACACTTGTACTGTATTCCTGCCCTGCACCTCTGCCCCATGCCTGTCCTGCACTCCTGTACTGTACTGCTGTCCCGCGCCCTGCCCCTGCCTTCCCTCTGGCAACAGCATGCTGGCTGTTAGGATGGGCCTATGAGCTGCTGCGCACCAGCCTGCAGCCAGGATCACCTTGATCCTTCCATTCTCCCTGGAACATGCCAATCCTGAGCCCAGGGAAGGAGCATAAACTGTTACCCTGGAGCCAGACCCTCTGCCAGCCTGCTCGGCTGTGGCACATCCAAGGTGAGTTCTAGGTCCACCTCTCTGTACCCCATCCCAGGCCTGCAACCTGCACCCCAGCACCTGTTCAGTCCTCACAGCAGGGAGCCAAGCAGGAAACATCAATACCTCTTCCTGAGTTCACAGGTAGGCAAAGTGTGCAGGGAAAAGCCTGGGGCAGGAGGGCACTACCACTTACCACGAGGCCACTGCCTACCACATACCCACCACACCTTCTCCAGATCATAATGGCCTCTAGTAGCAGCAGTGTGTGCCCCTCTGTGCCCCATGCTGTGCTCAAGTGGGCCCACTCCAAACGGGCAGGTAGAATCGGAAGGTAGGAGGAAGGTGCGCCCAGGGCGTCAAGTTTAACTAGGCCGTTAGAACTCACCCGCAGGAGCAGGGTGTGGAAGTGCCCACGAGGGAACAGTGCAAAGGGGAGGAACATGGGCGGGAACACAAGGAGGGGACAGGAACACCGCACTACCACCACCAGTTTCCAGATCTGCCTTCTGTGTGTGCCAGAGCAGTCTCTGCTCTCTGCTGCTACTGTCTGAAGACTTGGAAATCCCCTGGAGAAAAAGGCAACTTAGTGTAATCCCCATGGGGCGGAGAGGGACAAGACTAAAACAGGACCCACGCATGCCGAGCTCGCCCTCAGTGCAACCCACCTGCCTTGCATGGGGATAAGTGAGAATATGGGGAGAGGCAGGAAGAGCTGTCCAATAGAAGCCACAGCCCCTGCATGAACCCCTCCCCCACGCCCAGACACTGAGACATCCAGGAGGGGTGAGGAGGCTGCGACCTGCCCGGGGATCCTCTCACTGCCCCAGAGCCTCCTAGCTGCTCTGTCTGGTATAGGCTGACCCAGGGTGGGGCTGCTCCAGCTTGGGTCCTTGGCCACAGTGTGTCACTGGGCACAGGAGCAGTGCGGGGCCACTGCACTCCAGGATCAGCCCAGTGCCCAGAGCTCCTGTGGCACCAGCGCCCAGGGCTCTCACAGTGCCAGCACCCAGGGCTCCTGCGGCTCCAGGGGCTGACACTAAAGCACCAGCATGGTGCTGCCACCGGAGCCCCAGGCAAGGAGCCATGGGGCCACCTCCCAAGCTCAAGTCTGGGGGTTCTGTGACAATGAGACCCAGGGGACCCCATACATGTGGACCTGCATGAGGCTGACCTACTTGGTGTTCATGACTGCTCCTCAGTGGACGCCCCACCTACAGGCTGAAGTGCTTCTTCCACATGAAGTCAGCTCTTCCTGTCTTTAGCACACAGAAAAACTGGAAGTTCTGTCGACACGGAGATGTAAATACTTGGTGATCCTGTGCTTGTCTAATCTAAGATATTAATGATGTAGGAATACATTCATAGGCTAGGGTCATGGAAGGTTCCAGAAGGCCATGGCAAGCAGATAAGGCCTGCTGCCTAATAAGGAGCCAGGATGCAGGAAGAGGTAGAAAGCATGGCAGGGGGAGTTGCTATTTCGCTCCGTGGTCCCAATGCTAGGGCAGTGGGCAATGGTCACAGCAGCCCAGGCCTGTGCCCAGGGTCCTTACACTCTGCTGGAGTCTTCTCCCAGGCCCATGCTTATGGAAGTCCTCTTCCAACCACACAGGTATCCAAGGTCCTAAAAACGCTCATCCATCTGACTGCTAGTGACTGAGCCCAGGAAACAGACATGACACCAAGATTAGCCACCACACCCTCACCAGAACTTCCCAAACACTGAAACCTACAGGACACAAGTCTAGTCCGGCCTGCACTACAGAAGCCACAATGTGACAGTGTCTTCAGTGGGGACATCTGACATCAGGTCGGGTAAGGACACCCTCCTCACACCCTTGATTGTGAATGCAGTCCTAAAACACCAGAGACTTCGATCTGATTCCACAGAGCTCAGTGAGGTTACTGACACACAACCACCGACAGTGGCTGCCAGACACCCCATGCACACAGTTCCCCACAGTGGGGAGACAGGTGAGAGACAGGCACACAGTGGGAAGACAGGGTATGGGACACACTAGTCTCAGGCTCAGAGAAAACAACAGAATTACAGTGTGTCAACAAAGGCCCCACCGCAATAGGAGCAGGGCTCGCCATGGTGCCAACAAAGCAGCTGGTGCAAGGCCCAGCCTCCTGAGTCCTGCCCGAGCATCGCCTCCTGTACAGAGGACACAGGGCAGGTGGTAAGGAGGGCTGAGGACCACCAGCTCCAGCGCAGTGGCCGGTAAGAACCACCTGCAACTGATGGGTCCTCAGCTCACTGAGGGATAGGGGCTTAATGAGAGAGCAAAAACACCACCCTTCCCATGCCCCTCAGACCCCCCATGGCAGTAACCTGACCACCGAGTGGTCTCCCTCCAAGGAGACCCCACTCTCCTCCTTGCCACAGACCTGACTTCAGAGACAGGACCAACAACACATTTCCCTTGGGAAACCTCATCCAGCCATGCTCGGAACAGTCCAGTAGAACCACTATGGAGGCTGAAGCCTCAACCTTTCTCCACCCCAGCCTTACCAAGGGGACTACGCTTCTGTGTGGGCTAATGATGAGCCTGGGGTATGGCTGAGATGTGATAAAGCATGCTAGTGGGGCACAGCATGTAAGGTGACATGCACCAGCCCCATGCACCTGAGCAGGTGGCTGCAGGTGCACCTTGGCTCTTACTGCAGTGGGAAGGTGCACCCACACATGTGCCATGGAGGGTGAGCAGAGGACTGACCCCCGGTCTCGGACCCTGAGCTCAGGCTGGCTTACCCACAGTCATGCATGTGCAGGTAAGGACAGAGGACTGTGCAGTGCGAATGCAGTATCATGCCAGGTGCAGAGACACAGCGGCCACATACTCCCAGGCTTTCCCAAAGCTCCTGGATGTCACTTGGTGTCCCCAAGGACTGGAGGCTCTGCTCGCAGGTCACTGCCCAAGAGAGGAGCATCAGAGTAAGGAGGACCGCCCTCTGACTGTTGGGCCCTCTATGTTCTGTCACCAAGCACAGGAGGGGACAAAGGGCATGGACAGTGACAGTACAGGCCACCTACATGGCATGGACACTGAGCTCATCCTGCTCCTGCCCAACAGAGGCCCCCTGGACAGGCACCAGGCCCACACACAGCCTGTGGAGTTCTCTGGAGCCACCTCCAACAGCTTGTTCCAAGTCTGGGAAGATTTCTCCTCTCTCCCCTTGGCACATGGTCTGTGGCTAGCACCCCTGCCACTGACCTCTTCTCCACCAGCCTGCAAGTTTACAGGGGCCTAGAAGATGCTCCACAGACGCAGCCCACACCAGGAGAGCACACCTCTCACACCTGGAAGCGACCCCAGCCCAGCATGTGAGGCTGGGATTGACTCCAAAGAAGGCCACGTGTCAGTAAGGCCTCCATTGTCTCAGTGGCCAGGGCCATAGGAGCGATAGAGGGCCCGGGCCAGGACTCACCTCGGGCTTTGATTCAGAAGACACTAGCTGATGTCTCCTGCACAGCTCCTGGACACCACGAGCATCGCCCTGGGCAGCTGTGGGAGCTCCTGGGAGATCACACCACCAATGCTCAGGGGGCACAGTGCCCTGGACCTGACTCACCCCCCCATCCCTGCACAGGATCAGCAGATGACCAGGGACAGTCATGACCCTCTGTCCCACAAGCTTCAGAGGGAGCTGGCTCCTCATGATGGATCATCACATGCACCCAGAGGAGACAGGCCCTTCATCCACCAATCCTGCAGGACCCTCGGGGAGATGGAGGCTGCCCACGCGCTCGGCCCAGTGAGCAGGAATACCGCCTGGCATGACCACGCGCTACCACATGATGCAAGTGGGCATCTGTTGCAGTTTGCCTGCATGGTTGCTGATAAATGACCATCAAACGGCTTAAAGGAACAAGGGGTTTATTTCCTTACAACAGTCCAGTTACAGTTCTCAGTCCAGCTTGATGGGAGAGCAAGGACCAACACTAACGCGGAGGGAACTAGCCACACCATCTCTACGTAATGGCTGAGAGAGAGACAATCCTTACTTACCAGACCAGCATGTCTGGCCAAGTGTACAAAAGGATGCCCACTTCCTCAACTGACTCTCAATATTTTATTCTCTGTTCATGGCCTACCCACCATTGGCTGGGCCTTCTCCATCAGCTAGACAATCTCCTGCAGGTTCGCTCTGGGCTTAACTCAACCACTAATTCTCCACAAATGTGTCCAGAGCTCAAACCCTCAACAGTCAAGTTGACACCAGTGCCTAACTATGACAGCATCTATGCATGGCAACAAGCCAAGAGCTGCGTCACACCACATGCCTAGAAACGGCAAGCCCAGAGCCGGAGCACCTGAGCTACCCCGCAGACCACAAGTGAGAACATGGGCACTAGTGGGCAGCAGCTTCTCTCTGGGCCAAGGGAAACATTCTACAGTCAGAGGTGGCATGGATTGCTCAAATTCAGTAATATACTAAAAGCACTGGCACTGACACTTGGACATGGCTGAGTGATGACCTGTGCTGGGCATAAGTTATCTCACTGAACAAGCCTGAAGAAGCATGGTGGGGGAGCCAGAGCAGGGCAGACAGATCACAATGCTCAGGACCCCCACACAGAGCAAGAAATGGTGAGGCCATGCACTGAAGAGCTGCAGGCCATGACATGCCCACACCTCGGCTCTGGAAACAAGATGCTCAAAGCCAAAAAGCCTGTGTAGCACTAAGCGTCAGCTGCCAGCTTGACAACTGAGAAGAGAGCTTTTAGGCGCACCTATGAGGAATTATCTACTTAAAACGAGCCTGCAGGAGATTATCTAATTGTATAATTGATGTAGGAAAACCCAGGTCCTAGTGGATGGGATTATTCCCAAGACACATAAAATGGAGAGAGAACCGGTTGGCAGACTGGCAAGCTAGATGATATGCATTGGTCCTTGGTCCTCTCAGCTTTGTGTGGATATGGTGTGATACTGGCTCTCCTGCCATGACCTGGAAGCCGTGAGCAGCCCTTGCTTCTTAAACTGTCATGGCTCATCACGGAAACAGCATGTGAAATTACAACACTTGTGTAAGGTGTCGCGACAGCAAGCCAAAGCCAAAGCACAGGTTTGGCCAGGGGATACTGGAGGGTGGACACATACCCATCCCCCACATAACTCCAGGGTACCTAGGATGATGCATCCCACTGGTGATATCAGGGGACACCGGAAGGGTAGGCGGCACACATGCCATGCTTATGGCAGAGCCCTGCTGATGGTCATAAGCATCATGCCAGACACAAGAACTCACGCCAAGGCTCTTGGCCATGGAAGCTCAGTGCCACAGGCTGGGTGGGCAGGATGTGCCAGGGTGAGGACCATTCTTGTGTCTGGAGGGGGCGGGTGACATGGGGGAAGGATGTCCACAACAGAAGTCCGAGGATTCAGGGCTGGAGAGGTGGCTCAGGGGTTAAGCCTCTGCCTTGCAGGCGGAAGGTCCTGAGTTCGGATCCTAGACCCCACGTATAGACGCCGGGCGGAAGCGGGGGTGGCCTGTGTTTCTGGTCCTGGTAGGGCAGAGCCTGTGAATCCCGGGGCAGAGTAAACAAGAAGGAGGCGGTCCATGGTGGTTCCCGAATTTGTCCGTGGTTCTACACACACATACACACACACACATACACACGCACAATTGAATAAATAATAATAAAAAAGATAATGGTAAAATAAAAAAAAATTAAAAAAAAAAAGAAGTCCGAGGATTTGTTTAGCTCTGTGGCACAGTGCTCGCCTTCCACACAAGAGGCCCTGAGTTTGGACCCCAACACTACCAGAAAAAAAAAATTCGTAAGAATTTCTAGAACGGTACGCTTCAGATCTGGGCGGCTCACTGAGGGTAAAGTAACTCGGAAGCAAGATGGGGAACACAATGCAGGAGAATCAGTAAGCTTTGGGTCACTGTGAACATGGACTGAAGTCTGGGCTTGGAAGAAACAGGCCCAGGGCACCATGTCCACACCATGTCTGCACTACAGGCAGGGTTGGGAGCACTGCGTCTAGTTCTCCTGAGCACATGGGGCAGTCAGCAGTGACCACAGGAAGGGCTCAACTTGGAGATCTTTGAAAAAAATACCTGGCAAAAAGCAAATGAAGGAAGGAGGTTCATTTTGACACTGGGTTTGAGGTTCAAGGCACCATCGCAAGAAAGGAACCCTAAGCAGAACCTTAAATATGTCCCCAAGACACAGCACAGTCTAGGAAGGAAGAGACCCCCCAGGCCGGATGAAGACTTGTACACTGCACACATGACAGACGCAGTGGACCCAGGCTTCGCAGGAACCAGGGACAGGCGAAGGTGGAGCGGCACCTTTGAATGTGGAAAGGAAACATCCAACTGGAACTCCGTGCCCCGCAGAAATATACTTCAAAAATAGAGGCCGAGTAAAGATTCATCTCTACAAATAAAAGCTGAGAGAATCAGCTCCAGCCAGATGTGCACACAAGGTGTGCTGCAATGAGTTATTCAGGTTGGAAGCACCAGAAAAAGAAAACATGGTCTAAATAAAGAGCTGAGGAAAGTCAGGGAGGGCAGGACAAGCAGGCCTGAAAAGGCTCCTCTCACTCCTGTATTTCAATGACAATTGTTACTAAAGCTGAGTCTAACAATGACTTATTAGTGACTTGCTAACGAGGGCAGGAGGAGCTGAAGCAGCACAAGGAGGAGGGGTGCTGGTGGGCTCCAGGGCATCCAGGCACTGCAAATGGGACTCACCAACCAGCACGCCGTCCTCAGGAAGGCAAAGCGGAATCCCGGCAGATGCCCGACGCTCCCAGAAAGGAAGAAGAGGAAAAAGAAAAACAAAAGAAAAAGAGAACAAATGACAAATACAGAAAACAAATGTCAAGAAAGCAGGTCAAAACCAGAACAAGCTAGTGTTTACAGCAAGGATGAATGGGAGGTGGCTGATCCAAGAGCTACCAGTGGCACTGAGGTGTAGACCTGCAACAAACATCCTGAAATGAACTCAAACGGCAAGCCCAGCGCGCGGTGGCCACAGGGTTCCCAGCCTGGCGCTATGGCCGCTCATTCCCACCACTGGGTTCCCAGTTCTTGCCGCACAAGAAGATAAGGAGAGGATACTCAAGGTTCCAAAGGTTCTGCCAAACAGTGCAGCCTCGCTCCAGGCACGAGGAGAGGCCACACGGTGCATACGAAACCCACGACTTGTACACAGTCCTGGCCAAAAAGGGAAGCAAACCACACTACACACATCCAAGAATCCGGAGTGACGAACCCGTAAGAACGGACATCTACAGCAAGTGCACACCTAAGGAAACATTCTGACTGCACACACGCCCAGACACAGCTGAAAAACAGCAAGCATAAACTGACAGGGAGAAGCCACAAATTCACACCAGACCCGATGTGGTGGGCAGGGTCATGTGTCAACTGGACACCAGGAGGTTGGCCGCTGGGCGCATTTTGGGTGACCGTCTATCTAGATTAAGGTCAGGCTCTGAGAGAGTCTATGGGATGATCTTGATTACACTGGCTGATGGAGGAAAACCCACCTCAATTGTGAGCAGAGCCCTTCCCTGGGCAGGGATCCTGGACAGTGTACCGTGGAGAGTGTGCTGTAGCAGTGTTCCTCTCTCCCTGCTTGCTGACAGTGGTCGCCACATCACAGCTGCCTGGAGGCCCAGCTGCCTGGGTGTCCCCACAATGACGACTGTACCTCAGTTTAAACCAGACCTCTTCTCCCTTAAACTGCTGTTTCCCCCTTTTTCCATTTTCATGAGCATGTGAGGGGGGCATTTATATATGTCAACATGTGTGTGTTTATGTGCATGATTCCATGTGGGTACACATGTATGTTCATGTGAAAGTACATGCATGTAAAGGCCTGGGATTAATACGGGAATGAGCCTTGAGGGCTCACCCAGCTCTAATCAAACCCAGAGCTCACCAATGGGGTTGGTCCCCCAGCCAGCTTGTTCTGGGAATTCCCCATCCCCACCTTGTAAGGCCGGAATCGCAAGCAGGTGTCCATGCCCAGCAGCACTGACATGGACTCCGCGGACCTGACCTCTGCTTCCCGTGCATACACACAGGCACTGCTGAGCCATCTCCCCAGCTCCTCTGCTGCGTTTGTTGGAGTTGTAATCATGGCAACCAGAAACTCAGGCAGACGTCTCTGCGGAATAGCCAGGGCCTTGGACACAGCACCAGCCAACAATACCAGCTCCGTGGTGGTGGAGCCCGTCTCACCACAGGCCCAGCACACATTCTTGCCAGTGTGCGTGGGATGCTCCCTAGGCTGAGGCGCAGCTCAGCTTGCTTGTGATAGCTGTCAGCACAGAGACTCGGCATAACAGAACCACGTTAGAAATCAATAAGGCATCTGTGAATATACACAACTACTTGAAATTAAACACCAACTTCTGGAAAAAAAAACATAAGAAATCACAAGGCAAAGTAGAAAATGTGTCTAATTGAATGAAATGGAAGCACAGTATATTTAACTTATACAAGCGAAGCAATGCATAGAAGGAAATTGACAGCACTGCGCACATATCAGAGAAGAGTGGTCCCAAGTCAGTGATCCGACACAACACGCAGATCAGACCTAGAGCAGAAGACAGACAGCAGAAACCTCCAGGATCTGAGAAAAACAAGCGTCACACCGAAACACCCAGCAAAGCCCACACACTTGTGCTAGCTGCATTAGTTCTACCCTGGAATTATCTGAGAAGATGAAGCTATAGTAGAGTAACCAAGAACAAAGGCACAAAGCCAGGCATGAAGACACATGCCCACAATCCCAACTGAGGTAAGAGGACAGCCAAAATTCGAGGTCAGCCAATCAACACAGTGAGTTTCAGGGCAGCCAGGACTATACAGCAAGACCCTGTCTCAAAAAAAAAAAAAAAAAAAAAAAAAATAGAGAGACTAACAAGGCCAGAAATGGAGGAGGAGGCAGCACTGCAGACCCTACAGACAGGGACACCACATGCTGACAGTCCACGGGACACGGAGGACATACTTGCAAGCACAGGACTGCAGCTCACCTGGGCAGCTGCGGACAAAGAACAACACAGGAACCTGGGAAATGAACTTGTAGCTCAGTCTCCCACAACGAAAGCCGCAGGCTCAGAAGGATTTTCTGATAAAATCTGCCAAATATTTACAGGAAGGATAACATCGATTTTGCAGGAGCTCCTCAGAAAACAGTAGGAATCACTTCCTGACTCGTTTCAAGGTGTATTTTGTAATTCCAACAATCAAGACACAGCAGTTCTGGCAGGAGTCAAGAGATTCAGACAATCAGACGACCACTCAAGTGAACCCACAGTCAACCACTGAAACTCAGTACCACCTAATTTGATGGAGAAGAGATCACACACCCGAGCCTCGACTTCCCCACACACAGATACTGACAAGCACCGCAGATATAAATGTTGTACTTAAACATCTCAAAAAGAAAAAGGAGGAAAGTGCTTGGGCCTTGCACTTGGTGAGAACTGTGGCCCGCGGAAACGGCAGAGCAGGAAAGAAGAAACTATCCAGCACAAGACACTGACCTACAAACACAGAATTAAGACGAACCACGGGTGCATGAAAATATTGAAACTCAGGTACCTGATATAGCCTGTGTCAAGAGCAAGCAAGCTCCCAGGATGTGACAACACAGCACGGCGGATGCGAGCAGATTGTGTGCGTGTGAAGGAGGCACAGTAAGAGTCTTACAGCAGAAGTGATTTACCGGCTCCATCTACTGCAGTACCTGATCCCAGCGCCCACCCCGGCCCTGGCTTGCCCACCCCATTGCAATGCCTGACCCTGGCGTCAAGTGCAGCCCTGGCTTGCCCACAGAACCAATGAGCACTGCTGCCCGTGAGCTTACCACAGGACAGTCTCTGAAGACCATCTCTGAGGAAAGCACACCCACCTCAGGACCAGAAGTTCAGCTGCATTTTCACCCCTGAAAAACAGGAAAGCACCCATGTAAAGACTTCACAGGAGTGCCCACAGCTGGAAGGAAGGACGCGTCCAGCAACTAGATGGAACAGGAAGGGTTGATCCAAAAGTGCGCCCCCTGCTGAGCACACAAGTAGGGTGGCTGACTCCCAAGCCAGGGATCAAGGCACAGAAACTACCACACAGAGCCAGAGGCAAGACGGCCCGTGAGGACTTGGGCCCAGGCTGGCCAGGGAGAGGCTGAGATGTGATGTCAAGGAAAGACTGTCCTTTCACTGGGTGGGTATGACACAGGGTGGCTGCAGCCACTGTTGGGTTGATACGGATGCACTATATGTAGGTTAGCTGCCCATGAATGGAGGGTGAGACACATGCCGCACACCACACCTTGGCTGCCACCTATACCCACCCCAGGCCTGCCTACCCTCAGGCCAAGCCCAGCAAGCCAAGGCCTCTTAACAGTGCTCTACCCTCCACACCAAGGTCTCTACGGACGGGGGGGTTGCCTTCTATTCTGTGACCCTCAAGGTTCTACATGGGGATTGGGCACAGCTGCATGTTCCAGAAACATGATATGAGCTCGCAGCTGGAGACACCTCCCTGGACGCCTCCCTGACACTTCCCTGGACACCTCTCTGGACATCTCCCTGGACACCTCCCTGGACATCTCCCTGGAGACCTTCCTGGACACCTCCCTGGACACCTCCCTGGACATCTCCCTGACACCTCCCTGGATGCCTCCCTGACACTTCCCTGGATATCTCCCTGGACACCTCTCTGGACATCTCCCTGGACACCTCCCTGGACATCTCCCCTGGAGACCTTCCATGGACACCCCCTGGACAACTCCCTGACATCTCCCTGACAACCTCCTGGATACCTCCCTGGACATCTCCCTGGAGACCTTCCTGGACACCTCCCTGGACACCTCCCTGGACATCTCCCTGACACCTCCCTGGATGCCTCCCTGACACTTCCTTGGACATCTCCCTGGACATCTGGCAACCCGCAAGCACCACGCATGGCCACCACACCCCTGTGGCTCAGCCACCTGACACAGCGTAGTGTGGACTTCCTGTGCCATCTCCTCACACAGGGATGCAGACATGGAGTGGATTCTACAATGTGGGAACAGCATGAGGTGCATCCAGTGTTGGGGTTCTGCTGAGGCAACCCTGGGATCAAGAGAACTTCAGTCTTCATTCTGAGCCATCCCGAGGTGAAGTCCTAGGAGGAGACCTATGTCTCCCCAGAGCAAGAAGGACGGCAGGGCTTCATGCCAGCTGAATGCCAAGCCCTGGACCAAGTACAATGCAAACAAAGGGCACCAAGCTTTTACGGCTTCCCTTTCCTCTCCATGCTCTGCCCTAGTGCTGCTACAACTGGGACAGTGGCAGTTGCTGAGCCTCAGGAGGAAGGAGGTGGCCTGAGGAGCAGAAGTCGCCTCCTGTCTCGCAGCAGCACGCCACATGGTCTGCCATGACAAGAAGAGGGACGCAGACCTCTAATGACTTCAGCAGCCACGGACAATGAGTGTCTATGTCTGGTCTGCATCCGCGTGTGGCTCTTCCTCTGCCCAGACCCTATGCAAAGCCAAGACCTTGGCGTGTGGCTGTGGAAGGGTCCCCAGTGGTTTCCTAGCAGGACTGGGGGCAGGGTGGGTGACAAATTCAGACCTCCCACATTCACGGCCAACTTCACAAAGGCGTGGCATGGGCTGCTACTACCTGGCTCTCAGGGTAGTTGAGATGGGTCTCTGTCCACAGCACTCTGCAAGCAGAATGAGGCAAGACACCTTGACCTCCAGCACACACACCAACAGTGGTGGGCTTCTGAGTGAGGCCATGCTTGTGAACACTTGGGGGGGAGTCTCAGGGACCCCCAGAAACACGAATCTTGCAGAGGGAAAGGTAGTCTTAGAGATTTCTAAAGAGGGGCTAGAGAGGTGGCTCAGGGGTTAAGCCTCCGCCTTGCAGGTCCTGAGTTCGGATCCTAGACCCCACGTATAGACGCCAGGCGGAAGCAGGGGCAGCCTGCGTTTCTGGTCCTGGTAGGGCGGAGCCTGTGAATCCCAGGTCAGAGTAAACAGGAGGAGGTGGAGGCGTCCATGGTGGTTCCCGAATCCATCCATGGTTCTACACACACATACACACACACACACACACATACACACACAATTGAAAAAATAATAAATAATAAAAAAATTTTTAAAAAGACTTCTAAAGAGGACATGGCCAATAGGAGCTGGCTATGAGTTGACCACAGTAAGGACAAGCATGGGTACTCTTGCCTACCGGCCCCTACAAGATAAGTGTCAGCCTCAACTCTCAGATGCCAAGAGAGCCCTTGGCCTGAACTCCTGGGTATCTTGCAAAAGATTCAAGCTGGTCCTGGGAAAACTGTACCTGCCAGGTCTCCACCTGGCCCCACCCAATGCTGCAGGACTGGGCACACCAGAATTGAGGTCTCAGAGTGGATGTGAAAAAACAGACACAGAGCCAGGAACCATGGCACACACCTGGAACACCCGTTCCTTGGAAGCCTGTATGAGGAACACCACCTGATCCCAGGAGGCCGGGACCAGTCAGGCAACACAAGGTACTCTCCATTTCAAAAATAAATAAATTAAATAAATGTCACGGAGCCATGTGCTTTGCACTACAGCTGAAACCAGGTCAGACACCAAATGACCAAGTCACTAAACATTCTGTATGGCTGAGCAGGACTGGAAAATACATATGGTGAAAGGCAGCTGGAACTAGCAAGGGCTCTGCACCTTGAATCTGCATCTCAGCTAAACTGCATACATCATAGAGCATGGCTACCCCTTCAACTGACCACTGCCATGAATCTGCATCTCAGCTGAGCAACAGCATGCATCATATGGCATGGCTGCCCCCTCAGCTGAGCACTGTCATGCGTCTTACTGCATGACCACAATGACCAATGGCCCACCTCAGCTTAGCATCAAGCATGCATCCTATGGAATGGTCACAAGACCAATGGCCCATCTTGGCTGAGCAGCAGCATGCGTCTTACTTTATGGTCACAATGGTCAGTGACCCACCTTGGCCGAGTACCAGATGCGTCTTACTGAATGGCCACAATGACCGCTGACCCACTGCAGGAAAAGAACACCACCACCACATTGGCACTCTGACCCACCAGGACCTGGAAAGAGAGGCCAGAGCAGGGCAGCAGCCACAAGTTGCTCCTGAAGCATTGTGGCCCTTGAAAGCTGTGAGTGGATGGATGGACAAGTGAACCCACGGTGGAGCAGAGGATGACTGAGCAAGAACATTCCAGATGCTGACAGAGTTGGTGAGGAGGATGAAGGCAGGGGTTAAGGTTGCCCAGGATGGAGGTGCAGGCCAGGCAGCTTAGATGAGACCACCTTCCTAGAGGATAGAGTGGCCCCTGGCAGGCCAGCTACCCAGGAACTCATCTGTAGGCAGCTCCAGGCTGAAGCCCTCAGTGGGCAGAGTCTGGCAGGACATAGGCGAGAGCCAGGGCCTGTGGCTTGCCAGGGCTGGAGCCGGAGTCAAAGGCTGGGGTCAGGGGTCACCTTCCAGAGCTCGTCCAGTTGGCACCTCATGATAGGATGCAGATCCCACCCCTTGTGCTTCGGGTCTACAGCATCGCAGTGACAATAGCCCAGAGCATTCAATGTCTGCAGGATGAGGTTCCACACACAGCACCTACAGAGAGGCTCAGTCTTCAGCAACCCCCTGCCAAGGAGCTGGTGGTGCTGCTGACCTTGGATGTCAGCCCCTCAGTCTCCTGTGGCAGAAAGGTCCCTGGTCAGGTCTCCTACAGGTGGCACTGGCTCTTGCCATGCGGCTGTGGGCCCTGGACCTTCCTGAGGCCCATTGCAAACAGTGAGGTGGGCCCTAATGGTAGACTACCTTTGGAGATAACCCCTGTGTCACGGTTTGAAATGTGTCCCCCACAGTCTCATGTGTTTGGGAAGGTCATGGCACCTTTGAGAGGTGGAGCCTTGTTGGAGGAAGGCAGTCACAGGAGGTGGGCCTTGAGGTAGATAGGTAAGTCTGCCTTTACAACAGAAAAAAGTAACCATTACGCCCTGGCCCTGGAAAAGACCAATGCAGGGATTTAGGGCCTCGGCTCAGGGAGCTCCTGGGGTAGGTACCTCTGACTTCAAGGCCAGGACATAGTTACCTGTTCCTGGCCACTGACCCTCCCTACTGAATGGTAGCAAGAAGCTAGGTTCCAAGCCAAGGTTCTGTATTAACACCAGCCAAGCCCCCCTTCCCACTGCCACCATGAGGGGATCAGCAAAAGCAGGTAGTCCCAGCTTGCCCATTCATCTTCTATCTGCGGCCCACACAGAAGGCATGCTGGGGCTAGAATGCGGCTGCTGATAGGCCTGAAAGTCTCACAGCTGTGTGTCAAATGCATAGTCTGGGAGCCCAGGAGCTACTGCTGCAGCTCCTTCCAACTTTCAGGTGTGGGCAGGCATGACCTGCCCCAAGACCCACCACCACTCAAGGTCCTGGAGCTGCTGAGGGCACGGGGACTCCAGACTGGACTCCCAAACAACAGCTCCATCGCCCTGTCTTTCCCCCACAGAAACATTTCATCCCCAGCTAGACCATCTTCCTGGAGCCAGGAGCTGGGTCTGAGCCAAGGATGTCTTGGTAGGGACAAAGGATGAAGACTACTTAAGGCAAGGTCTCTGAGTCAGTAGTGCCTTGGGACCCCATTGGAAAGGGCGCTCAGCCCTTTCTGCAGTCAGTCTCCTTGCATAACCACTGACCCACGTCTCTCAATCACACATCCAGTCTATCTTCCCTTATCAGCTCTTTGCTGGGCCTACGCTGGGCCCGTAAGAAAAAGCCAGCTGTTGGTCCTGATTCTGTGGCATGGGGCTGAACCCTGCCAGCCCCACACAGTTCCAGCCAGCCCACAGAGCCTGCCCCAGTCTCCCTGCCCACAACTCACGCTGCCAAGTTGACGGCCCTCCCCATGCTTGCCTTCGGGGAGCCTTCCTCTGAGTGAGAGAACTGGCTTCCCAGGCTTTGGGCTTGGGGAGCACTCGATGGTGCAGGGTCACCTTCCCTTCCTCCCCTGCACAGGCCTTCAAGGACTGCTCGCTGTGCTGGGCAGGAGAAATGGCCAATTCTGTTCTCTGTCTAACATCTGGAACATTCCACAGACAGCAAAGGGCCACCACAACCTATCTACACAAGCAGCTCTGGGCACAGCAGGCGTGCCAGGCCC
Organism: Typhlomys cinereus; assembly: GCA_023101885.1. Lineage (NCBI taxonomy): Eukaryota > Metazoa > Chordata > Mammalia > Rodentia > Platacanthomyidae > Typhlomys > Typhlomys cinereus. The sequence goes on from JALPQD010000193.1 coordinate 2,560,775, forward strand.
CACTCCAGAGTGCCCTGAGTCCAAGAAGTGCCACTCAGACCACCTCCTCTAGGAAGCCCTCCCCAGCCATCATGCCTCCCTCACACCTCCTTGGGCTGTAAGCCACCACAGAGTTCAGAACTTTGCTGACTTTTCTCTGGATCACAGTTCTAAAAATGGACCCCAAACTAAGGCCCCTTAGATCAGAGCTCTCAGATGTGACCCCAGGCAAAGCCTCGGACATCTGGAGAGCTTCTGACAAAGCAGTAAGAAGCTTTAGCGCCACACATGGCAACTGACACGACCCAAACGCAGGGCACTAGCTGTGTTCACAGAAGCAAGCTCCACATGCAAGAAGAGAAAAACACACTTCTGAACAGGGCAGGCCCCAAGGAGGACCCCACAGACAATGCTTCCCTTCTGCTGGAAGGAGATTCCTAAGCACAGGCTCTGGCATCCTGAATCCTGGGGCACCTTGTATCACCCATCTCTGGAGAACAGCTGCCTTGTGGCCCACCGCAGCTGACAGCATGGCATGTGCTGGGATGTGCCATGTGAGAAACCAGGTGACAACTGACTCCATTAGCTCAGGAACTCTTTCTGACCTCACCAACAGCTTCTAGAACATTCTCTGAGGACATGGTTGCCCAGACCAACTCCACAGATGGCTGCAACACAACAGCTCTTGGAAAAGGACAGCACCCCACGCAAACCCTCAGACCTCGTGTCCACAGGAAGAAAGTGGAAGAAGCCCTGCCAGCCAGGAGCCTGTGTCCCCACGGGAGCACCAAGGCAGGCATGACAGAGTGGGAGGGGGACCTTGGGAGAGGAAAGTCTCAGGCCAGGACACACTCATTCAAGTCACCTGTTGAAGACGGTCATGGTACTCAGAGACCAGACCCAGGGTCAGGGTCTCCAGAGCTTGGCCCAGACCCTAAGAGGCCACAGAGCTGCCTGCATCTGCACATGGACCCCCTGCCACTCATCACGTGGTCACACAGACACTGCTCACCGCGTCCAGTCCTGCCAGGACATTGCATTTATCCCTCATGGTTCCCGAAGACACCTTGGAAGACTGGTCTGTGTTGTCCAGTGGAATCATAAGGGAAGGGAAGGTCAAGCCTGGACATTCACTGTTCTGTTTTCAAGTAGATAATGAAACTGACAGAACATGCAAATACCTCCAGAAAGAAGTGATAATAAGGACAATTTACAGCAAGGCATCCCCCAAATTAACTGTGGGTTGGAGGTCCTTCAAGTCAGAATCCTGTGCCCTGGCACAGTCACCGTGTGGCCACATCACAGGAAGAGGAGAGGCTTTAATGAGAGCATCAATCTCTGATAATTCCAACTGTCACTCTACTGTGCCCCCAAAGCTGTATGCCTATGAGATTTCTGAATGGTCACTGCTGTGCCATGCTGTGGTGACCACTCCGCCCACATCTGACAACACAGAGTCCCAGCAGAGGCTGGGCGACTGGACAGTCCTCATGCTGCCCTGCTTCTCCTGGGCGTCAAGGCTGGTGACAGCAGCCGGGCCATCTTCACTGCTGTCCTCTGGTGCCACTGAGGCTGACCGCTTCTGTTGGGTGTGTGGCACATGCTGCCCACCTACCACAGACCTGTGCTGTTTCTACAGACTCATGGCTCCCATCTGTTGGAGTCCTTTGAGGGCAGAAATCTTTCCTGTCTTTATCCATGGACATTCCAAGGGGAGTGACTTCACTAAGGAAGGACATCATGGAGAGAGGGTGCTGGGCAGGGAGGGTGCTGGGCAAAGGGCCCAAGAACGAGCTTATGGATAACGAGTCCCACGGAGAGAAGCTACTGGACAGAGGTCCTATGAGGAACACACTCCATGATACAAAATGACCTTATGAAGAGAGGGTCCATGGAGAATAGACACCCTGATACAGAAAGACCCCATGGAGAGAGGACCCTTGCAAGCCTGGAGAATGGAAGGCTCCACAAAGAAGGTGGAGCCAGTCCACCCAACAGCTGACAAAGCTGACTCATCTGCACACTACCAACCCTGCTGGCAGAAACACAACTGCATAGAAATCATTTCTTCTATTCCTCACGTTTATTTATTTCTGTGTATGTATGGATACATGGGTGCAACAGAGAATATGCAGGGGTCGGAGGACAACTCGTGGGAGACGGCTCTCTTCCCCCACCACACAGGTTTGTAGGAATGGAACTCAGGTCATCAGGCTTGGGGCAAGCACCTTTACCTGCCAACCCATCTGTCGACCCACAAAACCACTTCTAAAAGACATCTGGGAAACAAACACATGCTTGGAAATGATGAAATCCACTTCAAAATAATCCCGTTTCAAAGAAGAAATCACAATAAGGATTAGAAAATATTTAGAACTGAACAAAAAATAAAAATACTACATGATTTCAATGTGTGATAGTCATCTAAAGCAGCAAGTCTTCGGAAATTTATAACTCTAAGTGCTTTTATTAGAAAAGAATAAAAGCCAAATGTTGAATATGCATGAGGAAGCATCCAATCTGGGACTCTGAAGACATAAAAAAGCATCATCTCTAAGAAGGAGGAAGAAAAGTAATGAAAACAAGCAGAATTAACAAAATTTTCAAACCAACATGTGTCGGAAAGGTCAAGGAAGCCAGAAGTCACTTCACAGATTATAACGTCATCAAGTCCCTGCATGCAATAATCAGGAAAGGACATAGAAAGGTATGGCCACAGCAGAATAGAACGGGTGAGGGCATGTGCGGGAGCCGCAGCAGGACTGAATGCTGATGGCAACAGCCATCCTCTGCAGCCCAGCTGCTGTCTCTTGGTGTGGGAAAATTCATCCCAACTCCACACGGCCCAGATCACAGCCCATCCAGTCATAGCTACAGACGGGCCGCGTGTCAGTGGCACAGCAGGCAGCACTGTGACCACAGCTGGGTCACGGAGGATGGGGGTGAGGACCATGGGAGTGAGGATCATGGGAGGGTCATGGACGATGGGGGGGCATAAACCACCGAGGTTCAGGGAGGTAGGGGGTGTGCCCACTTGTGTAGCAACAAGGAAAGGCCCAGTCTTTACCTCAAAAGAGCTGAGCATGGGGTAAAACATCCAAGGAGGAACCAAACACCTGAATGGCTTTACCCACTGCTGTCAAAAATGTTCCTAGAGGACTCTTTTGTGCATAGCAAAATACAGAAGCTCAGACTCCAGATCCCACATAAATTCCAGGTGAGTGTGGCAGCCCATGTATAAACCAGCCTCAGAAAGGAGAGACTGGGAATTCCCAGAGCAAGCTAGCTAGCCAGACTACCCGTACCCGTGAGCTCTGAGTTGGAATAGAGCCCCTGTCTCAAAAGAATAAGGTGACAGAGGTGGAATAAAAAATCAGTTACATGGCAGAGGAAGAGCCTGGCTCCTTCGACAAATAAACTTTGAGAACAAGAGAAAAATAAACATAGGGGGTGTGCAGGACGTGCAAGCACTCAGAGGGCCCTGTGGGGCCCGCCTCGCAGCACCCTTAGAGCCCAACGTGTGGCCCCAAGCACTGAAGCAGTCCTGTAAGACTCACGGAGAGACTGGCAGACCAGAGGAAGAGGAGCAGGAGTGTATGGACCTGACCTGATCAACCACAGGCGGTGACAGGCGCCTGGGGAGACACTGGGGATTGCTCCATTGCTGAAAGCTCCATGTTTACAAAGCTTAAAAAATAAAACATTTAAGGGCCAGTGAGATGGCTCATTAGGCAAAGATACTCCACGCCAACTCCGAAGACTTATGTTTGAGCCCCTGAATCCATAAGGCAGAAGAACCAACTCTGCCACATTGACCTCTGACCTCACGCGCACATACACACACACACAGGAAATAAATAAATGTAAAACAAGACCTTGTAAAATTAAGATCTCCAAACTTGATTTTTTCAAAAAGCCAACTCAACAGACAGTTGGGAAAATGTAAGATTCAGAAGGGTACCACTAATAATAGCAGCAAAGTGTTTTCATTCCGTTAAAGTGAATTTAAGAAAAGATGTGTAAGATCTTCCTAAGATCATCACGAGCCTTTATGGAAAGGCAGGAGCCGATGCAGACTGAAGAGGATGAGGACAAGGTCCCTTCACCAGTGACACATGGCAGTCGAGCACCAGCTGCCCCACAAAGTGAGTTCACGTCTCACAGAACGTCTAAATCGGAGTACACAAAGGACCGCATCGAGGGGCGAGAACACAGACCAAGGGAGCCCAGGGAAATGCACTCCTGGTCAGCGCTGCAGGGCTGGAGGACAGTCAGACAGAACCGCCACAAGCCAGCCTCCCTCGGCCTCTCATCAGGGTTCCTGGGGGCACAGGAGAGGGATGTGAGGGGAAGGTACATGTGGACCAAAGGGCTTCCAGAGCAGCCCCAGCAGTGCTGAGGTGAGCAGCGGGCCTTCGTATCTGGACAGTGACTACACTGCCCTGGGAACCAAAGGCAGAAAGGAGGAATGAAGGGCAATTAAAATAGCTGTAAGACCTCTTTTGTAAGACCTCACTGGGAGCTGGGAGTGTAGCCCAGTGGTTAGAGCACTCACCCTGCAAAGCAGGAAGCCCAGGGTTCAAACCTCAGCACAGCAAAAATCAGGCATGGTGTATACCCATTATCCAAGCCTTCAGGAGGTGGAGGCAGGAGGATCAGATGTTCAAAGACAGTCTTTACTACACATGGAGTTCTAGATCAAACTTTACTACACATAGAATTCTAGGTCAGCCCTTACTACACATGGAGTTCAAGGTCAGCCCTTGCTGCACATGGAGTTCTAGGTCAGCCCTTACTACACATGGAGTTCTAGTCAGTCTTACTACACATGAGTTCAAGGTCAGCCCTTACTACACATGGAGTTCTAGTCAGCCTTACTACACATGAGTTCAAGGTCAGCCCTAACTACACATGGAGTTCTAGTCAGCCTTAATACACATGAGTTCAAGGTCAGCCCTTACTACATATGGAGTTCTAGTCAGCCTTACTACACATGAGTTCAAGGTCAGCCCTAACTACACATGGAATTCTAGTCAGCCTTACTACACATGAGTTCAAGGTCAGCTCTTACTACACATGGAGTTCTAGGTCAGACTTTACTACACATGGAATTGTAGGTCACCCCTTACTGCACATGGAGTTCAAGGTCAGCCCTTATTGCACATGAAGTTCAAGGTCAGCCCTTACTGCACATGAAGTTCAAGGTCAGCCCTTACTGCACATGACTTCAAGGTCAGCCCTTACTACATACACATGGAGTTCTATCTAGGTCAGACTGTATTACACATGGAGCTCAAGGTCAGCCTTATTGTACATAAAGTTCTATGTCAGCCTTTACTGCACATGGAGTTCAAGGTCAGGCTTTACTGCACATGGAGTTCAAGGTCAGCCTTTACTACAATGGAGTCCTAGGTCAGCCCTTACTGTTCATGGAGTTCTAGGTCAGCTTACTTCACATAGAGTTCTAGTTCAGCCTTACTACGCATGGAGTTCAGCCCCCCAGAGCACAGGACTGCATTCAGACTACCAAACCCCAGGTCCCTAGCGGCCCACAATGTGTCTGGTCCAGCACAGGACTGCATTCAGCCCCCAGAACAGGGCAGCAGCAGCACCAGGCCCTTCGGTCTCAGAAATGCAGGACACTGCTGAGGATGAGAAGCCCTCCAGAGCTTGGCTTTGTGCAGACTGATTTCTTTTAAGATTTTTACTTCTCTGTGGGGGTGGGGAAAGGGAGAGAGAGAGAGAGAGAGAGAAAAAGGGAGATAGAGGGGAAGAAAAAGAAGGCACACATATGAAAAGTCAGCTCATCGCAGATTCTTGTGTACAACTGAAAGCTCCAGCTCTGGACAGAGTTGTAGAGAATTAGTAGTTAAGCTCTAAGCAATCCTGCAGGGGACTGTCTAATTGATGGGGAAGGCCCAGCCCATGGTGGGTGGGCTAGTCCCTGGGCAGGTGACTAAGATAGAGAGGAAGTTGGCATCCTTTGGTATACCTGACCAGACATGCTGGACTGGCAAATAAAAATTAGCCTTCTCTCAGCACATTTGTGGCTATGGGGATATGCTGGGCCCAGTTCCCTCAGCCCCTGGTGCTGGTGTGGACTCTCCTGCCAAGCTGGAGTAAGAATTGTAGCCAGACTATTATGAACCAGAATAAATCTCCTTGTTCCCTGTAAGCCGTTTGGTTGTGAATCCATTTGCAACATGCAGAGTAGCTGCGACAGACCATCCCACCATGTGGGCTTCGAGGCTTAAACCAGGTCACAAGTGCACAGGTGACCTTGCCCACTGAGCCACCCTGCAAAAGTCTCCGAGAGAGCAGCCACACTGTTCTGCACCCGCATAAGCTGCTTCGCAGCAGGGCAGCACACACACCTGCTTCCTAACACGGGAAGAAAGCCATTCCTGGGGGGTGCAAGCTTTTCCTGCAGGGTGCAAGCTGACCCTGAGGAGTATAAGCTGCCCCTGGAAGGGTATAAGCTGTCCCTAGGGGGTGTGCTTGCTACCCCTGGGGGGTGCATGCTGCCTCTGGGGGGTGTAAGCTGCCCCTGGGGGGTGCAGTCAGCAGAGGCTCCTCACAGCTGGACTCTGTCAGGAGCAACGGACATAGAGGCACTAGGGCATGTGGGGTCCAAGGTGAAGAGCGCAGCTCACTGGAGAAAGCAGGAAGGCGGCAAGAAACAGCGAGCGGTCAGGGCACATTGTGCATCTGGCACCATCTAGGTCTGCAGCTTCACAGGCTCAGCCCGACAGACTGAGTGTCCGTGACCTTGAAGTGGACATGGAGGCACAGAGGAGGGTGACCTGCCTTTGGCTACATGGCTAGGGACTGCCAGAGAAGGTTCCAGGGCCAGGTAGCCTGGCTCTACACCCAACCCTACTTGGACCAGGGGTCTGGCTCCTGAGCTGATCCCACTGTGTCACTCCAGGGAAACCATCCAGGAGGCAGGTCCCTGTAACCTGACACTAAGGAACAGGCTCCATCCAGGCAGAGCTGTCAAGGAAGGGCCTGTCTCACAATGGCAGCAGCAGGAGGGAAGCAGGCACGAAAGCCTCGCCCAGGAAGTGGCGACTGTTACCAGCCCTGTTTCCAGAGCGACTTTAAGAAGATGGTGAAAGGGAGGGAGCCTGACAGGAGGGCAGGAGGCTGAGGAACTGGGGGGATTCTGGGCAAATCCCTGAGTCAGATACAAACCTGAATACACAGGGAAACCCGGAGTGAGGCAGGAAGCACAAATGACAGGTGGGCCTGTGCATGCCACATATATGCTTCATGTGCCAATGACAGGCCACGCTGTGCACGCTGTATTGTGAGCACACGTGTGTACATTCCATGTGAGAATGAGAGGCAGGTCTGTGTGTTCTGCTGTGAGCACATGCACATATATGGTCCACGTGTATGTGAGTATGCATAGGTTCAGCGGGTGTGGACATGATTATGGCTATGAGTAGTAGAGAGACTTGAAATTACATTTTGCAAGTCAATAAATAATGTCTAAATGAGTTTAAAAATCAAGTCACAGTATAGCACGCCACTTAGAGAAAAGATAAACATCAAACGAGCCTAGTCGAGAATGAGAGTGTTACTCTGGGGAGGGCAGAGGCGGGCGCCAGGGACTGCTGCTGCTCTTAATTAATCTTGCAGAACTTCCTCTCTAAACTCACATGCAACTTTGAAGAATTAAGACTCTGTGTAAGGCTGCAATGAAACCTATCTGTAGACAGTGGAAAACAAGATGCGCTGGCAAACAGGATGCACTGGCGAACAGGATGCCCTGGCGGACAGAATGCCCTGCGGACAGGATGCCCTGGCGGACAGGATGCCCTGGTGGACAGAATGCCCTGGTGACAGGTCCAGCCACCTCAAGGCCATGATGGCAGCTCCTAGCTCTGCCCTAATGACTGTGTGCACCCACCAAGCACCAGGCACTGGGTTTTAACAATGTCCCTGGTCTCAAGGTCACTATCTACTAGAAGATCAGCCCAGACCAGTTTAAAAGGGGTCCAGCAGCCCCCCAATGTGCAACGTAGGAGCACCCTGAGAACAGCGCACCCCCTGACCTGTGGACATCGAAGAATGACAGAAATGTACTGACAGGTGTCGTGTGAGAAGAGTTGGGGGGCCTCACTGCTGCACCAAGAACTGACCACTAGAGAAGTAAGAGTGGGGTTGCTTCAGGGCACAGGGGCGGGGGGGTGCATGTGCTGAGGGAACCAGGGAGACTGGCAGCAGGAAGGATGGAGGACATGTCCCTGGCGCTGTGACTCCCACAGCAGAGAAGCCGCAGCACATGAGCAGGGAGAAGCCAGGGCTCCGAAGGTGGAGGACGGCTGATTAGAGGCAGAGGAGAGGCAGGGAAGTCGCTGAGGGAGAAGCCACTGCAGAGAGTGACCAGCCCAGCAGGGTCCACACGGAAGGGCCATGGCAGGCGAGATCTAGTGGCCTGTGGCAGGAGAGGAGATCACCATGAAAGGCTGCAAAGGGCAAAACAGTCTCTCGGGTGTCCTGAGAGTGAACAGAGCCTGAGGGGCAGAAGACCCCTCATAAGAAGGTGGAATGGGACTCTCTCAGGTGGGGCCTGGCTGTGCCAAGCTAGGGCCTTCCCTGGGCTGCCTACAGGTGGGATGGCTAGAAATGAGCACCAGGACCAGGGAGAAGACTGCTGTCCAGGTGGCAGAGGCCAGTACAAATGCATGGGCTGAGACAGGCAGGAGGCAACCCCCAAGTACCACCACCTCATCTGCCTGCTACTCATCTTGCTGAGCAGAACATGGAGACCAAGAGGAAGGCAGGCAGCTGGCAGGAGCACAGGAGCTGGGGTGGCCGGAGGAGGCTGGCCTGGGAACAGGAATGCCAGGATATGTCCTCTGCCTCCTGCCATTCTGGGCCCTGGGTAGAAGCTGAATCCAGCAAATGCCTGTCCCGTCCTTGGAACCATCCTACAGCCCAGAGCCCACCTTGACCCTCCACTCTGTCCTCTGCGGGTTATCAGGGTGGTCCAGGCCCACGCCTCTGACTGGCCCAGAGCCCTCCCTGCTGGTCAGCAGTGACCAGTGTCTTCACTGGCCCCTGGAAGCCAGGTACCACAGCCTCGCTCACACACCTCAGCATTAAAAGTCCTACTGGATAAGAAGACACACTCGGGAACACTAGATGCCCACACAGAGCCACCACCAAGCTCAATGCCTCAGCCACCTGCCCCGAGTGACCATAACCATCAAACATATTCCAGCAGGTCTCAACTAGGCACCAGTCCCTGCCCCAGTTCAAAGGTACCTCAAGGCTTTATCCTTCCCAGAGTCATCTCTGACCTTCAACTGAGGGGGATGGGGGTGGAGAACAAAGCATTGGGCTTTAGCTGGGAGAGAGCAGCAGTGTCGGGACCTGAGCATGGACCCGTGACCATGAGGCCAGTGTGCACGTGAGTCTTGCTCACAGAGAAGCCAGGAAAAACAGGGCAGAGCAGACACCCTGGCTCCAGGTTTCCAGGGAGCAAGCAGGAGAGCAAACCCAAGGCCAGGTGCCTCACCCGCCTTCTCCAGCTATAGCTAGGCACCATGCCGCATGAGCACCCTGTGGCAAGAAGCACAGCCCCACTTAAAGAAGAAACTAAGACTCAACTTGCCAGGACCAGCGACCAATCACAGCAGAGCTTGGAACACGCCAGAAGGCACTCAGATGCTCACTGCAGCATGTAGCTTCTGTCCCAGCAAGCACACTGCACATTAGACATGATGGCCTCCAGGGCAGGTCTGCAACCCAGTACTCACAGACTCCAGCAGGGATGAACTGGGTACAAGGAAGTACCATGGTCCAGACATGAGGAGGAAGTGGGACACTGTTGGAACACAGCTAGGAGAGCCATAGACACAGCTGCTGTTGTCAGCCAGGTCTCAAGGCTGATGTTACTCCTCTCATCTCCAAGGGCTCTGATTTTTCAAGGGGCCCAAAGTGCTAAGGGTCCAGGAATCTGCAACATGCCTGAAGTTTCCAGATAGAGCCAGGCTGGTGGACAGCATGTAGGTGGGGGATCCAGCAAGAGCTAAGGGCAGAGGACAAGGGGGCTGTATACAAGGGGGCTGTATACCCAGAGGATGAGACACGAGAAGACCGGCCAGAAGATTTGACCAGCCTAAAAGGAAACCAGGAGCTCCTCCAAGGCACAGAGAGGGCAGAGCAGACAACAGTGAGCTTGAAGGGGCCACACAAAAGCAGCAGAAGCCATTCAAAGTGCAAGCAGGCAGAAGCTGGCAGCAGGGCCTGGCTGGAGGGTGGGCGGAAGCTACCAGGCTGCATTGCCCAAGAATTGCCCAAGCCTCAGGGCTGCCCAGTGAGGCTGCAGAGAGGCCAAGGAGACAATGCACACTTGCTCCAAGGAGCCCGCCCCCCATACAGACTCCGTGGCTGCCCCCAAAGCCAGCACCAGTCCCTCCGGCCTTGTCCCTCCAGGCTGGCGCCACCTCTTCCCAGGGTCCCCAGCCTCCTGCTAGCCTGAAGGGAGCCATCTGTCCTAGCACTGCCCAGATCCTGTTTACAGGGTGCCAGAGGAAGTGGGAGTGCCAGGAAACGCCTACCTCAGGTCTGCTCCCACCCCAGCAGCTCAACACTGATCCAGGACAAAACACCCAGGCCCAGTGACAGCGAGACCCCAGTTAACAGACTGCACTTCCAGCCCGTGGCCCCCAGCCCTTCAGCTTGCCTCAGACTTCTGTGCCTAGGCCTTCCCTAGCTGGGACTGGGCCCCATTCCAGAAGGAACCCCAGACTCAGGCACTCTTCTTAGCAGCAGACAAGAGGCCATGTTCCCTAGGAGATGCTCTTCCCAGTGAATCTGCTTCCTCACTCATCTGGCATGTGGGGGACATGACATCTTTGTCACCTATCCACGGCCAGTGGCCTCACTCCTGGATACCTTCAGGAACCGTGACTCAGGCTGAGGGGACTCAGCAGAACTAGGGAGCATGGCTTGCCCTGTCCTGTGGGACACTCTAGCCAACAAGGAAAAGTGGTACAAGACTGTCACTCAGGCTGGGGAAAGATGAGCTGCTGGTGACTGGACGCGCCAAGGTGGGAAGATGAAGCCAAGAGCAGACACCCTGAGAATTCAAGCTAAGGCTCCTTAGGTGACCCAGGACTGAGCTGCCAGCCAGGGTGTATAAGGCTAGGGAGCAGAGCCGCCTCCCCAGGAGGACCTTTACTAACCCCGTGTTGCAGTCCACCTGCATGGTTGCTGACAAATGACCATCACACAGCTTAAGGGAACAAGGAGTTTACTTTCTTACGACACTCTGGTTACAGTTCTCAGTCCAGCTTGATGGGAGAGCACACACCAACACCAGGCCGAGAGAACTGGCCACACCATCACTGCATAACGGCTGAGAGATGGACAATCCTTATTTGCCAGACCAGCATGTCTGGCCAAGTGAACAGAAGAATGCCAACTCTCTCAACCAGCTCTCCGTGATTTATCCAGGACCTAATCCCACCCACCATGGGCTGGGCCTTCCCCATCAGCTAGACAATCTCCTTCAGGTTCACTCTGGGCTCAACTCAGCTACTAATTCTCCACAAATGTGCCCAAAGCTCAAACCCTCAATAGTCAAGTTGACACCTGTGCTTAACTATGACACTGTGCCATCCTGCAGATGTGACCTCTGTCCACTCACAGGCTGTGTGCAGGAACTTGTCAGGGATCCTGCCCTCAGGCCTGATGTCCCTAGTGCAGGCCAGCTCACATCTGTATACTTCCTGGATACCTGTTTCCCCCCCAACCCACCCCCATCTATCAGGAAATGACAGTGGCCCAGTATAGAATTCAGCTGCCCCAGAAGGTGGGTTCCTCTGGCCTGGGACAGCTACCAGAGACACACCTGCTCCTTCACATCCATCCTGGCTGCACCTCAAGCACAACTCCAGAGGCACTGCCAGGATGGACGCAGCAAAGATGGCATCTCAGGCTGGCAAGGGGCAGAGGTCCTGGGAAGAGTTGGCATGACATCAATGTCGCCCATACTGTGATGGTCTGCAATCCTGGGACCTGCCTCACATGTAAAATGCACATGGTTCCCAAAGCTAGGCCAATAGGAGGACAGACCTGAAAGTCAAGGACAGAGTCTTAATGAGGCTCATCAGAGCCCGAATGCCCAAGGCTGAAGGCCTGGTTGCAGACACACACCCAGCCCAGCTGTCATGCCCCTGAGTGGCTCTCGATCTCTACCACAGACTCTCCACTGTACGTGACACTGTAGGGGGGAAAAACAATCACTGGGCCTTCTCGCTGTAACCCTTTGGTACTCCGGAGCTGCAAGAGGAAGCCTGCTGCTCTCCCACTTTCTTTCCCAGCACCCACTGGTCCTGACAGTGCTCACCACCGGGGAGGCCTCCAGCCCTTGAGATGACTCTGTGACCCCAGGGCCAGGTCACTTCTTAGTCTCTAGCCAACCAGATCTCGGCCAGTCTGCAGCCCTGACACCTGCTCCATCTGTAGAATGGTAGTCAGGGGGCTACTGCAGTGGGTGGGCGTGCACACAACAAGGGGAAGTACAGAAGCCATCCCCAGACAGGAGCTTCGGGCTCAGCGTAGTCCCAGCTTCGTGCTTCAACTCTCCCAGCCCCAACCCCTAGATAGGGCCCTGGTCTGACGGCCACACTGCAGGCTGGCAGAGCAGTCCGCAGCTGCCACTCATTCAGCTCTGCCACCTCCCCACGGCCCCCTTTAGGGCCTGCAGCTCCTACACTGTGCCTGGGCACGAGAAGCAGGCAGGCCCCCGTCGGCTGCTCCTGTGTCTGGCTTGCTAAGGCACGGGAAGGAAGGCAGGAGGGCCCAAGCTGGGCTGCTTCCCCAAGAAAGGTAGTGTCGGGAGACAATGCCTGGCTGCCTGGCCCTGCGTGACAAAGAGGAGCTGCCAGTCACGTCACCTCCCTCGGAGAACAGGCAGATGCCATGAGTCAGCCCATGCCAGGACCTCCGAGCTGTGACTAATAACAGCTGGACCCCACTTCTCTACACTGGCCCTTGCCTCCTCTGTTGTATGAATGTGCCTTTGGGAGATCTTGGGGGAAAGACTGTAGCACCCCTCAAGATCGGGAAATGCAAACAGTTACCGCCAACTCAGCCAGAGCTGGACCCTGACTCTGTTCACCTGCTCCTGGCACTGAGCTGTCATGTGGGGAATGTCTAGGACTTAGTCTGGGGTCTGAATGGGCCAAGGATGCTGAGATGGCCACAGTGGGCCAAGTGAAGGGCAGAGGCACCTGTCTGTGCCAAAGCCTCTCAGTAGCTCAAAGTCAGTCCCCAAGGCAAGAGGGGGCCTGGGGAGGGAGGGCGACAAAGCAAAAAGGACCAGACGTGGAGGTGTCAGTATGCCACGCAGCAGCCTCCCAGCCGATCTGCAAACTGCCAAAAAAGAACACAGCAGCTTTGGCCAAGTCCTCTTCTCATTCATCAGCTGGGAATCAGCCCTGAGAGGAACCTGGATGAATTCACTGTTTTTAATTTGTGCTTGTGAGGGGAGAGGAAGAGGAGGGAAGCAGATGGCACAATGGCATGCACATGCTATGGCCCAATGTAGATGTCAGAACCCAGCTTTGGAAGTTGGAGTGCTCCTTTCACCACGTGGGCTCCAGGGACCAAACTCAGGTCACCTGGTTTGCACAACAGACACCTTTATCCGCTGAGCCATCTCACCAGCCCTGAATTCACAATTTTCAATATGCACAGAAAACAGACAAGGATTATGGAGTTCCATGCCCTCATACTCATGTGCTCACATGACACAGCTGTGGCGCTGCCTCTTCCTGGCTGTCCCCAGGAGAACACAGGCCGAGGCTTCCCGCTGATGGGAACATGAGCACTCAGGCGAATCAGGCCATTAGGAGGACACAGGCCAGTTGACCAGACCCAGCAGCAGGGCGGGACCACAGCATGCAGACAGGCAGCAGCACTGCACTTGTAGCCCATCGTTGTGACAAGAGTCAGAAAGGAGCTAAAGGAGGAAGGGTGCTTAGGTTCCGTGCTTCAGAGGGTCCGCTGTGACCACTGGTCCCCTTACATCTGGTGAAGCAGAGCAGGATGGTCCAGAAGGTATGAGGAGCAATACTGGTTATGTGGTCCTGAGCCAGGAAGAAAGACCAGAGCTAAGATGACCCCGACCAACATGCCCCACCTTGATGAGATGAGATCCGTCAAGCGCCCACTACTTCCTCAAGGTCTCACTCAAGTCTGCACGGCAGCTCTGGGACCAGGTCTCCAGGTAACCTATGCAGACGGTGGACACGAAGTCCACCTCACTGACTAGAGCTGACAGGGCCTCAGAGTGGACACAAGGAAAAGAGAAGCCTTCCTGTGAGTAGGGGTCAGCTACCTGTGGAGGAAGATGGAGGGTAGATTCAAGCAGCAAAGTCCCGGATATCCTACCCTGAATGCCAGGGGAGAACAGCTCATGAACGAGCTATTTACGAGGTTTCTAAGTGTCTTTCCCCAAGATACCTAATGATAAAACAGAAAACAAAAACAGAAAACCACCAGGCATGGAACACTCAGGAGGCTGAGGCAAGAGGATCACCAGGCCTTCACAGTAAGGCTCTGTCACACACAGACACACACAGACACACAGACACACACACACACACACACACACACACACACACACACACACTGGGTAAAGGAAAAACCTAACAGCACCTATTGACGCAAGACCCCACCAGCAACAGGTAAGCCAGCACCAGGAAGAGTCCTACTCCTGGGTCCCAGGCCTGAGGCCTAGGCCTGTAGGAAACCTTGGAAGCACCAAAGCCAGAAACAGATCCACTGGCTATATTGGCAACAGTCCTGAAACCAACCGTGAGGTGCTCTAGAAGAGGCAGGTTTCCTGAGCCCAAGACCCAACCTGGGGTTCCATCTGCTCAAAGGTCAGGTGATCACTCAAGTCCAACCCTTGAGAACAGCCCTCAAGACACAAGGCTAGGCTGGAAAGATGGCTTGAGGGATTAAAACTCATCCTCACAAGCAGAAGGACCTGAGTTCAGATCCAGGATCCCACGTAAAAATGCCAGGCGGAAATGGTGGTGGCCTGCACTACAGGCTCTGGAAGGCAGAGCCTGGGAAATCCCAGGGCAAAGCAAAAAGGAGGTAAAAGCTATTCAGGATGATTCCTGAAGCCACCCTTGGTCCTTCACAGGAACACACAGAGCTCGCTCACTCTCTCTTTCTCTCCCCTCACCTTTTTCTCTCTCTCTCTCTCTCTCTCTCTCTCTCTCTCTCTCTCTCTCTCTCTCTCACACACACACACACACACACACACACACACACACACGAATAAAAAATTAAATTGAATTTTAAAAAAAAGACACAAGGCCACAGTAATGAGAGTACTGGCCGGAGGCACATGCAGCTTTGGGCAGTCTCTTCCATCCAAGATCACCTACTAAACAACTCTTAGAGAAAAGGAAAAATACAAACAGACACGAAGAGTTTTTAAAATACAGACAATGGAGATTCCAGGAGTCTGAAAAAGTCAGTAATGCTAAACATTTCATGAAAAAAGAATAAATGAACTACATTCTTAGCTCAAAAGGTTAGAAAAGAACAAGGAAATAATTCAAAAATAGCCACAAGGAAAGAAATAATTCAAATAAAAGCAAGAACCAATGAGGCAGAAAATAGAAAAACATGAAACCTAATTAATAAATCAAGTGCTCTTTTCCAAAAAAAATTAACAAAAGACAACCAAAGGCTAACTTAATCCAGAGACCTGGGGGAGGCCAGGCTGAAGCTGCCGTGCTTGTCTAGCCCAGGCACCAAGTGTGCAGCAGGCACCAAGTGTGCAGCAGGCACTGCGGGTATAGCGGGCACCACATGTATAGCGGGCACCATGTGTATAGCGGGCACCACGTGTATAGCGGGCACCACGTGTATAGCGGGCACTATATATGTAGCAGGTACTGCGTGTATAGCGGGCACTACGTGTGTAGCAAGGCATTGTGTGTATAGTGGGCACTATGTGTATACTGGGCATCCACAATCCCAGCACTTGGAGATGGGGCAAGAGGATCAGGAGCTCAGAATCACCCTCAACTACACAGCAAGTTCAAGGCCAGTCTGGGTGACATGAGACCCAGCTGAGAGACAGAAAAGAGGAGGAGGAGGTACGGGAGAAAGAAGGGGTGGAGCGAAAGAAGAGGGAGAAGGAAGGGGAAAAGAGAAAGTTACCCTACAGGTAAGTCCACACAAATTAGTCACAAGGCCCAGAGGCAATGGGAAAGTGTCAGGCAAGTGACACCACAGCACCCTCAGAAGACACAAAGCTTACTCGCCACATGAGTTTCAACAGACAAGTGGGAAAAGTAATCAAATGCCCCAGAAAGAACTGCAGACAGCAGCTGGCTGGGGACCAGGGGACCCTGCAGGCTCTGTGTGCAGCTCCGGGCAAACTAGAAACAGGAAGGAAGTTCCAACTCTGTTTATGTACATGCTAGAACCCGATAAGTACAATCCTAAAAGAAATGAAACTGCAGAGCGGCATGGTCACTAGGAAATGAGAGGAGCCCATCAACCGAGCAGTTCTTTCCTAGGAACGTGAGGCCGTGTCCGCACTCAGAAAACTTGTGGTATCTATATCAATGGTCCACAGGAGATGCTCACACAAAGGGTGCACACACTAAACTCACTTCTGACCAGACTCCAGAGCTGCCCCACAATGACAAACACCTTTTCATCCTGAAAGGAGCACCCCTTAACAGAGAAACACCAGGAACTGCTCCCAACGCCTGCAAAGACAGACTGCAGGGCTCAGCATGCTCTGGCTGGACCCGCCAGGCCGATGCCGCAGATCAGTGAGAAGCAAAATGAACTCTCTGCCAGTCACACCACAGCTCGCTGGAACCCTAGAGACACCAAGTTAACATCCAAACAGCAGGAGACTACACTAACATGGCAGGAGTAAAATTAACATGCAGAGACCCACAGTTGTCACACAAAAACTGCCAGGTAGAGAAAGAACAGAGTAGAAAACCTTGCTCTGCTCCGACAGCAACACAGATGCCAGGGAGGAGTTGAGAGGGAGCCCTCGCCCTGGGTTCCACTGAGACAGCCCCGTCCTTGGACAGAACAGCTCTCCTTCAGAGACGCCACTTCTCCCACCACACAGAGAGCGCCAACAGCACCTTCATGGATCTTGGCAAGTTGACAAGTAAGTTTGTATAGGAAAACAAATATGAGAACATGCAGGAAGACACTAAACAAACACAAAGGCCTAGAACTGGCAGACTCCAGCAGATCCTAGAGAAAGGTACTGACTGGCACATGCCACAATGTGGGCAGATCCTGAGACCATTCCTTAGCCAGCACCAGCAGTTCATGCTGGTGGCTCTGTCTGCATACAGTAACCACAGTGCAATCCAAGGCACAGCTAGGCACCACCAGTGCATGCTAGCAGCTCTGTCTGCATGCAGTGACCACACTGCAAACCAAACCACAGTAAGAAGCAAGAGGGATATAGGGCCAGGGTGAAGGGAGGGGGAGCTACTACTAGAGACAGAGAAGAGTTGATCTCAATGGTAGTGATAGGTATACAACTAAACCCATGAAAGCAAACGCTTGCTTGCAAGGTTGGGCATAATGTGGATGACATTGCAACAGAGCTGTTATTAAAAACTCTAGAAAACCTCTATAATTAAAACACAGACAGGCTAGAGAATGGGGAGGAGCCTAAAAATAGGTCCCTGCAACTATGGCAAAGCAGCGTGTGACAAACACAGCTCAGAGATCAAGACAGAGATTCTCCTAAGTGGTTTTGGGGCATCTGGCCAGCCATGTGGAAAAAATAAAAATCGATCCACACCTCACGTAATAAAGAAAATCCTCCAAATGATCATGACTATCAATCCAAAACAGTGAAAGTGTACAGAATCCCGGGGGTGGGGGCAGGAAGCCTTGCCACAGGACACTGAAAAAAGATAGGCTGTGATGATATGCTAGCTCAGAAGCAGAAGAGGCGGCAGCAGGAAGACTCCAGGTTGCAGAAGCTCTTACAGCACATGTCCAAAGAGCTAGTGGCGTCTGGACATACATACAGCTCACAGACTGCAGGCTGGTAACATCCTAACATGCAGATAGCTCACAGACTGGAGGCTGATAACATGCTAATATACACACAGTTCACAGAACTGCAGGGAAACAGGCAGAGGAAGATTTTTCTTGTATGGGTAAATGATGGAAAATGGTCATACATGTATAAAACTAGCTTCAACTCATGGCTGAAAGTCCAAGTTTACTATGAACTGGGACACATGGCCACTGTCTGCACTCCCCTGCCACTCGGGAAGCTGGAAGACCTGCCCAGCCAACAAGAAGAAAAGGACATAAGGTCACAAGGGCATCCTTTTCTAGCCTCAGGAAGCTGAGGATCTTAGGATGAAGAGGCAGCTGGAGCCTACCAAAAGACAGGTGGTCCACCCACCAGAGAGCCACAGTGGCCAGCACTGGAAGGGACAGCACACATGGGCAGCTAGAAGAACTCTGTGACTGGTCAGAGTGGCTTGGGCTCAGGAAGCATACTGTCTGGTCTTCGAAGGTGCCATGGGGCACAGACCTGGGTGAAGGCTTTGAGACTTGGCTCAGGCCTGGCTGCCATCAAGACAGCTGGAATGGTCATAGAGACATAAGGTCATAAGCTAGCCCAGCTGGACCTCACCCATCATGACAGAGGCAGTAGGAACAGAGTCTGTCAATATTCTACCCACCTTCACCTGTCCTAGGAACTCAGAACCCGGGCACTGCAGACACTGGGCAAAGTGCCAGGAAGGGCTAATTACTGTCCTCCAAGGATGACTTCTGCTCACTGCCTGCCAGAGTCCTCCCTGCTCCTATACAGAGGCCCGTGCATCTGCCCAACTCATCCAAGGATGGGCTGACAGCAGGAGCAGGGTGCGGCTCCACATGTGAGGTCACAGACTATCAGCAGAGTCCTCCCCACCACATCACCAACTAGCAGGGGTCAGGCAGGAGGAAGTGTGTCAGCCCAGGGATGGGGCCTGACCCCCAGCCATCCATGAAGCTAAGAGTGGACGATGGAGGCCGGCCCACACCCTGCCTGTGGGATCCACTGTAACTGCTGGACCCTCCAAAGTTAGCTGTGGGAAGGGAGGCAAGGGAGACCTGAGAGGACACACACAGCCATCTAGTCTCCAGTGGAGGCGCTGCTGAGTGGGCGAGGCAGTGCGTGCATACGTGTGTACATGTGTGCATGTTGATGCCTGGATGTCTCTGGGAGTTCCTCTCCCTCAGATGGAACCCAGGACCCAGAGGACACGACCAGAGTGCAATAGGCCTATCCTCCCAAAATGAGTATGCGGGACCTACGCTAAAACCCAGGGGAAAGTTAAAAGACTAAGTTCACTTACTCAGGACTTGGCTTCCAAGCAAATTGCTGTCAAAGTAAGAAATCCAAAGTAAGAAACACAGCTTGAGACAGAGACAGGAGGAGCAGAGGTGGGGACTGACACGGGGCAGGGGCGGAGAGGGGGGGAGGGAGAAAGACAAGGACCCTGGGCACTAGGGCCTCAGAAGTGGCCAAAAGGCCTCCAGGCATCAACACGCACACATGTACACACGTATGCACGCATGCATTCACATACATGCACATATATGCACGTGCATACATACATTCACACGTACACACACATTCATTCACTCATGCACACATACATAGACAATCCACACGCTGTTATGTTAACCTACATTTTAAAGACCTATAGGGCCCCAGATGTAGCAAGCTTACAAACCCAGGACAGCAGCTCCTGTCCCTTGTCCCCTAGGGAAGCCACAAGCTGGCTGGAAAGAAAATGACCAAATTCACCAGTTCCACACCTGGGGACACCGGCGTGGAAGCAGGTCAGCCGCCAGGGGCAGCTTGTGAGCAGCACGTGGTCATCTGTGTCCTGAGGCAGGAGAACAAAGAGGACATCTTGGCAGGAACTGGGCTGGGCAGAGCAGGCGTGACTCCAAGCCTACGTGGGCAGAGGAAGTCAGGCTAGAGAGCGTGGCGCAGGCCCAGAAGAACAGGACTCGAGCCAAGTGCCAGCTTCTCGACCCACGGGCTCAGCACTCTGGCCACCTTACAGGTCGCAGCCTGGGTAGCCATTATAGACATGGCCTGGTGTCTGAAGGTCCCGATCCTTCAATTAGCAAATAAAGTTTCTCAATGTAAACACAGCATAGGGATAACTCCACCAGCACCCAGCTGCCCAGCCAGGCACAGATGCTCAGGGAGGCAGCCAAGGCCCAGTGACTGAGCTGTCCACAAAAGCCAGCTTCCTGCCTTTCACTCGTTCCCTCTAGCCCAGCAACCAGCCTAGAGCAGGCTGCAGAAGTGAAGACCTGAGGCGGGAGGAGCAGGAGAGGAGCAAGAGAAGCCCACACCAGGTGAACCCCACACCAGGAGGCGTGAACCCCACACCAAGTGGTGGTGAACCCCACACCAGGAGATGGTGAACCCCACACCAGGAGGTGGGGAACCCCACACCAGAAGGTGGGCCACAGGAGAGGGTCCCCAGCTGTGATTGCCCCTCAAGGCTATAAGTAAAGGGAGTGGATTATGCAGGCAGCTCCCAGGAATTCAGTTTCATTAGGTCTGAACCCCTAGTCTGCCTTGAGCAGTAGGCAAAGTAAGTCCCACACCTCTCCCAGCCTGTGGCACATCAACCTGCACCCCGTGGGGTTCCTGGAGGAAGAAGAGAGAGGAGCAGAATGTGTCTCCTACAAGTGGACACAGGTGCCTGGTCTCCTGCTTTCCTCAGAGGGACTTAAGGGCAGCCCGGAGCCTGGCAGCTCCCCCCACACACCGCCACTAGGAGGTGATGGCACCACATGGGCTGTCATCATGCTGGGTCCCAGGAGAGCATGCTTCTCTCTGCTTCTACTATAGAGGGACACACAGGTAGCACTGCAACCAATAGTGATGCACCAAAGCCCTCAGGTGCTTGACCTCAGACCCTGTGGTAGAAAGGTCTGACCTATCCTACCTGGACCTATAGCTTCTGTCACATCCCAACAGGGTTTCTGTCAAACCAGAATGTGGGTGGGCTCAAGGTTCTAAGGAAATGCACAGGCTGCTGATGACACTGCTGGCAAAACACAGACCCTCACACCCCCACGATGCCAGGCCCCAGCTCCTCCCCCTCACTCTGCTGTGCCAACATGGTTCCCCTCAGCTCTGTCCCTGGCCTGCCGAAGGAGAGTGCGGTATCCTCCAAGGCCACCTGCCACTGTGCTTTCATTTGCACCTCAGCAGACTCCTCGCTCAACGTCCACACACTAAGGAGTGGTTTGGAAAAATGCCAGTCTGTTCTTTAGCTTGGTTAGACCAAGGCGGCAAGCCCCAGAAGAGTTAAAAAGTTCAGTATTTGAAAAATACAAAATAAAACAACCCAAAGAAAGCATCCTCCAAACATGAAAGCAATGTCAGAAAGAGGACAGAGAGAGAGAGAGAGAGAAACAGAAAGAGACAGAGAGAGACAGAGAGAAACAGAGAGATTTGATGGTATATTATAAAAAAGACCCTGGAAATCAAAACGTAACCTACACAAAATAAAAAGACAAAAGATGAAAAGGTCCTGCACAATGACAAAGGGGCGTCCTAGTGTCCTTCACTTCAGTGTCACCGAGGCGGATCTGTAAAACACAATGCCTGCTGAAGATACTGACCCACAGCCCAGGAGCACAGCTGCAGCAAGACACAAAGAGGACGGTTCTCTCCGTGGGGGAGAGTTGTGGGTGCTGGGGACACAGTGGGGTGGGGTGCTGGGGACACAGTGGGGTGGGGTGCTGGGGACACAGTGGGGTGGGGTACTGGGGACACAGTGGGGTGGGGTGCTGGGGACACAGTGGAGTGGGGTGCTGGGGACACAGTGGGGTGGCACAATTGAGACATGGGGCAGCATAGCCCCAGCAGATGATTGCAACAGCAGCAAGTCCCAAGGCCTCTGCTCTAAGAGACCCCAGTGGAAGTCATCAGAGCCAAAAGTGAGGCAAAGCCATTAGCAGCTAGCCAGTCACGGGTGCATGCTGTAATCACGGTGCATGCCGTAATCACGGCACTTGGCAGATGAGGCAGGGGGATCAGAGTTCGAGGCCAGTCTTGCTACACAGTGAATCCCAGGAGCATCTGGTGAACATAGATCTCACTTTCAAATGAGAAGCTGAACAACCAACAGAAACCCACATAAGAGATGATCAATAACTCACACTACACATCTGCATGAGACACAGCCTTGTGACTGGCAAGGTATAAGTAAGTACAGAGCTGCTCAGAGGACGAATCCAGAGAAGCGTTATAAGTGCCCCCCCCCCCGGGAAGCACGAGAATTTGTGTATAGCATGTAAGGTGCATGAAGGGGCCGCCACTCCAAAGAGTCCCCAGGCACTTACGGATACTTGCGCCCTGGGCCAGCCAGTCACTCGGCACTTCTCAAGACACTAGAAACCTGTATCCCATGAGCCCCACCCCAATGGTCAGACCAGTCATGACACACCACATACAAAGTGTCTGCAGAAGGACGGACCAGACAGACCCAGGCAGAAGTCAGCCTGGGCTCTGAGAAGTCCAAGTCCATGACCCTGGGTCCTGCCACTGCATCTGAAATGAAGAACAGTCTGTGGGCAAAACCTTGTGTTACCGCCCCACACTGTCACCCAGCCGGGCCATATGGGGCGAGTCCTTGAATGAGCCTTGAGTGCTGGCTGGCAGGGTCTTTGCCAGAGTAGCCCCTCAAATGGTGGACATCCTCCCACCCCACGAGCCTTCTCTCCCCATCTATGCAAATGACACAACCGTGCAGCCTCTTGGGGTGACCACAGTAAGGGTGAGGCACCAGGCCTCAGAACCAGCATCATACTGGGAACGAGAGAAGTGCGCTCAGTGTCTGGAATTGTTCACGATCCTTCCTCCAATCCAGTGGCCCAGCCCTAAGCCCTGAAGACCCTCCCCTGCTCTTAGCAGGGCATAAAGTCCATATGTGACATGCTCACGCCTGGAGCTGGGGACAGGGAGATAGGCAGCAGGTAGGTTAAGTAACTAGCATGACCACGTGGTCAGAGGTTGGCAAAGAACTTCTCAGTAAACACAGTCACACAGCTCCCTCAGGTGCCCCCGACTGACAGAGAGGCATTCATCCGTTCACCCTAGACCAGCATGAATTAGGCTACTCCTTGAAAATGCCCCCCCTTCCTGGGAGCAGCACCAACAACCACCTCTGATAAGAGAGAGAAGAGGGCAACAGACCTGAGACCCCAGCAGACCTTGGGCCCCCAGCCCCACATGCAGCTCCTCCTGAGGACAGCCTCCAGGCTCCCAGAAGGAACCCTGAACCAGACAGACCTACTGACAAGAGAATCTCTGCAAGCGCAGAGTCTAAGCAGACCTTTGTGGACCCTGGAGGAGAAGGTGTCCACTCCTACCCCACCCCAGGTCTGGTCAGCCAATGCCACTGCCCAGCACAGAGAAAACCCAGAGTTCTGCACACCTACTCCCACACGCTCTGCACTGGAAGCTTCCAGAACACAGGGACACATGCGGAAGGGCGTGGTGAAAAACGAGGGAGGGGTAGATCTTTACACCTGGCCACACACTCACCTGATGCCTGGTGCTCCTCTAAGCCCTTCAGATCCATTAACACATCTCCAAAACATTACAGGAAACAAGGCACAGAAAAAACATGGCGAGCTCAAAGCCTCAGCATGCAGCAGTGAGGCCAGCCTGGCTCTCGCTCAGGCAGCCCACAAGGGAGCTGTGGCTGCAGGAGGGGTCTCAGAGATGTCCCATGCCTGAGACACGCAGTAGCATTTCAGAGCCTCCTGCTGCCCACAGGTGCTTCCTGATGCTACAGAGACAAGTCAGACCCTGCACAATGTGCCCCATCCCAGATGCAGGAAAACACGCCACAGACCCAAGCCCTTCCAGCTCCAACCCAGGCTGGCCCCACCTGTCACCAGGCTGTAAACCCTGCTCAGCAGCCCCCTGCCTGCTACCCACTCAGTAGAAAGACCTGCCTGCCTCTCAGGGGAATGGGAAGTGTGCAGACAAGCTGCCGGGGAGATGCTCAGGAGAGAAAAGCCTGGCAAGAAAGCTCCAGAGGACAACTCTGATTACCACCAGGTGACAGGGACCATGAGATATGCTTTTTTCATCTACAAGGACTGGACTCATATGTAGATGGTTATGTCCAAATGAGTTTGCATAAATGCACATGTGGCTGTGTGTGTGTGTGTGTGTGTGTGTGTGTGTGTGTGTGTGTGTGTACATGTGTGTGGCATCTGAATGTGTGTACCTATGGAGACCCAAGGTTGACACTGAGAATCATCCTGGATTGCTTTACATCCTTATTGCTTTGCTCTAGAGTTTCTCAGGCTCCTCCTTCAAGCACTGGAACTATAAGCTGCCACCATATCCACCTGGCATTTTTACATGGGATCTGGGGATCTGAATTCAGGTCCTTTTGTTTATGAGTAAAAGGTCTTTTAGCCCCTGAGCCACCTCTCCAGCCCAAATGTCTGGCTTTTTTTATATGGGGTCTAAGGATCGAACTCAGGTCCTCGGGTTGTGCAGCAAGCACTTTACCAGCCATCTTCCTACACACTCCTTTAAATAAAGAGCGAAAATACTCTAAAGCCCTCCAATGTACTTCTTCCCAACTTCCCTCCCCCCACACACTGAATTGCACACACACCTTCCCTGTCCGTTCCTGGGACCCAGCCCTGCGTCATAACCCAGCACTGACCCACAAGCCCCAGGCGAGCAGACCTGGGAGCACCCAGACTCATAGCTACATCACCCCAGTGCTACTGCTCATGTTGAGTCAAAAGCACAGCTCGCACCTGCATCCGGTCTTGGGTGCAGACTCCTCCCCTTGGGGACAGGGTGCTGTCCACTTTCTGCTACCTGACATCCCTCAAACAGTCCCTGGCACTCTGTGTGTGCATGCACAAGCATGTGTGCCTGTGTGTGCAACTGAGAGCGAGAGAAGAGCCCGGCTCTGCAAGCTGCAATTATATGATTCAGTGTTGTTATAGCAACTTTAACTCCACATTAAACAGAACATAGATGGGTACCCCAGGCACCTCGAAAAATGATGCCCAGAATCAGCCAAAGAGAAGAGCTATCACTACCAGCACAAAAGGGCAGTAGAATGCCAGCAGATGCCCCTCTCCCTCCTCCTCCTCCCAGCTTCCCTCCCTCCCTCCCTCTCTCCCTCCCTTCGGAGGACAGTAAGAGGCATCTGTCTGGGCTCTGCCCACAGCCCAGGGCCCTGCCTTCCCCACCTACCGAGCCCTTCCTCCCAGAGTGGCCCAGAGCAGTCCTGGTAGGGATCCCCGCCCACACAGCTGCCCACACAGTTGCCCACACAGCTGCCCAAACAGCTGCCCATACAACTGCAAGACCTCCCAAGCAGGAGGAGGGGTAGGGTCTAGGGAAAAGGTAAGTGTGACTCCATTCCCAGACACACTCCACTCAGGAGGGGAGACGCCCCTTCAGCTAGGAGGCACAACCACTGCACAGGACTACCAGGCAAGGGATGGAGCTTCCCAGCGCCAACCTCCCACCCAGTAAGCTAAGCCTCAGAGGAGTCCTGGGCCAGCCAGCTGATGAGAGGCAGCACAGGACAGGCCCAGGTCCTTTCCTCCCCAGCAGGCTTCAGCAGTCATGGGGCAGAAGCTCGCAAGGCCACAGCAAGGGCCTGGCTGCTCACAGCTCAGATCCCCATGACGTCAGGAAAGCTGGCCGCAAGTTCAACTTGCTGAGATGGTCACTTGGAAGGGCTGCTGTGTACTTGCTGTGGCCGAACAGCTCTCAGAAGCCTAGGTGGGGACTCCCACGAGCGGCACTATGCCATCTATATGAGGCCCAGGAGACCAGGTCAGGTGCCAGGCCACATGGCCAGGCTGGAGCAAACGGCCCAGCTCTCACCACGGCGGCATCAGCTCAGAGCCAGAACTGTCTCAGCGCACTCAGCCAATTCCCAAGACCTCCCAAAGGAAGTGCTGGGCCAGGTGGCCAGACTGGCAGCCCAAGGGACAGTCATGGCAAAGCCAACCCTGCCAGACAGAAGAGAAAGGCTCTGGCCAGCATCCAGCCTCTGCTATCACCCCGCCAGGAACCCAGAGGGGCTTAGTTTGGGAATGGAAGGAAGTCAGTACTTCTGGGGCTTCCAAATCACCAAGGAGACACTAGGCCTTCCTCAGGCTGGAGGAGATAGCAGTGGGCAGACAGAAGGGCCAGCTCACACACTAGACAAATATGTGGGCAGAGGTGGACCTGGAGCATGGCTCAGTGTCAACAAGACACTCCTTCCATAACTGCACACACACTAGTCGCAAAGCCAAGACACTTCTACAGGATATGTACTGTTCCCGCCTTCTGCAATAAATGCACATAGCTCCCACCTCCACTTGCACCCTATTCACACCTCCCTACATGCACCCTATTAACACCTCCACCTGCAATACATGCACCTTACTCACACCTCTACCTGTAATACACGCACCCTGCTCCCACCTTCTACTGCAGGATGCACACTGCTCCATCTTCTCCTGCAAGACGCACACTGCTCCATCTTCTGCAGGACGCACACTGTGCCCCAGATCCAGAGCCTCAGTATGTCTTCTGTAAGATGGGGTACCAAGTCTGTTCTGCAGCCCCCTGCTGATGAATTGATGCTGATGAGCCTGCCCTGGTATCTTGATTAACTTGGCTGGTCAGCTTGAGGTGAGCAGAGCCACCCACCTGGCTGGGGTCTGACTGGACAATGAGCAACAGCAAACATTTGTTCATGTGTTCAGCTACTCAGCTTGGATGAGATGTGACCGGCTGCTTCAAGTTCCCACCACGATGGACTGGCTGCAAGTCAGATAAACCCTTTCTCCCTTCGGTGGCTTGAGCAGAAGCTTCAGCCCAGCAATGGGAAAGGAATCAAGAAGGTATGTGAGCCGCTGGCAAGCACAAGCTGAACTTAGCTAGAGAAGGGAAGTTAGAAGATGCCAAGAGAAGCACATGAGGGAGCAGGGTCGCAGCCGCCCAGCCAGATGAGCAGCCAGAAGGAAAGCATCGTGGGGCCTCCAGGGCGGGAGTGTCTGGCTTTAAGCAGCTGGATCCAGGTAACGCCAAGACCTCTCACAGAGCCCAGGGAGGACAGATGGCAGAGGGCACTCACGTGGCCTGCTTGTAGGCCAAGTGCAAGAGGGACTCAGCACACCCCACCTCTGCCAGCCACAGTCAAACTCCACTGGGACAAGAGGAAAGAGACCACAGAGTAGCCACCAGACAGGATCCTGAGACCCAAGTGCAGCAGAAAGGCCAGCAGGCTCCATCATGTACAGCAGAACCAAGATCAACCACACAGCAAGAGACCAAACCTGCCATGGGAAATCTCAGCACTGCTCTGCGAAGCCACAGAGCAAACTACAAAACTAGCTCTAGGGAAGTGGAGTCACACCACACACAATGCTTCCAACACTAGGAAAGGGAATAGGATATGATGAAGGGTTAGGAACGATTAGCTAAAGGTTACCAGTTAACAGAAAAATAGCACAATTAAGCTCATACAGATATCTAAAAGCTGAACCAAAAAAGATAAATTGAAACAACAAAATATGAAACATTAGTTAATGCACCAAGAGAAGGGCAGAGAAGATGGAAGTAACCAGTGATTGAGGAAGTTACTCTAAGCCAACACTCGCTCAACCTGTAAGGATGCAACAAACCGCCTGAAGCTGGAATTGCCTAGTTGAAAATCTGATCCTGAAAATAAAGATTTAAACATCAATTTCCATGGAGGGAATGATAAAGAAAAAAAGAAGAAAATTTTCCCACTCAGAACTAAAACACAGTAAACAAACAGCTTCAGGTCTCTATCTTTCTCTGGTAATTCATCGCTATTAACCTAATCCAGAGTATGAACTTACAAATAAGAGTTTTAGCCTATTTTTATGAAGCAAGAATTACATCAGCATCAAACCAACAAAATGTTAACAAGAAGGAGGGAGGGCAGGGGAGGGGAGAGGAGGGGAGAGACAGGAGGGGAGGGGAGAGGAGGGGAGGGGAGGGACAAGACTGCAGGCAAACTGTTCTAAATGTCAGCAGGAAGGCAAAGGCGACAGGAGCAAAGCTAGCAGTGCGGCAGACCCCACCGGGCCTTCATGAGGACCAGGTGGCTTCTCAGTCGTCAACACCCTCAATGCACATCCATCACTTCAGCAGAGCTAGAAAAAGCTCGTGGCCATCCTCAGGGATTAAAAAAGGTAAAACAGTGTGTTGGAGCATTTGGGAAATGCAGGCAGGAGGATCTGGGGTTCAAGGTCATCCCTAGCTACACAGTAAGTGCCTGGCCAGCCTGGACTACATGAGACCCTGTCCCAGTAAAACAAACTAACAAAAGTCAATGCTTCTAGGGGCTGGAGAGATGGCTTAGGGGTTACCACTCTGTCTCTCAAGCAGAATGTCCTGAGTTTTTATCCTAGGTTGCGCATAAAAAATGTCAGGCAGAAACAGTGGGGGCCTACACTTCTAGCTCTGATGGGTGGAGCCTGGGAAATCCCAGAAGGAAGTAGAAGCAATCTAGGATGATTCCCGAAGTTACCCTTAGTCCTTTACAGGGATACATAGTGGCCTGTAATACACATATACACACAAACACACACATACACACACACGCACATGCACACACTAAATAAATAAAATGTATTTTAAAAGTCAAGGTTTCTTGATTTTTTTAAAAAATGTTCATTTTTTAAACTAGAAAGCACAGGTCTGCCTTCGAAGTCCTCCCTTACTCCAAAGCCACACGCTGCTGAGCAGGCCAACAGCAGAGACCTGGTCTGCAGAAGGCCCCAGCCCTGGGGGTAATAACTAAGGTGGGAGGAGACTAACCATCTCTGCAGGCCGCTGCGTGCCACTCACCTGGGAGGCTAAGAGTAAGCGGGAACCAAGGAGGTGACAGAGAAGCGCTGCCAGAAATCCAAAGCCTCTACAGGCACCGTGAGGACACAGATACACGAAGGACCACACTCTGGAGCAACAGGCAGCTTGGTTCCAAATACTGCAGAGACAGCAGCCAGGACAGCAAAAGAGACACAGCCCTGTGGAGGACGCAGCTAGAGACAACCAACCGGCTGTGGCACAAGAAGGCGGAGGACTGCCAGGGCCCCCCAGCATCTCCACGTGCCGTGCTGAGACGCCACACCCAAGAGAAACTGAGCAGCAGCAAGAATCAACTGGGCAGATTGAAGACCAGCCGGAACCTGTAAAGTGCTGGGAGAAAACACAGGCAAAGGGCACCACAAGACCCGTACCATGGCCTCCAATAGGACCCAGACTTGGACACAGTTTGTCACATGGCATGAGGACCTGAATTCAAGCCCCTGCACCTAGATGAAGCCAGGCACAGCCACTCACGCCTGTAGCCCAGCTGGCAGGAAGACACAGGTGGATCCTGGAGCCTGCTGGTCAGTCTGATGAGCCAAAGCTGAGCTTTAGCTTCAGCGAGAGACCCTGTCTCAAGACAGGCAGAAAATGACAAAGCAGGACACCAGCGGTCTCTACATACATGTACACACACACACACGTATAACTACACACATACAAACATCACACACGCACACACACACGCGCGCGCACACACACACACCACACACACACGCTATATGACCCCAAAAGCATCATATGGGATTGAATCAACCACAAGCCATGGCACTGTGAAGAGCATGAAGAGCCTGGCTACAGAACAGGAGGCGGCTGCCAACTGAGGCCAGGAACCGAAGCCCACAGTCTTGGCCACAGCAGCCCATGAGAAAACCAAAGGACTCAAGCAGCAAACGGCTAACACACGAAAACTGGGAACACCACTGTCCCCAGTGACGCAGTGAGCCATCATCCCACGCCTGTCCCAGGGGCCTCTGTCAAGAAGGGAAAGACAAGGGAGGGCAAGGATGTGGACAAAGCGAGCCTGGTGCTCTCTGGAGATGCTGTACATATGTAGACATTTTGGAAAATGGTACAGAGATTTCCTCAAGAACTAAATGTAAGACCCAGCAACCCCCAACTGGGTATGTAGCCCTGAGACTACACAGACCCCAACGGCCCACCCTGAGGACAGCAATAGCAGGGTTTTCTTCTCTAAAGGAGACGGTGTTCCCACTCCACCTTTTCTTTATCCCATCACCCCTCGATGGACACAGGCTGTCTCCATGTCTCAGCGACCGGGAACAGAGCCGCAGAGGAGGAAGGTAGCTTCTGACACACAGGTTTCATTTCCCTTGATCTCATCTCATTTCACACCCATGTGAAGCCATGGGGTCTGTGAAGTCTCAGGGCTGCATGCCCAGTTGGGGTACATGCCTGATATACAGCAAAGAATCCGAAACACCATGGATTATTGGTGGAGATCAGGGCTGGCACACTGTGTAGTCTTCAGAAGGAAACGCAGGGGTCACTGTGGATACGATACTGGTGACCACCAGGGCTGGCACACGGTCGCCGTCCATTGAGCTTGCTCATGAGTTACTGCTGAGTACGTGAACAAGACAAACTAAAGTAAGACCACACCAGAAAAGTTCCCCAGGGATCCCACATGCCATAGACCAGGGCTCTAGTAACAGCCATCAGAGCCACCAGAACCCCGGGGAACCACGGTGCAGACAGAGCCCGTGGTCACAGCCTACAGGACCCCAGGCCGTAGCTCTGCACAGGCAAAGGGTAGACAGTGGCTCCAGCGCTCGAAAGAGTGACAGCTGCAAAGGAGGCATGGCTGAGGGCACAGCCTCTGGGTGATGGACTGCAGATCCTGCCACCTCTCCTGCATGGACCACTGTACTGCCCATGTTGCAGGATGCCACCCTGGGGGAACAGAGCAAAGGGTACAGTACCCAGGGTCTCTTTTACTTCTTACAATTGAACATGAGTATATGACGATTCTTAATCACAATTTTATTTTGAAAACATAACCGTGTCAACTCCCTGTGGAGCTCCACAGTGACAAAAGGAGCCCCCTCCAGCCGGCTGTGACCCCTCCCTCTGCCTCCTTGAAAGTCAAGAATGGAAGAGAGGGGAGCATCACACGGTGCAGCCCCTCCTCACGCAGACAGGGCCCATGAGAGGCAGTGAGAACAGTCACAGAGGAACCTGACCAAGCCCCAAAGCTTGGGGAGATGGCTGCAGTTACTCCCATCTCCAGCTCTCTCTCTGAGGGTAAAGGATACGCTGTGCTGCTTGTGGCTGGGATTAAACCATGGGTTCCATGAACTGTGGGTCACCAGCATGGGTCCCGGCTTTCAGGCTATGTCTGCTACAGGAGCACCTGCCACGAGCAGGCATGCACCCCACCATCCAGTTGCAGCTTCACCAACATCTGGCTTCTGACTTCTCCCCCCTCCACACAAACCAGAATCCAGCAGGCTTCCTGCAGCAGCCTCCACATCCCTCCTTTACAGGTGTGAGGGAGACCCCAAAAGGTGAGATGGGGCTGCAGTCCATAGCAGTAGAGAGCTGGATAGATAGTTGTGGCTTCTGGCGCCCTGTTGGAAAGATGGGGTACAATCAGCCACAGAACTGTTCCCAGCTCCACATACCCTCATCCTAAAAGATGAGTTGGTCAATCAGAGGTATCTGGACAACAGAGGTGGGCCTTTCCTTCCTCCTCCTGGGATTGAACACAGTCTGTCACGCCTCATGGCAAGCACCTTCACCTGCTGAGCCATCTGGCTGGTTCCCTGTTTGGGTAAGGTACAGCCAGCAGAGATGCCTGGAAGAACCCCCATCCAGGACCCGAAGCTACTAAGAGGCAGTATGGGCAGACAGAGCACGGGCATGATGGCTGGACACAGCTGGACTCTGCTCCAAGTGCTGCGCCTGCTCTGGGGTCTTGGGACAGCACATGGCCTCTCGGGTCAGAGAGTAAAAGACTCACACTGCCCTGTCTCATCTGGCATTTAGAGAACCAGCTCTGAGCCATGGACTGAGCTGCCCACATCCCAGTGGCACGGCTTGTCCACATCCCTTGCCCAGTGCTCTCAAGCTCACAGCTAGCTGGCAGCAGTCCTGAAGACACACCCCACATGTAAAGATAGCGACAAGTCACCGCCTCAGAGACACAGCCCCCCTTCTGCAAGGTGGAATGAGGGTAACTTTGGAGACGCTTTGTAGGGTCAGGAACTATCCATGTGGAGTGTTTGCTATCACTGCCCCACCACCTCCTGCCATGTGGGGAGGTGGGCACCCATCACAGGCTCAGCACAGGGAAGAACAACTGAAAGGCGATGTTCGCCCAGCTGTCAGCAAGCGCCTGAGCAAGCATTCGGGTGGTTTCAGCGCTTGTACACGCTGGGGCCACAGAAACAGAAACCTGCCCAGCCCTAGAGATGCAGGGGTCTACATGCCTGGAGCAAAGGCAAATGCAACCAAGGGGAAAGTAGTCTTGGAAGGGCGGGGAAGGGAGAGATAATCCCCCACTTCCCCTCCCCTGGCCTCCCACACAGAGTACAGTGTCAAGCACACCGAGGGGCTTCCTCGGGCTGAACTTAAGAAGGCAGGATGGAAGCAGGACTCACACTCAGGTCATACAAAGACCCCAAGGATAGGAGAAAGGAGGGGGTGGCAGTGGGAGGGGCGTCCGCAGGTGTCCAAGTGAAAGTCAGACCTTCTACGGCAAAGTCGGGATGCCTACAATGAGTCCCCCTTGGGCAGGCCCTGATGACGCAGAAGCCCCGGGCTACCGGCTGCGGGACAGCTGGAAGAGCTCTGTACAGCACCTGGACTGTGAGGAGGCAGCTAGGGAAGGAGGCCAGACCCACAGATGAACCTTGTACCTCATCAGCTGACAGAACAGCCCAGCCAGGAAGGCTGGCTGTGTGTATAGTGCTGGAGGCTGATTCTGGGGTTCTGGCTTACAATTCTGTCACTTTCTAAAGACTGGGCTAGAATGATGGATGGGGTGAAGAGCAGACTTACCCAAACAGGGTGAAGGGATGCTATACTCCTCCTCCTCACCCATTTAGTCCTAAGTACTCATGATCCTGACCAGAGCCCTGACGGCCACAGCAACACCGGGCTGTTGCCCCTCGTGCCAACATGCAGCATCCTACACAACTGGTACAGATGCGTACGCACCCTCAGACTGTACCAGGGCCAGGCCCAGGTGCCTCAGGCACACATAGACCCTAAGCAGGACACTTGCCAAATGCACAAAAGACATGTTTCCCTGCCCAGCCCTGGCTGCTAGCGAGCTCACGCATGGGAATTCTTAGTTCTGACCTACTCTTCTCTCTCCATCAGCACTCCTGGACTAGCTCCTCGAGGCCCCGAAACCCTCACCACGCTGGCCTGGAGAACATCGTCTCCACTCCGCAAAGCCCAGGACAAAATCTTCACTGCAGAACCATTGTGCTTACCAACAGCCACCCCAGGCTTGCAGTCCTCGAATGAGCCGAGTTGCTTCCCAGAAAGGGGGGAGACACAGGGACACAAGGCAGGCAGTGGGCAGAGCACGCAGCAGGGCAGGATCCAGAGACAAAATGTGGAGGTTCAAGTGGGGCCAGTTCTCATAGTCCTGCGACACTGTCATGAGTCACTCACACAAAGAACAAGGTAGGTGCCAGCAGGTGCCCACTCAACATACGGTGCCACTACTACACAGACAAAAACAGTGGTGATGGTCAGTTCTGCTGCAAGCTACATATGAGTAGGCCACACTCTGGCCATCTGGATGGGAAGGCTCTGGAAGTGAGACAGTGATAGTCTGTCCTGTTTCTGGGTGGACATGATGCCCACTTGCCCCAACTCTGACCACACCAACAGCATGAAGGGTGAGGCTTGGGAGGGCTGGTGTGTGGCACACCAGAACACAGAACATGTCAGGGCTAGGATCCAGTCCCATCTCGGGGGAAATCAGCAGCTGAAAACAAGGCCCTCTTCCATCGATCCAGAGCAGAAAATCATA
This sequence comes from Typhlomys cinereus, assembly GCA_023101885.1. Lineage (NCBI taxonomy): Eukaryota > Metazoa > Chordata > Mammalia > Rodentia > Platacanthomyidae > Typhlomys > Typhlomys cinereus. Next base: position 2,594,734 of record JALPQD010000193.1, read on the forward strand.
AAGGTTTATTGGGCCAGAGCACTTGGCCGGGGTCTCGCAGGACCAGCGTGACCTCCTGGCCCTGCCTGCTCATTTCCAGTTAGAAAAGATCACTATTTCCAGAAGCCAGAGTTCACGGTTCCAGGATAACAAGCAGCCCCCGGGCAGTCTGGAAAGAACCGAGCTGCCCCAGCCAGTCTTGAGAGCGACCCAAGGCTGTACAGTCCCACTGCGCTACAAGAGGCCCAGACACATTGCACTGAGCCCAGAGCATCCAGACTATGCGCCCACGCCCCACAAGACCCTGTGTCCATCCTCTTCTGTAACCTCAACAAGGCTCCCCCACGTCACTCCTCTGTGATGTGCAGAGCCGACGTATGGCCCTAGGCCTCCTACAAGGCTTGACACAGCCTCACAGAACACAAGTCTCTGAGACAAGGTCCCTGACTGCAAAGATGGGCAGCCTGCCCCAGAAGACCATCTGCCTGGCGTAGCAGCCATCATGCTGACTTGAGTCCTAGGAGCACTCCTGCCCAGAGTATTCTCTGTGTGACCCCAAGCAGAATACATCTTCACTTCACCCCCAGCCTCAGCAAGCATGGTGCTGATGGGAAAACCCAATAGCTAGGGAAAGGCCAAACACACGGCTGCATCAGGCTTGAGGACAGCCCCGTTGGGTAGGCAGACACCAAAACCAGGTCTCAGACCTTTGGGCAAGGTAATCCTACACACCGAGCTCTCTAGCAACTTTTTAAGGTACCGTTTGCACTTGTGGGCAGATCCCGTCTTCTGAGTTGGAAGACTCAGCCAAGACGTCTCTTCCTTATGTGGTGTGACTCCCCTGAAGCTCTGATGGACACCAGAACAACTCAAACTCAGGGTCAGCTCTGCATGACCCCAACATCTTCACAGCCACAGGCAGCTGGGGTGGGGTGGCAGGCAGGAGGCAGAGGGACCACAGAGTCGGCCGTGACATCCCAAGTTGGGCCACAAGTCTCAAATAAGAGCATAGGAAATGGCACTTCCCCGACTGCCGTGGCACACGGAGGCTCAGAGAGCAAATCCAAACAGCAGAAATACTGTGGACGAGATAGCACAGGACCCTTCCCTTCCCTTTGATCACTCCATTCTCATTCTTAGATCCAGATCCACCTAGAAGCAGGCAGTGGGGGGCACAGCGACACACAGAGGAATCCAAGGAGCTCTACCTTCAGGGGAACAAGCACAACACGGCACTTGTGACAACAAACTACAGCTGGACCTAGCCACAGCCAAAATCCATTCATAAGCTCAAAACAGATCCCACAAGCCCCAAGTGCATCCCACATGTACTAAAAACAGAAGAAGTTTTTGCCTCCCGTGTTCTTCTCCAAGGCGGTAAAATGGTGAAGCGCCAACCGCCTCAGTACCGTGTACATCTGGGACCCAATGGGCAGTACCTCATTACTTTCTCACATTAGGGACTTGGCCAGTTCTGCTTCCTGGGCTTTCTATCTGTGGGATGGGATATCACAGCAGGCCTCCCCCCTTCTCCCCCGTCCCCAAGTCACTAAGCACACATCACAACGGAGCCCTGTCACTCACTGCCTGCTAAGTGGGTGTGGTGTAAAGCCAGGTCACCCCTCGGAATACCTTCATCTCTCTGTCAACCAGATGGTACCCCATCACCTGAGGTGGCCCAAATCCCACATCCTGAGAAGGTCCCCTTCAAAGCCCGATCACACCTCTAAGCCTTGCTGCGAATGGCTGACTATACCTGTGCTCATGCTTTGAGCCACCTGGAAGGGTCCCTAGCTCCCTGCTTGGAGCTTCCTAAACCCTGTGCTTTCTTCACGTCTGCACCTCCCCCCACGTCCTCTCCGCCTGCAGCCTCCCCCTCCATGCATCCCTGCTGGTGCCACCCTGTGCCAGATGCTGGTGCTGGGTGTTCAGGCTCAAGAACAGCCAGGGCAGTGGCACCTTCACATCACAGGTGTAGGTGCAAGGCATGTTAACACACATACACAGGTGAACAAAGTCACAGACTCACAGGAAGCAAGGATTCGTACAGTGATGAGTGTGCGAGGCAAGGACCAGAAGTGCCAGCGGGAATCCCAGACTGAAGTCAAGTCCAGACCATCTCCTTTCAGGCAACAGGGAACCACAACAGGGGCTTAACAGCACCTGCCTGCATATGACCCCCCCCAAACCAGCAAACCAGCACCTACAGAGGAACATGCAAGAGAATGCCCAGGCTGCCGCTGGCTTTACAAGAGCAGGCAGAAGCTGCTACATGTGCAGAGCCAGGAAGTGTACACGGGACACACGTGAGCCAGCTCAGCCTCCCACAGGAAAGCCTGCTGGGTTTACAGGCCTCCCCAGCCATATGCAGTCACAACTGGCCTCTGACCTCTCACTGCTCTGGGTCCCCAGTACCCCTGCTTCATGAGATTTCCACCCCAGACTTACAGTGTGTGAGGCTGCACCACCTTCAGTGCTAAATCCTGGTCTCCCACAAGCCTTACCTTGACCTACCACAACAACCAGGAGAAATATACCGAGTAAGTCCAGTCCTGCCTTGAAAACGTGAAAGGTAATGCAGAAAGCAACCAGAGGAGTAACCATGTCCAAAGCCAGATGCCGGGATAGAAAAGAGGCAGAGACACCCAGAGAGAGGTCCAGAAGATGAGCAAGTGACCACGGACCAGACCTGTGGCCTCCAGGCCATAACCTACCGGAAGGGCAGGCAAGTGTGCAGGACAAGGAGGGGGCGAGAGCGGCTAGAAGGCTGCATGAGGGGTAGAGGAGTAGCATCCAGGCACAAGGAATGTCCTAGAACAACAGCAACACTCCCTACTTCGTTGTCCAGCCCACGGGTCACCTCGGATGTGACTTCTCTCTCTGAGGACCCTTTAAGCAGCTACAGGTGGCTAGCACTCTGGACAAGCTTCTGCGCAGAGAGAGGGTAGCACGGGGTCTGCCGGCAGCACAGGTCGCTCTGTGTTTTTCCGCAGGGACCGGCACAGGGCAGATGGCACCTCGGCGGGTTGTGCCACAACCCAATATCCACGAAGGCTCGAGGGGTCGACACGCGGGATCGCGGTCTCCCGCTAGAGCTGGGGGCTGGATCCTTCGCAGGGCCCCAACAAGCACCTCCTTTGGCTAACAAGTGGACGCGAGGACGCCGGCCTTTGGGAATAAGCAGCGGGAGGCACGAGCCAGACCCTGAGCCGCCAGGAAGGACCGCCCGCCCCCGCGCCCCCCCAGGTCCCGCACCCCCAGCCCCGGCTCGGTACCTGGCGCCCGCCCGTCAGACGACCCCGCCCCCTCCGGTCTCCGGGAGGCGCCGACCCGCCCCCCGAGGGCGCTGCCCCGAGCCGCCCCTCCCCGGCCTCCGCCCCGTGCCCGCAAACGTGAACGAGCCCGCGCCCCGCCACCTCACCTGCCTCGCCTTCAGGGCGCGCTCCGTGGCTCTCGGTGGGAGGACAGCCGCGCGGCGGGCCGGCCACCCAAACATCACGTGACGCCCCCGACAGCCAATGCACTGCTCGCGGCAGTGCCGGCCTGCGGACTACAAGTCCCAGCGCGCCCCGCGCGGGGGGCTGCGGAGCGGGAGTAGCTGGCGGGTCCTGAAGTCGCCGAGTGCTGAACGAAGCTGCGGGCTGGGCCACACACAGATGCGCCCAGCAGTAAGGACTCCCGCAGGCGTGGGGATCGGGGAGTCTGGCTGTCACCACGGTATGGACATCTCGCGAGGTCAAGCCCGCACTGGCAGGGCCTTCAGGGACGCAGAGAAAATAAGGCCAAAGCACCCTACCAAGGCTAAATGGGGATGGAGCTTTGGGGACTTCCTTCCTGTGCATCCTTCCTTGGTCCTGCTAGTTACTCTCGCTGCTCCTAGGAAGTCACCAAAGGAAAGGCCAGACCTAACCAGGACACGCGTCACCAGCAAGTTACTTCAGCCCGTTTTTCAGCCTGTGCTACTTTAATCTTTCCATTGCTAATGACTACAGGATCCAAACAACTTAGGGGAGCAAGGGGCTTGTTCCTCTTATAATTCCCAACTGCATTCATCTGCATTGACCACCGAGTTCCTAATATCAAGAGCAGCAAGAAGTAGCCACACCATATCCACGAGAGAGGGACAAACTTCTACACTTGTGAATCTATCTGTATGGTAATTTCCAACCAGCTGACAACTGCCTAGGGTATGGTCCCACCCACTATGGGCTGGATCTTCCCACATCAGCTAATCTCTCACAGGCTTGTTCAGGGTTCGCCTTAATTAATTCTTCACAGATCTATTCAAAGGTTCTGTCTTCAATTGTCAAGTTGGCTTCTACAGCTAACTGCCATCCTGCCAATGAACCACGCTCACTTCAGACGTGGAGAAGCATGGCATGCCCTGGTCCTCGAGCCAAGTAGTCTCACCTGGCGATCCCTCCTTGAGCCCACTCTCAGACACTTGGGGTGGTCTGAGAATACCCCTGCCGCAGTTACTCTGTGTGTTGCTGATAAATTCACAAGCAAACAGATTAAGGAAACAAGGGGTTTTGTTCTGGCTCACGATTCTTGGTTACAGTTCCTTGTCCAACTTGGCAGGACCACTAAAAAAGGCATGATCCTCACTTTCCAGACCAGCATGTCTGGCCAAATATATTGAAAGATGCCAACTTCCTTAACCAGCTCCCTCCATCTTATTTACCTGCCAGAGATTAGTCCCACCCACCATGGACTGAGCCTCCCCATAAATCAGACAACCTCCACAGGCTTGCTCAGGGCCTTACCCAACCACTCATTCTTTACAAATGTGCCCAGAGTTGACACCTGTGTCTGACTATGACAGTCCCTTGCCAACATACCACATTATTTCCAAAGCAGCCAAACATTCAGCCCCAGTGGCCAAAGTGGCCTCAGGAAGCACAGAGAACAACACACAGCTGGCACTTAGCCTGTCTCACTGACTCTTCTCCAGCCCGAAATAACAGAACACCCCACCAAGGTCAGCAGCCCCAGGCAGGCTCAGCAGTGTAAGACCTGACCAGCAAATGGAGTGACAGGTCTCTGATGGAGTTCCCACTTCCTGGGAAAGCTCCTGAGCTTTGCTCATGGGGTGAGCTGTACTCAGGACTGTGTATTTTTCACCAGATTCCCCGTGGACTAGGTTTCTACCTGCATCGTAGAGAAACAAGTGAATGAAAAGCTCCCCGAGGCCCAGCCCATTCTTGCTTATCTGTGTGATGCCAAGCAGGCCACAGACCTTCTTTGAACCTGTTGGCCAAAGCAGGGATACAGGAACCTCGCTTGGGGGAATGGGGGAGCGGCCTGGCGAAACTGGAGGCACTTTGGGAGGGTGACTAGCCCTGGATCAGGCCTAGCAAGCCTTGGGCCCCACCCTCTACGGCTTGGGACGCTGTCCAATCAGCACCTGGGAGAAATCAGCTCCAGACTGTGCAGCCTCTCTTTAGGGTATTGAACCACAAAGTAACCAGGCAAAAAAATTAATAAATAAACAGTAAAGAAGAGCTCATTGAAGGGACAGGGAGGTGGGGTGAGGTTCTGCAGATGGCACACTACAGAGGGACTTGCTTGCCCCCTGTGCCAGTTAGATAGATGTCAGCTTGACAATTGGGTGCTGAGCCTTTAGACACATTTGTGAGGAATTGATGGTTGTGGCCAGCCCTGAGCAAGCCTCGGAGGTTCTCTAGTTGGTGAAAGAAAACCCGTCCCATGGTGGGTGGAACAATTCCCCAGGCCGGTGGATAAGATGGAGGGAAGCGGTTCAGTAGCTTGGTATACCTCGCAGTCTGGCAGATGAGACAGTTTGCCCTTCTCAGCGATTCCTGTGTCTACGGTGTGGCCACTTCCCTCTGTTCAACTCTCCTGCCAAGCTGGACAATGCGCTGTAACCAAAAGCTGTAAGTAAGAATAAAACCCCGTTTGGAGCAGAGCAGGACTTGTCAGTGAGAGGCCGGTCTGACATTCAGAGCCGCTGCAGGAGAAGGTAGTCTGAACTGCATAGCAGCCAACAGGACCCCTGGCCCTTTTGTAGGGAGCCCCAGAGCCTCAGATACCATGATAATAGGAGGCACAGCAAGGCCGTCCTGGTATTGGAGATGCAGCCAACCATGAGGCAGTGACAGGCAGCTGAGCAGGGACCTCATGGAGCTAGAGTAGCTGCTGTGTTCCTAGTCCTCTTGGTGCCAGGAGGAAAAGCAAGGTTTGCCCTTGCAAGTGCCCAGGTCCTGCAGAGTGCCCAAGCAAAGTGGAAGGTGCTCACAGGTCCTCAGGGACAAGAGCCCAGTGTGAAGACCATCAGCTTGGTGCCCCTGCTCTTCTCCCTCCCAGGAGGGGGCTTGGCCTCTCTTCTGCTTCTCAATGGGGAGGGCAGACAGACTCTCCCAGCGGCCTGGTGTCGGACCCCCTGCTGGATGTCCCACTTTCTTCTCCATTCCCATCCCATCCCGGCTCTGGGCCCATCCCACTCTGTGCTTCCTGAGCCCAGCAGAGTCCTGCAGAGCATGTCCCTGTGAGAGCAGGTGGCCACAGGCGACCCCTGAACGGTCTTGCCTTCACAGCGCCTTGCTGCAGAGCCCGCGGGCAGAGCACCCCAAGAGGTGCGTGGGCACTACCAGAGCGCTGTCAGCACCCACCTGCCAGGACTTTGAGGCCTCTCAGCATGTCTCTTCTCTAGGGGGTCATGCAGGAGACCATGGCCTCCGCCCACGCATCTGTCTCACCGCCTCCTCTAATCGCCCACCTTAAGCAACTCCTTGATTCAAGGGTCTCTGCTGTGACCTTCCCTGAACACATGCCCCACACTTACCTCCGCAAGCACGCCCACGGCACAAACATCCCGCACACTCTCCTCCCCCACATATACACGCAGCACAAACATGCCGCACGCTCTCCTACACGCCCACAACTCAAATGTGCAAGTAGAGGAGAGGTTGGAGCAAGTGCAGCCATGGTTGAGGTCAAGGATGAGCCTGCCCCGCTGGCTCTGCCTGAAAGACCAGGACTCCAACAGCACAGACAGGCAGACAACAACCTTCAGACAGGAGAACAACCTTGGAAATCCCTCTGGCCTGGGGGTCCCCGAAATGGAGCCCCGCATTCTTGACTCTCCCCACAGTGCGGACAGAGAGCACTCTACCAAGTGCAGAGGCTGAGAGGTCTGGTTCCTGCAGGTGTGGCTATGACCCACTGGTTGCCCTGTTCAGCCCGCCGAGGGGAGCAATGGCTTTTGTCCATGAAGGAGGAGGATGAGCTGGATCTTTTTCTGTCTTTTCCTGAGCAGCGACCCTTCCCATGGAGCTCAGCTCTGTGCAGAGCACCTGGACCACCCATGAGGAGGTAAGCCTACAGGTCTGGCTCGCTTGGCACGGTGGCAGTGCTCAGCAGGTTGGATGTCAGGATTCACAGTCCCACCCCACTTTCCTACTATTCCTTCGGGTTTGCCCCGAGACCCCATCTTCCATCCAGGCTGTGATGGAGAGGCAGGATCTTCCCACCCTCTGCACCTTGTCCTAGCCGGAGGAAGGAGGGTCCTCGTGTGACTGACAGCGCCGCTCCCATGTCTCTTCACCTCCTGTCTATCAGCACATCTCAGTTCTCCTGTCCGCCTGCTGATGCCTGCTCACTGGACAGGCCTCTGTGAGTGCCGCAGGCAGCCATGAGCCACTATTGAACCGCAGCCTTTCCATAAGTGGACACTGGACCCCATTCAGCCGCACATACACCTCACATCTCAGACAGGGAAACTGGACCCCCAAATCTCCAGCCTAGAAAAGCAGGCTGTTTTGCCTTTCTTAGTACCAGCCAGGAAAGAAGGGGTGCAGGTGGTTCATCAGAGAGGGGATGGGGTCTGCAAATGGGGTGGAGCTAAAGACGCGCTGCCCCATCACGATTGCCTCCTGCTTCTATCCCTCTCGGGTCTGCTCAACAGCCGCTCTCTGCACCGCCCCCATGGTGACGGGCCAGCTCTGGGGTGGAAGGCGGTAGATATTGACGGCATGGGGCGACCGTTGCTGTATTTATAGGGCTGGAGATAAAAATAAAGTGAGGAGGAGCCCGCTGAGTCATGGCAGTGCTCACGGGGTGGGCTCTGCCTCTTGCCTGATGCTGAGTCTTGGCCAGGATGGGTGAGGGGGCGGGGAATGGGGACCGGGGACCAGCCGTGGGTGGCAGGCAGCGATGTGTTCCAAGAGCGAGCAGCCCACCAAACTTGGAGCCGATTCTCCACAACCACATTCCCTCTGCTTCTCTGATCAAGGCTTCGCTACAGCGTGCCCTGCGGGTGAGGCTCAGTGTATGAACAGGGCAGGGCTCAGCATGTGCGTAGGCCCAGGGCTTCGTATATGGCCAGGTTCAGAATTCAATATGTGAGCAGGCTCAGAGGGCCCAGTAGGGAACCAGACTCAGAGTTCAGTGTGTGACAAGGGTGCACACTTAATGTGTGACCTGGGTCAGGGTTCAGTATGTGATCTGGCTCAAAGCTCAGTAAGTGACCAAAGTCAGGGCTCAAATATATGACCAGGCTCAGGACTCAGTATATGACCAGGGTCAGGCTCAGTGTGTGAGCCCAGGGGTCAGTGTGTAACTTGACTCTGGGCTCAGTTTGCATGGGACCAAGCTCAGTGTGTGACCTGTGTCAGGGTCAGTGTGTGACTAGTCCCAGAGTGATCGGGCTTAATATGTGCACAGCGTCAAGCTGTGTGTGGAACCAGACTCAGGGCACAGGATGTGAAGAGGATTAGGGGGCTCAATATGCCACCAGGGTCAGGTGGGAACAGGATCAGGCTGCAGTGTGGGGGCAAGGATGACGCTTTACCCTGGTTGAAGGCTAGGAGGTGCTGCTGCGATCCTGAACACAGGCAAGATTGGTCTTCACAGTCTGCTGTAGAAACTAGCCTGGCCTTGAGGCATCCCCTGCAGGCATTCTGAAGGTGTGCTGCATGTCCCGGGGCACTGGCAGGGTTCTCTGCACTGCCAAGGCTGTGGCATGTATCTCCCTGCTTTCCTCCTGTGCCTGGGCTGGGGGCAGATCACGCTCAGATGAGACATTGGAATGTCTCCTGGGGGTTCTCAAGGGCTCCTGCCTTTATCCCCAAGTCTATCCCCTTTTTACCCTTGCAACTTTGGGTGGCTTCATGGGACCACTGAGCCCTGTTCCTGGTCACATGCTCAGTTCTGAACCTGGTCACACATGGAGTCCCGATCCTGGTCACATGCTTAGTTTTAATCCTAGATACACACTGAGTCCTGCTCCCAGACACACAGTGTTATGGTTTGCAGTGTGTCCCCCACAGTCTCATGTATTTGGGAAGGTCATGGCACCTTTGAGAGGTGTAGCCTTGCTGGAGGAAGGCAGTCACAAGGGGTAGGCCTTGAGGTGGATAGGTCTTAACCTATCTCCTAGAGAAATCTGCTTTTGCATCAGGCAGTCTTGTAGCTCTCAGTCTCCTGGATGAATGCACTGTGACCTAGGCTTCCTCCAGCTTCTGCCATTAGCCATGCTGCCTCTGTCATGAAAGGCCATTTCTCCCTTCTGGAACCATAAGCTGAATAAATCTCCCTTTCTCCCTTAAATTGCTTGACTTTGGGTGCTCTCTCACAGCAACAGAAAAGAGTAACTAGTACACACTGAGCCCTGATCCTATATGCACATTGAGTTCTGCTCTGGACCACTCATTGAACCTTGACCTTGCTCACATGCTGAGCCCTGACCATGTTCACACACTGAGTCCTGATCCTAGTAACAGACTGAGCCTGGATCCCACTCATACACTAAGTCCTGATCCTCCTCACATGCTGATCCCTGACCTTGTTCACACACTGAGCACTGATCATCCTCACACACTGAGCCCTGATCCTAGTCATACACTGAGCCCTTTTCCTAGTCACACAGTGGGTTCTGAACCTGCTCACATTCTGAACCCTGATCCTAGTAACACACTGTAATGGCTACTCTTAACTATTGCTGTGAGAGAACATTCAATCAACTTTAGGGAGAAAAGGAGGTTTATTCAGCTTACGGTTCCAGAGGGAAGGTACAGTCTCTCAAAGCAGAGGTGGCATGGCTGGCTGGCCAAAGCTGGAGGAGGCTAAGTCACTGCAGACATCTTGGAAGCTGAGAGCTGCAGACTGCTTGCTGCAAAGGTAGACTTCTCCTGGAAGTAGGGTGGGACTAATCCACCTCAAGGCCCACCCCTTGTGACTTCCTCCAGCAAGGCTCCACCTCTCAAGGTGCCATGACCTTGCCAAACACATGAGACTGTGGGGGATACATTTCAAACCATGATACTCCACCCCTGGCCCCCACAGGTTCATTGCCATCTCATTATGCAAACCATACTCAGCCCAATTTTAAAAGTCTTCATAGACTACAATGGTAGTCCCAACAGTCCAATAGTCTAAGGTCCAAAGCCTCCTGTAAAATCAAAAGACAAGTTACATACTTCCAATATACAATGTCACAGAAAAAACATTCCCATTCCAAAAGGAAGGAATGGCACATCCAGGAAAGATCGGTCCATAACAAGACCAAAAACCAGCAGGACAAACCCCAAATCTTGTAGCTCCAAGTCCAACAGGTGAGCCTCTCCTTGAAATCATCTCAGTTCCAAAGGGCTTTGGTTCCATCCCTCCAATGCAGCTGCCCATAGAGTACTTGGTCTCTTGAGCTGACTCCTCCCAGGGTATGCAGCTCTCCTTGGCAGGTGTCCGACGTTGTGTCTGGAATCTCTAACATCTTTACTTCTCAATGGCAAACCAAGCTTTAACTCCACAGTACAATCTGCCCTTCTTGGGCCTCTAAACTGCAGGCTTCTTGCCTCATGATGCCTGGATTCTGCCAATTTTTGAAATCTTGAGGAGGATTCCATGATCTCCTCCCTCTTGCATCACTGATGCCTCTAAAACCAGAACCACGTGGACGACTTTGCCAAGACTGGCCCCTTTGAATCACAGCTAATTCTGCTTCTCTATGTTGACCATCTCTTTCACTCCTGGGCAGTTGCTTGGTAAGAGAAACCAACTCTTCCTTTGGAACTCCACCCTTTAGCTCCAGTCTTTTGAAAGGATTTGCATTCTTATGAGTGGGAGCCTTCCCTGAGGATCTTGCCCTCAAGCTAAGGCCTCTCCTATTATTCAAATTAAGAGCAGGCTTTGATTTACAAATGGACCTAATCTCTTCAACAGCCATTTTGTTCTCTGCTTCTTCCTGGTTCAACTCTTTAAGTTTGCCATTGTATTTTTCATCATTGGATCTTACAGTTTTTGTTTCTTCCCGCCTGATTCTTTGCTCTTTTTCATAACTCTGAAGACAACTAAAAAGTAGCCATATCACATTGTCAAGACTACATTGCTTTGAAATTTCCTCTGCCAAGCACTCCAGCTTAACTTCAGGCAAGCTTTCAGGACGAAGGCAAAACTTCACTAAACTCTGGGCCAACACATTGCTCCATGTGTCACTCGTCCAGTTGCAAACACAGTCTCTGTTCCCCTCTGGACCATCACAAGCTGGGCTTCCACTGTCTGCATCATTCACAGCATTGCTGTTCTCTGAGCTCTCACAAGAAAGGCCCCTTTGGCCCAACCGCCGAGACGCAAAGACTTTCCCAGCACAAAGTCTCAAAGTTCTCCCTATTTCTCCCAACAAACAGTTCCAAAGGCACACTAGCCACATCACAGCATTGGCCATACTTCTGGGTACCAACTTCTCTCAGCTTCACAAACAACTTCACGTTGTGGTACCAGCTGTTTTTAATCTCACAGCAATACTCCACTACCCGGTACCAATTTCTGTAACTGATTACTCTTAACTATTGCTGTAAGAGAACACCCAAAGTCAATCAACTTTAGGGAGAAAAGGAGGTTTATTCAGCTTACGGTTCCAGAGGGAAGGTACAGTCTCTCAAAGCAGAGGTGGCATGGCTGGTAGTCAAAGCTGGAGGAGGCTAAGTCACTGCAGACATCTTGGAAGCTGAGAGCTGCAGACTGCTTGCTGCAAACGCAAACTTCTCCTGGACGTAGGGTGGAACTAATCCACCTCAAGGCCCACCCCTTGTGACTGCCTTCCTCCAGCAAGGCTCCACCTCTCAAGGTGCCATGACCTTGCAAAACACATGAGACTGTGGGAGACACATTTCAAACCATGACACACACTGAGCCCTGACCCTGCTTGCACACCGAATACTGGCCCTGCTCTGGTCTTTACAGCATGGACCACACCTAGAAAGCTAGAATAGGGCTGGAAGCAAGAGCATGCGTAATGGGGACATGGAAACAAGGAACCAGGTCAAGAGGGCAGGGAGGGTGCGGCCAGTGGAACAGGAAGTAGTACGTAGCCAGGACTGGGCAGGACCAGTGGCAGGTGAGACTTAGAAGGTTCACATCTGGACACAGGGTGCACTGCATGAAGTCCTGTGCTCAGATGGGGAAGTTACCAGGCTGAGTCTCAGGCCTAGAGGACTCAATGGACCATGACATGAGATTGGTGTCACCAGGAACCCTGGATGCTGTCTAGGGTGCCATGCCCAGAACCTCATTATTTTCATCTACCTACAGTCACTTACCTGGATGCTCTGGTCTGCAATCCATTCTGAGTGTCTATCTTGTAGGGTACATCTCCCACACTAACTCCCTAGAACCCTCTACAGGCAGGTCAGACCCAACCTTCACCGCCTCTCTGTCTGGGGGGGTCTTCTGAAAGGGGCAGAGAATGGGCCAGCCATGGTATCAGGGCTGCCAGAGGTGGGACGAAGCTTTGACCCAGCCCGTGAGTCAGAGCAATGAAGAATCCTGGGTCTGGGAAGATGAAATGAGATGCATGGAGGCAGATACCACCTTCTGCTTGGAGATGTCTGGGTACCCTGGGGAAGCTGGGCAGACAGGCGAGCAGGTCTGTCTCGGTTGAAGGCACTGAGGTTCCTAGCTCTAGGTAGGCCAATGTGTGCACACTCCACCTCCCCTTCCTACCAAGTGTGACTGTAAAACCCAGTGCATAGGAAGCAGCCATTTAAGATGCAGCAAAGTGCATGTGGACACGTGCACCTGGGCAGAACTGGAAGGCTGATGTCATGCCCAAGCCGACCTGAGACCCCTTCTTTCTGCACCCCTCCAGCTGTGCTCAGCACCAACAAGGAGACAGGGAACGTTTCCAGTCCTGGTTTAGAGAAGGGGTTCCTGATACTCCGAGAGAGGGGATCCCCACTGACTTCATTCTGTGACGTCCAGCCTAGCACCTATGCCATCTAGCTGCAATGGTCTGTGTGATGGCGCCACGGGGCCCAGCAGCTCAGGGTCAGGGTCGGGTGTCCCCCCTGAAGTTTTGTCCACTGCCCCTGGTCCACATGGGCGTAATCGTGGGAAGTGCTTCAGCAGTGCTGGTGATGAGCCTGCTCCTGAGACAGAACACCGAAAGGTACTCAGCAGGAGCAGACAGCCCGAGCCAGAGAGATCCTAGCACTGTTTCTAGGGGTCTGAGGTCAACCCCATCTGAGTATGCACAGAGGCCTGAGCCATGCCCCTAGGGACAGCCACTGCCCGCACCCCAGGACAGCCACAACTAGCTCACACACAGGACAGAGCCACAAGGTGCAGAGCTGCACAATGCACATGATTTCACATGATACAGAGCCACACAGTACAGAGCCATACACTGTAGAGCCACACAGGGTAGAGCCACATGGAGCAGAGCCACATGGGGCAGAGCCACACAGAGCAGACGGGTTTCAACAGCCAGCTGGCACAGAGTCACAACCTATCAAAGGCTGGGCAGAACTGGCAGCAGAGACCCACCATGGTCTCCATCTCCTCACGTTCAGACCAGAGCCATATCAAATAATGCTCAGACTTCCCAGGATACCATCCGAATGAACGGGCATGTGAGGTCAGAGAAGGATGATACACACAGAACAAAACAAGAGACATTGACTTGAAGTGCTGCCAGGGTTGGGTTGTGGCAATGGCTTCAAAGTGGTTATAGAAATGATCCAATGAGGAAAGATAAACCCTAGAGATAAGCGATATGTAGAAAAGCTCAGAAAGAAGGGACTAAGAGATGAAAATCACTGTGTCTAGCAGCCCGGGGAAGACAGTCAGGGAAATAAGCAGAGAACATCCCCAGCCATGGCTGGACCACAGAACCATCCATGATCCATGGCTGGTCCACAGGAACGTCCCCAGCTGCGGTTCGTCTCGAGAATATCCTTGAGCCATAGCTGATCTGCGAACTATGCCAGGCTATGAGAAGACAAGAGCCTACTGGATGTGAGGTGAGACCCTCAGGGGCCCATGTTCCTAGACCCAGAGTCCCCCAAGGATGAGCAGCGTTTGATGCAGGAAAAGGGAATTGAAGAGATTGAATAAATTTAGTAAAATACAAAATTACAGATTCAGAATGCAAACAAGTAGCAAGCAATGTCCATGAAGAAATGTATTCTTACAACCCAGACTGCTGGGGCCAGCAGGTGGGCGCAGCAGGTAAAGGGTGAGGCTTAAGCCTGACACCCTGAGTTTGATTCCTGGAACCCAAATACAGGCAAAAGGAGCAGCAACTGCACAAAGCTGTCCTCACCTGAATCCTCTGTGCCCAGGACACAGAGGTCCCTAAAGTTGGAGGATGGGGGGGAGCGCCTCTGCAGCCGACGTCGTTCCTTGGGGCACAGGTGTGGGGAGCTCCAAGACTCTTGCAATACATACACACACATGCACACGAACACACATGCAGACATACATACACACACAGACACAGGCAGATACACACACACATACAAATACACATACACACAGAGACACATGCAGACACACACACACACACACACAGAATGATAGTAATAAAAATTTTAAAACTCGAACTGCTGAAAGCCTTTGCCTGGCATGCAAATCATGATGTCCATGCAGCACATCAACTGGGTGCCACACTGTGATCCCAGCACTGGGGACGGGGAGACATGGGGGAGGGTCAGAAGTTCAAGGACATCTTTGGCTACAGAGGAAGTGCAAGGCTAGCCTGGGATTGGGACCCTGTCTCAAATAAGATGAAAGAAACGAGAGAGAGAGAGAGAGAAAAGAGAAGGAAAGGGGAAAGGGGAGGAAGAAACTAAGGAAAGGAGGGAGGGAGGGAAAAAAAGGACCAAAAATTGCTTTAAAAAAAATACTGAAGGGCAAGAAGTCTTGAAGGCAGACAAAGAAAATAAGATTATTTAAAAGAGAAAAATCTCACAGCTTTGTGTGCAGCTGCACACTGCAGGCCGGAAGCCCCGGCCGGAAACCCGGAAGCAGCCTTTAGGGATGCCTACCAGGGAGGCGTTCTCAGGCATGTTAACCTCAGAGACACGCTACTGTTTCTGCGGCTTCCTGTGAGATGATTACCACTTTGAAGTAAAAAACTAAGAAGAAAAAGACAAAAGTCTGGACCAACCTTTAAGACACTGAGCATCATTAGCCGCTGCGGACGAGCAGCTTCTAGCGAGGATGAGAACCCATCTCACCCTGAAAGAGAAAACAGGTGCTAGTGAGAGCGGGGAGCAGTGAGGGTGCAGGGGGGTTCAACCACTCCAGAGAGCAGCGTGGTGGATTCTCATAAGGAATCCCACACCAGGCAGCTCCTGCGTGAAACTCCAGTGTTCACAGAAACCCGCAGCTTCTTGCGTCGTCCCCAGATGGAAGCTACCTGCACCTCCAAGCAGGTGGATGCTACAGAGGATGATGGCACATCCATGCACTGCTACCCTCAAGGAGGAGTGCCAGGGCAGGAGCTGGTGGCCCAGGACACAGAGGTCCCTAAAGTTGGAGGATGAGGGTTGGCACCTCTGCAGCGGGCGGCGTTCCTTGGGGCACAGGTGTGGGGAGCTCCAAGACTCTTGCAATGGCATCATGGGTGCTGATACCCAGTAACTCTGGCATATTCCTCCTGGCCTCCACTCCTGCGTCCCCCCCCCCAGAGTCTTGGCTCCCCCATGCCACAAGGCTGGACACCCTCCCAAAGAAATGAGAGATGGGACTTGATATCACTGAGCACTTACTTACTGCCCACTTCCAAAGCCACCAGCTCACCAACCTACACATCCCTTGAGGTAGAGCTGGGAGTCCAGCCAAGGACAGGATGAGTGAGGCAGGAGCTAACTAACTGGACTTGAAGCTCGCGTCCCATGTGGCATGCAGTGTCCTGGTCCAGGCCTGCTCCCAACGCCCCCCAACCACATCTGCCAAGGCCGGACTATGATCAGTGAACCTGAGGAGCTGGAAACCAAGGCAGCAGCCCCAAAGGTCAGGGCTCACTGGGTGTGGCTTTGCCTGGTAGACCGCTCCCTTCTGCTAGCAACTCATGAGTAACAGTCAAACTAGGTTGTGCTAAAATCTCACCGGGGCTGCAGCAGAGGACTTGCTAATTAGTTAAATGACACTTTGGAGCCTGGCGTGGCCAGTGAGTGTGAATGAGCCTGCAGATCCCAGGAATCAAGGGCGAAGCAGAGGGTAGAAGGTGGCAGTGAGGGTGAAGGCAGGGTGATGTGGAGGCTGTGCCTGGCCCTTCCTGCTAGCCTCGCGGCCGGGGGGGGGGGGGGAGTGCGCTTTATCCCTCCTTTGCCCACGCAGGCCACTGTGTCTTCTCTGGACAGTCGACAGTGGGCTGATATTGAAGGGCAGCTACTGGGAGTCCTGGTGGGCACAGCCCAGGCCAGATTCGGGGTCTTTCCATCGTAGTACTCCCTGTCTCTGCTGTCCAGGACAGCAGCCCTCACTTCTGGAACCTTTCCATATCCCAAGTCCCTCATTGCTCCCCTGCCCTGAATCTAAGCTCATGTCCAACTCGCCAGACTGGTTTGACGTAGGATGGATGCTGAAGCTCATATATACATGTGGAACACATGCATGGGACAAACCTGCAGCCACGTGCCAGCATGCCATGCTCTTCCTACTGATCCAACAGAAACTGATGCCATGGGGTGGGGTAGGGAATGAGCCAGGGTCCAGCCAGAGATAAGGAAGGCGAGTTGACACAGAAGGGGAGGTCAGGTGTGGCCAGGGTGGAAGTTGGGGTATTATATTGGGCTCCCCCTCTCCTGGAGTCACTCATGGCTAGGGCTCCCACAAAACCTTAGCCCTCCTCCTGCTGCCCTATCAGGCTCCAAGACTCCCAGGGGCCTTGGGTAGCCCAGATCACAAACATTCTTGGGAACTGGCAATAGCCCAACTCTCATTGTCAAAGCCCCAGAAATTTTCTGGTGCGGTGGCCCATCAGGATCCCTGATCTTGGTGTCGGCTCTGGAACAGGTTAGCTGACTCTTTCCTGGGTCTGAGGGGATCTAAATCCCAGTGTGGGCGTCATAGGTAGATATTGGTGTCAATTTGGCAGCAGCAGGATCTGAGCTCTGGGCACACTTGTAAGAAATTAGCACTTGAGGGGCTGGAGAGATGGCTCAGGGGTTAAGCCTCTGCCTTGCAGGCGGACGGTCCTGAGTTTGGATCCTAGACCCCACGTATAGACGCCAGGCAGAAGTGGGGTGGTGGCCTGTGTTTCCGGTCTGGTAGAGCGGAGCCTGTGAATCCCGGGGCAGAGTAAACAAGGAGGAGGTGGAGGTGTCCACGGTGGTTCCCGAATTCATCCGTGGTTCTACACACACACACACACACACACACACACACACACACACACACGCACACATACATACACACACGCACACACACGCATACACGCACAATTGAATAAATAATAAATAAAAAAATTAAAAAAAAAAGAAATTAGCATTTGAATTAAGCCCTGAGCAAACCTGCAGGAGATTGTCTGATTTATGGGGAGGCTCAGTGTGGTGGGCAGGACTAGTCCCTGGGCAGGGGAATAAGATGGAGGGAACTGGTTGAGTAAGTTGGCGTCTTTCTGTGTGCTTGACCAGACACGCTGGTCTGGTGAGTGAGGATTGTCTTTCTCAGCAGTCATAGGATTTGGTGTGGCCAGTTCCCTGAGCCCTTGGAGTTGGTGTGGACTCTCCTGTCCTGTAACTAGATAATCATAAACCAGAATAAGACCTCCTGTTCCTTATGCCATTTGGTCGTGAGTTCATGGGCAACATGCAGAGTAATGGCCAGAGTGGGTCTCTGAACCTGACCTCCTCTCTAAGGAAGTCCAGAGGCCCAGGTCCGTCCTGTTCGGGTGATTCCCCCAAAACCCACCATTCGGGTCACCTGACCTAAGTCCAGACCCAGAGGCCACCGCTGGCAGTAGGCCTGGGAGGTCAGCGCCCAGCAGCCTCAGCTAGAGAGTGAGAGAGCTCAGTACCTCAGAGTCCCCGTGGCTGCTTGTCCTCTGTGACCATGGACGGTAGGGTGGGTGGAGCTGGCCTCACATCTAGTCTCCTTTTCTTTGGGGGCCCTGTCTTTTCCCACCTTCGCAGGGTTGGGGAGCTGCTGTTCTTCACGCTATCTAAATCTGGGGCCTGTAGGTCGCTGCGGCCGCAGGCACTAAGGAGGTCAGCCCGGAGTGGCCGAGTTACACAAGCCTCGGCCCTCTCCTGACCCACATCGCCCACCTGTCCCTCCAGGCTGGGTGGAGAGAGCATTCAGGGTGTGATGCTGGGCTGTGGGGTGTGCGTGGGCGCATGTGAGACCGCGCCTCTGCACCTGGGGGCACACACGCCCTGGCACACTGTCTTGCGGACACATCCTCCACACCAGGCTCCAGGTACCCCCTGGCCCAGCGGGAATTTTTCCTGCCTCGATCCTAAGTTGTCCTCTTGGAACCTGCAGGCTGCACCCCCACTGCGTGCAGTCTGTGTGCCACGTATGCACCCTTTGCCATCCACAGTCCCCTAAATGGGATGGCGTGACTGGGAGTGACACCTCAAGAAAACATATGCTTGGGGCAGGTGGGGTCAGCCTGGCCTCCGACCTTCAGGGGTTACAGCTCGGTCGGGCAGAATGGGACCGGCTCTTCCCACAGCTCTGTGCCGTGGCCAAGTGCCTGAGCCTGCTCGCTGTGACCTTGGCACCAGGGCTGACTGCCACCCTGCCCTCCTGCCGGCGTGGCTGCATCACCATCCTGACGCTTGCCCACATCCAGTTGCAGCTGGTATTGGGGTCACTGTCAAGTACCGGAAGCAGGACCACAGTGATCCCCCCTTTCACCTGTGTCTCTCTCATGGCCTCTGGGAGTATTGAGCATCATCAGTCACCACCTGGAACCTGCGTGGGTGCAAGTTACCCACCTGCAGCTGGTCTCGTGCAGTGCCAGCCATCCATCCGTCTGCAGCAGGCCCGACGTGGACCAGGTGAGGCTCCGTGCTGTACGCCTGGGTCCTTCTCCTGTGTCCACACAGCACCAAGGCAACAAGTGGGTGTGTACCCCCCACGTCCAGTAGCTCCCTCTCTGCTAATTCCCTAAATAAACACTAATGGTTGCTGCTCAGGCTGGCTGGGTTAGGTTTTGTTGCCTGTTTACTTTTTCCTCTTTGCTTCTAATTCCTCTTTTCTGCCCTCTAAATTGGCACGGCGCAGGGAATTCACAATTCGCCCCCCTCGCTCCAACTCAGCGCACTCTCCTCTGCTGCCTTAATTATCTAATTTGTAATATTCAATCTCCCCTCCCTTTCATCTCTCTCTGAACACCCAAACCAGTTAAAATAAATATGTATTTTTAATTTCCAGGCGCCTAATTCAATCTGGCAGGCGATGGCCCCCACTCAACAGTAAGACCCAGGACGACACCCACCAGGCCCACCGTCCTCTTTCCGGCCTGCCGTGGACTCGGGTGGCGAAGGCTGAAGCCATGGGCCCGGGACCAGGAGAGGCTTCTGAGCTGAGTCCTGAGACCCAGCAGGTCTGTTCTCTCTGTCATCTCTCCGGGGCCTGGCTGAGGGTGCACCCTCTGTGGACGAGGGCACCCGGGCTTAGCAGAGAAATGTCCCAGACTCAGGCTGTGCAGGCAACAGCAGCCCTCCTGGCATCATCCCTCATGCCCTCTGCTTCTTCAGCAGGGTGGGCTGTTCTTCCTTTCGACACCCCAAGGCCACTGCCAAATGCTGTTTTCTCCAGATGCCATGTTGCCCCATCTTCCCACCTTCCCTGGAGCCTGACAAGAGAGTCAAGCCATGGCCCGGGGGCACGGGAACAGGAGCAACGCCTGGGGGCAGAGGCCAGAAGGGCCAGGGAGGCAGAAGCTCTGTCCTGTGCCCCTGGCCAAGCTGGTGCTGAAGGACTGGGGAGCTCACCCAGGGGAACCTCAGAACCCCATTCGAGAAGACCTGCAACTCCCACCTGATCTGAATGGCAGACCTCGAGGTGATGTCTCTCATGGGTTTGGTTCATCCACTTCCTCTGGGCACATCTGGCCAAATGAGAGGTATTGGGGGGGGGTCAGAAAATGAGGTGCAGGGGAAGGTGAGGTTCCAAAGTCACCAGGTCCCCCAGGTACTTAGATCAGGGGACATCAGAGCCACCTTCTCTCTGGCCGGCCACAGCTGCCTTAACCAATACTCATAGGATGTGGCACTTGGGGCTACTCAGGCCAGGTCCTACTCCTGGGTGCTTTGACACTGAGGACACCAGGGTCTCTGGTCCCTTCAGCTTCAAGGCCAGCAGGGAATCAGCACAGGCAAATGCAGATGAAAGGTGCAGCGAGATGCATGCCCGCGCCCTCCAGGCAGGGCTGATTAAAATGAGATGCTGACGTTGCCTGCCCACCCTGTGTGAGCAATGGCCGCCCTCCACATGGCACGCCTCTATTGAGAGTGCTGGAGAATAAGTCTTTACACCATTGACCATCCCTGACTGCCAGAGATCCCCCACAAGACTGAGGAGGTGTGGTGAGCCCTAACCAGAGAGGGAGTGGTGAGGTCTGGCCTCACCCTGACCTGTCCTTGGTGTTTCACATTCGACTCACTGATCTATGCAACGGCAGGGAAGTTGAAACTGAGGAAATGGCATCTGGGATCTGAGATGGGTAGAAGACATGCCGTGCATTCCTACAGTGGAGCACTACACAGCCACGAGAATGAGCGAGCACAGAGCCACAGTGTTGCTGGAAATTCATCTCACAGCAGAGAACATAAAGGGCGAGAGGCTGAGCGATAACCTCTCAGGATGCCGGGATGAGTAAGGCTCCTCAGGAACCAGCAGACTCTCCCAGGTGCTATTCAGAAAGAGGTGTGGCCTGAGGTGTGGCCCAAAGTATGGGCTTGAGCAGTGGCCTGAGGCGTGGGATCCCACAAGATCCTTTCACTGCAGAAGCCTGAGGTCAGTGTGGAAGGTGGACTCAGAGCGGCCATGCATCCTGCTTACTTTTCAGTGTTGTTGAAATATTACATGAATTTTCAAGGGAAAGTTATCCCTGGTTACTCAGCCTGTGAGAAGCCAGCAGCACGTGAGCCTGGTCATATGGTGTCCTCCGGTGGGAAGCTCCTGGAGTCATGAGGTGTCCATTGCCCAGCGGCAGGAGTCTGGGAGGAACTCTTCCTGGGCTCGCGGCAAATGGCTTGAGCAGTGAAGCCCATGGCTCTCATGTCCTTGTCATGGCCCCTTGAAGGGATGATGGCTTCCTCCTTCCTCCTGCATGTGCCTTGAGCCTCTGTCAGCCCCTGGGGATGCACAACACCCCATCCTCGCCAGGACCCTGCAGGAACTCCCTCTCTGCAGCATGCGCTAAGGGACCTGAGGAGCAGTGAGAACAGACAGGACAGGAGAAGAGTCGTGACCTGCTCAGGGCCACTCCTACCCACGCTTGAGTGCACATGCAGGGGAATGTTTGCATGCGTGTACATACAGACACCGCTGCCTTCCAGGCTGGGCACAGTGTGGCTTAGAGGGAAACTGCAGACAGACAGCTGCCAAGAGGCCCAAGGCCTGTGTGACCAGCTCAGCTTCTGGGCAGCTTTAGCTGAGGATTGCGAGGAAGAAGGTCCAGACCCTGGGCCAAAACTGCAGAGCAAGGGAGAGCCGCCCACTCCCGACCACCAGCCTCCCATCTGTTCTCATCCTGACAGCGGCTAGGTCAGGAGTCCTGGGCCCAGCTCTGAGCTGGGAACTGGGATAGATGCACAAGAGTGTCCCCGCCCATCCAGAGGAATGCCAGGGCAGGAGGTGGAGCGAGCACCAAGAAGGGGCCATCATAACACCCTCCTGGAGATCCAAGCTAGAGGAGAGGATGGTGGGCTGACCACAGGCATGGAAGATGCTGACCAGGGCTGCAGCGATGGCTCAGGGATTGGTTAAGACTCCACCTCATGAGCAGAAGGTCCTGAGTTTGGATCCCAAGTCCCACATTAAAAATGTCAGCTGAAAACAGCTGCAGCCTGCACTTCCAGCCCTGGTAGGTGGAGCCTGGAAAATTCCAAAGTGAAGCAAAAAAGAGGTGGAAGCAATCTAAGGATGATTCCTGAAGTCACCCTCGGTCCTCCACAGAGACACATAGTGGCCTCTGATACACAGACAGACAGACAGACAGACAGACAGACAGACAGATAGATAGATAGATAGATAGGAAGAAAGGACCTTCTCAACAAAATAAAATGAAGTAAAGAGGCTGACCACTGTCTGTGGAGGCAACCTGCAGAGCTCCAGACTCTGGCTTTCTGGGTCATCCTGGATCAGGACCATTGTTTTCAGCACTGTGAAAATCACCATCGCCATCACCACCTCCAGCATCCCCACCATCCCCACTATCATCACCATCCCCATGACTACATCATCCCATGACCACATCACCACCACCATCGCCATCACTGTGACTGGACCATCATCATCAACACCACCACGTCTCCTGTTGACTACAGGCAGAGAACTTACCTGTATCCACAGCCACTAGAGGCGGGTGGTTAACGGCACAGCCCATTTGGCAGCTTGGTCTAAAAGGACGGGAGGTTTTGTCAGTCAGGTCGATTTGCATGTGACCATGTGATTTGCTACTTCTCAGTTTCCCCACTTTCCAAAGGAAGCTGCTGTGACCTCTGTGCAGCACAGCGTCCCTCTGGGAGCATTTGGCGTGCTCTGGAGCTAATGACGTGCCAGGCAGCTAGTGTCCAGGCCCACGGCAGGGGGGCTTTTTCCAGCGGCTGCCTCGCCCTCCGAGCACCGCACTCTCAGAGAATGTGGTTCCAGGAATCAACCCCAGAAGCTGGAAGATTGATTCTGTGGGTGACTGGAATGCAAACACTATGCAAATGTGAATGCAAATTCTCTGTGGTCCTTTGGGAGACCAGAACACAGTCCTCTGGAGTAGGCTGTGTTGCCTCTGAGCAAGCCAGACACGGCCTTAGGGAGCCAGAGGATGAAGGGAAAGACTTTGAACCCTCAGCGCTTGACTGAAAGCTCAACCTGCTGCCATTCCGGTCTTCAAAGACACCCAAGCTGCTCTTGCAGGTCGCAGCGTGTCCTTATCTTCCTCTTCTCACCCCCACCCCATTCTGTTCTGCTGCCCCCTCCCCTTTTCTATCCCCTCTCATCTCTCTCCTCCTCAGACTCTTTGCGGGCCTTGGACTGTCTAAGTGAGGGAGCTGGGTTTGGAGGAGCCACCGAGGTGCCACCTGTTATCCCACCCAACAGCCCCCACCACATCCGGCCTCTGGTGTTCAGTTGGATGGACAAGCAAAGCACAGATTGTCTTCCCTACAGGGAAAGGGAGGCATCCTTCCAAGGGTGCCATGCCAGGGCATGGAGCACACAGGACGGGGGCTTAGCTGGCAGACTATGGCCAGAGTAGTCAGCCCTGGAGGAGCAGTGCTTAGGGCACAGGGTGCTTGGGCACAGGGTACTAGGCACAGTGTGTTTAGACTCAGGGTGCTTGGGCACAGCATAGGGGAGGCCTGTACTGGGCAGAGCAAGTGCCTGTGGCCTGTTGGTGGTCTGCCCTTCCTCGAAGTATGGGGAGGTCAGGATAGGAAGCATTTCAGAATCTTTTTTCTTTTTCGAGACAGGTCCTGCAGCCAAGCCTTGAACGTAACCCTCGTGCTTCTGTTTCCTGGGTGCTGGGATAACATGCATGTGCCTATCTTTTCTGTTGCTGGGAGAAAATAACCAAAGAACTTCAAGGAGAAGGGGCATGCCGGGCCCACAGCTCCAGGTCACAGCCCATCCTGGCAGGGAAATCGCCGTGGCAGGTGCTGAGCAAGCTGGTCACATGTCATCACAGTCACGAGTGGAGGGCAATGAATGCTACCACTGTCGCTTCTGCTGCCGCTGTTGCTGCCACCTCCCCTCCTTCCTCTCCCTCCCCTCCCTTCCTCTCCTCCTTCCTCTCCTCTCTCCTCCCCTCCCTTCCCTCCTCTCCCCTCCCTTCCTTTGCAACATGCCATGTAGACAAGCCCGAGCACAAGGCACGATCCTGTTGGCATTGGGACAGCAGGCAGGAGCCGCCATGCCCAGCCAACATCTTTTGTTCTTTCCAACTGTGCAGCGAGTTTTCAGCTTTTTTGCCCTTTTTCTTATTCTTGGATTTTGAGCTCAAGGTGTGCCCCGGCAGGTCTTACTGATCAGACATGATGCTTCCCTGAGCCTGTGACTTTCCTCGCTGTCTTTACCCAGGTCCTTTGCACCGAGGTACTGCATTTTTCAAGGTCTTCTGTTTTATTCCACTGGATTACATAAGTCAGTTTTTGTGCAAGTGTGTGGTGTATCCCGGACCCCTGCCCTTCCTGCCCCTTCATGGCTATTCTTTGTTCCCTGCATTCTCTTCTGCTTTCCTCCTTGTGCATGTGTAGTTCATGAATCTGTAAGCTTTGCAACCACAAATGAGAGAAAACGTGGCGTGTTTGTTTTTTTGAGTATGACTCGGTTCACTCCGCGTGCTCATCTCCGTTGTACCTTCCCCTGCCAACACATCGGTATTCTTCTCTGCCGCGCCTAGACCACTGTGGATGGATGTTGACTGGTTCCGTAGCTGAGCGAATCAGATCACTCTGCAGGAACATGGACTTGAAAGTGTCTCTGTAACAGGATAACTGGGTCAGGACCCCCAGGAGGGTCCAGCTGGGTCACGTGGTAGGTCTACTGCTTTTCCAAGGATCGTCCACAGTGACATCTACGGCAGCTGGGCAGGTGCATGTCCCCACCAGCCACACAGACATCTGCCTTTGCTCCACCCGCCAGGTCTGTTGCCTTCCTAGTGGTTCCGTCTGGCTGGACGGTGGACTTTGGTCATGGACTTGGCGATGGACTCTGTGATGGACCCTGTGATGGACTCGGTGATGGACTCTGTGATGGACTCTGCGATGGACTCTGTGATGGACTCGGTGATGGACTCTGTGATGGACTCTGGGTGATGGACTCTGTGATAGACTCTGTGATGGACTCTGTGATGGACTCGGTGATGGACTCTATGATGGACTCTGGGTGATGGACTCTGCGATGGACTCTGTGATGGACTCTGCATGTGGTTGTGTCCACGGATGGTTTTGGATGAGAACCCTTTTTGTTGTTGTACGCTGTGTGGTCATTCCTGTTTCCTTTGCTGTGCCTACACGCTTTAATTTCACCAAGCCGACCCTTTGCCATGGGTATTCCTTCCTGAGAGACAGAACGCACTGGGTGGTGAGGACTCGGGCAGCCCCAGCAGCCAGCAGAGCTGCAGCACCTCGTCACACTTGTGGTTTGGACCAAAGTGTCTCCCCCAGGCCTATGGTACTGGAGCAGCAGAGTTTGCGGGTGGGGCTCGGGGAGGTGACCTTGGCAAGAGGGCTCTGACCCCACCATCCAGACCGTCAAACACCCAGCAGAGCTGTTTAAAGCAGGAGCGACTTTTTCTGGCTTTGGAGGTGACAGGGAGGATGAGCCAGATTGGCTCCTCTCAAGGTGGCCAGGGGGAGAGAGAGAGAGAGAGAGAGAACCTCTCTCCTGTTGTCAGGTCCCCAGTTCACTCCTGCTCCGGACATCTCGCTCTCTCCCTCCCTCTCCTGGCCACCATGAGGCAGGCAGCTGGACTCCAGGGCACTGTCTTCTGTTTCATCCTTGGGGCTGGCTGACCTCGGCCTAGAACTGTGAACCACACAAGCGCTCCTGCTGCAAGTCGGTTCCTCTTGAGTGACTCCATATAGGGACACGACATGACAATGCAAGTCATGCCCAACTGCTGTTCGGCAGATGTCCATAGCATGGTGTTGGCACCATTTCTAGATGACCGATCTCCCGACGCCCAACCTCCCGCCAGCGCTTCCCTGTCGTTAAGCACTTTCTTGCCCCGAGGAAGAAGGAGTTTTCTAGGCTCCTTGGTCTCCTGGCTGACTGACCACCTAGGGGATGGATCAGGTTTGCTCTGAGTCATAGGAGCAATTCTCTTGTGGGGTCACAAGACCCACTTCCAACCAATGACACGAAGACTCAGAGGGGACTATGTTGGCCTGGATGCTGTGGGGAGGGAGACACACACATGTGGATTGAACCTCTTGGGGCTTCAGCTTTCCTGCAGGTGAGAAGTTCAGGGTCTGAGGTGCCAGCAGCCTTCAGTGGGCCTCAGCTTGCAGACGCCCAGTCCAGTGTCCACTGTCCCTGCTTGTGAATGGGCCACAATATTCTTAGCCCACCGCCTCTTCACACACAATATTCTGGCTATAAAGACCTCATCACACTCATTTGGGGAACCTCCCTGCTCCAGTGGGACCTCCTCTCACCTCTGCCCCATTTCCAAGTCCTTGGATTATCAGCGCGTGACAAGCAGCACACCCCACTCATGACCCCTGTGGGCCCTGTCCTCCAAGGCCCCTTCTGCTCCATCTTTGAGGAACACAAGGTGAGATGCCACACCTGCAGACCGAAGCAACACTGAAGGAAAACAAGGTGGGGTGTTCCAGGGCCCCATGCGGGCCTCCCTGCTCTGTGTGTTTTGCCAGCATCAGCTTCTCCCACATGACACACAGGAGTGGGAGGGGTCGCCGCCAGGGGAGGACGTGGGACTTGGGGTGGGCTCCCTTGGAGTTGCACCTCCCTGGAAAGGTGCTCCAGCCACACCAGATCTCGGCCTGTTTCTAGTGGGTTCTGTCTCCCCCCAGATATCTCCAAGCCTGCAGATGAGTTTTCCGTTGGTGGTGGACATCATGGTGAGACCAATTCAGGGAGAAGCCATCCAGAGGAACTCGGAGGAAGGCAGGACAGGGGGAGGCTGAGTTCAAGTCCAATCCAGCCCTGGCCCTGAAAGCTGGCTTCCCCCGAGCAAGCCCCTCCCCATCTCCGCCTTGCTGTCCCTCATCTGTGACACAGATGGCGGCCTGCATGCTGTCTGCAGGCAGGAGGGGGCGTCGTGTCGGGATCATTAGTGCATGGCAGGGGGCTGATGAGGACCCAAGGCAGCATCCAGGGAGGCCTGCTGGAGCGGGAGGGAACCTGGGGATAGATAGATGGTCATATCTCACAGGTTGACTGGCTGCAGGGCCTGGGTGGGTGAGGTGGGGGGACAACACTCATCTGACTCAAACCCTGCCTCCACCCATTCTTCCACAGGTGGTTCTTAGGCCCACCCCCACAGTGTCACCCCCATAGTGTCATCCCCCCCACACGCTCGCACACCTTTGGCCTTCTGCCAAGAAACCTCGTGGTGGAGATTATGCCTGCCGGTCTGCCCACCCGTTACCCAAGCTGGGCTGTGACCTAGAGGGCCTATGCCTGTTAGAGCCCTATTGGGGGCAGCTGAAGACACGTGGCCTCCTGATAGGCTGTGGGCGGGGGCATCAGCCTGGGGCACAGAAGCTACGTGGCTGCCTGTGTGGTACTGAGGGTCTTCTGCCGACAACCAGGGGCTCTGTGTAAGTGGGGTTTACAAAGCTGACCACTGGGGCCCTTTCAGAGAAGCTCAGAGGGCCTGCCTCACACACCACAGGCTGGAGCCCACAGAGGGCCAAGTGTGAGGCAGGCGAGCCGGCCAGGCCCACATCCAGCCTCCGCTCCTGTGGTTCCCAGCGTCCTCTGCCTGCCTGGCTGTATTGATTTTCACTGTGCTGTTTATTAAATGCTTAATCTCCCTCCACCGAGAACTGGCTTGGCATTCTGTATTCCCAGGAGTTTACTAAGCCCAGATGTGGGTCCTGGAAGGGGGAAAGTGAGGGAGCTGTTTGCAGAGACCCTGAAGCCCGTGGTCTTGGATTTAGGGACCAGGCAGGTGCGGATAGAGAAGATTGACTGGGGGTCAGGGTGCTGGGCCCAAAGAGCCTTGATGAACGCTGGTTGTATGACTATAGTTAAGATCCACCCTGAGAGTATGATGACCCAGATGTTCAAGGGCTAGGGCTCAGGCTGTGATTATGGATCATGGCCTAGATTCAGAGCTCAATCAGCGACCAGGGATCAGTTTCAGGGCTCAACCAGCGATCAGAGATTAGTACATATTTAGAGTCACAGCTTATCAGCGACTTAGTCTAGGAGTAGGGATTAGGGCTTAGTCTATGAGTAGAGATTGGCAGGTATGGAATCAGGCATGATCAGTGATCTCCTCTATCTGTGAATGAGGAGCATTATATAACCAAGGATGGGTATGTGACCAGGACTAAGATGGTAACAAGGTCAGAACTCTCTGTGGCTCAGTGGTAGAGGACTTACTTAGCATGCACAAAGCCTGGCTTCCGTTCCTGGCGCCACAAAGAAAGGGAAGAAAAGAAAGACTCTGTGGGAAGAGGGTCAGGACTGGATGCTGGATGCCGAAAGCCAGGCCAGACTCTGTGGAGTGCCTTCATGTCCTCCCTGGAACACGTTCCCCTCCCTCTTCACCCTGTTGGTCTCGAAGACCTCCTCCCAAGGACAAGCCCGTGACTTCGAGTGTACCTGTGGACTCCGTTCTGGACCTGGCTCTGTGACCTTGGGCAGTCACCTTCTCTGGCTATGTTGTGCCAGTTTTGGAAGGGGGCCCTGTGCTCCTACCTCCAGGGGCTGTGTGAGGACAGAGGAGAACTCTCTAGAATGAACATTTTGGCCTCCATGGACTTGGGCCCACAGCACCTGCAGGTCCCACACCCCAGTTACTGTTGCCTGGCCCTCCCTGACCTGCATTCAATCTGTGCCGCCCCAGGGGTGTCAGGAAAACCCGCTGATCGCGCCTGCTTTGCGCACTGGGAGTTGTGACAAGGAGTGGTTGAAAATAGTCCTGACTCCCCACTGGGTGCGCAGAACAGGGTCCCCAGGAGTGAGCGGGCCCACTCAGCTTACATAAGTGCTCTGCCCCTCCAGGCATGGCAGTTCTGCCCCCAGAGGCCCAAGTCCCCTGTCCCCTGGCTCCGGAGGGCTCTGCCCATGGGAGTCTGGCCACAGGACTTGCTGGGAGAGATGACTCAAGCCACCTGGCTACCAGTTCCTCCAACAAGTGCCTTTTCCCTCTGCTTCCTCCGGGGAAGGCCTCCTGGGATCCTGGGACCCAGCAGACTGCCCCCCTTGACAAAGGCACCTGACTGTGATTAGAGTAGAGTTCTGGACAGGGCTTGGCATGATCCCACGGATCTCCGCACCCGTTTGTGTGGATGACTGAGCTCCTACACGTGTCATCCCTATCTCATGGATATATGCTTTTGCAGAGTCTTTCTGGTGCTTTCGTCTGTGAAGCCACGCAGCTGCCCCAGGATGTGGGACAGTCTTCTGCAGAATGTTACCCAGAGTCAGGAGAAGATGGGACAGCCAAGCTGTTGCCAGGGGGTCAGGCCAGGCAGCTCCAGCTCCAGAAGGCCACAGCATGGAGGGTTCCTCTCTGGGCCTCACCCTTCCCAGGCCGCTGGCTGGGTCTTCCAGGGGTGTGGCCCACAGGGTGGAGATTTGAAGGGTAACCACAGTGAGCTCTGGAGATGGCTGGGGAAGGAGCTGGGGCAGCGGGAAGTACTGTTGGGGGTCTGAAGCATCTGCTGCTGCTGTGTCTGGTTTCCAGAGGGTGGGAAGGAGGGGTCCAGGCCTGTGGGCAGACAGGAGGGCAGTACACAAAGCCTGAGACCATCAGTACCCACAGGAGGGTACCTGAGACCTGTGGTTGCCAAGAACCCACCACCTGGGCCAGAGGGTGGGTTCTACTTGCTGGGTCCCAACAAAGGTCACAGTGGGAAGTACCACTACTGTCCCCATTAGCAGATGGATCAGGTGGGGAACAGAGGTGGTGTTACAGTCACTTGGCATGTAGCCAATAAGTTCACAACCAAATGGCTTAAGGGGGAACGAGAGGTCTTATTCTGGGTGACGACTGTCCGGTTACAGTTGCTAATCCAGTTTGGCAGGTGAGCTCACACCAACACCGAGATCCCAGGAAACTAGCCGCCTCCTGTCCACAGGACTGCTGAGAGGGGGCAGACCTTGCTTGCCGGACAGCTGTCTGCCCAAACGTGCTGAAGAACATCAAGAACATCTCTGAACCACAGAAGCTAAGGAAGCCTGGATGGCAGTGGACTCTGCTCACGGAATTCACTCGCAGCTCAGCTCGGGAGCTGAACGTCTCAGCAGTCCAGTCTGGTACTGAAGATGCCGAATGTCACTAAGTCAGCTTCCCCAGCTTATCTTCCTGCCCAGGGAAAACGCCCACCCTCCATGGGCTGGGTCTTCCCTCATCAGTTAGACACTGTCCTGCAGGTTTGCTCAGGGTTTAGCTCAACTAGTTCTTTACAAATGCTTCCAGAGCTCCGGCCTTCAATTGTCAAGTTGACTCTGTATTTAACTATCACAAGTGGTAGGTAACTTTCCCTGAACTCACAGAGCTGAAAAGCACAGCCCAGATGGCTGTGGGGACCATCCTACTTCACCCCAAGGTGTCTCCCCTTATCTGGTGCCCCTGGATGAGGGGAGAGAGGAGCTGGGGACCTCACATGCTCAGCTGCTTGGAAGTACAGTAGTGCACTTGCTAGATATGGATAAAGGGCAAGAGTTGGGCAGGCACCCTCTGCGGGCAGCCCTCCTGGACAAAAGCATCAGCAGCCTGGCCAGGGTACCTGTTCAGTACAGCAGGTTCCAAGCACCTGACACCCTCAGCTATTTAAATTGAAATACACTAAAACTCAGGAAAATGAATTCCAGACCTCGGGCCATGGGCCCCATTTCCAGGGAGCAGCCATTGTGGGGGAATGCTGGACCGAACAGACACAGAACATGGCTACCCACGTGGCAGGACCATGGACAGAACCATCTAGAGGCTGGTGCTGGCCTCTGTGCTGAGAGGCAAAGACCAGGCTGTCTCTGCCCTTACTGCAGAGTGGGGAACCTGGGAGGGAAGCAAGGGGGCTGCAAGGGTGCGCGCCATGACGGTCAGCCTTCTGTACCCTCCCTTCCTCCCGGGAGCTCCAGGCTAGAGGTGGTGAGGTGCTCAGCTTGCAACAGTTCACACCCAGTGCCCTGAGCAGAGATGCCCCCCCCCAAAAAAATCCAGGGTCTGCCTCTGACCTGGACTACTATAAACCTTCCCAAGGCCTCAGGGCCTAGCCCTCCCCCCTAGATTCCAGAGCCTACCTCTGACCTGTGCTGGTGTAGAATACCCCCCCAACAAGGCCCCAGGGCCTGCCCTTGCCCTCTCCCAGGTCCCAGGGCCCACCCTTGGATTGTGTTGGGGCAGGAGATCAAAGGGAAATTCTGAGGAACATCATGGAATTGAGCTGTGGGCGAGTGTCTCTGGAGCCACTTGGATGACATGCTGGCCACCCGTGACCCTGGATGTCCCTAAAGGGACTGGTCGCTGCCTTTCTCTGGACCCAGGCAAGAACAGAGACTGCTAAGCAGAAGGCCCAGGGAAGGCTGCAGAATGTGGCTTTGCTGATGGGAGGCTTCCTAGAGGAGAGTCTCTAGATTTAGGAGCCTTCCTTCCTCCCCTACCCACAGCAGTCCTCCCTGATAGTCCTCCCTCTGACAGTCTCCCTAACATTTCTCAGTGTGTGCGTGGGTCTTCAAGCTGAGAGGGACTGGGGTGCACAGGGACAGAGCTGGCCAAGTGTAGAGACTCACACTGGCTGCCTATGTCACGGCGAGTCCCCGTGCCCTGACACGGAAGTTGCACCCATCGTACCGCACATCATCACGTGACTTCTCCAGAGAGGAAATAAACAGACCAGAGTAAAAACCTCACCAAAGTCCAACTTAGAGAACCGAGGAGTTTATTGATGTCCATGAATCGTGTGAGTTAACTCACCGGCGTAAGGACGACTGGCCCCAAGGCGGCCATGACACTGGCAAGCCAATGGGGATGCTCGTGCCAGCTCTGAATGCTTGCAAGAGTCTCCTCAGCCTGCTGGGCTAGTGGGGTGTCTCTGCCAGACTCCTTGTCCAACCAGAGACCCCACCCCCACCCCCAGCAGTTGTTTACCGCTTTCTGTACCGGGATAGAGGGCCAGTGGGCCTTACTGATTTAAAGACCATCCTACACTTGTGAGCTGCTGATTTTGTGTGTGTTGTAGTTCGCCTGCACGGTTGCTGGTAAATCACCATCAAGGGAATAAGGGGTTTATTGTCTCTTACGATTGTCTGGCTATAGTTCTCAATCTAGCTTGGCAGGAGAGCTCACACGAACACCAGGGCCAAGGGAACTGGCCACACCATCTCTACATCATGGCTGAGAGAGGGATGATCCTTACTTGCTAGACCAGCATGTCTGGCCAAGTGTACGCAAGGATGCCGACGTTCTCAACCAGCTCTCTTTGTATTTTATTCCAGGCCTTAATCCCACCCACCACAGGCTGGGCCTTTCTCATCAGCTAGACAATCTCTTGCAGGTTTGCTCTGGGGTTAACAACTGATTCTCTACAAATGTGCCCAGAGCTCAAACTCTCAACTGTCAGGTTGACACCTGTGCCTAACTATAACAGAGAGAGAGAGAGAGAGAGAGAGAGAGAGAGAGAGAGAGAGAGAGAGAGAGAGAGAATGTCAGAGGGTACTGTGGGTGCCTGTGGAGACCCAAAGATGATCCTGGATTGCTTCTCCCTCCTATTTGTGCTGTTTTGTGGTTTCACGAGCTCTGCCTTCCAGTGCCAAAAGTTCAGTCTGCGATCATTTCTGACTGGCATTTTCATGTGAGATCTGGGATACGAACTCAGTTCCTTCTGCTTGTGAGGCAGGAGTTTAATCCTTGAACCATCTCTATAGCTGCATACTTTTTGCATCTTATAAGCCTTCCTCTAGGAAAGAAGGTTTGAAATTGTTATACAATGTCCATCCTAAAGCCATTTCAGGGACAGTCAAAAGGACGTTGTGCTGTATCAAGAAAAGATGCCACTCATTATCCCCTATCAGCTTCAGTTGATGCAAAGATTCTTCGTCTTGGGGGTACCTCAGGGCAGCATAGACCATGGGCTTGGCATCAGGGATCCCCACATAACCTCAGATAAGCCCTCTGCTACTGAGCATGATGTGAAATGACTGGGGAGAGGATTCGAGGTGTGTTTCTTGCTGCTTGGCCCAGGGACTGCCTGCCCTGTCCCAGGCTTCTTTGGTTCCCATTCTTCAGACATGCCTGAGAGTCGGTGTTCAGCCTTGGGACCAAGGCTTGGATGTGCAATATTGCCTGGAATCAGGGCATAATTAGGGTTCCTCATGTGGCCAAATCAAGAAGTGGCCAGTAACCAAGGTCAATGGTCAGTGTGAAACTGTACATTGCAAGAATTGGGGTTCAGCCTGTGACTGGGATCAAGATTCAGTGTGTAAGCTGGATAAGGGCTCTGCATAGGCAGAATCAGGACTTAGTCTGTGACACAGGGTCAGAGTTCAGTTGAGAAGAGGACTTATGGTCGGTGACTTCAATGCCATGGCTGAGCCTGTGGCCCCATATTGTGATAAGAAGGTGCCAAGGGTCTCCTCTCCTTCTAACTGGTGAGAAGGCTCTGGCTTGGGGCCCAGCTGCCTGGGGCCCACCTAGCACGAGACGTTTAATTCTTAGCACCCGAATCTCTCCAACAGGCGTCACACCTTTGGAAGGAGACTGATTCTGGTGGGAAGTGGTACCTGGCAGGGGAGGGGGGTAAAGGGGGATCGGGGATGCAGCATGGGGAGCAGAGCTGCTGGCTGTAAACTGGAGGTGAATCCCCTGGTTTAAAGCTTTAGGATCCTAGAGCAAACAGGCTGCCAAGAAGGAAACTGAGACTCTGCTTCAGGATAGAAGCCCCTGCCTCTGACATTCGTCTCCCCTTGGGGGACTTTGCTGCTGGCCAGTTGAGATCTGTTCTGTACTACCTGACTCTGGGTCAAAGGGGTCAGGGGGAGTTTTCTTAAAGGGGCAGGCGTGGGGGGGTGAGCAGGAAAAAGGTTACTTCTACTCAGAAGCCCCAGTCTGGGAAGGGAGACCACTTTGCCCTGGATGGTCCAGTTCAAAGGGGCCTCAGCCTTGCCTTGAGAGCCACAGGCCAGCACCCAAAGCACAGTCAGGGAGCTCTGCTGCCCTCTCCCAACTGCAAGCAGCAGCACCAGAAGCACCCAGATCCTGACTCAGGACTCCAGCTTCTTGGCCTGATATCAGAGGCCCCCTGGTGGCCACAGGCTGCAACTGCAGAGAGGTGACCAAATCAGGGGATGTCCAGGATTCGAAGCCCAATAGGGGGTCCTTAAAGATCCACTCCCCTCCACCTTTTCTTTTGTGTGTCCATTTCTAATGCTTGAGGGAGAAGATTCTTTCCCAAGCAAGGAAAGGTGGAATGGCACTGCTCTCCCTGCGGGGCTGAGAGGAGGCCTCAGAATCCCTCAGGATTCCTCAGAGGTGGGAGCTTGCAGGAGAAAGTTTAGAGCTGAGTGGTGACATGTACATTGTGCCTCAGATCCTGGCTGACTTGACCCCCACACACCCTCCCCTGGCATTGGGTCAATGCTGACCAACCCTGATGGAGGGTGTTGATTGACAGAGCACAGGACAGAGGTGTGGGGTGGGTGCCATCACCGAGATGGAGGTGGACATGTCCTGAGGGAAAGCAGACAGCTGGACCAGTGTGAGCTTGAGCTGCAGCGGCCTCTTGCATGACCAGGGTGTAAAGTAGTGGACACTCGGCAAAGGGTCTCCACTCAGGCAGGACCACAGGTTGTGCAGGAGCAAAGGGCTGAGGCAGAAGCTTCTGGTGGAGGACTCAGGGCCACTTCCAAGGTGAGGCTTCGTGACTCTGGCTGTCAGACTGCACTCACAGGATGTTCAGCCTGCTGACATTGTAGACTAAGGTGCGTCCTAGTCGCAGCTATTCTGGCCGAGTGAGGCTGGGGAGGAGCAGGCTGGATCAGTCTGGGAGAGGGACTCTTTGGGTGTCTGGCCAAAAGACTCAGAAGCAGAAGGAATGCCAGGGACCTACTGTTGAGTCAAGGTAGCTGAAGGGCCCTTCTCACTGGCAGAGCGGAACCACATATCAACTAAGTCAAGAAGAATTCAGTGAACCAAAGAGAAGGCCGGTGGACAGCCTTGCAGGGTCTCTCAGAGACCAACCGCCTTTGGGCTCTGTCCCCAGCCCTCTCCCCAGGTAAGTCCAACCCAACCAGGCCCCGCCAGCAGCAGCCTAGTACCAACGCCCCTGTGCCTCTTGGAAGGGCCCCAGTCCCTGCCTCTGACTCCACCTCCTGGCCCATCATTCATCACCACACTCACCCACATATTCATGTATCATCCTTCCATCTGCAGGGTCCACCCATCGATT
The DNA here is from genome assembly GCA_023101885.1 of Typhlomys cinereus. Lineage (NCBI taxonomy): Eukaryota > Metazoa > Chordata > Mammalia > Rodentia > Platacanthomyidae > Typhlomys > Typhlomys cinereus. The sequence continues at coordinate 2,630,217 of JALPQD010000193.1, forward strand.
TGGCCGTCCCCTCATGTGCCACCCACCAATCCACTTACTCCGTCCATCTTGCTCACCCTCACCCACCCCCTTCCCCAAGCATACTGTACATCTAATGAAAGACCCTAATCGGTTACGTGTCAGTCCGTCCATCTATCCACCCATCCTCCCGCCCACCTGTCTACACTCGCCAGTATCCACCACTCCCGCACCTATAGGTCTGTGCACAGTCCCTAACTCTTCTCTATGCATCTTCCGTCTACACATCACCCGACACCCAGATGCTGCCCTCCCCTGCTCCTGGATGAGGCCAGAGCTCAGAACTCTTGGTTTTCCTGCTGGGCAGGAGCGGGCTCTCTGAGGTGTGCGAGCCTGTGCGTCTCACCCCCTCCCCGCAATCCCGCTCCCCTCCCCCACCCGCCCCCCGCTCGCGCTCCCCCTCTAATGTGTGCTCTGGAAGCTCTATAAAAGCCTGATGTAATCCGTAATGCAGTCTCTGGCTCCCGATTCGGGATCCAGTTTCCGAGAGCGAGAGATTGGGGAGCGCCGGCAGCCGGGCGGGGGAGCAGCTCGCCTCTTTCCTCCTCCTTCCCCGCGTCCTCGGCCTCCTCCTCCTCCCCGCGCCGCCCCGCCCCCGGCTCGGCTCGTCCCCCCCACCCCTCAGGAAGGGGAAAAAAAGGCGAGAAGAGCCGGGCAGGCGAGAGGAGCGGAGCGGTGGCGCGGCCGGAGAGGGAGCGGCGGGCGCAGGCGGCGGCGGCGGGCGCGGCGTTGGCGGCGGCCCCGGCAGAGCGAGCGGAGCGGGCGAGCCGGCGGCACAGGCTGCCGCGCCGCGTCCTGGCCCGGCCCGGGCCCGAGCGACCCGCATCGCCCGCAGCACGGACATCCGGACCCTCCCGGCGCCCGGGGGGCTCCGACAGGCGGGGGGGCGGGGAGGGGCCTACGGGAGCCCGCGGGTGCGCTCCAGGGGGTGTCTCGGCGGGGCCCGGAACGGACCGGGGGCGGCGGCGGCAGGAGCCCCCGCTCGGATCGGGCACGCGGCTCGGCCGCCGGCGACCCGGGTCGCTCGGGGGATTTGTAACTCGCCGGATCAAGTCCTCGTCGGTGGTGCCGCTGCTACTCGGAAAGGTAAGGCTCCGGTGGGGGCTGGGGGCTCGGCGGGAGGGGGTTGCAGCTCGCCGGGAGGGCGTTCGGGGGAGGGGCGGTCTCCCGGACTTCCCAACTTCGCTGTTCCGGGCTTCGCAGCTCCCAGGTTTGGGCTCCGAGCTTGGGAGTTTGAACACCCTCGCCCCCCCTCCCAGCCCCTCTCCTCCAGCAGTGGCCACGGAATCTGGCAGGTCGCTGAGCGCCCGCATTGGGCGGGCTGAGGAGGGGGCGCTCAGGACGTGGGAGAGGCTGCTCGACACTGCTCACCTCCCCCTCATCCTTACCACACAGCCTGGCCAGCCTGGCCGACTGGGCCGGCTAAGGACCCCCTCCATCACCCGCACAGACGGGGGCAAGCTGGGGAAGGCGTTCCCGTGGTATCTCAGCACCCAGAGGCTGGCAAGGATTTAAGGGGACCCCCGCTTGGCTCCCTACACGGAGTCAGGGAGGCTAGGGAGAGACAACTTGAGTGTGCCCCCTATTTCCTAATCATACTCAGAACCCCTTATATGCATTATAGGAGCCCGCGACATCTTCCTCCCCACGCACAGAACTGGAGGCAGGCAGAGAAGCCCCAGAATCCCCTTACAGCCCTGACCTACAGTCTCAGCAATGGCTGAGGGGACCCCTGGAGGCTCACTTCAAATTCAGGAGGAGGGTTCTCCTCGTGCCCCCCACCATCACAGCTGACACGCGCAAACGCCCTCGCTCGTTCTTTCCTGGTGTTCCTTTCTAGTCGTTTGGACAGGCGGCGCGAATAAGGTGCTCTGAACTTTGGGTCGGCCAGCTGCCCTCTCTGCCGGAAGCAGCGAGGCCCGGCACCCAGCACTCGGGTCCAGATCCGTTACCCCCGCGGGCAGAGGCCACCAGCCTCCGCTACCACTGCGCTCCTTCGGAGCTGCGCGCCGCTGCCTGGAGGAAGGAGCACAGCCCCCGCCCCCTCCTGGGAGGCTAGGGGCTTGAGATCCGGCCGGGAGCTCTCTCCAGTGGTCTCGGCGGCCTCCTGGGCCAGGCAGGGAGTATCTCTGGCCTGGGAAGGGGCGGCGGAGCGGAAAATCGCCGAGAAGCGAGGTGGCGCGAGGGCTGGTTGGAGGCTGCAGCTCTGAGCCCGGGTTCCCTCCGCCTGACCGCGGCGGCTCGTGCTTGGTCACTCCCAGGCTACCCAAAGACCTGCACCAGCTTGGCCCCTAGATTCAGGCCTGCTGGCCACCTTGCCCTTTCCACTTTTGTTTTGGGCTTCCAAGTTTCTTGGAGCGCGCGGACAGGGGCTATGACTGTACCAATCTAACCTATTGCTCCGGAGCCCTTTCCTTCCGTGAGATCCCCGTCACGTTCCGCTACCCACCGCCCGGGTCTTGGGTGCAGATGTCTTAGTGGCAACTCCCTAGGAGTTGAAAGACACGAAATCGTGTGGGTGGGCAAGGGGCGCGCACTCCCGCCCCAGACAAGCCGCTTGTCATATGTGTTGGGGAGGGGGTAGGGAGGTCTACCAGTCTGCCCCACCCTGGGGACCCTTGGAATCCTTCCATGTAGACACAAACACACGCCCCTCTCTTGAGTGAGAACCGCCCCAGGGGCAAAAGCCGGAGGCGGAGGCGTGGGGAAGAATACTAGGGTCCTTTTTCATTATCCGGGATGCGGTATCCGACGTTTGGAATCTGGGAAAGCGAGTGTAGTATCTCTTAGGACCTTCGAGCCTTCCATTTCTTTGCGACCCCCGCGGCAGCGCAAGAGGGCGAGGGAGCTGGTCCTTCTCGGACCGCGGGCGGCCGCGAAACTCTGCGCCCGGACGCTGGGGTGCCGCGGGGTCTGGCTTTGAGTACCCGGGCAAGGTCAAGCAGGCGAAGGAGGGGGCGGGGGGTTCTGGGTGCGCCCCCGCCCGCGCAGATTCCGGGCCTTGGCAGGGGGTGTGGGCAGCCCGCCGAGTCAATCCTGCGAGCCAGCCGCCCGCGCCTGGTCCCACGAGGCAGATACAGTGCGCATTTGGGAATCCTGGAGCGCCGGGCGCCTCGCGCAAGGGGCCCTGTACCCTCCTCCTGGTCTTGCTTGCTGCTGCTCCGAGAGGCTTTCAGACTTGTTGCGCCTCGATCTGGGGACGGGAGACCGGCGAGGGAGCCTCGCAGCCCGGGAGGCTCGCCTAAGGCCAAGAGATGCGCCAAGGCGGCGCGCGGCTCCGTGGACAGACGCTGCGTTGGGGGCCGCGAGCGGGGAGTTTGCTGCTTCCAATCCGAGAGAAGGGCGCTTGTCCCCACCTCGGTCTTGCGCGGGGGCGGAGTGGAGGCGATTTCCTCGCCTTCGGCATCACATTGCACTCCTGTGGATCCTGGTTGGGGGAGAAGACCCCGCAAGTTGCAGAGCCTTCCAAGTCCTTTCTTTTGCCCCCAGGCTCTGGTCCCTCTAGGGCCTCGGTGGCTGCGATCGTGAAATGGGAAAGCGCGCGTTATAGTCTCGGAACCCTTGCAACCGCGACCTTCCGCGCTTATCCCGAGATCCGACGTTTTGGGTCCGCAGCGTGCTGGGTCTGCAGCGTTCGGGCAGACCGGGTTCCGAGGCAGCTCTGCGCCTGCGGACACAGTCGTAAGGCCGGGATGCAGAGGGCCCCAGGCAAGGCCGGGCTAGCGACAGGGACCTGGACTGCTCTTGTGACGCCTTTGCCTTCTGGTTCATCTGCCTGACCCCAGCTCTGTTTCCCGGAGCTAGTCTGGGGAGCAGGAGCCCATCCCCTGGGGACCCAGCGGGCTCCAGGCCCAGGCGACCAGCGCCGGGCTGCGGTGGCCGAGGAGGGAGGGGGCCGCGGGCGCGATGCCGCAGATGACCGAGAGAGGGCGCCCGCGTCGCGCTGCGCCGCGCGGGCCCTGCCCGCCCCTTCCGTCTCCTCCGCCGCGGGCCCGCGCTCAGCCCCCATCTTGGGCAGCCCAGGGCCGCACTCGATTTTCCCTTGGCTCCTGCAGCCCGAGTCGGTGACGCATCTGGTGTCTGAGCCTGAGGCCGCATCACCATCTCTTCCCAAAGTTCCCTGGCCCGGTGTGCAGCGTACAGGCGTGAGCGTGTTTGTGTGCACGTGTACATGTGTGCAATGCATGCACGTGAGTGTGGGTCAGGCTGCAGAATGCAAGTGTGTGTGTGCAGGCATGTAGGCTGCCTAGGCATGTTTCACAGTCATGTGCAGCCCCTGCAGGAGTGCTGGATCCACATGGAGTGAGGGAGCCCCGTTCTAAGGAAATCAGACCTCCGGGGTTCTGTTAACTCTCTCTTGTCTGAAAGCCAATTCTTACCCCCTGCTGCCTGGCTGCAGCTGCACCATGACACAGAGCTGGAATTTCTGAGTAAATATAGGAATGGGGTACCCTGTACACAGTCCGCATGCACACTGTAAGCAGTACCAACATGGGGTGTCGCTGTACGAACTGGTGTTGGAAGTACTGTAGTGGTCGAGGCCTGTCCCTCCCAAGTGCTTGGGTTAGTGGGAATGCAGGGGAGGGATTTGGTAAATTCCCAATATAGTGGGGTCACTCTAGGAGTCTGTATGTACCCAGGTTCTTGTCTTTGAAGGTGAGGTTTTCTGGAGAGACTTCCAGAAGGACCAGGAACTAAACTGGAGGCCACAGCACATAGAAGAGATGATGGGGGTGATAGGTCAGGAGGGTCTGAGCAGAGGGAACAGCCGAGTGAAGGGCCTGGGGCTTGTGAGCTATGAGGACTTCATAGGAATTGGGCAGGAAGGTTAGAGCAAAGTCCAGAACCCTGAAGGCTTTGGTCTGTGTTCTCGGAACTTTGGCCAGGCATTGTGGGTCACAGACAAGATTGGTGACTTGGTCTGATGGACATGCCAAAGAGATAGTGGTCACATGTTTTGGGAGCCTTTTATGGGGATACCAATCGGGAGGCAAAATGTACATACTCTTGTGTGGGGTATCCTTTCCATTTGTGGGGTATCTCCCCCCAACCATAAGGTACAGGAAACATACATACAAGCCGTCTGAGCAGAAGTGCTCCTGTATAATGTGTCGCTCTGTATGCCAACATACATAAACTCATGTGCAGGGTCACACGAATGCTCCACAGAGATACACAGAGGGTCTGCTTGCCATTGGCCAAGTCTTGTGCCCACTGTGGTCCCAATGAAATGCATGCCAGCTCAAGCACATAGCATGCAGATAGCGCGGGGTATGTGTGCATGCCCACAGGTGTATAGAGAGGAAGGGGTGTGTGTATGGGCCCAGGGGACACAGCTTGGGTTGGTAAGGTTCATGATAATTGCTCCAAGAATTTCCAGGCCAAAAGGGCTGGGGAAGAACCTTCATCTGGCCTACTGCACCCCCTGCTGGGCAGGACCGTGTGATTGCACACCTCAGTCCACATAACTGCACCTCCCCCTCCCTGCACTTTTCCTGGGTCCACCACCCCGTGCCCACCACTAGTCCCTGTCATGCTTGTCTCAGGGTCTTCGCTGTGCTCACATCACTCATGTTATCCCACACATCCCACACCATCACCCCTCAGCCCCTTCCCCCTGCACTGTTCCCGTCTCTGGCCTGTCCACCACCCACCTTCCCTCTCCTGGAGGTCAATGCACTGGCCATGGTGAGTGCTGAGGGCTTCTTAGTAGAGGAGCTGGCTGATCCCCGAATCCACTGGTCCTCACAGGTGACCATGACATTCTGGCCTACTCAGATTCTGGGGTGCTCAGAGGCAGGGCTGGGCTTCACGCCTGCCTCATCCAACTGCTGGCCACCTGAGGGTCGTTGACCCCAGGCTGGGAAGTTGAGCTGGTGGGCCTGTAAACTAAGAGACACCTTCCTGGGGATTCCCAGGATCATGTGAGGATGTCTTGGACTGAGGAGTTGCTGACCTTGACATATCTGTATATTGTGAGGGTGCAGAAAGGAGGGGTACCTGCTCACATCCATGTCCCAGGCCCCTGTGTCCCCACCAGGCCAGAAGTCATATCACTCTGCTTGACAGCATAGTGACTTAGGACCAGCCACTGTCCTCCATGATGGGTGGGCAAAGGGTTGGTTCTAGAGAGAACGCCAGAGTGTGGGTTTACAGGGCACCTTAAGGTGGGGAAGTGGAAGACTAAGCTTAGTAATGTGGGCATACAGGATACCCCAAGGTGCAAAGGTGGAAGATCAGACTTGGTGGCTTGGGCCCTGTGAATGTGATTTCAGAACCTGAGTGGAAAGGAATGATTTCAGTGTTGGAAACACTGTGCCCTTTGGACCCAGACCCTGCCTTGCCCCCCCCTCTCCCCACCACCACCAAATGCTCTTGGCGTCTAGCCTGAGACCCTCCTCTCCTGCTCTATCCAGCCCAGGCCACTGCACTGACTGATAGGTCCTGTAGTACCGAAAAGCACAGTCATGCCACAGCTACGCCCCACAAGCCACAGATCTGGCAGACGGGTGCTCCTGGCACACTCCTTGTTCTGCGTGCTGCGTTTGCACACTTGCACTTGTGCATGCCTGTGCACACCACATGCCAGCTGTGAGCTTGTACAATGCCGCAAGCACACGACACATACAGCACTCTCATATGGGCATGCCCTCACACCTGTAACTCTCACAGAACACGTGTACACACACAAACACACAAACAGAAAACCTCCTGTACACCACTGCGTCTGCATGACTCACACTCATGACACATGCCAGGCACATGCATCCTGGTCCTGTGGCTCTTGACCGCCCACCTGCAGGATGCAACATGTACCTGCTCCATGTTATTCTTGTGCAAAAGTGTGGCCCTCCCTGGCTACAGCCCTCCCGAGGCCCGTGTGTGAGCACTGGCTCACTTCCCTTCTTGGAAATGAGTCCCACGGCAGGTGTGGGGGAGCAGTGACCAGCCTCCCTCACCCCACCACCTGCTACCTCAGTTCTGTATCAGGACTCTTGGGGAGTTCTGGTATATGCCCATCCTCCATCAGCAGCCTGCAGGGTGGGGCACCGTGTGGGCATAGGCTATGGGCTTGAGGCATTTGGAATGTGGTTATTAGGGCCTGTGGATGGATTGGTATGTTGGATGCGGGCAGTGGGGCGGGATGATGGATGGCGGGCTTGCCATGATTCGCCTCTTTGTGGTGGTGGTGACAGTCGTGCAGCCCTGTGAGTGCCTGTGGCAGGTGGAACAGGGAACAGCACAGAGCCAGCCAAGGCAGGGTGCTCCAAGCACCCCAGAAAGGCCTGGTGTTCCGCTAGCCTTTCTTCCTGAACAACTCGGTCTGGGTGCCACCCAGGTTTCCTCGTAGCCCTGGTGGGAGGTGCACAGACGACCGTGGCTTACGTGGGGCCAGGCCTGGTTGAGTGGCTCCTGCACATGGGGCCCTCCTGTCCGGTGTCTCCAGTGGGCTTGATGTACTTTGGCAGGTCGCTGTCTGCTGTGAGTCCCTCAGGCTGAGGTGAGGACAGGCTGACTGCCCTGTGGATCCTTGGGGGCCCTAATGGCACAGACTGTGCTGCTGGAAGCTTTGGGCTGGGCCGCAGTCCCTGCAGGAACCCCCTCTTGGTTCCATGCCTTGTGGGAGACCTGTCACAGACCCGTGGCCAGCTTTCCCTAGCTGTGAGTCCTGAGAGGTTCACATAGGTTGTCCTGGGCCGGGTGACCAGAGTGCCGCAGACGGGCGGCAGGTCTATCTCTCCATCCGGTGACTGAAGCCTGGGAGCCCAAGGGGGATCAGGACACTGTGCGCATGGAGGACACCCACCCCCACTCACTGGGCAGTCGGGAGGGCCCACCCCTCCCCCAGCACAGCCTCTTTGAGGACACAGGCGGGCACTGTTCAGAGGCCGCAGGACTACAGAGTGGCTTTTGTGGCTGGCGTCTCGGAGGCCCTTGGCAGCCTGAGGAGGTGGGGAGGGGATGCGAGGTCCAGATCCCCAGTTGGGATTGTCGGTGTGAACTAGCCTGGGTCCTTGAGGAAAGGGGTTGGGCATGCATGCTGGAGCCTGTCCACTTGGAGCGTGGTGGGGAAACTGAGTCACAGAGCTGCTGAGGAGTGGACGTGTGTGTACAGTTTGCATAGGGTTAGAGTCGTCTTGGGCCAGGGTGGAGCTGGGTTGACTACTTTGTCTGCAGGAGCAGCCCAGAGTGGTCAGCTTGGCCAGAGCATGGCTGTCCAAGTTCAGGAGTATGGCAGGGGAGGGGGGGAGTACCATCCTTTCCTTTGCACCCTTCTCTCCCTAAGCTTTTCTGAAGTGAGGCTTCTTTGGGTTCTGTCTACACTTCTAGGGACCTGCCCCATCACCTTGCTGAGAGACCTGCATTCCCTTGTACCCCAGGGCTACCCTGAGTCACAGAGGTGGGAGGTGAGGGGGATGGCGGCTAGACACACGGAACTTCCCAGGAAGCGGAGCCAGAAGAGACAAGAGTCTGTGGGGTTTGTGGCCACCGTCCTTGAAAACCCGAGGAAGCAGAAAGTCATAGGAGTGTCCAGAGATACTCAGGCCTGGAGATGGGACCTCCATTGCCAGAGAAGTGGCCTGTCATTTGGGGGGACCAAGATGGTCACCCCTTTTCTGGATGAGAGGACCAGGGATGAGAGGTTTCAACCTCCTTCACCCTTGTCTTGAGGTCTGGGGGCTTCAGAACTCTGGGGATCAGGAGTCACCCAGCCAGGACTGCCCAGGCTGCCCTATGCGAAGAACGAAGAACGTCTTCAGGGAGTGAGGCTGCCGACCTGCTGCCAGGCGTCCACCAGGGAAAGTGGTCTTCAGAGGGCTGGCACTCAAGCAGTCTGGTCCCGCTCCTGGCTGCCTCAGGGAGTGGCCTGTGCACTGACTGTGGTCAAAGGGAAGGACATTAGCTGGCGGGGCAGAGGCTGCTGGGCTGCTATGGTGACCTCAGGGCTGTTTCTTGTGGTGTGGCACATTTGACTCAGCTGGTCCCCCAGCCTTGACCACCTGGATCTTCCTAAACCTGCTGCCCTGGTGGGTCCTTCTTTTCCAGCCTGATTCTGACCCAGCTTCTACTAGACAGCAGGATGATGTGACTCTGAGCCAGAATTCTTCTGACCATGTGTAAACATGCCATGGATGTGCTCCCATACACACGCACATGCACACGCACACACACACATACACATATCCTTCCTCTACCTCCTGCATCATCTCAGGGAGGGCTACTGCCTACTCCTACTGAGATCTTCCTCTCTCTTTCCATCCTGTTCCCTGAGCCACAGGGGCCTCTGGTAACATCAGATAAGGCCTGGACCCCACTTATTCCTAGGACCCCATTTGGACAATGACCTCCAAGATGCTTACGGTAGACACCTGATCCTGACTTAGCCCCGTTGCCCCACCCAGGCATTTTCTGGACCTCTGCTCTGCCAACGTCTACCTGGGGGCCTCTCTGGGCTGAGAAGCCTGGGAGGGGCTTTGTGGGAGGGGCCAACTAGATTCTGAGGTCTCTGTTGAAGGACCATTGGGAGTCAGCTGAGTACTGGCAGAGGCCAGTGTGCTCATGCCCAGGCCCCTGCCATCTGGCTCTGTAACTCAGCCCAGCTTTGACTGTCACTCGGGTGGGTGGTGATACTGCATGCTGAAGCCCCCAAACCCGGGGTGTCAAAACGCAGGTCCAAACGCTCTGGGTCCCTGAGCCCACCACTTTCCTCCCATGATGATTCCCCCAGGAACTCCAGGGCCCCAGAAGTCCTGACAGAGGACCTGTGGATGGTGTTTGGTGAAGGCTTTGAGGCTTCTGGGGGCACTCTGCCAGGGGGCACTGCTTCTGATTCTCTGGGGGCACGTCTACCAGGGGGCACTGCTTCTGATTCTGTCTCCTTTCTGGGGACTTCCTACAGCCTTAAAAAACAGGAAGAAATGTCCCCTTAGTCTTCTGCCTGACCTGCTGGCGTTGGCTTGGGGTCTTTCTTCTTCTTGCCCCTCTATGGCCATCCATGCCCCTGTCCCCTAAGAAAGCTCATGGCTCCTGAGGGATAGTTCCATGTATGATCCTGCCACTCGTTCCAGTGGCCACCTTGTTCCCCTGGCAGGAACTCCAGAGATCAACAAGCATCCCGACCAGTGCTGAAGAGGAGGGTGTCCATAGGATGCACGCTCACCAGCGATTGGAGACTGACCAGCAGGCACTGGTCACCTGTAGGGCTCGAGACATGGTGGGAAGGCAGGACGTGGATCCTCTGTGGGTCTCAGTGTGGCCTGGACATCCGTGACATGCACCTTCTCTCTTTCAGAGCTGGGGTAGGCTCAACTCTGTCCACTCCAAGCTGACCCTCAAAAACTGCCATAGTTTATCTGGTACAGTGGACACTGCTGTACCTCTGTGCTGTCTGGCCATGGTGGGCGCTCAGCATTATACCCATTTTCCTGATGGGATAACAGAGGCCTGAGATGCCCTTGTGCCTGACTTGGGTATGGAGGCTGGGACTTGCATATCCAGGTCTACCTGTGCCATCCATGGGAAGACAGCAGGGAGAGTGCCCAGGACCAGTACCACCCTGTGGATGTGGTGGGTTTGGGGTGATCCTAGCCAAGGGAATACAGGATGGGCCTCCTGTGTATTGCCAGCAGAGAAGAGGCAGAGCAAAGCTGACTGGCCTGTGGTAGAGTTGTGGCAGCCTGTGGGAGGGGCCTGGCAGCCCATAGGAGGGTCGTGGCTGATCTGTGGGAGGGTCATGGCTGACCTGTGGAAGGGTCGTGGTGGCCCGTGGGAAGGTCGTGGCTGACCTGTGGGAGGGTCGTGGCAGTATGGTGGACCATGCCAGGCTGGGCTATGCATTTTTTCAACTTTCCTCTGGTCCGTAGCTGTGGTGAGGGGACCCTCACCACAGTTTCTCTGGATCCATAAATGGTGTGTGGTGGGCAACCAGGGAGGGTGTTAGGGCCATAGGCAAGGTCTTGAGCCCTGGGATTGTCTAGTTCTGGACTGGCAGAGACAGGAGATGTGGGTAGTGCTTCCCAGTAGGCATGGTGATACTAGAATGGGAAGCAAGCAGTGCTGGTTTGGACTTTGAAAGACCTGGGAGTGGAGAAATGAGCCCAGAGCTTGAGCTACTTCCTCTCTCGGCCAGGCTGTTTCCTGTGTCTCCATGATTAAACCCCCTTGGGGCCAGCTCTCACCCTCTTAGTGTGAACATTGGGGGGGGGTCCCATTTTACAAAGAAGGCTCCAGGAGGACTGCCTGGCTCCTGTCGGCTCAGAGCCTCAGCCTGACTGGGCTGCAGGCTCCCGCCTGCTGTGTGTGTGTGTGGGGGGGGAGGCAGTGCAGGAAGGACGCCAGGATGCCTGCAGAGCTGGGCGACCTTGAGTTGTTGTCCAGTTGAGCTCAGGCTACAGGACACAGAGTCCCTGGGGGCAGGCGGCACATGTACAGGGGCAGCAGAGCTGAGCGTCAGTGGAGGGGACTGGCTGGAATCCCCCTTGTCCTCTGGCTCTGCTGCTGAGGGGGTCTGGCCAGATGGGGAAACAGAGGTCCATAGCAGGGTAGGTGTGTGTAGGATTGGCAGTGACGAGCAGGCTGAGCCCAGAATTGATCCTAAGGGGCCTCTTGGCAATCACACAGTGGGGTGCATCTTTCTGGAGATGCTGGGTGGTACCCCCGAGTTCAGGGTCAACCCAGGATCTAGGGATTTTCTCACGTAGTCCCTGTGGCTATGCCTCAGTTTCCTGGTCTTGAAGTGCCTGGTGACCATGTGGCCTTATGGTAGTGGGAGCACAGCAAGGTGACAAGGGGGATTGAAGAGGGCGTCCCAGGCAGGAGTGTCATGGGTGGGAAGCAGCAGCACCTGAGCCCACAGCAGTACCACCGCTGTAGCCCCTCACAAGTCCTGAAGTCTCTCCTGCTGAGGATTAGCCCCCACTCCAGCCTGAGATGAGTCCCCCTGGGAGCCCCAGGGATGTCGTGTGACCTCTGTCCTCTCCCCTCCTGCCCACTGCCTGCCTATCAGGTTGGCAGACTCTTCCCAGGAAGGTCACTGGGGAAGGGGATGAAGGTCAGAGGGTCTGAGGGATCGGGCTGTCCTCTGCAGGGTCCTGGGAAGTAGTGAGGAAGGGACCGGGACACACGACCAACTGGGCACTGCAGAGAGGCCATCGCACAGCTGGGCCTGCTCAGCAAGGGCGAGGAGGACAGAAAAATCTCCTGGGCTGGACCCCCGGCAGGGACAGAGCTGCTTAGAAGGATGCCAGGACCCGTGTACAACCCCAAACCTTCTACCCTGCGGACCCACTGAGCTGTCTGCTCCTCAGACGCTGGGCAGGTCCAGAGGTTCACATCCCTCGGGGCTCACACTGTCCCCTCTGCTCCTTCTCTTCCAGCTGTCGCGTGTGACCATGGGCAAGCACCCGGGTTCTGGACCTTAGGAGTTATCCCAGCCTTCTCTGTTGCCTGAAATCGTGCCCTGTCTCCATCCTGCCTTTGACCGGCCCCTGCCTCTGGCCACCTCCCCCTGGACGGCCCTGCCTGCCGCCGGACCCTGGCATGTCAAGGTCTGGCCTTTGCCTGTCTGCCCAGCCCGCGGAACCTCGGCGGCCCCGCGAGCTAGGATGAGGGGCCAGGCCGCCGCCCCGGGCCCCGTCTGGATCCTCCCTCCAGTCCTGCTGTTGCTGCTGCTGCTGGGGCGCTGGGCACGTGCGGCATCCGGCGTGGACGTGGGGCCTGCGGCTGAACCCTGCGCCACGCTGGTGCAGGGCAAGTTCTTCGGCTACTTCTCCGCGGCCGCCGTGTTCCCGGCCAACGCCTCTCGCTGCTCTTGGACGCTGCGCAACCCCGACCCACGGCGCTACACGCTCTACATGAAGGTGGCCAAGGCCCCGGCGCCCTGCAGCAGCCCTGGACGCGTCCGCACCTACCAGTTTGACTCCTTCCTGGAGTCCACGCGCACTTACCTGGGTGTGGAGAGCTTCGACGAAGTGCTGCGGCTCTGCGACCCCTCTGCGCCCCTCGCCTTCCTGCAGGCCAGCAAGCAGTTCCTTCAGATGCAGCGCCAGCAGCCAGCCCAGGACAGCGGCCTCGGCCTCCCGGGCGGGACCCCCACTTCCAGTGACGACTTCTCGGTGGAGTACCTGGTCGTGGGCAATCGCAACCCCAGTCGGGCCGCCTGTCAGATGTTGTGCCGCTGGCTGGATGCCTGCCTGGCCGGCAGCCGCAGCTCACACCCCTGTGGCATCATGCAGACCCCCTGTGCTTGCCTGGGTGGTGACGCCGGAGACCCCGCCTCTAGCCCCTTGGTGCCCCATGGGGACGTCTGCTTGAGAGATGGTGTGGCCGGTGGTCCTGAGAACTGCCTCACCAGCCTGACCCAGGACCGGGGTGGGCATGGAGCAGCAGGTGAGCGAACTGAGCCCCCGCTCCCCGCAGCTCTGCAGAGGGCAGGAGGGCAAGGGACAGTCCATTCCCAAGGCCTGGATCCCACCAGCCTGGGCTGGGAAGCCAGCCATAGGCGGATTTCAAGCTCACAGCTGGGTCTTGGCCCCCAGGACAGCCTGGCCGTAGGGCCCAAGTGAGGACCACCGAGGGAGGGAAGGAGTAAAACCTGAGTTTTCCATTCCCGGATGGGAAGGGACCTAGTCTTTCTTTCGGAAAATCCTCAAGGACTGTCTGACCTTCCTGCTGTGGGGCAAGGGTCTGAAGGAGTCTGTGGGGTGGTGGGCACCCTGCTGTGGTAGCTGTGTTCATAGACAGAGCAAGCAGGCTGAACTCGGACATGATGCAGGGAATAGATTTGGGGGGTTCAGCAGCAGTTGTAAGGAGACCACAGTGAGAACAAGGACCCTCTCCCTGCAGCCCAAGGAAGAAGCGAAGGAAGGGAGAAGGAGGGAGGAAGCAGCGAGGGGCCACAACGCAGCAGCAATCAGTCGCTCCTGCAGTGTCAGGCCTGGCCCTCGAGGTCACTGTCTTAAGGGGGCCGGGGAAATCGTGTTGCTAGGGGCCTTGTCTGATGGACAGTGTTCACAGTGGAGGGGACAGCAGGGACTGGGGCTTGAGGTGGGTGGGTAGTCACCGGGCCACAGACTAGTCCTAGCAATGGCTACAGCGCCCCTGCACTCCACAAGAAGAGGAAGAGGCATCTAGGACTTTGGTCAGAGACTTGGGAGCTGAGCATGTGTTTGGGGGAGGAGATAAGGGGTGTGAAGCTAGGGCAGGTCTGACCTTGCCTGGTCAGTACAGAGCCAAAGCTGGCTGGGTACTTGATGCCAGGATGAACAGGTGGCTCGGTGCAGCCTTTAAGGGCATCTGAGCCTTGGCATCTCCCGGGCTGTGGGCCTGTACCAATGACAAAGGCCATCACCCTTCGGAGCTGACCTCTGGTCATGGCCAGGCAGCAGGTCCAGGCCAGGCTGCTCTCTTCAGGACCACGGAGGCCATCTAGCCCTCGTTGCCACGTTGGAGGTCACTGTCACCTTGAGGGCGACAGGTTCTGTGGTGCAGTGAGGATGGGGTGGACCTGAGGGGACTCCGGGAAGAATGGAGCAGGTGGGGTGCAGTGCTCCCCGAGAGCAAGGCGTCGGGGTGGGGCTGGGTAGAGGAGAAGACACAGGTCAGGACCTGCACCCTGCTCTGACAGTCCTCATTTCACTGCCCCGAGCCTGGCTGCTTCTTCTGCTCTATTACCTTGGCGTGGTGGGTCTTGCGCTAGGCCCGTGGCCCCTTAGGCTGGAGCTGGTAGTAGTGGCATTTGGGTGGCCACCAGGTTGGGAGTTGCTAAATGTCGCCCAAAGCTGAGGCACAGCTTTAGAGCCTCCAAGCCTGGTGTGACGAATGTTTAGGTGCCAAGCCGAGGGGCTGGAAGAAGTGTGGCACTGCTGTCCTTCCCTGAGGACCTACTGTGTGCAGGCCTCACAAGACCGTGTGCTGTGGCCAGGCCTCTCTGTGGAGTACACGCATGAGTGTGGAAGGCTTTGGGGAGGGCTTATGGTAGGATGGGACTTGCTGGAGTTTCAGGAGCAGTGGGGGGGCTGGAGCTCCTCGCAGGAGCACACCCAGGCTGAGGTTCCTCACAGCGTTGCTGAAGCCGGGGTTCCTTGCAGGAGCAGGACAGAGAGAAGGTCTGGCAGGTTTCCAGGAGATGACTGGCATTGGCCTGGTCAGGATGCAGTTGTGGGACAGGGAAAAGAGGGCCTTTGGTGAAACTGACGGATACACACATGAAAAGATGCGGGCATCTGCTCCAGGATCTGGCCAACAGTGAGGATTAAGGAAGCAGAGGGGGCAGGGCCGCACCACACCGCTAGAGGAGGGAGAGGTCAGAGCGGGCCTGGGGGATACACATGCAGAGCAGATCTCCGGCTGCTGGTGTGCAGGACAGGGCTCCCTGGAGCTGGGGCACTGGAAGCCCACCTGAGCCCAGGCCCATTCTGCCTCACTGTGTTCCTTGGGCCAGTCCCCCAGTTTTCATTCAAGGAGACTTGCTCTTGAAGACAGGGGTAAGAATACCTTCTCTCTGGCCCAGGGCCGAAGCATTGGGCAAATCCCGAAGCAGACAGAGACAGGGATAGGCGCCCTTGGAGAGTCTGAGAAAATGTGTTGGCACATGGGGCTCAGAAGCGGTCAGGAGAGATGTGTGCCTGCGTGTGTTGTGTTCATGTGTATGCATGTGGTGTGGTGTATGTGTGTGCATGTAAGTATGTCAGTTGTACCACACACATAAACACTGGTGGAGTGTAATTGTGCAAGTGTGTACTCCTGCATCTGTGCATGGACTTTATTTAGCAGACTTGGTGTGTGTACTGCCATTGTGTATGCAGTCTATAGGGTGTCTATTTTCTCACGTATGCATTTGTGAGTTTTGTACAAGCCTATGCTTGTGTATATGCATGCATGCATGTGCAAGTATGTTTGCACAGGCATGTGCATGAAGTACATAATGCCTTTCTGTGCATCTGTGGGTGTATATTCATGTACACAGTGTGTGTACCAGTCACTTCATTTGTGGTCATGTATGCATATGTGTGTACATGATATGTGTTTGCACATGGTATGTGTGTGGGTGTATGTGTATATTTTGTGTGCATGTGTGTAAATGTGCCTCCATGTGTGTACATATACACGACATGTGTGGTGTGTATGATATGCAAATGTGCATGTACACATGTGTTGATGTGAACTCTGCTGTTTGACAGTTGTGTAAGGTTATCCTGAGAGGCCGCTGGGCTGTCGAAGACTGGGAAATATGCAGACTAGGGTCCACTATGCGCAGCAGGAAGTGCGTCCCTGTGGGTGGACCAGGGCCAAGGAAGGCGGAGAAGGTCAGCAGTAACGCCACCGATGTTTGCCTGCTCTGGAAGTAGCACGTGTAGGTGAGCTGCTTTCGAGGCTGTCCTCTACCTTGCTTGGCCCTCCTGGAGCCCGCCACTCAAGGACGTGCTGTAAGGTCTACAGGGCAATCTCAGAGCCAGCGAGATGCCTTGTCCAGCTCCTATCTTCTAGTGTGCCACTCATGCCCCGCCATGCCCCTTGCTCCCTGTCCGCATGTGCTTGTCTCTGCTGCTGACAGATGCCCCCTGCTCACCGACATTTGCCAGGGAGCAGACCCGCCTTGACCCCCTGACCCACCGCAGGCCCTTGGTTCGTTGCATGAATTCAGGCACAGACACGTTAGGCTGTGGTTGGGGTCACGCAGCTTCCAGGGTGGACCAACGACAGAGCAGCTCACGTCACCGTCTGCAGGTGACTCTGCAATGACTCTACTCAGGGTGGGGGAGCGTGGCTGAGAACCTAGAGGTCACAATCTTCTGCAGGCAGGAGGCCGTGCAGAGGCCAGGCCAGGGCTTAGACCGCCCAGCATGGGCTTGGCACCCATCCTCTTCCAGGGCAGGAGACATGACAAAGCCCAGGAGCCAGCAGGCGGCCCAGTGAGCATGTGGCTCATTTTCAGCCCTGCTCTTGACAGGCTCCTCCCCAGGCCTCATGGCCACATCACGCCTCTGATTCCATGAGCACGCCTCAGACAGAGCGACTGGACCCTCCCAGGGGTCCCTGGTCTTACACCAGCTCCAGCTGTCTGTCTCTTCTGTCTCTCCCTCCATCTCACTCCTGTCTTTGCCTCTGGTGCGATGGACCATTTTTCTCAAGGGCTGTTTTAAATATTCATGTTTTAATTAAAGAATTTTATTGCAGAAGCAACATGTAAGATAATGAAAAACCAGTGTCCTGGGGGTGGGAGAGCACGTTCCTCTGTGTGTGTGTGTGTGTGTGTTGTGTGAGTGCATACGTGTTCTTGTGAGTGTAAGACCATGAGTGTGTGATTGTGTGTGCCTCTGTTTATATGTGAGTGCATGCTTGTGTGTAAATGTGTAGTGTGTGGCTCTGTGTGTGCCTGAGTCTGTGAACCCATGAGCTTATGTTGTATGTGCCTCTGTGTGTGCATGTATTGTCTTTATGTGCCTGTGTGTGCCTTTGTGAATATGCATGTGTGTGTGTATATACCTCTGTATGCGTCTGTGTGGCCTCTGTGTGTGCCCTTTGTGAGTGCATGTATTTGAGTGTGAGCCCGTATATGTGTGTAGATATGTGAGTGTGCCTATGTGTATGTGTCTCTGTGTCCCTGTATGTCTATGTGTACATGTGTTTCTCTGAGTACCATGTATGTCTGTCCCTGAGTGTCTGTGGTCCTGTGTGTCCCTGTGTGTATACGTCTCTGTGTGTATGTGGGTGTGTGCATAAACCAGGAGTGGATGGGTGGACAGGGTCAGGTGTATACACGTGCTGCACTGCCCTGGGGGTCTTGGTGGGTCCCAGAGCTAGTGATTGGCCTTCAGATAGGAGCTGAGTCCCTAGCTCTGCCTCAACCCTGGGGCTCTCTGGCTTATGATTCCCCAGGACACCTACCAGTTCTCCAGGGTGATCACTGGATGCTTATTGAGATCTACTAGCTAGGAGGCAGTGCAAAGAGGAGGAGGAGGAGGAAGAGGAGATTGGACTTGGGAAGGAGGGGGAGGAGCAAGGGGCTGGGTCTGGAGAGGAGGGGGAGGAGCAAGGGGCTGGGCCTGGAGAGGAGGGGAGGAGCAAGGGGCTGGGCCTGGAGGAGGGGGAGGAGCAAGAGGCTGGGCCTGGAGAGGAGGGGAGGAGCAAGGGGCTGGGCCTGGAGAGGAGGGGGAGAAGCAAGGGGCTGGGCCTGGAGAGGAGGGGAGGAGCAAGGGGCTGGGCCTGGAGAGGGGGGGAGGAGCAAGGGGCTGGGCCTGGGGAGAAGGGGAGGAGCAAGGGGCTGGGCCTGGGGAGAAAGACAGAGTTACAGTTTAGGCTGCTGAAATTTTGGGTGTGATGGGGAGAGGGTGAGATTGGAGAGACACCAGGGCCCACCATAGAGGTGATGGTATTATCTTAGCTGTGTAAGTGGTTTATGCATGTGTATGTGCATGTATGTTTGAGTATGCGTGTTTCTGTGCATATTGTGAGTGTGCATGCTCATGCATGTTTATATGTGCATGCATGTGTTTCTGTGCAAGTGTGTGTGCCAACGTGTGTGTGCATGTGAGTGCATATATGTTTCTGTGTCTATACATGCCTGTATATTCTTTTTGCAATTTAGAAAAGTCTAGAAATCAAGGTTTCAGTGCTCATCATGGGTGGCACTCTTAGGAGGAAGTGGGGCGGCGCCCTGTGGAGTTGTGGGACGTGTGGTGTGTTGAGAGGATTCTCATGTGTCTTCAGTCTGTGTGTGTCGTGTCATGTGCCTCAGCTCAGGGCTAGAGCCATCCTTGCCTGGCTAGTGGCAAGTAGACATCATTGCCCAAAGTTGGGCTCTGCTTCTTATCAGCATCTGCCACTCCAACAGCCATTTATTGGGGTCTCCAGTGTGGCCCAAGCTCTCTGCCACTTATCCAGGGTCCCCAGTGTGACCTGAGCTTTCAGGCTTGTGAACAGGTCACTGTCCTAAGGACATTGAGCATCTGCCAGACCCAGAGAATCAGCAACAAGCCTCTAGACATAGACAGCTCTCTATCCACGTGCCTGTTTCCCCTCTGCACTGTGGATGTGACAGTTCTTGCTTGCAGGCCTGTTTGAGGCTTGAAGGGGTGTGTCTCTGTGGACTCTGGAAGACAAGTGCACCACAGGACAGTGGGCGTGGCTCTTCAGCCACTCTGGGATCTGACTGCCCGTCTGTGGCCCTGATAGAAGCCTGTAGAGGGTGGGTGAGTCAAGACCACGGGGCACAGGGCCCTGGGTGCAGAGGGGCCTTGGCAAGCCCATCCTTGTTCTTTTTCTTATTATTTATTCAATTGTGCATGTATGCATGTGGTGTATTGTGTGGTGTATTGTGTGGTGTGGGTGGTTGTGTTTTATTATTTATTCAATTGTGCATGTATGCATGTGTGTATGTGTGTGTATGTGTGTGTGTGTGTGTGTGTGTGTGTGTGTGTGTGTGTGTGTGTGTAGAACCACAGACGAATTCGGAAACCACCATGGACCACCTCCACCTCTTCCTTGTTTACTCTACCCGGGGATTCACAGGCTCTGCCCTACCAGGACCAGAAACGCAGGCTGCCCCGCTTCCCTCCGGCTCTATACATTGGGTCTAGGATCCAAACTCAGGACCTTCCTCCGCCTGCAAGGCAGAGGCTTAACCTCCTGAGCCACCTCTCCAGCCCCCCCCCATCCTTGTTTTTGATGGCCCTCCTTGCCCTTGGCTCAGGCTGTAGGTCCAGCCATCGGGATTACAGTCCTTGCACACCAGACAGGCCCCCTGCTGGGTCGCAGAGGAAGCAGGGGTCCAGGGAGCAGAGACCCTCGGTTCTGCCTGAAGTGCCTGGCATGGGAACACCAGGGTACTCAGGTGCTGCCCAACCTGCTGGACTCGGGAGCCCTCTGCTGGTAGATGATGGAACCGCACAATTCCCTCCTCCGAAGGGGTTCCTGGAAACCAGGGAGGTAGCTGAAGGGAGACTCCCTTCTGCCCCAATTGCAGCCCATTTGGGGTTCGGGATCTGTGGAGTCCACCAACCCCTTGACCCTGGCGCCAGGGCAGGAAGGGCACCAGAGCTCCTCACAGCACAGCCTCCTGGGTGGCCGGCCCGCCTGGCGATAATTGGCTCTATTCATGCCTGTAATGAGATGGAAATGAGACTGCCAGACAGAGGGAGCATTGACGGGAAGAATGGTGGCTCTTTCCGGACCGGAGGGGCAGCCCGCCTGGGACTGCCGGCTCTTCTGACGCCCCCTAGTGGCTGCCCAGCCCTGGTGGGCCGGGCATCCCCTGTGCCCTTGTGCCCCAGCACTTTGGTCCTCTGGCGTGGGCGTTTGCAGCCTCGGCAAATGCCAATGAGGACACACATTAAAAATGAAGATGATGATAGTAACGGCACTCACCATTTTCTAAGAAGTCATTAGTGGAGGGAGTGTGGTCGAGGTTGGGGGGCGTGTGACTGAGACCAGGGCTCGGTATATAATGATGGGGATCAAGGATCCTATCCCAGGATTAGAGGTCAGTCTATAATAAAGATCAAGGATTGGAGCTGGAGAGATGGTCCAGGGTTTCAGATCCTAGATCCCATGTAAGAAATGCCAGGTGGAAATGGCAGCAGTCTGCACTTCCGGCCCTGGAAGGCAGAGCCTGGGAAACATCAGAGCAAAGCAATAAGGAGGTAGAGCAATGCAGGGTGATTCCCGAAGTCATCCTTAGGACTTCCATCAGCACACACAGTGTCATCTTCTACACCCACATACACTTACACGCACCCACACACATGTGCATACACACACCTACACAAGCATAAATAAATAAATAGGCCAGGGATCTATTTCGCCAGGGTCAGAAATTGGCTTGTGATCAGAATCAGGATCAGTGTGTGTCTAGGACTAGATACTAAGGTATCTGTGCTCAGTGTGACCAGCTAGGCTAGGTTGAGCCAGGCGGTGGGAAGTGTGTGTGGGGTGTTCAGGACCACTGTCCCCTCCCCTCAGCATCCAGTGTACCTTGCTTCCTCTCCCCCATCCCAATCTGTACCACCTGGGTCACCAAGGTAACCAGCCCTGAAATAGTGGGTGTTTTGGCAGCTGAGGCCTAACCTGGGTCTATCCTGAAAGGCTGTGTGCTGCGGCAGTTGCCATGGGAACTGAGTGACATCCTCCGATTAGCCCGGCTTGGACACCCTCTCTCTCTCCCACCCACTGCCGGTTTCCACATCTCCCAGGCTTACTTGTGGGGGCTGGGCTGGGGCAATGAGGGGGCACTGGCAGGATTCACCACCTGACCCTGCCCTGAGCCGCCTTGAGAATTGTGGTCCCGGCTGTTCCTTTGTCTGCAGTCACAGGCTGGGATGACTGCAGCAGGTGAGACCCCTAAGGCTGGGAGGCTGGACCCTGGCAGGTGGCCTTCCAGGGCTGGGGGTGGGATCTAGACTCTGACCTGGTTGAATGCAGCTCTGGCCTGTCTCGAGTTCAGACATGTGACCGGCAGCCTCAGACTGGCCACCTGGGCCTGTTCTGTGGACAGCTGCTGCCCTGTCCTGCCCGTGGCACACGTGAGGCCGTGCTGGGCACTGCCTGCCCCAGCTCTGTCTGGAGGGGGCGTCCGTGTCCTTCACTGTGCCCTTGCCCCCACCCCTCAGGCCCTCCTGGATTTATAACTTAAGACGAAGTGGCTGGCCGTCTCCACGGTGACCTTGTGTTTGTCTCTGTTACTCAGAATTTGAGACCCTGACTCCCTGGCTCGATAACTCACGAGAGGTGGGGTTCTGGGGCTCTGCAGCAGGAGCGGGGGCATCCTGTCCACTCTGGTAGGATAAGCCCTTACAAGCGGGGGCCCGGTGCCCCCTGCTGGTCTGGTGAGTCAGGCGAGCAAAGACAGACAAGCTCTAGCTGTGGCCCTTTCCCAGCCCTGGCTTGTTGGTTACTTTTGCTGGCCTGACCTGGAATTCTGCTCTCCATGGGCAGATGATGAAGCGGGAGGAGGGGTCAGCTCATTGTGCCACCAGGTGGAGTTGTCCTCCCTCTGGGACCTCCTGCATCCACATGCTCACCGTGAGAGATGGAGACCTCCCCTGAGCCACAGCAAGATAGCACTGGAAGGGGCTGAAGTCAGCTGGGCATGGCCCAGGGGAGGGGGGCTTGGACACCTTGATCTTGGGCCTCTCAGCAGGTGGCAGACCTCCTAGTCTAAGTGAGGTTCTGAACCACCAGGAGAGAGACCTTGGTTGGTGGGGGTGAGTGGAAAGATCAGGAAACCTGTGTGCCCGCGCAGTACATGCCCATCGTATACCTGGGCTTACTGGTTCTGGACTCTCCACAGGTCCCAGACTAGCGCTCCTGTCTTCTTGCCTGGCTAACCCGTTTCCCCTTTCCAAATCAGCAGCCACCTCTGCTCGCCCCTTCCCAGCCCCCAGAGCTGGCCAGGACCTGACTGTTGCTCTGATTCCTCTAGGTGGCTGGAAACTGTGGTCTCTGTGGGGCGAGTGCACACGGGACTGCGGGGGAGGCCTGCAGACGCGCACGCGCACCTGCCTGCCGACCCCAGGAGTGGACGGCGGAGGCTGTGAAGGGGTGCTGGAAGAAGGACGCTTGTGCAACCGCAAGGCCTGTGGCCGTGAGTGCATGGGCAGGATCTGGGGGCAGGGCTTGGGTGGGACG
Organism: Typhlomys cinereus; assembly: GCA_023101885.1. NCBI lineage: Eukaryota > Metazoa > Chordata > Mammalia > Rodentia > Platacanthomyidae > Typhlomys > Typhlomys cinereus. Next base: position 2,652,861 of record JALPQD010000193.1, read on the forward strand.
GAGGGGAAAGGACCAGAACAGAAAGGGGGGTGGTCCTAGACTGTGAGGGATGGGACTAGGTTAACTGGGGTGGAGCCTAGGCAAGGGTGAAGGTCCAGCCTGGTACAGGTGGCATGGGGCCCAGGAGAAAGTGTGGCACCTGAAGGGGGAGGGGGAGGTGGCAGCCACATGCTCTCGCCCCACCCAGGGCGTGTGGCCAGCTTGCTACAGGAGAATGTGCTCCAGGATGTATTTCTCTAATAAGCTCTGCAATGACCTCATGCATTTTTTAGCGGCCTCCATGAAGCTCAATCACATTCTAATGAGACTGTCATTCTTCAGGTTGTTTTTCCTGATGAACTTTTCGAGGGCGACAGCTCCTCTCAGGAGCCCAGGGAGGTTCCTGCAGGGGCAGCTGATGAGCAGGAGGGAGGGGCAGATGTACCCCGGAGCTGTCCCACGGAGGACTACCTGCTTGCTGCCTTGGAAGCTAAGAGAGTGGCCAGATGAGGGTGGGCCCCAGGCCCAGTAGTCCAGGAGAAGTGGCCTGGCTGTCCATGGCGGCCAGGAAGTCCTAGTGGTGGCGCACAGCTGGGTGTGGCCGAGGCCACGAATCCCACAGGAATACTGACCTGAGCTCATCCTGCAGCTGCGGGGCGAACCAGCTCACGGAGCCAGTCCCTGCGGTCCACGGATGCCAGACGTCGTGAGGACCTGGGGGATGAGCTACAACAATTTGGGTTCCCATCTCCCCAGACAGGTGAGCTGGCCGGGCGGACAGGACCGACCTGCACAGGGCAGGGAATGGGGAGGGCTGGTTTCCAGGACCAGGTTAGGAACAGCTGGTGACCACCCATAGTAACTGCTGTGGTTAGACACACCTGGTAGATGCCAGGCTCTTGCCTCCAGGCACAGTGGCTTTGCGGGAGCTGTCTCAGCCAGACCTAGACCCCCATGAACCCCCTGGGATGCTTATCCAGTGGGGAAGCGGGCAGTTCTTGAGACCTGCAGAGCCCCAGCCTGTAAACTGCGTCCAGCAGCAAGGTTCGGCTGGGGGCAGACCTCCAGGTCTGACACTGCCCATGGGGAGGGACAGGGCAGGCCCATGATGGGGGCTGGGTCCACAGGTGACCCTGCGGCGGAGGAATGGTCTCCTTGGAGTGTGTGCTCCAGCACCTGCGGCGAGGGCTGGCAGACCCGCACCCGCTTCTGCGTCTCATCCTCCTATAGCACGCAGTGCAGCGGGCCCCTGCGGGAGCAGCGGCTGTGCAACAACTCAGCGGTGTGTCCAGGTGGGCTATGCGTGAGGCAGGGCGAGGCCGGGGCAGGGCGGGGCTGGGGCGGGGCTGGAACAAGGCGGGGCGAGGCCGGGGCAGGGCGGGGCTGGGGCGGGGCTGGAGCAGGGCGGGGCGGGGCTGGAGCAGGGCGGGGCTGGGACGGGGCTGGAACAAGGCGGGGCTGGGTCCGGCCTGTACACAGGCTAGCACATAGGCTGCAGCGACCTCCGGTTCTTCCTCAGTGCATGGTGCGTGGGATGAGTGGTCACCCTGGAGTCTCTGCTCCAGCACCTGCGGCCGTGGCTTCCGGGACCGCACGCGTACCTGCAGGCCCCCTCAGTTTGGAGGCAACCCCTGTGAGGGTCCCGAGAAGCAAACCAAGTTCTGCAACATCGCTCTGTGCCCTGGTAGGTGAGAGGGAGCTGCTGGGGGCAGGGAGTGGGCCCAGCGTGCCCCTGGCCAGCCTAGGGACCCACCTTGGTCCCACCCCAGGGTGCGGAGAGGTTCAAACCTCAGGCCATGCCATGTGTAAGGGCGAGGTGTGGCTCAGAACTCTCTACCCAGTGTCAGTGGGGTGCTGTGTGGCACCTCCTGGGTGTTCTTGTCCGTGGCCCTGGCCTGCCCTTGGGGTGATAGGTGTTCACGCCAGCTTCCTGTTCTCTTCCTCCCCCGGGCCGGGCAGTGGATGGAAACTGGAACGAGTGGTCGAGCTGGAGCGCGTGCTCCGCCAGCTGTTCCCAGGGCCGCCAACAGCGCACGCGCGAGTGTAACGGGCCTTCCTACGGGGGTGCTGAGTGCCAGGGCCACTGGGTGGAGACGAGAGACTGCTTCCTGCAGCAGTGCCCAGGTCAGATGCACGCTCGGAGCCTGGGGAGGAGGTCCTGCAGGACGCGGGTGGAGAATGGGGTGAGGGTGGGGTGGGGTGGAGTCAGGCTGCAAGTGGAGGTGGGGTCAGGAGGAGGGGTGGGGTTAGGGTACATGTGGAGGTGGGGTCAGAGTGATGAAGGGTGCGGACAGGAGGAGGTGGGGTCAATGCAGGTGGAGGTAGAGTCAGAGTGGAGAAGGGTGCAGTCAGGAGGGGTTGGGGTCGATGCAGGTGGAGGTGGAGTCAGAGTGGAGAAGGGTGCAGTCAGGAGGAGGTGGGGTCGATGCAGGTGGAGGTGGAGTCAAGAGTGGAGAAGGGTACGGTCAGGAGGAGGTGGGGTCAATGCAGGTGGAGGTGGAGTCAGTGGAGTAGGGTGCAGTCAGGAGGAGGTGGGGTCGATGCAGGTGGAGGTGGAGTCAGTGGAGAAGGGTGCAGTCAGGAGGGGTGGGGTCAGGATGCAGGTGGAGGGGGTGGGGTCAGAATACAGGTGGAGGTGGGGTCAGGGTGGATGGATGGGGTCAGGGTGGATAGGATGGGGTCAGGATACAGATGGAGGTGGGGTCAGGATGCAGGTGGAGGTGGGGTCAGGGTGGAGATGGGTAGGGTCAGGATGCAGGTGGAAGTGGGGTCAGGATGCAGGCGGAGGTGGGGTCAGGGTGGAGAGGGTGGGCTCAGGGTGGAGAGGAGTGGGGTCAGAGTGGAGAGGAGTGGGGTCAGAGTGGAGGGGGTGGAGTCAGGGTGGATGGATGGGGTCAGGATACAGGTGGAGGTGGGGTCAGGGTGGAGAGGGGTGGGGTCAGGGTGGAGAGGGGTGGGGTCAGGATGCAGGTGGAGGTGGGGTCAGGGTGGAGAGGAGTGGGGTTAGAGTGGAGGGGGTGGAGTCAGGGTGGATGGATGGGTCAGGATACAGGTGGAGGTGGGGTCAGGATGCAGGTGGAGGTGGGTCAGGGTGGAGGGGGTGCACTCAGGGTGAGGTGGAGGTAGCAGAGCCCAGCTGTACAGATGTGTTGACTCTGTTCTCAGTCAAGCTGACTTGAGACCTTTCTCCTGGTGTCAATTTTCCACCTCCGCTCTCTGGGTCCTTATGTCTGTCCCCATGTCACCTGGATCTGTCTCTCTGTGTCCTTCTGGTCCTGCCCCACCACTGAATCCCGGGTCTGGTCACTGCTGCAGTGGACGGCAAGTGGCAGGCCTGGGCGTCGTGGGGCAGCTGCAGCGTCACATGTGGCGGAGGCAGCCAGCAACGAGAGCGGGTCTGCTCTGGGCCTTTCTTCGGGGGAGCAGCCTGCCAGGGCCCCCATGATGAATATCGCCAGTGTGGTGCCCAGCGGTGTCCTGGTGAGACCTCAGCTCTGGAGGGGTGGGCAGTGGGCAGTGGCTGAGCCACAGCCCCCATCCCGAGGCTGCTGCCTTACTGTGTCCGGCCCTCACAGAGCCTCATGAGATCTGTGTGGAGGACACTTTCGGAGCTGTGGTCTGGAAAGAAACCCCAGCTGGCGAGGTGGCTGCCGTCCGGTGTCCTCGCAACGCCACAGGTGAGGGGGGTGCTATGCTGTCCTTCTGTGGATGCCTCTACCCCAACTGAGACCCAAAACCCACTGGCACATGCTCGGTGGCACTGGGAGGGAGGATGGGACATCCGTGTGGGCACATCAAGCAGATGTGGTGTTAAAAGCTCACCAAAGCCAGGACACTCACGTCAGGCCCTGCAGCGCAGAGGACCCTACACCCCAGAAACTTGACAGTGTTGCCCCTTTACACAGGAGAAACTTATCTCTGTTATTCCTGGGGAGGTCCACTGGCAATTTTTAGACAGTGTGGACAAGCAGGGTGGGCTTCCAGGGAAGGGTCCTGACCAGGCGTTGGCCATCGGTCTTGTTTGGAAGAATGTGGGCGATATGTACTGACACAGGAAGGGGGCTTGGAAATCTGCTCAAGCCTCGATTCTTGTGTGTGATGCTAGGAAGTGACCTGTGACCCTGCCCTTGTCTACTGTGTGACACTCAAGAAGTGACCTTTGACCCCATCCTTGTCCACTGTATGACACTCAAGAAGTGACCTTTGACCCTGTCCTTGTCCACTGTGTGATACTCAGGAAGTGACCTTTGACCTTGCCCTTGTCCGGCATATGATACTTGGGAAATGCCTTAATTCCCAGTCTCCATTTTCTCATCTGTAAGGTGAGGGCCTCAGACTTCTCAGAGGGCTGCTCTGTGCAGTGTGTGGAGCCTCCCACTGGGGCAAGGGAAGTAGTGGGCACCGTGTATGCATTGTCTATATTGTGACCTGTCATTCTTGGTTACATGTCCTTGTGGGCATGTGGAACCCAGAAGCAGCACCCACATGCTGGTCTGCTCCGCCCCAGGGTGCTGGCCTGCTGCTCACACATACCTCTCACCTCCAGCGCCTCTCATGTTTGTCTGCATCTCAGCCTATGCAGTCAGGCCTCCCTGTGGTTGTGACAGTTCTTTGTGCATGTCACCGGGAGCACTGTCTTTGCTCAAATGCTTCCTGAGACCTGTCTGTCAGAGGGTCAGCTGTGTTTCAGGCTATAGATTCCTGGCACCAAGTACCCCTGAGGGCTGTCCCAGGGTGTCCCGGCCAGCAGAGCCCTGGCAGCCCTCCAGTGTGGCGTGCATGTTGGCTGGGGGCAGAAGCAGCTGTTGAGACCTCAGAATTGTGAAGGGCCCCAGGCGAGACCCCGATGGGTCCCAAAGCCCCCTTCTCAACTGAGGACAAAGGCAAAGTCCCTACAGGTCCAAGGAGCAGCCTGGCCTTCTGAATCCCAAGGGCCCCGAGCAGAGTGCCCTTACCTGGGAACTGGGGACCGGGATCCCTGGAACCCATGGTGAGCAGCTGCCTGAGTGGGAGGTCTTTCCAGGCCTCATCCTGCGACGCTGTGAGCTGGACGAGGAGGGCATCGCCTACTGGGAGCCCCCCACCTACATCCGCTGTGTCTCCATCGATTACCGGAACATCCAGATGATGGTGAGGCAGGCCAGGGGGCTGCAGGGAACTGTCCTTACCCTTCGGGCCTAAGGCCGGGGGCAGCAGTGCCCTCCATACATCGGAGGTCCCTGCCCCCCAGCGTCACCCACCTGTGCTGCACGTCACCCGAAGCGCTGACAGTGTCCAGCTTTGTCCACTGTCTTTAGACTCGTGAGCACCTGGCCAAGGCTCAGCGTGGGCTACCGGGGGAGGGCGTCTCTGAGGTCATCCAGACACTGCTGGAGATCTCGCAGGATGGCACCAGCTACAGTGGGGACCTGCTCTCCACCATCGACGTCCTGAGGAACATGACTGAGATCTTCCGAAGGGCCTATTATAGCCCCACCCCCGGGGACGTGCAGGTGGGTCCCAAGGACAGCTGGGAACGTGGCAGAAGAGCCCATCCCCGGCTCCAGTATGAGAGCAAATCCTGCGGGTGGCACTTGTGGTCCCAGATCTGGTCGCATCTGATCCCTGACCCTAGTCACAGGAAGAACCCTAATATTGGCCATGTGAGAGTCCTGACCCTGGTGACCACTGAATCCCGATTCTGTCACGTACTAAGACCTGAGCCCTGGTCACACTCTGACTCTTCAAACACTGAGCCTCGGTCCTGATCCCACACTGAGTTCTGATTCTACTCACCACCGAGTCACCATTCCAGTCAGCACAGGCTGTCTTGATCTTGGTCACCTGCTGAGCCCTTGTCCTGCGCACGGGCTGAACCTCGATCCTGGTCTTACACTATATCTTTGTCTTTTTTCGTGGGCCCTTCTTATTTCCAGAACTTTGTGCAGATCATCAGCAACCTGCTGGCCGAGGAGAACAGGGACAAGTGGGAAGAGGCACAGCTGGTATGCAGGAGGTCATCCTGGTAGCCAACCAGGGCAGGGTGGGCGTGGGCAGCTGTGGTGTCTTCCACGTCCCAAGGTGACCAGAGTGAGGCCTTGCTGGGTTCTTGGGTCTGAATCTCAGCATGGCTTCCTGCCAGCTGGATGACCGTGAAGAAGCCCCCGAGCCTTTTGAGTGTCCCCCATCCGTGGAACAACAGTGGCTGGTCACTCAGGCAAGCTTGAGTTCGAGGTGTGTCCAGAAGGTGGTCGTAGTAAGTCTTCTCGTCTGCACAGCATCAGCGCTCTAGCAACTGACCCTGGGCCTGCAACCACCCCACCCCTAGAGCAGTGACCCCCATGAGGTACTTGAGACATCCGCAGGCTAGAAGCCCCGTGGCGGGGGACACAGCAGCATATTTGTGCCTCAGTCCACAGAATGGCCCACAAAATTTGAGTGGACACTGAAGCTAGTGGCCTGTCCCCTTGCTGTGTTAGGAAATGCTCTATAGGGCCAGGAAATGGAGCAGAGGAGGGAAGAAGCTGAGGGAGGGCCAGGGGTCTGCAAACGGGGCACAGACACCTCCCCCAGCTTGGGCTGCTCCTCCAGATGGGCCCCAATGCCAAGGAGCTCTTCCGGTTGGTGGAGGACTTCGTGGATGTCATCGGCTTTCGCATGAAGGACCTGAGAGACGCGTACCAGGTGACAGACAATCTGGGTAAGCCCCTCCAGCCTGGGCCTGAGGCCTGGGCAGGGCCTCTGCCTCGTCACTTGTAATGAGCCTGTGACCACACTCAGAGCAGCTCTGAGTTTCCACCATGTTCTGAGGGTGGATGCCAGATCCGGAAAGGGGGGGGGACCTGTAGACCTCACCCCAGGGACACATGCAGATGCCCGACCACTGCTGATGTTGGCCCTGTCCCACCCCAGAGTTGCCTGTGCTTTCCAGTCCCTCAGTGCCTGGTGTAGAGGTGGCAGTTGTCATTGGTCAGGTCTTGTTTTCCTCCATTGGGATCATGAGAGTGGGGTACTGACAGCGGTCAGCAGAACTGGGGTGACTGACAGCTGTCCTCACAAACATGGAGAGGTGCTATGAGGACCCATGTCTCTTGAGGGTGTGGCTCTTGTCCACCTCTGTTGACCCTCCCTGGTACCTGGCCTGGGCTTGCACTTGTCTCCTCGACTCCTCCTCACCAACCCCACACAGCCAATATGAGGTCCCTGTGCTGTCTTAGTTATAACCACACACAGCACCAAGTCCTGTATTTGGGCCTTGGAGACTCCATGCCACCCAAGAGTACCGTTTTCTCCTTCCCTTCTCTGTCTCTTCAGGTTGCACTGGCCCCTTCCACTGTGGGCTACCCATGTCCTTCATTGGGCCTCTTGCCCACCTGAGGTTCCAGCTGGTCTTTAGCACCCCTCACACCTGTGTCCTCACCTTCTCAAGGCCAGAAACAGAGGTCTCAGTTGACCTCCATCCTGGCTCCGCCCTGCTACCCTGGTCTCTGAAAGCCCAGACCTAAGCCCCCGATCCTTCTCCCCCATCTACCTGTCTCTCTACCCCATGCCTCTGTCCCTCCTCCCAGCTCAGTCGCCCATCCCAGGTCTCAGAGTTAGCTTCCTGACCCGCGGTCTGGAGACCCCTTCCCCATGGTCACACTGCCCAACAGGCCGTGTCTGTCTCTCTGCTCCACGTGTGTGCCCGGAGGGTTCTGCTGCCCACGGTCCCTCCCACAATGGCCCTGCATGCAGTTGGGACTCAGAACATGTGCCCAGCGAAGGGGGGTGACCTCATTCTCTGGGTTCTGCGTGCTGACATCAAGGGAACCGCACTCGTCCCTGTGGGCTGGGGCAGGCAGATTCTGTGCTGGACCCTGACAGAGAATCCTCTGGCTCCCCGGGCCATTTGGAAAGGCCATCTGGGGCAGCGCAGACATTAAAGGGGTGACACTAGATGGTGTGGGGGCCCAGAGCACAGCAGCTCTGTCTCCCCACATTGGTGCAAGTGGCCCCAGGTCACCCAAGGTAGGAAGCCACCCCTGCCTCCTGGCCCTGTCCCTGGGCCCCTGTCCTCACAGGAGGAAGCTGGGGTGTCAGGGAGGAAACTCCTCCATGGATCCCCCAGCTGAGAAAGGGCTACCTGGCTGAGAAGCTACAGGATTCCCTGGGGAGGTTGCTGGGGCTCGCTGTGAGAGGAAGGCTTCACGCCCAATTGGGGGTCCTTAGCCCCCTCCCCTCTACACACATTCTGCTGTCCCTCCTTCAGCCAGACCTCCCACCGTGAATAGAACCATCTGTGAATAACCTGTGACTAGGGTGGGTGCCCAGCTCCTGTAGACCCCTCTATGCCCCCAGAACTCACCTTTGGTCCTTTCCTAGTCACGAGGGCTGTCTGAGCCAGGTCCCCATGGCAAGGCCGATGATGATTGAGTCACCAGGACTAGAGCTTGGGAGGTGCCGGCCATGCCTGCTACCCCACATGGCCCCAGTTGTCTAGCCCTTAGCTGAGTCTTGTCGGTCCAGGATGGGTGTCAATGGAGGGACCAGCGAGTGTGGGAGCCTGGTCATGTGACCCCTGCCGACCCAGCCTCGTGCCTTGTCCTGCACCAGGCCTGCTTCCTGGTCCCGGTGGCCTCCAGCGGGGTGACCCTGTGTGTCTCACCTCTTCCACCCAGTGCTCAGCATCCACAAGCTCCCAGCTAGTGGGGCCACCGACATCAGCTTCCCCATGAAGGGCTGGCGCGCCACAGGAGACTGGGCCAAGGTGCCGGAGGACAGGGTCACCGTGTCCAAGAGCGTCTTCTCCACAGGACTGGCAGGTGAGACCTGCAGGTGGGAGGGGCCTCCTGAGAGCTGGGAAACCTAAGAACTATCACCCTGGGGAGTTCTTTGTGGGGTCCAGCCTACTGTTTAGTGACAGAGTACACACCCGTTACTTCTTAGGATCACCAAGACCATCTATCCCCCTTCGGATCCTAGGGACCATTCTCAGGCTATGGAAGACAGTGAGGTGGGGATCTAAGTCAGCGGGTACTGGGAGGACTGGGGTGACGTAGCACATGCTTCTTCCAGAGGCAGACGACTCAGCCGTGTTTGTGGTTGGCACTGTGCTCTACCGAAACCTGGGCAGCTTCCTGGCCCTGCAGAGGTGAGTGGCATGGGCAGAAGTTGGTAGGGCCCCCACCCGAGGCCAGGGGCAGGCGTGGCTGAGCATGACGGTGACTGGCATGGGACAGAGGGACCCAGCAGTGTCAGGGCTGGAGATGGGCTGCAGGGCTGAGCCACCCTGTACCCCTGACCGTCCTGCATCTTGGTGTCCCCAGGAACACGACCGTCCTCAACTCCAAGGTCATCTCGGTGACTGTGAAGCCTCCGCCTCGCTCCCTGCTCACACCCTTGGAGATCGAGTTTGCCCACATGCATAATGTGAGTGTGCACTGCTGTATGCGCCGTCTCCATGTGCCGTCGCTGCACCCTGTTCTGAGGCATGAGTTTTCCTAGCCGCCTCGGCCTTGCCGCTCTAATCTCTGAATTCTGGCTGATGGGCACAGGTGCAGGGACTCGGCCCACATCCCACAGGCTGTCTGGTCGGTACCCCTATGTTCCACGCCCTGATCCCCTGGGAGGAAGCTCCATTGTGTTCCCCCAGGATATCCCTATCGCCACACCCTGGGTATCCGTGGGGTGGAACCACCTCGGCCAGCGTCAAGGCCTCCTATGTGATGGCAGTATTGAGAATGTCCTCCAGACTCTCTGGGATGGGTGCCCAGGGACCAGGCTACCCCTGCTGTGTGCCCTGCACAGATCCCTCAGCCTGATCAATACAGGGATGCCTGGCAGACTCCAGCAGCCCTTGGGTGCTGTTGCTTCTCATCCAGGGCTTCATAGAAGCTCCTGCAGCCCACTGGCCCTGTTCCTGGGTGGTCTGAGCTTGAACCCCAAAGCACCCAGGTCAGTGAACCTGACAGACCTCAAGCTGTGTGTGGGGAGGCCCTAATAAGAGCCAGCCTTGTTTTTTTCAAGGTGTGCGTGACTTTAGGGGAGTTGCATGACTCTCTGTACCTTGGCTTCACTCTAAAATGGGAACAAGTAGTTCCCATGAATGCTTAGGGCATCTCTCTGTGTAGGCCAGGGCCTCACAGTACTCAGGAGGACACACTTTCAGGACCAAGGACAGAAGCAGGATTGGGTGTTTATGGTGCCCTCTAAAGATAGCTTACTCTTCCACACATGACTTTGTCTATGTGGCCCAGGACTGTCATTAGACCCAGGCCAGTGAGGCCAGTGTGTCCCAAGGCCACATGGTGGGCACTGTTGGGAGAGGGGAGGTCATGTCAGGCCTAAATGACCGAAGACCAGTCCCATGTCTGCTCTGAGCCTCAGCTTCTTCCTTGTAAAGCACAGGATTTTTTGCCAATGCCACCAGCAGGGTGTGTGGTGCACGTGTGGCTGGATGGAGCAGTGATGAGGCTGGGGCTGGGGGCAGCCCTGACTCCTCCTTCTCTCTCAGGGCACCACCAACCAGACCTGTATCCTGTGGGACGAGACGGATGTGTAAGTTCTGGGGTGGTGGCCTTGGGACTTTGGGGGTGGGAGAAGGGAGGGAAGGCAGGATTTTAATGATGGGGTCATCATTCTCTGAGTTCCTGCCCCCCCCCCCGCGCAGTTGTGTGGTCTTCCCCGCTCCCCATCTAGGTCTGACACTGCAGCTTTCTTGCCCACCTCTCTCCTCTCCTAGGGAGGTCTCCTGATTGGGGCATGAAGCCAGGGAGGTATGCCCTGGCTAGGTGCCAATGGGAGGGTGGGTCAGCCCCCTGCCCAGACCTGGCTAGTACTGGTGTTGGGCTTTAAGCGAGTGCCAAGTGTTGTGACTCAGGAGTGTGGCTATGAAGACCAGGGCACCCTGGAGGTCAGGGGTCTCAAAATTCCAAATAATCAGGTGCAGCATGGAGTCTGGTGTCCTGAGCAGCCTTGGATGGCCCTGGGCTGTGAGCTCAGACTCTCATCGATGCTTGGCAGCCTCCAGCCCATGCCAAGTCTGCAGGCAAATTCAGGGGAGCGGGAAGGGAAGCTGAAAGTGTCCCCAGGAGGGCCTCTGAGTTGGCACAGGAGCCTGCAGGCTGTAGGCCTAGGGGGCTGGGTCCCTGGGCCGTGGTGCATGTTGAGAATGAGTTCTAGGGTGCTGGGTGCAGAGGCTGTCTCCTTCCCAGGTCTGTGAGCATGCTCAGATGGCCCCCACTCAGTGGCTTCTGCGGCAGGCCTGACAGTGACAGGCAAGGCCTTCGAAATGGCAGAGGGAGGGTTTCGGGTGAAGTTGCTGCAGCCGCACCAGCTGGGAAGAGTGGGGAAGGGGCTTCAGGGAAGCATGGCCAGGAGGCAGCCCAGAGGGGTTGAATGCTGCTGCGTGTGGGAGAGGGGCACAGTCATCTCGTCATCTAGCCTCAGCCTCTGGGACTGTCCCAAGAGGGCTCATCCCTCAGCCGCCACTAGCCCAGCAAGGAGGGAGAAATGTCAGGTCTTGCCCTGTGCCGGGGGAGCTGGGGAGGAGCGAGGAAAGGCAGTGCGGTGCCTTCTGAGCAGGGTGTGGAAGCCTGCATGAGGGAGTGATGTCTGTGTGGGGTTCTGGCAAGTTCAGTGCAGTGGGTGTACAAGGACAGGCAGTGTGGCAGAAAGAACAGTTAGTGCCAAGACCCTGCGGTGGGGGTGTGGAGCCAGGCCGTGCTGCCTCGCCCGTGGGATGTGGGCTCTTGGCCTGACCTGCTGCGGGCCTGAGACAGGCTGGACAACAACAGAGTGGGAGCCTCGGACCCATTTGCCTCTGTCTGGCTGTCTTCGGGCACCATAACCATGTGCTATTTGTACACAAGTGAGTCAGAGACAGACACAGAGAGAGAAAGTGAGCACCCCAACTTACTGCTCCCTAGTTGGACCACTGCAGCATCTGGGCTAGAGTTGGTGCCACATACAGGTGTGTCCTGGGTCCAATGCTGGCCTGTCAGATGCATCCCTCGGAGGTGCCACCTCCCCGTCCACCTCACCAACTCTTTCAGGTGCCTGTAGAGCCATCCTGTCTATAATGTATCGTAGAAGCTGGCTTCCTGGTGGAGTAGCCCATCCGTAATTCTGACAAAGACACTGCCTGACCCAGAAGACTGTCAGTAGCCTACCCTCGCAGCCTGCTATCCCTGAGACGGTGGATCTGTGGTGGGCAGGCAAAGAATCCTGTTGGCGTGGCCTCTCCCTGTCCCTCTGACAGCTCTGAGAGGCCCACCACCCAACAACTCTTCTGCCTCAGCCCTACAGACCTGGGCCACTGAGTTAGCAGGTCCCAGACACAGAAGGGAGGTGTGTGTGTGTGGGGGGGGTATGTGCCTGTGATCAAGGGGCTTTGTGTCTGATCCGAGAAATGTTCAGCCTGGGCTTGTTTTCAGTAACTGGATGGGGGTCTCCAGAGGCTGTAGCCAGCTGCCAGTCCACTGATGCCCAACATAGCTGCTCAGATGGAGCAGTGAGGGAAGGCTGGAGGCTGGGAGGACTGTGGAGGCCTCTACCCTTCCTGGCTCCCTGGCGAGTGGCTGTTCAGGCCATGGCTGGTGGTCGTTGCTATTCCTGTGGCCTGTGGGGCTCTGCGGTTTTCTGTGTTGATTGGAGGTGGAATGCAGGCAGGGCTTGGATCTGCTTCCACCAGTATGCCCCACCTGTGCTGGTGTGGGCTGTGTTTGTGTGGGCTTGGTTGAGAGAAAGTCCACAGCCTGGGAGTGACTCTAAAGACACTCAGCTATCTGCAAGAATAGGGCAGGGGAGATAGCATAGGGGGTGACCTCTTAGCACAGTGATTGTGGTCAAGCCTCTGTTCTGGGAGAGACCAGCTTCCTAACTTAGAATGACCCTACATGTGCCTGTGCACAGGACACTTGCTGAGCCTAGATCCTGCTCATGCCCTGTCTTCTTTACATTTCTGGATAGGACACCCCAACAAGATCGACTTAAGGGAGAAAAGACTTATTCTGGCTCACAGTTCAAAGTGCTTGAACATCATGGCTAGGAAGTCACGGCAGCAGGAAGTGAAGCAGGTGGTCACGTTGCATCCATAGCCAGAGGCTGAGGCAGACGAATGCTTGCTAGGGCTCAGCTTGCCCTCCATTTCATGCAGGCCAGGCTCTTGTGCCTCGGTTAAGGTGGGGCTTCCCCCAGGCTCCTTGCCCCAGGGGCCTGGTGCGCAGTGGCTTAAGCAGCAGCGGCCTTGGCAATATCTGCAGCTGGTTATCTGTGTGGGTTGCTCTAAGGGACCCAGGAGACATCTTCTTGGCGATTATTCTTGTCGCCGACCTCATGCTGTCTACTTAGGGTTCAGACGGGTGTGCAGGGTGCCTTTGGGGAAGTCCCAGGGTACAGTGGCCAGAGTTCACATTGGTTAGTCATGTCCATCCGAACAAGCGTCAGAATAAAGAGCACATGATTGAGGCCTACGGAGGCCAAGTTCAATTCTCTGACTGTCAGAAGATCCACATTTCAAAGAAATGGGGCTTCACCAAGTTTAATGTAGGTGAGTTTGAAGACATGGTAGTAGAGAAAGGCTCATCATGATGACTATGAGGTCAGGTTTAGCCTCCCCTGGATAAGAGGGCGGCCCTGTGCCCCTGAGGGCTTCCACTGTCCCTGCCCCCTACCACCCAGCAATCATGTTCACTGATAGTAAATCTCGCATCACATTTAAGTTTTGGGTTTTTTTTTTTTAAAAGATGGGTCTTCCCAAATCAATTAAAATAGTCAAGATGCCCCTTCACAGGCTATCCTAACTTGAATAGCTCTTCACGTACAGATGCGCCCAAGACTTGCCTTCTGATGTTGAGTTGATGATTAACACTGAGCATCACAACTCTGCCACTCATTGGCTTGGCACTTGGAAGCCACAACTTTCTACTTATGCACCCCATAGCTCATGATCATCTTATAAATGTAAAACACATTCAGTCCAACCTCAAAAGTTCCCATAATCATGAATAACTCTAAAGTCACTTAAGCTGTGAGTCTCTATACAATAAAAAGAAAATTGCATTCTTCTACGATGGCACAGAGTAAACATTCCCTTTTGAAAGGGAAGAATCAGGACATAACACTGAATGATCAGACCAAAGTAAGACCAGAATGTAGCAAACACTGAATCCTGTAGCTCCATATCCAAGCTGGAGCTTGGGATGTGATATTGGCCAGACTCCAAAAAGCTTAAGCAGCTTCACCTCTCCAGCTCTGCTGCCTGCAGCACCCATACGTTTTCTCTTGGGCAGAGAGATGATGCTCCCTATCTACAGCACATCTTGACAGCTGTCTCATGGTCCTATCTCCCCACCCTATGGTCTCCATGGCAACAGGCCACAGCTTTGCACAATGGCTTCTCAGGACTTCTGTGCAGGCCTTCTGATCTTGCCACACATGGCTTCACCTGAACTGCCCTTCTGTGACCTCCTCCATCTTGCATGTCTTGTACCTTCAAAGCCAGCACCATGTGTACAGCACTGCTAAGCTCTGCTGCAGCTCTTGATGGGACTCGTCCTTCCGGGACCACAGCTGCTGCATCAGCCTCTGTGTGTTGACTTCTGAAAGAACACTTTTCTGGACCACTACTTCCAAAAGCAGTGAACCCTTCAGCTTAGACTTCCTTCCTTTAAATGAATCTGGGTCATTATGACGTGGAGCCAGCAAGGAGAAGTTTTCCTCAGGACACCTTTCCTGACGTCCCAGGGCAGGCCAGAGGCACCTCTTTCTTTGGCAATTACGTGTGCTTTGTCGGCATCAGCCTGAGTGCTTGCTCTCCTGTTTTCAATTCTCCTCTGCCAAACAAGTTAGTTAACTATAAATTCAACTCACTCAGGTTCTCAGCACACAGGCAGAATAGAGCCACACTCTTGGCCAGAATATAACACAAATGACCCCTGTGCATAGTTCTTTTCCCTCTGAAACCTCATGAGCCAGCCCGCCACTGTCCACGTTCTCTCAATATCTTTGTCTTGCAGATTCCCATCAGCATGGCCCGATAAGCCCAGCCCGCAACATCTAGGACTTTTCTAGCCCATAGTACCAAACTCTTCCATTTCTAGCCACAAAACAGTTCCAAAAATCTAAGAACACTATAGTCAGGTTTATCACAGCAGCAGCTCCACTTTTTGGTGCCA
Organism: Typhlomys cinereus; assembly: GCA_023101885.1. Taxonomy (NCBI): domain Eukaryota; kingdom Metazoa; phylum Chordata; class Mammalia; order Rodentia; family Platacanthomyidae; genus Typhlomys; species Typhlomys cinereus. The sequence continues at coordinate 2,667,974 of JALPQD010000193.1, forward strand.
GTTTTTGTTAGTTACTTTTCCTGGTGCTGTGATAAAATACCCCCAAAAAAACAACTTCAGGGAAAAAGGGTTGATTCAAGGTAAAGCCCATCATGGTGGCTGGACAGGGAGTGGGGGTCAAGGTAGTGGGAGCTTGAAGCAGCTGGTCACATTAGATTAAGTTAAAAGCAGAGGACAATGAAACGATGCTATGCTCAGCTGCTGTCCCCACTTTGTATCCAGGATCCCCTGAGTGAGCTGTTATGATTGGTCTTCTCAGGCCAATTAAAGCAATCAAGGGAACCCTTCATAGACATTCATGGAAGTTAACTTTATTCTAGATAAGCCTTCTCTTGTGTGCCCTGGGGCTTGTGTCCTACATTTCTAGTTGACATGAAACATCCTGAATCTTGGCTCTAACGAAAACACTGAACCTTAACTCTGCTCAAAGCTCCTTATGGGCAGAGGCTAAGCCCTTATCTTGGTAACAGCCTGAGACTACATTGTGGTGACATGCTGAGCTCCAATCCTGGTAATAGGCTAAATAAATCCAATCCTGATTACAGGGGACATCTTCCTGGTAACTCACTAAACATCATTTCTTATATCAGGCTGAGTCCTGGGCCTAGTTACAGCCTGAGCCCTATTCCTCAGTCACATACTGAGCCCTCAGTATGGTCAAATGCTAAACCTGTCCTTTAGGTATGCTAATCAATGTCTAGATAGCTTCCAAAGAACAGGAGGGAATATGTAAAGAACACCTCTGCTCTTGATCCCAATTTGAGACAGGACAAGATCCATCCCTGCCCCTTGCGAGAAGGTCAACAGGAGTCAACCTGGGACTGTACTGGCATAGGCTGGCATCTATGCTGGCATAGGCACAGAACTATGCTGGAATAGGAGACACACTGGAACTGAGACTTCGAGAGATGCCCTTGGCATCTGTCTTCAAGAAATGGAGATCTCGGGCCTGAGAGTTCCCTACACCACCCCTCCCGCAGCCCGTCCCTCACTTGCTGAGGGGCTTGGATGGGTTGGAGAGGTCATGTTCAGAAACAGCCCTCTCTGGACCCGAGCTTGGGCTGGGCCTCATTAGCTGCACAGCCACCTCACCCACAGCAAGGCTGTCTCTCCTGTTGGCACCAGGCCTTGTCCACAGGACTCTGACTGAGGCATGCTGAGGGTCCACAGCGGGTGTTACCCACCCCTGGGGACAGAGAGTTCCCTGCTCATCCATCACACCTCGAACACACGACCAGCGGGATAAAGGCTTGAAGCTTAGGCTCCACCCAGCCACCTGTGAGGACATCTTGCAAGTCCTTGAGCCATCTATACTGTGAGACATGCCCGGCCCTGTCTCCCTGGACACCAACTGGGTCCCCTGAGGGCTGTGGGTCTGTGGAGTCCATTAACCTGGTCCCTTCCAGCTCCAAAATCCTCGGTTCTGCCCATACTGGCCACACATTGTACCAACTCCACAATGGTACAGGAAGAGGACCACCATAGGCAGAATGGCAGTCTACAGAGCTACCCCATTGCCTGGCTGCCCTGCTCTTTGACCCCCTTTCTTAAAACTTCTGCACCCCTTCCCTTCTTCCCTTCCTGCTTCTCCCTCTCTCCCTTGCCCTCCCTTCTGTTCTTCCTTTTTGTGAGACAGGCCTGGAATTTACTACTTAGGTCAGACTAGCTTCAAATTGATAATAATCCTCTTATCTGAGCCCCTCAAGTGCTGGAGTACAGAAGGGAGCTATCACACCTGGCTTCTCTTTCTTCTAGAAACAGCCTTAACTGTGCTTGGCCTGTGGTGGTCCCTTAACATGGTAGGGGAGAAGCTTCATAGAGGAGGGTCAGGGTGGGCTGAAAGGAGGCTAGCCCACCAGGCCGCCCTCTCAGCTCCTGGGAACTGGGTTTGCTGGCCTTGCCTCGGGCTGCTAAACCCTTGTGCTGTCCCCTTTGCCCTGTCCTCTCCCTTTCCTCACCGGGGCTGGTCAGTGGGGGCTCTGGCTGACCCCGACTGGCGGTGTGGACGAGCCCTCCACCACTTTGTGCCTGGAAATGTACTGGCACGGTTGGTGCCACCAGCACCTGTGTAGACAGGGTGCTACCTCATGGGCCAATAAGACTGGCTGGGGGGGGCTAGCACACCTGGTAGATGTAGAGCACTCTTACCAGGGCGCAGGTTGGCTGTGCAAAGGTCCAGGAGTAGAGGATGCTGGTATGCTACACTGAGTGATCCAAGGATGGAGGGGGATTATCAGGGTGAAGCACCCACAGGTGGAGGGAGGACTGGGGTGCCTCTGAAGGCCTCTTTCTCAAACCCCAACCCTCCTTTTAGATTGGAAGATGAGGCTCTCTGGCTTCAGACATGACCAATAGACCTGAGTGTGGGTGGGCGGGTGCTGTGTTCAGATGGCAGGGCACAGACAGCAGATGCAGAGACCCGAGCGCTGCGGACTTGCCGAGGTGGTGGGTTTGTGGATTGGGTGAGGCTTACTAAGGTGCCCAGAGGACAGGAGACAGAGGTGGTGGGCTGGTGTCCACTGAGCAGCACCTTGGGCTGCGGGAAGGAGAGGAGACCCCAGTGAGTGTCCACCCACACCACACCATGCCGGCCAGACACACCAGCTATGGCACATTGATTGCTCAACGCCAGGACCCTGTCGTGGCCTAGTTCTGAGCGATGCTGCTGGTCAGGCGGTGACGTGCTGCCCACAGCGAGCAGGAAACCACGGGTCCCATGACGAGGTGGAGCTTCCTGAGGAGAGTGACCAGCGCCAGCAGCAGCAGCATCGAGGACGCGTTGCTGACCGTGTGGGGCCTGCTGAGGACGGTGACGATGTCAGTATTGAAGCAGGTGGTGGGTGGTGGAGGAGGGGTGACACATGACATTAATGGTAATAGAGGTCAAGTGCTGTTGGGGATGAAGTGGCAGCCGTGGCCATGTGGCTTATGCAGTAGCAGCTGCGGCTGTATGGCTCACATGGCAACCGTGGCTCTGTGGGTCAGGTTGTAGTCATGGTTGCGACTGTGTGGCTTATGTGGTTGTGGTCATGGCTATGTGGCTCATGTGGTGGTCATGGTCATGTGGCTTATGTGGTTGTGGTCATGACTATGTGGCTCACGTGGTGGTCATGGTCATGTGGCTCATGTGGTTATGGTCATGGCTGTGTGGTTCCCGTGGAGGTCACGGTCTGTGGTCTGTGTTCCTGTGCTGGCGGCATGGGTAAGCAGACAGCAGGACGGGGGAGGGGGTGGGTGGGCTCTGACTGGGGTGATGGCAGCATCGTGGTCTGGTGGGTAACGTAACGGAGGAGCCAGTGATGGGTGATGTTCCTGCTGCTATTGTCAGGATGTCTCTGATGATGGCGCTGTGCCATGGCTGACAGTGGTGGTGGTGACATAGTCATGATGTAATCGTGGTGCCAATGATGTGGCCATATGAAGCAGAACCAGTGGTGGCGTGGTAGGGCTCTGCCGTCCTGCAGTGTTGATCACAGAAGGGCTGTTGGAGATGTGGCGTTGACAACATAGCAGTTGTCAACAGAGTGACTGTCCGGGCTGTGGAGGTGACGGTGGTGACAGGAGAGGTAGTGCTGAGAATGTGGCTGCAGCTGTGGATGGAATAGTCATGGAGATGGCCGGCATTGGTGACTTGTGGAGGTGGTAACGTAGTGGGCTGGTGTCAGCAGCCACCTGCACAGGCTGTTGGCACTGGTCAGCTCTGGGTGTCCATGGCTCTGAGGTTTGATGCCAGGTCCTGTGGCCATTTTAGGAGGATGCAGGTGATGAGCTAGGTCGAAGCGGCCACGTGTGTTCAGTGGGCGGGGGGAGGGGAGCAGGGCTACATACGGAACCCGAGCAGATGTCTTGGAGGAGGCGAGGAGGAGCTGGCCGAGGTGGAGTGAGGTGTTTTTAGCTTGAGCTCAGAGAAGAAATGAGAACCAGTGCCCAGTCAGGCCGTGTAGCCAGGCCAGCCGTAAGGGGGCTGTGAAGGACCTGACAGACACCAGAACCCCCACCGCACCTCCAGCGTGAGGCTGTGGCTTTGAGCCAGTAGCCTCTCGATCACAGGGCAGGGGCCAGGCCAGGCAGATGTGGCTGCAGGGTCCACAGGCAGAGTCTAAGTGTTGGGACAGCCCCGGGGCAGGTGCCAGGTGTCTGCCTGAGCCAGGGTACGGTCAGCACAACATCCCCAGGCCAGGTCACTTGACAGGCTGTGGAGCCAACGCCCACTGTACTCAGGCTCTGCTGTACATGGCAGACAGCGCTGGCCTCTGTGATCAGCCTGGATGGTCTGAGAGGGGAGCCACTGGACACAATTGGCAAGCAGGAGGAGGAGATAGGTATCTGACCTGGTGGGGACAGGAGAAATCCCGAAGGTCCTGGTCACGGACCGTGGAGAGAGCCGCAGACGGCGCCAGCCTCCTAGTGAAGGACGCTGACCTACAGAAGCTCGGCTCTCAGAGACCCAGAGACAGAGCCGGGAGGGGCATGCGGCTCCCCAGCAGCAGCAACAGGGAGGGGCCCGGAGGCTGGGTGCGGCATTCAAGTGCCACAGAACCTGCAGGGGGAAGTTCGGGCACCTCTGCAGGCCTAGAGGAAGCAATAGTGTCCGCCTTTGATCTGGGGTGAGGCTGGAAAGTGGGGCACATCTGACCCCAGCAGCATGGTGAAGCAGCTGGAGCCAGACAGGGATGTGGAGCAGGGCATAGATTTCTGGGGCTCGAGTAGGGGGCAGCCTGAGAAGGGACTTGACCCAAGCTGAGCAGCTGTTGCCACGGGCTTCAGTCCCACCCTGGCCCTGCGCCTGCGATCCCCCCTGGGGTGCGCTGTGCCCACTCCTGACTGCTTTCTGCTGTGTGGGAGGGCACCCTATGAGTCATCACACTGGAGTGTGAATTAGTCCGTCAGATCCAAGGGGACCCCGACAGCGCACAGCCCCACAATAGCACCTGCTCGTGGGCCGGCAGGCGGCATCGTGATGCAATGAGGACCCTGGTGCGGTGGGTGGGAGGTGGATGGGCTCAGTGCACTCTGCACACTGCCCCCTGGTACTCCTTGAACCCACGGGCCCTGTGGGCCTTCATCAGGCCCTGACAGGCACAGGTGGGTGCATGCCCACCCTGGGGCGACGGCTGAGCTCAGAGTGATTGGGAGTTCACACGGGGGATTTGGGTCTCCCTGCCCACTTTCCTCTTCGAGGGCTGATCCAGGCTGGCAGATTCCCAGAGAACAGGGCCCATGAGTCTGTCTCATCATGGCCCCTCCACAGACCTGTCTGCCTCTCCTGGCCAACGTGGAAGTTGTTGCCTGTTGTGGGATGGTGGGAGAGGTTGCTTGGGCATCCAGCATCCAGGGGCTGTGCTCTCCCCGAGAGTCACTGGCCCTGGGGTGTGGGGATGGGCTTCTGGCCTGTCCTGCAGCTGAGGGCGAGATAAGGTGGGGCCTGCTGTGGGCTGGAGAGAGTTGCGTGGAGCTGAGTTTCATCGGCCCAAGTATGGCCAGGGCTCTGGAGGTTGGGGCCGGTCCCCAAGGACCTGGTGCTCCCTGGGAGCAGTACCGCCTTGGATTCATGTGAGGATGGTCCGGGACTGAGCAGGCCACAGGAGCTGGTGCTGCGGGTAGCAGCAGCTGCCTTGGAGGAGCAGGGCTGGCAGGAAGCTTCTGGGGATGGGGGTAGGAGGGCACATTTCTTGTGGTCAGCAGATTGAGTGTGTCCAACAGAGCCTCACATGACCTTTGCCCCTCCCTATTCCTGCCTTCCCAGTCAGGGTCTGTGCTGGACATGGTGACCAAGCAATAGATGGCCCCATGACTATGGATCTGTAGGGGAGGGCACAGTGGTGACTCAGGTGAACTCAGATCAGGGGACCACTGGAGAGTGTCCCCAGGGTGTGGTGTGTGCACGTGCGCGTGCATGTTTGCATGCACCCGCACTAGCGTGGAGGTCACCGATGATCTTGGCAGAAGTCAAGTAGGAACAGTCCTATGAATGTGGGATCTCATTAGTGGTCAGCAGAGGGGCTAGTAGTCCTGGCTCTGGGGTACTGGGGAAGAAGGCCCTGTCCTTTCTAATGGGGGAGGCCAGCCTGCACTGAGATTCTGTTTGAGGTCCAGGTCCCCATTGGGGTCATGGTAGGGGTCCTTGCTGTGCCAAGCCCCTGCTCTTCCCACCTGAGGAGATACCACTGACCTAGCTGGCTCTTCCTCCAGCTCTGGACCCGTTTGAATGGAGGGGCAGGTGTGACTGACCCAGATTCTCGGCCCCGGCCCAGGATGATGGCCTGGTGGGGTGACCCAGATAGTCCACATTTCCAAGGCTCACCGAGGGAACAGCGCTGCTCACAGGAAGGGGATAGATGGCTTATGCTGCAGGGTTTCTGTCAGACGTGGGGCAGACACATGTTCGTCAGAACCTTGCTAGAGTTTTGTGGAATGAGGACTAAGGGTTTGTTTCTGAAAGTCCCCTGGTGGGGTGTGTCAAAGGTGCTCTCCTGCCAGGACAACCCTGAAGACAGGCTGTGGCCGAGGCCCAGGACTTCGAGGATGGCTGGGCACCTTCGCAGCCCTCTCTCTCTTCCTGGCTTGGGGCCCCATGCAGATTCCAGGTTGCAGCAAGAGCCTGTTCAAGTCTGTGCTCAGGAAGGGTTCAGATGGGGACGCCCAGGGGCAGCGATGAAGGAGAGCTGGAATCTAGGTCCAGCCGCCGTCTTGCTGTGTGGTCAGCTGCATCCCTCAGAGCTTCCTTTTAGTGTCTACAAAGCTGACCTGAGACTGAGGGAAAGAACAGAGGATGAAACGCATAGGTGTCACAGCACAGCATGGAAACTGGGGTGCAGGGCCATACCTGAGTTGCACGTGGGGTGCCCACGATGCTTCTGACACACGTGGCATCTGCTGGAGGAGGCAGCAGGACAAGGCAGGCCCTGGGGCAATCCATACAACTTACAGAGAGGCCAGCAGTGACCCTTGCCCTACCAGCTTGGCCAAACTACTCTCTAGGTTCCATGCGTTGTGTCCTGTGGCCCTCAGCTGAGTGAGTGGCACCCCCTCCTCCCTGCCCTTGGGACATAAAGCTACTTGATGCTACAACAGTGCCTCGGGAGGCCACAGACGCCCTGGCTGGCGATCTCCCGGGGAGTAGCCGGCAGCTGTCTGCCTGGCGCCCTGTAGACCCGCCAGGGCTATTGGGAACCTGCCAGGCTGCAGGCCCAGAATCTGGCTCCCCTCGCCCTGCTCTTCCGGGTTCTGCCCCCTCCCAAGTCCTCCTAGCAAAGAACTCAGGCAGGTGGCAGAGTGGAGAGCTCAGTGTCCATCTCTGGAGAGAAGCCACAGGGAGGTGGTGGCCAGCAGGCATAGCCCCCCGGCTGTCCTGCAGCACGGCACTCGGGTAACTCTTGCCTGGGCTGTGCTGTCTGTGTCAGGCCCGAGGCTCACAGAGTGCAACTGTCCCCACACAGCCTCAAGAGAGGACAGATGTGGCCAGGGTCCCATGGCTTGTGCCCTGGAGGATATAGGGCTGGGTCAGGTGGCCAGGGGCGTGCATGTCTAGCAGAGAATGACCTTGGAAAATCTGGAGAAAGTACAGAATTTAGGGTGCCCTTTGGACTCAGGCACTTTCTAGCAGCCCCATACTCCCTTCTCTACTCCCCATCTTTTGTGTCTGTGGTTATCACCAAGACTTGCGGTCTCCTCTAGTGGACAAGAGGGGTTTTCTGTCCTGGGCTGTGATCTGAGGTATGTACTGCTGGGTGCAAAGTGGCAGGCTGTAGACGAGGCCACCAGAGCAGCTTAAGTTTCCATCCTCACCCCAGTCTGGGGTTCTGGGGTTGGTACTGGGATTACTCTGTGGTGCCTGTAGTTTGGATGGTACAGTATCCCAAGATGGAGGTGTCTCTGGAGGCCAAAGGGGCTGCAGGTTCTATGAAAAGTTCTATGGAAAGAGAGGACCCTTAGTGGAGGACCCTGGGTCTCAAACCTATGAGTGAGAAGATGGTGGCTCTTGTACTGCACTTGAGTTACCAGGCTTGGGGCGACCCTGGATCTCAAACCTCTGGCCAGGGACATGGCAACTCTGCTTGTGCTACGCTTGAGTTACCAGACTGGGGAAAAGGGGTCCACACACCTCAGAGCAACTCCACAGAATTGGGACCAGAGGCTGACTTCTATATAAACCTTTCTCAGGGCAGAGGGACCCAGAGGGAGAGGCAGAGGTTAAGGGTATTCTCAGGGTCCTCCTGCTTCCTGGGGGCTGGTAGGAAAAGGGGGAAAGAAGGAGCTGCTGCTGCTCCTGCCCAGAATGAAAGGAAGGCCTGGACTCCAGACCCCAGAGGCTGCTGCGCCCACCTGCATACATCCCACTCAGCCCCAAGGAGCTCCATGTGCCCAGTGGGGATCTACCCCCGTGATAGAGATGAGGACACTGAGGAAAGGGGCCCGAGGGCCCTGCTCCTGCTCCTAAGATGAGTTGGAGCACAGGGGTCTGGTCAGAGTGGCTTTTCAGCAGTCAGCAAGTTCGAGCAGAGACCAGGCTGAGTGGAGCAATCCAGGGCTCTATTGGGGAGACACTTAGCAGAGCACCTGTCTGCCCTGTACTAAGCTCCATGGTCCGGATTGGGAACTGAGAACTGGAGCAGCGAGGCTGTATGGGGATACAGAGAGGACCCAGGACTTGGGCTATGCATTGGATCTGAAGAAAGAGTGAGAGGCCTTGCTGGCCCTGGGTTTAGGAGACCACTCCCAACTGGGGCTCCTGCAAACTGAAATCCTGGGGTGCCTCTGCTGACCACACAGGTTCGGAACCTTAAGACAAGACAGGGACAGAGCCCCAGAAGGGACCTCACCTGGCTCTTTCTACTGGGCATGACAGCTACCGACTTAGAGGGCTAAAGGATGGACGCTGGAAAGTTTCCGGACAGAGAGTTGCTCACCAGCCCCCAGGGATGTGGCTGGAGGGCAGCAGGAGTGGGAGGAGGGGTGTTTGCCAGAACCATTCAGATCCTGTCGCACTGAGACGCAGCCAGCGCTTTTTAACTGAACCAGAGCCAGTGAGGCGCGGAGACAGCAGGAGGGGCCTGGGACAGACTCAGAGAGAAGTTTCCATCGGGGAGGGGTCTCGTCAGTGCTCACGACAGGGACAGCAGCAGCAGCAGCAGCAGCAGCAGCAGCAGCAGCAGCAGCGGTGGACGCCTGGGGGCCCGCCAGCCCGGGGGAAGCGGCCGTGGGGGATGGAACAGTCCCAAGGTCACCAGCTCCAGCTCGAGAGGAGCCGGGGCGCCGCGGGGCTCGGGCCGTCCCCCTCCCTCCCCTCCCGGGGGCCCCGGGCGACTGGGCGAGCAGCCGGGCAGCGGGGCGGCGGGCCCGGGGCCAGCTCCCGCCTCCTCCCGCCGCTCCCGCGCCCCGCGCTCCCGCGGGCTGCGCTCCGCGTCCCCGGCGCACGGCGGGCGGCGCCGAGCGCGGCCAGGGGCGCCCGGGCGGCGGGGCGGGCGCGCGGCAGGTGCGGGCCGGGCCGGGCGGGAGCGGGGCCCGCGCGCCGCCGCTGACGCTGTCTCCCGTCCCGCCGCCCGCAGACCCTCCTCCTCCGCCCCCCCGCAGCTCGGGCCCTGGTCGTGGCGCGGCTGCCGCACGGTGCCCCTCGACGCCCTCCGGACGCGCTGCCTCTGTGACCGGCTCTCCACCTTCGCCATCTTAGCCCAGCTCAGCGCCGACGCGGTGAGACCCCGGCGGACGGCGGCGGGGCGGGGGCGGCGGGCTGGGGGGCCGCGGCCCGGCGCGGGACATTGCTCGGGCGCAGGAGAGGGAGTGTGCGGGACCCTGGCCGGCCTGAGGAAGGGGAGGGGGGTCCCAGCGCCTCACACCCACAGAGGCCGGTGGGAGTCCTGGAGAGGGTGAGTGGGAGCCTCGAGGCCGGCAGCGTGGAGTTGGGGACCCCAAGGAAGTGACTGATGGGTGGGTCTTGTCTCCACTCTCCTTGGAGGTCTGGGGCCTTGGAGAGAGCCAGCTCCCCTGGGAGGGAGAGTCTAAGCTGGGTCCTCACGACAGGCAGGGCTGGGAGGGCAGGGCCCTGCGGACCCTTTGGCTCGGCCCTGGTCTGCAGGGGGCCGAGGGAAGGAGAAGCTGCCACCTTCTATGAGCGTTTCCAGGCCCCTCCGCCTCGGTGGAGCCGGAGCTGCGGAGGAGGCTGTGTGTGTCCCCAGGCAGAGCTGGGGTGGCTGAAGCTGCTGGGCCTGGCCCAAGTCCCTAGGCAGGTCCCATGGTCTCAGGGGCCTCCTTTTTGTTCTTGTGATTCTTGTGGGGGCTGCTGGTTTCTATGGCGACAGCATCTCTGGGCCAGCCTGCTGCCTGGGGCTCCTGGGTGCTTCAGGCCCAGCCCACTGAGCTGGTGGGTTCTCCTATAGAATCCGGGGGCCAGGCAGGCGTCCCCAAGGCATGAGTCGTGGCCTGGCCCCTGGCCCTGGGCTCAGCACTCTTGAAGAAGGGGATTGGAGGGCCCTGAGCAGAGGACCCGTCTTTCCTTGTAAGCTGTCAGACTTCACTCGAGTCCAGAGGAAACTCCGGAGCTCCCAGAATGCCTCCCCTCTATTCTCTAGAAGAATGGAGGGTCTTCCATGAGGTCAGAACCCACAGAATCTCAGTCACTGCTAATAAACTCCTCTTTGACAGGCAGAGAAACTGAGGCCGGCAAGGTGCTGGCTGTAGGTCCTGGAGGTGGGTCCAGCCCAGCACTAACCCTGTGTGCCCTCCTGCTGGGCAGCTCCTTTGGGCAAGACTGCTTGTGGTGCCGGTCTGTGTGGGCAGGATGGCGACAGTGATCGGGGACACTGGGAGGCTCCTGCAGGAAGTGGCTTTCTGTACAAATTAATGGCCATAGAATTTGAAGGCAGTGGACCACTGTTGCCCTGCCTTGGGGGGGGGCTGTGAGTGGGACCAGGGCAGAGAGAAGGTCGCCTCCTCTCTACCCAGGATTGAGCTACAGGGCAGCGCCATGCTCCCAGGGCTGAGCCAGCAGAGGGTCAGGGGCAAGACCCTTCCAGGTAGAATCAACCACCAGGTGCCTTAGATGGGGACAATGACCCCCCCCACACCTGTGCTCTGTGTGGCAGGGTCATGCGGTGGGGGGGAGGGCGATCAGGTCATTGGTCACAAAGGCAGGGTGCTAACTAGTATCTCAGGGAACCTGTCTCCAAAGGTAGGCAGTGTCTCTCAGAGCCTTGGTTTCCCCATCCGTGTGACAGGATAACAGTTGGTCCTGTCAGACTGGGATTCCTCAGAGGCAGCTTGTGGCTGGTTTAGTGTGGGGCTTGGACAGGGTGTCCTCTGCTCCCCTTGTCTTCCTGTTCTTTCCACCCGACCCTCCCATCCCACCCACTTTGTGCATCTTAGGGGTAACTCCCGATGGAGCCCTGAGTGGGGGGGCAGGAGTTCGAGGGACACCCTGCACAATGCTGCTGATGACTAGGCAGGTCACGTGTCCCTTGCTGACGGCAGAGACTTGGGGCTTGGGCCATAGGCAGATCCCCAGTAGTACCCCCCAGGTCTGGGTCAAGTAGCTAAGCAGGAGGGGGGACACTCTGGGAGTCACCGAAATGGAGTCTCTAGGAGTGCGCAAAGAGATTGGAGGGTTGTCCTGTAGCATTGCCAGGTAAGGGAACATTTGCGGTGGGACAGGAACCTGAGGGGCTTGAGATACAGCCTTGGGTGCTGGGGCCAGAAAGGTAGAGCAGGGCAGAGGCAGGTACAGGGAGGATGGGGGGAGGCCAGCATTTGGACCAGGAAGCCTGGCAGGGGCAAGCGCAGGGCAGCACAGCTAGCTGGCTGCTGTGAGATATGGGTGTTCCTCTCCTTGGCCATTGGGGCTGGACTGGCACGTGGCTAGGCAGAAGTGGGTAAGTGTGGGCAGAGGCCATGCACGTGAGACAGAATGGCCTCAGGAAACTCCTGTCCAAATGAGGATCAGGGTGGGGGGTGCTGACGCCTCGCAGCCTGAGAAGGGTGTACAGTGAGAGAGAGACCCGGGAGCTGGGAGCTGGCCTGCAGCCAGGGTGTGGGCGCAGATGCCGCTGGGCTGCAGCTGAGGGAGGTGAGTAACTGTTCTGAGTCACACCTGTGAGTGGGATGTGCCACCTGCCCGAGCTGTGGGGACAGACTAGGCAGTGTGTCTATGGTGCCTGAAGCAGCCTGGCCATAGTAAACAGTCTGTGAGGCCAGACCACGGTGGTGGTGTTTGGGGACGTGCCTCAGACAATAAGCTGGCGGGGGCCTGGGTCGGAGTCCTGTGTATGACTAGGATTGGGGCTCAGCATATGGCTCAGCTCAGGACTTAGTGTGTCATCAGGGCTCAGTACGAGACTACAGTGAGGGCAAGTGTGTGGCCAGGGGCAGGGCTCAGTGTGTGACCAGGATCAGGGCTCAGTGTATGGCCAGGGTCAGAGCTCAGTGTGTGGCCAGGGTCAGGGCTCAGTATGTGACCAGGATCAGGGCTCAATGTGTAAGCATGGTCAGGGCTCAGAGCGTGACCAGGGGCAGGGCTCAGTGTATGGCTAGGATCTGGGCTCAGTGTGCGTGACCAATAGCCGAGCATAGTGTGTGAACAGAGTTCAGAAGGTCTCAGTATGTGACAAGGACCAGGAGTCAGTATGTTATTAGTACCTGATCAGGATTGTAGTTCAGCTGTGACCGGGATCCAGGCTCCGTGTGTGTGTGTGTGTGTGTGTGTGTGTGTGTGTGTGTGTGTGAGAGAGAGAGAGAGAGGGGGGGGGGGGGAGAGAGAGAGAGAGAGAGAGCAGGAATGGGGCACGGTGTGTGATCAGGGTCAGGGCTCAGTCTGTGACCAGAGTCAGTCACTGTGTGACTGGGATCGGGATTTAGCACATGGGCAGAGTCAGCCTTCGATGTGAGGCAGACCACCAGACCGAGATTCAGGGTCAGGTTGATGGTTCCACCAGGATCGAGGTTCAACACCTGCCAGCGGTTTAGGGTCTGCAGCTGGAGGCAGGGGTCAGGTGAGAAGGCTCAGGATACACAGGAGATCGGGCCTGGTCTGTGAGGGGAAGGATAGTTCTGTAAGCGTTTGGAATTCATTGGGTGGCACTGGGAAGACCAGGCAAAAGTGGCTGGTGGGACTGCAGCTGCCGTTCAGGGGATGAGCTGTGTAGATGTTTGGAAAGTGGAGATTTCACTGGGGGAAAACTGGGAGCAACTGTGTAAACAGTGACTAAAGGCTGTTGGTGGGAGGGGTGACCAATGTCCAGGATAAGGAAGGAAAGGTGTGCAGACAGAAAGCAGAGATGGTTTGGATGGAATGTTCCAAGAGCTCAGCTGAGAGAAGAGTCAGCCGTGTGAAGGTCAGCGGATGATGGAGCAGCCTGTGCAAAGGCCCCGGGGCTTGCTGGACTCGGCATGGGAGCTAGGCTTTTCCATGGGGGGACAGCCTGGTGCTTTCTTTTCTCTGGGGTTTGGGACCTGTCTCTTGTCTTTGGGGTTCCTCAGCCTGACCCTCCTGAGGAAGCATAAGATTCCTAAACACCCCCATTCCCTAGATTGCCCATCTCCCTTCTCCATATCACACAAAGCTGAACCAAGGCGGTCGAGAGTGACCCTGAGCCAGGTGGGAGGGGCCAGCGAGTAGGGGGTGGCCGGCGACTGCCAGGCCTAATGAGGACAGACGCGGCAGATGGCCACAGAGGTCGGAAGTGGACTGAGCCACGACTCAGGTGTGAGCCACTTGCTTGACCGCCTGTGACTTGCCCCGAGCCTTTAAATGTTACTGGCTCCTGGCCCCACCGTCCCCACCTGCTCTGTCACCTGGCCTCCCTGGGTTGCTCCCCCACCACCTTGGCAGGTGTGGTTAGTCTGCTGAGGTGACCCACACCCTGTCCTGGCGCAGGTCTCCTGCAGGGCCCTTGGGGAGGGGGTAGCTCTGAAGAAGGCTCTCCCAGAGCTCAGGCACCCAGCAGGGGTGAGGCGTCGGCTTGGTGCCAGGCCAGGGGGCAAGTGCCTGCCAGGGTTACATGGAAGCATGTGTTTCAACATCTGGTGACTATAGATTTTTCAGGCTCACAGCCTGTGTCACCCAGAGGGTGGGATCTTGTTGGCATCTCTGACCTCCCTTGACCTGGCAAGGGCCACAGTGGTTGAATGGCCCTGGGGGGGCATGGAACACTTCATGGGGGCACCACGTGAGTCCCTGTTCCTATCCCCTGAAGAATACCAGAGGGGCAGGGGAGCCGAGAGGACACAGAGCTTCCTGTAACACCCCGTGGCCTCAGACATAGTGTGGCTCGTGGTCCGGCCCATGGACTCTGCCAGCCCTGTGCCTTGCATAAGTTGGCACCAGCCTGCTGTCTCCAGGCTATGGTGGACACGTGGTGGGCAGTGGGTCTGTGTGCCCTGTCTCCCTTCCTCCCTGAGGAAGAGTGGGAGCAGAACAATTGAGGCCCCGGTCTTGAAGTGGGTTCTAGGTAGAGAACTGTGGACACAAAGGCCCTAGATAGAAAGGGGTCTCCTCGGCAGAGGGTCTGAGTCACCTGTCAGAGCCAGAGGAGGGAAGGAGGATCTGGGGTGGGACAGGGGGAGGGGGCTTTGGGGAGAGCATCGGGGTAGACAGTGTGGAGTCGGGCTGTTGGCTGTCAGTTCAGATGCACAGGGAGCTGGGGATGGGCATCAGCCTGGCATCCTGGACAGCAGACCAGGTCCTGAGGGCTCACGCCTCCCTCACACCACCCGGAATTGAGGGGCTGTAACCATGAGACCCACAGCTCAGCACCAGGCTGGACCATGCATAGCCAGGGACCAAGCGTTGCCCTCAGGGTCAGTCCAGCAGAGGCAGAACTGGGTGGGAGGAGGCAAGGGCCCCGCAGCTGCGGCCCGCGGGTCATTTCCTGTGTCCTCTGCTTCAGAACATGGACAAGGCAAGTGTGCCCTCCGTGACGCTCATCGTGGGCTGCGGCGTGTCCTCCCTCACCCTGCTCATGCTGGTCATCATCTATGTATCCGTGTGGAGGTGGGTACTGCCCCCAGAACCAGAGCATCCCCCTTCCTGTCCACCCACTCATGGCTGCGTGCCACAGCTGTTGAATGGCCCTGGGGGGGCATGGAACATTTCATGGGGGCACCACGTGAGTCCCTGTTCCTACCCCCTGAAGAATGCCAGCTCTGAGCCTCCACCCCGTTGGGCATACTGAACCGCTGCCCTTTGCCTGCCTGAGGTCCTGTTACCGCCTGGTATCCCACAAGTTCTCATGCTTGGTCCCCTAAGGCCACAGTTTGGGGCTGGGCCTCAGGGCTCCACCTGACCCCTGTACTGGGACCCTGTGTCCACTGTAGGCTTGTCTGCCATGGGTCAGCTGTGGGTCTGCAAAGTCCAGCTGGTGTCCAGGCAGAAGTGGACGTAGGAAACGTGCATGCTGAGAACTCGCATGTGCTTGAGCTGGCGGGAGCCCGGGTCAATGTTGTGTGACCGTGAACATGTGCCAGCTGGGTGGCATCTCCTTGTCTACCTCATACAGCCCCTCCAAGTAGTTTATGAGGAGGTGAGCTCAAGGTCGCTGTGCAGGCAGCTGCCCACGAGGCCGAGCCAGGGCTTCCTATGCAATGAGAGGACAGGCGGCATCTGTGCTCGGTCACTAGTCTGTGCCCAGTTCAGTGGTCGCCAATAATTGGAACTGATGGTCCAGTCTCTGCCTGAAGTTGGCAGCATCACCGGTAGGGGAGGGGTGGCCTGGACAGCCGCTAGCAGAAAACGCTTCTGCTTCCTGTGCAAAGGCAGAGCAGACAGTGGGCGTCCCATGGGACCCCTCATACCAGCCCCTCGGGACTCTGCAACACGGGGGCCTGGGGCTCAGGTAGAACTTGGCTCTGACCTACCCAAGAAGTTAGATGCCGACCTCAGTGTGCATGCCAGACCCAGGACACTCGGGACACACGGGTGACGGGGAATATGCTGGACAGCCCACCCCTGGCCTTGCAGTACAGCAAGCATAGACCCTTGACCCTCTGCTGTCCCCTTGGGTGGGTGGTGGAACTATCACAGTGATGTGGTGATGATGGTGATGGAGGTGATGATGAAGAAGATGGCAGAAGTGACGATGATGGTGGTAGAGGTGATGATGATGGTGGTGATGGAAATGGTTGTGGTCTTGACTTCGATGGTGATGGCACTGGCAGTAATGGTTGTCATGGTGGTAGTGATGGTGGTGAGGATGATGATGGTAGTGGTGATCGTGGTGGTGATGGTGATGATGGTGGTGACACTGATGGTGACGCTGGTGGTGGTGGTGATGGTAATGGTAATAGTGGTGATAGTGATGGTGATGATGATGATGGTGGTGATGGTGGTGGCGAACTGTGGTGGTGACAGATGTGCAGCCCTGGTCAAAGCCCCCATGACCTTGGTACATGCCTCAGGCCCCGGCGTTCCCCACAGGTACATCCGTTCAGAGCGGTCCGTCATCCTCATCAACTTCTGCCTCTCCATCATCTCCTCCAATGCCCTCATCCTCATCGGGCAGACCCAGACACGCAACAAGGTAGGCAGCCTCCTGCCGTGCCTGGTAGGAGTCCTCACTCTGGGCAGCCTTGACACTTGCAGCGGGCTCCCAGCCTGCCTTCTCTGTGAACCCTTTGCTATTTACCCTGCGACTGCATA
Organism: Typhlomys cinereus; assembly: GCA_023101885.1. Lineage (NCBI taxonomy): Eukaryota > Metazoa > Chordata > Mammalia > Rodentia > Platacanthomyidae > Typhlomys > Typhlomys cinereus. Next base: position 2,684,598 of record JALPQD010000193.1, read on the forward strand.
CACTGCCCACCACTGCTTCCTAACACGTCCGACATGTCAGGGACAGAGAAGGCCGCATACTGTTGTAGACGTGCCAGCAGCTCAAGGCCAGTTGTCTGTGACTGTCCATAGATCTTGGGACATGACCCACCCACTCAGGGCCTCAAGAGCATCCTGCTGAATGGACAGGCCTAAGTGGAGTCTGTGAATGGCTTCCTGGGCTCAGTTTGCAGGATCTGGGAACCCTGGCATTCCATGGGCTACACGAGCATCCCATACACACTCAGGACAGGGACCAAGTTCCTTTCTGTCAGGGACTGGGTGGTCAAAGCGGGGATATGGCTACCACTGGGGCACTCACAGCGAGTAGGTAGAGACCTGTGCGCGTTGACTAGTCCCCTCGGTTGCCACCTGCCCAGGTCGTGTGCACGCTGGTGGCCGCTTTCCTGCACTTCTTCTTCCTGTCCTCCTTCTGCTGGGTACTCACCGAGGCCTGGCAGTCCTACATGGCGGTGACCGGCCGCCTCCGGAGCCGGCTCGTCCGCAAGCGCTTCCTTTGCCTGGGCTGGGGTGAGTGGGGCAGCTGGGGCGAGGGTGGGCTGGAGTGTGGGTGAAAAGGGCAGCTAGGTCGTAGTGCAGGCCACCAGAGTGGGGCTGGGCAGTAGGCTGGGGTAAGTGGGCAGGGTGAAGGCAGGCGGCTGGGGAGAGGATGGGTGGTGGGCAGGAACAAGGATAGTGGCCCAGGTTCGCAGCCCGGGTGAAGTAGGTGCCAAACTGCTCTCAGCTCTTGGTGCTCTCTTATGGCCCTGTTCCTCCCATCCCCGGGGTCTCCACACACCTTACTTCTCTCCTTTCATGGGGTTGCCAGAGAACGTGACCAATCCCATTAATGGTAAGATGTGGGTAACTTAGAAATGGTTCTTCCTACGTTATAGCGGGGCTGCATCTCCTGGTCCTGCCGCCTTCTCTGTGGGCCACACTGGCAGCCAGCACTAGACGCAGGCAGGCTGCAGGGGAGGGCTTCAGGGTCAGACAAGGTGGTGATGGAGGAGGGCTGCAGGGAGGGGACTTACAGGGGTTGGAAGGGAGGGAAGGGTTGGGTGGAGCCAACTTCTTTTATTCTGTTCCTCTTCCAGGGCTCCCAGCGCTGGTGGTGGCTATTTCTGTGGGATTCACCAAGGCCAAGGGCTATAGCACCATGAACTAGTGAGTCGGGCTGGTGGGAAGGGATAGCCTTCTGCGGCCTTGGGAGGGACCCTGTCTGGCTAGGAGATGGGCTCATGAGAAGTTCCCTTGCTCCTGGGTGGGCAGCTGCCCAACTTGCAATGGCCCTTCATAGCCCATCCCGGTGGTCCTCAGAACCCCCACTCATGGGACGATGGGAGCCTAAGCCCTGTGTGGACACTCTCAGCCTTGCCAAGCGTCCCCATGTGTCCTGTTGGTGAGGTGACCCAGGTGCACCCTCCCTATGGGTGTGGCAGGAACTGACACACTGTGCAGACTGAGGCCCAAAACATCATCTGGCCCGAGCTCCGAGGCCTTGAATGACAGGAGCTTGAGGCTGTCCTGGAGCAGTGTGGGTCCCAGGTAGAAAGAGGACTTGGGGCTCAAGATGGGGCCTGGGCTCACCGTGGAGTCCCACTGGGGATGTATGGTGGAGTGCTGGAGGCCCCATACCTGGGCCGTGCGAGGAGGGACACTGATGCGTGGCTCCGAAACACGGACAGTCTAGTGGTGTTCACGGGGCCGCCCAGGACCACAGGGGACACGCTGACAACGCCACGAGTGTCCACGCAGGGCTTAGGCTCCCATCGTCCCATGGGTGGGGGTTCTGGGGACCACCAGGATGGGCTATGAAGGGCCAGGCAGGTAAGCTAGCACAGGACCCGGGAGCTGGGCCTCTGCCTCCTGCCACAGAGGGTCTGCGGGTGACCCCGAGAGAGGAGCCAGAAAAGTCCACCCACAGGGGAGCCCCGGGGCTTTTGAAGAGGCAGGTCCTGTCCCGTGCACTGGACCTGCCTCGTCTCAGGGTATGTGTGTTGACGGTGGCCGTCTGGAAGCTCACGAAGACCCAAACCAAAGAATGTGTGCGAGGTCCCCGATTTCCCCACCATTATCCAGCTTACCTCTTCCTCCTGACACACTGGCCATCCAACCCCTTCGCCCCAAGCATGTGGGCGTGGTCATCACATCCTGTCTCCTCCCCAGCTGCTGGCTGTCCCTGGAGGGGGGACTGCTGTATGCCTTCGTGGGACCAGCTGCTGCCGTCGTGCTGGTACTGACCCCGCCCTTCCCTCCTCCCCAACCCCATCCTCGTCCCTGGACCCTGGTTTCCTTACCTGCCTGGGGGATCCTGGTTCACAGGGGCGACAGCTCCCTCATCCCATCCACTCTGACTTCAGGGTGGTGGGGTGTCATCCAATTACCCCTGTGAGCACAGCTTGCTTGGAAGTTGGGCATTGACTGTGTGCTTTCCAGAGGCCTAAGCAGGTTGGTAAGTAGCTGGGAGGTCCAGTCACAGGAACAGATGAATAGCTGGGTCAGGCTGAGCTCAGGCCACGCATGTCCGCCGCAGCTGTCAGCCCCGGGGCTCTTGTCTTCGGATGCCGGGGTGACCGGCCCCTTCCCGGTCTCTCAGTTGTCCCGCCCACTTGGAGAGGAATACGAAACCCTAGCTGGGGACTAGCCCAGGGCCACCAGCTCTCACCAGCTGCCTCCAGGACTGATGGGTGGGGCAGGTCAGAGCCAGCCCAGCATGTACTGCTCCATCTCCAGCCTCCTCTGCTAGTCCCACCCTCTAGGCAGGCTCAAGCCAGCATGGCAGATAGGTGGCATCTGGGGAGCTCACCCTGCAGGGTGTGGGTGGTGAGCCTAGCGCAGTTAGGAGATCGTAGGTGGCTGCCGGTATTTCACTTATTTCTAGAAGGCATCCAGATGCATGGCCAAACAGAACACTAGTCAGTATCTCTGCGGGGAGTCTCAGGGCCAGGAGGTCAGGCATTATTTAAAGACAGGCTACGTGAGTTGGTGAGGCAGGAGCCCCCAGCCCTGCTAGTCATGATCCATAAGCCCCTGCACTATGCTCACCTACCCAGTGATGGCCAGGCAGAGCCTGCAGCAGGTGTGTAGCCGGGACCTGAGCTTCCTGCATGGTTGGCACTGTAGGAGGTACAGCCCCCTATGTGGAATCCATGGCAGAGTTGTGGGATGCATATTAGCACCCCAACCCACTGGGTGCAAGGACCTGGAGGGCTCCAAGGTACCTGCCCCCTCTTGAATTTCAGGGGTTTGGCCCTTCGGACCAGCCAGAGACCTGGGTCCCTCGCTGCCTTTCCACCTAGGGAGAGTCACAGGGATTCTGCAGTGCGAGCACAGCGATGTTTGTGCTGGGGACCCAGGCAGAAAGAGAGGTGATGTCCTGGGGCAGAGAGGAGTTGGGAGTGACTCTTGTCCACCAGCATGGGAGATGAAGCCCCTAGAGTGAGAGTCTCCAGTTGGACCCTTCTAGTGGATTGGTTGGTGTATTGGAGGGATACAGGGATAGGGGTGTCCAAGATTGACTGGTCCTTGGATCTGGGTTCTCGGGCAGGGGAGGGCCGCTGGCGGCATGATACGGATAGAGAACAGCTGGATGGCCCTGCCCGGCTGGCACTGTGGTCTGCATGGTAGGGCATTCGATTGAGCCCTGGAGGACCTTGGGCACCCTGGCGTGGCCACTGCTGACCAGGGCGCACGCGGGCGCTGGCCCATTCCCGCCTCTGCCCGGCAGGTGAACATGGTGATCGGGATCCTGGTGTTCAACAAGCTCGTGTCCAAGGACGGCATCACGGACAAGAAGCTGAAGGAGCGGGCAGGGTAGGCCCTGCGGCCCTGGTGCCCGCCCTCCTTGAGTTGAGAAGACCCAGAGTCCACCCACCCTTGAGTCTCAGATCTGACACTGCAGGACTTGGGGGATCGAGCAGGTGGGGAAACTGAGGCGTAGAATGCAAAGGCCTGATCTGGCCGCTTGGTCCCTGCCTCGCTCTGTGCCTCAGTTTCCACACCTGACCTGTGACAAGATGGGGGGCCCTTGACAAGGTAGAGTCACCGGGAACAGTGAGGCCCCGAGCCTGGAGGCTCTGCTGTCCTGCTCTGCATCCCACCCTGAGGCTGCACCTGCTCTAAGGCAGGACTCTGCCGGTGTAGGGCCTTCACTGGAGGACACTTGGGGACAGGCAGGACAGCCCCTCTCACAGGCCGTGGGGCTTGGGCGGTGGTCCTGGAAGTGAGGGAGGATGCAGAGGCCACTGCTGCCTCAGCTCTAGGGCAGGCGGGGTCACAAGAAACTGGGGACGATAGCCCTCGGCCAGCTCCCCATCCCCCGCATCTTGCGGCTGGTGTCTCCTGGGAGTCCCACCCCTATCCCTCCCCTCTGTGCCTGTCTTGCTTGGTGTCTCTCTGTCTCTCTCTGTCTTTTCCTGCCTCCTCCTACTCTACCCAGTGACTCCCCTAGGTGCCTTGTGGGCCGTGGCTCTTGAGTGGTCTGGGCGCTGTGTCACTGGGCTGAGAGTCTCTCTGGCTGTGGGCCTGGTCCTCAGCTGCCAGCCTTGCCCGCCCACCCTTCCCGGTACAGTGGGCCAACACCAGAGGCCAGGGACTGCTCTTCCCTGCTCTGGCCTGTTTGCTTCACCCAAGAAGGCCTCTGCAGAAGCTTCTGGTTCTGTGTTCCCGTCACAGCTGAGTCAGCTGTAGTTTAGGGAATGCAAAAGGCTTGTGGAGCTGGGATCAGAAAGTAGCCATGGACACCCCAGGCCTGCCCTCAGCCCACCTACTGACCTGTGCATGCACACCCCACGTGAGCGTGGGCGGACACACCCACCCAGCCCTGCTGCCCAGTCATTTGGCACTGGGTAGGACTCAGCCACTTTTCTGCATGGGACCTGCCTCCCATGGCCAGTCCATAAGGTGACCCAGGTCCCTTGGGATTGGCTGCTGTGTGTACTTGGAGGCAGAGGACCCTGTAGTCAGCTGATCTGGCAGCCCTGCCCACCTCGCCCCTCCCCCAGGCCCGCCTGTCTTCTCCGCCCCGTGGTTTCCAGAGAACCTGTTTGCTTCTGTTTCAGCATTTGATTTCACTTGCAGTCAGCGGCTCTCGCCCCCCTTCGGGCGCGCCCTCATGGGTGCCGAGTGTGGAGTCCTCCCAGCGGCCGACGCCACCTCCGATGCCACCAGTAACGCCATGTTAGTGCCTCACTCTGCCCTGCACAGCCCTCCTTGGGCTCTGCTCTCTCCTCAGTCACATTTACTCGTTTTATGTTTTTCTTTCATTTCTTTCATCCCCGCGATCCCCTCTGGGTGTTCGAGGCAGCCTGCTTCTAGCCCACCTCTGCCCGCTGGCATTTCTCCCAGCTCCAGGCACACTGTGCAGCACACAGGTGGGAGGTTGGGAGTGGGCTGGCCAGGGCAGTCAGGATGGACAGTCTCTGTCCTTCCAAAGCATGGGAGGAATGGGGCTGTGCTGCCCCCGTGCTGCTTCCTGAGGCTCCCTGATATTTTGGCCCAGACTCTAGGCTGCAGCTCCTCCCTCCACAGGCTGGGGACTGGAGGTGTGAGTGCACGTGTCAGGAAGGGTGACCCCGTAAAAATGTGCAAGCAGGTGCACGTGTGGTTGTGTGTATCAGTGACATGTGGGGAGTGTCTGTCCACCTGTGGTCTGTGCAGACCACATGTAGGTGTGTAGAATGTGTGTGAGGAACTGAGAAGCAGGTGTGTCTTTGGGAATGGGGCACTGTGCTCAGAGCCACGATCCTCATGACCTGCTCGGCTCTGAATGTGAGTGGGCTTTGGGCAGGACCATGAATGGTGCGTGGCTGTGGGCGGGGCATGGCGGTGTCTGGGCGACTGGCCTCGTCAGCCAGGAGGTTGTCCCTTCCAGACTCTTGGGCCCTCATCCCCACACAGGACCCTTCCAGGTATTCCCTGCTCTCTCCACGAGCTTGCGTGGGAACCTGGGATTCTTGGTGCCTCGGGAGCTGCCTGGTTTCAGATATGGGGGCTGCGTTAGGCTGGGAGGGTGAGGATAGGCAGGGCAGGGGCTCACATTGTCAGAACGCTAGATGCTAGATGCCTGTTTTTACCCTAGATGGTGCAGCGTGGGGCGATTCTGTCGCAGTCTGGGCCAGCAGCTGAGGCCCAGCACCCGAGAGGTCAGGCAGCCAGTGGTCAGTGGCACTGACCACCCCAAGCTCCCCTTCCTTCTTCCCTGGGTGCTGGGATCCTGGAGGCACTGACAGCTGCTGCCTCTGTCTCTTCTGGGTCTCTGCAGATGTGAATGGAAAACTGCCGACCCTGGGGGACACGAACCCCAGAGCAGAATTGGGATGAAAGGCTAGGGGATCCCATCCGGTGGGGGCTCTGTTCTGTTGTGGTCCCGATTCAAAGAATGTCTCCTTTGAAGGAGTTCTGTGCCATGGTGGGGAGACAGGCTCGGGGCTGGGAAGGGTCCTATCAGTAATAGGCATGATGCTTGCGGGGGGGGGGGGAACACTGCTGTGGCTCTGTACCAGCTAGCCACAGGGGAGGAGGGAAAGGAGGGGCTGTGCTGTGGAGAGGGCCCACGCCATCCTCAGCCCAGGAAATGTGGATGGAGTCGGTGGGGCCCCAGGTCTCAGGGCTTTGCATCTGACACAGGTCCCCTGGGAAGGAGAAAGTGACAGGTTGCACAGGTGACAGAGCCCTGTGAGCTCCAGTTTGGGGACCTACCCTGTGCCCAGGGGAGGGAAGGGTGGCTCATCAGGGTGACTCCTGGCTCAGGTCTGAACTGGGGCAAGAGCCTGGCTTGGAGATCCAGTTGGCACGGACTGGATAGGATTGAGGAGCCCAGTTCTGGGTACTCTGATGGGCTTCGGCTGCTGTTTTGGGTCAGTGGTGACAGCTGGGAACAGGAAGCTCTTTGGGTTCTGCGAGGTCTGATGTGTGGAGCTGGGCCAGACCGTGCAACCTCGAGTCCAGGAGACAAACATGGCTGCATCACACAGGGCAGGCCACACAGGCCGCAGCGCCATTAACAGAGCCGCGCTGTCCTGGACTCTCCTTGATGAGCTCTTTGCTGAGTGGACTCCAAAGTCCTCAACCTCTCCCACTCTGTGCTCAGACCCCTATTTCACGTCTGCTCCTTTTGGGGGGCAGCAGGGTGTCCCCAAGAGACGAGGACCAACCCCAATGCCAGCAGGCCCCAGTGGTCCCAGGCATCTGGTATTGGGGTTCAGGGCAGTCTTCAAGCACTGATGTGCCCCGAGGCCCTGATGCAGCCCTGGCCTCCTTGGGTATCAGGGGTGGCTCTGTGACAGGCATACAAGCAGGGGGGCTGAGTACTTGGGGCCAGTAGGTTACTGTGATAGCTGGTGCTCCTACAGAGGCTGAGGGGCAGGGGCAGCTCAGGCTGGGTCCACAAGCAGAACAGTCGGGCTCAGGAGGGTGGTCTGTAGCCCCAAGAGAGGAGGAACACCCCTTGTCTCTGCTCTGTCTGTCTTGGTCTCTCCTCTGACCCCTTGGCCTTGTCCAGCTGTCCACTGTCTGTCTTGCGTTTGCCTCACAGTTTCTCTGTCTGCCCTTTTCTGAGTCCCCTTGCCCTCACAGCCGTTGTGTGCTGCAGTTGGGGTCTTGGATCCACGGACCCCTGCCTGGAAGATAGACTGAGGGGCTGCTGTTGCTCTCGTGTCTCCCGGGCCCCTGCGCCCTTCCAGCCTGTCTCCTCCCTCCGTCTCTCCTGGACAGGGACTTGGCTCTCTCCCAAGAAGCTCCTCACTTTGCTGGGACCCGTCTGAGCCCCAGGACCTAGGGGAAGCTGGGACAGGGTGGGTGCCCCCAGGAGAGGTGGAGTGCCCGCGGGCCGCCCTGATGCCCTTCGTCCCCAGGGCCTCCCTGTGGAGCTCCTGTGTGGTGCTGCCGCTGCTGGCCCTGACCTGGATGTCCGCTGTGCTGGCCGTCACCGACCGCCGCTCCGCCCTCTTCCAGATCCTCTTCGCGGTCTTCGACTCGCTGGAGGGCTTCGTCATTGTGATGGTGCACTGCATCCTGCGCCGAGAGGTGGGCGCCATGGGGCCCCGATCCATGGGAAACCCAGTGTGTGGACGTGGAGCTGCGATCCACGGAACAACATGCCCCCCCGGCCTTCGAGGCTGGACTTCTGCCAGCACATAGCCAGGGCTGCTGTAAATGGACCCTCCTGGACAGGGTAGCCTGCTCCCCAGAACGTGACCTCTCCAGTTGTGGTGCAGCTGAGGCTGACAAGGCAGAGTGGGGAGCTGATGGCGGATATTGCTAGCTTCTTCTGGACATTTCCAGAAGGTCACTGCATTCCAGAAGGACTCTTTCTTGGTGTCCATCAGCTAGGAGCAGGTAGTGAGGGTGGAAACAGGTCCCGGACTTCAGCAAGGCTGAGATGTGGGCAGACGTGTGTGTGACTTGGGCAGATGTGCTTGTGATCACAGTGGTGGGGGCTGAGGTGAGACGACAGGGCGGCCGCCTCCACTTCTCCCTAGAACCTCCCAGAAGGCTGCTGAGGTGCACTGTCCTGTGAAAAGACATCTGTGGCTACAGGGACGGGGAGGGAACCTCGACTGCCCAGCAGTGGGGAGGCTAGTGCCACTTGCTCCAGGGAGTTCCAGATGGGGGAGCCAAGACAGAGGAAGAGAGCCCAAGGGCCCAAGCCGCAGCCACTGCTAAGTTCTCCCCAGCCCTCCATTTGCCTGTGCCAGTCACCTACGGCTCAGCTGCAGGCAGCTCACGGGGATTCCCACGCCACTCCACCATCCCGAGGGAAATGCCACCTGAACGCTGTGTGGACCTGCCCCTGGCCATGGTTCCTGGTGATGGACTCTGTCCACAGTTCTCAGGGCAGCTCCATCACTAGGTACCACAGCTCCTGGCCTCCAGACAGGCGATGTCCTGCCCCAGAAGATTTGACCCTGCCAGGCTGTCTCGAGGTCACACCCGTGCCTCTGAGAAACGAGAACAGGAACGTCCTGCCGACCAGAGGGCCCAGGGCTGCCCGAGAAAAGTGAAGCCCTGGTCTTCGACACACGGAAGAGTGGAAAGGATTGGAGGGCTTTCAAAACTGCCAGGCGGGGAGCCCAGGAGGCCAGCTGGCTGGAAGTAGGCTCACCCGGGAGCCTTCAGGGCAAGACAGCAAAGAAAGTTCCAGGAGACAGACAGCCCTAGTGGGAGCAGCGTGAAGCCACAGGGTCAGGAAATTAATATGGCCGCACGCTTGGCGGACTTCTTTAGGTCCTGGTGGGGCTCCTGTGGGGTCCTCAACACCTGTGGCTTTCCTCACGCCAACCCCCCCCAGACCTTCAACCACTTCTTTGGCAACTCTTCTCTTGCCGACGTCACACCAGCCTCATGGATAGACTTTAGGTCTGCCCACGTGGCCTGGTCAGGACAGAGCTTGGAGGGTGACGACCAGGCCTATGTTCCTGCTACAGGCTGATGGGGTCCCTACCACGGACCCTGGTTAGTGGGGTCTGCGGCACCTTCCCAGCCTTCCCAGGCCCGAACTCCAGGTGTCGTTTTGTATTGCTGTTCCATCCTAGGACCCTCTCGAAGGGACCCCCAGAGACCACCCCTTCCCAAGACACCGGAGGTGCTGTGCCCGCTGCTGATACGCTCCCCATTCCCCCCTTTTCAGGTGCAGGATGCTGTGAAGTGTCGCGTGGTAGACCGCCAAGAGGAGGGCAACGGGGACTCAGGGGGCTCCTTCCAGAACGGCCACGCCCAGCTCATGGTAGGATTGAGAGCTGGGAGACGCAGGCACCTCCCAGGGATCTCCAATCCACCCCCCACCCACCCCCCCGTGCCTAGAGCCCTGTCAGGTCCCAGCAGCCCTGTTAGAAGAACTCTGGGATCAGCTTCTGGTTGGGGAAACTGAGGCTTGCCAATGCCCAGGTTCTGGCTGGGGAGGCCTGAGCTGATGAGCTTGGGTATGGGCTAGTGTCCATCCCCTTTACTTTCCTTACAGCTGCCCACACCCAGGATCACATGCAGGCTCACTGAGAGGCTGGGTCCCCTGCTGTCAGCCTCTGGACTCTGGCAGTCCTTGGCCCAACTTTGGGCATTGGGCCTGGCAGCCTTGGCCAGCTTCCTGCCCCTCTGGCATAGCCCATGTATCAGCCGGGACTATCCCTCCACACACACACCTTGGCATGAAGCCCTGAAGGGAACATCGCCAGGGGGTCTACCCAGGGGACAGCCCTTCTAGACCTCACAGCCTCTATCTGGAGGGAGCAAGTGTGGATGGGACAGGCTCTGTCACTTGGGAAAATCAACTTCCCCTTCCAATGCTCCTGGCCTGACCTCTGACCCCAAGGGAAGCCTGTTGCCTTCCTAGCACCCTGGCGCCTGCATTTCTGGAAGGACTTCCAGACTATCCCTCCGGAGGCCTTGTGGCCTCTGGATGGGTCTCCTGGGTCCAAGCTCCCGAGGTGGCCCACGTCACCACTCTGACCCCCCAGCCCCAGCTGTTGTCCTGAGAGTTGCAGTGGGAAGCAGGTCTCTGCTGCGGGGGAGACCCGTGCTGCCCGCGGGTCTGTATCTGTGCCCTGCTCTCTGTCCGGGCTGGAATGGCAGAGTTGCTAGAGGTCCTGGTGGCTGCATGGCTGGGGGAAGCATGGCCAGAGGGGCAGAGATGGACTGCTCCGTGATGCCTTGGAGGGAAGACACGCATGGGTGCTTGCATGCACACGCAGGCAGACCCACCCACACATACATGTAAATACATCAACGCACTCCATCACAGTGGAGACGAGCACCAATGAACGTGTGACACCTCATACACAGCACTGGCTGTCTAACACGCATGTTCATACTTGTACACTCCTGTGCTCACATAGCCACACCAGAAACCCCATAAACACACACACTCAAGCACATTCGCCTCACATGTGCATGTGTGTGGGAAGACACCCAGACAAGTGTGTGGAAGCATGGCCACTGTGCGGCCCATGACTGCGATGTGGACTGAGGTTCCTGGTGGTGGCATCAGCACATTCGAGGCCTCTGAGGTATGGCTGTGGGTCTGGTGGCCTCTTCCTGCCCTCACCTTGCCCCGGATCTCTGTCTTGCAGACCGACTTTGAGAAGGATGTGGATCTGGCCTGTAGATCAGGTGAGCGCCTGACAGGTGAGAGCCACAGTGGCCAGTCGGCCGCCTGCTTCTTCTTTACTCCCAGCATCCGCGCGCCTCCCTCCCATCCCACACCTGCCACCCCGCGGCCCAGCCTGGTCCGTCTCTTCCCTCGTGGGCAGAGACTGGCCGTGCCTCGGCCGCATGGCCACATCTCAGGCACCTTCATCCCATCATCACCCGCCTGCCCTCCCTCCGTTCTGTGCGGCCTTCGCCATCCTTAGCCGAGTGTGGGCGGGGCAGGCTGAGCGTTCTGACAGGAGACAGTGGGGGCAGGAGAGCGAAGCGGGTTGCCCTGGCCGAGGGCCGAGCCCCGGGTCTGCTTCCTTCCTCCTGGTTCTGTGAGCCAGCGGCTGGAGCAGTGGCAGCCTGCAGCTGTGGAGGAGCCATGTGGCCCTGCTCCAGCCGGTCACCTCCAGATAGCCATGGCGGAGGGGCCGGACCAGCCACAGGTGAGAAGTGCCACCTGGCTGGGATTCCTGGAGGAGGTGACCTTGGGGACAGCAGAAGAATGCTTCCTGCTCCCCCCTCCCCCGCCAGTTAGGGGTTCAGTCTGCAACTTCTTCAGAGATGACCCCAATACTTGGAGTCAGGTTGGACACAGCGCTCCCTGTACCTGGTTGCTGCTTGTGGGGACACACTACTCTGTGGGCCACGTGTGACTGGTGGACAGAGAGTCTGGCTGCATGTGGAGCCTGCGGGGGCAGAGGCCCTGCCCAGGAGAGGCCTGGTAGGAGCTGGCCTCAGGCAGGAAGGGACCCTTTCCATGCTGCTGGATGCTTGCCCTGCCTCGAGGTGATGACATGCAGAGGTGGGAGCCGGCTGGGCCTGATGTCTTCAGGACGGCCCTGACCGTAGGAGAGGGGCCAGCATGTCGATGGAAGAGATGCCCAGCCAGTTGCTGTTGGCGTGGGGCAGTGGAAGACAGTGCTGGGTGATGGTCTGGGGGTCTGGGGGCAGGGAGCCGGAAGGTGGGCATGGTGTCCACCTGCTGATGAGATGGGGAGCTGCTGGCGGCTCCTGGACGGAGCTTCCCAAGGAGGGGCTCAGGCTTGGTGGGGGGGCCCATCACAGCTAGCTTGGTGTTCTTCTGGCTGGCGAGGCTGGGCCAAGGGACAGGAGTGAGAGGGACCATGTGGCCAATGAGCCCAGGCCAAGATCAGACTCAAGGAGGTGGTCTGGCTTCCCAGACCTGCAGTAGAGAAGGTGCAGGGCCTTCCATCTAGGCACGAGGTGCAGGGAGGCGGGGGGCCTGGCACACCACGCCCAGCATACCTTCCACACAGGGACTGCTGAGGGCGGTGGGCACTGGAGGGTAGCAGTGACTGCCCAGAATAGGCCTCTTGGAGGGGCCACATCTCCTGGCAGAGGGTGCCCTCCCTTGCTGCCCTGACACTGCTATATAGGATGACACTTGCGGGGGGGGGGCAGGAAGAGGCAAAAGAGGTTCAGCTGCTCAGGGACCACCACTTTGGCTGCTGGTGCCAAAGGATCAAGACCCTGGGGTGGCGGTAGCCAGGCTGAGCCTCGCTGGCTGGCAGCCCTGTCCACCCTGACCCTTCCCATCTGCCGTGCCTCCCACGGTTCCTGCAGTTCTGAACAAGGACATCGCAGCCTGCCGCACGGCCACCATCACCGGCACCTTCAAGCGGCCGTCGCTGCCTGAGGAGGAGAAGCTGAAGCTGGCCAAGGGCCCACCCACCACCTTCAACAGCCTGCCTGCCAACGTGTCCAAGCTGCACCTGCACGGCTCTCCCCGCTACCCCGGGGGGCCACTGCCCGACTTTCCCAACCATTCGCTCACCCTCAAGAAGGACAAGGCGCCCAAGTCCTCCTTCATCGGCGACGGGGATATCTTCAAGAAGCTGGACTCGGAGCTGAGCCGGGCCCAGGAGAAGGCTCTGGACACGAGTTACGTGATCCTGCCCACAGCCACGGCCACACTTCGGCCCAAGCCCAAGGAGGAGCCCAAGTACAGCATCAACATTGACCAGATGCCCCAGACGCGCCTCATCCATCTTAGCATGGCGCCCGACGCCGGCTTCCCCACCCGCAGCCCCCCTGCCCGGGAGCCCCCTGGGGCTGCACCTCCCGAGGCGCCCCCTGCCCAACCCCCACCACCCCCACCGCCCCCTCCCCCTCCACCCCAGCAACCCCTGCCCCCACCACCCACCCTGGAGCCAGCGCCCCCTAGTGTGGGGGATACAGGGGAGCCTGTGGCCCACCCAGGACCCAGCTCAGGAGCCGGAGCTAAAAGCGAGAACGTGGCGACCTTGTCCGTGAGCTCCTTGGAGGTGAGAGTCTGGTGGCTCTGGCCGGGTTGGCAGGAGGAGACGGGTCGGTGGGCAGGGCTGTTCAGGAGCTAGTCTGTACTCAGCCACGCCCACGTCACTGCTGGCGGCCCACAGCACTGTGTCTGCTCTGGCCAGCCTGGAACCTAAGCTCCCCTGGACTTAACCTGCAGGACCTAAGGCTGTGGTGGGATAGAGCTCTCAAGGAGCTCCTGCCTCTTTCTAGGACATGGCCTCTGGGGTTCAGCCAGCACCCTGAGTTCACTGCTGCGGGTGGGGGCAGCCTCATGGCCTAAGGTCACACATCTTGACTCTGAGTGTCATGCTGAGTGGTGTGTGGTGCAGAGATAGCAGCTGTGTGGAGGAGGGCAAAGAGGCCTGGGGAGGACCATATGGAGGCCAGGGAGGAGGGCATGGAGGCCAGGGAGGAGGGCATGGAGGCCAGGGAGGAGGGCATGGAGGGCAGGGAGGAGGCCAGGGAGGAGGGCAGGGAGGAGGGTAGGGAGGAGGGCAGGGAGGAGGCCAGGGAGGAGGGCAGGGAGGCCAGGGAGGAGGGCATGGAGGCCAGGGAGGAGGGCATGGAGGGCAGGGAGGAGGGCAGGGAGGAGGGCAGGGAGGGCAGGGAGGAGGGCATGGAGGGCAGGGAGGAGGGTAGGGAGGAGGGCAGGAAGGAGGGCATGGAGGGCAGGGAGGAGGCCAGGGAGGAGGGCAGGGAGGAGGGTAGGGAGGAGGGCATGGAGGGCAGGGAGGAGGGTAGGGAGGAGGGCAGGGAGGAGGGCAGGGAGGAAGGTAGGGAGGAGGGCATGGAGGGCAGGGAGGAGGGCATGGAGGGCAGGGAGGCCAGGGAGGAGGCCTGGGAGGAGGGCAGGGAGGCCTGGGAGGAGGCCGGGGAGGAGGGCAGGGAGGAGGGCATGGAGGGCAGGGAGGAGGGCATGGAGGCCAGGGAGGAGGGCATGGAGGGCAGGGAGGAGGGCATGGAGGCCAGGGAGGCCAGGGAGGAGGCCTGGGAGGAGGGCAGGGAGGCCTGGGAGGAGGCCGGGGAGGAGGGCAGGGAGGAGGGCATGGAGGGCAGGGAGGAGGGTATGGAGGGCAGGGAGGAGGGCATGGAGGGCAGGGAGGAGGCCAGGGAGGAGGGCAGGGAGGAGGGTAGGGAGGAGGGCATGGAGGGCAGGGAGGAGGGCATGGAGGAGGGTAGGGAGGAGGGCAGGGAGGAGGGCAGGGAGGAGGGGAGGGAGGAGGGCATGGAGGGCAGGGAGCAGGGCATGGAGGGCAGGGAGGAGGGCAGGGAGGAGGGCAGGGAGGCCAGGGAGGAGGGTAGGGGGGAGGAGGGCATGGAGGGCAGGGAGGAGGGCAGGGAGGCCAGGGAGGAGGGCATGGAGGGCAGGGAGCAGGGCATGGAGGGCAGGGAGGAGGGCAGGGAGGAGGGTAGGGAGGAGGGCAGGGAGGCCAGGGAGGAGGGTAGGGAGGAGGGCAGGGAGGGCAGGGAGCAGGGCATGGAGGGCAGGGAGGAGGACAGGGAGGCCAGGGAGGAGGGCAGGGAGGAGGGCATGGAGGGCAGGGAGGAGGGTAGGGAGGGCAGGGAGGAGGGCATGGAGGGCAGGGAGGAGGGCAGGGAGAGCAGGGAGCAGGGCAGGGAGGGCAGGGAGCAGGGCAGGGAGGGCAGGGAGCAGGGCTTGCTGTTCCTGTTCATAGGCCTGGGCGGCCCTGGGGGGCCCTGGGGGGCCCTGGGGGCCCTGGGGCAAGGGCTTTGAGATCCCACCCCCTCTCCTCACTGTCAAGGTCATTCTTTACTATCTACCCCAGTTCCCTGCTGGGCCCAAGTATTCCCAGGGAACAGTCAGTCTGGGTATTTGATGAACCCTGAGCATGTCCCTGGGTCCGGTCCCCTAAAGGCAAGGGGGGTCCCTGGCCTCCCCTATAGTCAGGTCGGGAGGGCCTGGACTTGAAGTCTAGGGAGTGTCAGGGAACACATGAGCCATGAACACCCTTCTCTCTACAGCGGCGGAAGTCACGGTATGCGGAACTGGACTTTGAGGTGAGAACATGCCCCCCCCAGCCAGGCGCTGGGCCGTTTCCACAGGCGGGAGCTGGGGACAGGCGGGTGGACTGGGGGGCGGCTCTGCTCCTCCTGGCTCAGAACCCCCGGCCCACCTGCAGAAGATCATGCACACGCGCAAGCGGCACCAGGACATGTTCCAGGACCTGAACCGGAAGCTGCAACACGCAGCCGAGAAGGACAAGGAGGCGCCGGGCTTGGATGGCAAGGTCTGCGGCATGTGCCCGGCCCCACCTTTGCCCGAGCCCGTCCCACCTCCCTCACAAGGCTTTGCCCAGCCCCCCCCCACGCCCATCTGCTGCTGGGGTCTGAAGCGGGGGCCCGGCCGGAGGGTGTTGGGCAGGTTGCTGGTGGTCTTTTCTCACAGCCGAGTCTGATACCACCACGGGAGCTGCAGCCACTGTCTTGTATGGGGTTATGAGGGGTACCCCAACTGCTGCTCCCTCCTGACAGCCTCCTCTTCTCTCCCCTCTCCCGTGGCATTGCCCACCCTCTCCCGTGGCGTTGCCCACTCGCCCCGGCCCACCCTGCACCCCTGGCATCGAACAGCCAGAAAAGCAGCAGACGCCCAACAAGCGGGCCTGGGAGAGTCTCCGCAAGCCGCACGGGACGCCTGCCTGGGTAAAGAAGGAGCTGGAGCCGCTGCCCCCGTCACCCCTGGAGCTGCGGAGTGTGGAGTGGGAGAAGGCGGGAGCCACCATCCCACTGGTGGGCCAGGACATCATAGACCTCCAGACTGAAGTCTGAGCGGGTGGGCGGTGGCCCCGCACCGGGCCCGGAGGAGGGATGCTGCTCTGCCCGCTCCGGCTGCAGGACGGGCACAGAAGTGCTCACGGCGGTGGGCCAGGTCCGGCCCCGGCCTCAGGGCGGCCAGGCAGAGGGCCTGCGGTGCTGGGACCAGAGCCAGACGCAGGACAGGAGGCGGCACAGCCCGTGGGCACAGGGCTCCAGAGGTCGGAAGGTGCCTCAGACTCTGCCCTCCTTGGGCGAGCCCAAGCGGGCAAGCAGCCGGGCGGGCAGGTGGACGGCTACGGACATGGACAGGTCTGGTGTGGCCAGCGTCCCCAGGATGCCCGCCTCAGCCACCGCCGCAGAGGACTGCCTGTGGCCCGCCAGCCTGGCTCCGTTTTTTAAACACCCCCACCCCTTGGGAAGCAGCCAGACCCCCCTCACTCCCTTCCAGGGCCCTGGGCTTCCCCCCACCCAGAGCCAGGTGGAGAGCACAGCCTGACCCCGGGCCCCAGGGGCAGGACTAAGACCACTCCAGGAAGAAGCAGGGTGGGGAATCTATTTTTCTCTCCTTTTCTTTTCTTCAATAAAAAGAATTAAAAACCCAGCTTTCTGTGTGGGGTTTCTCCTCTGTAGCGACCTGGCCCCGCCCCAGGGCTCCTGGGGGCCTGGCCTGTCCCTCTGCACAGGCATAGAAAGCACACGATCATAGAAAGAACAAGGTCAAAGAGCCAATTTTAAGAGCTTGTGAAACTGAAAGAAAAGCCGAGGAAGGAGATGGGGACAGCCAGACTCCTCTCAGCCTCAGCCTCAGCCCCCCTGAGCCTCAGCCCCTCTCAGCCTCAACCCCTCTATGCTGGGGCATTCGCTGACCCAGTGCTGATTCCCTTTGTCCACTTCGGATGCTCCCTGCTTTAGGGCATGGTGGTCCTGTCCAACCATGGGGTGGGCAGAGGAAGGCCAGTGTGATGTCCAGACTCCCCACTAGAGCACTCACTCTTCCCCTGCTCTGAAGCCCCAAACCTGAGAGCTTCCCTGCTTCTCCCCAAGCGTCCAGCAGAGGGCAGCCTAAGACTCAAGGAATGGAGGAGACTCCCTGGGCTGCTGGAGAGGCACTGTCAGAAGGCCCCGCCTCTCCATGTCTCTCCACCCTGCACTGAGCAAAACCTGGGCGTGTGGAGGACAGAATCCTCTGGGCCTCTCCTCGAACTGCACAAGCCCCAACTAGAGGCAGGCATCCTGGGGACCCTGTGAGCAGGTTGTGGGTCTTCGGGACAGAAGGTGCAGGGTGGACCATGTAGATCCTCCAGCAGTCAGCCTTCTAGCCGGAAGAAATGCCAAAGCGAAATGGTGACCGACACATACCATGTCTTGACTGACCCATGGAACCCTGACCCCAGTAGACCCTGCTTTTCTGAGCTCTCTTGACTTGGGGGACACAAAGTTGCTCTGTAATCTCCCTGAACTTGGTCCTTTCTGGGGTGTGTGTGTGTGTATGTGTGTGTGTGTGTGTGTATGTGTTTTGTGTGCATGCATGTGTGTGCATGAATGTGTGTATGAATGGTCTGCAGTGGGAGGAAGCCGGTGGCTTACCACAGCCCTTTCTGGACATTAAGTAAATTTGGTTGGCACATTTTGATCTCTGCACACAGAGGCCCTGCCTTTCAGAGCTGTCTCGTGGAAGGGCTTCGTGTGCGGCTGTGGTCCCCTCTCACAGCTATTGTGGAAGGAAGGTGGGCAGGTCCATGGAGCAGGTGGAGGGAGCCCAGAGCCCCCGGTACCCCACTTATAAAGGGGACACATGTACCCAACGTGCAGAAAGCAGCACATGGCTGGGGCCCAGGGCCAGAGAACTGGGCTCACTGCTGTCCTCGCCAAGTGACCCAGTCAGAGCTCTTGCAACTCCCTGCTCTACCCTGTCTTCTCTCCCAGAACCAGGGAGCAACTTTGTGTCCCCCAAGTCAAGAGAGCTCAGAACAGCAGGGTCTACTAGGGTCAGGGTTCCATGGGTCAGTCAAGACATGGTATGTGTCAGTCATCTTCACCTGAAGGCCCTTCTCCAGAGGTCCATCCTGGTATCAGGAGGAGCCTCACCTGGCATCCTGCCAGGTGCTAGTCTCATGGATGCTCAGGGCTCCACCCCCTCCTCCTGGCATGACTCACAAACATGGCTGCTTGCTTCCTGCCTCAGCACAGGAAGTTGGTCAATGACGACATCCCTGGGTTTATCAGCACCCTGAGCCCTGAGCCATTGGGTCTTCAGTGAGCCTTAGGCACGTGCTGAGTTGGGTCTTGCTCTAGGTGATCCGTGGCCCAGGACTTGCTATGCTCAGAGTGGGACTCTCTTCTGGATTTCTTTGTATTTCCCCCAGTCATCCAGAGTGATGTGCTCCTGACACCTGCCAAACAAGGTCATGATCCTGTCTACAGTGAGGACAGCGGACTCAGGGTGCCAGAGGATGCTAGCACCCCACAGGCCAGGAGGACGCTCTGTCTGGAAGCTGGCTGTCTTGGCTCTAGTTTCTGGACCCTCTGCTGAGTCCTTTTTCAAGAGCACCACACACAGATGCTGTTCTTACAGAAGATGTTCCTTTCCTTCAGAGCTCCTGGCTCACTGTGTCTGAAGCAGGAACTCCCTGGGCCCTCCTTGCACACCATCCCTTATCATCACCTCCTAGGCTCTGTGCAGTACCTCTACTGCAGTAGCTCACCAGTGGACTTGAAACCACTTCCTCAGCCCCCCTCCACTGGCCTTCACTAGCACTGCATTGTCCTAGGGATGGGGAGGATTCAGGATGGTGGTGGTCATCATGATGGCCAAAACATAGAGGCCAAAAGTGGTGGAAGCTTTGTGCATGGAGCTGGAGAGATTCTGCTGCTGATGATAATGATGATCATGGTAGTGATGATGGTGATAGTAATGGTGATGGTGATGATGATAGTGGTGATGATGGTGATGATGATGATGGTGATGGTGGTGGTGGTGATTGTGATGATAATGATGGTGATGGTGGTGGTGATGGTAATGATGATAGCCATGATGATGGTGGTGATGATGTTGATGGTCATAGTGACAGTGATGATGGTGATGATGATGGTGGTAGCAATGATGTTAATTAATGGTGATGTTTGTTGATGGTGATGATGGTCATTGTAGGAGGAACGGACCAGGCAGGCCTGTATTAAAGTCTCTGATCAACCATCAATCACAGTACCTCCCCTGGGGAGCATGCCACTCAGGGATCATCTGTATGGGCCTCATGCACGAATGCAACTTCCCCAAGCTACACCTGCTGCCGCGCCTGGTGCTGACATCAAACCGCCTGGCTGAGAGGACCAACCCGGATAGGACAACTGAACAAAAGCTCTCCCTGGGACTTATGGGATGTTGGATGGGGTATATAAGCAGCCCAATATTTACAATAAATGAGCCTTTAAGCCTGCTAGCCGGAGCCTGCAAGCCTGCCAGTGTGCAAGCCTGCTAGCCTGTTTTTCCATTCGCCTGACTTCCGGGGTCTGAGCTGTTGACTCCGTGCCAGCTTATCCCCACCCCCAAGGGTCTCCGTGGACCCCTGAGACTGTTACAGGTCATGATGATGATGTTAATGGTGATGATGGTCATGATGATGGTGATGTTGATGGTCATGTTGATAGTCATGTTGATGATGGCGATGCTGTTGATGGTGATGATGCCATGATGATGATGGTGGTGATGATGATGATGATGGTGATGATGATGGTCATGGTGGTGGTGATGATGCTGATGGTGATGTTAATGGTCATGATGATGATGGTGATGATGGTGATGATGATGGTGGTAGTGATGATGTTAATGGTGATGTTTGTTGATAGTTGTGATGGTCATGATGGTGATGATGATGGTGATGATGGTGATGATGTTGATGGTGATGATGGTGATGATGTTAATGGTCATGATGATGATGGTGATGATGATGGTGATGATGGTGATGATGTTGATGGTGATGATGGTGATGATGTTGATGGTCATGGTGATGATGGCCATGATGATGATGGTGATGATGATGGTCATGGTGGTGGTGATGATGTTGATGGTGATGTTAATGGTCATGATGATGATGGTGATGATGTTAATGGTCATGATGATGGTGGTGATGATGTTAATGGTCATGATGTTGATGGTGATGATGTTGATGGTCATGGTGATGATGGTGATGATGATGGTCATGGTGGTGGTGATGATGCTGATGGTGATGCTAATGGTCATGATGATGATGGTGATGATGTTGATGGTCATGATGATGGTGGTGATGTTGATGGTGATGATGGTCATGGTGGTCACGAAGGTGCTGGTGATGTGGTGAGGCTAACGATAGTAGTGATGGAGGTGGGGATAACTGTGTGGTGGTGAGCATGTGTGTGGTGATGTCATGGATGTGGCTATGACTTCGGTGCTACTGTGTCTAAAGCAGACCATGATCTCCACAGCTGGTGGGTTGGGAGCCAGGCTCTTTCAGTGCTCAGTGTGTCCCAGGTCCTGTGGACTCTGGGGGACAGGTGGGCAGGCAGAAGGGCACACGAAGATTGTACGTCTAAGTCAGCTTGGGGTGTAGCTCATGGGACCAGCATCAGGTACTGTGCCTTTAGCACCCACACGCCACCATCTGGAGGGTATTCAGCCTCACTTGCGTCCATCTGCTCATCCCCTCTGACCATGTGAGTGCTTCTGAAAGGGGGCTGAGAGGTGCCCCCTCCCTTCCCACAGGGGCCTGGCTCTGGGCAGGCTGGAGGTCTCTGTGACCTTCACAGCCCTTCTCTTCTCCTTTCTACCTCCACATGGGCAAACACTGGCTGTCAGCAAGTTCTTCTTCATGTCCAAGCAGCACAGTGATGGCAGTAGTGGTAAGGATGGTGGTGATGCCTTGTGTTCCAGCGTGAGAGGGTTCCTGTCTTCCTGGAACATCCCACTCTCCGGTCTTCTCTTCCCCTCCCTCCACCTGGACTGCCTCATCTCTCCTCTGTCTCAACTGCTTGCAAACACTGTGGGCACTCTATCCTTTCCTGACACCTCCCAGTATCTTTCAAGGTGAATTTCAGTCCCCTATGAAGCCCACTTGTCTCCCCAGACCCTGGTTCCCACAGACCTAATCTCTAGATAGAAGCAAATGTGAAATGTGGTTCTGGCTCTAGGACCCATTTCAGAACCTTCTAGCCAGGAGTTCTCTTCTTTAGCTCGCTGTGAGCTCCCTGCACTATCCTTGGGACAAGGGGGCTATGTCAGTGTGAGGCTGGAAGACTGTCAGCTCCCTCTGGATGCCTGGGTGTCTATGAGTTATCCAGATGGGATAATTACCTCTCAAACTAGCACCCTCTCCAAGCCTCGGTCATCTCTCACCCTGGGGG
Source organism: Typhlomys cinereus (assembly GCA_023101885.1). Classification (NCBI taxonomy): domain Eukaryota; kingdom Metazoa; phylum Chordata; class Mammalia; order Rodentia; family Platacanthomyidae; genus Typhlomys; species Typhlomys cinereus. The sequence goes on from JALPQD010000193.1 coordinate 2,706,198, forward strand.
CCAGCATCAGAAGTGGCCAGATAGCCTCCTGTGGCCCTGGGTGGCCCCATTCTGAGATCCCTGCAAGTGCCGGAGGTGCTGGTCACCGGGGAAGATTCTGGTGGGTTCGCACCCGCTCTGAGAGTCTCAGTTTGTCCGCCAGTGCCGTGGCCTTCTCGACACTACCAGGACTGTGGGGTCTGTGACTGGCAGCTTTTCGAGGAGTCAGGAAGCTTCGGGCTCCCCTTTGTCAGGTCCTAAAAATAACCAGGCAGGAGGAACTCTGAGCAGCTAGCGAATGTGCCAGCCAGCACCCCACGCAGCGGAAACACCTCCAAATAAGGCAGAGCGGAAGCCAGAGCCCCAGCCAGTCACCGTTCACATCAGCAACAGAATCCAGAATCTTCTCTCCCTGAACCCAGAGTCTCCCCAGAGACTTTGTGGGTCAGGGGCCTGAGAGCCTGGCTGACCACAGGTGCCCACAAGGCAATGTGGTGTGGTCACTTGGGCTGCGGAAACTTGGAACTGTGGGACCTCGAAGCCTGCTAGCCAGAATCCGTGCCTTCATGCCTGCGACCGTAGCCCAGTTCTTTGCCTTTCTCTAGTCTCAGTGGGCGTAAGGTTCCAAGCAAGTTTTAGGGGCACTGGAGGCTTCCTTCCCTGTCTCATGGCCTCCAGGAACGTGAGGTCGGCAGGGACCAGGCGGCCGAGGAAGAGCCAGGCAGTGGCGCCCAGTTGTCTCCAAGGCGGAGGAGGCGTTGCGCGGCTCCTTACGGCTTCCTGGGAACACCATATGGACCTCGCCAGGGAACGGGGGCACCGGAGGTAGCACCTCCATTCTCAGCCTCCTGTGTTCCTCCCTGGGGTTCCTGGCAAAAGTGGGGGGCTGGAGCCAGGGTCCCAGGAAGTATGTGGCTGTGGGTTGTTGGACTCACGGTGGGCATGGTGCTCTGCGATGCTGCCCACCGGCAGTCCGGTCTCTTCTCCGTGCTCTGTGAGGCAACCTAGCCCCTCCCAAGACTCCAGGAGTCGGACCCTTGAGAATTCTCAGCCAGTCCCTCGCCAGAACAATGTGAAGCCTCCCTGGCAGATCTGGTAGGAGGGGTGTTCTCTGGGGCACTGGACCCCCAAGTATGTGGCTCCTAGTGGAGGCTCTTGAGAGGGAACCAGGAGAGGTCACAGGGAAGGATGGAAGGATGCAGAGAGAGGGTGAGGGGACAGAGTGGGGACACGACCTTCAAGAGAGACAGGCTGAGCCTGAGTGGCCAGTCAACATCTGGAGGGCATTTCAAAGGCTGCTGGTAATGAGAACATCCACGAGCAGAGAAGGAGGGGGCGCAAGTGAAAGGCGTTTGTCCTCATGAAGGCTTCTCCGGAGCCCACCAGAGGAAGAGAGGCCCAGGCATTTGGAGATCACCTTTGGGGATTCCTCAGAAAAAGGATGGCCCTGCCCAGGTTACTGACAGGTCACTAGGAGAGGGCGTGGCCAGGCTTGCCTGGCTGGAGTTCAGGCCACTGCTTAGCCAACTGTAGACACACCCCGAGTCCCTGCCGCTGGGCCTCTTCCATCTGTTTGCCTGTGCCCAGCACCCAGCGCCAGACACGTCCGACACCCCCTGTCTGTGTGTTAGCCTGGTCCCACCCTGGCTCAGGGATCTCTGCAAACTCACTATATGCTCCATTCACCCCGGGCCTCTTCCCCATCCTCAGCTCAGGGCAGGGCACATTCCCGAAGCTCCGCAGCAGACAGCTGTACATCTGACAATGGGGTGGGCTGAGAGGGGCCCTGGGACACTGGACCTCCAAGTATGTCCTGATAGTGGCTCCTGGTGGAGGCTCTCAAGAGGGCTCAGTGAGGATCTGGGTTCCTTGAATTTGTCCCCTGGCTGTGAGGATGAAGGGATGGTGGGTGGAAACTGATCCCTGCGGGACTAGAGCAGTTACAGAAACTGAGGCACTGATTGGGAGATGCCACCGAAGGTGCAGAGCTCAGCGGAGGCCGCGGGGAGCTCTTCCATCCTCCCCCCAGCAGGCCCGCGGAACAGGGAGAGTCATGGGACTTTGACTTAGAGACAGAAACCAAACCACGCTGCTGGCTAAAGATGTGCGCCTGGGCTCTTCAGCCCTTGCAAGTGTGAAGCGTGTCTGGGCACAGGGTCAGGAGGGGGAGTACACACCCCAGTGCTCTGTACCAAGCTTCCAGCTTCCGTGGAGTTCAGTGGGGGGCCCTGACTCTGCCTCTGGCTCCCCGCAGGGTCCTTCTGGGGCTGTCTCCACCCAGTACTCCTCCGCACCTCTCTTAGCTAAATCCTTCCCCTTCATGATTAATTATAGAGCTGCATGGGCTCTGGGGGCTTTTCTGACTCACTTTTAGTGCATTAGATTCCTTTAGGAATCTATTTCCACTGCACTGCTCCACGCTCGTAAGTAGCTCTCATTACCTTTGAAATCAATGACGTCCCAGGTCCCCCTTGTCACTCCTGATCTGAGCTCTCCATCCACTGCTCGCCTCGCCCAGCTGAGCAGTTGTCTTGAGAAACATTTTGCCTTTGGACCCAGGGGGTTCTGGGTTCTCTCTTACATTCCCTACTTCCATGTCACTTCCTAGTCTCAGTTCAGTATGAACCCCTATAACTCTGTTTTTTCTTTTTTACATGTGTATGTGGGGGTGTATATTTTTGATTGTGTGGATGTACGTGTGTTCAGGCTCAGTGTTGACATCGTATGTCAATGTCTTCCATTAATTATTTAGGCAAGGTCTCTCAATTGAGCCCAGAGCTCATCGATCAGCTAGTCTAGCTACTCTCAGCCTCTCCAGTACGTGGGATTACAGGCAGACACAACACCTGCCCAGTTTTTATGTGGGTTCTGGGAATATGAATTCTGGTCTTCATGCTTGCATGGCCATCTCCCCAATCCTCAAAAGCTGGCTTCTTAGGTGGATTCTCTCCACATTGATTTCTAGCCTTTCTCAGTGTCCAAGATAAGGTATCAACCTTCCCCAGTCTATCCCTTCAGTTCTGCCCTGTGCTTCCATATGCATTATTTTTGTTATCATTTAGATTCCATTAGGAATACAAGTAATTCCACATATGCTTTAAAGTTCCCAACTGTAGGGTTCTAAAACACCATCATTTGATCTACTTCCTTGGAGCAATAGACACTATGTCCATCTCATAGGAGTCTATGATTTTGTGGTTACATTCAACAGAGCCTCTCCGTCTGTGCTCCCAGGCTGGCCTCGGGGTCTCCTCATGCCCCCGTCACCCAGCTGCTGGGTGCAGCATGCCCCCATGCCTGCTTGCCACTCCTAGTGAGCTCCATGCTGCCTGCAAATGCAACCCGTGTGAGGACCATAAGATGAGACCGTTCAATGCTCCATTGACACACAGTGGGCTCCATGCACACAGTGACAGTGGTGAGTAGCTTCAGCTGTCAACTTGGCACTTGGGAAACTTGGGCCTCTGGGAGCACCTCTGGGAATTGTCTAGTTAAGGCAGGCCTCTGGGCAAGCCCATAGGAGATTGTCTTGATTGCATGATCGATGTGGAAAGACCCGGCCCATGGTGGGCAGGACTACCCCCTGGGTAGGTGGGTAAGATGCAGAGGCTGACTAGCACATTGGTGAAGCTGGAACTAGAAAGTGGAGCTACGTGGTGGTCCTCATCCTCTGCCCCCGACTGGATGAGGTGCGGCTGTGATGAACGCGCCTTACTCTTCAGCTGATGAAAAGGTACACGAGCCAACAACTTGGGAGAAAAGGGGCGTGTTCCAGCAAGGGGTTCTCTGGGCTGCAGTCGGTTATGGTGACAAGAAAGCTGACACAAACATCAGGAGCAGAGGGAACTGGCTGCACCAAATGCACAGGAAGGTGTGGGGGGGCATAGATTGGGGGGCAAGAATGAGAGGGGGCAAGGATGGGGGGCAAGGATGAGAGGGGCAAGGATGAGAGGGGCAAGGATGAGAGGGGCAAGGATGAGAGGGGCAAGGATGAGAGGGGCAAGGATGAGAGGGGCAAGGATGGGGGGCAAGGATGAGAGGGGCAAGGATGAGAGGGGCAAGGATGAGAGGGGCAAGGATGAGAGGGGCAAGGATGAGAGGGGCAAGGATGGGGGACAAGGATGAGAGGGGCAAGGATGAGAGGGGCAAGGATGAGAGGGGCAAGGATGGGGGGCAAGGATGAGAGGGGCAAGAATGAGAGGGGCAAGGATGAGAGGGGCAAGGATGGGGGGCAAGGATGGGGGGCAAGGATGAGAGGGGCAAGGATGGGGGGGCAAGGATGGGGGGGCAAGGATGAGAGGGGGACACATCTTCTGCTTCCATTCTGCCACAGCCAAGCAACCTTAGTCTTATCCGCCTGCCAGAGGATGGTTGCTCCCACCATAGGCTGAGTCTTCCCACATCAGTTAGATAACCTATAGGCTTGCTTGCCTTTTCTAAAGAATTCATAGGTGTGCTATAGGCTGAATTCTCGTCTGTCAAGATGACACTTAAAACTAACTGTCACAAATTGCAACAGAATCTGGTCCTGTCTCTGTTTTGTGACATATGTCACTCTTGAAATTCTTGGAGTCTCTGGAGTGAAGAGTGTCTTTTGAGATGTGCATGAGATGACAGCCAAGCAGGGCCGGTCTCAGGAAAGACGAAGACCAGACTTCAAGGTGGGGCTTCCTAACCCCCCAACAAAGCAAGAAGGCTGAAGATGAAGGTTAGGTTGGTCTTCAGTGGCCAGTCAATGGTGTGTCTGAGTGTGTGTGTATATGTATGTGTGTGTCTGTATGTGTGAGCGCATGTGTGAGTTTGTGTGTATGTGTGCATATGTGTATATGTGTGTATGTCTATGTATGTGTGTATATGTGTGTATGTATGTGTGTAGGTGTGCCTGTGTCTAGGTGTCTGTATGTCTCAGTGCATGTATGTGTGTATGTATGTGTGTCTATGTATATGTGTGCATATGTGTATATGTGTGTATGTGTGTGCATTGTATGTGTGTGTACATGTGTGCATGTATATATGCATATCTGTACGTGCGTGTGTATGTATGCATGTGTATGTGCATGTGCATTGTGTGCGCATGTGTGCACATTGTGTTTGTGTGTATGTGTGTGCGTTTGCATATGTATGTATGTGTATGTGTATATGAATGCATGTATGTGTGTGTGTGTTTTATGTTGCTTCTCTTCTTGAGCCCTCCCCATTAGTCCTGCTTTGTGACGTTTTCACAAGTCTCCCTTCTTGTTTTCTGAAAGGGCAAGGCCCACTCATGAGAAGCTCTGAAAGGCACCTGGCACACAAAAGCATACACTGCAAGTACACACACAAATGCACACACAAGCACACACACAAGTGCACACACACACACACACACACAAACACATCACAAGCACATGCAAGCACACACTGTAAAGGCAAGCAGCAGCGCAAGGCTACTGATTGATCCCTGTGTTCCCCTGGGGCTGCAGCTGCCCTGCATTCGTTATTTCATTTCTGTATAAGGTATCTGAGGCTCCTCTGTGTCTGCCTCAGTTTACCCCTTGGGGCGTGTGCTTCCTGGTCTGCAGTGAGCAACTGTGTTTGAACAATCTCTGTCCCTGTCTCTGTCTCTGTCCCTGTCTCTGTCCCTGTCCCTGTCTCTGTCTCTGTCTCTCTCTCTCTCTCTGTCTCTGTCTCTGTCTCTGTCTCTCTCTCTCTTTCCTCTCTGCAGATGACTAATCTAATCACACTCAACCATGGCACCTGCTACCTCAGGAAGTCCCAGGCTATTGATGGACTTCCTTGTGCCCCCTTAACCCTCCCACCAGCTCTTAAGCAAGTGCTTAAATTTGCATTTTGTGACCATTCTGGGCATAGAGAAAGGCATAAAGAAAGTGGAGCCCGGTGACCACCCCACGCTTCTCTTCCCGCTAACGTCTTACATAACTGGGGCGCAGTGATCCACGCACGCTCGTTCATTGCTACAGATTCACAGCTCAGCCTGGATTTTTCCACTGAGCACATTTGTTAACATATCCATCTGGTTGTCATATGTGCATTCGATGTTTTTTCCTTCCCCTCTCTCAACATGGGTTATTTCAATTAAAGAAAATATAGTTGATCATATAGCACAGATTATCCAAAGCTATACATAGCCGCTTTCTCCAAGCACGGCGCACACTGACACGGATCCTTGCCTCTCGATGCTTCATTCAACTTTGTTGTGGCTGTGTGACAAGATTCAAAATTCACGCATACTAGGTGGTCGTTGAGTTTTGCCAGTGTGCATGCTGTGGGGTCACCAGGGCCCGCCCCTACTCCATAGCTCTCTGAGATGGACTTGGGGGTCTGGCACCCTCTTCCCTGTGGTTGCTGAGTTCTTCAGGGATCTTGGAGGTTGCCAAAAAAACCCTTTCAAGTAGAGAGCCCAGAGCTTTGGCTCCCTCCCTGGTGGCTGCTGTGACTCGCTCTTTGTCCTGTGCCAGGCACCCAGACAGCAGACGGGGACCACGCAGAGAGCAGACACGTCCACAAGAGCCGGAACTTGCTCTTTTCTCCATCTCCTGCCTCTGAGGTCTGTTGCCTGTGTTGTCGGTTCTGCCCACTGCCTCCTTCCAGACTCCCCAAGGAACAGGCGGCAGAGGCCAGCCACGCATGGCAAGGGTGCTCACCCACCTGACCACAAGAGCCACTGCCCTCTCCTGCCAGAAACAGCTTCCTGCCTCTGCTTGATGATGGCGTCAGACTTTTCCATAGTCCTTGATCCCAGGGCAGCAATACAGTGTGAGACCTATAACTGGCGGGGGCGCTTTCCGGCGCATAGGGCATCCAATGATACAGCGTGGGATGCTTCCTTCTGCAGTGCTTCCTGCATGTCTTCCTGAAGTTCCCCCAGCTTTTTTACACATCCCCACCCAGGCCCCAGTGATGTACTGACATGTATGGTCTCAGTGAGATTTCGTGGCATCAGATTGTATCCGAAAATGTCCACCAAACTGCATTGCTTACAGAATGCATTGTGGCCACACACATATAGTTACACCCACATCAGATACACAATGCACTGTGCCCCCCTCCCCCAACTCGGTCTCGTCCACACCAGGCATCAGCTGACTTGTTAAAGAAGCATTAAGTGATAGGCCATTTTCTAGGCCCCCTAGCTATCGTCGACGTCTTGTTTCTTCCCTGTGCTTGGTGGCCTTGAGGTGGGGACCCTTCCTCTGTGAACTGCCAACTTGTACACTCACCCCATGTTTCTGCAAGAGCTGCTGCTTCATCCTGACATGTTCTAGAACCTACCTGTAATAGTTCTTTTTCTCTCGTGACAGAGTACATTGATAAGTCGCCTAAGTTCACACTTGGGCTCATGCAAGCAAGCCTAATGAAGCTCAGTGGGCCAGAAAGAAGGAGGGGTCTGGATGGAGAGGGAGGGGGATAAGGAAGGGTAGTGAGGATAAATATGATCAAGATACATTCTGTAAAAATTGTTGAAGAATAAAAATATTTTTAACAAATTGTCAGAACAGAGTGTTTATTTTGGCTCGGGGCTGGGGGGAAGTTGGGGGCAAAGGCAGGGGGAACGGGGGAGTGGGGTAGCGGAGAGGGAAGAGGGGGAGGGGGGAGGGAGAACAGGGGGAGTGGTCCACAGCGGCAGCGGGAGGCGGCTGGTCACATCACATCTGCAGTCAGGAAGCAGAAAGACTAGGACTTGGCTTGCTTCCTCCTTTCTGTTCTGTGTGAGATCCCAGCCAGTGGAAAGAAGTGCTGCTTCTCTCTCTCCTCTTCACTTAGACCTCATAGACACACCCAGAGGTGCGTCTCCATGGTGACTGCAAATCTGACCAAGTCAACCATGAGATGAACCATGGTGCCATGCTGGCGAGTGCGGGTGTCTCCACACCCCCAACACCCCCCACTTAGCTCCTCTGTTTCCTCTAGGGCCTCGGGAGTGTAACTTCCGTTTTAACTTGGCGGGGTCTCCCCAGGTACCCAGGCTGGCCTGGGACTTGCTGCTCAGCATCTGGAATGTTGTCTCGTGGCCCTCACTGTCCCCGGGTCACAAGACGGAGGTGGGGGGCAGACCCCAGGAAGCCCGGCCCCCCACCCAGACCCACGCAGGGCCCGGAGGGCAGGACAGATGCTACTGGTGAACAGACGGGATAGACGAGGAGGCAGGCAGCCTAGGCTGGGGACAGACAGTCTGATCTGGGAAAGGGACTGCCGAGAATTACCTGGGGTCCTGGATTTCGTGTGCCTGTGGCGGCATCTACCCTGAAGCCCCTAGAGCTCGCAGAAGCAGATAGAACCCTGAGTCGTGGACCGTCCCGACCCTCTGGCCCACTGCACACAGCCGGGGGTGGGGCGTGTATGGGGGGAAGGACTTGGGACAAGCAAGGACTGAGTGGCTTGAGTACACTCTGGTATTTAATACAGACAGGACTCAACAGGGACCAGGGAGGGGCAGGGGCAGGCTCAGGTCACGTAGTGAGAGAGCTCAACAACGTCTTCCAAGGAGTTCAGGTAGAACCTGCGGCTGGTGGAGTCCGAGTCCTGGCTGAGGGTCTCCAAGTCTGCAGCAGAGACACGTGTCCGCTCAGGCGGCCTGCTGTGGAGCTGAGGGAGCCCACTGGGGACCCAGCTGTTCTAGACCCACAGTCTGAAAGAGAAAGTGAGCTCCCCCTCGGAGGGCACCTCCCCTCCAGAGGGCCCCCCCAAGGGTGCAGGGTCTCCACCCGCTCACGGTTCTTGAGGGTTTTCACATCGCCCTTCTTCAGGTAGAAGCAGAGGTCGTTGAAGTAGTCTTGAAGCAGTCCCCCTGGTTGGGAAGGAGCTGGTGGGCTGAGCCACCCCCTGGCCAAGCCCATGCCCCTTCTGCAGACCCCAGGGTCTATGAGGCTCACTGCGGGTCAGCACCCACCAATGAACTTCATGGCTGCCAGCTTCAGGGACTTATGAGGGCTGTTCAGGTAGGTCAAGGCCTGCTTGAGAAACTGTTGGTAGTTGCCAAAGTTACTCTCCACCTGCACATGGAAGAGAAGGCTGTGACTGGACAGGGGACACATGTAGTGCCAGGCTTTTGGGGTGCGACTTGACTGAGCTGCCCCCTCCCAAGCACTGAGCCCCATCTTCCAGTATCCAGCATGCAGACCTCTGCTTCATCTGGATGTCGTCCCACCCCAAGGCAGTGCTGAATCCAGGTGGCAGCAGGGTCCTGTGTCTATAGGGGGGACTCAGGACTGGCTGGCGGGGCTGGGGTGGGGAATCATGCCAGGGGGTGACGTGGGTGAGTATGAGAGGGGGACAGAATGTGAGATCTGGGCTGGTGTCTCAGCCCTTCAACCACAACTTATTTTGCTGCTCAAGCTTGCATTTGTTGGCCTTCCTGTCACTGGCATGACGGAGGGTCCCAGTGGATCTGTCACAGGGTGCCCGGCCCCCAGGGTGCCCTCTCCGAAGTCCCCACAGAGACCCTGGGGCCATTTCCATGACCAAGCTGTGCTGTCCCAGCAGCCGCTATGACTGGGACATTGCTCCCATTCCTGCCCGACCTGGGACCCACCCAAGAGCTACCCTGGCCAGGACACTGCAGAGCAGACTGAACCAGCAGCCCTTGAGCCTCTGCAGGGACAGAGCTGTGCCGCAGTCTGGCTGTGCCACCCGGTCCATCCACCTACACGCTGGCCATCTGCCATCCATGGTGGCCTTTAAGACAAACTCTTCCCTGCTACGTGCCCACACAAGAGGTGGAGAGCAACACAGGCCATCACCAAACCAAAGGCTCACGTCTCAGGGTCTCGGATCCGTGCCACCAGCACTCCCCTCAAAAGGGGCAAGCATATGTCCCAGGGCCACCAGGGCCCCCCGCTAGTGCTGATGCTGTGTCTTGGAGTGGGAAGAACAGACTTGCAGCTGGGGACTTTTGACCCCATCTGCTTCTCTGGTGTGTGCAGGTCTCCCCAGGCACTGACCTATCACGGACACGGCACAAGCTGCTGCATCTTATGTGGGGGTCCTTGCTACCTGTATCCTCCAGGACTCCCTGACCCAAGCTGGGCAGTCCCTTGCTTTAGTCTTTGAGCATTTCCTCCTGCGTACATGAACACCGAGGGCGGCAAGGTCGGGAACGAGAAGGAACGGCCACAGCCCCGGGCATGCCCTTGTTGTCACAAGGTGACACCGGCTTCCGCAGGCCAGGAGCTTGGCGGCATCACAATCCTGTCTGGGCCTGGCCCACCCTGAGGTCTGTGCAGCTCCACGGTCCCCAGACCAGCACCACGGAGCACACGACACAGCACGGGAAGGAGCTCAAAGGTCGCAGCTGGAAACCGCAGCACGAAACACTGGGACTGAGCGGAGGCTGAACCACCGACACGGCATGTGAGCAGCCAAGGTTCTGCCCCAGAGCAGGTGAGGGACTCGGGCTCATTTCCAAGCGAGACAGCGTCATCCCGGTACCCAATGCGGAAGGCCTCGTGGGGCAGACGGTGGCCGAGCACTGCGTGGCTGCCTCCTGACGAGCTCTCTCTCCTTGGGACAGCCCAGGCCTCACCTCCTCCAGGCAGCCCTTCCAGAGTGCTCTTGTGCCTGAACATCAGCCATTCTGGGATGCTGTCTGCTCCACAAGGTTTTCAGTTTCCAAGTTCAGGAGAGGCTCAGTTCTGCCCTCCTCAGCCCTGCACTACAACACAAGGGGGCGCTGTGTCCCCGGAGGACCCCTCCAGGGTGACCCTGGACATCCAGGTACATGGTGGAGACTTGGCCACTCTTCTGGGCCGTCTACATCAGAGGACCCTAGCTCAGTCATGAAGGGGGGAGACTCCCTCCCAGGACCTTGTTGCTTCGACGCCCTTAGGCGGCCTTTCTACCCCCACAGCTCCTGCAGAGAGGGTCGGGGTGACCACGCCCAGGTACAGCCATCCCCTCCTTCCTGGCCCTGCCTCCCTCAGGAGGGCGTCCACACCTTACCATGTAAACAAAAATATCATTCTCAGCACCCAGTCCTCGGCCCCATGCCAGCTTGCTGAACAGCTCCTTCCGGAACTCCCACTTCAGTAAAATGGCGCAGCGAAGGAAAGTGAGCTTGGCTTTCTGCGGGTGGAGAGCAGGTCCCCTGGTGGTCTCTGTGTCTGCCTGTCCTCTCCCTCCCAGCAGGGCCCAAGGGGAGGTGCCTGCGGCAGCATGCCCAGATGCCCAGGACCGTGCTGTCAGCGCGTGTGGGCACTAGGAGGGGGCACCACACCAGAGCGTCCTGCTTAAGTTACATGGAACTTCCAGAGACATCGCCCAAGGGACCAACGAAAAGGGGGCCTACTCTATCAGGAAGTTTGAGAAGGGGCCTGACTTCCCGTAGTGGAGATGGGCCCCCGCCTTTCTGCAGGAGGCCTGGGGATAGGGGTTGGAGGCTGGACTAGATCTTCAGGGAGAAGTGGGGACCGGGGGTGAGAGGGGTGTTTCAGGAGACCCAGGTGCCTCACAAAAGCATGGTCCACGAAACCTGGACCTGGCCAGGGGCTCCAGCGCCACCCCTAAGGGGCTGTGCACAGTACCCGTTGGAGGTGTGGCTTTAGACAGGGTGTAAGCAGGACATAGAGAACAAGGGGGTGAGAGCCTTGTGAGGCTGACTGGGAGGGTGTGGAGACCTGCACTCAGGGAGTGGAGGCGTGGCGTGGCGTGATGGGGAGGATGGGCGTGGAAAGCTCAGACGGGTAGCTAGGCAACCACCAGGTCAGGGCCCTCTCCAAGCCCAAGTGGGACCTCAAGTGCCCCGACAAGTCTCCACAGAATAGCAGCCTTGCTGCGGTCCCCACTCCCAGAGCAGAGTCCTCCAGCGGGCAGCAGAGCATCCTCCCCCGGCCTGGCTGCCCTCACCACTGAGCTGAGGGAAACATGCTCACCGTGACTACTTTTGGGGAGGGGTCAGCCATGTGGAAGAGCAGGGGCACCACGGCCTGGGAGGCCAAGTTTCTGAGCAACTGCCGGAATTTCTTGTTGCCGCTGTGGATAACATCCCCGAACAGGAAGATGGCACCTTCTCGCACCTCTGCCCTGTCCTGGGGGCACGGGCAACCTTTGGCTCAGGAAGGCAACAGGCCAGGCCTCCTGGCCACAGCCTTCTCTCCTCCATTTCTGCAAGCCAGTGCCCGCCTCACTTGGCCCTGTGCCAGCTGATGCTGCCCTGACCCCACTGACCAGGGTCCACTCGGCACCTGAGTCCAGGAGTCCTTCCAGCTGCAGCCACCTGTCCTCTCTGCCACCTTCTTTGTCCATCCCCAGCTCCACTCGTCCTCCCCTCCACGATCCTCCTGATCTGTGTTGCCTCTAGATTGCTCTGCAAGTCCTGGGGGACAGCAGCCACTTCCACTCCTCCAAGGCGCCTCCCCAAGACTCTTCCACCTTTTTGTAAACTGTGCTAATAACAGCACCTTCTCCTTGCTTTGAGGTGCAGCTAGGATTAGCCTGGAAAGGAGGAGCTGCTAACACCGTTCACCCCCATTCTGTCTTAACCAGCCTGGTGAATGGCAGAACAGTCTGCCGCTTCAAACTGGCTCCACTGCCCTTCACCTCTTGGGAAGTAAGAGGCTATGTGCCCACCCCAACTGGGGCAATCCCACCTCTCCCCTCATTGTTTCCAACCCATCCCAAGGGCGCCTCATGGGATTCTCTCCAAGGCCACCTTTGCCAGGCCGAGGCTTCCTCACTCCCAGCTCCAGAAACCCAAAATGACTCAGCCCAGTCCCTTCAGAACAGTGCCCCCTGTGCCCGAGTGAAGTCCCAAGGGTGCCGCCTCTGCAGAACCTCTCTTCCAAGGTGGGGGGGTAGTATTGAAGGTGGCACTGGCTTCTGATTGCCACATGTGGCCCCGCACTACCCTGGCCCAACCCCCCTCTGGCCAGCTCACGTCCTTGAACAGGCTGAGCAGGTGGTAAGCAATCTTGAGCCTGATGGCACCGGAGCTGTGGGTCCCCAGGAGGTAAAGGAGGCTGCCCAGGATCTTCATCAAGCCCACGGGGTCTTTGCACTCGGGCTGCAGGAAGCTGTCCAACAGCCCTAGCAGCTGATCCTGGAGCAGATTCACCTATGGGGAGACAACCACTCACCCATGGGAACTCTGCCCAATGTCTGCCAGTCACCCAGGGGGAGGTCTGGTCATGACCACAAGTCACGGCTCTCGGCAGGGGCTCCTGGTATTCTCAGCTGGTGCCATCTGCCCATGTCTAAGCTAGCCTAGAAGGGACTGATTAGAGCTGCCCAGATCCAGCCCTATCTCTCTACAGGAGAGTAGACAGAGCCACAGCACGCATCGCGCTAAGGCCAGGGTACACTTCATCCCAATCCTACAAGATGTCATGGGAAAGGTATGGGGACGGCTCTGTCCCAAGGCCCAAAGAGCAAGAGGGGGCAGCTGGCAGGTGGCTATCAAATGAGGGATGCCTATCTCAGCAGTACCCTTAAAAAGCAATGCAGTGGGGTATCAAGGCCTGCCTCCATTCCTCCTTTCCAAGGAGGGGACTCTTCTTTGGGGCCTGGTCCCTCCTGAAGCTCTCCTGGAATGGCAGAGATGCCCTCTGCCAAGCTCCCGTCCCTCACCTTATTCGGGTGCATCAGGATACTGCTGAAGCCCTTCAGGCTCATGGCCTGCACCAGGGGGTTGGGGTTGTGCAGACCCAGGTTCAGAGAGCTGACCATGGCCTTCCGCGACACGTGCTGGGAGATCTCCGGGCTGTTGAGAAACTGAACAGGATTGACATCGTCAGTGAGTCAACTATGCTGTAGTTGGCCAGGGAATGCGACTGCCACACATGACAGCCAGGTCGGAAGCACTTGCAGACACACATGTGGAGTAATGTCGAGACCAGAGGAGGAATCCACCAGGGTGCCCGGAGAGGGGCTGACCTCTGCGATGATGAGGATGGCTGCGATGTTGTCTCGTTCCTCAGCACTCTTCAGGAAAATGATGGCCTGTCCCAAGACAGCCTTGATCTCGCAGTTGTAGTGAGCCATGGCCCTGCCGCGTACGAGAGGCCACCACAGGGTCTGAGAGGGCTCCCCTCTCCAGTCTAGCCCTGGCTAAATAGCTGAGTGTGACGTGGGAGGTTCCGGGGATGGGGCAGGAGTGCTGGGCTACTGACCCTTCCAGCCCTTCCAGCCCTTCCCAGGCAGAAGGCACCAAGCTGGGGGGCTCACCTGGCCAAGAGAATCACCCCCTTCGAGTAGGTTTCCCAGTGCTCGAAAAACTCCCAGGCTTTGAGTAGTTTGATATGGGCAAACACCTCCCAGTAGTGGGTGGTCCAAAACAGGCCCTTCAGTGCTTCCAGGCAAGTCCTGGGGAGGCAGAGTGGGATGAGGCCTGGGTGTCGGGTTCATGCTGGCTACAGCCCCCTGGATCCCTTTGCTCAGGATTCCCACTGTTGGCCGTTTCAGGTGCTCTGCCCCATCTTGTGCTCCAACTTGCACAACAGAGTCCATTGCATCTAGGGTCCCCAGAATCAGCAGGGCTCGGAGGACATGTGGGAGGGGCTCACCTGCAGGGCCCGAGAGGCTTGGAGTCCAGGCTGTCTTCCTGGTAGTTAGAGATGTCCTCCATCAGGCCCAGCTCGAACACGAAGCTGAGCTCAGTGAGGAGACCCAGGAGGATCCCCGCAAAGGCCCAGCGGACCGTGGCTCTGTACTCGCTCGTGTAGATGAGCTCATATATGGTGTTCAAGGCCTGCAGTGGTGACAGAGTAGTCCGGACCCTAGGACTCAACAAGAAGTGTCCTGGGCTACTTGGGCACTCAGGTTCCTACAGAAACCTTGTGGCTGGGCCAGGACCCCTCTAGGGGCTGAGGCTGGCCCTGACCTCTTGCTTTGCTTAGACTCCAAGTCTGACTGGTCACACTGCTGCCCTGCCTGCTCCTGACTCAGCTCTGCTCTCCCATGGGCTGGGCCTCTCCAGGTGCCTTTCGTGTGCGTGTGTGTGTGTGTGTGTGTGTGTGTGTGTGTGTGTGTGTGTGTGTGTGTCTTTCCAGAACCTTCTCTGTGAAGGCCTCTCCAGGTCTTAGTGGTTTCCTGCCCCTGGTTTCTGGTGTCTGACTCCATCTGGCTCTGTTCCCTTAGGGTGGGGCTGGGATTGGTCCTCGAGTCCCTTGAGTCACTCATTAGGAAGTCTGTGTTCACCAGGCCCACTCCTACCTGCCCCTGCAGGCAGACTAGCCCTCGTTCTGTCCTGAGCTCACAGTCCTCTTCCCAAAAGATATACCGGGGGCGACTGTCCAGTCGGACCTTTCAGTGGCTTCCTGTTGCTTCTGACAGAAGCTCAGCCATGGCTCCTGAGGATGCTGGCTGGCCCTGGGATCTTCACCTGTGCCCTGTTCCCTCTGCCCTCTCTGGGGCCTCTAGGAGCCTCTCATCACCCTTCCATCTCTTCTCCTGACCACTACAGCCCAGTGTGTGGTCACTCTCTCTTAGTGCTATAAGAGAGTGGGGGCTCTGGTAGTCCTAAGCAGTTGATAGACCCGTGTATGCGAATCAGGGAATTGTGGAGAGCAGATGGGCCACAGAGTCCCCCTCACAAATGACCGACCATGCTCGATGCTAGAGGGCTGGGTCCCTGAGATGGCACAGTGCCACCTTTGGATGGTGCTGAGATTCAGACGACAATGCGTCTCTGGGGACCGTAAGTGGCATGGCACAGATCACTGCTCACCGTCAGGGAGACCAGCTGGGCCCGGTGTGGGGGTTGGATGAGTTCTCTGGCGGGCCGCAGCTTTAGCTTCATGTATAGCTCAGTTATGACATCGCGGGCCAGTTGGTGGTTAGCGGCCAGGGCCTTCCAAAGCAGCAGGATCTGTCTGGGAAGACAGGAGTTCATGCTTCCACTGGCTGTGGTGGGCGCATCACTGTGGGAAGGCCTTCCATACACGCTGGCCACCGGTTGGATAGGACAGGCAGTGCTGGGCTGGAGTGATCAAGGCTAAGACTCAGGAGGGGTGGGTTGCTGAGGGTCTGGGGTCCATGTTATGTTGGCTTTGCCTGGTGTACGCACAAGCTTCATGCATGCAGCCCCCTGCTCTGAGGTCTGGAGCAAGCCACTGCCCTCTGCGGACTGTCTCTTCTCTTGGAAATGAGTGGTGGCCTCTCTGGTGGGCTGAAGAGAAGGGAGGAGCCTAGCAGAGCCAGGAGCCAATGCAGATAGGGCTCTGCAGCCCATGACCACACTTGGCTCCCTACCGAAGGCCTGACCTGGGCCAATGTGCCCAGCGCCTCTCACCACTGAGTGCACCCTCATCCAAGATGAGCAGTGGTTGGCTCCCTGAAGACTGCATTTCCCCTAGGTTCCCAGTCAGGCTGCTGTGGCTGGCCGCAGGCTTCATCCCGCACAGTGAGGCTTTGCTGCCCACACACTGCTGGAAAATGCAGCGGTGCCCAGTGTGGCAGCTGGAAGAGAGCCTGCCCAGGGCAAGACCACATGGCACCTGCATGTGGGGGGCCGCCATCGTGGAGCGTCTGCATGCGGGGGGTGCCCTTATGAATCTAGCGGATTCCATGCTCTGCCGCAGGTTGGCCTCTGGTAGCATTTCCATGCTGAAGCCCCTCCTGGAACTGCTGGAGCCCTGTTTAACCCCCAAGTGCCTGTACCTCCCCCAGAGCATGCTCAGTAAGAAGCTGCAGCCCAGTGTGGCTCTGGAAGGGCCACCGCATGTCGGGGTGATATCACACCGGGCTGTGAGGGGCGAGGGAGGACCTACCTCTCCGTGGGCTGGCACAGAGACAGCACCACCTCCACCACCTCCTGACTGTGCTGCATGCCCAGAGCCACGGCGGCCTTCCTCATGGCCTGCTGGATATTCTTGAAGTAGACTCGGGGCAGCTCTTGGAACAGGCAGTGCAGGATCTCGGTCACCTGCGAGGGGACAGTGTGCAATACGGCCTGGTGGGACACGGCTCTGCGGCCCCAGCCCACACTCTCATCCCTCCTGTCCCTGAGGTGATGGGGTGGAGCCTGGAGACCCCCAGGGTGCATTTGAGCTCAGCTATCAGGCTAGACTGAGGGCAGCCAGATCCACTGGCTACCTCGGTGGCACTGGGCCCTGCTGGCAGCTGCAGCATGCGGGGCAAAGCAGCTGGAGGTGGCTGCTGGTGGGAAGCACCTCCAGGTCCCGCTCGCAAGCCCCCGGGAGGGTCATATGAAACCTTCAAGAACAGGTGCACGTGCTGTGTGAGCGCATGTGTGCAGCCCTTGCCCCTCTTGTGCACACACACGTACCCACATATAACATGTGCACACACCAGCATGCACATGCACGAGTGCACACATGCACACACACGCATTGCTCACACACACACAGACATGCACACACAGGCACTGGGACATCTGGGTCCACCAGCCCCACCTGCTCCACCAGCCCCACCTGCTCCTTCCTGACACCTGGCCCCTCGCAGATCATGAGCAGAAACTTGGCAGCCAGGTCACAGCGGGAGTAGTTTTGGGTGCAGAGGCTGCACAGCAGTGTGAGGATCAACTGTGTGTGCTGCGCCACCGTCAGGTCCTCCTTGAAAGCCTGGGCAGAGACAAAGCTGAGGGGAGTCTGAGGGGGGCTCAGGGGGGTTGAAGGGAGGCTGAGGGGAGGCCAAGGGAGGCTGAGGGAGGCTAAGGGAGACCAAGGGAGGCTGAGGGAAGCTGAGGAGAGGCTGAGGGTTGGGTCAGCAGTGGGCCAGGCCAGACAAGGGCCCGTGCTCTCATCAGAGAGGGAATGAGGAGCACATGTGTGATTATGTGCGTATCTGGGCACAGGCTTGCAGACTCCAAGGACCACCCTACCCACCCATGCACCCTCCCCCCCGTCCTGGCCTCCCACATCCTACTCTTCCTCCACCTAGGAACCATTGCTGGGCAGCTGCAAGTGTGTCTGCCACAGCCCACAGTTGCTCTTCTCGACACTTGTCCTGGGGACAATGGGAACAAGATGCCTTTGCTGAGGGCGGCTGAGGTTAGGGACAGCTTCCCTGCGTCAATCACCAGCGCGTGGCTCTCATTGGGTCGGAATGAAGATCGACTCCTGCCCAGCTCTACCCCTCCCTTGCCTGCTTCCCCCTCCTCCTGCTCCTGCATCATGAACTCAGATCGCCCTCCACATCTCTCAGGGCCACCAAGACAACAGACCAGGTCTAGGATGTGGCCCAGGGGAGGCAGCCACATGGAAGTGTCAGCCCCATCCTAGGTTGGTCCCAGAAGCAGGATCTCAGACCTGAATGATGGCTATTTCTGAAACTGAGGCTCTGAAAGACAGACTGATGGACCCTGGCACTCCCAAATGTAGCGCAGAGCTTGAATCCAAACCCGACTCCTCACCCTCCACCCAGGGCAAGGAGAGGTTGAGTCAGAAGAGGCCAGAGGACGGGGGTGGCTCCTTGCAGCTCACTTGAGATGGAAGGGCAGTGCCAAGACCAGCGCATCCCCAAAGAAAGATGAGCGCATCCCCCTTGCCCAAATGCCCCATCCGTCAGAGGGGCAGGGCACTTCCCTGGAAAGAGCAGGGCCACCCAATCCTGGCTCAGCCCAACCTGCTGCCCTGCCCAGGTCCTGGGGATGGGGAAGGGAAGAAGGACCAGACGGCTACATGTCCTGGAGCCATGGAGCCCCAACTCAGTCTGAGGCTCTACCTTCACCATGTAGTAGAGCTTCATTTCCCAGTGTCGGGGTGCTTTGTCTTCAAATTGCTTCATCTTAGCCCAGTGCAAGGATTCTATCAGCTTTCCTGTGTGACAACTGTGCTCAGGAGGGCCGCGGGGGCAGCCTCCTCCCTCCAGGTCATAGATCTCGGGGAAGCTCAAGGGCCCACCCCGAGCAAGTCTGTGCCACCACATCTCGCTTCACTCACCCTTCTGCTGAACCACGAGCTGCAGGAGGAGGAAGACACACTGGTGGGAGCACTTCCTCGTGGTTTCGTCCTTGTCCCACCACAGCAGAGTCAGGAGACCTATGTGGTGACCCAGCATGGATGGCACTGCCTCCTCCTAGGGAGGGGACAGCTGTGTGCAACGCCAGGCCTGGCTTCAAGGGGTCACTCCCTCCCCTCCCATACTCAACATCTCACGGGAGACACACTGGCTGGGACCCAGAGAAACTCCTGACCCACTCAGGAGAGATCTCCACTCCTCCAACCCGCTTCCTCATTAGGAAAAGGCACCAACCAGGTGACTAGCCATGAGAGGTTGGGCATGTCTGTCCCTGCATATTGTGTGCATGCTAATGTGCGTCCGTGTGTGCCAGCATTACGTGTGTGTGCCTTTATGCCTGTGTGCATGTTGTATGTACGTGCACGTGTCTCTGTGCATGTGTGTGAATAGATGTGTCTCTGTGTATATACATGTGTGCTAGTGCGTATGCATGTGTGCCTCTATATGGGCATAGTGAGTATTGTTATATGTGTATCTTCTATGTATATTTGTCTGTATACATATATCCATCTGTGTGTGCATATACATTTCTGTGTGCACATGCATGTTTGCTTCTATGTGTGCATGCATATGTGCTTCTATGCTATGTGCATACATGCATTTCTTTTGCCGGTTCTAAGGCTTTCTCCATTTTTCACTGGTTTCGAACATCTTAGGTTGTGACGTGCCGTGGTGGGTTTTCTTTGTGTTTACCCTACTTGGGGTTTGCTGCTATTCTTGGATCTCCAAGCTTCTATTTTCCAGCAAATGTGAGTCCTTCCAGCCATTGTTTGTCACTGTCTCTTACCGGGGTCCTCTTGCCTCTCCCCTGGGAACTTATTTACATCCTCTGATGCTGCTCAGCTCGCCACGGCTGCAGTTATTTCTTCTCAGGTTCCTTTCCCCCTCAGCTTCAGCAAGTTCTTTTGTCCTGTTTCTGGTTCTATTTTCCACTGTGGCATCTGAACAGTAGCTAATGGACCCAGTGGCTTCTCGTGTCAGATCCTGTATCTCGTCTGCAGTTCTGGACTGTCCTTGTGAGTCCCTCTGAAGTTGTCGCTCACTCGCCAGCACTCCTGCTTTCCTTTGCGTCCTTGCACACAGTTGTATGTGGTTCAAACATGCTTTGTTCAAGCGTGGGCAAATTTTACTTTGCTAAAGCAAAACAGTGCATAGAAGCGCTTCATGCTGGGATGAAGGAATTGCGGCTCATGTGCCAAGCAGTTTGGATCTGAACAGAAGCAGCCTGTGGCTGCAGCGCTGGGCCATCTTGTACTGCAGCAATCTGCGGTGTTCAGAGTGTGGGAGCAGCCCCGCTCTTCCGGGTGCCTCTTCCCATGTGGGCGTGTCACTTATCCCCTCCCAGTGCAGTTTCTGCTCCAGCCCGAGGAGCGACAGCCTGGGCATGTGGGGGTCTTCCACGTTGCTGAATCTTTATCAGACGCCTTTTCCAAAGCCAGACACACCCCCATCTCCAGCCGGCTCGGCACCCTGGCCTGCTTGTCCAGCAGCCTGTCCTTGGCCGAGCTCCCCGATGGGCCTCCCCACCTCAAAGCACGCACTCCAGCTGCAAGGCACCCTGCGGTCTCAGTTTGCCATAGCTGCTCCCTCTAGGCGTGCAGTGTGCCAGGCCTGGGGATCGCCCTTCCCAAATGCCCACTGCTCACCAGGACTTCCCGTGGACTCTACCCATGCAGGACCCAGGACCTAACCACACATAGGTCACTGCCAACCCCCATTACTCCTCTCTGAAGGAGTCGCGGGCAGAGCTGGCTGCTGGGACCATCTTGCCACCCACTTCCGCCTGGCTCTGCTCAACTCCCACAGCACATGGGGAAGCCCTCGCCCCTCGCCCTCTGTGGGGTCCATCTGCTCGGAGAGGATTGTCCAGGACACTGCTGCCACTCTGAAGAACTTGCATTGTGGTCTCACCCACATTTTCACAAGAGCAGTTCGGGGAACCCTATATACCCCAGCTAGCTTTCCAGTCCCTGAATGTTCCTACTTTTTGGTCCTTCTGTCCCCCCTCTCTTGTTCTGATTTGGAACACTGGACATGTTGTCCCCAAAGGTTCCAATATCTATTTACTTAGTCTCAGGAGAAAGACATTCATCCACCTGACAGGCCATGCCTCCCCCCACCTCTGCGCACACCTCAGCCAGGCAGCCTGACCCCCACCCCCCACCCCTTCCATGAAGACTCCCCCACAGGCTCAGAAACAATCCTGCTTCTTTTCTTCTCCTGCATCTTGCTTCTTGTTGGCCCAAGAACCCATTCTCTGCTTCTGTGTCCCAGCGCCCATGTCCATGGCTGACGGAGCTGGATGTCGCTCAGCACGTGTCGTTGGCACATCCTCACTGCTGGACATCAGTCACTCTGGGTTCAGGGCTGTGACAAACAAAATCACCTGACTAGTCTTTCATGAGTCCTTCTCCTGGATTAACTTTCCACTCTTGAGTAAATTCCTAGGAGCAGAACTACAGTTAAGGGATAAGTGTATGTTTAATCTTGAAAGAAATTGCTGGAGGTTCTGCCTGGTGTTCTTGACACCTTACCCTCCTGCCGCCCCACAGGGCAGTTTCAGGCCACCACCCTTCTGGCGGTGGGTGGCCGTGGTGGGCAGTGGTATCCAGGGCTGTTTTAGTTGCATTTCCTTTGTGACAAATCACATGGGGCCTGTTCACTTCCAGGGATGTTGCGATACCACTTTGAGCCTGCTGCCTGTCCAGAGGTCCAGACAGCTTCCCACCAGGCATGGGTGGCTGTTGTGTTTGGGAAGCAGTCCTTGGCAGATACACGCCTTACACATCTTTTCTCCATGTCTGTGTCTGGATGCACAGAGGTTTCTAATTTTGAGGACGTCTATTTCATCAATAGTGTAGTCCTAACCACTGTGTTCTGTGCTGCATCCAGCAACCTCTGCCTGGCCCACCATGAGGGGGTTTGTCCTCCCTAGGGCGCTCAAGCGATTCAGCTTTCATTTACTCTTGACAACTCTTCTTTCTTTTTGAAGTATTTTGTTTGTTTGTTTGTTTTATGAGAGTGCTGGTTTACACTCCCACCAGCAACAGATTAAGTGTTCCTTTTTCTCCTCATCCTCCCTGACCCACATTCATTCTTATTTTTGGTTTTGATTTTAGCCAATTTAACTGGGGTAGAATGGCATCGCAGGGTAGTTTTAATTTGCATTTCCCTGAAGATCTGGGAAGGTGAGCATTTTTATTATTATTATTATTACTTATTCAATTGTGCATATGTGTGCATGTGTGTGTGCAAGTGTGTGTATGTATGTGTATGTGTGTGTGTGTACAACCACGGACGAATTCGGGAACCACCATGGACGCCTCCACCTCCTCCTTGTTTACTCTGCCCTGGGATTCACAGGCTCCGCCCTACCAGGACCGGAAACGCAGGCCGCCCCTGCTTCTGTCCAGCGTCTATACGTGGGGTCTAGGATCTGAACTCAAGACCTTCCACCTGCAAGGCAGAGACTTAACCCCTGAGCCACCTCTTGTTTAAGCCCGAAGTCACCCTTGGCCCTCCACAGGGACACACAATGCCTTCTCTCTCTCTCTCTCTCTCTCTCTCTCTCTCTCTCTCTCTCTCTCTCACACACACACACACACACACACACACATAAACACACACACACATATACAGATACTTGGACATTTGAACCTTTTTTTGTGAGAAGTCCCTTTTAGTTTCAGGACCCATTTTTTTCAATTGGGGTGTTTCTTTTCTTGGTGTCCAACTTTCTTATAGTCTGGAGAGTAATCCTTGGTCAGGTTTGTAGCTAACAAAAATCTCCATTCTGTTTGTTGTCTTTTTGTGCAACCTAGAGTTTCTTTTGCAGAACAGAAGCTTTTCAATTCAATGAAGTTCCACTTGTTGATTATTGGTTTTCGTTCCTGGGTGTTTGGGGTTCAGCAACTCAAGTGTATATCCCCTTATTGCTTCTAGGAGTTCCATAGAATTGGGTTTAATGCCAAGGTCCCTCTGAGTTAATGCTGAGCTCACTTTTGTGTAAATAAAGAGGCAATAGTCAACTTTCCTTCTAGACGTGTAGACATCCAGTTTTCCCACCCTTTGTTGAAGATGCTTGTGTACGTTTGGCATTTTTTTGTCAAAAATCAAGTGGCTGTAGGTGAGTGAGCTTATACCTGGTCCCCTAATTGGTTGATCAGTGTATGTTTTTGTGCCAGTGCCACACTGTCTTTATTTACTGTGGCGCTTGTAGCACAGTTTGAGATCTGGCCTGGTGACACCTCCGGCAGCATTTCTTTTGCTCAGTATTGTTTTGGCTCTTTGGAGCCGTTTATCCATATGAATTTTCAGATGTTTTTTTCCACTTCTGTGAAAGATTGCGTTGGGATTTTTATTGCAATTACATTTAATCTGTACATTACCTTTGATTGGGATGATCATTTTCACGATATTCACCCTAATCAATCCATGAGCATGGAAGATATTTCTTCCTTCTAGCATTCTCTTTAATTTTTCTCAGCAATTTTTAAAAAATATTTTATTTTTATTTATTTTGTGTCTGTATGTGTGTGTGTGCATGTATGTGTGTGTGTGTATGTGTGTATCAAAGGACACTATGTGTCCCTGTGGAGGGCCAAGGGTAACTTCTGGAATCATTCTGGATTACTTTTATCCCCTTGCTTCGCCCTGGGATTTTCCAGGCTCCTCCCACCAGGGCTGGAAGTGCAGGCTACCGTTTCCGCTTGGCATTTTTACATGGGACCTGGGATCTGAACTCAGGACCCTCTGCTGGCGAGTCTTAACCTTTGAGCCATCTCTCCAGTCCTATCAGCAGTATTTTATAGTTTTCATTGTACAGGTCTTTCACTTGATCAAATTTATTCTAAGATATTTTCTTTCAAAGTTATGGAGAATGGCATTGATTCCCTCATTTCTTTCTCAGCTTGTTTGCAGTATATAAGAAGGCTACTGATTTTTTCATGTTGATTTTGTAGCAGTTATTTGTGGAGCCATATGTTCTCTCAAGTATAAAATCATGTCATCTGCATATAGGGACATCCTAACTTCTTCCTTTCCTGTTTGCATCTCTCTTATCACGTTCTCTTGCCTTTTTGCTCTGGCTAGAATCTCAAGCACAACACTAAACAGGAGCAGTGAATGTGGACAGCTTTGCATTGTTCCAGATCTAAAGGGGAATGGTTCAAATTTTCCCCCATTTAGAATGGTGTTTGTCTTAGGTTTGTTGTATTTAGCTTTTACTGTGCTGAGATACTCCATTCCTGTTTTCTCCACAGCTTTTATCATGAAGGGACACTGAGTTCTGTTAAAAGTCTTTCCATAATGGATTAAGATATTTTGTCTTTAAGTCTGTTAATATGATGGGTCACATTGACGTAGGTATGTTGAACTATGCTCGCATTTCTGGAATGGATCCAACTCGATTGTGTATACAATCTTTTTGATATGTTTCTGGATTCACTTTGAAAGTATTTTATTAAGAATGTCTGCATCTGTGTTCATTAGTGAGCTTGGTCTATAATCCTCTCTCTCTCTCTCCGTCCATGTATCTTTGTTTGGCTTTGGAATCAGAGTAATACTTGCTTCATAGAAAGAGTTTGGGGGTACTCCTTCTTACTCTAGCTCATGCAATGATTTGAGGAGTAGTAGTCTTAGTTCTTCTGTGACCGTTTGAACAAATTCTGTACTGAGTCCATCTGGTCTGAACTTTTTTCAGTTGGGGATTTGGACTTACAGTTTTGATTTCATCGCTTGTTATTATTCTGTTTAAGTTATCTCATCTTGAATCAACTTTGGTAAATCATATTTGTTTAAAAAATTCATCCATTTCTTTTATATTGTCTAACTTAGTAGTAAGTTTTAAAAATACGTCCTGTGATTCTCTGGATTTCTCTAGTGTTTATTGTAATTTCCTCCTTTTCATTTCTGATTTTATTAATTTGGAGATCCTCTCTTTTTCTTTTGGTTAATGTGACTAAGTCTTTGTCAATCTTGTTTATCTTTTCAAAGAATCAGCTGTTAGTTTTATTAATTTTTTGTATTTTTTTTCAGTTCCAGTTCATTGATTTCTGGATCTTGGATATTTCTTTCTGTGTATTGCTTTAGGCTTGGTTTGCTTTTGATTTCTAAAGCTTTCAGATACAACATTGTCATTTATTTGTGATCTTTCTTTTTTGATGTAGGCATTTAGCACTATAAAATTTCCTCTCAGAACTGCTTTTAATAAGTCCCATAAATTTTGGTAAGTTATGTCTTCATTTTCATTAGTCTCAAAGAATTTTTTTATTTCCCATTTATTTCTTTCCTAATCCATTCCTCGTTCAGGAATGTGTTATTTAACTTCCAAGAGTTTGTATGCTTTCTGTTGTTTCCCTTATTGTAGATGTCTAACTTTATTCCATTGTGGTCAGATAGTATACAGGGAGTGATTTCAATTTTCTGTGCTTATGGAGGTTTGTTTTGTGTCCTAGCATATGGACTATTTTTGAGAAAGTTCCATGGACTACTGAGAAGAATGTGTATTATTTAGTGTTTGGGTGAAATATTTTGTCTTCAAAGTCCATTTGGTTTATAGTTTCATTTAACTCTGGTGGATCTCTGCTTGGTTTGTGACTCATTGACTTGTCCAATGGAGGGAGTGGGATATTGAAGTCTCCTACTGTCATTGTGTTTGGGTTGATTAGTTGTTTTACCTCCTACAGTATTTGTTTGATGAATTTGGATGCACCTGTGTTTGGTGCATATATGTTTGGGATTGTAGTATCCTCCTGCTGGAATGTTCCCTCAATGAGAAGATAGTGACCATTGTTATCTCTTAAGGTTTGCTCTAGTTTGAAGTCTGTTTTGTCTAATATTAAGATGGCAACTCCTACTTCTTTCCTGTTTCAATTTGTTTGGAATGCCTTTCTTTTTAAGTTTTATTTTATTTATAAGTGTGTGTATGGTATATGTGTGTCAGAGGGCACTGTGTGTGTCCCTGTGGAGGACTAAGGGTGATTTCAGCAATCATCCTGGATTGCTTCTACCTCTTTCTTGCTTCATTCTGGGATTTCCCAGGCTCTGTCTTCCAGAGCCAGAAGTATAGTCCACCACTGGTTCCCTCTGTTGTTTTTACATGGGATTTGGGATCCAAACTCAAGTCCTTCTGCTTGAGAGGCAGAGTCTTCACTCCTGAGCCATCTCTTGCTTGGAGTATCTTGACCATCCTTGCACTCTGATTTAGTGTCTGGCTTTCATAGTGAGGTGTGTTTCTTAGAGATGTTAGTATTGATGGGTCATGATGTTTGGTCCAAACTCTAAGCCTGTGTCTCTTGATTGGGGAGTTGAGCCCATTGGCACTTAAAGTTGTTATTGAAAGATGTTTAATAGTTCCTGACATTTTATTGATCTTGTGGTGTTTGCATTTGTATTCTTTCATTCAGCTCTTGTACTGGTATTATTTATTCACTATAGCCTCTTTGAAGTATATATCCTTTTCCATATTGAGTATTCTTTCCAATATTCTGTGTAACGCTGCTTAGTAGCTGTATAGTCCTTTAGCCTTTTTTTTCCTTTCTTTTACCGTCTCCTAAGACATATAGTTTTGCTGGATATAGCGGTTTGGGTTGGTATTTGTGTTTGTTCATAATTTGTATTCTATCTCTCCAAAACCCTTCTGGCTTTTACAGTATTCATTGAAAAGTCAGTTGTTATTTTGATAAGCTTACTTTTGCATGTGATTTGGTCCTTCTGTCTTGCAGCTCTTAAGATCTTATCTTTAATGTGTATACTTGATGTGTGACATGTATGTCATGTAGGGTGTTTCTTTTTTGTCCTGGGTATTTGGGGTCCTATATGCCTTCTGGATCCGAATGGACATCTCTTTCCTTAGATTAGGGAATTTTCCTCTATTATCTCCTTAATTATGCATGATGGTTCCTCCTGCTTGTGTCTGCTTCTGGGATGCCCGTGAGCCATAGCTTGGGTCATTTGATGGTGTATGTTCCATTCGTACATGTTTTTCAATTTGAAAATTTATCTGATTGACCTATCACCTTCTTCCATCTTGTCTTTCAATTCTAATACTCTGTCTCCTATGTGATCAGCTCTACTTTTGAGACTCTTTGTTGAATTTTTAGCACACTGCTTGTGTTTCCATTATCATTTCAGCTTGGGTTTTCTTCAGTTCTTCTCCATCTGTTTGCAGACCAGTTTGAGTTTTTTTTTTTCTCAGAGTTTCTAAATTTGTTTTCAGATCTTCGACCATCTTTCTTATTGTGTCTAGTTGCTTATTTGTAATTTCTTGGTCTTCTTTTCTGAGTTTATTGTGATCTTTTTCATATTTGTTTATATGTTTTGCCATTTCCCTTGCATCTGTTTCATCACGTTTATATTTGATGTTTGGATTTCAGTGCTGTGATTGTTGCGCTTTTGAATTGGTGGTTTTGGATCATTGATTTTGGGAAGAGACATATTTTCTGGCTTCTCATGTTGTTTCTGTTTTTTTCCGATTTGATATAGACCCTTGGAGGTGCACAGCAAGTTGCAAGCTCCCAGGCTAATCACAGCAAGGGCAGCAAGGAAGGAAAAAGAGGCATGTGCAAGCTTATCTGGGTGACCTGTGACTTAAAATCTTTTCTTCCTTTCTTTTTCTGACAGGCTCTCGCTATATAGCCCAGGCTGGCTTCGAACTTGCAAGCCTTCTGCTTTTTGCTGGGTTTACTGGTGTGCCCACCACACCTGGCTAATGTTAAGTTACCCCCTCCCCCGCCAATCTACTGAGATGTGGCTTGGGACCTGATGATGCCCACTGCCCCGGGGACCTTGCTTGTCCAGCACTTCTGGATGAGGATGTCCTCTCGCAGCCAGGCTCAGTGTGCCCAGGGCGCCTGGTGACTGTGTGGAAATGGGGGCTGTTGGATGAACACCTGGCTGCTCTGCCACTCTCTGTCCCAGCATCCCTCGAGGTGCTGAGTCCTCCATACCACTGTCCCCCTGGTGTGTTTCCTCCCAGGTAACCCCCAGCTCTCTTCCCACCCTCCCTTCTTCCGCCTGTGCCCCTGGCTCATACCAGTCTTGGCATCAGATTTCCCCAGAGTGTCCTACTGCATGCTCTCAGTGGGGCTCAGGAATGCTGTCGGCCAGACTTACCGCCTGCTCCTGGACGCTAAACAGAAGGACACCCCCCCCAGCCAGGTGCCCCTGGGGCTCGGGGACATGGGGACTCACTGCGAGCTTCAGGGACTCCACCACATACTGCAGGAGCACCAAGACAGACTGCATCACACGCTTGCGCTCGTAGCTCTTGTCTGATTTCAGCCAGATCTCCATGTGCTGGGCGAGGAGAGCAGAGGTTGAGGACCACACAGCCACCTCTCGCCCAGCTCAGACTCTGCCCTGAGCAGTGCCCCCAGCTGAGTGACAGCTTGTCCTTAGCTTCCCTCCCTGTCCATCAGCTCCAGCCGCTTGACAGGGTCCAGACATCTGAGATGCAGGAAAAGCCAAAGCCACCTTCCTCGTCGTGCCCTTCCGACACCCTCCAAGTAGTCCTGGCAGACAGCAGCTGCCATCCTCCAGGTCAACTCAACACCATCTACCTGGAGGCATGTCACATCCCATAGCCGAGGATTCTGCACTCAATACTGTCCTTTCTCGAGTCAGTCCCAAACCCTACATCTGGTCTATGACTCAGCCTAATTTGTAGAAACTGTGCTAGCACCTTTCATTGCTGAAATAAAATGCCCCAGGAAGGTTACTATATAAAGAGATTTGTTTGGGCTCATGGCCCATGAGGGGCTGCATCCTGGCATTGGCCCTTTTGATGGCAGCAAGGGGCACTGCATGGCAGACAGGGAGCAAATCTCTGTGTTCTCTCTCTCTCTCTCTCTCTCTCTCTCTCTCTCTCTCTCTCTCTCTCCCTCCCTCCCTCTTCTTATAAAGCACGAGAAGGGCTAAGATTATGTTAGAGCATGTGCTTAGCATGTATAAGGGCCTGTGTTCAGTTTCTATCAGCACACACACACACACACACACACACACACACTCATGCACACACACATATGCATGTGTGCAGAGTCACCAGAATTCAACCATGGCATCTCTGCCTCGGGGCCTCACAGCCAGTCTCCAAGTTTCTACACCCAGACTAACAGACACAGACACACCCTGGAGTGCCTTTTACTCCTCCCCTGGTGCAGTTAAGCAGCTGAAGCAGTGAGCTGAACTCAGAGACACTAGGTGCAATTGTCATCATGCATATGACAAAGCCCCATCCCCAACACAAGACAGACAGGAGCAGAGGGAGAGAGTCAGGACCACCATTGGGGACACTCCCTGAGCCCTGTACCTTGGGGATCAGGGAGACTTCAGCACATAGGTCAATAGGCCGAGAGTCAGGTCCCTGGCTGTCAGTCACCAGACCAGCCTCCCCTCCTGAAGGTGGGGGTGGGACTAGAGGCAGCTGTCCCATGAAGCAGCGGGTTCCCCTGCCCATGCATCCTGGAGCCCCCTCCCCCAGTCAGCCCCACCAGCAGGAACAGGGCCGAGGGCCAGAAGCTGTTTCATAGGTCCATGGGGCCATGTGGTTGCTTCTACAAGGCCAGGAAGACGGGAAGTACTGCAACTCTGGGCGGAGCTCAGCATTTCCTCATCTGCTGAGGTCACCTGGTCTGGCAGTCTCATACCTTCCCTTTGGTTCCTTGCATGGGACAGATCCCCACTCTCTGGATGCCATGCCGTGCCGAGGCTTCCCGCGTTGTTCCCTGTACTCCCGAGTTTTCCCCAGTTGTCCAGAGTTTTCCCGAGTTATCCCTTCTTGTCCCACCCGAGTTTTCCCGCATTGTTCCCTGTCCTCCCGGGTTTACTCTTGTTTCCCCCAGGTACTACATCCTTCTATGACCCGAGAAGTTTGGTCCTCTCCAGTCTCAGACCCTCTCTGAAGCATTCATCTGTGCACCTCCCCAGGGGCTTTGACAGCTCCTGCCCAACAGGGTTGGGACAGAGGGACACATGTGGCCTGAACAGATCGGATGCCTGCTCCGGGTCACCAAGACTCCAGGTGGCATGGAGCTCTGGCTAGGGGCACATGCGTAGCCTAGTTGACTTGCGCCCAGGCCTCTGTCCTCTGCGACTTCTGTGTCCACCCTGTCTTGGGCCCCCACTGCTACAGAGCAGCCCGCCCTGCCAGTTCCCTTCACAGCTGAGGGAAAGACCCAGCCTGGCCCCAGCACCTCTCAGAGTGCTCCCGTACCCTGCGTGCCCTGGCATTTCTCTAGGGTGAGGGCAGGTCCTGGGCTCACACACTTGGGGGCCTTTCTCTGCCCCCAGGGGGTCAGTAGCCAGCACTGTCTCTACATCGAGGTCCCTCCAGGCATGTGGGGTACTCTTCTGTGGTACTCTTCTGGGCTGTGGGGATGCCAGGGCTGAGAGGGTGTGATTACCCCTTGGGGAGATCCTCAGCCTGGCTGAAACGCACCAGGGTGGGGTGGGGTGAAGGACAGGAACGTGGGGACGTGTCGTGTAGAAAGTGTTCCTCAAGAGCTTCCTGAAGCATGTTGGGAAGTGAGGTCCTGACTTCTGACCCCTAGAGAGCTACTACAAGTGGGGAGCACAAAGGCCTAGGACAGCCCCCTTGTATCTCTGACTCTCTATATCTATCTCTGTCTATCTCTCTGTCTGTGTCTGTCTGTGTGTCCATCCATCTGTTTGTCTATCTCGCTGTCTCTGTCTGTCTGTGTCCATCCATCTATCCATCTCTATTTGTCCACCCATCAGTCTACCGCTCTGTCTCTGTCTGTCTGTGTGTCTGTCCCTCTACTATACCTCTGGTTCTGTCTCTCTGTGTCTGTCAGTCTGTCTGTCAATGTCTATTCATCCATCCAGATCCGTCCATCTCTGTCAGTCCCTCTATCTGTCTCTGTGTCTGTCTGTTTCTCTGTCTGTGTCTATCTTTCTGTTTGTCCATCTGTCTGCCTGTCTATCTGCTATAGTTTGCCTGCATGGTTGCTGATAAATTATCACTAAATGACTTAATGGAACAAGGGGTTTATTTCCTCTTATGATTCCTGGATATAGTTATTTGTCCATCTTGGCAGGGGAGCATGCACCATTACCAAAGAGCCGAGGGAACTGGCCACACAATATCCACATAACAACAGAGAGAGGGACAACCTTACTTGCCAGACCAGCATGGATGCCCAAATAGTTCTCTCCATTTTATTCACCTGTCTGGTTCTACTCCTGCCCACCAAGGGCCGGGCCTCCCCCATCCACTAGACAATCTCCTGCAGGTTTGCTCAGGGTTTAACTAAACTACCAACTCTCTACAAATGTGCCCAGAGCTCAAACCCTCAACCATCCAGTTGGCACCTGAGTCTGACTATGACGTCCGTTTCTCCCTCCCACCCTCCTTTTCTGGCACGCAGGCTCACCTGCAGGAGGAAGCAGACCTCGTCCATGCTCGGATTCTCAGAGACGAAGTTCTGCAGGAGCAGGTTGAGGGCGTGCATGGTCTTCCTGTAGAGCACCTAACAGGGACAGGGCAGCTAAGGCCACGGGGTCAGGTCAGCCTACAGCATCCTTGGCTCCTCCCTGAGGCCACAGGTATCCTCAGGCCCCGCCCTAGTAAGTGGGACAGACACACCACTGGCAGCTGCTGGCTGTCCAGGTATTAACCACAGGGGCAGTGCTGTGCCTCTCGACCATGAGGGTATTAGGAGGCCACATAGGTGTCGCCGGGGAGCAGCCTCCCCACTTCCTCTCTCCCGCCTCTCCTGCCCTGCTCCCTGCTGTCCTCAGCCACTCAGAACTCAGCAGATCCAGGCAACCCACAGACCTACAGTTGCACACCTCTGTCCTGTGCACCTCTCCCCTGAGCCCCTGAGCTGCCCAGCAATTGTGAGGAACAGGTGAGTGAGTTACAAGCCCATGGAACAAGTCAGGCATCCTATACATTCACTGCAAATACCGAGCCCGTGGCTGGCTGGGCGCAAGGGGACAGGCGGTGGGGGAGGGGGGGACATAGTGCCTATGCAGATGAGATGGTGTCATGTTGTGACCATCGCTGGCCTGTAGGACCATCTTCATGGCCGCGTGTGTGCCCACCCCAGGTAGTTGTGTCGTGGGAGTCAGACCAACTCCTCCCCACAGCTTCCCCAGCACAGGCAGAGAACAGGACTGAGCAATAAAAAAAAACCAAGAGTGAGTGGCAAGGCCGGGCGAGCGCCACGCAGGCTGCCGACTCAGGCGCTCTGTGTCAGCTCCTCCAAGGTCAGGGTGGTCAGCTTTCTGGCCAACATGACTTCAGGGAACCAGAATCTATTTGGAGCCACAGTTCAGCAGAAGCACGCCAGGTGAAGAAGGTAGAGAAGCCCTGGTGACGAGAATCCTGGGCCACGGCGCCAAGAGTTCCGTGTGCAGCTTCTCACATGCCACAGAGCAGAGAGGGATGGAGCCAGGCAACGAGGCCTGCACGCCCCCAATCACTTCCTCCAGTGAGACCACACCTCCTAAAGGCTCAGATCTGTGGGAACATTTCACATTTACACTGTGGTGTTCTAAGCCTGGCCTCCACTTTGCGGACCACCATGTGATGCAAAACACAGTCAGTCCAACTTCGAAAGTCCCCGAGGTCCTGGCAGATCCAATATAAATTGTTCAAAAGTTCAAAATCCAATTCTCTTCTAAGACTCAAAATCTTAACTCTGGGTCCCTGTCAACACCAAACAAAAACACACAAAATACACTTTATACTTCTAAGACACAGTGGCAAGGAGCAAATACCTGCTTCAAAAGGGAAGACTCACAGAAGAGCAGGAAAGGACTGAACACAAGCAAGACCAGCACTACAGGACAAACACCAAATCCTGAAGGCACGCGCCCGGCGTGAGGGTTCATGGAGGCTCGTCCAGGCTCCGTGGGGCTCAGGCAGACTCGCCTTGCAGCTCTGCTGCTTGCGGTTCACGTGACCTCTCTCTCGGGCTGGCCCCACTCGGGGCCTGCAGCCTTTCTTGGAGACATTCCATGGTCCTGGAGTCTCCCCCCCGCAGCTCGGGCCTCGTTGTCCAGCTCGGCGCGACAGCCTCCCAGGTCCTCCCCTCAGAGAACCTGACCTGCCAAGCTTTGCCTGGCTTCACCAGCTCTGTTTGGAATCTTGGTGCGAGCCTCCGTGAGCCCAGACACATGCACGAAGCACGCCTACAAAACTTGCACCAGGCTCTGTTGCCTTCTAAATGCGGCCTGGCCCCTGCCAGGGGGACTGGGCAGTCCTGTTCTGGAAAGACTCCAGGGTGGAACTCCCTGTCCAGACACTCCTTTTCCACGTGAAACGTTTTCAGATGGGTTTGCATATTTACATCCTGGAGTTCTCAATGATGGGATTTTTGCCCCCAAGTCAAAAGGCCCATCGTGGGAGGCAGTGCTGTCTGTCTGCTGCTGTCTGCACCCTCCTATCTGCAGCTCTCCGCAACTTTAACCACATCCCGTACTCCTTTCCAGACCAAGCTTCATTATGTCACGTGCTTCTCCCACGCCTTGGGATAAACTTTCTACATCGGCTCCAATATGTCAGTTAAAGAGATGGAGTAATGACGAGGGTCCAAAAACAGAAGTGTTTAATCCACGTGTCCACGTTTGGGAAAACAGCTCTATTGTCCCAGGTCCACACCTGGAGTACTGACGTGCGCTTGGAATTTACACTCATCGTTTCAGCAAGTGACCACAGCTACGTGCACCTGGGCAGTCTTGACTGAAGTATGGTCTGGTCGATCGTCTTAATTCTGGTCTGTGAGACGGTCCAAAGAAGGGCCCATTGCTGGGGAGATGGGCCGCTTCGGGCGCGGCTTTGCCGTTATCTACAGCGAGGCCCCACCAGGCTCTGCTGTTCTGGAGTCCAAACCTGGGATGGTGACTTAGCTCTGGTTAGCCGTTTTCTTGAGGGTTCCACATAGTTCAGGCAGATGGTTCCACAATTCAGTGGCCCAAAGGAAAGGAGACAGTCACGCAAGAGGGAGACGGGTGGCGCGTCAGGTTCTGGTCCTGCTTGGGGTGCCTTGCGAGACCAGAGGAATCGCCCACGTTCCTTGAAAAGAAGCAGCTAGTAAATGCCTGCATGGGACTTCCATCTTTAAAGGAGGAACTTAAATGTCTCAATAGAAAATAAAAAAATGTCTCCAGAAACATTGGCAGGCTTCGCTGTGTTCTGGATACAGCTTCCCGAGTTTTCTTCCTTCCCGTCTCCCTGGGTTTTCATTGAAAAGTATGTTATTAAAATAGAAATATGTTCTAAATTTTAAAAATCAAGTAAAAGGAAAAACAGGAGGTTATAAATAGGACATATATTTCTAGTAAAGAAGATTAAAAGAGGGAAAAAAAGTCTTTAGACGAAAGAGGAGGTTGTCGGCAGTTTTGCTCAAAACCAGAGACTGGATATGGAGATGAAGGGGAGGAGGCCGAGCGAGGTGTGGACTGGGTGCTACACGGGGTCACCCGCGTCACAGGTCGGGCATTTCTCCCAGGCCAGCGATCCCCTTGCTTCTCAAGCAGATCCACTGCAGAAAGCTGCAAAGGCAGCTTGCGGACCCAAGTGGCCCCAAATTAACTTTTAAATGTCCTTTTTGGGGTTTTCAACAACAGAGATAAAATAGAGACAATTCAAAAAGTCCAAGGGAAGAGATCGCAGACCTAACAGTGAGCCCAGCGGCTAGGCTTAGCCTGAGAGGAATGATTTCCCCAGGCAAGCAAGTGGCCGCTTATCTGAAGTGAAAAGCCAGGCAGAGGATCACCGAGGGGCCAGCCACTGACTGCGCCAGCTGTGGGAAGCCAGGGCATTGGGAAAGAACCACCCTGCATGGGGACTTTCCCCAGTCTGTGAGAGGGAGAAACCTCCACAGAGACAGGTGTCCGCCCTCCGGGAGAGGGACAGACCTGGGCCCCAGCAATGAGGTCCTTAACCATGGCGACTATCTGCCTGTGACAGAGTTCTGGGGATATGGGGTGTCTTAGTTTCTGCAAGTCCAGCTCACATGACCGCATAAAACCCCCAGGGTGTCCCAGGGACTATTAGCATGCATGGCAAATAAAGTATCCATTCTCTATTCCGCATGGAGACTCTACTCTCTGCTTTCATCCATACCCCTCTCCCTAAAAAATCTGTGTAATAGTTAATGGAAATTCCAAAAGGCCAAGAAGTCATTAACCTGTAGCTTTCTTCTCCAGCCAAGCTCTGAAACATGTGGGTGACTGGGACGCACATGACCCATGGCACACTGGCAAGACCGGTGCATGAGAGCACGGAAATGGCTCTGAGGACTCTTCCCCAGAATTAAAACTAAGCCTTCGCAAACATCCAGAGAACCCATCGCCCACAAGGGCTGGACTGACCACAGATGGGCTGCTGGACTCGACAAGCATTTAAGATTCTGTCACCCCGAGCAACCTGATCCTTGTGGGGTCTGGTAAGGGGACACCCTGAGCATAAGGGGCCTCTCGCCTTGGAGTCTGGCACTCTCTGAGAATTACAGCACAGGTAGCAACCCACAGAGACACAGCTCCTTCTCTATAAAGGTGGCAGATGCGATGTTAACGTACAAGTGAACCACACACTTGAGGTCTAAGCGTGTGTGACCAAGTGTGGCCTTATCCTTTCCCAACTATAAACTTACTTTTAAAGGAATCTCCCAAGCAAGATAAGTAATGCATTTACCTTTAATCTGGACTGACTACCTATGTGATTCATGACCCAGGAGTTTAGCTTATCAGATGACTGACACCCCGGACCCATCGGGAACCACCCTATAATCTTATTCACCAAACACAGAGAATAAAGCTTCTCGGCTGCCATCATAGAGTCAGGCCTTGGTCCAGCCAGAGGAAAAGGAGGCATGGGACAAGGCGGGATGGGGACGGGGCACAGAGGGAGCAAGACAGGAGAGCAGCCCACGTCTTCCTCGAGGCAGCCTGTGGGGCCGGGAAGCCACTAAGTGGGGCAGAGGCCCTGGGTGAAAACTACTCGTTATATCAGTCTTAATGTATTTTTTTTTTTGAGACAGAGTCTCACTTTGTAGCCCAGGCTAGCCTAGTGCAGCCCAGGCTGGCCTTGAACTCAGAGTAATCCCCCTGCCTCAGCCTCCAGAATGTTAATATTACTTAATTTAGCTCAAATCCATATATCCTCAATTCCCAACTACTTGGCTTTCAGTACTACCACCTCACACACATACAGCCCACTACGAGTGTGAAGAAGCAACAGTTGTCTGCAAAGTGCTTTCTGTGAAGCCTAGCGCCAGCTTTGGCATGCCGCCTGTGGGTGAAGAGGGAGGTGCCATGTAGCAGCAGGCAGACGGGGCCCAACATTGAGCCCAAAGCAACTGTAGCAACCATGAGATGGCACCAGGAGGAGTTGCCAGCCCAGCAGGAGTCTATAGTGACTCTGGAGATGGCACCGTACAGAGTTCAACATGGATGTGACTCGAACAGTGTCCCATGAGCCGACAGGGAGATGATGCTATGACTTCAATGTACCCATGAGCAGGCAGGGAGATGATGGTGTGACTTCATCCAGGGTACACGTGAGCAGGCAGGTATGTGCTGGTGTGATTTCTCCTGCTATTTACCCGAGCACTCTGCTTTACCTCCTATAAAAGTCACAGGTTGTCATACATGAGCAAGACCCAGTTATATGCCTCCTGCTTCCCCCACACAGATGTCACAGAAGACTGCAGCAAGGCTGGAATGGCAATGTCA
This sequence comes from Typhlomys cinereus, assembly GCA_023101885.1. Classification (NCBI taxonomy): domain Eukaryota; kingdom Metazoa; phylum Chordata; class Mammalia; order Rodentia; family Platacanthomyidae; genus Typhlomys; species Typhlomys cinereus. The sequence continues at coordinate 2,742,792 of JALPQD010000193.1, forward strand.
GACAGTGTCCACCTGACAGCATCAAAGACAGAGCTTCCCAATGACACTGGGGTCAAGAAGACAGACCCTTGCATTTAGGGGTTTCTGAACAGAGGCTTCTCACAGGTGGAAGCAGTCAGACCTGCCTATGTGGCAGGGATGCCATGACTGGCTGATGGTGGGGGCAGCAGAGGGAAGCAGACAGGAGTATGTGGCTGTGGGGCACTGCCCCAGGGGCTGATGTGACCACCAGGAATTCAGAACACAATACAGCTACCAACAGAGCCCACCATGCAGACCTTAAATTTTCAAGGGATTTGTGTTACAGGAAAAGTTCTCTCTGACAAAAGAACTAACTTTGACACTCATGAGAAGCTTCTAGATCATCAACATTTTTAAGAAAAAAAAGGAAACTGGAACAGAGACTATTGAAACCAAATTGGGCAGAAAATGAAAAACACAAGGTGGCAAAGCTGGTTTTGTCAGGACGGCACACGATGGCACGGTCAGAGGTGGGAACAGCACTCGGCATGGCCTGCTCATCGCTGATCAGCAGAAATTTAGGGGCCAAATTCCTTTCAGAAAGAGCACCTCAAAATGACAGCACAAGGAGTCCAAATCAACCAAAGACCCCAGCAGCAGCACTCAGCAATAAAAGGCGTGTGTCCTACGCCTCCCAGAACTGCAAGACAAGGAGGTGTGGATAAAACCCGTGGAACCAAATGAAAGCTAATCACTAAGCTCAGCAAGACCGGAGGAGGTGGTGAGATTAGTGTCCAAACATCCACCTGTTTGTGTACCACTGAGAAAGGAGCAGAACTCTGGATGGTTAAACACCCTTGAAGCTGACATTAAGAAAAGGACGTGACTGCACAGGGACGAGCGAGTGGCACATGAAGGGTGGCCAGGCACCGTGCTGATAAGCTATGGGTGATGACTGATGCACAGCCACTCCATGCAGAGGTGCCGGGGGCGAGGGGGGGTCCCTACACTGGCCCAGGTGGATTCAACAGAGTCACAGTCTCAACCCCAGCTTGCAAGTTGCTAGAAGTCAACCAGTCTGTCGGAAGGTAGGAGGGCCAGCAGCCTAGAAAGGCAGAAACATGCTTGAAAAGAGAAGAGGGGGCGGCCTTAGAGGTCTGCAGCCACATCCACCTGGGCTACTATCACCAAATACCAGCGGCTTGTGGTGCATGAGCAGTGAATATTTATTCCTGTCTTCCCGGGAGACTGGAGTCCAAGAATAAGATACTGGAAGACTCGGTGTCTGATGGGCTCTGTCTGTGCGCGGCTCATTCCTTCACAAGGGATCCTCGCAAATGGAAGAGGCAAAGGAGCACCCTGGGCATCTTGTAGAAGGGTGCCAGACCCATTCCCAAGGCCCCAGCAGAGGCGAGGTGCCACCTCCTAATGCCACTCCCGTGAGGGCTGGGATTCAACATGCTCGCACACGCGGCATTGTATCAGCACGAATGCTGGAAAACCAGCAAAGCAGAAAAAAGGATGTTGGAAATAGAACCATGGGGACATGGCCAGTTACTTTTGACAAAGGTACAAGGGTAATTGATTAGAGAGAGATGGTCTTTCCAACAAGTGACCCTGGACAATCACAGAAAATGCTAAACGTTGATCTACGATGTCATGTTCTTATAAAAATCCAAACAGTGTTGCGCTCACAATGTTGTACTGAAATCCTAACTCTCATGCGCAAAACACAAGCCCAGGGGGGATAGAAATGCAAGAATCCATCCGGCGACATGTGACCTCTGGAAGAACAGGGCTTCTAGAAGGAACAAGGGAGATCTTTGGGATCCCGAGTTTAGCAAAAGCTTCCTAGCTGTAGTAGCCAAAGCACTATCTGCCCAAGACAAGGATGACACTAACAAGTGTTCTTGGGAAGACGTCCAGGAGACGGTCCCGAGTGTCAAGGATGGTCTCCTCACTGGAAGAAAAATCTAAGTACTGCACACATGTGTTCCCTTTGCAAAGTGAGCCAACAGTGAGACAACAAGCAAGTACAACAGCTCACCCATGGCGGCATGCTCACCCATTGGCTGGTAGAAGAGCAGGACTCTGAGCTGCGGCCCACTGTCCAAGTCCATTGGTACAATGGCCAGATGGTCCCTGTTGAGCTGCCTCCCTGTTGGAGATGCCCACTGCACTGGCTGCCAACATCTTTATGACCCCAGGGAGATGGGATTCCAAGAGCTGTCTGCCTCCTTTACCCCCTTGAGGGTCTTTCCGGAGTACCAGTGTGGACCGTCCACTCAGCCACACTCTGGGAGTACTCTTCAAAGTCACAGCTCAGCTGCCCACAGTCACCTGTCCTCCCAGGCTAACCTGGCTCTTGGACCCAGGACACACAACTGCCCCTGTTGCTCCAAGCTTGGCACCATGCCTGGCAGGAAGGGCTTAGTTTCCTGCCTTGTCTGTCTCCATGAGACGTACTTAACCATCTGCGGAATCACACTGGACAGGAGGCTTCCTTCCCAAGGCCTCCATCCGACCCTGACCTTCCCTCCTGTGGACAGAGCCATACTGTCCAGTCAGTCTTGCTGTGGCCTTGGTGCACACTTCGGGTGGTAATGGGACATGGCCTTCCTATGTGCTGAGTGCTGTGTGCCGAGTGCTATGTGCTGAGTGCTGTGTACTGAGTGCTGTATGCTGAGTCCTGTGTGTGAGAGCAGTCAGAAGCATGTGCCAAACCTTTCCTGGCCTCAGTCCCCTGGGGATAGAGTCTGGGGTTATAAAAAGAGCATGGCCCAGGTCTGCACAGCCGAGGAACAGGGTGTACCTTGGGGTTTGGGTGGGAGGTGTTGCCAGCTCAGCCAATGCCAATGCATGCAGCTGGAGGAGGGCCAGGGTCCCTTCTGAACACCGGACCCCAAAGGCCCCTGGTTTTCCAAGGCCCAAACCAGTCTGTGCTGCAGGTAGGCTAGATCCAAGTCTAGAGCTGAGCTTCCCTTTCTTCCCCTCTGAGTAGGCCTGACACCCCCACCCTCTGTCAGTACTAGGATCCTGCCACCCCCCGAGGGAGAAGCACCAGGCCTAGAGTGTCACCATGATATCCAGGGATGACCCCGACGGAGGTGGTCTGCTCTCCAAGGCCTCAGGGGAGGGCAGGGTGTACACGCTATATAGGCAGATCTCCAGGACCTGTGACTTGACCAGGGGCTTGAGACTGGGCCTCAGGTTGCTGCAAGACACCAAACGAGACACGCGTCTCGCATAGCCCAGATGCCGAGTGCAAGGCTCTGGCTAAAGGGCTCCTAGGAAAGACAGGTCATGTTTCATGGCATGGGCTTTGAATGTGTCTGGTGCTAGCTTGGCACAGGTGGGTTATTGCTGAGTGAAAAGAGCTCATTTGAGAAGATCCAAGACTGTAGGGCAGTGTGGAGCCATGCCAACTCATTCATTTAGTCCTTCTGGACACATTGGCACTTGCCTACTAGGACCAGAGATTGGGAGTTAGGAATATGAATAGGATCAGGAGTCAAAAGGTGAAGGTGAGAACTTAGTCTGGTAGAATCAGGATTCAAGATGAAAGAGTCATGGTTTGGGGTATAGCCAGGATCAGGGCTCAGCCTGTGACTGGGATCAGGGCTCAATTTGTGACTTGAGACCAGAATTCAGTTTGTGGTTGGGATCAGGGCTCAGTCTGTGACCTGTGTCACCTCCGAGGCAGAACACACCTGGCTTTGATAGTGCCACATCATCCCTGGCCCCTCACACACTAACTACCACCCCACGCCCAGGTACCTCAGGCCTGCAATGACCAGTATGATCTTCTGCTGCAAGCGAGTGGTCAGGAAGTTGGGCTCCTGCTGGAGGATGCTCTGGAGAACAGAGGAGGGGCCAGGGTTGGAGGCGGTGTCTAGTTGGCTACCTGGCCCCTAGGAGTGTCCCCTGTGAGTCTTGATATCACTTACCAGAAGACAATGGATTAGCTCTGATGTCTGAGTGAACTTGTACCTCTGGGCACCATACTCCTGTCGTAGCGCTCTGGCGAGCAGGATAACCGCAGAGAGGAAGCTCGACTTTAGGACGTCATCCTATCCCCCACAGAAGAGCACAGGCCAAGTCAGGGGAATGTCAGTGGTCAGTTCCCTAAAACTCCGTCACATAGCCCAAGTGGTCACCCTGAGCTGCAGGAGACCAGAGTCCCAGCAGTATGTATGCGTTTATGCATAAAGTACTTCACACACAGTAGGTCTCTCATAGAGCACTTAAACACACAGTGCACCTCATACAGAGCACATAAACGCACAGTAAGTATGTTTCACACACCTCATGCACAATAAACACACACATACACAGAGTAGACCCCACATACAGTACACCTCACATACAGTAGGCCTCAGACACGGTATACCTCATATATGGTACACCTCACACTTCACACCTCACACACAGTACTCTTCACACACAGTACACCTCATACACAGTATGTCTGACACAAAGTATACTTCACACAAAGAGTACACCTCACACACAGTACATCATACACTCAGTACACCTCACACATGGCATATCTCACACATGTACACCTCACACACTGTGTGCCTCACACACAGTACACCTCACACACAGTACACCTCACACACACCACACTTCCCCCACACAGCACACTTCCACACACGGCACACTTCTACACACAACACTTTTCCCACACAACACACTTCCCACACGACTGGAGCCCCCAGCCCGGCCCGGCCAGCTGCAGCTAGGATGTGTGCTGTGAGCACCGCCTTGTGGTCTTGCGAGGTGCTCCGCCCTCCCTGCCCTGCTCTGGGGGGGTTCACGGGAGGCGGGGGGGGGCTCACCAAGGGGCTGCAGGTGAAGTAGTACACCATCCGAGAGGCGATGTTGTCCACCCAGGGCAGGATCTGCTCCTTGGCGTGCGTGGCCATCTGTCCGTAGCATAGCAGGGACGTGCTGCTGACCCACTTCCAGTGGGGGTCGGGGCCCGCCGACTGTGGGCAGGTAGGAGGTGGGCCTGGGGCTGCTCAGCCTTTCCAGCCCCACCCGCCTCTGTTCTGGTGGGCAGCTGCATCCCCACTCCACTGGCCCGGACCCCAGGGTTGGAGGCGGCCCCCAGCTGCCCCTGAAGGAAGTCCCTCTAGCTAAATCCCTTCGGGGCTGTCTTGTCAACTCAGCCTAGCACAACTCTTAGTAGGTTGGTGGCATAGGGAGAATTGCGGTCTGGGCCAGGCTCAGCACCCAAGGTCCTGGGACTTTGAGGCCCCAGATCCTCATCCACCATAGCTTGATGGCTGCCCTGTGACTCCAGGAACGGGAATCTGTGAGGCACAGGGACTGAGCAGGGACTTTGTGCAGCATGGCCCCCATGGAGGCTTCTCAGGAAGGGGGCAAGGCAGGGTCCCAGGTGTTACTAGTGCACAGAGACTGCCAGCTTCCTTCTTCCATGCTAGCCTGCTTATAGCCATGAGGCCCCCCCCTTACCTGGCTCTCTGGGGACATGAGGACTGACCGCAGGAACTTGGTACGACCCAAGTGCTCCAACAAGGCCCACACCTCCTCCAGGTGCTTGGTGGAGGCCAGGCCCACAGCAAAGGCGATGCCCTGTGCGTCAGAGGACCCTATGAGGTGGCCACAAGCACAAGGCCAGCCCTCCGGGACCCATTCCCCGAGCAGGACTGCCCTCTGCCGGGCCGGGAAGATGCCCCATATAGTGAAAGCCATAGACGACTTCACGGCCATGGGGGCGGGGCAGAGGTCACCCTCCCGGGGTGCTGACCCACCTCCCGCTGGCTGGCGTGCTGGTGGGACAGCTCCAGGAGGCTGGTCAGGTGACGCTCCACCTGCTCCTTGCTGGGGCACTCCCGCAGGATCAGTCCATACAGGTGGAAAAGGAAGGTCTGGGCAGGGCAGGCCAGGGAGGAGAGCGGGCACAGTTGCCGCGTGCTGAGGGACGCTCCTCCCTGGGTCTCAGCCCCTCTCTCGCCTATGCTCAGGGTGGGGCCCGGGAGGGTCCCCCCTCCCAGAGTGGTCAGGTGATGCTCTACCTGCTCCGCGCTGGGGCACTCCCACAGGATCAGCCCCTCGAGGGGGCTGCGGGCAGCCCTGCTGGGCACTGACCTTCTTAGCTGACTTCTGAGGATCCAGACTGAAGGACTGCAGGAGCGTCTGCATCGAATCGTTCATTTCTGATACCCGTTTCCTCTCCAAGAGCTGTGGGCAGGCTCAGCACTCAGGCCCCGCCCTCCTCCACCCAGCCTACCAGGTCAGGGCACAGCCTAGAGCCAGCAGGACCAAGAGCCCAGCCAGGACCCTGGGAAGATGGAAGGCGCAGATGGCTCCCAGAGGGTTGAGGAAAAGGTAGGGTGAAAACCTCCGACAGCCGGGGGGCTCAATTTGAAGTGTATCAGGCCACACCGAGCCCAGCTGCAGGCCCCTGATAACCACACAGACCTCTACCCTTGGAACAAAGTCTAGTGTCCTTCAACAGGACAGGCAAGCCCCACTGACGTCTGGGCATGCTCCCTACTACTGTGCCCCAGGGTCTTTGCATGTCTTCTCCCTTTGACTCTTTTTCCCTCACCACCTGAACCCAGCTTTGCAGGTTCCCACGTCCCACTGGGTGTGCTTGGGCATCCTCTGTAAGCAGACGGACCTGCAGCAGGCGGGCCCTTCAGACAACCTGTCACTTCAAGTGGCCCAGTGAGTGGACAGTACTGGTGGGAACTGAGGGCCCTGGTAAGCAGCTGGACACTAGAGGTCTGCGATCACGAGGCCTCTGGAAACACATTAGCCACCCAGGTGGGAAGAAGACCTTGAATTGAGGAGGGGAGGCCTGCATCTCCACCTGCCAATGGGGATTAGCACGTCTGCCTCCACTCCCCGGTACCTTCTAGCACCTTCCTGTGGAAGGCCAGGGGCTTTGGGTGCAGCCCAGACCTGAGGGGTGACAGGGTCTCTTCATCCTCCCAGGCAGTGGGGAACACCTGTCTGGGCCCTACCTGGCTGTTGTCCTTCAGACAGTTGCAGATGGTGTCCAGCGCCTGGCCCTGTTCCGTCACCACCATGTCCCTGATCCTGTTGACCAGTTCACCCTCCCAGGGTGGTTGGGCATTCAAGTGCTCTCCCATGAGCCCCAAGTCCAAGTTGTCTGTGGAGGGCCCAGAAAGAAGGGCAGCACCAGCCCTGCCCATCCATCCCCCCCAGACCTCAGAACCCATAATCCTCCTGGCACCCCACACTGTCCTTGCCTCACCCCGCAAACAGTGCTCTCCATGATGCACTTGGGGAACAATGATCGCACGGGGCATGAGGCACTAGCCTTGCCGAGCACAGACACATGGCAAGGCCAGAAGACCTGACAGATGGCCTGGTGACAGAATCCAGACTCAACCAGCCATGTGGCTGTAGCCAGAACCACAGCTGCGGGCATTGTGGCAGCGCATCAGTGACGATGAAACAAGTGCTGAGCACTTGGCGCCTCACACTGCTCTGGCCCCTGCTTCGTGCCTGCACCAAAACAGCCACCATGCCTGAGGTTTAAATCTTGAACTGAAAGGAAACAGACACACGGGCCACTCTAGAACTACAAGTCACCAGTGGCTTCCTAGAACAGGACCCAAAGAGCAAACGCTTGCACAGTGAGCACTGGAAACCTGGGGTACCCGGCCAGGTCCCACAGTAAGGAAGCACTGAGGAGCTATTGGCTGCTCCCAGGCACTAAGTGGATGCGTGGAAGTCTCCTCCCTGCTGGCCAGCCACAGACTTCTAAGACACACAAGCCCCCCTGGCTGACGCCAAAGCGGAAAGGTGACCGAGGGCACACGGAACCGGGTTGTCCTCAGTGGGACAGACACAGTAGTGTGGAGGAAGACCCTCCCACACTGTGGGGAATCACAGAAATCAGAGTGGTCTCCAATGCAGACTGCAGGGCACATTCACAGCCACTGTGGGCTCCGTGGGAAATGTCCCCCCAGAGTTGCTAGGGCGAAAAGGCTTGAGCCCTGCTAATATACCCCTTCGCTGATAAGCGACTAGGTCACAAGAACTCTGCTTCATCGGGGGTAGATCTACTGCTAGTGGAGCCTTAAGTCCCTGCTGTCATCAGGGACTGATTAGAGGTCAGTGGGGGCAGCAGGGGACGCGGATGCTCCTGGGAAGGCTCTTGCTCTGGCCTCTTCCTGTCTTGCTGCTTCCTGGCTGCGGCCAGCTGATCAGCTTTACCCACTAGCTCTGTCTAAGCGGCTTATTCTTTTTCTCCAGCGAACAACTTAGGGGCATGAGGGGTCTGTGCTGACTCACAATCAGGCTACAGCCCACCATGGCTTACGCCAAGGCAGGAGCCCAGGGAAGTGGTCACGTCACATCCAAAGTCCCATCCTGCTTTCTGGCTCGCCAGCTTTGCCAAAATGCTAACCCGCGTCTCCATCTTACCCACCTGCCAGGGAATGTCTCGCCCACTAAGGCCTGAGTCTTCCCACATCTATTATTCAATAAGAATCTCCTTCAGGCTTGCCTGGAGTCTGCCTTAGCAACATAATTCCTCACAGGTATGCCCGGAAGCTCACCTTAAGTGTCAGATTGACAGCTGGGACCAGTTGGCCCAAGGCCCTTCCTCCACCTGTAGCTACAGAACCAGTCAAATCAGGAACTGTAATAATCTGTCCTCCTTTGTCTATTTCATGTATTCTGTCAAGTCAACAGAAAGCCAGCACACACAGGTGTAAAGGCTCTGTCCGCAGCAGTCGGAGACCCGGGGGGCTTCATGCTGACTGTGTGAATTCCTGCTCCTGAACAGTTTTCTTCAGACCATGTGCAGAGCTGCATAAAACTAGTCATGCTGGAAGCAAACATGAGCGTCCACCTCTAGATCATATGTGGGGACCACAGCAACACGGGTCTCTTGTCAGTCATACTCTGCAAACCACCCCTGTGGGAGCTGGCACTTCAGTATCACACAGATCAGGGGCTCACCTGCCCCTCCACACTACCCAGCCTGGCCATGACATCTGAGAGTGTCATTCACCCATGCGTTCATGCATTCATGCATTCATTCATTCATTTGTTCATGCATTAATCTGATAAAAACCCTCTGTTCATCTGCCTGCCAGGTGCTGTGACCTCCAGTCAACACAGATGTTCTAAAAGGTCTTGGGAGAATCAAGGACACCCCAACTCATGTCCCCAGAACCCCAAGGGACTGCCTTCTCTTTGATGTAATAGTCTTTGTGTGCATATGTGGAGGGAGGCACACGCATATTATGATAATTAATATTGAGTGTCAACCTGACACACCTGACATTAACTAAGATCAACTGAGACCACACCTGGCAAGAGAGCTGAGACCACCTGAAGAGATTATCTGGATAATACAAAGACCAGCTTTAGATCTGAAGGGAAACTCCCTAGATCTCACTGGAATCTCCCAGTAGCGGACCAGATAAAAAAATAAAACAGGAGACTGGGAAGAGGAGAAACTTTCTGTAGCTGTGCTAGGAAACTCTATTCCCTTTGGCCACCTGGTTTCTTTGCTTCTTCAACCCTGTAGCTCTTCAACCCTCCAAGTCTTCAACGTGACTAAAGACTTTACGAATCCTCCAGCCTTCAACCATCACCCACTGGACTAGTGGACTGAGCATCCACTGGCAGCCATCGTTGTACTACCTCAGCCGTATCTCATAAGCCAACTCAATACATTCCCTATTTGTATATTCATTCTGTTGATTCTGTGACTGTAGAGAACCCTGAGTAATATACATATGTTTGCATACATGTGGGCACATGGGCATGCAGACCTGTGTGTGTGTACCCGTGTGTATGATGTGTATGCATGTATGTGTGTATGTGCATGCTCATATGCATGCGTGTGTATGCGCATGTGCATGTGTGTGTGTGTACATGCATGTGTGTCATTGATATCAGTGTCTTCTTCCACAGCTTTCCACTTTCACTTTGAATCCAGTGTCTCGGATGAACCAAGCTAGCTGGCTGGCTGGCTCTGGCTTCTCCCTGTCTGTCTGCTGGCAGCTCTGAATTCTCCCTGTCCGTCTTTGCTTTCTGCGAGCTGACTGCAGGGGGCCACATGCCTGCACAGCTTTCCCTCGTGGGTTCTGGTGACGTGAGTGCTGGCTCTCACACGTGCAGGGACAACGCCTTGCCCGCAGAGCCACCTGTCTTCTTCTCGTGGGTGGGAGTGGGGGCACCTTTCCTAGGGATGGAGGAGGGGGACAGGCAGGCTCTGCCCGCGGGGATATCTGAAGCCTTGCACGGCCCTATCACTAGCTCCCGACTCCAGGAGGTCAATGTCTGCACGGCCCCCAGCCTCTGCTCTGTGTTGGGGTCTCAGCTGGTCGCATCCGCACCCCTCATGCAGCATGCCTCCCGAGCCTCGCCCACTGCATGCCCACTCACTAAGCTCCAGCTCTTGCTTCTCCCTTGGCAACAGGTGGATGATGCTCCGTTGAGGGCGGACAGACCTCCGAAGGGACCACTGGGAGCCATGGCTGGGCATAGCCAATATATAGCAGCACCTGCAGGGTGGACAGAATATGGCAGAGATGACAGCTGCGGGACCACTGGACCCTCCCAGGCCCCCTCTGGTCACTCCAGAGGCACAAAGCCGGTGGTCCTATAGGCTACATGAGGACCAGAAGGCCCTGGTCCCCCTGCCCAGTCACTTCGCAAGAGTGGGTGCTGACTCTAAGATCACCTTGTCCTCTTTCACTTCCGCTCATTCCTTTCTAGCAGCCTTCAGGGCCTGACTCTCCGTGGACCTCAATTTTGCCCACACGTAGGTATTAGCTGTCTCCTGGCACCTATCGAGATGTGCTTTTCTGGGAGACCTCGTGTGACTCCAAGGCCACCTCGAGGCCCACAGTCCTGGGCACAGGCACTCAACACTTGGGACACCTCTTTGGCACCCAGAACACCAGCCCCACCTGGCCAGCCCTGCCTGGTCAGAGTGTGTCTCAGACCCTCGGGTAGCAGGCTAGCCAGCCCTCCCAACTGGCTCCAGAGCGTCTGTCCACCTCAACCCATCACCGCCCCCACTTCTGCCCAGCGAGGATGCCCCGTGCATGTCCTGAGGTCCTCTGTCCGGCACTGTCCCCTTTGTTCTGCACCTCGGTTGCACAAATGTTCACCCTGGGCTCCCCATCCACCCTCCCCCATCCCATCTTCATCGTCAACTTGGCTGGATTTGGAAGCACCCAGAAGGTCAATGAGACGAGCTCCGGCTATGTCTGTGAGGATGTTTCTAGAAGGTGAATGGGTGACTTCATCCCATGGGCTGGGGCCCCAGACGGGATGAAGGAAGGGGGGGGGAGAAGGAAGGACCAGCGCTTCCCTCTCTGCACTGGTCCTCCGTAATCTGAGCTGCTGTGCCCCCCCCACACAGGTTGAGGCCTCCGAGGCGCTGATGTCCACCTCATCCTACCCCATCTGCTCCCAAGGCCCCTCGTGCCATCTGCTCTGCTCCTCCGCCTCTCTGAAGGCTGCTGCCCGCTGCTCCAGCACAGCCCCCTTCTATGGGGTCCTCTGTCTCAGCTTCGCTAAAACTCTGGAGCTTGGAGCCTTCCCCTCCCCCAGGGAGTCTTCGTTCACCTTAGACCTGTGTCCAGCACCAGGTGTGGACCCGGAGGTCCAGTGTGTGCCTGGGAAGCAAGAGTGAGGGAAGGTCCATGAGCGAGTGGCTGCAGGTGACAGTGGAGAGTGAGTGTGGGAAGAAACGGGGGGTGGGGAGGGAGCGCCCACTGCCAGAGGTGGTGCTGTGGGCTGGTGCCTCCCATTGACTCCTGGGCAAGTCACCCCCTTTATACTTTCCCTGCCCCAGGGGCCGAGTGAGGTTCTGGCAGTGTTGGCAAAGTCTGGTGCCAACCAGGGACCTCAAGGTCCTGTCCAACGAGTATGTTCCTCCTGCCCCAGACCCTGCAGCCCCAATAGGCCCCTTAGAATGTTGGTTTGGGCCCACCCTGCCTTCTCCTAGCCCCTGTCTACCCCAGAGAGGTAGAGGCCCTGCCACTGCTTGGAGACCACCTGGCCCTGGCTCCTTCAGGCTGCCTTTACTGGTTCTCCCGGTTGACTGGGACTCTTAGCAGCCCTCAGCACCGCTGTCCAGAAAGGCCGGGGCATCTGTCCCCACAGCCTCCTGGGAAATCAAGCCCTCCTCTGCAAATCGCCCCCATGCTCATTCTCCACTGTCCCCCAGCCTGAGATGAAAGCATAGGCGGGGGAGGCTACAGGCATGTGGAGGATGGAAGGCCAGGAAGGGCCGAAGCAGAAACACAGGGTCCCGAGTCCACAAGCTGCTCACAGGGACGGAGCGTCCTTTGCTCTCTTGATGCAAACTGTTGGCCACACACCCCTTCCCATGTCACCGGACTGTTCCAGGCTCTTCCCTCTGTGGAGGGTCCTTCAATTCCAATCTGGTCCAGCCAGAATAGACTCAGCCCAAGGAACTGGCGACCCAGCCTTCCAGATCCTTCTGCTGTTCCCAGAGGTAAGCCCCTCTTGTTCCCGCAGTGCCCAGCCCTCAACCTCCTAATTCCTAAAGTCTGGTCCACTGCAGAGGAGCCAGTCGTCTCCCCCTGCTGTAACTAGCCACAGCCCTCCTCCCCCTCCCATGCGGGACCACAGGTCTCCCCTTGGGTGCTCGTCACCAGCAGGGCACAAAGTGTCCAAGCACTTGGGAGGTCCCGTCCCAGCTGCCCTCCTGCCCACCGCTCCACTGTGGCCTCTCAGGTCTCAACCCAGCTCTCCAGATGGTCTTCTTATCCTTTGTACCCTGTCTTTGGGGTAGTGCTGTCGGGCTCCGATGGGCCTAGGGGGGCCCGTCACCACAGTGGCACCGACTTCCGTGGACGTCAAAAGCCTCCTTTTGTGCGCTGAAGGGCCGCTCAGATATGGCTCCAGCCTGATGGAAGAAGCACGGGAGAGGCTGGTACCCACGCGCATACATACACGTGTGTGCGTGCGCACACACACGCACGCACGCACACGCACACACACGCACTCATGCAGCAATACACACACACATGAACATACACACATGCACATACACACGCATACTCACTCACTCAGCCACACAGACAGCAGGCAGACCAGAAGGCAGCACGCCTGAGACTCCCAGGGATCATCCCCAACACAAAGGACCAGCCTGCTCACCCCCAAACCCCTTCCGGGAATTTAATCCATGGAAAAGTGAGGAATGTCTGAAAATTCACTAAGGAAGGTTCCTCCTGGGGTGGGAATGGCCCTCACGAGAGTGGCCTAGAGGGCGCGGCAAACTTTCCAGAGACCCAATGGCTCTAATTTAAAACCTGTTTTCCCCAGAGGCATTGAGAGCCCAGATTTTTCTTCCTAACCCTTTTCACCATTTCTCAGTGGAAGGCGCTGTGGTTGAGATGCTTGCTGCGCAAGCCTGCCGACCAGGGTTCAGATCTCCAGAACCCACTGAAATGTAGGACTCGACAGTGGGTCTACAAGCCCTGCCTGCCTGTAGGTGGGAGGCAGAGACAAGAGCGTTCCCCAGAAGCTCACGTGTCGAAACGAGGTGGGGGGCTGGCAAGATGTCTCAGTGGGAAAAGGTGCTTGCCTCTAAGCTCACTGACCTAGGTTCAATCCTCTGAAGCCTCAGAGTAGGAGGAGACAACTGACTCCTTTAAGTTGTCTACTGACTTCCACATGTATGCTGTGGCATGCACACCCACACACACACCCACAGACACACACACACACACACACACACACACACACACACACACACACACACACACACACACACATTAAATAAATGTAATTAAAAGACTAAAAATAAGATGAAAAGACCAGGACCAACACCTGAAGATTGTTCTCTCTCTCTCTCTCTCTCTCTCTCTCTCTCTCTCTCTCTCTCTCTCTCTCTCACACACACACACACACACACACACACACGAAAATTTCCAATGGGTTTGCAAAGATCACACTTTACATTTACCAGGGGGAAAAAAAAGCTACTTGCAATTCATAAGGTCATGAGGGTTTTTTGGAAGATGAAGAGAAGATATGTCGTGGGATCCCTCTGGCTCTGGGCAGGGGAGCTGGGGCGCCGGCCTAGGGCTCTGGCAGCCATGGCGGTCTGAAGAACGCTGTGTGAATGGGGGCAGGTGCTCCTTGCAGAAGGGCTGCCTTGAGACCCTTCTGTGGGGAGGAATCCTTCACACCAGGAGAGGATAGCCCTCCAGCTAAGCCCTGGGGGTAGTTTGAGTTGCTCCATATGTAGAGGGGTCCCTGTTTAGGGGGTGGGAGGCAGATGTGAGAATGAGCATGGGATGATAGGCACAACTTAGAAAGGGGGGATGAAAGAGAAAGGGTGAGTGAGGACAGGGTGTGGGGACTTCGCCGCCATCTGCTATTGAAGAAGTGTTTTGAAGTTGTCCCCAAGACCTCGAGGTACCCAAGGGGACAGAACTGGATCAGTTCCCCACTAGATCAGCTGTGGGGGTCTCAGAGACTATACCTCCCCAAAGAGAAACCTGCCGACGCATCACTGTCCCCAAAACTCAGAGGGGATCGGGTCCTGAGAAAGTCCAACCACAAGCCTCGAGGAACTCGAGGGACACCTTCCCAACAGCCCCTGCCCGGAGGTCAGGAGGGAATCCCACTTCCCTCAACATTCTGTCCTCAACGGACACTTAGGGCAGTTGAGGGGATGTTCCGGCCCCGGTAGCCACAAGGCCTGCTGCCCGCTGCGCTGGCCACAAGCACTCGGAGTCAGACAAGCTAGCCTCCTGACCGGATGGAAGTCAGGCTTTGCATCAGCTGAAAACCCAGGAGGATTACTGGGGAGTCGCCCCCGCTAGTGGGCACTCTGTGGATTCCCTTGAGAGACCAGCACTGGAGAGTAGCATTGAGCCCCAAGGGTAGCTGCTTGCCGAAGTGTGCTGGGACACCTGGCGGGGTCCTCCCTCAAGCCCTGGCAAGCCTATAGCTTTGGCTCTCGACCTCTCTGGGCTCCAAGATGTCCAAATGATCTGAGAGCCTGAGAGCAATAGCTGTCCCCAGATCCTCCTAGAGACGCCCAGGGTGTTTGCACGCCCACCAGAAGGACAGTTACAGGGGGTGTGGCTAAGCCAACTGCCACCCACAAATCTGAACGATCACCACTAACCACCACTCCAGGGTGAGAGGTTGGGCAAATGGTGTGCAGGCTGGAGGTGGAAAGACCAGACGTCCTGAACAGCATGTGGCCCATGGGTCCTTGGGCCTCTGCCACCCGAGGGCCGGGGAACGACCCCCATGGCCCACCCATTTTGGAGAAGGAATCCATGGCTCACTAGGTTTTCAATGGCTCATTTTTAAAGTTCTCTTTGAGAGATGTTCACTCCGTGGGTGGGCTGCTGGAGAGTTCCCCAGGAAAGCAGGACGTGCTGACAGACTCCATGCGCAGGGGTTGGGCTTTTGAGGGAATTCTGATGGAAGGTGTGGCTGTATCTGGCGGGCAGGCAGAAAGGGGCTCCTTGATGTAAAACCACTCCCGAGAGAGTGAAAGCCAGGTGGTACTCAGAGAGGAAGAAACCGAAGCAGTTGCTATCAAGGACAACTGAAGGTCACAGCAGCCCCCATGAGAGGGAGCTTTGGTGGGTCTCTGCCCCGCTGTCCAGAGAAACAGACAGATAGACAGACCCTCCTCTAAGATAAAGGACTGTGTGTCTGGGCCCTGGAGCTAGTTCCTGGTGCTCAGAATGAACGCTCTTAGCTGCTGCTATGGCTGTCTTGGGTCATTTTGAGGAAATCTATTGTCGCTGAGTGCCTCCCACAAAATTCTCTCCTCCTCCAGGGTTTTGGGTTGGAGCTGTACCTCTCGAAGTCACTTCTCTGCTGAATTGGGGCGTTGTTCAAAGATCCCTATTAGGAAAGCAGACGCTGATCCGATAAGTTTGGGGGTCTTCAAGAGAAGCTCTAAACATCTGAAGTTCTGTTCCACGACTAGCAAAAGGTGCCTGGAAGTTAAGCCAGCTCAGTCCAGAGCATCGGCCTGTGGCAGCAATTGGGAGCCTTTTGCCCAGGTTGAATTTGGGGGGCAACTTGTGTTCTCCGTGTCTCAAGTCTGTGGTGGCATGAGTCTGAATTTGACCTGGCATGTTAACTAGAAACAGCATGATGTATTTTCCAGTGCACGCACCCATCCCTACTCTTCAAAAAACGCAAGAGATGATATGGGGGGTGGGGTAAGCATGCAGCTGAGGCTGTGGCTGAGAAGTCTGAAGTCTAGTCCTGTTTTCTAGGGGCTAATCAGACCACACCCACCTGCAACGTGCACTTTCTGTCCCCTCACAGCTGCTGTAAAAAAAAGGGGGGGGGGACTCCTATCAACCAAGAGCTGATCTTGCGAATCCGTAATCCTCTGTGGCCAGCGAGATGACAGAAGGTGGTCAGCACCCCAATTTGTCTGAGGCTACCAAGCTGAGACCAGCAGAGGGGTCATATGACGAGCATCCGCTAACTAGTGTCCTCCCATCACATGCTCTAAGTTACACATTGGAAAGATTCCTTCGTCCCTTCCTTGAAATACAAGCTCCATCTCTTCTTCCTGCCCCCGAGAACCAGAGACAAGCTGACTGGCATGTAATGTGAGCTACACATCAGTCATGTGGCTGAGGCCTTCCCCCCCACCAAGGAATTCTCCCCTTAACCTGTTGTGCTCGTGGGCCTGAACTCTCATCAGAGCCCCCTGCCACGCTGGCCTTTCCGTCGTGTCACTAGTTCTAACCTCTTACGCATTGGACGATGCACCTCAGCTCAGCGTCACAACCCGAGACTCCACAGCTTCCCCTTGCAAGCTTGTGACAGTCACAACAGTTTGGTTGCACACATTCCCTCCTGGCAGACAACGGCGGCAGCTCTGCCCGTCGGGCTGTAGTCAGCGCGATGGGTCCCTAGAGTCGGGTGGCGTCACACGAGCGCGTGGTTTGGGCCCACGCTTTCTGCATACCTGCAGCCCACAGATTCCTTGGACTCAAAAATCTTGGTCGTCTACTCCAGAGGGGTCCCCTACTGTCTTAAGGGGGCCCTAAGAACATGGAGATTCACCTGAGCCCAGGACTGTGACAGTTGGAGTTCAGATCAAAACCTCTAGACTCGCAGTGTCTGAGTAGCCAACCAAGAATAGCTACGTCCAAGTATTAACTGGGGATGGCGTGGGCTCCCAGTCCTTTTGGGGTGTTTTTTATTGCACTTTTCAAGTCGGGGAGCATAACAAGCCTGTGGTTTTTCTGAACCTCTGTTAGGCTGTGATAGCAACCCAGGAAATCTCCTGGTGAGGCTTTGCAGACCCCGGCACGGAGTATCACGGAGGCAGGAAAGTTTCTGTCGTTTAGGCAGGGCCAGCACAACAATCTGGAGAAAATGTCCTAGTTAGGCTTTTGGTCCCAGGACAGTAGTGGAGCACAGTAACAGGCTTGGAAACAGGGGTCCCCTGCCCTGTGCACAAGTTACACAACTTTGCAGAGGTGATGAGCACAGCTAGTAGTCGAAAAGTTGAAACCAGAGAGATCTTTTATGCCCCTAAGCTTGTGTCTGGAATATAGTTTTTTTTTTCAAAACTGAAGTGAAAGATAATCGGTAGCTGATCAGTAGACTAATCACAGACGAAGCAGGAGAAGACAAGTTTGGTAAAATGATTCAGGATGCCTCTCGGTGGGGCATTGGTGCTTGTCCCTAGTGAGGGTCTGCTCTCATTTGACCAAACGAGGATGCATTCCTGGGCTGCTGCAGCCAAGCCAAACCCTGGGACACCAGGCTGTGTGTGACAACCAGAAGCTATCTCCCATGTTGTACCAAGGACCCAGCTCCCAGCTCCCAGGAATCCCTGAGCAGACCCTTGAGCATGGCCTCTGGGCTTTGCCAGTGGCAGGCTGGGCCAGAAGAGACTGGTCTGAAATCCAGCGCACACCCAGGAAAGGGGTCTGTGAGCTCAGATGGAGGTCCCATCTTGGACCACCAAGAACTTCACATGACTGGGTGTCATGTGAATCAAAGTTTATCTACAGCAAATGAGACCACAAACATCACCTCCAAAGCTGTGGCTCTCCAGAGCCATGGCGAACCAAGCTTATCTGGGCAGGAAAGCAGGCAGTGACTGTGTGCTGGGGGGAGGAGGGGTGAGAGTGAGGAGGGGAAGAGGAGGGACCAGTGACCAGGCCAGGGATAGCCCTGCACAGGCTTCTTGGTGGTACGCGAGGGAGGCTCCAGCTCCTCTTTGGTGGGAGAGCTCAGCGAGAGAACAAAGTTCACTTCTCTGTCAGTACAGCATGTACCCTCCTCAGGGAAACTCGAAGACCACCTGCTTTTAAAAGACAACTTTAGATTGTTCTCAGTTTCTCTGAATGCACTCCCTGGGGCGGATGTAGAGAAAGCGGGACCTCTGTTACCATGGCAACACCTGGCCAAGCAGGAGGACGGATTTATTTTGGCTCATAGTTTCAGTCGTTTCAGCCCATGGCCAGAGGGAGCTGCTGCCCAGAGAGTGAGAAGGGGAAACTGCTCCCCACATGGGGAGTCAGGAAGCAGCAAGAGTGACAGGGCCTCTCCTGCAATGGATCACTTGGTCAATCCAGGGCTCCTCAGCTACCCCTGTGAAGTTTAAACAGTGACTCCAACAAAGGATTAATCCATTGGTCAGGGCAGAGCCCCAGTCACTGTCCAATGACTGGATCTGTAGTTGGGGACTAAGGTTTCGACCCCTCAGCCTTTTGGGGGACACTTCACATCCAAACCACACAGGGTCAACCTTACCCTGCCAGCACCTGTAGCCGAGGATGGGGCGTGCCAGAGGCATAGATGCGAAACTGCTCTCTTCACTTCTACTCAGAATCTCCACGGGACCGTGCTGTTTGGGCACCTTGCATTTGTCCCAGTTACCTGTGGAGAGAAGTTGGGGAAGGACAACGGGCAGCGTGGGCCAGCGCTGACAGAGGAGATGCAGGGGCGGGGGCTCCTCTGAGTCTCCCAGTTCACGGCAGCCACGCCGCCCACCAGGCTTTCTTCTCCGACTCATTGATTTTTGCATAGGATAGCTGAGCACCAGGAATGTTCTGTCCTCCGTCACATAGGAAAAGAAGAGAGAGAGAGAGAGAGAGACGCCAGGGCCCAAGCCATCAGAGGAGACAGATGCGTAAAGCACAGCCATGCTCTCAAGAGGGCAGGCGACCCTGGGAAGTTTCTGCTTGGAGAATGATGCAGGTCTCACCAAGGAAGGGGGGGAGCGGGAGCTGGGGCTGAAAGCATGCAGACATTTGCTCCCCAGCAGTAGCCCCATGGCCAGTGTTGCAGAAAGTGGGACAGGCTGCGACATTTGCAAATTCTTTTTAAAGCAGGGTGCCTTCGGGCCAAGAAGGTTCTGTGCATTGGGTGATGCTGCAAAGACTTTTCAAGAGTAAAGACCTGTTGGGGGGAGACAGCGGGTAGCCACCCGGCCTCCTCCGCTTTACTGGACTGTCACTCAAGCAGGTTCCAGTGGATGTCCAGTGCTCAGGCTGAGAACAGGCTCACATCATCACAAGAAGGTAGGGGCACTGCAGGGAGACAGGCAACAGTCCTGAGAGACCTCTGTGATTGCCTCCTCAGACCCTCCATGAGTGGGTCTCCTCACTTCTGATTCTGGATCCTCCTTGGCCCAGAGCTGGACAAAGCTAGTCATTTGGAAAGATGGTTGAAAGGGGCATGAGGGGTAAACCTGGCAGAGATTCCTTGGGGTGCCTGGGATGGGGTGAGAGTTTGGGAGGTACCCAGACAGGTCTCCTGCCTCTGACAGTAGCAGAGATGTGTCCACAGTGGAGGGGACCAGGCTGCTGGTAAGAGCCGTCTCAGAACTGGGATGAAGGTCCCCCACTCTTCTGCTAAGTGCCCTGTGGCCTGGTGCTGAACCTCAGGTCCTTCCCCTCGGGACCATTGGCAGATGCCCCAACGGTCCTGGGAGCCTTGCGCCAGACTAGCAGAGGGTCTCGAGGGTGCGGTGTGCACCCTAGCCGCTATCATCAGAGATTTTCACGGGAGGGGAAGCCTCCCGGGCCCAGGCGCTGTCCCCTTTCCTCCCTAATTTGGTTGGATCTGTCCTGGGGACGGCAGGTGCTATTACGAGGAACCCAAAGTCTTCAGGGGTGCCACGTGGGTTTCGGAGTTCCATCTGGGGGTTGATAGCACCGAGGTCAGACCAGCAGTAGAAAGTGAGTGCTGGCCAGCATCCAGCCGCTCTTCTTGTGAGTGCATAGTGTGTGCGAGGGACCAGCTGCAGTGACGCGGGCCCAGCTATCTGTCTGTGATGACTGACCGAGCGCTTGTTCATTGACGGCTGGGCAGAACTGGTTTCCCACCTCCCTTCCAAAAGTGTGCCATGAGTGCCGCATTGTTGAGGGACACTGTGCCACTAGCCAGGGTCATGGTGGGGTGGGCGGGGCTACGAGGGCGTCAGAGATGAGAGGGAGTAACAAAAGTAACACTGCCCAGGCAGAGATAGCACCTGCCTGGGGTCCAGGCAGAAGGCCCAGAGAGGCCTGAAGGATAATCCATGTCCAGGGAGGAGCCCCAGGGTTCTGGAAACAGACCCTGAGGACCCCAAGAGGGAGCCAGCAGCTCCAAGGCCATTCTGCAGCGGGGTCCACCACATGGCCCTCCTGCCTCTGTGGATCTAATGAATTATCGAAGCACAGCCAGGCTCTGGGTTGAGCTCAGTGTGCAGGGGTGAAGGGCAGAGTGGGGTACAGCCCTTTCCTTTTCACGAGTCTCTAGAGACACAGGGTGTAACTGAACAGGGGAAGGTGAGATAAAGCAAAGCTATGCCATACACAGTGGGCACTTAGTAGGACTGCAACCTGGGTGGACTACAGAGACAGCAAGAGCCCAAAGACCCCTTTCAGAGCAGGACGCTGACCCAGGGCTTGGAAGGCCGGGGAGCAGCCAACGCACTGAGACGCCAGCTTCATACCCTGGACTTGGGCCTTCAGCTGCCCTCCACTGCACCTTCCTCCTTGTGGGTCAGAGGGCACTGTCCTCCCAAGGGTTAAGCAGGAGGCAAAGGGGAGCAGAGGGACACTGTCCCAATTCCCTTGTCCAAGAGGCTCGGGATCCCTCCCTGCCCACGTGACTCAGTGTTCCCACCCAGCTGCAGCAGAGGTGGGCCCTGAGTCACGTGAGCATTCACTCAGCAGTGTCTGCTGAAGGACTGGTGTGTACAAAAAGTACCTGCCAGACTTGTTTCTGGGACAAAAAGAATGAACGTGGGGTGGAATACTGGGCTTCTTGGTCCTGCAGACCTCCCAGAGCGGCATGGGGCCGGCCGGAGCTGCAGGGCCTCACCTTCCATCAGCCCCTCTCAAGAGAGGTCTTCGCCCTCTTGGACAAAATGCTCTGTTCTAATTCCTCTAGCACTTTGTGGTGCTCTATGCTGACTGTGTGTGTGATGGGGTGGATGCCCTCAACTCCTGAGAGCCTGCCCTGTGCCAACTGAGGCCAGACAGCCCGGGCTGCCTTCCTCCTGACCTGGGGGCTGTAAGCTGGTCCGGAAAGCAGCGGCACAACTGCCCATGTCCCTTGGGAAGCACCCACCCAGGCCCATGGCCCAGGGTGGTTCTGTGCTCTCTGCGGCTGTTGCGGCCTTCCGGGCGTGTCCACAAAGGGGCCATTGGCTGTCATTCCAAAGTCCAACAAAGGCCAATTGGAAGCCTAGCTAGACTGGCCTTTCCTTTCCTGAGCAGGTAGAGGGGAGGTTACTGGACTTTGGACTTTCCCCCATCCTTACTCTGCCCTAGGGAAGGAGTGGTGGTGTCATGAGCCACGTGTGCACTGGAGGGGATATCAAATGACAGAAATGGACTCAAGGAGTTGAAGGCCAGCTTAGAGTAGATGGAACCCAGTGGACGTGGCCTGTTCTTCACGGTTCCCACCTCCCACCAGGCTGGAGCCACCGACTTAGACCACACAATGGCTCAGGGATGGGGGAATAATAGTGATGATTCTTGCTGGGCCATCCTGTCCATCCCAGCTCACGGCAGAGAGACAGTGACTGACCTCCCCAGCCATCTGTCCACCCCTGTGCATAGCATGGAGATTGGGCCATGCCCGGCTGTAAGTCGTCCCATGTCACCTGAGCCTGTGGCTTTCAGGTCGGCCTTGCCCTGGTGGTGCGTTCGGCTCCACGTTGTGTGCTGACTCAGATGGGAGGACTGCGTACCTCTCTGTGCATGCAGACCACCCCACCTGCCCTGCACCACCATCACGGCAGGTAGGAAAGGCACTATTCCCACAGCAGAAAGATACGACCTGTGAATTTACGAGATGTGGAGCATGTGGACACATAGCTGTGTTGAAGCCAAAGTGAAACACCAGGCCTTCGTCCTTCTCCCACCCCTGAGAGGGGAAGTGAACCCGGGACCCTATGGAAGCTGGTGGACCAGTTAGCCTGACATGCGCAGTGGAGAAACAGCATGTCTACCTCAAAGTGGACAGCCAAGGCCATCCTCTGTCCTCCACGCACGTGCCATGGCGTGTATGCATACTCACACACACACAAGCATGCAGAGAACTTGGTGGACACACAATAACGAGTGCGATGTCCTTGCTGGGTGTAAAGAAGAGGATGCCCAACACTGCATGGTGACAGCCCTGGCGACCTGTCACCTGACCACCAGTGTATGTGACAAGGGGGAGAACTGTGCCCAGGACTTCTGCATAGTTCAGTCCCCACAGTTTGACAAGGTTCTCTTGAATTGTCATCGGCCCATTGGTTCAGACAGATCTGGACCTACGCCTTGCACTTCATCACTATGGTCCTCTGGGCACCCACTGGGCTGGACCCTGGACCTAGGCTCCATTCTGTTAGGCTCTCACATCCGACCAACTGTAACGGCTCTGCATATTCCCAGCTCTGCCTTCTGCAAGCTCTCTTTAATCACCTGCACAGGACAGACGGACGGACGGACAGACAGACAGACAGACAGACAGACAGACAGACAGACAGATAGATAGATAGATAGATAGATAGATAATGACAGATACATATATGCGGACATACATACATATGGACATAGATAAGGACATAGAAATATAGATGGTAGATATATAGATAGAGATAGAGATGACAGGATAGATGGTAGATAACAGATAAATGGAAAGATGATAGATGAATAATAGATGTAGGTAGATAGATGGATGGATGGATGGATGATACATGGGTAAATAGATTTGCTGGGTCATGTATAATGTATAATCAAAGAGTTACTATCAGTGTTATTAACTAGCTGGATTAAAGACCCTGCCCACCTTGGGTCCCTAGGGAGAGACAACGGAACCATGTGAAAAATTGCAACCACCAAAAATGTTGCTGGTGAATTTCTTGTTACTCAATAAATTCTGGCACCATGGAAAGATAAACGTGTCTATTTCTGGCATAGTGTGCTCATGTCATCCCAGGGGGTCCAAGGAGTCAAACCAGCAGCCCGAGTTCTATCACAGGGGCTCTCCGGGGCCAGGCCCAGGTCCTGGGTGTGGGTATTGGTGCCTTCCTCCAGCTTCCTGTGAGCGTCTTGGATCAGGACAAGAGAGAGCCTCAGGCAGCACTGGACAGAGCTGTGAGTCACCCAGGTGACTTTGCATTTTCTAGGAGCCACAGCAGAAAATAAAATAGAACTTGATTTTAGACATCAATTTTATTTAACCCAGTGTGTCCAAACTATCTCCCCCCACAGGAAGCATTCAGGTGTTAGGAGAGGTGTGGTCAGCAGAGAAGAGAAGGCCCACCCCTTCCTCGGCTTGCCTGAAGCCCTGTCTGAGGGGGCGGCCCACGAACTTGGACTGGAAGAGCTCAGACCCCACATGGGTTAAGTCCCCTCCACTCAGGGCTCTTGGAGCCTGTCACTGGCCAGCTGGAGGCAGTCATGGAGGGGAGGCTGCAGCCTCGAAGCCCAGCCCCAAGCTCTCCTCCCACCTACACAGCTCTTTGGGACTTCAGGCACGGAGCTCCCCGTGGGCGGGGACGCAGTGACAGGCGGCTGCTGTCCTTCCTCAGGAAGAGGCTGGCCACAGGCTGCGCATGCACAGAGCTGCCGCAGAACTGCTGGCCACCCACCTCCCCTCCGCTTGCTCACCTGCAGGTGGCCCAGGCTGTGGGAGTCAGGGTGGGAGGGCTTTGGTGATTTGACCATGGCCCCTCCCATTGCAGAGGCGGGGAAACCAAGGCAAGAGGGTGTGGAGGGCTCATAGGAACCATGAAGCTGGGTCGGGGTGTGTCCACCGCCTGAAGGCCCAAGCTACTGCCGAGGAATCCAAGGATGGCAGAGAGAAGAAATGGAAGGCAGGACTTGGCTCCCACAGAGCTCAGGGAGGTCAAAGGACAGGCAGTGAGAGCATGAACCAGGGCCCAGAGGGATAACTAGAGCCAAGTGGCTGATTAGAGAGGGAGGTGGCAGTGAAGTGTATCCTGGATGGGGAAGCTGCCCCCAGGGTGAGATGAGCGGCTGGCTTCCACCACCATCCAAATTACAGACCCCCAGGGACCCTTCTCCCGCCCCTAGTCCCCAGCCCACATATGAATGTGCACACATGCATGCCCCTGCCTGGCTCTGAAGTCCATCCACGAGGGATGCTGTGGGTACCCCAGCCTGGTTCCCATAGCAACATCTGGATGGCAGGGGAGGGGTGGGAGTAGAAGCAACACTGAGACTGGCTGGCAAAGAACAACAGCACCAGCACTGAGCAACTTGGCAAAGCAACCATGAGGTCAGCCTCAGACCGGGGCTGCACCCCCTCCCACCATGAACAGCTGGATCCCCACACCCTGGAGAGGCTAGCATCCTATGCCCATGGCCTCAGATCCAGGGCCTGGGTGAGTGACCAATCTCAGACATCCCCAGCTGACCTGGTGGAATCTTTCTAAATGGACCCTTCTGTGTGAGGAGCAGCCACGGTCAGCACGTTTGGCCCTCCCATGCAGTCTACAAGGTGTGCTGTCCATGAGGTGGGCTGTCCACAAGGTGTGTGTTGTCCATGAGGTGCACCATCCACGAGGCACACTGTCCACGAGATGTGCCATCCATAAGATGCACCGTCCACGAGATACACTGTCTACCAGGTGTCCCAAGAGGTGTGTCGTCATCCATGAGGTGCGCCGTCCACAAGGTACAACGTCCATGAGGTACACTGTCCATGAGGTGTGCTGTTTGAGGCTCATCATCCATGAGGCATCCCGTCTATGAGGTGTCCCGTCCACTAGGTGTCCCGTCCACGAGGCTCCTCCTCGGACCAGCATACCAGCCCCGCAGCAGCCACAGGAGCTGACGCCATCGTGGCCCTACTTACAGGTGAGGAAACGGAGGCACGGGGTGGTCACATAGGGAGGAAGAGGAGCGCCATAGCAAATATCCTCTCGTGGTTCTCTGGACCTCATCCCAGCCCTGGGGTGCTGCAGTTGTGTTATTCTGGGGTGCACTGTGGAGAGCCCTGGGCAGTCGCTAGCCCTAACTCACTGCCTCCCGAGGCTCTCAGCAGCCCCCTCGGCCCCAGGGCCAGCCACGGTGGCTGTGCTTGCTGGAGTCACCCTGGCCTTGCTCTACTTCCTTCGCCTGGTGGTACTTGTGGGGGCACTGAACCCCACTCCAACTGTGGCTGACGACACTGCTGCTTCCTGGGCCATCCAGGGAACCTGAGGAGCATTTGGAGTCCTGTGTGCCCGCCACAGGGGAGATGTGTGGAGAAGGGGGAGGGGGCGGGGTGGAGGAGGGCAATGGATACAGCAGGAGGATCAAGGGGGCAGCCAGAGGTTCCATGGACTGATGCACCACAGTCGAGAGGTGGGCCCTGTCAAGCCCCGCTGTAGGCTGTGATGCGCGCCTGGGCAGAAGTCGGTGGTCTCCAGGGGGAGGACCTGCAGAGTACTGGCAAAGGGGAAGAGATCAGTGGAGGATGGCATCACTGGGGGCAGCTGCTAGGGTACCAGGTGCCAGAGGGAGGCAAAGGGCAACACCACCAAAAGTTCTGGAGGCTCGGGAGCAAGAAAGCCCAGGGCCCAACAGCCTCAGCTGGCGCAGGTGATGGCCTGGTGGTCCTGCTCTGCTCTGGCGTGGGGAAGCCTGCCTCAGCTTAACTCCCTCCTGCCACATAGACTCCCGTCCTATCCCCCACCTGCTTCAGTCAGAATCCCTGAGCAGCACCTTTGAGGGCCGTGGGGCCAGTTCACAGATTCAGGGGCAGCAGCAGCTGTGAGGCTCCTTAGCGTCAGCAAGAGGCCAAGAGATGCAGGGGACTGTGTGGACCACCAGTCTCTTGCTCCATCCTAGAATCAGCATCCTGCTCTCAGAGGCCAGCCTGCTTATAGACTGCAGGGAGAAAGGTGACCCACCACCCCAAGCCCCCGGCCCCCAGCCAAGAGATTGGCAATAGGACCTCGTGAGACTCTGGGCAGGGGACCTTGATCTCCACCAATGTCCCCAGCTCCACCCCTCAAGGGCACTGCCCTTCTCATCCCTGTCACCCTGCGTGCTGCGAAGACTGGCATTTTCTGAAGCAACTGGACCAGGTGCCAGAGCCAAGCAGACAAGATAATTACAGGGATAACAGGGGCTAAAAATAGCCGCCATCACAGCCCTGCTCCTGCAGGGGAGACAACAGACCGCTGCCAGCCGGAGCACGGGCCTGGGGGTCCATGGGGAGGGCCCACCTGTGCACAGGGCTCAGTCCACTTCTAGGAGTTGTAGGCTGGGGGTAAGGGGTCTCGGGGTTAACCCAGGAATCTCTGTCCTGAGGGAATCTGTACCAAGTGCCAAGACAGAGGTGGCAGTCAGCATGCCCTTTGCACAACCCGGAGACCTGGTGGGGGCAGGAGACCCCATGGAGAAGCAAGCATGACAATGGGCCCTGGAGCGTGTCCGCAGTCTGAGGACAGCAGTCTCTCGTGTCTCCCTGAGGCATCCAGAAACTCAGGGTCCTGGGAAATCCCCTGAGCAGTCCTTGCAGGACTCCTCTGTTCCTAATTTGGGTACCCTCTAGGCAAGGAAGTCACCCCCTCCTCCAGAGACTGCTGTCTTTAGAGATGTTTGCTAAGCCAGACTTGGTTCCCTTTGGTGATCTAATGCTCTGCTGGGGCCTGGGGCCCAGGATGGGCATAGGGAGGAGGCAGGAATAGAGACCAGCTGCAGGGCAGACACACCCATCTGCCCACCTAGACTGTGCCCCTCGAAAGATGGCCGGTCAGGACAAAGGCATGCCGGAGAGAGGGGAGACAGTGTGGAGAGAGGGGCAGGCCCCTGCGGGACAAGCCCCCTGGGGGATGTGGGCAGCACCTATGTAACCATGGCAGCTCTGCTGTCAGGGATTTTTGGAAGGACAGAGGGTCTGGCAGGATGGGAGGGAGCAGAAACAGAGATGGGAGAAAAGATGCAGCCAGAGAAACCGAAGGCGAAGAGAGGGAGCCAGGGATGGAGTCGGACAGAGAGTGAAGCAGAGATGGGAGACTGGGAAACAGGGACACACAGGGGCTGAGGAGGGAGGAAGAATGAACACAGGACCGTGGAGGTCTGGGGTTCTCACAATGATGGTGGAAACAGGATGGGGAGAGACTTGTAGCTCTGGGACGCTGGCTGGGTCTTGGGGCAGGGGGGCTGCCACCTAGAGGTATGGATCAAGTCTCTTAGGCCAGGAGAACAGTGGCAGCCCAAGAACCAAAGAGCACCCCGCGTGACTGAAGGCAGATGCCAGGGGACAGCAGGGGTGTGGCAGGGTTCGTGGGAGGTATGGAAGGACAAGGGGCCTGGGAAATGGGCAGTTTCAAGTTCAGGGCCCAAGCCTGCCATGCTGATGGGATGGTCCCAGATCCCATGTCAGGAGCTAGCTGAGATGGCACCACAGTGTAAGGATAGCAGTGAGGACCTCCCACCCCCCAGGGAGGGGGAGAGTCCCCGCACCTGGGGCCCCAGGCTGGGGAGGGCCCCAACAAGCAACCCCCGGTGAGCAGAATGCAGCCTCAGCTCAGTCAAGGATGCCCCTCTTTCAGCCCCATGAGCACCATCCCAATCTTGGGGCTTCTCCTCTCTTGAAGCCCCAGGTGAGGGGGCTCCACCCTGTGTGTCTGGGGGTTCTGATTGATCATAGGTGTAATTCTTTTCTGGCCTAAGTACTCAATGCTGGTGCATCCGCAGATGGCTGCCGTTTACTGTGCAAGCAAGATATGGTGTCACCTGCCTTGGTACTTGCCCTCAAAGTAGAGAAACTCAGGTCCAAGTTTTGCTTCAGAAGAGTAACTCGGGGCAAGGCTCTGCCTGAAGCTGCTGGTCTATAGGACACTGAAGACCAGCCTGCTGTCCCCTATGGCAGAGATGCCCAGGGCATCTGTGGTTGTGGAGAGGCAGGCGAGCTCAGCAGGGCAGAGCTGTGCAGGGCGGGCACCTGGTTAGAGCAAGCTTTGCTGTGAAGATAGGTTCCTGGGAGGTACTGGGCATCCAGCATGGCCACTTGGCTTCTGCACATGTCCAGGCCAGCTGCCCCCTGTCCTTCTTGGGAGGTGGCCAGGGTCAGCAGTCATTCTGGAGTAGGCAAGAGTAGGCAGGGAGAGGCTACTGTTTTGGCTATAGGGGGTAGGAGCATACTGTGGGGTGGGGACTGGGGAAGGACAGTGTTGCAGTCCACCTGCATGGTTGCTAATAAATGACCACCAAACGGCTTAAGGGAACAAGGGGTTTATTTCCTTATGACAGTCCAGTTACAGTTCATAGTTCAGCTTGACGGGAGAGCATGCATCAATACCACATAACGACTGAGAGAGGGACAATCCTTACTGGCCAGACCAGCCAAAACAATTCATTTCTCTCTCAGCATCCCTCTTTTCCAAATGGCCCACCAAACTCTGCAGAATGGTGTTGGTAATCCACAAAGTCAAAATCTTCAAACATTTGAAACTTTGTCCAGCAAAACCATTCAAAGCTACAAAATCCACACGGTCAGATATATCAGCAATACCCCACTTCCAAGGTACCAAATTCTGTTGCAGTTTGCCCGCATGGTTGCTGATAAATGACCGCCAAACAGCTTAAGGGAACAAGGAGTTTATTGTCTCTTACGATTATCTGCTTGACAGGAGAGCTCACGCCAATACCAAAGCCAAGGGAACTGGCCACACCATCTCTACATAATGGCGAGAGAGGGATGATCTTTACTTGGCAGACCAGCATGTCTGGCCAAGCGTACAAAAGGATTCCAACTTCCTCAACAGACTCTCAGTATTTTATTCATCTGTTCAGGGCCTAGTCCCACCCACCATAGGCTGGGCCTTCCCCAGCAGCTAGACAATCTCCTACAAGTTTGCTCTGGGCCTAACCCAACCATTAATTCTCCACAAATATGCCCAGAGCTCAAACCCTCAACTGTCAAGTTGACACTTGTGCTTAACTATGACAGACAGATATTAAGAGGCCATTTGGTCACCTGGAAGTTCCTGCCTGTCTTGAGTCTCAGTTTCCATCCATACCAGGCGTGGCCATTATAGCTCTGAGTTTCCACCCCCAGAAAAGAATGGGGGCTGCTGGGCAGAGGACCCTGTCCTGCACCCACTGCCTCCATATCTGGGATCCAAGTGGGTGCCTGGCCTTCTTCCCAGAGGAAGCGGGCTAATGTATGCCACCCTGTGCCTGCAAAACTAGGGCACAAGCTGAGCGCTCCTACAGGCGTGGGAGAACCCAGCCCCTTGGGAGGAGCTGAGGACAGACCGGAAGCGAGGAGGCAGTTGAGTCTCTCTGGAGACCTATCCTGTAGGAATGAGAGGGGTCAATGGGTGGCGTGTCAGAGGTAGCAAAAGGGTAGTGGGCCAGAAAGAAGCAGGGATGAGTAGCTCTTGGGGGGCCTCTAAGGGTAACTGAGGTCAGTGGTGCAGGAGGCAAGTTGTTTTCCATGGACCCATGCCTTTGTCCCACCAGTTCTCCATCAGCGCAGCTATTGCAAACGCAGTGCCTACTTCTTGCTCTGCCCAACACAGGAAGGAAGCCTGGTGTATAAGGAGCAGCATGGGGCGCTGAGCTCAGGAGGGGTCCTGGGCCATGCAGGGCAGTGGGGGGAACCCACTGTGGGAGGGAATGTGGGGGAGCTGGTCACAGGGATCCTCACCAAAGGAAGCCTGTGAGTACCAGCAATAGATACTTGTCGGAGAGAAAGGTTCCCCAGTCACCTTGAGGGTGACTGACAGCCCAGATTCCCCCTGCCTCGTCTCCTGCTGTCAGCTTTCTGGGAGGCAGAGCCCAAGACCTCGACAGCTCACCAAAAGAGAGGTCCCAAGCCTAGGCTGGGAGTCCAGTTGGCTCCTTGGGGCGCTTTGGACCACTGGCCATGAGCAGCTACCCTGGGACCAGGGTACCCACCATACCCCTGATGGCAGGTGGAAGCAGGTCAGATTTCAACAAGTCCTCCAGGGCAGGCCCGAAAGTCTGGTGCCTGTGAACCTGTTCTGG
This sequence comes from Typhlomys cinereus, assembly GCA_023101885.1. Classification (NCBI taxonomy): domain Eukaryota; kingdom Metazoa; phylum Chordata; class Mammalia; order Rodentia; family Platacanthomyidae; genus Typhlomys; species Typhlomys cinereus. The sequence continues at coordinate 2,773,208 of JALPQD010000193.1, forward strand.
GTCCTGATTGAGAGCAGGACAGGGACATGGTGGCTTCTGCAGGTGCCATCTCCCGTCCTGTGGCTTGCTGCCCCTGTTCAATAGCAGAAACTCCAATCTTGATCCCACGGAGCAGGGAGGAGGAGAAGGGAGATTTAGATGGGTCCACAAGCCCAGGTCTAGCTAGTGCTGGCTGTCCTCTTCCTTAGCAAATCTTTCAGTTCTAAACCAAGTCCCGGGCAGTGCGGAAGCTGGTCTTGACAACTAGGTAGAAGCTACACGTGTCACCTCTGGGGGCACCGAACAGGAGCTACTATCTGCTGACTACAGAAACAGGTATGGAGATAGGTCCATAGTCATCCTGGGTGCCTGGATGACTTGTGACAGGGCCTCCCACCACAATGGACAGCGCATGTCTGTGCGTGGCTAGTCAGTGTGGCTGACAACCCTCCATTGTCCAGTGGCTGCCCCCGGTGCCCATCCCAGGGGCTGAAGTGCTAATTTAGGGAGGGGCTCAGGGCGAAGAAGTTCAGTGAGGTGTCTAGATACTCTCTGCTCTGCTTGGAAGGACCCACAGAGGGCATCCGCCATCGGACTGCCTTGGAAGATGGTGCAGTTTGCCTGCATTTGATAAATGACTATCAAACAGCTTAATGGAACACAAGGGGTTTATTTCCTCTTATGATTACTGGTTATAGTTCTTAATCCAGCTTGACGGGAGAGCATGCACCAACACTAGGGCCCAGGGAACTGGCCACAACATTACCACATAGCGATTGAGAGAGGGACAATCATTACTTGCCAGACCAGCATGTCTAGCCAAGTATACAAAAGGATTCCAACTCTCTCAACCAGCTCTCCGTGATTTACTCCAGGGCCTAGTCCCACACGCCATGGGCTGGGCCTTCCCCATCAGCTAGACAATCTCCTGCAGGTTTGCTCTGGGCCTAACTCAACTATTAATTCTCTACAAATGTGCCCAGAGCTCAAACCCTCAACTGTCAAGTTGACACCTATGACAGAAGGACACAGAGATGGAGGATGCTTGTCTGATGCCTTTGTAGCCCCTGCTTCCTGTTGCCTCCCACATCTCTACTGCTCTGGGTGTCCTGAGCCTTGCAGAGCCCAAGGAAGGGTTGGTATGTGGCTTCCACCCCCAGGCCCTTCCCGTGGAGCCATGCGGCTTGTCTCTCTGCCCCGGACTCACTCGTTTTTGTGCGTGTTTGTTTTAGCAGTAGCATCAATTGAACCAGGGCTTCGTGTGTGCTAAGCAAGACCGCTGCCACTGAGCTACATCCTTGGCCTTGGGTGCTTCTTTGAAGAAAAGGCGACACACTGACCCTGGCCGCCTTTGGCCCTGAACAAACTCCTCCGCCTGGGGCCTTAGCTCCTTCTCCACTTCCTCTCCCACCCCCAGGCTACTTGGGCCTCCCTGTCTTCCCCCACCTTGTCTCCAGGGACTCCACTCACATATCTGTAGACACCCAGCCTATACCAGTTCCAAAGAGCCATTAACCCTGAGAGAGGAGCACCCAACCCAAGCTGTCTCAGGGGTGGTCTGCACCCGGAAGAGCAAGATAAAGGTCTTCCAGACCTTGGGCTTCTTGCCCCATGACGAAGGACAGGAAAGGGCAGAGGTCAAGCGTAGGCTGCAGGAGGCCTGGAATGTCCTGCCTTGCCCAGGACAGCCCCCAACTGTTTCTCGCCTGGAACCTCAACCCAGAAAGAAAGGGCTCATCCTTTCCATGCCCACAGGCAGAGGCCGTTGTTTGAACCTCCCCTCAGCTGGGACTATCCTGTCAGCAGTGCCGCTTCACTGAGACCACCCACCCAGGCCTCTTGCTTTCTCCCAGCTTCATGGGGCATCTCAGGCCCCAGGGGAAATGCCCCTGAGGGATGTGCAGGTGAACCTCCACTGAATTCCGGGGGCGACAGCAAGCCATGTTCTGAACACTGTGGTCCACTCTGCCTTCTGTTCCTGCGTGGGCTCCTGAGAAAGTCCATGGTCCGGTGTGTGAGCTGGTGCCCACCAGACCAGAGGCTTCCTGCCCAATTACATCTGCAGAATGGGTCCAAGGGTTTTTAGAGTCCCTGGCCCAAGCCCAGCTCGGCTCCCAGCCTAAGGCAAGCACAACTCTCTCGGCCTCAGTTTCCTTGTTCCACCTCAGGGAGAGAAGACCAAGTGACCCGTGATACCCACCTGCCCTGTGCCACGCCCTGCATGCTCTCCTTCGCCTGTTTCCTTGGGAACAGAAACTCAGAACCGCATCTTGTTGGTTGTGCTGGAGAGCCTGTCAATCACGGTGGCAACTTATTAAAAGGAAAGCCTCGTCTGGTTCCAGGTTTGCAAGAGCAGTAATGTGGGAGCAGGAGGAAGCGGCCTCTGTGGCGGCTCCGCCTCCGCCTCTGCCACTCTGCTCTGCAGTTGCGGGGTTTACAAGAAGCAGAGGGGGGAAAGGGCAGCGGCAGGCGGCCTTTCATCGGCTGGTGGACTCGGGGCCCTGCTCCGAGAGAGCGATGGCACTTCCTGGTGGCGGTTGGCTCCCTCCGCTCCATCTGTGACCTCCCCCTAGGGCCTCCGCTCTGGACTGGCAGGCGCCACCCTCCCCTGGGCAGGTGCTGTGAGGGCCGAGCTGCCACCAGGCATGAGCAGGTGTCGCTCTTCCCGGGGCTGGGCTGGGCGGGGCGGATGCCATTCTCGGGCATCCTCGCTACCCTGTCCCGGGCTCCAGAAAGCCCAGCAACTTCAGCAGAGTGGACAGCAGGTCACCACTTGTCCATGACCATGACAGTAGCACTGTCCCCTGGGTCAGGGCACCATCCTCTCACTCAAACACACCCTAATGCCATGGTGCTCAGAAGGCATCTTGGAGGTCCAGTGAAAGCCCAGAAACAGGTCTTCGGGAAGGCCACCTGGGGTCGTGTAAAGAGGCCTGATTCAGCTTGCTGGAAAGCTGGCAAGCAGGGCTGAAGTCGTACTGGTGATTTGCCTGTGGACACCAGCTTGAGTTTCAGCTGCCCATGGACTTGCACCAACATAGCACTGCCCGGCAGCTGGTGGTTCTCTCCCTGCCCGTTCCAGCTGACCTCACTTCTCACTGGGCAGATACGGGGTCTCCGCCACTGCCTCCCCTTCCCCTTAGTAACCTGGCCCTGTCCACAAAAGTAAGACCCTACTGCCCATGGCTCATTTCCATGTTCATGAGCCCACATAGGGAAAGAGAAGACAGTTTCCCCTATTTTTCAGGTAAGGGAAATGAACCCCAAAGAGATGTTCACCATCCTGAAACCTGAACAGAGGTCCTGCCCCTGGCGTTTCAGACTGAATGGGCTGGGTGTGCAGGAGAGATCTCTTGTACATCCACTACATACCCTGCACCCCAGCAGAGGGATTATGGGGCCTGTCCCCAGCTTGGTGTCAGCAACTCCCACCTGAGACCTGTGGCCACAAGGCTGACCTCTAAGGACCTTCTAAGCTAAGGACACAGGATTCTGGCTAAGGCTTCTCTGGGGTCATCAGTGCTCCAGGCCTCTGAGCCACTCCTCCCTCACCCCTCCCCCTGTACCAATGGTTCCAATAACCCCCCCCCCGCAACCTCTCTCTAGCTCAGCCCATATCTGAGAAATAGCACAAACACTCCAAGAAGTTTCAGCATTTTATTAACAAACTCATATATGTATTAAAAAAAAATCTGTCTCCGAGGTATGATGGCATGGTGCGTGGGCTGGCTGCATATTCAAGGCCTGGCTGGAGACCACACACACTTGCGGGCACCAGGGTCTCCCCAGGCCCCAGGTCCTCCCTACAGCCTGTCAACCAATGTGGCTTATGGGCAAAAATAAATCGGTGGGAGCAGGAGGGACATAGGTAGAGGGTCTGACACATCCAACAGACCATGAGCAGAACTGACCCCCAAATCTGGAGCCCAAATGAGCAAGGCAGGCGGAGGAAGCCCAGTCAGCTGTCAGCACTGAAGGGTTGGTGCTGGAACAGTAATGGGGTTCAGCTGGACAACAGCAGGCCAGGGGAGGGCAGTGCCAGGAGCAGCCGGGAGAAAGGCCTGGGGTCTGCTGGGCCAGGCTTGGGCAGAGGCAGGGCGCAGCAAGGGGGGGCTGAGCAGCCCCTCAGCCTCACGGCTCCTGCCAAGCTCCGGCAGGGTGGGAGGCTGCGCAGCGAGCTGGGTTTCCTGCTGGGCCAGCAGTACGGACCCTGCTCAAGCTGCAGCAGCTCAGAGTGGGCAGCTAGTGGCCCGCAGAGTGGGCACAACATTAGACCCGGGCCTCACGCTGGCCCGTCTTCACCTCCAGCTCTCAGACTGAGCTGAAGTCCTGCCCCCTGCCAGGCGCCTCTGCTCGGGGCCGTCTTCTCCGCTTCTTGGCTGTCTCGGGACTTCCGCACCAGCAGCTTTGAGAGAGGCAGGGATGGTGCTGGTGCCGGGGCTGGGCATGGCAGACTTCTTGGCAGCTTGAGACCTGAGGAAGAAGGAAGCAGGACAGTCAACGACAGGGGCCAGTTACGCTCACCCTAAGGTCAGTCAGTGACGTGATAGGTCGGGGATGGGCAGAGCGTCACACTGTTCCCAGCTGGCATCCCCGGGACGTGTAGGAGCCAGCTCAGAAGGCTGGGGAGTGGCCAGGGCTTTGAGGTCTGGCTAGGGCAGTGTGTAAAGGAGGGTCTGGGGTGCGGGGATGAGACTTCCTTACCTGGTGTCGTTCTCCTGGCTCTGAAGGTGCCGAGTGCTGCCTCCGTCAGCTTCGAGGACTCGGCCCTCTAAGACCCTCCACCTGCTGCGGCTGAGTCACAGAGCTGAGCTCCACTCGGTCCCACACTGCGTGAATCACTGTGACAGGGAGAGAAAGCACAAGGTCCCTGTGAGTTGGCTCAGCAAACTCCCCAGCACTGGCCCACCCTGGCCCTCCTCTTCGCTCCTGGAGTGCTGGTGCCCACCACGATGCCACCTCCATGCCACCCCTGCTCTGTCCCTGCAGTGACCCTGCCTGGAAAGCCTCAGAGACTCCCTGGCAAATCTGGTTCTGTCTCCCCACGCTAAGGATCACGGGCCAGGGCTCACCTGGGGGGCCAGGAGGTGCCGGGACATCAGGTCGGCTGCTGCGGCTTCAGCTCACCCCTGGGGTAGGGGAGCCATGCTGCCCGAGGCTGGCCAGCTGCTCTGGGAAGCAGCGAGGGTGCCAGCCAGCTCTACTGCGTCTGCAGGAGTGGGCCACATCTCCAGAAGTTGAGGTTCTGCCTTAGTTTCTGCCCTAGGGTGCCCCGCAAGCTGGCTGCCTACTGTTGTTCTCTGCCTTCTGAACATTTGGTGCCCTGAGGGCCAAAGGGCCCAAGTGTTGGGGTGTTCTGCGATGGTCTGAGAGTGTGGAGGGTAAGGCTGTCAGCCAGGTGGGGCCAGAGCCAGGGATCACGGGTGAGGGATGGGTGGAAGGAGACCTGAAGGAGAGGGGCTTTTTTGATGTTCGGGCTGTGGGGTGTGTCTTTGTGGCGAGTGTCTGCAAAGTCAGGCCAGAGGGCGAGTGGGTGCCCAGTGGAACAAGGCACTCCCTTGTGGGAGTCAGCCCCAGCTCAAGTCCTAGTTGGCAAAGGCCACAGGTTGGGCGTGGCGGGCAGGCTGGGGATCATCAGCTGCCCTTTCTATTCAGGCTGGGTCCGCTCACTGGCCACAGACTCGCTGGTGAGGGCAGGCGTGAGGGCTTCGTTCTCATCCTCGGCAGGCACTGGGGTGCCCTCAGGCTCGGTCGCCTGCTCCAGGTCGTCCTGCACCTCCATGCCCCTCTGGATGAGCTGCTCCAGGGTCTTGGGCAGTGGGTGGCGCAGAAAGCGCTTGAGCTTGGGCTGCAGGGTGCCCACCACGTACTGGATGATCTCCTCTTCCTCGGCGTCCACGTACAGGGTCTGGTACAGGTCCCGCTTGCGCCACAGGAACTGGTCCAGCGGCTCGCCCTGCTTCTGCGGCAGGTCCAGCTCACGCTGGATGGCCTCCCGGGACAGCGTGCCCTCGCTGTACTGCAGAAACTCCTTCTTGAACTCCACCCAGTTCTTCACCGAGCCCTGCTTGAACTCCCACCACTTCTTGGCCGGTCCATTCATGTGGTTCTGGATCTGTGACAGCCAGTACTCTTCAGAGCCTCCCACTTGTCGCAGGTATTCTTCCAGGTGGCTCAAGAACTCCCGAGGGTCCTCGAAGATCTGCGTGTCCACACCAGGGCTAGGTTGCCCATCTTCACCCGGCACCCATGGCTGGTACTGCTGGGCCTCTGCTAACTCCTGTCCCGGCAGCTCACCCGCAGCAGGCGGTGGGGTGATGGCGTAAGGGCTGACGGTGTAGTCGTAGCCACCAGCCTCCTGACAGCAGCTCTCAGGACCCCCCACACCTACAGAAACGGTGTGGCGGGTGGGCTCATTGCCCACTGGGTACTTGCCACCCATGGACTCCAGGCGGTCTGCCCACCTCTCTAGGCGGTAGAAGACCTCCCTCCACACATGCATCTCCCGCTTGACCCAGCGCTCTAGGTTAGCGATGGTCTCCTGGCAGCGGCACAGACAGGCCTTGATTGACTTCTTCCAGCGCTGCGAGTCGCTGGTGGGCACGTAGCCATCCAGGTTGTTCTCCAGCTTGCCCACCGACCTGTGCAGCCCTTTCAGTTCCCGCTCCACCTGCTTGGACACTTCGGTCAGCAAGTGCCGGTGGGTCCGCCGCACGTGCTCCAGCATCTCGGCGCGGCACTTACCGATCTGCAGGATCACGTTGGGTTTGGCGGCCGGCCCGCCCCGCGACGCGGGGTAGGCATGCAGACCGCCGGTGGTCATATGGTCCAGCTCCATCTGCGCGCAAGTGCTGGCTGCGGACAGACTGCGAACTCCTCTGGGCCAGGCACTGGGGCCACGGGGGCGGCGGCGGCGGCGGCGGCGGGAGCGGGACGGCGACGGCTAGGGACCTGGACGCGGCAGGTGTGGCAGGCAGGCGCGCCGCTAGCGGGGATGGTGCGGCAAGGAGGCTGAGGCTGCGGGAGGACTCGGCGCCCAAGCTCTGCCTCGGAGCCGCTGCCGCCGGCTCTTTATGCTGCTCGGGTCCGTGGGTGGCTGCTCGCCGAGCCCCAGCTCCCATTGGCTGAGCCGCAGGCTCCGCGCCAGCGTCCCCGCCCGCGCCCCCTCCCGCCGCAGGCCCCGCCTCCCCCGCGCCCACTCGCGCCTGTCGGGCGGGTGCCAGAGAGGACCCGCCCCCTGCACAGCCGGCTGGCACAGGGTGACTAATCCTCTCTCTTGTGCGCCTCCCACCAGAGATGCTGGGACGGAAGGGACCGTGAGGGACCAGAGAGCCTCTCGCCCCCTACTTAGCCCTAGGCTGTAAGGTCGTGCCAAAGACAACACTCTTAAGTGTCCTGATCTCTCTTCTAAAGAGGGGGGTGAGCTGGGCTCTGCCCCTCTCCATCCTCAATGCCCCACCCTGGCCACTGCCCAGCCTGGCTATTCAGGATGCAGGCTCAAGAGCCTGACTGGACCCTTTATCCTGAGCTGCCTGTTGTTGGTACAGTGCGCGCGCGCGCGCGCGCACACACACACACACACACACACACACACACACACACACACACACAAGCTCCTGCCTACCCCTGTCCCAAGAGTAAGTCCAGGTTCTGGCCTGTCCCTCCATGGGGAGGGACGCAAGCCAGGGAAACCTGGTCATGGGCCCTGACACCAGTGTGGCTGTGTTGTTTGTAGGACTGTTGCCTGCTTGTCCGTGACCCAGCAAGACTGCAGTGTCCGCACACAGGTCACATGGCAGGTCTGAGACTTCACTGGAACTGATAGATGCTACTTGGGCCAAGGGGCAAGGCTGAGGAGATGAGGGCCCCCCACTAGGTACCCCCCTCCCATCCCAGCGCAGTCAGCTCTGGACTAGAAGCTCCAAGACTTCTTAGAGGTTGGAACAGGGAGGAAAAGAGAAAGGGAGGGGAAAGAGAAAAGGAGGAGGGAGAAGGGGAGCTGGCAGAGGGAAGCAAGGTACCATATATGGAATGGGGCTCCGGAAGCTGAGATTCCCTCCGGAGGGAGGCCCCTTCCGCTTCCCTGGCAACAGCTCTGTGGCGCAGTGGGGGAGGGTGACTTTCCTGACTGGCTCTAAGCTGGTTGCAGGTCTGGACCTCCCCTCCTGCGATGTACCTGGAACAGGTGATACACCGCGGCCCACAGCAGAGGCCCGATCTCCCTCTGTCGGTTCCCTCTCCCTCGCTCAGACATACACACCACACAGTCATAGCTCCTAACACTTAGCCCACTCCCACCCCTACACACAGTTATGCCCCCACAGCCCTCCACACACACACTCATGGCCCCCACTCTCAGGCCTCCACACACACTTATGCCCCCCATTCCTACTCTTGTACACACAGTCATGCCCCCCACTCACAGCCCTCCACACACACAGTCATGCCCCCCACTCACGGCCCTCCACACACACAGTCATGCCCCCCACTCACAGCTCTCCATGAACACTCGCGACCAAGCTTCCCCCACCCCACTCTGTCTTGTTCACAGATGCTGAAGCCCCACCCCTGTGCTCGGGCAGTGGCCCTCCCTTGCCCTTGGGAAGCCTTGGAGAGCCCCACTGAGAGCCAACCTTCTCCCTCCTGGAGCTCCCGCCAGGAGGGGAATGTCTTTTTGAGGGGGGGAAAAACCTCCCCCAAAATGGCTCTCCTGGCATTTCTAATTAAGGGCGAGTGGGCGGACACAGAAGGGAGGCGGAGGGGCACCACGGCGGCAGGGAGGGGAGAGCTGAGCAGAGAAACTGCTAGAACAGGGACCAGCTGGAATCTTCCCACAGAGGAATCCCAGGACTAGGATGTCTGAGACTGAGGTGTCCAGGCACCAGGGCAGCTAGGGGCGGGTAGATGAGCCAGCTGGTTGCTGCCCCACTTGTGCGCCCATGAGTGTGCTGGGGACCAGAGCCAGCCCCCCTCCGCCCCCGTATTTACAGCCCTGGCACGTGAGGAGTGTGCAGTGACCTGCGGACAGGTCCCTGGAGTGGGAGCTGGGCGGAGCAGGTCGAGGTGGCTGTAGGGCAGCCGCTCTGAAGCCCAGGGGCCAGCCACTCACCTTGGTACATGATGGAGAGAGTCATGGAAGAGAAGTCACGACTCTCTGGCTACTCCCTCCCCAGCCTGCTAAAGGATAGGACCAAAGCGGCCCCATGCGCAGTCCTGGAGGGAGCCCTGCCCTGAGCAGCACCGTGAAGGGGGAGATGTTGGGAGCCAGGGCACAGAGAGCCCCGCCCTCTTCTGCAGGGTCTGCGGAAGCTGTGAACACAAGGGCCCGGTGACAGGTGACAGGCGAAAGCCGCTGCTGCTCTGGGAACACTTAATCGCTGCCCAATTATCGCCCCAGAAGCCCTCAGCAAACCCCCGCACTGAAGCCTGGGGCTCCATTCTTCCGCCTCTGGAGAAGAGGCCCGGCTCCTGGCTCCAAGGAGGAGGTGGGGGGAGAAGGGAGAGGGTCCGGCGTGCTTCTTCTAACTGGGCACAGCGGGGGGAGAGGGATACTACTTTACTTCAGCTCCTCCGCAGCCTGGCTCTAGAGAGTTCTAGCTGTGGGTGGCACCCCAGCCCCTGTGCTGTCTGGGATGGTAGTTGGGAAGCACCTGGGGCTAGACCTGTGCAGGGAGACCGCCTGTCTCAGAGCCAAGGGCTTACACGCCCAGCTTGCGATTGTGATGCCTAGGTCTACCTTTCACCTCCTAGCCTGCCCGCCCCGGAGCCTGGAGCTCCCCTCTGATCCCCCCTCCCTGTGTGCACACACAGTCTGAGGCTTCTTGGAAGGGCTCATGCCTGCCTGGGGTCCCTATACCTAGACTCCTGGAGGTATGTGCAGCTCCGGACCATCCTGTCCCCTGAGTCTTCCCCCCCCATGACACCCTCCTGTACCCTGTTCCTCACAAGGAAACCCCCAAGCTCCTCCCATCCCACCACCCACCCAGTCTGTCCCTGGTGATCCCCTGGGCTAGGTGGTTAGCACCACCCAGCAGCAAGGGCAGGGGCACGCACAAGGGCACGGACATGTGCTCACTGTGTTCATGCGTGCACATGCATGCACCGTTACATGTGCTTGTTGTCACGATGGCTCCTGCCGCCCCTGCGACCTGGGCTATGGAGCTCTATTCTCACCTAGCTGGAAGCCAGGGCAGCAGGAGAGGACATGGCTGGCAGCTGGTGGACCTGCTGCTCTGCCTGCTCCGGCTCCTACTGTCGTCTTGCAGGGTGGTGGAGGTGGAGAGACACAGGACAGTTTGTACTTCCTGGTCTGTATAAACTCCAGGATTCCTTGCCCAGCTCCCAGGCCCAGTGCCTTCATCAGATTTAATCACCTCCTTTGCACAGATGTTCTCAGCTGCCCTGACCCAGATGTCCCAGCCGCCAGACCCACTGACCTTGGCCAACAGCATGCTCCCAGTCACCCCCGCCCCATGCCGGGACTCTACATGAAGCATGGCTCCCTGGTGGCCAGCCCCAGGTCTGGCTGAATCCAGGAGCCCAAAGAGAACAGGAATTTGTTACAGTCTCAGGGAAGAGGCCCCACCCTTCACAACCCCTTCTAATCACCTGACACTCTTCCCCAATACTGTTGAGGCCACCGCTGGGACCTGGGGGAAGGTTGCTGGAGCCTCTCCCAGATGTCACGTGGGATAGAGAGGAGCAGGGAGACCTAAGTTCATGCCTCAGGACCAGGCCCTGAGGCTTCCTAGACCCACGGCCTCCAAAAGCTGTGACAGCCGGGGCTCATGGACATGTGGGTGAGCTGCCAGCAGAAGGAAGGACGCCTGGCACTTCTGTCCATCTCTGTCAGCCGAGAGCCTCCGGCCTCCCACTGCCAGTGTCTGGACAGAAACATGGTTGGTTGGGTAACGAGGGTCCCTGAATCCCCCTCATTCAGGCAGGGGGACAAATTGTGGTGAAGCTGAGCCTGGAGGAAACCAAAGTTGGGGAGCACAGAGTGGGAATGGTGGGGAAGCAGAGAAAGATGAAGAAGCCAGGATGCGGCAGACCTTCATTCCCACAGATGCCTCCTTGGTTTCCCCAGGGTATTGAACGTAAGCTGGTCAGTGACAGATGGGCTGGGGTATGTGCAGAAGACAGAAGCCAGGGCCTGAGACCACGAGAGACAGGGCCTCTGGATGTAGCCAGGGCTCAGAGCTCCCTCCACTCCTCAGCACCCCTCCCTGAACCACAGGAACATAGTCTTTCTGCCCCCTTTCCTCCTTTCCTTCCTTCCTTCCTCTCTTCCTTCCTTCCTTCCTTCCTCTTCCGTCTGGCAGGCTGTGTGCTGTGTTCCTGTCCTCAAGAACAGGCTGCCTGTTCGTTCCAGGCCCCCACACACCAGACCCTCCTCCCCTCTCCCTCTCCCCCCTCCCTCTTCCCTCCTCCCTCCTCCCTCTTCCTTCCTGCCTCCTGCCTTGGCTCCTTCAGTCCAGCCTCTAAGGAAGCCTGGTATTTTTCCACAGATCCTGCACAACCTTGCTGTTCCCTGTGCCCCAGGCCCTCCCCTCTGCCCACCTGTCAGCAGACCAGACACAGGCCTGGGAGCCCATCATTAAGGGGCCTGTTACTCACTGCCACCGACCATTATTCACAGGAGAGGCTGAAGCCCAGAGAAGGCCAGTAACTTGCCCAAGTCACACAGCAGGAAAGGCCAGAAGCAAGGTAGGAAGTAGGGCCAGGGCAGAGTGGGGGGGCCCTCTGGGCTCCCAGGGTCATTGTGTGGATACTTCCTCGTGCCCTGTGACCACGGGTGAGTTCCCTGAGCCCTGCTCTTTCCCAGCTCAGCCTCTGCAGCCGTCAGCATCAGCAGGGACTTTTCTCAGATGCAGCACTTCCTTCCTTCAGGTTCTTGATGGGGACACCGCCCCCTTAATGGTCACTGCTCAGGCTAGGACTGGCTAGGACAAGGAGGGGCCATCTGGATATGGTAGGTACAGATCTTGGGGCACATATGCTGGGATATGGTTTTAAGGGACATGGGCCACTGGAGCCCTTACCTGAGCACTCAGAACCAGTGGGAACCAGATGTCTCCCAATCTGCATCTCCTTGGAGTGTGACCTTATGTCACTAGACCTCTCAGCCACTTGGCCCCACTGCCCAGTGGGCAGACTGGACCAGGTGGCCACCTCACTGCTGACTGGCTTCGTCTGGGTGACAGATGCCAACCCAATGTTAAAACAGAAGTCTCAGCTTGACTTTTCGCTGCTGATTCGCCACCCCCCCATAGTGTCCCTGCAGAACAGCAAGCATGAGCAGCCCCTCTTGAGTCTTAGTTCCGAATTCCCGTCGTTGAGATTAAAACACGACCCAGACAGCTTAGGGGAGCAAGGGGTTTACTTCAGCTCATGACTCCAGGTTACAATTGTCACTGTGGCAGGAGACTTACCTACGAGAGCCCAGGAAACTGGCCACACCACATCCACGGGGGAACTGGCAGAGGTGTAAGGATCAAGAGCCAGCTCCGGCAGCTCTGCATTCTGGCTGGGCTAAGGTATTCGGGGACCAAGTACACAGAAGCCAGCAGCCGGCGGTGAAGAGGGAGCATCAGGAAAAGGGGGTGGCACTGTGGTCCAAGGGCAACAAGATAGCCATGCATGCTCTGTCTGGCAGACTATGAAGAGGGAGAAGGCAGCTCCAGACTATCGCTCAGTTGGAGACAGAAAGCCAGGCTGTAGGGCTGCTGGAAGGGGCAGGAGTGAGAAGCCCCGGGTCCCCCGTGTCCAGGCTGCTATGTGTTCAGGGAGTTGGAGCAGAGTCACAGGCACGAATTACCATGAGTCAAGGAGGCTGGACTGAGGGGGAACATGGCGGCTGACTCCATACCTGCCCCAGCTCAAGTTGAGCACCCACCCACTACCTCCCTGGGACGCCCACCCGGCTAGATGGTGCTGAGCAGCCCTAAGGGTGACTGCCCCCGCCCAGCAGCTTGGGCATTTGCTGCCAGCTGGACCCTGCAGACACCCCCGGAGTTGGAGGTTCAGATGCCCGTGCCAGTGAAGGGGGGGACATCCAAGTTTGCCCCCATCTCTGGCAGCTGCACTTTCCTATGGTTCCCTAGGGTCGTCAACCCCCTGCGACTGTGCTCTGCCCTCACCCCGCCCCCCGCCCCATTCCCCTCCCTGCATCTGCGCTCCCAACCCCCCCTCCTCCCAGGCTGTGCTTTCCGTCTGTTCTCACAACTCCATTTAAATTCCTCCCCAGCGCCAGCCCAGCATCTGCTGCTCACTTCCGGCACCATAAAAGGAGAGCGCTGAGAATAGCTTGGTCCTGACGCAGGAGGAGCTTCCCCACGCAGGCAGGCTCTGCGCACTGTGCCTGCCCCACTCTGGAGCCACCCTGAAGGCCTCCTGCTGCCCTGCTCCATCCCTGCTCCACTCCCCAACCTGGAGATGGCCAGAGTCCCCAGAAAGACAGCAAAGGATGGTCGCTGTCCACCCCCGCTGCCTCCCTTGGCTTTGTGACTGACGGGGGTCTACCCTGCCTGGACCTCACAGCTGTGTACCTGCACCAAGGCGCCTGGGCCCCAGGCGCAGCGGAGGGGCCATGTTCTATGCAGCAGTGCCGTGGCCCCACAAGTTCCCAGATACCTCACAGGCTGGTGATCTGGACTCTGAGTTGGGCATTGGTATAAGACACCTATGAGGTGTGGGGAGGGGTGCTCCCAGCATTTGGGGTGTCGGGGTAGCATGTGCCCAGCACATGGGGTGCTGGAAAGGAATGTGCATGCTCAGTGGGAGGCTATCATGAAAGGGGAGCACTCTGCTTCGGGGGGCTCAAGTGGATGCTAGGAGTTTTGAGGACTAGTGAGGCTTCCTGGAGGGGAGCCCTCAGGGGCTGCAGACAAGGGCCCGGAGCCGGGTGGAAGAAGCCAGGACTGGGACCCTTCACTTCCTCCAGGCACTTCGGAGACTTCAGCCTGGCCATTCTCCTCTGGCTGCTGGCCCTCCCCTCCCTTCTCTGGGTTTCTGCTGCCCGGAAGCCTCTGGCCAGGAGGCCCCAGGGCACCACCCAGCACTGACTGGCACATCTTTGTCAGCCCATGATTTCCCACGTGTCACCCACTTCCCAGAGTCACTGGCTCCCTGGTCCCCTCACTTATGAGCCAGAGGAGAATGTGAAAAATGGGCCCAGCGTTACAGCCAGCTGCCCATGCGGACCTTCCTTCCCGAGCACAGAGCGCAGTTTTCTAAATGAAAGCAGTATCCTCTCAGGACCACGTGCCGCTCCACTAGAGAAGCCAGTAGAAACTGGAGGGGGAAGTGTCCCAGCTTCTGCAGAGGGCGCTCCTGTGGGCTCCAGTGTGTGCCTGGCTCCCGCAGGTGACATTCCCGATGAAGGCAGCTCCTCGGGGTCTGCAGCTCTCGCCAGCCACCTGTGCGCCGTCCTGAACCACAGACATCTCATGGATGAGCTCCCAGAACCCCACTTCATCCATCTCCATCCACGCTATCAAAACCACCAGCACCACCACCCCCATGTGGCACTGTGCCCAGTCATGCCACCATCACGGTGCCCAGCGTCATCATCACTCATGGTGCCCATCCCCTCAGACGACATGCCTACTCCCAGCAGTCCCCCACTCCCGCAGTCCCAGCCCAGCAGACATCCCCAGAACCTCGACCTCCTGCCCCCCTTAGAGCAGTTACCACACAGCCGGGCAGTACCACCATGGTTAGTGCCTTCGCCACCTCTGTGTCTCAGCCACCTTCTTCGCCTGAGCCTCCCGTTACCCACGTGGCAACCATCCTGAGTGCCCACCACCATGGTCACCACCGGTCCCAGCTTCTCCCCTCTTCATTGTCCTCACTTTCCTCTTGCTCCTCCTTAGCCATCAACCCACTTGACCCCATGGTCTCCCTCTGTCACCACCAACACTGCCAACCCTGCCCATCCTCTGGCCTGTCACCAACATCACCAACAACCGCATTACCACTGTTGCCCGCCGCGCCTGGTCAGCGTGACCCCAGCTTACAGGTGGCTTTCCGACTGGCAAGGCCTTAACCCTAAGTCCTGGGACGGTTAGTTCTGAGATCTTTCTTGGCTGGTCCCTGAGGAGGACTTGCTCCGGGCCTTGGCTGGGAGGAGCAGATGGCCCCGAGGCAGCTTGGAAAGCAACAGGAAGGGAACCCAAGGTCCTGGATGAGCGCGGGTGGCCAGCGGGCAGGAGGGAGCCTTGTCTCCATCCCTGCAGAACCCCACTTGGCGTAAGCATCACATGGAGCTCCTGGCCGGAGGTGGAGGAGACTCTTCTCGCCAGCCGGCTGCATCCGATGAATGGTGAAGCTTGTGCCCGCATGCCATTTTGTGCCCTGCGCTTGACCTGCACTCGGCTCTGTGACGTGGCACAATGACAGCGGGGAGGTGGCACCATAGTCACAGCCATCATGGTGTGGGAAGGAATATAATAAGAATAAAATGGAAAAAAATTTAAAACCTACGGGAATAAAAAGCTTTTTAGCTAGAAGCCACCGGCAAGAGAGGCTCAGGAAAGCCTCCCCTCTCCAACCTGTTTTACTGGAAATTTCCCCTCCCTGAAATGGCCCTGGGACAAAGTTTGACACCAAGCTTAAGGTATGTGAGAGTTCTGGAAGAAACTGCTTATCTGGCATCTGGAAACAGCACTTCAGCTCTGTGCCCTGCAGGTCTGCACGTCTGCACACAGATCCCCTTTGCCCCCTTTTCCATCCTTCGGGGACGTGAACGTCCTCTTTGTCTAATTCCCACCATCTCGTCCTTAGAAACCCTGTGGAATTGTAGTTCGGGGCTCCACATTTCACAGACTCTGTGGCCAGCTTTCCCCCAATAAAGACTTCTTCCTTTGTTAAACTTTTAACTCGTGGTGGTCAATAGTGAATCTCTGCGTGACCCTGACACCATAACGCAGGCACTTGCTGCCAAGGAGGCCAGGAAGGACGGATGGGACAGTGCTACGGTGCACGAGGCATCTGCCTCTGAGTGTCACCTGGGCAGCTGTTCTGCTCTGGCCCAGACTGAGCTGTTTCAAAAGCTCCGGTCACCAAGCCTCCCCAGCCCCAGGCAGGCACGGAACACTGGCAAATCGATGAAAATTATTGGGGTCCTGAGGTCACTTCAGGAAGCGGTGGGCTATGCCTCTTCCTGGGGATCTTTCATCTTCTTGGCGGGCAGGACAACTCGACCCGGCCTGGCCTCCTTGTGAGTCCAGCTCTCAGCCCAGCTAGGAGCCAGGGTGAGGGAGGCAGCCGGTGGGCACAGCAGCTCAGCTCTGCGAGAACCACATCGTTGAGCCTCCAAAGATGACATTTTTTTTGTCTTCTTGTTTCTAATTAAAAAGAATTAGTCAGTGGAGTGACACGTTTTCAGGGAGAGCCAAGTGACATCGCTGCCCTGCTTTATTAATAAAATGAGGCGGGAGCAGATTCCCACGCTGCTAGAGCCTGGCGTGGAATCTCTCCTCAGAGCACGCCGGCTTGGAAGCCCAAGCCGTTTCCTGAATTAACTGGTTCTTCCTCAGGCAGATCTCCTGCCTCCCTCTTCTCTCTCCTTCCCTCCCAGCCTCCCTGTCCATCTCATGGGCTGGACAAAAAAAGAAGCGCTAAAGAGTGTGGGTGCTCTATAGGATCATCTGCTCCCCCATGCTGGGGACCTGAGAAGGCAGAGAGAGAAAGAGAATGCAGGAGCGTGTGTATGTGCATATGTGTGAGAGTGTATGAGTGTATACATGCATGTGTGTGCACGTTCAAACTGGGCCCAGGATCCGGGAGAGGTCTGCTACACAAGGATGGCTTATTTTTGCCCCGAGACAGGGCCCCGGCTTTGTGATGCAGATGGTGGTGATGGCCACGGCTTCTGGCCAGCAGGGTCAGCCTAGTCACCCTCCTCCAGCCTCGGCTTTCTTAAGCCACGGCAGAGTCTCTATCACCACCCTGCTGCCTGTCGCCATCAAGTGAGATCTGGAGACATGTAGGACAGGCAGGACAGAGAGGCAGCCGTGTCTTCAGGAGGCCCTGAGGGTACACTGCAGCCATGAGGGGCAAGTAGCCTCGGCTGCACTGGGGAGGGGCGGCCCACTTGGCCTTTCTCTGATGTCCATCACCAAAGCGACACGGTCACTCCCAGCTGCTGTCCTCATCGCCTCTACCCCCAGGATGGTCGCTCTTCCTCTTCTCCTCTCATCTATCATCACCTCCTGGTCTCTGGCCGGCCGACCTCCACACAGCCTTTGCCCCTTACCCATCCAGCCCTCGGTGAGGCTGAGGATGGTTGGAACAGACCCAGACCCCTCTAGGCACACAGACCTGTGTGCAGACCTCTAGCACACAGGCCTCCAGAGGCTCTCAGAGTAAGCCCAGGACTCCGACCCACCAAGCAGGGCCGTGTGATGCTCAGATCTTAGGGACCCAGCCGGTGGGCTATTAGGGTCAGGGGGGCAGTCATTGTGCTTGAGCTGGGGTGGCTATTAAGTCCTGGAGACCAGCTTTGGTCGGCAGGCAGGGGGGCCGAGGGGACACAGATCTGGAGCTGGCTGGGAGGAGGCCAGGGCCCGGGGGGGGGCTTCCTCAGGTCCCTACAAGAGTCCAGATTCCTCACCCTGCCAGTAGCTTGTTTGTCCAGCATCCTCTCATCAAGTTACGTTTTATTGGGCAGCTGCTTTTCTCCTTCGGCGACAGCGTGTTGGAGATGCCCAGAAATGACTCACCACAACTCTGTCCATGGGTGGCTCTCGACCAGCAGGAAGAGCTGAGGAGCCTGGGGAAGTGGAGCAGGGCAAACGCCCCGCACACCAGCAGGGCAGCTGCTAAGGGCCAGCAGAGCACCTCGCAGGAGTCTGAAGCAGGGGGCCCTGCACCCTTCAGTCAGCGCCTCCTGCTGCTTGCCATGGCTGCCCTGTGATGCCCTGCTCCCCAGGGCCAGCACCATCCCCCAGAGTACCCACCTTCTGCTGCAGCCCGCATAGACTTACTGTGATAGCTCCCGCTGTGACCCATGCTGGGGGTCACATCCCCCTCCAACTGTCTGCACCTCCTCAGGGAAGCCGCCTTTGGTCTGGATCCTGGACCACTTGGGTCAAGTGCTGCCTGCTCAGGGTTGGCAGGGGGCTTCAGACCCCTGATGCTTGTTGGTTAAACTGATCTGCTCATGGAGGAAGAGAAGACAGAGAACAAGGAGGACAGCACAGAGACAACACACAGGGCGTCACGGAGCCTTGCAGAATCTGTACTCCAAAGGGCGTCTGTCCACCACCATCTGTTCAGCAGCCAGGAGTCTCACATGCAGCAGGGATTGGCCTCCTCTGGAGGGGGGAAGTGCCTGTGAATGCTGTGTGTGTGTGTGTGTGTGTGTGTGTGTGCGAGAGAGAGAGAGAGAGAGAGAGAGAGAGCGTGCATACATACGTACGTGCGCTGGGGATCAACTGAGCCTTCAAGGGCCAGCAGAAGTGTATGACTGAGCCTCCCCAACCCTCTCGTGGGAGAACTGGCACAGCTGGGCACAGGGCTGCAGAGCTAGTGCTGGCCTGGATGCTGCACTCAGTGCTCATGCCAGCAGTAGTGACAAAGCATGGCCCCTTCCAGAATCTTCCAGATTGGGAGCAGGGGCTCCTGGGAACTGGGACAAGCTCTGCAGGCAGAGGGGGTAGTTCGCCAGCTTGTGGTGCCCCTCTGAAGGGCTGGTGCATTGCACCCTGCAGCTTCCTGCTCTGTTCTCGGACATGAGCTGTCCTGAGGTCACAGGACACAGATGAGCGAGCGGGCAGGGGTGGGTGACAATGGACCGGTTCCTACAAGTCAAGTCAACTTTAGAAAGACCAACAGACAGACATGGCCACATACAGGTGCACACACACACACACACACACACACACACACACACACACACACACACACACACACTCTTCCTACCACTAAGGCGGCAGAGTACCCAAGGTCAGGGCCAAGTCCATGAAGTTGGGTCGCTGGAGGAATGGATGGCCAGTGGCTCTTGGTGGTCTTACAGTGCGGCAGGCCAAGACAGCCA
Source organism: Typhlomys cinereus (assembly GCA_023101885.1). Classification (NCBI taxonomy): domain Eukaryota; kingdom Metazoa; phylum Chordata; class Mammalia; order Rodentia; family Platacanthomyidae; genus Typhlomys; species Typhlomys cinereus. The sequence goes on from JALPQD010000193.1 coordinate 2,792,226, forward strand.
GGTTCTGCTTCTGCTGTACCAGAGAGACATATGACACCAGCCTCCCGGTTGCCTTCAGACCCACAGTCACCCCCATCTCCTTACTCATGGGCCCAGCAGGCAGAGGCAGCCAGAACAGGCCCCCTTTCAGCACCACGGACAGAGCAGTGGCTGTGGTCTTGCTTGGTTTGTGCGGCCAGCCCCCAAGGACACAGAGCCTGTAAACAAAGGCTACCAGACGGTCATCTCTGGACAATCGGAGGCAGGACCACTTTCCCCCAGCAGCCCCAAAGAATGTCCTGCAGAGGCCCAAATAAGCAGGGAGAACAGAGGGAAGAGGGGCCAATGTGAATCCGGGCCGGGCCCAGGAAACCCAGGTGGACCTCGAGGTGGATCTCTCAGAGATTGGGAATTCCAGGGGTGGCCAGACAGGACACAGGCTGCCTTCACCCTGCGGGGCCATGCACAAGGTCCATCTCCAAATGTCTTGACTGTGGCGGGCAGTCAAGGCACAGACAGGCTGGAGCTCCCTGACCAGAGCTACGCTAGGACATGGTGGGCTCTGTCTGCTCCCCACCATGTCTCCTCCCCGGAACATCTCACATTCAGGATGACAGTTCTAGGTCAGAGGGAGCACAGGAGCACAGAAACAGAAGGCCCAGCTTTGCTGGACTTCAGCCCCATTCCACGTGACCCTGGCTCTGGCCCTTCTACATTGCTGGTTGTTACCCTCAAGTATCATTGTTATATACAAGTGTTAACTTGACAATTGAAGGTCGAGCTTGGGCACATTTGTTAAGAATTAATAGTTGAGTTAAGCCCAGAGCAAGCTTGCAGAAGGTTGTCTAATTAATGCAGAGGGCACAGTTCATGGGCAGGTAGATAAGATGGAGGGAACTGGTTAAGGAAGTTGGCATTATTCTGTATAATGGACAGACATGTTGGCCTGGCAAGTAAGGATTGTGTGTCTCTGTCTCAAAAGTGGATGTGGTATGGGCCGTTCCCTCAGCTGGTGTTGGCGTGGGCTCTCCTGCCAAGCTAGACAAGGAACTGTAACTAAGAATCATAAGTAGAATAAGGCCCTTGTTCCTTAGGCTGTTTGGTCATGAGTTTATTGCAACATGCAGAGTAGCTGTGACACAGTCCCTTCTGCTTCTGCCCTCCCCAGCTCATGTGACCTCTCAGAGGATCTCGCTTTGTCTCCAGACCCCCTTTCCCCAGCCTCTGGGCTCAGAATGGAGACTGTGTCCAGTGAGTATAGAACTCCTGAGGGTCACCTCCAAGACCATCTTAAGCCCTGCCCCCTTCTCCACCGTGCCCTAGGGCTGCTCCCCAAACAATCTCCCCAGCAGATCGCCACCCTATTTGGTGAACGGGAGGCCAAAGCCAAGCACCAAGGGCTGCTCTTGGCACAGCCTGGTGTGAGGAGGCTTTGGCTCAGGTCTCTGCTGACCCAGGGGAAGGCAACAGCCCAGGGTGTGAATGTGGGGGACCAAGCTTGGCATTCACACTCTCCCCAACTCAGCAAGTGAGTCACCGACCACCCAGAGAACCTGGAATCTTAGTGTGAAGTTGTGGTGGAGGCGAGCAGAGGAATGTGGCCAAGGACAGAAGTGAGTCACCGTGGGGGAGAGCTGGACAGCTCTGGGTTTTCCTAGGTGCCTCCCAGATCCCTAGTCTTGTGGTAATATATGACTTTCAGAAGACAGAGACCCTGGCTCAGCATGTGCTAAAGATCAGAGCTCAGCATGTGTGCAGGATCAGGGCTCAGTATTGGAGAAGGATCAGGGTTCAGTGTGAGAACAGGGTCAGGGCTCAGTGTGTGAGGAGGGTCAGGGCTCAGAATGTGAGTAGGATCAGGGCTCAGTATTGGAGAAGGATCAGGGCTCAGTGTGTGAACAGGATCAGGCCTCAGTGTGTGAACAGGGTCAGGGCTCAGAGTGTGAGGAGGGTCAGGGCTCAGTATGTAACTAGGATCAGGCTTGATGTGCTCCCAGGACTGGAGCTCAGTGTTTTGAGAGTTGGAGTAGAGTCTGGGGCTAGTGCTGTTCTGACCCCTCTGACCTTGCTGGACACAGTTACCCTCCCTGGGTCTCTCTCTCACCCCACATTTCTTCTGTGCAGCAACTCAGGTGTGTCAGGAGGACTGCAGTCCCTCAGGAGAGGGCACTGTGGGGACCCAGCCAGGACAGCAAAGTTGATCTGTGGAGAGTGAGGGTTCTGCTTGACCTCTGACCCAGGTTGGGGACTGTCCTCAGGGTATGACTGACATGATAACCTTTGATCTTTACTGGGGCACAGCCAGAAAGCCCAGGCTCTAGAAGCTCCTGCAGAACCACCTAAACCCCACAGTGACTCTGACATTCCTTGGTCCACTGTACACTAGAGCAGAGAGACTCCTGCCCACTCACACCACTGACCATCCAGTATCCACTGAGCAGTAGTGTGAGACCCTGTCTCCCCAGGGTGAAGACTGGCAGGGGGACTGGAACTGAGTGGGATGGGGAGGGGACAGACCATGCTTCAAAGGGGCGTCAGAGGTTGAAGAGATGGTTCAAAAGTTAAAAATCTGCCTTCCAAGCAGAAGGTCCTGTGTTCGGATACCAGGTCCCATGTAAAAGTATCATGTGAAAATGGCCATGGCCTGTATGTACTTCCAGCCTTGAAAAGTGGAGCCTGGGAAACTCCCAGAGCAAAGGAAAAAGGAGGTAGCACAATACAGGGTGATTCTTGAGGTCACCCTTGAACCTCCACAAGCACATGGTGTCTCTATTCCTGCAGTCTATTCTCCACTTCTGTCCTCCCTCGCTCTAGCCTTCTTTCCTTCCTTCTTTCTCTCAATCTCTCTCCATCCTTCCTTTTCTCCAACATTCCATCTCTCATCTCTCCTTCTCTTCCCTCTATCTCTCTTCCTCCTTCCTCCTTCCTCTCTCGCTCCCTCCATCTCCCCCTCTCTCTCCTCCTTCTCCCCCTTCTTCCCTCTCCCCCCTTCCTCTCCCCACCCCTCCTGTGCCCTCCCTCCATCCCTGCTGACTTCCTTCTCCCAGGTGCGCTGGCTGCGCTGGTTGTGACGCAAGCATTCACTCCCCATCACTGGGTGACTCACCCCCAGGTACCCAGGCCTCCTCTGCAGCAGAAAGCCGTCTTTGTATCTAGGAACCTTGGCATCAGCGAGCAAGAGCAGGAATGAGACGCAGTGGGACAGAGTGTTCACAGTGGGCGCTCACCCCAGCTCGCTCTGTTCTTGGCAGGTGTGCCCCCCACTTTGAAGAAGATGTTTACTATGGCAACCTTGGTACACCCAGGAGCAGAGGTGGGAATGAGGACCCTCTATTCAACTGCCGTCACACCGCAGCACCCGTTCTGCCCCGCCCCCCGCACCTGTGGGCAGCTCCTGTCTCCAAGGGACTGTGGCACCTGACTGCCCAGGAAGGCTGGCACCGGGTCCCTGACAGGAACCAAGACTGGGGGGTGTTGCTGGGCTCAGGCAAGCAGACCTCTCCTGTCCTGGGGGGTGCTGGGATCCTTGGGGGTGGAGGGAGCAAACTTTGGGCCTGGCTGGCAGAGTGGACAGAGGGACTCACTTCAGTGTGACGGCTGATGGAGTCTCTCAGGAGGACCACAGGCTATGCCCAAGGGCGGCAGGAAGCTGCTCATAGGAAGGCTCTGAAGGACCCTCGCACTGAGCACAAGGACCCTCAGGCCGAGCACAAAGACACGCAGAGTTTTGAGGCTCCAGTGCAGGTTCAAGAGCTGTACCCAGGAGAGAGAGGCACTGCATGAGCCTGGGCTGCCCCTCATCTGGGGGGACACTTGCCAGCAGAAGAGGTGCTGTGGAGCCCTCTCCTCAGGTAGCTGCACACACAGAGGCCGCTTGTGACCTCGGGAGGGCAACGTCGGTGCTCGCGTCTCAGTGCTCATGTCTCAGTGCTCATATCTCAGTGCTCATGTCTCAGTGCTCACATTCAGTGCTCGCATCTCAGTGCTCACGTCTCAGTGCTCGCGTCTCAGTGCTCGCGTCTCAGTGCTCACGTCTCAGTGCTCGCATTCAGTGCTCACGTCTCAGTGCTCACGTCTCAGTGCTCGCGTCTCAGTGCTCATGTCTCAGTGCTCATATCTCAGTGCTTGCATCTCAGTGCTCACGTCTCAGTGCTCATGTCTCAGTGCTCGAGTCTAAGTGCTCACATTCAGTGCTCGTGTCTCAGTGCTCGCGTCTCAGTGCTCACATTCAGTGCTCGCGTCTCAGTGCTCGCGCCTCAGTGCTCGCGTCTCAGTGCTCATGTCTCAGTGCTCGAGTCTCAGTGCTCACGTCTCAGTGCTCACGTCTCAGTGCTCGAGTCTCAGTGCTCGCATTCAGTGCTCGTGTCTCAGTGCTCGCGTCTCAGTGCTCACATTCAGTGCTTGCGCCTCAGTGCTCACGCCTCAGTGCTCACGTCTCAGTGCTCACGTCTCAGTGCTCACATTCAGTGCTCGCGTCTCAGTGCTCGCGTCTCAGTGCTCACGTCTCAGTGCTCACGTCTCAGTGCTCGCGTCTCAGTGCTCGCGTCTCAGTGCTCACATTCAGTGCTCGTGTCAGTGCTCGCGTCTCAGTGCTCACGTCTCAGTGCTCACATTCAGTGCTCGCATTCAGTGCTCGCATTCAGTGCTCACGTCTCAGTGCTCACGTCTCAGTGCTCGCATTCAGTGCTCATGTCTCAGTGCTCACGTCTCAGTGCTCACATTCAGTGCTCGCGTCTCAGTGCTCATGTCTCAGTACTCACGTCTCAGTGCTCGCATTCAGTGCTCACATCTCAGTGCTCACATTCAGTGCTCACGTCTCAGTGCTCATGTCTCAGTGCTCACATCTTAGTACTCCACAGAGGAGGGGTCAGAATCTGAGCCAAACCGGCTGCTGGCCCTGACAGATGGAGGACAATCGAGGTTCCAAGAACCTTCGCCGCCTGGCTCCAGCGTCTACTGAGAGACAAGGCCTTGATCAAACCTGCGTGTAGGTGGCAGGCAGGCGGCTCATGTCCCGTGCCACCGTCCACTGAGCAGCTGACTGTTGTGGGGCTGTGCCCCTATCTCAGAGGCCCTTTGACCTTTGACTGAGCAAAGACAGAGAAAGGAGGTGAGGGGAGCACAGACGGGAGGCACCAAGTCTCCATGCGGCTCGTGGCCCCGCCCTGTGCTGAGCACAGGAAGGGAGGCAGAGCCTGTGGGGTGAGGGCAGGCAGGGCGCCCCAGATGTGGGAACAGGAGCCCCAGAGCCGCTGAATCTCCCCTGGAACAGCACCTCCGCACTGAGGTGGGACACAACCCTCGGGGCACAGGGACCCCAGGACAGAAAGGCCACTCTAGAAGTTTCTGGAATATGGCCTCAGCTGGACAAGTGGCCAAGACTTGGTCCTGCCCCCACTAGAAGACCCCAGACCCCACTCTGAAGCCCCGCAACCTGTCTTTGGGAGCCCTGGTTACTCTTGAGGGGCACTGAGCATACCACAGAGTGATTCGTGAGCTTGAGGGGCTCCCCGCCTCCCCAGTGGGTGCATGGGTAGGTGGTCATGGGGGGTCAGTTTCTTCAGGCTCCTGACCTGCACGATGGAACGTGGAAAGCGTTGCTTGGAAGAGGCGATGAGCCCAGCACAGCCTGAGCCCAGGCTACAGTCCACGTGCGGATAGGAGACGAAGGCTCGGCGTGGGGAGGGCCAATGCTCAGCTGGATACTCAAGCCTGCGGCCTCTGGAAACTTCCATCTCTAGCCTCTGCTGTCCATCTCTGGGGAGAACGGCCTGGCCTGAGGGTTATGACCTTAGTCGGGGGCAACTGACGAAGACACGGCGTGATCCCTGCTTCTGACTGTGGGAGAGGCCTGGCTCCAGCTATCCCCCGAAGGGACTCTCGGGCAGTAAACCCCAGGAGGAAAGTCACAGCAGGCTGGTCAGTAGAGATGGCCATGTCGGATGACAGATGGAGGGGCGTGAGTGGACAGAAGATGAGTAGAAACTGGGTGGGTGGACCGATGGGCAGATATGCAGGTAGAAGTGAAGTGCAGGCAAAGGGGTACAGATAGCTGAACGGATGGGGAGATGGTCAGTGTGTGCAGACAGATGGATGTTGATTTGGGTGGGTCATGCTCGGAAAGCAGATGATAGACGACTTCTGTGCGAGGTGCCCACCCAGCCCTTCCCCAGCCCATCTCGCTAGCTGCCTGCTGGCCCAGCCTCAGAGCTACAGAGATGGAGGAGTGGAGGGGGACACAGGCAGGCACTGCCCCCTTCCACTTGTGATTTCCCAGACATGGCTGAGAAATGTTACCCGTGGGCGGCATGTCTCCTCTCCCCCCAGCAGGGCTGCTGGTGACCCCCGTCCTCATCTGTAGGTTGGAGCCACACTCCTTGGGGCTGGCTGCTAAGCCATGTGGAGGGCGCTGCTTAGCCACACGGTGCTCACCCTGGCTCGCCGTCACTTTTCTCCAGAACAAGAATTCAGCTTCATTCAACACCAGCTCCCGCCCACCAGGCCCTGGCAACTGCTGCTCCACTTCCATCCTGGGTGCTGTGCCTGAGGGGGCTTCCTAGAGGGGACCTGGCAGAGCGTCCTGGGCCTGGCTTGTTTCACTGAGCAGCACCCCACAGAGCTCCACAGTGGGAGGCCTTCATAACTCTGCCATGTCGGTACACCTGAGGCTAGCACTGGGGAAGGCAGAAAAGAGGCTGGGAAAGGGTCTGGTCAGGTAGACGCCCTGCAGACCACTGAGAAGGGAGGTGGGGGAGGGATGAAGGGAGGAGGGAGGAGGTGGAGGAGGAATGAAGGGCGAGGGAGGTGAGGAGGGTGCTGGAAGCCTGCAGAGATTAGCACAGGGTGACACTGGATATGGTGACAGGCCTTTTAAAAGAAAGCTTTTAAGGACCCACATTGACATTCTGGTCCCATTTACCATCCCGGAGGCTGTCCTGTCAGTTACAACACCATTAGTGTCAGCAAATAAAATCCAATTAGTCAGAAAGGCGCAGAAGCCCTTGAACCCAGAAATAGCTGAGAGCATGGCTTCCTCGGCATGAGGGGAGGTGCTAAGCAGAGAGGTGACCTGGCAGCTGGATGGCATTGTGGCCAGCTCACTGTGCCAGGGGCAGGCTCCCAGAAGGTACAAGTTCCTTTGTCCAGGAGAGCTGCTGAGTGTCCACTGGGAACATATCACACATCTGGGGCAGGCAGAGACCAGAGGTTTCCAGGAGGAGGGTAGGTGGTTTCTGCTCACCTGGGTCATGGAGGAAGGGGGTCTAGAGACAGACTGCCCGAGGCCTCTGGGGAGTTTATAGAATGCTCAGTATTGCTTGTAAAATTTTCACCAAAGATGGGTTTGAGCACGAATCTTCAGAGGCACAAACCTACCACCCACCCTGGGTTGTTCCTGAGGACAACTGAGTCAGAGCTGTGTACTGTACAGGGTAAGGTCTGTCCCACTAGTCTAGCACACACATGCATATATGCATCTCCACATGCATGCAGGCACGCACATGCATATATGGATCTCCACATGCATGCAGGCACGCACATGTATATATGCATCTCCATATGTATGCAAACACACACATGCATATATGCATCTCCATATGTATGCAAACACACACATGCATATATGCATCTCCACATGCATGCAGGCACACACATGCATATATGGATCTCCGCATGCATGCAGGCACGCACATGCATATATGCATCTCCATATGCATGCAAGCAGTAGCACATGCACAGGACCCAATGGAGGAGCCACTCAGAGTGCTCTAAAAGTAGGTGCTCCCTCTCACATCACAGGTTAGGGGTCTCTACCCCACAGCAGAGGGGCAAAGTCGCTGGCTTCCCATCTGCATAAAGATGATGGTGCGTGGCCCCCCTAGCATCTGTCTTTCCACGCTGCCCCAGCCTCCCTCTCCATTTGGGGGACCACAAGGGGTGACCTGATTTCCTTCCAGTGTCCTGAACACACCAGAAACCAGAAGCCCCAGGCCTCGCTGTGACTTCTTATGTCCAGACTACAGGGCACACACCTGTCTCCACTGTCAGGACATAGACGCCAACTTGGTGCTCTGGGCTGCTGCCAGCTCTGGCTCAGGCATTGCCAGGGTTGTCCTGAGGGAATGAGCAGAAATATAGGTGCAAGCTGCCACGGCCAGGGAGCTGGAAGGTCTTTACTGATTCTGGAGAGGTCAGATGAGGACGAGAGGAGCTTCACTTTCTTGCTTGGCTGCGGATGGCAATTTTGCTGTCCAGCCTCCTCTGTGAGCTCTGGGCATCTCCGTCTCCTGGGGACATCTCCTTGCAGCGGACAAGCCCTGCTGTGGACTGGGGCTGGGCTAGGGGTGCTGAGGCAGGATGGGGTGCTGGACAATGGAGTTGTTACCTCAGGAACAAGGGCACTAAGAAGCAGGAGTCCCATCCTGGTCCAGAGAAGAGGCCTAGAGGCTGTAGCATGTACAAGGGGCCTCAGGACCCCAGCGTGTCCCCCACCCACCACACAAGGACCACCATGGCCTCCCAGGTTTAGGGTGTTCCCTCTAAGAGGCACCTCACTCTGGTCCACCTGCATCCTTCTCTCTGCCTTATGGTGGATGCTAAGGGGTGATGACAGCTGAGTTCTATGAAGCCATGTGAGATCTGTGAGTGGGCACGTGGCCACAGCCAGCTGTAGCTCCCTGGCACTGAGCAGGAAGTCCTGGTGCGACTTGTGGGAACAAATTAAAATTCTGCCTTAGTACATCCTGCCGTGCAGTCCAGGCCAGTAGGACTTGTCAACTGGGGAAACGAGTGCTCTGGCGACGGGGACAATAGCAGAAGGCAAGTGGGCAGACTCCACAAATTAGCAAGGACCGAGAGTGACCTACCACCCTGCAGCTGCCACAGCTGTCCCTGCAAAGGTCCGTGTCCCCTCACTGAAACCCAGGCCTGCAGGAGGTGACCCTGCTCCAAGCCCCCTACCTGAGGCTGCACCAGACCCTCAGAAGCCTCTTGCAGCTCAGCTCAGCCTGAGCTTCAGAGGGGGGTGGTTAGGTCCCTCTTCCTTCCAGCCCGACAGGTGCCCAGGCCCGGCGCATCCTGCCATGCCACCCCCCACCCAGAGAACCCTAGGACTAGCCCCTGACTACTCCTGACTCCTACAAGGATTGCCCTGCCCATGTGTCTGTGAGGCTGCCCTCGTGGGAACGCCTAGTGGTGTGGACTGGGAGAGACGGGATGGGTCACTCTCCAGCCAGGGCAGGACAGGCGTGGCCAGAAGGCAGGCTGGTACCTTGAAGGAAGGCCTTAATGTGGCAGAAGCCTTGGGACCCTCCTCCATCATCTCCGTAAGGCATCAGGGCCTCTGCGACTTGACCCTGGGAAGCCCTAGAGATCATGGGCAGAGGGCCACGAGGCCTCAGCTGTGACCCTGGAAAAGGGAGAGCACAAGAAGGAAGCAGGGGGCATCCCTTCCTATTGGTCTGTCCTGGGTTCTAAACTCCACCGCACACAGGCGACCCAGGCCCAAGTGGGGCTGACTGGAGCTAGGCAGCACAAGGACATTCTGGGGTAAATGGAGCCGCAGGAGGGAGGCAGTGGGCTACGTCCAGACCTAGCCCTGGCCAGATTCCCATGGCCACAGAGGTGTGCCCAGTGGATGTCTTACCATTCATGGTTTGGGTTGCCCAGGCACAAGGAACCTCCTCCCCATTGTCCATTGGGATTCTGACCTGGGACACAGTCATCAACAGGACTGGCAGGCCAGGGTGAGACCCACAGGGCCTGTAACTGGCATAAAGATCTATACCTCTACCTCCAGGTCAGGGGATTCCCAGGGCAGGCAGCAGGAAGGGCAGGGACTCACTGAAGGGCCTTTGCCAAGGCTGCCATGTGGGCCCAGGGCCATGGCATCTTATATAATGGCTTCTCCCAGGCCCCTGGGCTCTGGGGTATGTGCTCTCAAACAGCTTTGTACAACCCGAGCCGGCCCACCTCTGCAGCCCGTGTGCCCTACAGCCTGTCTGGTGCTGCGGCTCTGAATCTCCCTGTGTGGGAAGTGTAATAAATCTAGGACTCTGAGACCGCCGCCTGCAATGTATCTGTTCCTCCGCTGGCCTCTCAGCATCTGGGTGCTGGTGGCTTATTGCTGCCCACACTTTATTCACATTTCTTCACTCTTTTTTAAGATTTTTTGAAACTTTATTTGAGAGATGGTAAAGGAGAGCTGGATTGCCACGTAGAGGCACAAGGAGAACTTTTGAGTCGGTTCGTTCCTTCCACTGTGTGGGTTCTGGGACTCATTCAGCCACTGGGCTTGTGTGCAGAAGCCTGACCAGCAGAGCCATCCGGAAGACCACACTTGCTCTGGCAGCGTGATACCATCAGCCCATCTTGAGTTCACTCATTCCACAGCCGGCTCAGACCCACCCCTGGGGGCTTCCACTGCGGCCACTGCAGTGCTTCATTGGGTTTTCTGTTTTGCTGCTTTTTAGATTATGTCACTCAGACTGATGCCCAGCCCAGAGTCCTCTGCTTCAGCGTCCTGAGCACCAAGGCCACGGGAGGACCCCACAGGAGGCTTCTGCATTCTCATCCCCCTCTCCCCCGTGCACCCAGGGCCACACCATCTCGTCAGTGACCCAGGAAGCAACTCTGGGTACACCTCAACCTGGACTGCTCTTCCTGTCCTGCAGCCAGACACACACTACCCCGTGTCAGCGGTTGCTCAGCGTTGCAGCATCATTGGCTAGGTTTCCCTGGCACACCTGCTGAGCCTCCATGTCAGCTGCTGACTACTATATGGACATAAATTGCCTCCTAGATGAACCAACCAAATCTGGGCATCTGAGGATTTCTGAGGATTTTGAGGCCGTCTCCTGATGCGTCTCCCTCTCCACCTCCACTGTGCTGCTTGTCTGGTGCTGAGATGGAACCCAGGCCTCGCCTGGAGCCACTGCTACACTCGAGCCGCCTCTGTGAGCGACCTGCCCATGCCAACACAGGCTGAGATATAAGGAACTGCACAGGGGTCGCACTGGCGCTGGGTGCCACCCTGCTAGCACGCTCCTGTCCCCTTCAACACACTGCTCGCATCCCCTCCCACCCACCATGTCCACGTGTGACCTGGCCCTGCATGTGCAGCATCTCATCTGTGGCTGCTGGGCTCCACAGCTCCAGGCATCGTGGTCGGAAGGGCGCTGCCAAGGGAATGCTGGTCACCTCAGAGGCAGCCAGGACGCACCTGAGGGAGGCTGGAACAAGACCCTCGAGGCACACCTCCCGTGACCTGCCGCCCCTAACCAGGCTCACCCTCTAACAGCTATGCACCAACAGTTGTCCCAGCTTGGTGCCTTCACCAGCCAGCTGCTCTCCACAGCGCCACCAGCTGGCGAGCCGTAGGGAGGCTTCACATGCAACCCTCGGAAGTCTGGCCCTTTACCACCTGAAAGTCCCCCATCAACGGGCACACGTACGAGAATGAGAACCCACTCCATGCCATGTCCTCTGCCTGGGTCACTGTGGGCCCCGTAGGTCTGCCCCCAGGGCCAGGTGAGCCCTCAGGAAGAGGCAGGAGGTCTCAGAGCAGGCTGGCCTCTGCTCTCTTTAAGGCAGGTCAATTAGAGCTACTTAACAAAGTCCCACACAGGGCGGCAACTTCTCACCATTCTGGGGGCCAAGCCCAAAGTTAGGCACTGGCAGATCCACTGTGCTGAGGGCTGCCTTTCTGGCAGATGCCCACAGGACTTGTGACCTCACGGGACCCCAACTAGTGACCTCATCTGAACCTACCACCTTCCAAAGGCCTCACTGAATAGCATTCCACTGGCTAGTGCAGTGTGTATAACTAGAGGAGACAAAAACACGCAGTCCAGTCCACCACAGCCATGAGGCCAAAGGCCCCTTTGCTGGGGTCCCTGCTATGGACAAAGTGGCTGGCATGGAAACATGAGGGGCTGTGACGAGGCGGGTCTGCTCTTCCACCAGCACCACACTGGTCCAAGAATGGTCTTTCAATGCTTGCAAGCAGGGACAACCTTCCCCAACCAGACACCCACAGGCCAGATGCCCCTGAACACCTGCAGAGGGTCAGGACTCAGGGCACCCCAGGGTGAGGAGCCATAGCCTGGCAACAATGCCCATCTCACTGGGCAGGATGCCTCTGTGGACGCCAGCTCCTCGCACCCATCCAGAGGGAACAGAGGACCATGATGCCCTGGCTCAAGGACAGGCGACCAGAGCTCCCAGCAAGTGAGGTGAGAGGCAGGTCGGCAACAAGTGTGGGAAGAAATGCCAGGGGAGGGGGCACACTTGGCTCACACTGTGCCCCTCCAGAAGCCTGCCCTGGACACACGGAGGAAGACACAAGGCACTGCCCACCACAGCTGCTCCAGGGTCAGGGGGGCCTTGGGGTTCAGCAGCTCTGTCCTGAAATGCAGCCTGTTGTACACGATCTTCAGAGCACTGACCAGGAGCACTAATTGGGAGCCCTGCCCCATCCTCCCACATGTCTGTCACCTGATGTTGCCAGCAAGTGTGATTCCCAACCTCTGACTTCCGGCAGCACCCCAAGGGACTGCAACACGTCTCCCTCATGAGCCTGACAGCAAGGCATGGATCCCGCAGCCATGGACGAAGGGCATGACCAGCAGAAGCCCAGGCCCATTGGCCTGGGACCCAAAGAATCACAGCAAATCCTAGAAAACTATCTGGTTGTTACATCAGCTACACGTGCGTTTGAAGCAAAAAGACACTGACCCACGACTAGCACATCGACCACGACCGTCCCCTGCGCTGGGGTGGACCGGGAACAAACCCAACACGCCTCGTACTGAAGGTCTTCTGAGGGGGGCCTGTGAGCACTGCAGTGAACCACGTGCCAACTCGGCTGACCATGCCATCGGCTATGAGGCTGGAGGACAACAGCCATAACCTCCAAGGCCAGGCAGCGTTGACGCCCCTTCCATGGGAGCACAGCTGGGAGCACTGCTGGCAGTTGGGCTGGTCTCCAGCTCAACTGAGCTTTAGGTGGCGGGTGCTGTTCTGAGACTGTGCAATCTCAGACAACCTTCCAATAGCCTGCCCAAGGCTCACTGTCACAGGGTCGTGACTGTGAAGCTTATGAGCTACTGGACACATATTTGTCACCAAAACTAATGTGTAATGCCGCTGGGGACTCGGGTCCAGCTGTTGAGCAGGTCTGTCCATGGCTAGGGGAACACAAGCCAATGGGATAGTGCAGAGTGGGCTGTGGTCACGCCGTGGGGGGGGAACACGACACAGCACCAAGGTCAGAACCAAATGGTAGCCCACAGCCAGGACTCTCAGAACCAAGTTGGGGTCTACCAGCTCTCAAGAAGCAGAGATGCAGACTCAGGACCTTCTCATGGACAGATACACCAGATGGCTCAGCATGGCCAGCCGATCCCAGAGGCAAAACCAGCCCAACCAGTCCCAGCTGCAGCCAAGTATGCTCAGACATGACAAGCATTTGTGGCAGGTGACACAGGAAACCACCAGCCAGAACGTGGGAGATTGGGCTCCTCTGCCAACACCACACTGACACTCCTGGAGTTTCAGTGTGAGAGAGCCCCCCTGCCCACTGGAGGGTCTCAGCGTGCCCTCCTGCCCACTGGGGGGTCTCAGTGTGCCCTCCAGTATACTGGGGGGGTCTCAGGATGCACTCCTGCCCACTGGAGGGTCTCAGGTGCCCTCCTGCCCACTGGGGGGTCTCAGCGTGCCCTCCTGCCCACTGGGGGAGTCTCAGTGTGCCCTCCTGCCCACTAGGGGGGTCTCAGCATGTCCTCCTACCCACTGGAGGGTCTCAGCGTGCCCTCCTGCCCACTGGGGGGTCTCAGTGTGCCCTCCTGTCCACTGGGGGGTCTCAGGATGCACTCCTGCCCACTGGGGGGGGTCTCAGCATGTCCTCCTGCCCACTGGACGGTCTCAGTGTGCCCTCCTGTCCACTGGGGGGTCTCAGCGTGGCCTCCTGTCCACTGGAGGGTCTCAGCGTGTCCTCCTGCCCACTGGAGGGTCCAAGCGTGCCCTCCTGTCCACTGGGGGGTCTCAGCGTGCCCTCCTGTCCACTGGGGGGTCTCAGCGTGGCCTCCTGCCCACTGGAGGGTCCAAGCGTGCCCTCCTGCCCAGCAGGCTCATGCCATGGGCTGCAGGTGTCAGGGCTACAGACAAGGACCCTCAGTTGTCACCTGCTGTGGATGAGCCAGGCAAGGAAGAGCGGGCTGTGGTCATGCACCCGCCAGGACTCTCCTGGAGCACCTCAAGTTTGACCGCAGCCCTGAGGGCCACACGCTGCTGCCTCAGCTGCTGCTGTCTCTTGAACGTGGCGTACAGCGCGCGCAGCTGCCCCACCTCCTGTGTGGTGAAGCACGGCTGCCACGTTGCAAAGCGTAGGACTGCCTCAAAGGACGCAGCTGCCTGCTCCCAGGCGGCCTCCTCATCCTCGCCAGGCTGTCTGTCTACCTTTTCTGTCTGGCCACTGGGCTGGGACACGGCACCGTGGGCCTCTTCCACCTCCCTCCCGGGCACGCCCAGCGCTCCAGGCCTGGTGTCCTGCAGCCTGCTGTCCTGCGAGGAAGGCCCTTCTCTCACGAGCTCCAGGATGTGGGCCAAAGTCCTGCTGCGAGGCTTGGCACTGCGGCGCTCTGCTTCCTCCTCTTCCTCTTCCTCCTCCTCGGAAGAGAGGCCTTCGGTGAACGCGACCGTGGGCCACAGCTTCCTCCAAGCTCTCCTGAAGACCTGGCTGGGCACCGCATTCCAGGCGCAGGCCACGCTGACTATGGCGTCGTTCACACTGCGGCGGGTGGGGAGGCCCTGCAGGGGGACAGGGGAGTTGATGAACAGCCTCATGAAGGCCCTGCGGATGCCCTGCTCCGTGGGCCGCAGCAAGGAGGTCACACTGGCGGGCAAGAAGATGGTGAAGACATTATCGGACACCAACTCGGACTCCTGCGGGTGGGCCCGGGAGCGCTCGAGCAAGAGAATGGCCTTGCTGTCCTCGGGCAGGCCGATGGTTCTAAAGTGCTCGCGCACCGACGGGACAAAGATGTGGTGGAACCAGTCGGAGAAAATCTCCTTGTCCACCCAGGCATTGCCCTGGGCCTTATAGGCCACAGGCAGGTGCTGGATGCCTCTGAATGCCCTGGGGCCGCTGCCCTTCCCGATGGCCAAGGGCTTGATTCTGTGGGAGCCTGTGGCATTGGCGCACATCAGGACGGTCAGCCTGTCTTTGCCCTGCTTGAGGCTGGGCACGGTCCCACCTTCTGGGCTGGGACTCGGCAAGCATCGCCAGAAAAGGCCGGTCTCGTCGGCACTGTACAGCTGCTCGGGGGATAGCCCGTGCTCGGCAGCCAAGCTCCTGAAAAAGCCACAGAACTGCTCGGCGGCGTGGTGGTCGGCCACCGGCTTCTCGCTGGACGCGTCTAACTTCTTAATGCCGTGCCTGGCCTTGAAGCGCCACAGCCACCCGCCGGAGAACACGCAGGGCTCGGTGAGCTGCATCTGCTCGTAGAAGTCTTTGGCCTTCTCGATGAGCATGGGTCCTGACACGGGGACGCCCTGAGCCCGCTTAACCAGGAACCACTCATAGAGGACGCGGTCCAGGTGCTCAAGCTTCGGCGTGTGCAGGGTCCGCCGCTGCTCCAGAGCCTGGCGCGAGTCCGAGCTGGCAAAGAACCTGAGCAGCTGGGCCTTGTGGGCCCTGATGTCGTACAGGGTGGACATGCCCACGTTGTACTCCTGCATCAGGGCCTTCCGGCTCTCGCCGCGCTCAAGCCGCGTGCAGATGTCGATCTTCTCCTTCAGCGTCAGCACCACCCTCTTCCGCTTCTCCCCTCGGCCCTTCGCAGCAGCCGGCGTGGAGGCCATGGGAAGGGGGGGCTGTGTTGGGCGGCTCCCCTCCAGGCCTCAGTCTCTCCCTGTCCTCTCTGACCTTCCGCTTTGCAGATCCTGGTCTCTTCTTGGCCCTGACCTCAGTCTGCAGCGTCTTCCCTGTGGGGTTGGGGCTCCAGCTTACTCTGCTCTGCGCACAGCGGTCAGCTGCAGTCCTCTCTGCAGATGTGAACAGCGGGACCAGGCTGGACCCTTCAGCCTCCGCACAGAAGGAAAAGCTTCCCTGGGCGCCTGGGCTTGGCGGCACAAGCTGGGGGTGTCTCGCCACAGTGGTGGGTCACTCACCACACTTCACCTGGAAAACAGAGGAGAGAGGTTACCCTAAATACCTGGGGCGATACTACACTCATCAGAAAGCATCCCCTGTAACGGGGTGCTGCTCACCCCTGGATTTCCTCTCCAGTTCTAACCTGCTCTTCCTCCCCAGTTCAGCTTCTCTACAGGGCAGCAGACCACAGTTGTGGTCCAACACCAGAACCCCGCTGCCCTCCTCTTCCCAAACCTTATCTGGGCTGCTCCCTCCAGCTCTGTGCACCCCAAGAGGCCAGAGGGCTGAGCACGAAGATGTACCCAAAATCACAAGGCAAGAGTAATGAGACATTTATTCAGACGTTAACAGTGAGCTTGTCGCCAGCCAGCTCTGGGTAACTCTGTTCCCCTAAATCAGCCTCCCAGTTGCTGAACTTGGTGCTGGTCTCTGAGGGCCTCCTGTTCTGTTCAGAGTGCGGGTGCTGCTACCCAGCCTGCCTACAGGGTGGTTACATACACCTCTGTGCTGGGCAGACAAACGGCAGGGCCACGGTCTCAAGGGAATTTTCAATATAAATCCCACATGAATTTGTGACAGGGGAGGACAGGCTTCCAGGACGCTTGGCCCCCAGGATGAGCTCAAGAGCAACGCTTCTTGGTACCGGACTTGCAGACTTGTGCAGGGTATAGGAAGTGGTTGAAACAGCATTCGAAACAAAGCACCCCCTTCAGATGTGAAAATCTGCAAAAACTAGGTGTGGGGATTCGTACCTGTAATCTCCCCATTTGGGAGGCTGAGAGGCAGAAAAACTATTGGAAGTTCAAAGTGAGCCTGGGAGTGTCAGGCCAGCCCAGGCTACACCCCCACTTATGGCTAAGTTATGATAGAGTGCTTTCCGAAGCTGGATTCAATTTCCACCAGCACTACATAAACCCACCAGGCTGAGGTAGCCCTGCCATCCCAGGACTCAGAAAGAAACAGTACCATTTCTGGGCACCCTGGCTATCCACAGGCGATTGCCGTGTTTGAGCAGAAATCCAGGAGGTTTCTGGCCTCAGGATTCCAAAGGAAGCACCGACCACCCAAGGCCCCCCGTGAACAAGCACGGAAAGAGTTTGGGGGTGGGCGGGTGCTAGGGGCCAGAGCTGGGGCAGGAGAGGAGAAAGAGGGCGTTCATGCCATTCAGACCCGTCCTGAACAGGGTGCAATGTTTCCTTGGGAAGGTCCCAAGGAGTCCGGGGGAAGGATGCAAGAAACGGCCTTTCACCAAGGAGCTATGGGAGCCTCAGGCAAGACGACATGTCAGGGAGAACGACTCCAAACACAAAGAGACCACGGTGCTCGGACGTCCTGGAAGCAGGGAGCACCGGGGAGCACGATCCCGCCGAAGGGTGCCGGGTCCCAAGAGGCGTGGCGCGCGGGTGCATGGTGCAGGCCCGACCGGGGTCAGCTCGCCAAGGCGGCGGTGCTGCCCCTGCCCCACTCACCTGTGGACCCCGAGCTGCCGCACCGGCCGGAAGTGCCGGCCAAGCCGCTGTCCTCGGGTCCGCTCCTCACCGCCTTCCCCGAGCCACTTCCGGGGCTCTCTAGGCCGGCGGGAGGTTTCGGCTCGGTGGTGTGTGGCTCCCGGCAGCCACACTGAGCAATACCGGCCGGTCTGGGCCGGGGGGCTGCGGGGCTCCCCGGTCCGCAGAACGACGGAGACTTGCTGGGGTCTCGCGGCTTTGGAGGAGCTGACGCCCCGGGGCCGAGCGTCGGGCCTGGAGGCCCCGGGCAGTGCGGACGGGAGGCTGCGCTCGGTGCCCCCTGGTGGCGGGAGGCTCGTGACACTGGGAGCGCCGGGCCACTTGGCCTTTCCAGGACCCCCTTTATTGATCAAGAGCTTTGTGGACTCTTAATGTAGCGGACTCTGAAGATGAGATTTGAAAAGTGGTGCAGGTGGAGGCTTTGGGGGATTGTGAAGAAACTACATCTTGCATGCACGATGCACTTGGTGATCCCAACTCGAATATGCCAACTCCAAACCTGTGAATTCGTACTTTAGTGGAGCACCATGTGTAGAGCCTGTGAATCCCAGACCGCTTGCTCTTCGTGGATTCCACATCTGGAATCCGTGAGTTCCTGTCTCACTTTTCTCCTCCCCTCAGCATGGAATCCATGAGTTCTCCAGGGCTCCCTGTGAGTTTCTTTCTTTCCTCTGATAAACTCTATTTAATTCTTGCGGAGTGTTCTCACCTCAGTTTCCAGGAGACAACAAAATCTCCCCGAGGATATGTAACATTTTGATGAGCACAACCAGGAGAGCAAATCCTGCGTCATGATGACAAGCAAAGCGATAGCATTTGTGGGCCCTGCGCTTTGACGGTGGAGCAAAGGTCCCCAGTCAAGGTATGTAGGGGCTTATTGAGCTGCAGAAGGCCAGTAAACAGTGTCTCTTGGAACCTATCTAGCTACCACCTTAGCCCTTTTCAGCCCTGCCGAGTGTGATGTAAATCTCTAGTTTTAGGCCTTCACGTTTGTGGTAATTGGTTACAGTGCCATAGAAACCCTCATTTTGGAAGCATGCTCTTCCTCCATTCACATCCTTCCCTGGGCTCCCACGACTTCTGCCTGTGTCTCCTTCCTCACTCTGTCTTCTTGGATCCTTGGCCATCCAAGCAGTACTTATTCCTGCTCCCCCAGGGATCTCTGGTACCAGAACGCTAAGGCTCATAGTTCCACTGATGACTCTCAGGTCCACATAGGGGGTGGGGTAGGGCATCCCCTGAAGCTCAAGTTGCTTTCTCCCACCCCACCTGGTAACAGCTGTTCACAGAGCCAACTCCAGCATGCAATTCCTGACCCAAGGATCATGAATGTTTCCAAGACAGATTTTGACCTTCCTGCCCAGCCCGACCCTGTCTTTAGTGTTCTCTGGCTCAGCAAATAGTGGCTCCACCTTGCTGTTCTTCCAAGGTCACCCTTATCTGTCACATCCAAGAGACCAGGATTTTTGATTATCCCTGCCCACAAAATGCATCCTTTGACCTCTCCTCTCCATACAAATGCCTGACCCGGGCCTCTGTCCCTAGGATCTGGCAGTTGGTTGCCTCCTGCCGGGTCCCTTTGTATCTGCCCTTAGCTTCTTGCTAGCTATTGCTGCTGCACTGTGAGCCGCCTGGAGCTGGGACTGGGAGTAGCCACTATCCTGCAACACTTGATCTGCAGGGTCAGGAGTCGAATGTTGAAGTTCAGTGTGTGTGCTGGCAGAGGAAACTTGAGTCACAGAGCATGCTAGGCATGTGGTAAGACTGGAACTCAGGACTCATGAAAGAGCTCTCACAGCACATTTCCTGGACCTCTAGGACCCAGGGATGGCGGGCCCCTCCCTGTGTGTGGCTCTCTGCTGCTGGTTGCCGTGGACCTGGGATCACACGCTCCTTACCAGCATCTGGTGCTGGTCCAGGTCGGGCTTGACAGGCGCAACTCCAGGACCCTTAGGCTTGTCTCAAGGACCCAGTTCACTCTTAAAGTGGAGAGGGATTAGAAGGGGAAAAAGATCCATGGGGTTTCTGGGGTCTGGCACTGAGAGCTCCCCTCCATTGGCCTTCTCCCTAATTCACAGACTTGGGGTCCCTGAGACCACCACTTGGCCCACTGCAGCCTCTTCACCAACCTGACTTGCCATCCCCACTAGGCCAGAGTAGTCCTGGAGAGGATCAGTCTGGTCACATCACTTGTCCTCCCCTCATTAAGCTTAGGGCCTCTTGGCCATGCATGGTCTGGTCTCCATAGGCATCTTCTAAGCTGCTAGGCCATTCTCACGACCTTACAGTCCTTTGCCAAAAGGTGATCCTCACTCAATTTCTTGAGGTCTCTGGTGGAGAATTCGTCAGTTTGACCCCCCCACACACACACCCAAGGTCTCAGGTTTCCTTGGTTCTCTAACGTGTCTCCTGGAAGGTAGAATGGGCTCGAGAAGTGGAGCAGAGAGAGGTGGGAATCTCCAGGAGGCACCAGGCAGGATGGCCATTGTGACTGGGAGGTCAGCAGGCAGGGTGAATGTTGGGGACAGGGCCGTGGATGAGGCTTAGGGCAAAGGCACCTCTTCAGGAGATTAGACGGGGGCATATCCCAGGACATGGCCAGGGCCCCTTGGGGACTCTACCCCTATCACTCAGACTTGCACACATACTCACGCCCGCCATACACAGAACCCATGTCCACACACTCCCACGGGTCACAATTTACATGACACCATATCAGTGCACCATGCAGAGGGCTTACAAAGCGTGA
Source organism: Typhlomys cinereus (assembly GCA_023101885.1). Taxonomy (NCBI): domain Eukaryota; kingdom Metazoa; phylum Chordata; class Mammalia; order Rodentia; family Platacanthomyidae; genus Typhlomys; species Typhlomys cinereus. The sequence continues at coordinate 2,812,612 of JALPQD010000193.1, forward strand.
CCCAACACAGCAGCCTGAATGGGAGGGAATGACAAGCACCCCAGGGACCTCACTGCAGGGTCAAGATGGCTGGGGGTAGGGGACAGAATGGCTGTGGGGCCTGGATGGCCGTGGGGCTGGTGTCGCTAAGGATAGGTTATATTTCCAAGGAGGAAGCTCTGCCATGGTGTAAGTGACTGTGCAGTCAATGTGCTGGCTTTACTTTTAAAACTGAGCTCTGTGTGGATGTAAAATTCACCAAACTATGGCGCATATCCAAGCAAGAATCAGGCAGTGGTCCCACGGGAGGAGGCAGGGGACCAGGTCTGGCAAGCAGAGTCCACACCTAGCTAATGGCGGCTCCTTGGAAATGTGAACAGGCAGGCTGTCTAGGGAGTGTGGCAGGCGGTGGTGTGAAGGTGGAAGACAAGGCAGAACAGGAAGAACTGGACTCTTAGGACTGAGGCCAAGGGTGAGTCAAGTCAAGGGTACACCTGGCCCACACCCACTCATGGAGGGACTTGCAAGGAGTCACACATTTTGTGACAGGCCCTTCCAGGAAGCAGGACCACCCAACGATCCCTGCTCAGTTCAGTGAATGACCAAAGCGTGAAAGGCCTAGGGTCAGGGGTTAGCCTGTGACTGAGTGCAGAGCTGACATTATGAGCAGGACCAGGACCCACTGTAAGATTAGGAGCGGGGCTCAGTGTGTGAGCAGAGTCAGGTCTCAACATGTGACCAGGATCAGGCTCAGTGTGTGACCAGGCCAGGACTTAACGTGTGACCAGGATGAAGTTCATATGTGAACAGGGGACTCAGGGTATAGCCATAATCCTGTCCATTTGAATAGCAAGGTGGGACTTTAGGCTAACAAGAGGGAGTGCCTGACTGAGGTCACAGCTGGGCCTGTGGTCAAGGGTGGGGTTGTGGCAAAAATCACAGTCATGGACTTCAACATGGGAACAGAGGCTTCTACCCTGGGCTCCACTGGCACCTGGGGCTAGTGGTCTGTGTGCTATAGGAAGTTGAGCAGATCATGATCTGGGCCCATTCTGCCCAGTGAGCCCCTCAGGGTCGAGACAACCAAAATTGTCTCTAGGTGCTGACAAACTGGGGGCAGGGCAGACTTGCTCCATTGGCACCTGCCTTACAGTGCTCATTTCATATCAAACCCTATCAACAAACATCATCACACCTGTAAATATTTGGGGAGTGAATGTCCCAACCGGTGCTGGGCGCCGCTAATACTGAGCAAGATAAGCAGCGGCAGCCATCCAGGTGGGCAGCAGGCAGCAGGCAGCAAGTGCAGCAGGCAGCAGCAAGCAGTGTCATGGGGAAACAGACAAGCCATGTGCACCTGCACTTTCCATGTGTCACTCACTGGACTGTCAGCCTGTGGCAGGAGGAGATGTTCCAAGAAATTCTGGGTAGGCAGAGAGCAGGTGTCCTGGTGAGACTCCCCATACCCTGAGTGACCTTGAGCAGGATTCTGCTCCCCTCTAAGCCCTTAGGCTCCCTATTATCAGAGGAGTGGGAATCTGGATCTCCCATTGCCCTATATCCTGTCATCTGACCCAGGGCTCTGGTGCCTCCCAGGAACTGCTATGCCCAAGACCTCAGGATGCAAGTGCTGCTTGGCCTTCTTGGACCCTCCGAGCATGCTGGCCAGGGGTGGAGGGAGGCTGATTCCTTTACTCTCTCCCTCAACACTCTCCCAGGCCTAAACGTTCAGGCTGTTTTCAAGAGACCCTCAAGAGGAGAAAGAATAGTCAGGGACCCATCCACAGAGACGAAGAGAAGCCAGCATCTCCGTCCACTGACATTTGCTCAGAGCAATACTGTATCTGCCGGGAACATAGGGGCGGCTGGTTCAGGGACTGGGAACATAGCTGAGCCTGAGGTTAACATAGGCAATAGGGACTGTGAATCACCCCACAGCCAATGGTATCAGGAAGCACTGGACCCCTGGGTCTGGAAGGACACACAGAAGGAACTGTGACCAGAGCTGGCCAGGGGAAAGCTGACCCTCAGGGCCTGGGAACTCTGCTACAGAGAGCAGCCACCACCACCACAGCCCGACGGTCAGGGTTGGTAGAGGGAGGGAGGGAGGGCTTCATCTCTGGACCTGCAACCCAGCTGGTGCCCTGGCTCCTCTTCCTCCTCCCTAGGAAAATGCTATAAGCTGTGTGTTTCCTGATTCCCTTGCAGCTGAAGTTCTAATCCTGGGGGTTGGGTCTTGAGGGGAAAGCTCTTAAAGGTCTTGACAAACTCCAAATGCTCCAGAACATGAGCTTATAGCTGTCCACATTCCCCACTGGCCCCAGGCACCTTCCCCAGGAAAGGCAGTCCCAGAACAGCAGAGCAGCCCCTGTCTAATAACACGCTCTGTCTTCTCACTTGCAGTGGTCTGTCTGAGACTCTTCCATCACGGTCTGTCACCCATGGGCGTGGCTCCCGGGAAGGACTAAAGCGTCTGTGCAGAGCACAGGGATCCCAAGGATGCAGCCTGTCCTCAACCAAGAGACTACGGCCGTGGACGTCCTCGAGAGAGAAGTATCCCTGGATTGGTGTTCCTGGGCAGGAATTGTGTGGGTGCCTAATGACTTCCCAAGTCTTTGTCCTGGGGGTGGTGGGGAAAGGGCCTCTAGCAGAGACAAAGGCCCCACCCTGTGCAAATCTGTGTCCTCCAGAGGCAGAAGCAAGGACAGAGGCAGTGGGAGGGCTGCCTATGAGATCAGAGATTGGAATGAGCCCAGCCCAGGGCTCACTGGTTCTGCACAGCCTGTCACTGCTGACTGGTAGCAGAGCCGCCCCTGCCCTCTGAGACATATAAAACCTCCCGCAGCACACTCTCTCCCCAGTACCTGCTGTAACCATGAAGGCTGCCCTCCTCGTCCTGCTGGCCATCGGCTTGGCCCCGCGGACAGGTAAGGCTCATTTAGCACAGGGCAGGAATGAGGGAATGAGGGAGATCCTGGGAGGCCAACGGATCGGGAGAAGGCCAGGGAAGAAGGCTGGACAAGGAAGGGCAGCTTCTGGCACCAGGAGTTGCTGCCCGCGAGAGGCAGACCGGGAGGGCAGCAGGGCCTCCCGGAAGGGCTGACGAGCGCACAGCTGGCTCACAGCTGGGGAGGACCAAAGTCTCAAGTGGAGAAGCACCTCAGAGGGAAGGAGGGAAGAGTGGAGCAGGGAGGGTGCTCGGGACGTCTCAAGAGAGAACCAGAGGGTCCACTGCTCGCCAGGCTTCTACCTCCAGCTCCACAGTCTACCGGGAGGAGGGCACCTGTTGCATGATCCCAGGGGAGGGCGCTGAGCCTCAGAGCCTCAGATTCCTTCCGGACAGTGCCACATCGTATCCCAGGGCCACTGGAGACCGAAGCGGGGCAAAAGTTATGACCACCGAAGGCAGGTGCCCAGCACTGTTTCCACAGGAGGGACTGGAACCCCAATTTCATTGTTTTTTGGAGAGAGAGAGAGAGAGAGAAGCGATCATGACATCCTAGCTTCTGGGGTCACCAGTCCCAGACTCAGGGCAGTGTGGGTCAGGGCCCAGCATGGCACGTAGCCTTAGAGGGCCTGAAAGGCAGCCCAGGTGTAAGAATCGACAGTTTTGGTGGCACGAGGAAGTCAAGAGCATCTGTGTGCCCCGCCTCCACCGCGCCCACTGAGTCTTCCCCAGAGGTGGTCATCACTGGGATGCACTTCTTCTTCCTTTGGTGAATCACAGATTTTCAACAAAGCTTTACATCTGGGCCGGTGAGCTGTGCTCAGCAGGTTAAGGCACCTGTGCATAAGCCTGACAACCTGGGTTTGCTCCCTAGAACCCACATAAGGTGGAGAGAGAACCAGCTCTACAAATCTGACCTCTGACCTCTATGCTCGTCACCACAGTACAGTTCCCCAAGCCCAATAAGAATAAAATAAAGCTTTTGATGCTTTCAATTCCTTAGCAGTGGGCTGCAGCATGAACAGTGGGCTTTGGCTGCCAGGGGGCAAACAGGCAGGGAAGCCATGGATGGAGCGATGTGGACCAACATCGAGTCCTCCTGTGGGTGTTGGAGGTCTCTAGTGGGCTTTCGTTTCCTCTACACTCCAACAATCCGTCAAGACCTGTTGCTGCGTTCTGGGAATGAAAGAATAGATGTCTTGGTGGGGCAGACTCCCGGACAGGACAGACCCCCTGCTCCCCGCAGGACAGCCCCTCCAGACTGACCCCTCTCCGGGGAAGGAAAGAGACCTCGCCCCTCTCCACACCTACGGGACAGCCAGGCCTTCTGAGCCTCAGCCCCCCTCCCTCCCACAGGCTCTGCTCTGCAGTGCTACGAATGCACCGCACAGGTGAGCAACAAAGACTGTCTGAACGTGAAGAACTGCAGCAAGAATGAGAACCAGTGCTGGACGTCGCGCGTCCGTGAGTGTCCGCTGCCCTCACTGCCCGCCCCTTGCGCTTTTGGCTTGCTCCTCTTCTCTGACAAGCTCCGAGGACCCTGGGCCTCGGTCTCAGAGCTCTTCCTCTTCCGTCCATCCGCCCGCCTACACGTGCATTTCTGCTCAGGCTTTACAGTGGCCCGGGGCAGGGACAGGTGGGTGGGTATGGGAACCTGGCCTTTGCCCACTGGTCACCTTGTCCCTCACAGGCGCCGCTGGGCTCGTGACGGTCATCAGCAAGGGTTGCAGCTCCAGCTGCACAGATGACGCAGAAAACTACTATGTGGGCAAGAAGAACGTCACGTGCTGCTCCACCAACCTGTGCAATGCTAACGGGGCCCACTCCCTGAAGCCCACTGCAGCTCTGGGGCTGTTCGCTGCACTTGGCGGCCTGCTGCTGTGGGGCACTAGCCAGTTGTAACTCCCAGGCCTGGCCTCACACCCGTCAGTCCCATCAAAGGTCCCCCCATCCTATAGGCGCTGACACAGGCAGCCTTGCCCCAGGCTCCCTCCAGAACCCCTGCTTTCTGCAGCCATTACTAGGCCCTGCCAGCTCCACTCGGACGCCTTGGCTGCAGGACATCCTCACCTCCAAGAGGCGGGCCAGCTGATGGTAGCCCCTGGGGAGGGCCCAACGAAAGCTGAGATGAGGTGACCCAGAAGTGACACGGGTTCGAGACCCTGGGGTTCCCGGGAGGCGAGGCCTTATGGGGGGGGGCCTGCCCTGTGTCATGGACTCCCACAGCAACAGCCCCGGCATGTGCTAGATTCTCAATAAATAACTGTGGGTGAGTTGCAGAGGCCTCTGTCCTTTCACGGCCGGCAGTGTGCCTGGCTCTCCCTGCGCCATATCCACCGAGGGCTGTGGATGTGTAGGCCTCTGACCTCAGGGGCTGGAGCTCTGGCCTGGGCAGGAGCAAGTACGCAGTGTCTGGCAGGACCCAGTCCTTGCCGCATGGCCTCAGGAGTGTTGCTAAGCTTCTCTGAGTGCTCTTCTGTGGCCTTCTCTGCACCTGGGAGGGGGGAGGTCAGAGCTCTCTGGAAGGAACATACCTTGTGGCTTCCTTCAGCTTTGTTTTCCAAGGCTTTGTTCTGCTGAAAGCTGCAGCTCCCCAATAAACAGACCACGAAAGGGACCCCGATTCAGACTCTCCGTTGTCCTCACCCACCCCAGGTCCAATGGCTCTCAGGTGTCTCATACTCCTGAGTTCCTTCTACTCTGCTTTGGAGGACTTGGGGGGTATACAGGTGGACATGCCCCCCCATTCTTTTCCCATTCCTGGGGAAGCAGCTTGCCTTGCACTGCAGGGCTGGGGGTGAGCAGCCTGGACCTTGGATGGGGGCCTGCTTAGAGTTGCATTTGGGGGCATGGAATGACCAAAGAGGCTTGGGAAAGGGCTAGTAGCTCAAGCTGTGTGCTGAGCCAGGGTCCCGGAGCTCAGCGGTGACAGCAGTACTTAGCAAGCAGCAGGAGGCCCTGAGATGCATGACCTTGGGTGGAAACCCCCTCTGGACTCTGGGGTACAGGGAGGATGTCCGTGTAGCATAACTTCTCTAGGCCACCACCTGAGTGGTCCCAAGTACTGACCTCCCCTCGCTTCCCACCCCACCAAGCCGTCTCTTTCTCATCGAGGAAGCTCACACTCCAACCCGCACCACAGAACTGCCCACCCCCAGAGCGTGGGTTACCACCAGCCTGTAGGGGGCCCTGCACGGCCTCATCTGATCAGTGGTTATGGAGGCACCTGCTAGGCTCCAAGCTCTGCTCCCGACAGGTCACATGCAGTGGTCACCCAGGCTTGACTGGGTTTCCTTCTCCCTCCTGGGGTCTCTGGAGTCGCCCCAGTCATGGAACCTACAAGGCTCAGATGATGAAATAAATACAGAGTTGTGCCTGACAAGAATTATAACCTCGCTGGGCAGATACAGCCCCTAGGGAGCATCCACCAGCCACTTCTGGTGAAAGAAAACTCCTCTCCCTGCCGTTGGTGCCCACAGGGTTCTGTTGGCCCTGGGTGCCAGGGGCAGAGGGACAAAGGGCCTCACACTCTGTCCTGGGGACCTCCTTACAAAGAATTATTGAAAGAGGACAAGTGGAGGAGTTAAAGGTCAAAAGTGACCCGAGATGTAGGAGGCCTGGCTGGGCCCTGGGTACCAAAGCCAAACCTGTGGCCTGGGCTGGGCCAGTAACTCCAGGGACACACGCCCAGCAGGGTGCAGCTGGGGTGGGGCCAGAGCTTGGAGGGTCCGATTGCCACTGCCACTGCGCTTCCCTGGGGAGCTGCTCCTCTTGGTGGCGAATCCTGGAATCCAGCCCAAGGCTGTTGAAAATGGTGCTACCCGCAGGGGGTAGCACTGGGCCCACAGCGCCCACTGCAGCTGAAGGTTCTGGAGGATTCCTGGCCAAAGCTTTTGCACGGGACAGCATGGTTCTGTGGGGTTCCACTCACAAGTGTCAGTGGACTGGGGTAGCATCCCAAGTCCAGTACCCAAAGTCCTGATCTGACCAGAACCCCTGCTGATTCTAGTGGTGTGGGAGACACATTCCAAGCTGCCTGCTTTTGTTGTGTTGTGAGGGACCAACGGGAAGGCGCAGTGATGGAGGGCAAGAAAGATGTGTGCACCTCCAGTCTCTAGTGTTGAGCAGCCCACCTGCCCCGACGCCCTCACCTATGAATATGGCAGTGGATAGGGGGCCCTGTGAGGGGAGAGCCCTGGGGATCTAGCCCAGGCTGGGGTAAGGAGAGGGGAAGGCGGGAGGAAAGAGAAAGGGCATGGTGCACAGGAGGGGCAGGGAGAAGCCGACCAGCAGAGCATCAGCTCAGAGGGAAGCAGGATGCTGGGAGGATGGATGCAGGCCCTGCAAGCTCCCTGGCCCCAGTGGTGGGCTCCCTCCCTTGAGGGGCAAAGGGCAGAGTGGGCAACAGAATCTGTACTCTCTGGCTTATGGTCTCACAGCACGTGTTCTTAGTCTCTTCCAGCCTGCCAGGCTGCCACTCCCCAGGCCAGGGTGCAGAGAGACCCAAACCAGAATAAGGTGGGTGTCGCAAGGGTAAGAAAGTGTGTGGAGAAGGCTCTTCTAGGCAGCAGGTGGGGCTTCCCTAACAGGTAGTGAGTGCCCTCTCTCTTGAGTACCCAAGTAGGTCCCAAGCACCCACTGTGCCACAGCTACTGACCTCAGAAGCAAAACTGGAAAATCAGTGCCCTTGACAGAGGCCAAAGCAGATCTGCTCTGGGGCAGCAATCAGGACTGCCCAGGCCACCGGTGCTGCTGCTCACAGGAGCACTGTTCTTGAAGGTGACCAGAACCTCTGCCACCCAAACATAGGTCGGAAACGAGGCCAAGGTCCCTCGAGGCCAATGGGGCCTCCTGGGCTCCACCAGACCTAAGAGACCACCAACCTCCTGGTCACAGGATGCAGTGTCAATCACAGAGCCGAGGGACTACGAGTGAGCCCGCCTGATTGTCCCCAACCCCTTCAAGGGAGATTGGACACATATGCAATGACCTGTAGGGGGTGCTCTGTGCCCAGGCACCTTTGACCTGGTTGCTGAGTCATTTATAGCAAAGGGTATTGGAGGGGGGAGGACAAATAATGCTGCTGATGTCTGGAACTGAAATACGGACTGCTGGATTTAATTCTTCCCAAACCACCACTAACAACTGACCCAGCGGCCCCACCCTGTAGAATCTTGAGACTCAGAGCAGGCGTGCGGTGGTCGTCCCGAGCTCCAGCAGCACCCCTGGGGACCTGCCTTGTCCCATTTTCCCTAGCATAGTTCCTCAGTCTGGGACTGGAAACTTCTGGAATCTTCGACTACGTTCAGAAGAGTGACTGGATCCCTGGAGGCGCCAAAATTGTCGGGCGCGAGGGCAGCACAGGGTCCTGCACAGACTGCGGACATCCCTGCGGTCCTCGCTCATGCAGTTCCGGCTGCGGCCGCCAGGTGCCGCTGTGGCGCTCCGCGCTCTCTGCGGGGCCCAGTCTGGCCCCGCCCGGCCCCGCCCGGCCCCCGCCCCGGGAAAAGAGAAAGCGGCGCCGCCGGAGAGGGACGCGGGACGGACCACCAGGGCGTGACGTGAGGGGGGATGGCAGGGCTCTGGCCCGCGGCGCGGCGACCTTCTGCGCGCTTCCCCCCCAGCGGCGTGGTTAGGTGGTGCGCTCCAGTCCCGGCGCTCCGGGGCTCCCCGGCGAACCCGCGATTGACAGCGGCGCTGCGGCTGGGCCGGCACCTGCTTGGCGGGCCCCGCTGTGCCCCGCGCCCGCCGCCGCCGCGATGCTGGGGCTGCTGGTGGTGCTGCTGGCTCTGGCGCTCGCCTTCTTCGCGCTGCTGGACGGCTGGTACCTGGTGCGCGTGCCGTGCGCCGTACTGCGAGCGCGCCTGCTGCAGCCGCGCGTCCGCGACCTGCTGGCCGAGCAGCGCTACGCGGGCCGAGTGCTGCCCTCGGACCTGGACCTCCTGCTGCACATGAACAACGCGCGCTACCTGCGCGAGGCCGACGTGGCGCGCGCCGCGCACCTGACCCGCTCTGGTGTGCTCGGGGCGCTGCGCGAGCTGGGGGCTCACGCCGTGCTGGCCGCCTCGTGCGCGCGCTACCGCCGCTCGCTGCGGCTGTTCGAGCCTTTCGAGGTGCGCACCCGCCTGCTGGGCTGGGACGACCGTGCCTTCTACGTGGAGGCGCGCTTTGTCAGCCTGCGAGACGACTTCGTGTGCGCGCTGCTGCGCTCTCGGCAGCACGTGGTGGGCGCCTCGCCGGATCGCGTCGTTCAGCACTTGTGCAAGCGGAAGGTGAGCTGCCCCGCCCCGGTACCTCGGCCCTGTGTGACCCTCGGGCTCCTGGCCTCTCCCGCGGGCTAGACCCACTGTCAGCACCTCGTTGACGTGCCAGGTCAGGTCCTGTGTCGACCTCTCTTGCTGTTATTCCCTGGGTCCTGGGTTCCCTTGGCTGATGCCTTTGGGCAGGTGCCCAGTATCTGGGAACTCAGGCTTTATAGTGAGGCTTGGCGGTTTCTCAGCCTGGCCCCTTAGGATTTCTTTCTTGGGATGTCTTCTTTCCTCTCTTCCAGAATTGGGGTGCTCAGACTAGGTCTCCATCTCCAGGAGTCCCTGAATCTTAGCGTTGTGTGTCTGCTTCTGAGGGTGGAGTGGAAGTTAAAAGCAGTTGCTGGCAATTCTAGGGGAGCCAAGACCGCTTAGATGGACTGAACTCAGGGGCCTAGTGTTGAACTGGCCCTGGAAGGCCACAAGCCTTGTCTTTCCAAGGTTGGAGAGAGGCGGGCCCTGCGCCTGCTGGGGCTCCCGGCTCTCTCTAGGGCCCATTCTGCAGCATGATGACAGGGCTGGCTGCTGCAGTATGGCAACCATGACCCTGGGGACACAAAGGGTGGCAGTGGTTGCTAGGGCAGGCTCCATCCCTCATGCATCCTCTCTGTCTTGGACAGAAGTAACTCCACATCAGTCTTGAAGGGCAGTGTCAGAAGATGGGGATGGACTCTGAGAGATGATGCGCTTGCCCAAGCTGCAGAGAGATTGATTGCAGGCCCAGCTCCCTGGCTCTCTCCTTGCATCACGAACGGCCTGAGCTGGCCGGAACAGTGCATGGGCGTGGTTGGGGAACCTGGTCAGGGCCACAAGCATGGCAGCAGCTGCATGGGAGAGGTGGACCTGGCACAGCTGGAGGGCTGGGGGGAGTTGGGAGTTGCCCTTGTTACTGGCCTGGATCCCTAGTTGGGTCAAGCAGAGACAGGTGTGGCCTGAGACAGACTGAACCTAGGGCTGGAGTTCTTTAGTCTTAGAGGCTGGCCTGGGGTTGTGTGTCAGGCAGGGGCAGTCCAGGGAGCACAGCCCTACCTAGCCCAGGCTAGCTCTGTGGCCCACAGTTCTTCATGGTCCTGCCCACTATGTAGCACACACTCTGGAGGGATGGGCATTTGCCCAACCTCTCTCTTCACCTCAGCAGCCATCAGCACCCATGTGCTTGCCACAAGCCCTGTTAAGAACTTTTATTTTTCTATTTTTTTAAGTTTTACAAGCATATTGAGTACTTATTTCTGTTTCCTTCCATTTCCCCTCCCTCCCATCCCCTTCCTTTCCCTTCATCAATCCATTTCACTCTCTCCCACCCTCCTGCCTGGCTGCTTCTATGGACCCCAGGGTTCCATCTTGTCATGGTTTGAAATGTGTCCCCCACAGTCTTATGTGTTTGGCAAGGTCATGGCACCTTGAGAGGTGGAGCCTTGCTGGAGGAAGGCAGTCACAAGGGGGGGCCTTGAGGTGGATTAGACCCAACCTACCTCCAGGAGAAGTCTACCTTTGCAGCAGGCAGTCTTGCAGCTCTCAGCCTCCAAGATGTCTGCAGTGACATAGCCTCCTCCAGCTTTGGTCAGCCAGCCATGCTGCCTCCACTTTGAAAGACTGTATCTCCCCTCTGGAACCGGAAGCTGAATAAATCTCCCCTTCTCCCTTAAGTTGCTTGACTTTGGGTGTTCTCTCACAGCAACAATTAAGAGTAACTGTTACACCTCTGGCTTGTCTGCTCTTGAAGGGGCTCAGGCCTCTGTGGCACACCAAGTTGCCCTTCTTCAGGCCACCCCACTGATAAGGGCGTTTCCCTTCACTCATCCAGCTCTAGTCCTTGTTAGGCACTTTTCTAGAGGCCAACTCCCATGCCAACCGCCCCCCACCCCCACCTCACATCCCACTTCTCTCTCAAGTGTCCAGTGACTTGTCACCCTCTCCAACCATCAAGCTTCACAGGCTTTTGCCTGGTTCGGAGACTCAGAGGCCTCCAGCATCCTGTCGCTAGGCGCTCCCGGCAGAAGCAGGTGGAGAGAGCTAGGAAGGATCTCAGCAGGACTTGGGGAAGGGCAGGGTGGGTGTCGTGGCGACGGTGACTCTTGGACAGTCACAGGCTGGGACGTGGTGTGGTGGGAGGAGAGCCTGGCTGGTGCCCCCTGCGTACCTCTCCCTCCCCATATAGCAGCAGGTGGCTCACCCGATCCTCACCTTCATGCCCCCGCAGGTGGAGCCCCCGGAGCTTCCGGAAGACTTAAAGCACTGGATCGCCTACAACGAGACCAGCAGCCAGCTGCTCCGGGCAGAGAGTGGGCTCGGCGAGGCCAGGAAGGACCAGTGACGCCCCCTCCACACCCCTCCACCCTGCCCGTCAGTGGCCTGGCCAGGCTGCGCTCCTGGTCAGAGTGGCCCTGGGACCAGTCCAGCCCCCGTCACCTGCTTGACGTGCTCTGTGCTCACCTCATGCTGGTGCGTCAGCTGGCCCAGCTCGCTCCCTGGGTCCCTGCAGGGAGGCCACTTCCGGGTGCCCAGGCGCGGAGGAGCCTGGAGCAGAGGGGCTGGCAAGAGTGGCCTAAGCATGGGGCCTGCAGTCAGAACTGGGGGGGGAGGTAGGCAGGGCTGTGGTGCCTGAACTTTTCTCAGGGACAGTGGACCTTCTGGAGGGTCACCTTGCAGCAGGGAAGGCAGTCGGGACCACCACAGGGTCCCCGAGACTATGGGTCAAGTGGGGCTAATCTCCAGCTGAGTGTCTGTAATGCCCTCTGCTTCAAGATAATGTCTCCTGTCTAATGGGTCACCAAGTCCAGGAGGCGTGGTGTGTGTGTGTGTGTGTGTGTGTTATGTGTGTGTGTGTGTGTGTGCACGCACGCGCGCCCCTGGTCGGCCCATCACCTGACCATTGGCTCAGGTTGAGGGCAACAGCTGGAAGCCAGGAGCTGTCTCCCTACTGCCCCTCTGGGAAACACCCGGAGCCAGAGCACCAGTGATCCAATGATGCCTGCGCCCCTCGCCTGCCCCTCCCCGCGCTGCTCTGCTTGCCTTAGTGCCGTCATGGTGAAGCTGCAATCTGTTTTATTTAAAGAAGCACAAGATTAAAGAGTTTCAAAGGCACACGCTCTCATCTCCACAGCCCCACCACCCCTGCAGTCCACCCACTCCCTGGATGCTTCCTCGGGGAAAATTGGGGGGGGTATGTCTAGGTTAATGGGTTCCTGTGAGCTGAGATCCAGGCAAGCTTGGGACTGGAGCCTGGAAGGAGCTGTCCAGAGCCTCAGCCACTTCCTCCTTTACCCTCCTTCTTGTGCACCGCTCCTGCAGCCCAGAGCCCTGCGTTCCTAGCTGCAGGTGTCTGGCTCTGGTTTTCTGCTTCCTTCCTTGGAATTCTAGAATGTTCCTGGGAGAGAACATAGGGGCTGCTGTGCAGGACCTTTAAGAGGGGGGCAAGTGGGAGCTTCAGGAAGTAAAATGTGTGTGTGTGTGTGTGCGCCCATGGTGTAGCGTGTGTGCATACTGCAATGTGTGCATGTTGCAGAGTGTGTGTGCACGTTGCAGTGTGTGTGTGTGTGTGTGTGTGTATTTTGCAGTCCAGAAGCCCTGAAGCCTGAGAACAGCACACAGTTCATAAACAAGCAGTCAGCAGTGTGTGTGTGTGTTGCTCAGAGGCCAGTGGTTTGCAGCTGTGGCAGTCAGTCCCTCCCCTTGGCTTTTCCTATCTCCTGTCCTCCCTGACCTGAGCCTGCAGGCACAGAAGTGGTCATTCAGTGTTTTAAGCTTTCGAGAAGGGTTCTACCTTTTCAGGACTCGGTGGGGGAGGGCAGGAAACCGTCAAGGATGATCCCAGGAGCTTGGGACCAGCTGAGTCCTGGGCCCCTGCATGGGAAGTGGTGGGAGCAGGGTGTGGCTTCCAGACCTTCCTTGGCACCTGGTGGAGGTGCTGCTCCAGGTCCCGGGCGCAGCCACTGCCCCAGGGCTGGATGGCATGGAACCTGGGTGCAGAGTTCTCATCTGGGTGATCAGCCACTAGACAGGTGTGTCCAGAGCCATGCATAGGCAGGAATCCCCAGGGTAACCACGGGACAAGGGCTTCCGGAATTCCCCATTGACCGTGGGAGCCAGGAGACTGAGCCTAGCTTGGGAAATTTCTGGCAGTGGAGGGAGGTATCGCTAGGGTTCCCCCACGTGGCTGCTGCACAGTCAGGGAGAGAGAAGCCCTTGCTGCACTGGCTTCAAGGATTGGCTCACCGGCCCTGACTCCATCCCTTGCACCCAAGAAGAATGTGGGTGCAGTGCCGAGCTTCTCCACTGGGTGGCGACATCTGCTCAGCTCTAATCCAGTGCTCAGCAGGGCTCTCAAGTCCAGCCACAGTAGACTAATGGCTCTAGGGGTAGACCCTTGGGGGGTCTGATAGGAAGCCAGGCTGCCCCCGCTGCCCAGGACGCTGGGTCCCACTGGTGGTGATGTGTGGTAGGGGACAGATAGATGAATGGCAGCGAGGATGTTACAGGAACCTTCGGACAGCTGGCAGGCAGCCTGGGAGCCACTGTCCAGGTTACTCACACCCTGGCTCCTGGGCTCTGCTGGGCAGTCTACATCTCTTCTGCCCGTCACCTCACCCAGCTGGCCTGATCCAGTGGGACCCAGGGCTGTGGACCTTTGGATGGGCAGATCTCAGGAGGTACTCAGAGATGGGAACTTGGGCCTGGAGAGGGGCATTAGTGTCTGGAGTTGGGACCCCAGCTGCAGTATATCACTCAGTGGGCAGACATAGGGAGAACATGATGGGCGGGGGGGACGACCTGGGGGTGGCATACTGGGAAGGAGAGGCAGCAGGCAGGCGAGAGGCAAGGTCTTCTGGGCCCTAACAACTCTGGGTTTCTGGATGGGGACCCAGCCGTTCCCCCTATCCTATTTTCAGGAGTATCCCTGGGATGCTGGGCCTCCAGAGTGGCCGTAAGGTCGGGGGGATAAGCAGGCTGCAGACTCATCTGACCCCCCCCAGCTGTCCCAAGGAAGCAACCATGGCAATAGGTGGGTGACTGGCGCCAGTGGATGTGGGCACCCTAAGACCCGAGTGAGGAGGGGGGCTGAGCTGCCTCCTGCCCTGCCTCCCCTTGCTGTGGGACAAGATGTCCTGGCTGGCAGAGCCACCCGACTCCTGGAAGCAATTGGATCCCAGCTGCACTCTTCCTTCCAGGGGTCCCAGGGCAAGGTGCTTAGGAGAGGGCTTCGTAGGCTAGGGAGCTGCCCTGCCCGGGGCTAGTGTGCAGGAATTGGCCCCAGGGGCCTTGTGTCTTTACGGAGCTTTGGATCCCAAAATCTCTGGATGAGTGTGTGAGTCAGCACATGGCAGGGTCCAGCCCGGCCTCCCACAGGCCGGCTCCGTGCTCCCAGTGTGCATGAGACAGAGCCTTCTCACCCTTGGCTACTTTTATTTTCCACACATTAGGGGACCAGAGTGACCTGAGGCCCAGAAACTCTGCTCACAGAGGCATGCAGGCAAGGGGCACCTGGCCCTGCCGGGACGAGAGGGGCCAGCGCCCTCAGCATGGCTACAGCCTCGTCACCAAACCTGGGTCCCCTGAGTTACAAAGGTCGCGGAAGCAGCAGAAGACAGGGTGGGCGATCCCAATGCCATCGGGGTCCGTGGCCAGGCAGGAGGTGGAGCAGGAGCGGGTCACCATGGAGCTTTGATTGAAGGGGAATTCTGCAGGGCGGGCAGGTGTCAGAGCTCACAGCCACTGCACATACAGTCCCCCACCCCAACCATGGCACCAGCCCCTTGAGCAAGTGCAGCACATGTCGGCAGAGCCAGGCATAAGGTGCCTTACAGCCCCCCACCTCCCCAGCCCAGTGCAGAGGGGCCTCACCTCTAGCTGCGGCCCCTCCCTCTAAGGTCGGCAGCCCCCAGCCCACTGCCCCACCCTTCCAGGCTGAACCGAGCAATGGTATATGGAGGAGGCTCGTGGGAGAGGTGGGCCTGACCCCACCATGCACGCCCCAGGCCCGGCCCAGCCCCAGCCTTACCCGTCTCCACCTTTTCCAGAGTGGTCTTGCAGGCCGTGTCCTCCAGCTTGCAGTGCACAATGTTCTTGCATTGCTTAATGGGTGTGGGCTGCTCGCAGGTGTAGCATCTGAAGGCTTCACCTGGCAAGGGTTGGAGGCACAACCTCACCTCTTGACCTCAGGAGCCCATCCTGGAGCCAGAAGAAAGGGGCTGGACAAGACCCCTTGAAACTCTAAAAAGGCCCAGCTGGATGATCAACAGACAAAGCGGCATTTACCACCCAAGCCTCCCCTCCCTCCTGGTCACGTGCCTCTCCCAGGGGGCCAGCTCAGAGGATGCCCCCATTGTCCTGTCCCTCTAGAAAATGGGGAAACTGAGGCCCAGGACAGGTGCCCCACCTACTAACTTCTCCCCGCCACTCACCGCAGCCCACACTCCAGGCTGCCAAGAGCAGCAGGCGTGTGGCCCAGCGAGAGGCCATTCCTCAGTGCTCGGGAGTGGACAGCCCAGGCTGGCTCCATGCTGGGGCTTTATACCCGGCCTCCTGCTTGGGCTCCTGGGTGTCGGCAGAGTCTGCGTGACTCAGTAGGGCAGCACAGTGCCAGAGATGTGGGCGGTGGATGTAAGCCATCATCGCCAGCCTGGGCGGAGTCCCTCTGTGTGCTCTCTGGGAGCTGGGGTCTGGGGTCTCTGGCCCTCGCTCTGCTGGCAGACATCCAGTGGCCGACACCTGCCCTGCAGTACAGGCAGCTGCCACTACCTGCTGCACTCCCTGCCTGCCGTAAGCCCCAAGCCTTGTCACCATGCCGGAGGGGTTCATGTGAGTAGGGAGGCCTCGTCCTGAGGACCCGGGAGTAGGATCGTCTCAGTCCTGCCTGATACAGAGCATCACAGGAACTGCAGCCCCACCTGGCCAGCCGGGACCAGAAGCTAAGTTGCTACACATCCAGGTGAACCCACAAAGTGTGCCCGGGTCAGTGTGGCAGAGAGGCAGTGCCTGGCGTGAAGTGTATGTGGGTACAGGGATACAAGTGGGGTTAGGTCCTCAGACTTGCCCCTCATCGCTGTCAGCCCCATGCCCTCCGACGGCCCTTGAATCCAGCCCAAGTTTCCCAGCTCTGGTCAATGTCCCTCTCTCACTTTTACTGCCCAGTCCCTTCACGCCCATCCTTTGCGCTCATCTTCCTGTGCTGGGCCTGTCCTGAGGGACACTGGCCAGCCTCCATGCCACGAGACCTCCATTACCCATCCCAACCCCAGTCCCTCTGGTTTCTCTGAGGTGCTAATGAATGGTTGAATGAATGAATAGGTGGGTGTCTGGATGGCTGTGTGTGTGTGTGTGTGTGTGTGTGTGTGTGTGTGTGTGTGTGGAATGCACACATGGATAGACAGAGGATGCATAGATGGATGGAGGCCAGGTAGATGAACGGGTAGTTAATGGTTGGTTTAAAAAACAATGACAGGGGCTGGAGAGGTGGCTCAGGGGTTAAGCCTCTGCCTTGCAGGCAGAAGGTTCTGAGTTCGGATCCTAGACCCCCACGTATAGACGCCGGGCGGAAGCGGGGGCGGCCTGCGCTTCTGGTCCTGGTAGGGTGGAGCCTGTGAATCCTGGAACAGAGTAAACAAGGAGGAGGTAGAGGCGGCCCATGGTGGTTCCTGAATTTGCCTGTGGTTCTGCACACACACACATACATACACACATGCACACCATACATACACACATGCACACACACAACTGAATAAATAATAATAAAAAAATTTTAAAAAAATATAAAAAACAATGACAGGCTCAGTGAATTAGCTCAACAGGTAAAAGCAGATAGATATTTGCTGCCCAAGTCTAATGACCTTGGCTTGAACCTTCGAACTTACACAGTAGAAGGAGAGAACTGATTCTCAAACATTGTCCTCTGACCCCCACACATGTGGTGCATGCACCACGCGCACACACACACACACACACACACACACACAGTAAGTTCTGTTTAAGTGATGGTAGTCCAGACACACATTCAGCCTGGGGGTGTTGGCTCCATGGAGGCTGGTAAGTGGACCCTACCGTGGCATCAGGAGTCACGGTCTGATCTTGAGGTGGGGCGTGAAGCGGGAAGGCGCACTGGGCTGGCACCTGGGTGAGTTTTTCTCTCAGCCTTGCGGCTCTCCATGTGTGTCCTCAGCATGCCCCCCCATCCCTCCCGGCCTTGGCATCCTGTTTGTCGGTAGCTAGGGCAGGAGTAACCTGGCACTGTGGGCTGGGCTGGTTGCACAAGGTTGACATGAAAGTAAAGCATGGTTCAGAAGGGAGAGACTGTGGTAAGGAGTCCAGGGGCGGAGCCTGTCATCCCTGCGGCTGTCTGCAGACTGTGCCCAGACACTGAGAGAGGAGCCAGGGATGTACCTAATGCAGCCTGGTAGACCAAGCCTCGTCCTGCACCCCTCTCCCCACCCCGCAGGAGACCCAGGTTGCTCCCAGGCACTTGCTTGCCCCTTGCTCTCGTTTCTCTACAAACTGGAGAGAGGCGCGTCTGCTCTAGCAGATACTCTGCCAAGAATGGGTCTCCATGTCCTGCGAAGCCCCGCAGAGTTCAGCGCAGGTGAACTTGAGGCCCGGGGTTGGAGCAGGGATGCAGTGAGCTAAGGACAGAGGCTGACGTGACGTTGAGTTTTGGCCGCCTGCAGGGGCCACTTGTGCCTGCTCTGGAAGGACGTGGCAGGGTGGGGCAGCAACTGCGAGACACTCGTGCTTTCCCATGGGCAGAACGTGTGGCTCTCCCATCCCTCGGCTGGCAGGTGGGGCTGCGGTACAGCGTCTGGGTCGGCACCACTGGGCAGGGCAGAATTTATGACCTAGTTTGGTGGCCTCTTTGTATGAGTCTGCGCTTCCCCCTGGGTAGCGTGTGACACAGAGGGCAGCTCACTTCCTCAAGCCTGGGACAGAGGCTCCCGTCTTCAGCCTCGTCCTGCATCCTCCGGGCTGAAATGCAAATTACGCCCTGCAGAGCTATTCTCAGAAACAGCCCCAGAACTTTCCTACTGCCTCCAGGGCGCAGCGCTTCATCCCTTGGTGCCCATGCCAGCCTGCCCGGCTCACACTGGACCATCCGCTCCCTGAGTGGAGGAACGTTTTGCCATTGCTCTAAGCCTCGTTCCAGGCCTGGCCATGCCAAGTGTTGGGAACATGTACCGGAGGGGAGAGGGAGAAGTGGCTGGGCGATGGGGTGGTAGATGACAGGGTGGCAGGTGGCCAGATGGATGGTGTGGATGGTAGGTAGATGGATGGTGCAGGTGGTAGGTAAATGAGTTGTGGGTAAAGAAGGGGGTAGGTTGATGATGATGGATGAGCAAGTGGATGGATGGATGGAAGGAGAACAAATGTGTAGCTGGGCAGATCAATGGCAGAATGATGGGCGCACTAAAGAATGTGCTATAGAGCTGGCACGTGTTGCGCAGGCAGGAGGATCAGGAGTTCAAGTCCTCCTTGGCTACGGTGAGCGTGAGGCCAGCCTCGGCTACAGGAGACTCTGTCTCTAGAAAAATGGAATGATGGACAGAGGTTGCACCGGGTGACAGCTGACAACTGGACTTGCTAATATGGACATCCTTGATGACTTTGACTGCCCAGTTTCTCTAGTGCTAACAGCCTGGGCCCAACAGTGCAGCCAAGGAAAAAAACAGAACCAGAGAGAAGGGCTGACGAGCAAAGACCTGCCTGACATTCTGATGTGAGGGGCAGAGAAGTGGGGTGGGCAAGGCAGGGGTCCCAGCATAGGCTCACATGGGCAGAACTGCCCCACCCTGGGTCCAGGCAGAGACTTGGGGAAGGAGCTGACTGCTGGACCCCACGTGGATTGAGCAGGATGCCTGATCAATGCTGAGAAGCCAGGGGCCTGTGCCATGCCTCGCCATAAAAGTGAAATGAGGGATAGATGATGGGGAAGATGGATGGGCACTGGGTAGGTTAGTTGGACGGTGCGAGGTGGACAGATGTGATGGATGGATGATGGATGGATGAATGGATGAATGCTAGATGGATGGGTGGGCGGGCTGAAGATGGATGGTGTCACAGTTACTCTTCTCTATATCTGTGAGACAACACTAAGGATGTGTTTATCTTGTAGTGCCAGAGGGGACACAGTCCATTAACTGGAAAGGGTGTAG
Source organism: Typhlomys cinereus (assembly GCA_023101885.1). Lineage (NCBI taxonomy): Eukaryota > Metazoa > Chordata > Mammalia > Rodentia > Platacanthomyidae > Typhlomys > Typhlomys cinereus. The sequence continues at coordinate 2,831,979 of JALPQD010000193.1, forward strand.
TGGGCAGCAGAAGCTGGAGGAGGGTCAGGTCACGCACATATGGAGGCTGAGAGAGCAAGCAAGAGACCGCAAGAGCAGGCTGCTAGCAGAAGCGGGACGCGGCTGCCAAACCTCAAGACCTGCCCCTGTGACATGCCTCCCTCCAGCAAGGCTCCTCTTCCTAAAGGTTCCACGACCTCCCACACGTTAGCAGCTAAGTATGCAAACAGGTGAGTCTGTGGGGGACAGCTCACATTCAAACCATGACACGTGGAAATATGGACTGGTGGGTGAGCAAAAGTATAGTGGATAGATGGATGAATAATAGGCTGGGTAGGTGGAAGAATGGATGGGAGAGTAGATACTTAGACTGCTGGAGAGAGGGCAGGTGGATGAGTGGGTAGACTAATGGACAGAGGGTGGATGAGTGGGTAGACTGATGGACAGAGAGTGGATGAGTGGGTAGACTGATAGACAGGGTGGATGAGTGGGTAGACTGATGGGCAGAGGGTGGATGAGTGGGTAGACTGATGGGCAGAGGGTGGATGAGTGGGTAGACTGCTGGGCAGAGGGTGGATGAGTGGGTAGACTGATGGACAGGGTGGATGAGTGGGTAGACTGATGGGCAGAGGGTGGATGAGTGGGTAGACTTATGGACAGAGGGTGGATGAGTGGGTAGAGTGATGGACAGGGTGGATGAGTGGGTAGACTGATGGACAGAGGGTGGATGAGTAGGTAGACTGCTGGGCAGAGGGTGGATGAGTGGGTAGACTGCTGGGCAGAGGGTGGATGAGTGGGTAGACTGATGGACAGAGGGTGGATGAGTGGGTAGACTGATGGGCAGAGGGTGGATGAGTGGGTAGACTGCTGGACAGAGGGTGGACGAGTGGGTAGACTGCTGGACAGAGGGTGGATGAGTGGGTAGACTGATGGACAGAGGGTGGATGAGTGGGTAGACTGCTGGGCAGAGGGTGGATGAGTGGGTAGACTGATGGACAGGGTGGATGAGTGGGTAGACTGATGGGCAGAGGTTGGATGAGTGGGTAGACTGCTGGACAGAGGGTGGATGAGTGGGTAGACTGATGGGCAAAGGGTGGATGAGTGGGTAGACTGCTGGGCAGAGGGTGGATGAGTGGGTAGACTGCTGGGCAGAGGGTGGATGAGTGGGTAGACTGATGGAGAGGGTGGATGAGTGGGTAGACTGATGGACAGGGTGGATGAGTGGGTAGACTGATGGACAGGGTGGATGAGTGGGTAGACTGATGGGCAGAGGGTGGATGAGTGGGTAGACTGATGGACAGAGGGTGGATGAGTGGGTAGACTGATGGACAGGGTGGATGAGTGGGTAGACTGATAGAGGGTGAATGAGTGGGTAGACTGCTGGGCAGAGGGTGGATGAGTGGGTAGACTGCTGGGCAGAGGGTGGATGAGTGGGTAGACTGATGGACAGAGGGTGGATGAGTGGGTAGACTGATGGACAGAGGATGGATGAGTGGGTAGACTGATGGACAGAGGATGGATGAGTGGGTAGACTGATGGACAGGGTGGATGAGTGGGTAGATTGATGGGCAGAGGGTGGATGAGTGGGTAGACTGCTGGACAGAGGGTGGATGAGTGGGTAGACTGCTGGGCAGAGGGTGGATGAGTGGGTAGACTGATGGGCAGAGGGTGGATGAGTGGGTAGACCGATAGACAGGGTGGATGAGTGGGTAGACTGCTGGACAGAGGGTGGACGAGTGGGTAGACTGCTGGGCAGAGGGTGGATGAGTAGGTAGACTGATGGGCAGAGGGTGGATGAGTGGGTAGACTGATGGACAGGGTGGATGAGTGAGTAGACTGCTGGGCAGAGGGTGGATGAGTGGGTAGACTGATGGACAGGGTGGATGAGTGGGTAGACTGCTGGACAGAGGGTGGATGAGTGGGTAGACTGATGGGCAAAGGGTGGATGAGTGGGTAGACTGCTGGGCAGAGGGTGGATGAGTGGGTAGACTGCTGGGCAGAGGGTGGATGAGTGGGTAGACTGATGGACAGGGTGGATGAGTGGGTAGACTGATGGACAGGGTGGATGAGTGGGTAGACTGATGGACAGAGGGTGGATGAGTGGGTAGACTGCTGGGCAGAGGGTGGATGAGTGGGTAGACTGATAGACAGAGGGTGGATGAGTGGGTAGACTGATGGACAGGGTGGATGAGTGGGTAGACTGATGGAGAGGGATGAGTGGGTAGACTGATGGACAGGGTGGATGAGTGGGTAGACTGATGGACAGAGGGTGGATGAGTGGGTAGACTGCTGGGCAGAGGGTGGATGAGTGGGTAGACTGATGGACAGAGGGTGGATGAGTGGGTAGACTGATGGACAGAGGGTGGATGAGTGGGTAGACTGATGGAGAGGGTGGATGAGTGGGTAGACTGATGGACAGGGTGGATGAGTGGGTAGACTGATAGACAGAGGGTGGATGAGTGGGTAGACTGATGGAGAGGGTGGATGAGTGGGTAGACTGATGGACAGGGTGGATGAGTGGGTAGACTGATGGACAGAGGGTGGATGAGTGGGTAGACTGCTGGGCAGAGGGTGGATGAGTGGGTAGACTGATAGACAGAGGGTGGATGAGTGGGTAGACTGATGGAGAGGGTGGATGAGTGGGTAGACTGATGGACAGGGTGGATGAGTGGGTAGACTGATGGACAGGGTGGATGAGTGGGTAGACTGATGGACAGAGGGTGGATGAGTGGGTAGACTGATGGACAGGGTGGATGAGTGGGTAGACTGCTGGGCAGAGGGTGGATGAGTGGGTAGACTGACGGGCAGAGGGTGGATGAGTGGGTAGACTGCTGGACAGAGGGTGGACGAGTGGGTAGACTGCTGGGCAGAGGGTGGATGAGTGGGTAGACTGATGGACAGAGGGTGGATGAGTGGGTAGACTGCTGGGCAGAGGGTGGATGAGTGGGTAGACTGATGGACAGGGTGGATGAGTGGGTAGACTGCTGGGCAGAGGGTGGATGAGTGGGTAGACTGCTGGACAGAGGGTGGATGAGTGGGTAGACTGCTGGGCAGAGGGTGGATGAGTGGGTAGACTGATGGACAGAGGGTGGATGAGTGGGTAGACTGATGGACAGGGTGGATGAGTGGGTAGACTGATGGACAGGGTGGATGAGTGGGTAGACTGATGGACAGGGTGGATGAGTGGGTAGACTGATGGACAGGGTGGATGAGTGGGTAGACTGCTGGGCAGAGGGTGGATGAGTGGGTAGACTGATGGACAGAGGGTGGATGAGTGGGTAGACTGCTGGGCAGAGGGTGGATGAGTGGGTAGACTGATAGGGTGGATGAGTGGGTAGACTGATGGGCAGAGGGTGGATGGGTGGGTAGACTGATAGGGTGGATGAGTGGGTAGACTGATAGAGGGTGGATGAGTGGGTAGACTGATGGGCAGAGGGTGGATGAGTGGGTAGACTGATAGGGTGGATGAGTGGGTAGACTGCTGGACAGGGTGGATGAGTGGGTAGACTGGTAGAGGGCGGGTGGACAGGTCGTGGGCCAGTGAATGGATGGCAGTTGAAGACCAGTGACTGTTGTTTCTTCCAAGAAGCCTTTGGGTAGTGCTGTGCCCGGCCCAGCTGTGATCGTCCTGGAACTCAGGTTGATCTTTTCTTTACACCGTTGGCACAGCGCCCCTAGTACTGGTGCAACATCCCAGGGTGGCAGAGCTGACCTCCTTTGGGGAAGCCCGTTTCTCAGATCTCAGGCTCTCTTCCCTGCGACACCTCCCTCCAGACCCCCCACTATGCCAGGCAGCAAGGCCAGCCTCACCTCACCAGGGGGACCAACACTTAACCAGGTTAAGCTTCCAGGGCCTGAGCCCTGGGGTCTAGAGAGCTGCCGATGACCCTTTCTGGTCTGGTGACAGGTTGAGCAACAGGCTGAGGTCAGGTGGAGGAGGCAGAGAAGTAGAGGTGACTGGACGGATTTTGCACAGGGACTGGCTGGGGGCATGGGGAATGGAAGGGTCCTGCAGTGTCAGGAATGCTGGCTGTGGCTGGACCCCAAGAAATCATGCAGATCACAGCTTCCCTTGGGAGCAGGCCACAGCATCCCCAAAACCAGGGTGGAGTGCAGGCCCTGAAGCAGGAAGGGGGCCGCCACGCCCTGAAGACACCGAGCAGGCTCCTTGTCCCCCTTGGCGGCTGGTGCCAGGTTCCAGCCTCGCCCACTTCATGTCCAGGCTTGCCGAGCAGCCCTGGGCTCTGCTGCCCGCACCTGAGACCCGGGCATCCCTGTCCCAAGGCTGGGGTCTCGTTCCCGGCCACTCTGCTGGTGAAGGTCAGTGCAAGGCTGGGGACTCTGGAGGTGTCTCTTCTGAATTCAGGGCCAGTGGTCATGCGACCTGCAGGTCCTGGAGAGGGCAGAGTCCACCAGGTGCACTCTCCCCGAGGTCACTGCACCATGAATTCAGCTCTTCCTTCCTTGCTCCTTTCCTACATGTTGTTTATGACCACCGGCTCCTCCTTTTCCTTCCTTAGTTCCAGCTGTAACCTGGCTTCCTGGTCATAGACTGAGTCCTGATGTCTACTCATAAACTGAACCCTGCTCCCTGGTCACAGACTAAGCCTGCTCTCAGATCACACACTAAGTCCTGATGTCTAATCATAGACTAAATCCTGCTTTCTGGTCATAAACTAAAAACCCTGTTCCATGGTCATAGACTAAGTCTTATTCCTTGATCACAGACTAAGCCCTATTCCTGGCCATAGATTAAGTCCTGATACCTGGTCATAGATTTAGCTTTGTCCCTGGTCATAGACTGAGTGCCAATCTTTGTCATAGAGTCAGTCAACTGGGCCTTGTCACAAGTCTCTGTGGGGGGTCTATAGAGGGGGCTTATGTAATACAAGTGAAGCCAGACAAGAAATCATAATGGATAGCAAGACCATGTGTCCCTGTTGGCAAAGTCAGAGGCCAGCGATGCACCCCAGGTGGGACCAGAATCCCAGCCTCCAGTCACCACGCTGCCCCATTCAGTCTGTCCTTATTTTGTCCCCAAGGGCTTCCAGGTGCAGTGGCCATTTGGGGGCTTGGTCATATCCCCGAGCTAGTAGTGGTGCTCCCTGGGCTATGGGGTCCTGCCCTCTGGAGTTAACCCAGGACCAAAAAGCCCCACAGGAAGCAAGGAAGTGTGTGGAGGGGATTCCCAGGTCTCAGGGAAGTCCTTAGGTGTCTGGTCATGGGAGCCTTGTTCAGGACCAGAGCTGCCCTCTTGTCAGGAGCCAGAAACTTTTGAAGAGGGTAATGGCTAAAGGACAGGACCCTGGGTTTAGGGTCATGGGCTAGGGACAGAGATGGAAGGAAGAACACAACACCTGTCTCAGCTTGGCAGGAAATGCTCAGAGGAGGGAGGCGGGTAGGCAGGGCTGGTGCCCTGTGGAGTGGTCTGTGGGTCGGGAGGACGAGCAGCAGGTCCCAGTGTGGGCGGGGACTAGTCTGCTGCTCCTGTGCCCTAGCCTCTGCCCTCCTGTCAGGCTCCCCCAAAAGTCCCCAAGACCCAAAGGACAGTGCTCTCTTGGTCTAGGTGGGTGTCCCGGGCCTGCTTGCTGTCCTTGCTCATGTGACAGTCACAGGAGGTGGGAGGGACAGACAGACAGACAAGGATGGAGACGAGGACATAGCGCCCTTCAGGGCAGGTTGTGCCCAAAAAAGGAGACGTGGGGCTGGTTCATGTGGCCACTGTACTTCTTCAAAGCATTGGGATCTGGGCTACAGAGCGGGGGGGGGGGGGGTGGGCAGGGTAGAGTGAGCGGGGCAGGGACGGGGCGGTGGGGGGGGCAGGGGTGGGACAGGGTGAGCAGGGCAGGGGTGGGGCAGGCAGGATGGGCAGCTCTACAGCAGGAGGCCCAGGAGCAGGGCAAGGGCCAGGGAGATGACCAGGCCTGCAGAGCTGCCCAGGGCAGATGCCCCGTCCACATTACACAGGTCAGAATTGCAGCAGGACACGGGCCGGGTCAGGCCGATGCCGTCCACGTCTGAAGGCACACACTTCTCAGCGCAGGCCCTGGTCACTGTGGAATCTCCCAGAAATGGGAACACTGTGGGAACAGAACTGTCAGCCAGAAGGGCCAGGCCATCACAGCCTCTGTGTCCAAGACCCCAGGTACACCTGCTCTCGGGCCACCCACCTCATTGGTCCCTGCTTTTTCAAGATCTCTGAGTGACTATGAGAGGCTAGGGACACGTGTGGACATCTGGCACTAGGCTGTAGAGCTTCTATATACTGCAGAACACAGAACCCAAGCAATAAGCCAGAGGCTTTTCCTGGGAACTTTCCAGAAGCCTCGTATGTCTCCCATTAGGAGTCAGGGAGGAAAGGAGAAAGGAGGGAGTCCTAACTATGGGGGCCGGGAGCCTCTTTTTGGTTACATGTGTGCAGCTATATGGAAACCTGGAGGAGGTTGTGGCCCTAGATGCCAGACCGCCCCACCCAGCACCTACTGACCAATCTCCCGGGAGTACAGTGTGGTCTTGCACATGGTTTCGTTGGCGAGGCAGGTGGAGATGGTGATACAGTTAGACACGCTGATGGGTTCGTGACAGGTGAAGCATTGCAAGGCCACCGCTGGGAGAGAGGAGTTGAAGGCAGTGAGCAGTCTGCAGGGGACCTCAGCGTGGGGGAGACGGGACAGGGCTTCCGCAGAGCCACACGTCCCAAGTGGCCAGAGGGTCTCCAGTGGGCATGGTCGCAGCAGGTGGGCCTCCGCCTCATTGCCCTGGGGTTAGGTGAGTGGGTCACAGCACAGGAGAGGAGTCGTGCCTGGGGCCATAGGGGCTGGCTTAGTGATGGGGTCCTCCAGAGGGGAGGGGTACAGGCTCAGGCCCCTACTGGCATACCACCATCCCAGCCAAAGAGAGGTTCCCTGACCCTGTGTCCCCTCTGCATGATGGGGTTGAGCCTCTGCCCCCCACCAGCCATGTCTCCCTCTAGGACGTGAAGAACCATCAGTTTTACCCCTCAACCCTGAACTCCTGGCTGGTTGAGTGTGGGCACCCTGTGGCCCCCACTTATTTTTTTAAGTGCAAAGCTCAGCAATCATGCCTGCTCTGGACATTTCTGGGTCTGTTTCCTACCTGTCCATCATCATTGCAGTCCCCAAAGCTCCCCAGCGCAGAGCCTTCCCCAGGGGACGGGCCAGCATCAAGCAGCTATCTTTTCACAAGGTGCTCTCCCCAGGACAGTGTGGCAGCCCTGTCGCCCCCTGTTTCCGACACTTACCCAGCTCCCCGCAGGTGCCCAGCGCCATTACCAGTATCGCCAGCCAGGTCCCCCGCATGGTCCCAGTACTGACTCTGGTCTGCCCGCTGGGGATGCCAAGCATGGTGGTCTGACTGGTTGGCTCAGCAGATTAGCGGGATTGGATTTCTGGGAGGGTGGGCAGGTGGAGACCCCGCCCTGGTCTCGGGCCCTCCCCGTCCTTGTTAACACCCTGTTTTCTAGGTACTTGCACTACTTCCAGACCCTGCCCAGTCTCTCTCAGTCCCTTGCTCCTCCCTTCACCACCCGAGGCTGGTGCCCCACCTCTCCCTGACCCCTCTGCTCCCCCAGGATGGGGATATTCCACTCTGCCCTTAACAATTCTGTTCTGGGGGACCCCTTCTCTCTTCTCTTACTCCCTTCCGTTGGGATAGGTCAGGGGTCTCCAGACAGTCTGGAGTGGGACAGCAGAGTCAGGCTCTATGTCCTCCCTGACTTCCCAAGGCCGCTCCGCCTTGCGCTCCTGTCTCCAGGGCAGAGTCATGGCCTGGCAACGGCCATGCTTCTCTGAGGCGGTCAGCCTGGAGCGGGTGACGGGGGGAGGGGGGAACTGAGTTAACACTGAAAACCAACCCTGAGATTGCTCAGAGGCCCAGGGAACAAAGGCAGAAGGTGCTGGGTCAACAAGAAGAAATTAGAGCGAGGAAAGGCGGGAAGGGCTGGGGGGGGGCGCTGCTTCCTGCCTGCCCCTGGCTGCCTCCTGTAGCCTGGCACCTTGGTTTCCAGCAACCCAGGCGGGGGCTGCTCTCAGGAGAGACTTCGTGGCCCACCCACCCTCCCTCCATTAAGGAACAAGGGGTGGGGGAAGGTGCTGCCCCAGGCTCAAATAGGAGCTGACCACCAGCTCCCACGTCCCCCACAACAACTCCCTAGAGTGTCCTGTGACCCCCGTGTCTTCCACAGCGGTGGGAATGGGGAAGGGGCCACGGTGTCAGGACAGGCACGTGACTTCCCTGGAGTCTCTCAGGAGGCCCTGCTGCAGGCGAGGAGGCCCAGGCTGACCCCTGCAGCAGGCTGACCCCCTGCAGCAGGGAGTGCCCTTCCTCTTCCTGCCTTCCTCCCTGGTCAAAGTGATCTTTGGGGGTCTCTACCATGGTCCTTACATTGATCCCTGGGCTTTCCTGCCAGACAGCTCCACTGGAGTCTGGTTTCAGCTAGCACGGAGAGCCCCGTTTCCCTGAGAACTGGGCAGACCCACTGTGCGGTCCCTGGGGCTTCCCAGCCCAGCGTGAGTCAGAGACTCAGCCTGTATTTTTCCTCAGGACAGCTCTGGAGGGACAGAGCACTCATTAATTTTAGCACGGATGAACAAACTGGACTGAGAAGCTAATTGACATAGACAAGGTCATCAGGCAGCCCAGCCCATCAGACTGTGCCAGTCAGTCACCACCGGGTCATGACCATGCAGTAGTGGGTGTGAACACTTAGCAGCTAACTGGATTAGACACTGCGCCTCACACACCCAGGTCTAACCCAATCCTTCTGCCATACCTGGCCCAGCTCAGTTCCTTCCTGTCCCCAGGCCCAGGGCTCCCGTCTCCGCTTGACCCCCTGGAACAAACCTAGCCCTTAGGTACCACTCCTAGAATTTTCACCTGAGGCCCCTGGGAGACCCGGGCTGTGCCTTTCTGCATTGTCTTCCTGCACCCAGATGGCAGCTCCCAGCTCAGGGTGGAGAGGAATGTGGCCCAAGCCGGGATCTAGGCTGGGAGGCCTGTGTTCTGAGAGGCCCACCCCTTCCTTTCTCAGTTCCAGGAACCTCTGCATTAGTACTCAGTGGAGGACCTGGTTTGGGGCTCAGCGCGTGACCAGAATTGGGGCTCAGCATATGAGCAAGGCAGGGAGCACATTGGGACTAGCTCACCATACTTTGCCCAGACCCCTCCCTTTCAGGGCTGGAGGATGATGCTACTCTCTCAGGTAAAGGGCGGCACAGGGAGGGGCTGCCACCTGATCGCCTGCTTCTCCACTGATGGCCCAGTGGGTCAGAATGTCTGGTGTGGAATGGGCACAGGTCTCACGGTCACCACATTGATTGTCACACATTGCTGTGGGGCAGAGTGTGCGCACCGCCCTGCTCTGTTCCAGGATGGTGACCCTGATGCAGCCCAGGTGTTGGCTGGCCACAGTCACCCGTGCTTCCATACTGGCACAAGGCTGGAGGGCTGCCCTTGGCCGTGCGTTGGTGGAGGGCCCACAGCTCCTTGTCACGGCAGCCTCCTGACCACTTCCACAGGGCTGCCAGCTTGCACCTTCTTTGGCACATCGAGGCTTTCTGGCTGTGCGGCTTCAGCTGGTCACAGTGGGGGCTGGCTCGACCCCAGCTATGCCCAGGCTCACTGGAGAGCCTCCAGTCAGGTCCTTGCAGTTCTGGAGGTCTGATTGCTGTTTTCTTGCGGTCGTCAGCTGGGGACTATTCCCTGCCCTTGACAGCTGTTGCAGTCTGCCTGCATGGCTGCTGATAAATGATCGTTAAATGGCTTAAGGGAACAAGGGTATATTCTCTCTTAAGATTCCTGGTTACAGTTCTCAGTCCAGCTTGACAGGAGAGCATGCACCAATACCAGGGCAGAGGGAACTGGCCACACCATCACTGCATAACGGCTGAGAGATGGACAGTTCTTACTTGCCAGACCAGCATATCTGGCCAAGTGAACAAAAGGATGCCAACTCTCTCAACCAGCTCTTGGTATTTTATTCCAGAACCTAGTCTAGCCACCATGGGCTGGGCCTTCCTCATCAGCTAGACAATCTCTTGCAGATTTGCTCTGGGCTTAATTCAACCATTAATTCTCTACAAATGTGCCCAGAGCTCAAACCCTCAACTCTCAAGTTGACACCTGTGCCTAACTATGAAGCAAACCCTTATCTTCTCATGATCCCCTCCATCTGTAGGCAAGTTGGTCAGCCGGGCCCCCCTTGGTCCCTGCTGTCCTCCTTTTCGACCACAGCTTGTGCCAAACCTTCAAAGCAAGACTGAGTTGCCTGTCTCAGGAGCTAGAGGTTCTTTGAAGGTGGCCCCTGCTTCAGCCCTCTCTTTCCCGCCCTACTGGGGAAAGTGCCAGCCAGTCCCCAAAGCTCCAACCCAAGTGGCCATCACAGGTGGCAGTATGGCAGTTAAATCACCACTGCCAAGCACCATCAGGACTGGTGAGACCCACAGATGCGAGATGGTGGCCCCTGGTGAGGCTCCTGAAGCGCCCTCTCCCAGCTGGGCTGCTAGGGTGGGCTACACGTGTCGGGAGGAGGCTGAGTGGTGCCTCTCTCAATTCTTTCAGGGGAGGAAATTGCCAGCCGTCATTGCACAGGTGTCAACTTGACTGTTGAGGGTTTGGGCTCTGGGCACAGTTGTAGAGAGTTGATGGTTGAGTTAAGCCCAGAGCAAACCTGAAGGAGATTGTCCAGCTGATGGGGAAGATCCAGCCCATGGTGGGTGGGATTAGGCCCTGGATAAATCACAGAGAGCTGGTTGAGAGAGTCGGCATCCTTCTGTTCACATGCTGGTCTGGCAAGTAAGGATCGTTCATCTCTCAGCCATTATGTGGTGATGGTGTGTGGCCAGTTCCCTCTGCCCTGGTGTTGGTGCATGCTCTCCTGTGAAGCTGGACTGAGAACTGTAACTGGACTGTCATAAGAAAATAAACTCCTTGTTCCCTTAAGCTGTGTGATGGTCATTTATCAGCAACCATGCAGGCAGACTGCAACACCAGCAGAGCCCCACCTCCCGGTCACCAGTTCCTGAGCCCAGGCCGGACCTTGGCAGGAGGTATTGGTAATGGTCTCCTGGTCCCAGAACGGACCTTGGAGGGAGATATTGATAATACTCTCCTGAGTTCAGGCAAGAAAAGCCTCGGCCTCTCTCTCTGCCTGTGGGTCCGCTGTCTGCCTGTCTGCTTGGGGGCTTTGGGACTCCTCCCACCCATTTCCCTCTCATGCCATCTCCCTGGGGGGATCTGTGTACTTTATAAGCAGCCCTGCTGTGTGGTCACATTCCTTGACCCCAGAAGGGGTGCTGGCCAAGCCACAGCGATTTGCCAGCTTTACATGTAAATGTCCTCATCCACAGCAAGCACTTCGTTATATGCTGGCCATTCTCAGGGTCCTCTGGGGAACGATGGCCAGGCCTGTGGCCTTCTCCTTCGGCCAACCTCTGCTGACTCCAGGAAGGCCAACAGGTGTCCCTGACTGGGCCCCAGCTGTCCTCTCCTCTGCGGGCACACCAAAATAGCACACAGACAGCTCTTAAACCAACGTCCCCTGGTTGCAAGGACACGCGGTGCCTGGCAAAGGCCACTGTGTCCCGGGGGATGCCCACACATGTGGTTCCCTGTGCAAACTCCTTAGCCCCTGCCAAGAGGGCCTTGAGCATCTTGTGTGCACCTGTCCTTTGCATTCACCAGCTAGACACCAGCAGGATGCTTCCAGGACGGTGCGCTGTCTCAGGGGAGCCAGCCCCATCCCCTGCCCCACGCCTGCCTCTACCCTGGTCCTCAGCACCACAGCATCACCTAAGCTGACGGGAAGGTCAAAGTGGCTAGTAATCCAGTAACCACACTCATTAGGAGACCTGTCCCAGAAACCATTAGCTAATGCCCTACACCCAGATCCTGGCCTTGGACATCCAGACTGCCACCAGGACCTGGCAGTTCTTGCCAACCCCTTTCCCACGAGGCCTGTTTCAAAATAGCTGCTGCCAGGAGCTTAAGGCCTCTGGAGGACACTTTGGAGAGCCAGGGTTAGATGACACGTTAGGGACACTTAAGGTCCCGTGGATTGCTCCACAGGAGCAGCCCAGCCCCAGGCCCCGCCCACTGCATCCTTCGTTGGATCTGTGGTACTGAGTCACGACTGATTACCAGGAGATTCCCTGTCCTTGCTGGGCCTCTCTGAGCGGGCTCTTTGCCCATTTCCTCTGGTGCTGCCCTCCTGGGGCACATGTAGAAGGCAGCATGCTTACTGACATATGTGGCACGCATGTCCCACTGTGTCTTCAGCCTCAGGTGGCTTACAGTGCTGCTTGTTGCCTGTGTTTGATTTTCTCTTCTCTTTTCTCTTCTTCCTTCCTTTCTTATGTGTGTGTGTGTGCTGAATGCATGTGTGTTCACATGAAGATGGGTACATGTGTATGTGCACAGGTGCATGCATACATATGTGTGTGGGGTGTGTGTGGGTCTAGACTTGACACTGAATTCTCCACTTTATAGTTCTCCACTTTATGTGTTGAGACAGGTGTCTCGGTTGAACTCAGAGCTGGCCAGCCGCTTGCCGTGGGATCCGAGTGCTGCACTTACAAGAGGCTAAACTGCCTGCCCAGCTTTTATGTGGGTGAGTGGGATTCAAACTCTGATCCTCACGCTTGTGAGGCAAGCACTGCATCCGCTGAGCCACCTCCTCAGCCCACCTGTGCCTGTTCTGGGGAATACAGCGTCCCTGTATAACCCGAGCTGGTCCAAACCTTCATCCCCACCTTGTAAATACTGGAATCGCAGCTTGGTGTGCATTTTTTAAAATGAATTTTATGTAGTTGTTTATGAATCTTTCTCAATTGAGATTCTGTATCTTGTTTATCTTTTTAATTGTCGGCAGCTAGATCTCACCCATCTTAAAGGATATGACTTGCTAGATATGGCAGGTGCCTGCCAACCCTGCATTTGGGAGATTGAGGTAGGAGGACTGTTACAAGCTCAAGATGCCATCTCAGAGAGAGAAAGAGAATAATTCAGCCATTTTTTGTATATCCAGAGCTGCGTGTGAACATCGCCATGCAGGGTGGTTTTGCATTGTCTCGCAAGGAAGCCCACACCTTCTGCTATCACCCCTTCCCTCCATTCCTGCGGTATTGTGAAAGATATTCTTGGTCCTTGTCCAAGTTTCTTGTCACACAGCTCCTAAAACTCTCACCATCTCTGCAGCAGTAAAAATGTCTTTTGTAAGCTGATGAATGACAAATGGAAGGATGCTCCCAGATCTAGAAAAAGGAGATCACTTGAGAAATCCTACAGAATTAAAGGATGACTCTCTTGGAATAGGAGGGGGGCCGAGGGTTGATTGATAACCAGCAACATAATTGATTAGGTTCATATAATGAAGCCTCCATAAAATCTCACAGAGCTCTGAGCTCCTGTGTTGCTTAACACAGGAACTTCTGGAAAGTTCTGGACTTCTTGGGAAGTCCCTGAGAAAGTACTTGTGCCAGGAAGGGCATGGAGATCCTGGGCCTCCCACAAGCCTCACCTCCAGCTAATATTTGATGGCATCTTTGTGCCATGTCCTCAATAAAATAAATGAATGAAAGAAAAAAGTGGTAAATGTGGGCAAAGTGTCACCTGAATTCTGTGAGACCCTGTAACTCCTTATTTGACCCTAGGAGACGAGGACTGGTTCTAGCCGGTCCAGTAGACACACAGGCCACAGTTAAGAGCTCATAAGAATCTTGTCCCATGGGATTTGCCTCGGCCTTCAGGAAGCTCCTGTTCAAATCGGACCAACCCAGAGCCCAGCGGGAGGCCATGTCAGGACGGTGACTGGCGAGCAAAGGGCATGAAAGCTGATGGTCTTCAAACGACAGTCTTCTTGTCAGACCGAGTGAAACGAAAGCGGGAAGCCATGACAGGAGGGCCCCTTAAGACAAGGGCTTCCCCGGAACCCCCAGAGAGTCCTTGCTTTGCGTGGATCCCGTGGCTTCCATGCCCAGCACTGGGACACGCAGCTCTCTCTAGCTGCAGCAATTCAGACGAGATTCTGTGGACAGGACCTCCACCAGCCAGCTGCACCAGGCCAGGCCCCGGGCTTCCAAGACCAACATGCTGGCACCTAAGCAGTCTGTGCAGTCCCCCTCCCCCTCCCTTGCATTCCCTCCTTTGCTGCCTTCCTGCTGCAGTCCCCTTGCATGTCCACAGTTCGCCATGACCTTCATGATCCTGTCACAGTGCCATTTCCCAGTCTTGGAGACTCTCATGTTGCTCCATAGACTGACAGGAAAGAAATGTGCATGGTGTGAGTGACAGCAGGCAGTCCTGCACAGCCTCGCTCACCTCGTTCAGGGGATGTGGATCTTCCCGCTCTGCCTCCTAGGACACGAGGTCTTCCATGTCTGGCTTTACCTGCCTAGTGTTACGTTTCCAAGGCACACTTGTGCTTTGTGCATACATACACCTTAGGTAGCCTCCTATTCCACAGCCTGGACATGTCGAGTTTGATGTGTCTGTGCACAAGTGATGGGCACCCGAGTTTCTACCTCGTGTTTAAATTCTGATGCTATGAGCATTTGCAGGCCAGTCTCCGTGGACTTGTCTCCAGTGTCCTTGCATATGTGTTCCGCGGTCCACTGTGATATAATAACCTGGCTTCATCATCCAATGATCACAGGTGTTGCTAGAGAATTGGTCTAGTATTTAAAAGATCTCATGCCAGTGGAGGTGGCAGTGCCTGCCCGTGAACCCAGTACTCCAAGGCTAAGGCAGGAGCAGGTTCAAGGTCAGCTGTGTAGTGAGACACCTTGACATAGGACCCTCCTTGTCTAGTTTTCCTAACAGAGCCCCAGCTGGCTGTCCTTCCCCACGGCACTGGGCACCCCTGTGAGTGCCCATCCTCCACTCTTCAGTAGCAAGGCTCCTGTGGGCATTGCTAGCTTGAGGCCACCTCTCTCCTGTGTCTTGGCTGACACCGGTGCCCTCTCCCTGGGACACTGCATTCCTCTGTCACATTGCTGAGCTGAGAACTAGCAAGCTCAGGGCCCGCCCTGCCCCTGCATTTCCCAGCAGGGCCTTAACTGCTACCCGCCTCTGTAGTTCCGAAACCAGGGCCCTGAAACTTAGCCCTGGGCCTCCACAGGAGCTGGTGATTACTTGCTGGGTGAATGAGTAGTTTTCACAAACATCACGTGTCCACCCTGAGGTCGTGGTGATGTCATCTGGGTAGCTCCATCCATCCATGGGCCCCAGGACATGACTTTCCTCTCCTAGACTCTAGCCGGGTGCCTGAGAGGGGCACATAGAGCTTGCCTGTGGGGGCCAGGCCTCGGGGAGCCAGGTAGGTGAGACCACACAGAAGAGGTGCCAGGGATGCAAGGCTGAGGAGGTTCCCCAGAAGCCACTGAGGCAGAGGTGTGAGCAAGAGGGATGCCCCCACTCCACCTCCGCGCCCTCCCCATGATCCTCAGAGGCCTGTGGCTGGTGGCACCCTGTCCTCTGCCCTCCTCCCTCCCACCAGCTTAGTTGATAGTCTCTAGGAGATAGAGACCCCTTCAGGGTAGAGATGCCCCCTGGCTTCTGGCTTCAGACTGGGGTATCCTTTGGTGTCAGATCAGGGGTACCTCCTTGGCTGCTAGCCCAGCCGGCATGCCAGCCCGGGACATAGTGTCCTTGGGTGCTGCGGACCCAGCTCCTTCTCACAGTCTGTTCGCTGTGCCTGGCTGGAGGTAGGAGGCTTTCAGTGACCAAGGGACAGTCGGCAAGGGCTGCGGCAGATAATGTGGGCCAAGCGACTGCCGAACAGACGGGAAGCAGGAAGGCGTCACCCAAATCCACACTTCTCCATACCCAAGTCTAGAGCGAGGCACTGCTTCCACTAGACGGCCCACACCACGTGATCTGGCCACCTTTTATTGGGGAGGAGGGGCTGTGGGGATGGGGTTTGCACTACAGTGAACGTAAGCAAGACTTCATGCAGAGCTTCCTGAGGATGGATGAATCAGGGACACCATGGGCTGGCCAGGGTGGAAGGTTCTCTAGGGACCGGGGGCCACGCAAAAAACATGGTTCTGTGGAAGAGCGTGGTCAGTCCCTATTGCAGAGATTGGACTGGCAGCAAGCGATGGACACGTGAGGACCCAGGCCCAGGCTGCGGACATCAGGGCAGCTGTCGTAGCACATTTTAGTCACCAGAGGCAGGTCCGTAAAGCTGATGGGGGACCCTGGGGAATGAATGAGAGAGGGGACTGTCCCACCTGCCTAGGTGCAGAGAGTGGTCCCCAGGCCCAGGGCACTGCAGCCCTCCACCCTGCACCAGGTGTGAGCACTTAGCTCCTCACCTGCAGACCCCCAGCTCTCCCCACCTGGCCAAGGAGGGCATGCCCAGCCCAGCCCACCCCCCATACTCACGAGTTGCGATGATGATGCAGTGGGTGGCGCTCTCCCGGCAGTAGGCTTCTCGGGAGCACCCCCCAAAGCCTTTACACAGGTGGCACCGCAGGCCCCCCACTGCAGCTGCAGGCAGAGGGAGACAGAGATGGACAGGTGGGTGGGGGCGGGGGATAGCACCCACCCTTCAACCCAGTACCACGTTCCAGGCTTGGCCTGCCCCGTGACTCTGAGATCCGTCTCCCCATCTTCTCATTCTGTGGCGCAAGGGCCTTGGGAGTGGGGGGGGGAGGTCGAGTGAGACCCAGTTGCTCGGCCTGGAGGGAAACAGGCTGATGTGTGTCCCTTGGGACGCCGAGGACTGTGGGAGCAGAATGGGGGCAAGACCGGGCTCCTGGAGTCGCGGAGGCATGGGGGTCATAGATCTGTACTTCAACTGGTCCCCTTCCACCTCAGGAGCCTGTGCAGTGTGTTTTAGAGCCCTGGGCCTCCACTCCACTGGGCGAGATGACGTGGCCGCGTTCACCTTAGTGGGAACCAGGGCATGGCCGGCCAGAGGAGAGTCAGCGGTGAACGCTCCACCACTGGTCTTGTGCCTGCCCCAGGGGAGCCCCTAGCCATACAGGTGGCCTTCCTACTCCCCCTCGTGTACTCTGGAGTCCCCCATTTGTCACCACACCCAGCGCTTCCCTCCTCCCTCCACCTCTGCTCTCTACCTTCAGCTCCCTCCCTCCCTCTGCCCTCCCCACTGCCCAGTGCACAGTAGGGCTCCTAACCTGCCAGGCCCAGCCCTGTTCCTCTGGTCTTCGACTCCCTCCTTCCCTAGTGCATGTCCGGTCCTGGGCACTCCCCAGCACCAGCCATGCTGCCACATATACTGGCCGCGTGCAGTCTGGGAGCTGATCCGATGCTGTACTCGGGCTGCTATGCTGGGAAGCTGCTGGATCCCGGCCCATCTCCCCTGACCCAGCGATGGTGTCCCATGTGGGAGTCTGGATCCCCCTCACCCCACCCCCACCCCCCGCTCGGGACCAGGAGCACATAGTGACTTTAGAGTATCCCTTGGCCAGAGCTCTTGTGTGAAGTCGGCCCCAGGCCATAGGGCTGGTCCTCCTGCCTGTGCCCTCTGCAGCAGGTAACAGATAGGACATCCTTAACACTGAAGTCCATCACCAGCCTTGGCTGTCTGCCAGCCCTGCAGAGCAAACTGACACGCCCCAGCATTTAGCAGGTGACAAGAGCAGCCACGAAGCCCAGGGCTGTCCTACCAAGCGATGGAACACCACTCCCTGGACACAGGAGGGCACAGGCGGCCTCTGGCTGGGAAGGCAGGGTGCCAGGACAACCAGCCCACCTTCTCAGTCCTCTCGCGCAGACTGCCCGCTTCACCAAGATCTGCACTGCCCTCGCACGCTCCAACAGCATGGACTCTAGCAGCCTCTAGGAGGCTGTGTCCGCCCAAGGGGTTCTCGGGTGTCTGGGACAGAGGACATTGTGCCTCCTTTGACACATCCCTATTGGGCAGCTCATTCTTACAGGCCTCTCCCCAACCCCACCAGATAGGAGGGCCCAGAAAAGGGGTGGGGAGATGCTCGGGGGTTAAAGTCTTTGCCTCACAAGCAAAAGAACCCTAGTTCAAATTCCCAGATCCCATGTAAAAATGTTGGGTGGATATGGCAGCAGCCTGTAATTCCAGACCTGCTAGGCCAAGCCTGGAGCTTGGAAAACCCCAGAGCAAAGCACTGAGAAGGTAGAGGAATCCAGGGTGATTCCTGACATCACCCTTCGTCTCCACAGTTATTACGTGTGCTGTGGGAAGGAAGGAAGAAAGGAAAGAAGGGAGGGAGGGAGGGGGGAGGGAGGGAGGGAGGGCAAGGAAGGAAGGGGGGAAGGAAATTGGGGGAAGGAAAGAGGAAGGAAAGAGGGAGGGAAGAGGGACAGGATAGAGAGAAGAGGGAGGACAAGAGGGAGTCAGGGAACTGAGATGGGAGGAGGAGGGTGTTTCCGCTGGCTTTTCTTCTTCATTTCCTTCCTCCCCCCTCCTTCCCTTCTTGCACTTTTCCGGCCTTCTTTTCATTCGTCGTATCCTTCTTCTCTCTTTCTTCTCTTCTTCGCTTCCCTTCCTTTACATTTCCCTTCCCTCCTTCGCAGAAGACTGTTGCTCGCTTGGGGATTTTGCATTTTCCCTAAGGAGTCTCCCAAAGGGTGCTGGAGGCAGTAATGGGCCACAAAGATAGAACCCATGTGAGCACCCAAACTCACAGTAGACTCTGGAGACAGATGGGAGGGTGAGTGGACAGGCCTCGGGCAGCCAGACCTCGGCAGCCGACCGGCAAGGTCCACCTTGCTGTCACGCAGACAGCCGGGGTTCATTTGCTCACTGAGGTCAGCTTAGATTGCAGCCATAGCAAAGTGCTGCCCACGGGTGGCAGAGCAAGCAGCTGGCAATGATGTAGGACAGAGGACACCCTGAGAGAGGGTCACAGGCCTGACCCCTTCATATTTCAACTGGCCAAGCTTGAGGTTTGTCCTAAGAGAGCAGGTGGGGTTTATACAGAGTAAGTGGTGTCTCTCAAAGCCTTCAGTGGGTGGTGGTGTGGGGGGGGGCAAAACACTTGTGGCTAAAGCAAGAAGAGCCAGTGGGGGACGGGTATGGGCAGAGCTAGAGGATATTGGGATGGGCGGGGGGGAGGTGGTGGCAGACAGAGCCCAGGCAGGCATGCAGGAGGGTGTTAGGAGAGAGTGGAGGATGAGCTAGCTGTAGCTCCCAGGCCAGAGGAGGTTGGGGTAGCAGGTGGGTGCCCACATTTGTATGTGAGGATGTCAGTGAGATTGGAGAAGTCTGGGGATAGAAAGTACATATAATTCAAACTGAGGAGCGAGGGGCCAGTGTGAGGTTCCTGGGGTCTAGAGAGGCAGGTTTAGAAGGCTGAAAGGCCACAGGCAGAGACAAGGCTGGAGATGGGGGGGGTGCACTGGCAGCAGCAGACAGAAAGGGAGGTTGGCAGCCCAGGCTGGTCAGCAGCAATGTGGGGGGAAGGTGGCCCGACCCCTCGACTCACCCAGCTCCATGCTCAAGACCACGGCCAGCAGGAGCAGCCTCATGTTCTCTCGGGAGAGGGCGGGCCCACACCCTCCTTATACCTGCTGTGGCTCTCACCCCACCCTCGCCTCCTGCTGTCCCAGCTCCCAGCTCTGACTCACCTTCAGCCTGGCTCACCTGGGAGCTGGACCAGGCCCAGGTAATGCTGGGGACACACCTGGCCCAAGACCTTGCTCCTGTGTTTTTTTTTTGGGGGGGGGGGGAGCAGGGGCGCTGGTTTAACGTTGCGAGTCTTCTTCTCTCTTCAGTGAAAGGTGGATGTCCCAACCCACAGGCCCAAGGCGCTCGAGAGAGAGGCCAGGCACAGGCTAGACCTTCCCTGTGGATACGCTAAGGTCTGACACAGGCAAACGGCCTTCCTCTCGCAAGTGTGGATGGAGCTCAAGGCCGGTGGAAGCAAGCCATGTCCCTCAGCAGCCCACCTAGAGGGATGCTCGGTGGTCAGACCTCAGAGGAGGCCAGAGCTTCCCCAGCTGCCAGGTGGACTCAAGCCTGCCCGGCCCTCCCAGGGTGGAGAGAACACTGCGGCACTCACAGGGAGAGGTGTGTGCTACTCAGCAGCGATGCGGCTTAGTTTGGTCCCAAAGGAACCAGGTCCTGCTGTATTGGCTCAGCAGCATCAGGAGGGGCAGGAAGCCCTTGGCGTTGAAAAGGGTCCTGAGGTGGGGTAAGATCTGGAAGGGACACCCAGCAGGACAGGGGCTATGCTGTTGTAGCCTGGAGGGGCTGGGGCTAGGACAGGTGGCAGGGTACCCCCCGTGTCTGCTCTGACTGCCCAAGTGCTCAACTCCTTGCAGACCTTCTTCCTGGGGGTAGAGAGTGAGGAAAGGGTTCAGGAACCAGAAAGCCAGAGGAAAGGTGGAAGTAGAGGCAGGGGGTGCTCCAGCCTGCCCCAGGCTGGCTGCCCCTCAGTGGGAACTGGTGGTCCCTCCAGGGCTCTGAGGTCAGAACAAGAGCCTGGGGGCTGCGGCCAGGAGGATCTTGGGGAGCTGGGTGGGTGGGGGAGGCCCAGCCTCAGACAGATGATGGGCAGCAGAGAACAGACACGCTCGTCCTTCTGTTTATTCATCCTCCAAGGAGCACTGGCAGGTTCCCGTGAGGAGCAAGGACGCCGCGCTGGGATGGGGGAGCTGGGCCTAAGGACAGACTCTGCATGGTGCTGAGGGAGCTGAGGGTCATCATTAGTTTTTGCAGGGACGTGGCCAAGGGACATGCCAGACATCAGTGGGGTGACGGGGCCATGCAGGGCCAGCTGAGAGAGCATCGACAAGGCCACTGCGCCACTGAGATGGCTATGGAGCCAGGGCACACTTTGCAGGCCTCGTGGCCCAGGCTCAGAGAGGAATGGAGTCTAGGCAAGGGCCTGCTTTGTTCTGCAGCTTCCTGGAGTCTCAGAACGACGTGAACCTGTGTACTCACAGGACAAATCAGTGCAGCAGAGGGAGCAGCAGCAGCAGTTGGCCTGCCCCCACTCCCCAGCTGGTTTCGAGGGGGGGCGCACCCTGAGGCAAGATTGTGTGGATGGATACCTCTTTCTTCAAGGCGTGTCACGCAGCACCTCACCACCGGGTGCTGTCGGCTGCTGGTGCTGTCTTAGCTTCCTCGCATCCCATGGGGGCACCTTCTACACCACATCCCCTTCCCCTGCTCCTCTTGAGGGGCTGCCAGGCTGCTTCCAGACTGTGACTTCAGATGGCGACTACCAAGCACCTACCTAGAAGGGTTCTTGTTTCCCCTCACTGTGGAGATGCCCGATGCTCTGAGCCACACACAATCCCTGGCACAGGTGAGGTCGGCCAGTGCTGCTTGGTGATCCAGGTCAGCCTGTGACAGCTGGCGATGATTTGTCTTCTCTGCACCCAGACCCGGACACTTCTGACTCCAGGCCTTGGCCTCTCAAACCTCCTTTCTCAGCTTTTCTGCCCTTGTAACTTTGCACGATGACTGTCTAGGAAGCTACCATTGTCTGAGGGCACAGAATCTCGACTGCTAGAAAAAAAGCCTGTGTGGTGGGATGAAGTTGGTGGTCAGTGGGGAGGCTCGGTGACCTGGGCAGGTAACTACCCCACCTGCCCGTGCCTCAGTTTCCCTACCTGTCAAAGGGACACAACAACTCAGCTAGCTCGCAGGACCTGCGGTGGGCATTCACAGCCACCTACAGTGGAATGGAGACTCCTCGGCCCAGGCCAAAAGAACCTCACCCGAACCTCGCACGGGTGGCTTGGCCTTCATCAATTGAGCACCTTCTGCGTGCTCTGTGCTAGGCACTAACGACAGGCCAGCCAGGCACAACACTGTATGTGGTGGCAGAGGAAGTGTGGTCCTGTGGCTGCTGTGGGGCTTGAGTGGGATCAGGAGGAGACAAGCGAGAGACCCTCGCGGGCACCGCAGCACCCGGCTGCTTTACTGTGGGGCCCACACCTTTCCCATCACCTCGTGACTGAGAAGTGGGACCCGATTTCAAGCTCCTCCCAGCCCTGGCCCAGGATGCCCCTTGTCAATAGACTTGCACAAGTAGGGTAATGACAGCTTCCCAGGCCTCTCCCGCTGAGTCAGGGGCCCACCTCTGGTTCCTCTCTGCCGGCACCCTGAGACCTGCTTGGGTCACTGTCCTCATGCTGACTGGTGGAGGGTCCCATGGGAACTTAGGGGGTGCTTCTGGAGAGAGCTCATACTTGCCTGCGCCTTGGGGATAGGAGACCACAAGTCAGTGCTGCTTTAGGGGCTCAGCACAGAACCCACAAGTCCCATGTGAGTATGTGCATGTGTGCCTGTGGCCACCTGTACTGTGTGCACCTCCCACCACCTCCCGGCCCCCCATGAGGCGGCCAACATCTCCTCATCCCGAGTCACTTCCTAGCCAAGCCGGCTTTGTGCCAGAACTTTGCATCCCTCTTCCTGAGGACCCGGGGGAGCCCTCGACAGCTTTCTGCCTCTCCATCACTCCCAGCCCCAGGAGCAGAACCTCCGTAAAGCCAAGAGGGCGCCCCCAGGATGGCGAGCCCTCTCCATGCCGTGGCCAGCACGGCTCTTCCAACCGCACACGGGCAACCTGCCAAATGGACACTGACCAGCATCCTCTCTACCCCTGAGGTTGGGTCAGTATGAGAAGTCTCCTCAGTGGCCACCTGAACTGGGGGCACTGGCCAGCAAGGAGGGTGAGGATGTCTGAGCTCCTGCTCCCTGAGTCGTGTGGGCTGGATGGCAGCAGACTCGTGTCTCCTGGATCTGGGCTGCTGCGGGGTTCTTAGGGTCCCGACACCCAACAGCGAGGAGCTCAAGCCCTCTGCAGGCCTGCAGGACCCTCGGGCGGTCACTGAGAACATGCGCAGGCCTGGCAGGTTCCTGAGCCAGTGGACTGTGACAAAGGCTTGTCCCTACCCCACCCCACTGCCCTGCCCTGCCCCGTCCTTTCCTGCCATGCCCAGAATAGACCTGGCCAGTGTGCAGGGCAGACTGAATATAGTATGGGATACCTGCCTTGTGCCCCTTGGTCCCTGCCAGCCTCTGGGCCCACCTGTTGTTGGGATTAGGGGAAAAGCCAAGGGTCTAACTCTGCAAGAGAGCCCAGGTCCCTCCCTGGACCCCAGATAGCTTCTGGGACTGGAGGGATCTCAGGGGTCCATTGAGGTGAAGTCACTTCTAGCCTTGGCCAAGGGCTGCCTTGATGGCAGATCTAGCTGGGTCCTGGGACCACTGACAACACCCAGGACCTCCCTCCCATGGCCTCATGTATGCCCCAGGCAGCTGCTGACTTTTCTAGAAGGCAGCTCTGCTATGTCCCTGCTGTGCTCGCATTAGTGTGGGACCTTCCTTCCTCCAGTGTATATACCCTCTAGCGGTAGAGCGAGGCAGGGTCTTGCTGCTCTGGAGGTGGGAGTTTGGCCACCATGTCTATCAAATCAGTGTTCCTTGGCCAAATGACCCTTCTCCACCCCATGGATAGCAATCTCCTAGAAGCCCCCACTCTGGATACAGGAGGGGCCATTCTCTTCACCACTGCCAGGCACCTTTGGGAGGTGCACAGGTTCACATATCAGTCTTCTGAAAAGGAAAGATCGTGGCCTCAGAAGGCAGCATCGGCAGGTGGGCAGCGCCCTTGTGGGCCCTAGGTGTGGCTGTATGTTCTCCAGAGGGCAGAGAGTTGGGTGGGGTGTGCTAAGTGGTAGGGTACTATGTGTCTCTGGAGAGCTTCGTCCCTCAGCGTGACCAGAGCTTTACAGCAGGCCCCAGAGGGTGGCCAGAAGCGCAGGGATCAGGGCCAGGGCAGTGGGGGTGGCAAAGCCAGCCCCATTACAGAGGTCGTACTGGCAGCAGGAGGTGGTGGACGCGTGCTTGGAGTAGCCATCATACACGGTCTCGAAGCAGCTGGGTACACAAGACTTGCTCACTTTCAGCCGGTAGGGGGTGAAGTCTGCAGGGGACAGGAGGCAAGACAGTTACCCTGAGAAGAGAGGGACCCAGAGGCTGAGCCCTGCATGCAGGCCCGCCCCTCCTGTACCCTGCGCTCCAGCAAGACCTGAGCTTCCAGACTCACAAGTACGCGTGGTCATGCA
Organism: Typhlomys cinereus; assembly: GCA_023101885.1. Taxonomy (NCBI): domain Eukaryota; kingdom Metazoa; phylum Chordata; class Mammalia; order Rodentia; family Platacanthomyidae; genus Typhlomys; species Typhlomys cinereus. Next base: position 2,855,997 of record JALPQD010000193.1, read on the forward strand.
GTAGATGGCCATGGTTGGGCAGCGCATGGGGTTAAAACAGTTGTCTCCATTGTAGGCGCACACATGGCAGTCCAGAGCCTGGGCTGGGGGCAAGGCAGGGGTCAAAGAACAGGGAGAAGACCCCCATTCTCACCCATTAGACCCTAGTTATCGATACCCCCCCACATACATGCGCCCCCACCACCAGGACAGGGCAGCTGGCTGGAAGGTTGATCAGTCTGCTGGCCCCACAAGGGGGTCTGTGTGCCCCTCCAGCCCCTGTCAGCCTTACCCAGAGGCAGGCCCAAGGCCACCAGAAGCACAGTGAGCAGGGGTGCCATGATGGAAGTCAGAAGGCCCTGGGAGTGGGCAGACTGACAGCAGCTGGTTCTGGATCCACTCCGGCCAGGCAGGCTCCTGCCCTGCTTGGGCTCTTGGCCTCCAGGAGACACAGCAGTGGGCTGGGGCAGGCAAGGTGGATGGGCAGACGAGATGTCCAACTCAGTGGGCGTCACTGACAGTTTCCATTCTTCTGGAGAAAGGAGTGGGAGGCAGTGGGGCTACATTCTAACCTAAGACCCAGAGCGCTCAAAGGGTGACGGGGCGGAGCTAGGGGAGAGGCGGCCCCAGCATCAAAAGAACCAGGAGCCACAAGGCCTGGATGCCAGGCCTTACTGAGACTTCACTCTTCGTGCAGGGCCCGCAGAAGCCTAGCACAGCCTGCTCTGTACAGGGCCACAGGGTGCAGAGGACAGCCCCCGGGGAAGACCTGGGACCTGGGTTTGGGTCTCTTCTCTCTGTCTCCCCTCTGTTTAGCTCCTGAAGCCTCCTACCCACAGGGAGCCCCCGCCCCCAGGGAAGTGCAGCCTCTGCCCTATGCGTCCTTGTCCTTGGTCACCGGGACAGACCATGGTGAGTGGTCAACTCTCCGCTAACTGTGCTTACCCAAGACGGGAGGAAGAGCTGCGGGCGTTGGGGGGGAGGGCGGAGGGGCAGGTGTTTGGGCCTGGGTCACCACTTTCTGGGATGGGGTGCTACAGGGATCTGGCCTACCCCTCCCCTCCCCGCCACTAATGGAGCCGATCCCTCGCGAGGTACCCACCCCTCCCGCAGGTACTAACTTACAGTCCATTTTCATGACCCACCTCTCAGGCGCCAGCCCTGGGTGCGGAGGACCTGCCTGCGGCTTTCGATCCTCCTCCGCCCGCTCTCGGGAGCCCCGCCCGAAAAACTGCAGTTCCACAAGGGAGGGCTCCGGGCGCGGGCGGGGTGCGGGGGTGACCTTGTCTGTCCTTTTTCCACCACCAACCTCCACCACCCCGGGAACTCACCCGCGGCCGCTCCCGGGTGTCTACCTCTGTGTGGCAGTGCATCGGGGCGCGCTTCTCGCCGCCCGCGTACCGCATCGCAGGCTGGCGCTTTGCGCAGCTCAGCTCAGGCCCCGCCCCCACCCCGCCTCGCCCCGCCCCCAGGCCCGCCCGGCCCCGCCTCCTTGGTGAGCGCTCAGGGCGGGGTCCTGGCAGGCTCTGGGGACGCGGCTTCACGAGGACCAGCGAGGCACTTTTGGAGGACGCTCTAAAAGGACACTGTCCAGGGGTTTCCCCCCCTCCACCCCGCACCCTGTGTCTCGGTGCCTCTGCCCTGCCCGGACAGAGCTCAGGGCAGGTGAGGTCCACAGGAGCTGGAGTCAACCCTGGGAAACATTCCGAGTCATGGCGACTCTCCTGACATCATCCATTACCAAATAATTATTTTATGTAACTTCAAAAACATCATTTTATTCTTTTACTCTGTTCGAAGCAAATGAAATTTAAAAGGCTTTTCATGAGCCCTTGTTCTTTTACTTTTTATATCGTGTGAAGAAGAAAATACAATAAAAAAGAGAAAGGAAACCTAGGACAGCAGTGCGAGGTTGCACCGGCCGCTCACCGCTCACCGCTCACCGCTCACCGCTCACAGGTGCTGGGAACACGCGTCTTTGGCCCCGTGGGGCGCATCCTGTGCAGGATGACCAGGATGTCAGTGGGGAAGCTGTGGGTCACACTGCTTCCTTCTGTTGGACATCTGGGTTTGGCCGGGCTATGCCAACCAGGAATCCTTCTGAACAGGCTGGAGAGAGCCTGGGGTTCCTCTCAGAAGGCACAGTCAGATGGCAAAGTGAAGTCCCCTAAAAAAATCTTCATTTGCCAGGAGGTTGTGCTTAGTTCATGTAGTGTTTCCACTAAAGCAAGAAGAGTATTGTCTCTCCTTGTACCAGGCCAGAGAGCTGCCCAGACCTGCAGGGGTCATGATGCCCCCCAGGGGAGCTGCTAGAGCCTGGGGTGGCCACCTGTGGGGCTCTCCCTCTTGCCATTGCCTATCCCATGCCACCGTGCAGGCTTTGGGTCTGGGTTCCTACAGGAAGAGACTCTCCTTAATGTACCAGGAACGGGGGGATCTCAAACGTATGTCCGCATCCAGGGATTGTGAAGAGCCAGAAAGGGTCCCCACCTTTGCAGACACAGCCAGGTGTGTCCTGGTCAGGGTGGGGTGTGGTCAGGTTGGATCTAGGTGCAATAGAGGGGCAGCCAGGCAATTGGGGCTAGGATTCCTGAAGGCTGGTCAGAGGACAGAGCCAGTCTGGGGACCTGACTGACAGCATCCTGCCAGTCCTGAATGCAGCGGGTCCCTACCCTGACCCTGCCTCCTGGGGCTGCATACACTCGATTCCACTGCCTTGATTATTGCGTAGACATTTCCTACGACCTGAAATACCAGAAGAGGGAGGCTTGAGACTCAACTAGAAGCACATAAGGCTCAGCACTGCTGTCCATGAACTCACAACCACAAGGCTTAAGGGAACAGGGGGCTTTATTCTGACGTACTATTGTCCGGTTGCAGTTCCTTGTCCAGGAGAGTTCACACCAACAACAGGGAGCTGGCAATACCATATCCACAGCTCTATTGAGAGGGACAATCCTCACTTACCAGACCAACACATCTGGCCAAGCGTACAGAAGGATGCCAACTTCCTCAACCAGCTCCCTCCATCCTATTCACCTGCGCAGGAGCTAGCCACACTCACCATAGGCTTGGTCTCATCATCAATCAGATAATCTCCTGCAAGCTTGCACAGGGCTTTAAATCAAACACTGATTCTTTACAAAAGTGCCCAGAATGTGAACCCTCAACTGTCAAATTGACACCTGTGTCTAACTACAACAGGAAGCAAGCTAAACTTATGAGACTGAAGCCCTGGCCTTAGCAGGATTTTCAAAGACTTCCCTGGATTATACAAGCTGTGGCAATCAACGAGAAGAGGAGATGCTCTGTCCTGCTAAGCTGCGTGCAAGTCATTCAGGGGTGCAGCTTTCCTGAGTCACCATCTGTGTGGGGTGCTCCAGGGCTACAGCCATCTTGAGTCATCTGCGTTCACCCTATTCCTCTTAGCGACCCCAGTGAATCCATTGGCTCACAAAGCTAGACTTAGGTTGAATAGTTTCTTTGGTCTGTCATTGGCGCCCTGTCTGAGTGGAGAACCGTTTGTTCACATCGCTCCATAAAGTTCACAAAGCGGTTGTTCTTTCTGGCTTCAGTAACTCTCCCCGACCAGCTGGTGGCGCTGGCCCCTCGCTCTGTCCTGGGACTGGGTGGCACCGTCTCAGACTTCCTGATTTCCAGGGTGGGGTGACGTTCTTCCCTGCATCTGACAAGAGTTGGCACAGACCCCCCCCCTCTCCCTCCCACACATACTTTCTCAAGAGCTCTCCTTGTCTCGGACAGTAGGATTTCCAAGCTCAGCCTACTGTGGGGTATCAGGAGTCACTTCTCTGGTCAACTCCACATGCACAAGTGACCCGGGTTGCTGCCTAGGAAAACCTAGGCGTCTCCTATCCCTGACTGCCATGCGCAGGTAGCTTTCTGTGCCATAGGGACAGTAGGCACCTGCTGAGAGGAGGCAGGGAGACTCTGGAGGCCTGAGACCCTGACAGGCCCCCTGGAGACGATGGGCTCTGCTGGCCACCAGGGGGCGTGCTGAGCTGGCCTGAGACCCATCCACAGCCAGTCCTGGGGAGCATGTTCCCCAGCAGCTGGTGCTGGGTGGCACTTGGGGCTCTGTGGCAGTTAGTTGCAGACGCCAACTTGACAATTGAAGGCTGAGCCATTGGACATATCTGGAAAGAGATGATTAGTGGAGCAAGCCTATAGGAATTATGTAACTGATAAGGTCAGGACCGGTTCTCTAGGCAGGTGGATGAGATGGAGAGAGTCGCTTCAGTATTTTGGTGGACTGACGAGTGGGAAAGCTTGTTCCTCTCTCGGCATTTCCTGTGATCGTGGCATGGCCAAACCTCCTGGCTCCTGAGTTCGATATGAACTTTCCAGCCAGGACAGTGGAGGTGACTAAGGATCATAAGCTGGAATAAAGCCTTCGCTTCCCCCAGGAGCTGCATCCTGTACAGTCCAGCAACAGGAAGACGAAGCAGAAGCAGGTCCCTGGAAGAGCTCTGGATTCCTGGGAGGCAGAAGTGATAACTGCTGTGGTCCTGGAGCCTGCGCAGGAAGTTCAGGCTCCAAGAGGTTTGATATGTTGCTCGAGGTCACCCAGTGAGGACCTGGAGTTGGGGCTGGGCTCAGAAAAGGAGGCTCAACCCAAAGAGCCAGCACAACTCACAGACCAAGCCTGGCTGGCGACTGTTGAGAGTCGCAAGATGGCAGTGTTGAAAGGCATGGTTGCCACTCGGATCACTCCGCGCCCCCCCAGTCCCTTCTTGGGGCCGGGATGGTGAGGATGCTCAGCACAGGGTGTGTGGGTGCATGGGTCCACACTCCCTCTCTTGAGCTCACAGCCGCATACTGTCCAAACCCAGGTAACAGGCAGGAGCCTGGGCAGCAGTTGAGATCCAGTGGTGGGAAAGCAGTGCCCCGGACAAGCAGCCTGCGGCTGTGGTCTGCTCACACTGCTCCCTGCCCCCTTCTCAGCGGAGCATGGAATCACCTCCAGGCCCCCAGCCAGCTCCTTCTAGGAGAATTCCATCCAGTGGCTGGCTGGAGAAGGTTAGCTCCACGCTCTGCAGGGATCAGAATCTCAGAGGCGGGACGTTCCACCTCTCAGCAGGGATGTAGGAGGGACCTCCAAGCTCTCTGCCAGGGTGGCCTGGGCCTGGTGCCATGTCAGAGCTCCAAGGGCAAGGACTCAGGGAGGGTGTGTCCATTCCAGGATAAGGATGCCTTTCAGACCAGGCGTGACATAGGCTGCCAATGGTGACCTGGAGTGACAGTTGTAGAAGTTCTTGTGACACCTGCCCCCACCCGCTCCACTCACACAGCCACAGTATTTTTTAAATTCATTTATTTTCATGCAGTGATTTTGAGTAGAAAAATAAACGGCACAAGTACAAAATCAGAGGGAACCGATCTCCCGCACTCCTGTCCTGGAACGAGAACCGTTACAGCAGCTCTCGTGCCCAGCTTCAGGAGCAACCGGCGCTCCGGCATGGCCTGGGAGGGGGCCATGGGAACCTCAGGAGCCAGCAGGGGCAGGGCCGGCATACTTGGGGGCAATGGTTGTCACAGGTTGGGGACCAGGATCGCCATGAGACCCAGGCCCAGCGCCAGGCTCAGCACGACTGTGCCGAGTGGGGCGTGTGCCGGCGCAGCGCTGTGTCTCTCCACGTGCTCGTTGCACAGGTCACTCTGACAGCATTGGACGAGCACCGACCCACTGCTGACCTGGCCCTGCTGGCTGTAGTCGGGCGTGCATGAGTCCACACAGTCCTTCTTCACCAGGTTCCCGGTCAGAGACTGCACTGCACACGGCAGGGGGAGAGAACATCAGGCTTGGTCGGCTTGGGCAACTCCGCTCCACATAGCACCTCCACTAGTTCCCAGGGTCAGCCTACCACTCACCTGTGGATGTGGTCTTGCAGAAGCGGGAGCTAGCAGAGCAGGTCTGCTCATTCTTGCAGTTGCTGCTACTGCTGCACACATGACAGCGGAGTGCCCAGGCTGGGGGCAAGGGGACAGAGGTCAGTCAGCTAAAGATCCCACCAGGACAGAGTCCTCTCTCACTTCTAGGTAGAACCCTCCCCACTAACCCCAACCTCAGTACCCCAATAGTCCTGAGTCCTGTGCTCAGCTCGGGAGGTATCTGCCTGGCCCCCGAGTTCCTGGAAGAAGTGCCCTGTTCCGGACCACCTCTTGGGGAGAGGTGATGAAGCAGAGCATGCAGGGGGTTGAGAACCTCAGACTTTGTGAAGTTCACAGTCACCCCATCCCAGTAGTCTGAGCTCCCCTGAAGAGCCCTTACAAGGAGGGGCTTGGCCATCCACAGGACTGCTGGGACATATGTGGGGAGACCTCTTAAGACCTCCCTGACTTTACCCTTCTCAGAGCATCACTGAGTCTATGGGCTGGTGTTAAAAAAATCACCCGATTTTGAAAAATTTAATCTCTGATTCTGGTGAGCTAAGGCGTAAATTCATTTTGGTTTAAACTCCAGGAGGCAAGCATCCCAGCTGCAAGCATTCGCTGGGTCCAAATTCTAGCTCCTAGAAGTTGGTGACTTGGTATAAAATCCGGCCTGCTGAGGGCTCCACACAGGGACCAAAGCTGCCCACCCTGCCCAGCCCCCAGGCCCAGCCTCTCACCCGGCCCCGCGGCCACAGCCAGAGCCACAAGCAGCAGCAGAATCGTCTTCATTCTAAGCATCGTCTAGAAGCAGTGGGGGGCCCCTCCTCATCCCAGGCCTTATAGCTGGGCAGTGGCGGCAGCAGCAGGAGGGGTGGGGCTGACCACGAAGTAAGTGCAAGCAGAAGAGGCGGGGACACCCCTCCCTTCCTGGCCGCACCCAACACCCCAGGGCCGGCTTAGCTCTGTGTCACCCCTGGGACCCCCTGAGCCAGCCTGGCTGCAGGCAGGAACTTCCAGCCCGGTCTGTTCCTGGGTCTTCCAGGGGCTGCTCGTTTTTGCTGCTCCCCGTGACTCCCGGTTCTCTAGCTAACTGCCTGCCTGTTGCTGCTTCCCACATGCTTTTGCCCTTGCACTTCTGTCTGTCACCCTCCTTGCTCCTCAACCTGGGGGAGTTCTCCATTCCGAGCCTCAAAAGGTGCCCACAAGTTGGGGAGGCACAGAATCTGCCTTCCTCTGCTCTGGACTCAGGGGTGTTGAGTTGACCAAGTGAAGATTTGGAACAAGGAACCCCAGGGAAACTAACAGGTCCTTCCTGAGACATGAAGACTTGGGGGTGCTATGGACCATTAGGGCACAGGTAGGGGTAGCTGGGGCTCACGTGATGCTGGGCACAGACAGGCAGGGGATAGGAAAACCCCAGACCACAGGGAGCTAGCCCACACCAAGAAGAGCAGTGTGGGATGGAGCTGATGAAGGAGGGGCCATCGTGGAGGCCAGGCTTGGGGCTTGGTCATTGTTGGGAGACATAAGTCCTCTTCAGCTCTCTCCTTCCTCCTCCACCTTAGGCCCAAAGCCCCATTACCACCGAGGTCCCCCTCCCTCACTCAAGCAAGTAGTGTCATAACTGTCACCCTCCCACCTTTGTAACTCTGCCTCTGGTCTTGTTGCCCAATCGCTAAGAGACCCGGGCATGCTGAGGAGAGACGCTCTTTCCCTCCACTCCAGGTGTGACAGGTAGCCGTCCCCTGCTGCTGGAGCATGGGTGGGCCCCATTGAGCGCTCCTCTGGTTTTGGGAGGAGCACAGATAAGGATCAGCCCTGGGCCTGTTCCACAGGGCGGGCGCACCTGCTAGGACGGGCAGGACGAGGCTTGCTTCCTGGAGGGGAGGCCTGGGCCGAGCCTCGGCTTCCCTGGGCTCTGGCCAATCAGACCTGGGCTCGAGAACTTTGGGCCCTCTCCATGTTATCCCTGGGATATCCTGTTCTGGGTCAAGTGGGGGTACAGTCATGGCCACTTGTGGAGGTCAGAAGACAGCTGTCCAGGGACTGCCAAGCGTTTCCCCCTGAAGTAGCTCCGGGCTGGCAGAGCCAGCCCAAAGGTGGAGGGCTCCTGTGGCCTAGTGAAGACCCTCGGCATGCCTACTAGTGCCTGCTTTCCTGAGACTTTCTTGGGGCAGCTGAAATATTGCAGGCCAGGCCCAAGATTCAGGGTCCTTTTCTCCTTGGGAAATCATGTCCAGCTCCAAGGCTTCCCTGTGCGCATCAGGCAGGTAGGGGAATGGGCTGGTGGAACAGAGCTCTGAGCCCCATGACAGGATGGTGACAGTGGAGTTGGCAAGTGGATGACTCACTGGAAAATGTAGGAACGCCACTGGAAAAACGGGTTTTCTCTTGGTCCAGGGGTGGGAGGGTCCAGAGCTGCTGGGCAGACTTGGAGTGGGGGTGTGGGCCTGAGACCTGGAGCAGTGTGCAGCAGGCTGGGCTCCTGACCCCTCACCCAGGGCTGGAGGAGATCAAATTTCAGGATAGCTGTGAATGTACCCTGGCGTTAGAACAATACCCAAGAAGTGTGACAAAGAGGCCCACGGCAGGAAGTTCTACCGCAGCCTCTCCGATCTGCCCACTTCCTGACCTCAGTGTCTGGCCAGGAAGTTGAGGGACAAGCCTGGGCTTCTGTCTGGAGCAGAGGTTTTGCTGCTGGCCCCTTAACAACCCTCTTGCATCCATGCTCGAGTCCTTGGGATCACAGAGGGACTAGAGGCCCAGGGGGGAGGTGCATGGGCCAGGGCTGCAAACAACGTTACAAGCCTTCTGCAAGTGCAGCCCTGGGCCTCTGGGTGAGAAGGGCACCAGGTGGACAGGTCAGGCCTCTGGAAGGACGTCTTCCAGAAGCCTTGAGACACAAGGAAGATCCACACACCATGGGCCCTAAGTTCCCCTCTATATCTTGAGGTGCGCCACTTATTTATTTCCTGACATTTTAAAAGGATCTCCATGCTCTGGCCGATACAAAGGAGACTGGGTGAGGAGAGAGGCAGGGCAGGCTGCTCTCAGCATCACCAGACTAGCCTGAGAGACAGCCAGCCCACAGCTCTCAGAGGCGCACTGGAGCCCTGTAAAGGGCTGGCTACGTGGAGCTGTCTAAGCTGGAATGGGACAGCAAGTGGCCCCCAGCCCATGAAGCAGGGCCCCACACAAGGGCATAAGCACGTGGCTTCCAGTCTCCCGCCACACCCTTGTTCCGTCTCTCTCCCTGAGAGGCCAGGTAAATGCTCTGAGTCAGGCAATGAGTGAGCAGTGCTTCCCTGGGGCCGCTCAGTCCTTGTTCATGCAGGACAGGATCTCAGATGACTTGGAGATGGGCAGGACCTTGGTCAGCAGCACCCAGCGAGAGGCACTGTGGCTGGGCCCCACCTCTGGGCCTGCAGCTCTTCCTCTACAACCCTATTGCCTAGCTCGGGAGTCAGCTTTCTACACCGTGCCACAACCTACATGTGTATTGATCAGCTGCTTCCCAGGACCTAGCATGGTTCCACCTGTGTTCTCTATCCCTCTCTGGAGTCCTGGCCACCAGCAGCCACTTCCCACAGCACCCTTTTCCATCATTCACCCCTCCATCCATTCATCATTTATCCATGTGCTCACCCATCCATCCATCCACCATCTGTTCACTATTTACTCTTCATAAATCTATCCACTATCTATTATCTACCCATCTATCCATCCCATGTCTATCTACTTACCCATCTGTCTATCCATTTATGCATCTTTCCATCTACTGATCTACCATTCATCTATCCTCTATCCTCTGTACATTTTCTTACCCATCCATAGATTGATCCATCTATCCATCCATATAATCATCATGTATTTATGAATTCATCATCTGTCACTTGTCTGTCCACTTATTCATCTACCCACTCATCCATCCATTCACCCACTCATCCACTCATCTGTTCACATATCCATCCATCTTCTAACTACTTATCAGCCTACCCACCTTTCCATGCATTCATCCATTTATCTAGCTATCATCTATTCACCCACTGTCATAGTTAGGTACAGGAGTCAACTTGACAGTTGAGGGTTTGAGCTCTGGGTACATTTGTGGAGAATTAGTGGTTGGGTTAAGCCCAGAGCAAACCTAAAGAAGACTGTCTAGCTGATGGGAAAGGCTCAGCCTATGTGGGTGGGATTAGGCCCTGGAATAAATCATGGAGAGCTGGTTGAGGAAGTTGGCATCCTTCTGTACACTTGGCCAGACATGCTGGTCTGGCAAGTAAGGATCATCCCTCTCTCAGCTGTTATGTGGTGATGGTGTGGCCAGTTCCCTCTGTCCTGGTGTTGGTGCGTGCTCTCAGGTCAAGCTGGACTGAGAACTGTAACCAGGAATCGTAAGAGAAAATAAACCCTGGTTCCCTTAAACCTTTAGATGGTCATTTATCAGCAATGCAGGCGAACTGCAATACCCACTCATCTTCCCACCCACTCTTTCCATCTATCCATCCACATATCCATTTATCTTTTTCATATTCGTTGTTAATCCATCCTCCCAACCCGTCTCCGTCCATCCATCCATCCATCCACATATGCATCCCTCCTCTACTCACCTGTCCATCCAACCATCATCTATCCATCCATAAATGAAAAGCTTTCAGTACACAAGGAATGTTTGGGTGCCGTGCTGGAGAACACAGGAATATAAATGGGAACACACACATTCCTGCTTCTACATCTTCTGGACACCACTCAGTAAAGACGGCGTCAGGTATCAGCAAGTGGATCAGGACAGGGTGTTGAGTGATGCGGGTTGTATTGATCTCGTGGTCCAGGAAGGGTCAGTGGGCCAGACTTTGTGGACAACAGGGAGAGAGACACAGGGTGAGGAAGCTGCTGTGTGTTGAGGTGACGTCTCCCTAGTCCTAAAGAAAACCCGGGGATAGTAATTGCACCGAGATCTCACCCCACCTCAGGACAGCCTTCTGATTCTCCCAGAGTCTTTGTGGGAGTTTATCTCTCCCACGGGCTCCTCCCTGTGAGTCAGGGCACATCTGCTGCCACCAGAGTCCCAGAGGTCTGCCCAGGAAAAGTTGCTGGGTGGTCTGCGGCGGCTCTGCCCTCCAAGCCCGAGGTTCCCACCAGTGAGACTTGAAAGTTACAGGCCCCCCTCCCCTCTGCTTATGCCTTCCCCCGTCTCTACACCCACAGAGCAAACTGTAATTCTCATGGCTGGGGGTGGAGTTGGTGGGCTGTGGGCGGCAGCTCTGGTACTTGCATTGTCTGGGCCCCAAACCAGCTCTTTTGAGAGAATGTGGTAACTTGGGGCTGGAAGAGGACTCGGGGAGGACACGGTCCACCCTGGCCTTTAGAGGGAGGGATCCTGCTGGCAGCTATCTTTGCACGACAGGGACCAGACTCTGCTCTTTCCCAAGTGCTTCAGGCTGGAACAGGCAGGCTTGGCCTGCTGATTCCAGGGAGCTAACTTCGTTGTGGGATCCACAGCAGGGTGGGGTGCTGGCAAGCAGCTCTCATGTTGTTACAGTCTTCTCAGGGTGTGGGGGGCAGCCCCAGGGCAGGGAGGAGGGTCTCAAGCAGAAGTTCTGCCAGGAAACTCACTGCCAAGTCCTAAGAGCTTAAGGAATCAACAAGCTTGTTGCATATGCTGCGTTACACAAGAGGGAGACCTGGGTGGGTCCTTGGGAGGCAGAGATGCTGAGCCCGGAGCAGAGGACGCCCTGCACGATGTCCTGCAGGTCTGATGGCCAGTTCGGGGGACACATAGGACACAGGCAGCACGCCCTTCTTTCCAGATCTCCCCACTGGCTGTTCATGCCGTACCTGACCTCAGGGCTGGTCCTCCAGTTCTGCCTCCACTTAAGAGTAGCATCTTAGCCCAAGTTCTGCAAAACTCTGATTGCCTCCTTCCCGACTCAGAACACCCTCGGGCACTTGCAGAGCTAGTGCCTGCTGACAGAGCACAAGCTTCCTGTTCCCACACCCTCCGTAGGCCCTGGGCCCCTCCTGAGCTGTCTCCACCTCCCAGCCCATCCCATCCTCTACCCCTTTGCCAGAGTCAAGGCCCCAATGCGCATGTGGCTGGATAGAATCCCTCCTTGTTGACCGCATGCTCCTAGGGTCAAGCCCACTTCTCTACCCTGCTCATGAGCCCCACCTGGGCTGGTTGCCTCACTGCTCCCTGTCCACTCGCCAGGGGCTCCATCCCCTTAGCTCTTTCAGATCTCTGGAGCTCCCTGCTTCACCCAGGCCTCAACTGTGGTGTGCCAGTGGGTTAAGTCTTTGCATCATCCTGTCCCAGCAGCCTGGCAACCCCACCTCGCTGGCAGCCTCCTTTCCCTGTGGTCACTAAGATCCCAAAGTAGAGGGAGACCTGTTGTTCACAGAGGTCTTGGAGAATGTTCTGACTCCAGACCTTTAAGGTCCCAAGAGAGTGGGGAGCACTCAGCCCACTACACTGCCTGCTGCCCCAGGAGTCTCGAGGTTGAGGAAGTGGTCTGCAAAGTTCCAAACACCACCACTTCCTCTTCTAAGTCCCGGGAGTGTTCCTAACTTCGCAGTGACTTACCACCCCACCTCGCCTGGTTGGAAGGAGACCCTGGCAGCCATGGTGGCAGCTGGCATGGTTTTCTCCTTGGGACTTTCTGGTAGGCGCTGTTTGCCCTGAGGGACGAGACCCCCTCGGTTAAGAATGTGGGGAAGCTAGTCCCACAGGGTGGAGCCCCATCTCCTTACAAAGAAAAACAAAAACAAAATAAACAAAATCCTTACCCCCCCCAAAAAAATTAAAAACAGCCGTGCTCCTGGCTGGAGCCTCTGGCTACCCTGGACCTCCAGACCCCAGAATGGTGGCCAGCACTTGGGGAAGTCATGCTTGAAGTTCGGGCAAAAGGGAGCTGAACATCTGGTTCCAAGGGTGTCTCACTGAGCCCAGCACCACAGCTCAGGCGCGGGCTAAGGCGGAAGCCATCCTCACTGCTTAAAGCCCGAGGCCCTGCTTCCCAAAGCACAGGAGAGGATCCTCCACAGGAGTCCTTTGGGGTTGTGTGAGGCAGGAGATCTGCATCTGGACACTGTGGGATAGTATCTGCTGGGATGCATGAGGACATGAAAGGAGGTGGGGGTCTGTGGATGGGGGGAGGGAGGTAGTAGGTAGGGAATGGGTGAGCACACCCTGACTTCTTTTCTTGGGGGCCCAGCAAGTAAGGAGGGGGAGGCACCTGTTCCCCAGAATCCCATAGTGGAGACAAACACCTTCCGGGAAGACTCTGGGCTGTGGCTGGGTGGTGGAAGTGCCCCTGCTAATCAGGTAGGAGACCTGCTCCCACTCACTTTGTTAGACATTTTCTCTTCTCCCCTGAATGAGATATGAAAGACATTTTTCCCTCTGTATTAAGGTTTTGCATGGTCTAGGTAAGTGCTGTATTCCTAAGCTATATTTCCAGATGTGAGGGGTAAAGAAGCAGGGACCACGGAAGAGAGATCTCTTCCAGCCTCTGAGCTCAAAAACGGCGGCTAGAGCAGGGCAGGGACATGGGGCAGGACGGGCAGACTGGCAGGGTGTCACACACCTCAGCAGCCTGGGGACAGGGAAACCTGGGATATGGGCAGGCTCCGGAGGACAAGCCTCATGCAGGTGAAGCTAGTCAGGGGTGGAGTGCAAAGCCTCAGGTTTGGGTGGCTCTGGCTGCCCTTCTCTTTCCTCAGAGGTGTTCTCAGTGACATTGCCCTTGGGAGGCTTGAGACATCTGATGTCTGGCCAGAGGGGTGACAGTGTCCTGGTGCCCCAGCCAGTGGTGTGCAATAGGCATGTGGGGGCTCACTATAGGATGTGGACATCTTGGGGGCAACAGAGATGGTGGTCACTGCCACTCAGAAAGGCTCTTGGGGACCCCTGTAAGTCTCCCAGTTGGTGTGCAGTGAAAGGCTCGGAGCAGATGCAGGAGGCCTGGTCCAAGGCAGGGGCACTGCTCCCAGACCCACTGGTGCATGGAGAAGCCGTCTTGCAAGGAGCCCTGCCTGTCTCTGAGGGCAAGGTTGACCCAAGACCAGAAAGCTCCCTGACCCAGCGTCTCAGACAAAGAGACTCATAGCTTTATTCTTCTGTTGGGCCAATTGGATGGAGGGTTGGTAGATGGAAATGCCAGAGAGGCAGGTCGGTCTCTGCCCCCAGAGAGGATGGAACCCAGTTACAATGTCTGACACCAAGCCCCAAGATGACCTTCCCAACCGCCCACAGTGGGTAGTTTGAAAGGCGGCTGACAGGGGTCCCTGGGCTGGCAACTCTGACCAACAGATGGAGTCTCTAGAAGACTGTGGCAGACAGGACTGAAATGAGTCAGTACAGGTGGATGGATGATGGGCGCATGAGTGGATGGATGGGTGGATGATGAATGGCTAGGTGGATGGATGGGTAGGTGGATGAAGGATGGAATGAGCACATGAGAGGATGGATAGATGGGAGAATGGGTGAGTGGGTGGACGGGTGAGTGAGTAGATGATGACTGGATGGATGGTGGGTGGGGAGATTGACAGGTGGCTGAGTGGGTAGATGGGTGGGTGGGTGGATGCACACATGCATGGATGAGTGGATAGGTGGGTGGATGGATAGAGTGAGAATAACGGTGGCCATGGAGTACAAAAAACCTGGGGGATCCAGTCCCTTAAAGTCAAGTCCTCCCTACCTGGGCCACTGTGCATAAGAGTCCCAGAGACCAGTGGCCATATACACAGTGTCTTGTCGGGCAAGGCCTGAGCAGGGGTAGAAACTCCAAGTCTGAAGACCCATCCCCAGCCCCTGAATCAAGAATAGAGAGTCCTAGGGACCCTTTCAGGTGGCGAGTCGTTTCCAGGACTCAGTAAAAGGCTGGGGTCTCCTAGAGGTGTGGATCTTGGAGACGTGTGTCTCAATCAACACACCCAGTTGGAGGGTTCCGAGTCAGGAACAGAGCTGCCCTCTTTGAAGAAGGAACCTGTGTGGCCTGCGGTCCTTCCTCTCTGTGGGATGGGGAGGACTGTGTGTGTCCTGAGGGAAGTGGGGAGAGTAATGGCGAGGCTGGGTGTAGGTGGGACCACAGCTAAGGCTTCGGACAAACCCCTGCTGATAGGGACGACCACCTGGCCCTCACCAGGCAGCCCGGAGCAGTGTCCACAGCAGGCTGACTGAGGCACTGGCCCCCAGGGCCCCAAGGCTGCTGGCCAGGCCAGAGGCGGCACTACGGTTGCATTGACTGCCCTGGCAGCAGGAAACGGAGAGGGCGCGACCATCCGAAGACACAGTGCTGTTAGGGCAGGTTGGGGCACAGGACTTCATGACCAGGATGCCTCCCGGGTTGGCTGTGGAGACAGGAGGAATAACCATGGATGTCGTGACTGCAGAACCCACGGTTGCCACCACCCAGCAATCCTCAGGGGACCTGCAGCCTGGGGCTACGTGCTTTGTGGGTATTCTGGGACTCAGAGTGCCAGTGAGTGCTTGATGTAGGAATTTGGAGGTGCCCCAAGGAGCCTCGTGGGTGTGGGGGGTACCTATAGGAACCCATAGCAACTATAGACACCGATTTTTTCCTCTTCTCATTTCTCTCTGATATCCAGGGCCAGGAGTGACTTAATAACCCAGTTGCTGGGTCTCCCAATCATTTACTTTCCCTCTCCTGAGTAATATCTACTTCCTCTCCTCTCCTCTCCTCTCCTCTCCTCTGTTCTCCTCTCCTTTCCTCTTCTCTTCTCTCCTCTCTTCTCCTCTCCTCTCTTGTCTCTTCTCCTTTCCCCTCCTCCCTTCTCTTCCCTCCTCTCCCCTTTTCTCCCCTCCTCTCTTCTCCTGTCCTCTTCTCTCTTCTCCTGTCCTCTCCTCTCTTCTCCTGTCCTGTCTCCTCCTGTCCTCTGTTTCAGGGACCAGAAGGCAGGCCCCACATTCAGTCCCCATACCTCCTGGGACCAAGAGCCTGAAACAGGACTGAGAAACCCCCTAACCTCAGATGAATTTCCATAGTTTCCTCATACCTCACACCTCACACCTCAAGAGGGAAATAAGAAGCAAGGTTTCCCAGAGATCCTGGGAAAGAAGAGATGATGGAAGTTGGGAGCCTTGCCGGATGAACTCCTGCAAGATTTGACCTGTGTCTGCATGCAGCAGCAAGGACAGCTCACTCTGCCCACATGCACATAGTGGGGACAGCTTACCCTGCACCTGCATGCACACAGTAGGACAGCTTATCTTGCACCTGCATGCATATAGTGAGAACAGTTTGCTCTGCACCTGCATGCACACAGGGGGACAGTTTGCTCTGCAACTGCGTGCGCACAGTGAGAACAGCTTACTCTTCACATGCATGCACACAGTGGGGACAATTTGCTCTGCATCTGCCTGCACACAGCATGGACAGCAGGGCTCCTAGGACCACTCAGCCTTGGGGAAGGTGAGTTGCAGGGAAGGTGAGCCGCCTCCTTCAATTTGTACTGTTTAGAAGGTTCTGGGAGTTGTGACCTGGTGCTATGACCTGGGCCCTCTTGTCTGCAGCTGGCAGAGGTGGGATGTCTCTATCTCAAAGCACCTGATCACTCTGTGCCTCAGTTTCCCCATTTGGACAGTGACAGAACTAAGCTTGGCCTGTGTCTTGCTTGTAGTGGGTGAAGCTGAGTAGCCAGAGAGCAGCAGTGGTTCAGTGAGGCAGGTGCGTTAGTCACGAGCAGAAGTCAGGTGGTGTTGGGTTCGGTGCCACTTGTGAACAGTCTTCCTGACTTGGGCAGAGCAGAGGGACCCATGGCACAGGGGGCTGTGGATGCCTCTTCCTCCCACAGTGGATTCTCTTGTCCCCACCCCTCTGCTGCTCTGGGGCTCCTCCTGCTGCCCTCTACAGAGCACCTTTCCCCATTTGCCAGATCTTGCTGCTACCTTGGAGGTCATAGGGGACGGGAATGGTCCCTCCCGTCCCAGTGACCTCATCCAGCAGACACTCAGAGATGAGAGGATAGACTACAGCCCGAGAGACACAAGCTCAGCAAGGCGCAAATGGCAGGAGGGGCAAGGATGGGGCAGGGGCACTGTGGTGTCTGAGAGAAGCCCTGGGATGGAACCTGGAGATCGCTGAGGGAAAGTGGCCCTCAGACCCTCACTAGCCCCTACCTTTGCTTCTGCAGAGTCTGCTACATGGTGCTTTGCTGGGTTTTGGCTCCTGTAGCAGCCCCACCCACTGCAAAGCAAGGATCTTGTCCCTGATTCTGCCTGGCATCTCAGCATCACTTGGCTAGCAGCCTGCTAGATCTCACAGGGCAGCTGCAGGTAGAGAGACTGAGAGCAGTTGTCCTTGGAAAAGACTTCAAGGTGAGGAGGTCCTGTGGGTCATGGAGGGGTGTGTGATGTTTCCCCCAGAGTCCTGGATGCATGGACTGAGGGGCAGAGGGCCACCAGAGCATGGGACAGACAGTTGTGCAATGTCCAGGCTAGGTCTTGATCAGGACACTCACTCTTGGTAACATTGGATTGGCTCCAAGTTTGAGCTAGAAGGGCCTTTATCAGCATGAGAATATGTAGCAAACTGGGCCTAGTGGGCAACCCATGGCCACGCAGTAAGCGTGGGATCCAGGAGACACAGTCTAGTGGCCATGACAGCTGCCGTTTACTGCGGCAAGAGGCCTCACAGCCCAACTCCAGTGACAGGCACTGCAGGGGAGAGGACCCCGTATCCTTTGAGACCTAGAGGTGATACTGTCTGCCCTAGGTCTCCAAAGATTGGCTTACCCCTCTGCTACACCCACGCCTCTTTCTGGGGCTACTCTGGGCCACGCGACCCCATTCTCAGCCTTTCAAGCACCGAGCTTGGACCGTGTCACAACCTCACATAAGCTCTGGGCCTAGCTCTGCTCTACTGCTCAGGCGACAGCTGCATGTGAAGTGCGCACAGGAAAGTGTAGGGAGAACACTGGCCAGAGGATCTTGACATGGACAGAGAGGAGATCCAGGCGCTGGGGGTGGAGCTGACGGCCAGCTGGGAGACTGCGGAGACAGGGAACTGCGGAAAGATAACGGGGGGCGGGGGGGACTAAGCACCGAGCTCTGGTGCCGACATCTTCCAGACGTCGACCTACGCCCGCCTGCCCCTTCTCATCTTCACTCTGAACTATGAACCTGAGGACTGTAGTGTCCTTGAGACCTGGACCGCAGTGAGGGATATCGGGGGCCAAGGTGGGGATGGAAGGTGCTTGTGCAGTCTGATGGGGTGGAAGGGGCCTGCCTGGCCCGGGGTACTCACTGGCCCGCGTGATCACACAGTACTTGTCCGTCAAGGCGCACTCCACTAGAGACTCGCAGTTCTCATGGCCGCAGCACACGTGGCAGTGCAGGGCCCGGGCTGGGGGGAAGCACAAGCCGTCAGTCTGGGCTGGGACTGGGGCTAGTGTCCAGTCACCTGCCTAGGGGCCTCCTCAAGGTCAGCCTCTCTGATTGTTCTCTTCTGTCCTCCAGGGGTATCCCCAGTTCTCTGGAAGGGGGTGTGATGCTAGAGCCCTTATGGCGATGATTTTGGCACCATTGCTCCCTCTGTCCCGTCTGCTGCGTGTGTGTGTGCGTGCACGCGCATGTGTGTACATACCCAACTGTCAGCTTGAATGGCAGATGGGTGTGAAGGTGGCAGGTGGGCTGCCCTCAGGCTGACCTAGGGGCCCACCAATAGTGCACTCTGGAACCTCTGCACATATCTGTCTTCCTGACCTATGTTTGTCCCTCTGGTGAGGGAATTGAGGGCATTAGAGAATGTTGCAGAGCCATGTGAGCTAAACCAGGGGGAGACAAGATGGGAGGCAGGTAGATGGATGGATGGATATGTACCCACATGGGACAAAAGAATGGGAAGATATGTATGTATGGTTGATTGAATGAATAGGTGGATGTATAGATGGGAAGGTGGATGAGTGGATTGATATAAAGGATAATTGGATGAAAGGGTAGGTCATATGTGAATGGATGGATAGGAAAAAGAATGGGTGGATGCATAGACAGGTGGATGGGTAGGTGTATGGATGGATGAGTAAATACATGGGTAGATGGATAGATGCATAGATGAGTGGGCAAATTTATGGATGGATACATGGACGGATGACTAGCTAGATGGGCATGTGTGGGAGTCGGTAAATGAATGGATGGCTAGTTGGATAAGCATATAGATAGGTAGGTAGTTGAATAGATAGATGATACATGTGTGAATGGGCAGATGGATGGGTGTGGATATAGGTGGGTGAGTGTATAGGTGTATAAATGGATGGATAGGTGTTTGGGTGGATGGATAAATGCATGGATGATGTGTAGGCACATGAATGGAAAAGTGATTAGGCATATGAGTGAATGGGTAGGCACATGGATAGATGGGTAGGCACATGATGGGTAGGTACACAGGTGGATGGATAGATACATGGGTGGATGGGCAGGCGCATGGGTGGATGGATAAGTACATGGGGGATAGGTAGATGTATGAGTGGATGAGTAAACACATGGGTGGATGGGTACATACATGGGTGGATGGGTAGGCCCATGAGCGGATGGGTAGATGCATGGGTGGATGGGTAGATGCATGGGTGGATGGGTGGATGCATGGGTGGATGGGTAGATGCATGGTGGATGGGTGGATGCATGGGTGGATGGGTAGATGCATGGGTGGATGGGTGGATGCATGGGTGGATGGGTGGATGCATGGGTGGATGGGTGGATGATGTGGATGGGTGGATGCATGGGGTGGGTGGATGTGGGTGTGGGTGATGATGCATGGGTGGATCATGGGTGGATGGGTGTGGATGCTTGGGTGGATGGTAGATGCATGGGTGGATGGGTAGATGCATGGGTGGATGGGTAGATGCATGAGCGGATGGGTAGATGCATGGGTGGATGGGTAGATGCATGGGTGGATGGGTAGATGCATGGGTGGATGGGTAGGCGCATGAGCAGATGGGTAGATGCATGGGTGGATGGGTACATACATGGGTGGATGGGTGGATGCATGGGTGGATGGGTAGATGCATGGGTGGATGGGTAGATGCATGGGTGGATGGGTGGATGCATGGGTGGATGGGTAGATGCATGGGTGGATGGGTAGGCGCATGGGCGGATGGGTAGATGCATGGGTGGATGGGTAGATGCATGGGTGGATGGGTAGATGCATGGGTGGATGGGTAGGCGCATGGGCGGATGGGTAGATGAATGGGTGGATGGGTACATACATGGGTGGATGGGTGGATGCATGGGTGGATGGGTAGATGCATGGGTGGATGGGTGGATGCATGGGTGGATGGGTAGATGCATGGGTGGATGGGTAGATGCATGGGTGGATGGGTAGATGCATGAGCGGATGGGTAGATGCATGGGTGGATGGGTGGATGCATGGGTGGATGGGTAGATGCATGGGTGGATGGGTGGATGGGTAGCCGATGGGTGAACAGGCAGGCACATGGGTGGACGGGTAGGCGCATGGGTGGATGGGTAGATACATGGGTGGATGGGTAAGCAGTGGGTGAACGGGCAGGCACATGGGTGAATGGGTAGGCGCATGGGTGGATGGTTAGATACATGGGTAGATGGCCAGGCACATGAGCAGTGCAGCAGGTAACAGGTGGCAGAAGGATAGAACAAAAGGACATCATATAAGGAGATTTGAGTTCAGAACTTCTAATTCTCACCATCCCTAGCCCATCCCTGTCTGATGTATGGAGAGAATCCTGCTGTTCTCAGCTGTTTCAGATGATAAAGATGATGTAATACATAATGCATGCATGTGGCCTCTGCCACTTCCTTCCTTGGAGGAGGCTGCAGAGCCCCAGGGTTGAGACTGCTCTGGAAGCAGAGGTGGCGACTTGCCTGGGCAGGGCAAGCTGACCCTGAGAACTCTGTGTCCACTAGGTGGTGGGGCTGTTTAACTGGAGGAAAGCAGCAGACAGGACAGGCTCCCAGCTGCCTGAGGCCGGCTGGTGACCTCCACCTCAGGCTGAATGCAATGCAGGGGCTATAGCAAAGGCCTCAGTTCAGTTGCTGGTGGTAAAGAGCTGGGTGGGCTTGGAGCTGGGTGGACCTCAGAGCTGGGTGAGCCTCAGAACTATGTGGACCTTGGAACTGGGTGATTCCAAGTGCCAAGTTGGCCAGAGCCTCCAACCACAGAAACTGTGACTAAAGTGTCCTTGAGCACTCATGGACATGGCTGACCTCGGACGGCAGTGTGACTCAGCTGCTCTGTGGCGACTCCTACTTGGAGGGAACAGGGTTTCGCAGAGCACAGGGGAATCTGGGAAGGCTCCCTGGAGCGAGGGCCCTAGATCTGGACCCGCATGGTGGCTTCTGTGGGCGGCGGGGAAGAAATGAACTGGCATAAGGAACAAGAGCAGCTCGTGGAGACGCGAGGACCTCAGTGGCGAGGGGCCACGTCAAGGAAAACACCGGGTCCTGGTGTAGAGGTTCAGCTGCTGGTACTGAACTCTGTACCCAGGCCTTCGAAAGAGTTTCTTTCATCCTACAGAGATTTGGGGTGTTGGGCAGTGGATCCTCTGGGGTTGTCTTACAGGGGTTTCCCAAGAGGGTGTCAGATCGCAGGTGTCCTGTAATCCTGTCCCAGGCAGCTCACACCTACTCTGGCCTCTGCCTCACCTGTGGAGTGAGCTGACTGTACCTCCCACATGAGTGGAAGTCATGATGGTGGACGCATCTTTCTGACTTATTTCCTAGGTTAGGGTTCCTAAATTCTGGAAAAGTGGGTCCCTTGGGAGTGACTCCTGGCCTTTCCCTGTGTCTGCCAGCCCTATGTGGGCCAGGGAGATGCTCGGTGGCTATTCTGGACCTCACAATAACTGTCTGCTCACTCAAGTCCACGTAGACCTGCCTGGGAGCTGCCGAGAGTCCCCCAGAGCAGTGGCCAGTGCACAGCACTTGCTGTCCCCAGGACTGCTGCAAGGTCACCTCCCAGGAAAATCAAGCCTTGGGGACAGAGGTGTCCCGGCAAGCCAGTGTCTCCTCCTGACTCATCCTTCCTACCCTCCTGCTCCCTGTCTCCAGGGCCAATGGTTTCTGAGTGGTGTCTGGCTTCCTAGAACCCTCCTTCATTCTTGCTAGCAAATGATGTCTCCATTCTAACTGTGACTTCCTCCCTGTGCTCCAGGTCAGGCTCCAGTCCTTGCCCGTCTCTCTCCGTGAGTCTCCTACGTGAGTCCCACCTGACTGGACTGCTCCCCAGCGTCCCTCCCATTCTCTGATGTCCCCCCAAGCTTGGGGGAAGTGATAGGGGTAATTATCCTGGAGATGATAATTATTCCACTGATAATCACAGGCTGTAATAAGCCTCCCACCCCCGGCCTCATTTCTGTCCCCAAACCAGGTCATCAAGGTCAGGGCAGAGTGGGCAGGAGGGTCAGTCCCATACTTCCTGTGCCTCCTGCACCGTCCTAGCTTCCTGACCAGGGAAGAGGGAGCCAATTGGCCATCCTAGCTAAACCCCACATTTCAGTGCCCATCTACTAGCTCTATGCCTCTGGTCCTTACCTGATTTCTACCACTGAAAGAGCCAGAAAGGTGCCAGGCACCATGCCCAAAAGGCAGGGACCTTAATCTTGCTGGGCGGGCAAGGGCAGGACACTGTCTCCAGCCCCCACCCCTACCAGGCAGGCCCCTGAAGGTACCATGCACCTTGGCTCACAACTAGCCCCATGTCTTTGCACCCTACCTGGAGCCCACCTGCCAACTTCCCACCCGCTGTGCCAGAGTCTTACCCCAAGCAATGCACACAGCAGCCAGCAGCAGCAGCACCAGCAGGGACCTCATCTTGGACGTCCAGGGGTGACTGGGAGCCACCAGGGCAAGGCGGCCTTTATAGGGCCACTGGGCGCCTGGGGCAAACCTGGTAATTTGGCTGGAAGATGAGCTTGGATGGCTGGGCTGGCCTGACTCATGCCCTCCAGGGGCTTCTGCCCCACCTCGGGGCACCCTCGCCCTGCCTTTGGTCCCCAAGTCAGCTGCTTCCCCTCTGCAGCTACCAAGAGGTTCCAGTTGTATTAGTGAGGTGGTAGGGGGCTGTGGGGTGGCACTATTCTGCAACTGGAAGTGACCTGAGAGCTGGTTCTTCTGACTCTCACCCCTGCCTTCTCCCTGATACCAGACAGTCAAGGAGGCGCCAGACCCAGTTTAATAAGGAAACTGAGGCACTGTGGGCTGAAGCTGGCCTTTCATCACTCATACGCACACAGTAGCCTGGGGACCTCGTGGAAAGATCCATCCTAACTTGGAGGGCAGCGCTGAGTTTCCTATGGGCTGGTCTAGAACCGGGAGCCTCACCCTGGCAGAGTCCAGGTATACACACAGCCCAGGGCGCACCCTACCCCTGCGCCGAGTCTCTAGCTTAGATACTGTGCAATGACCAGGGGTCTAGGGGACACAGGAAATGACCCGTGCTTGTTCTGGTGGTGGGGTCCAAGACGGAGGAATGACAGCTCATACCCCCCGGTGTCTCTCTTGTCCCCTCCAATGGCTCCCTGCCCAGGCCTCCCCATGTCCGGCTCCATGGTGCCCTCTGTCTTCACTCGCTGGGCCGGGCAGGCTCTGGCTCTCTCAGCCTCACTTCTCATCACTCCCTCCACCTTCCCAGCCTCACCTAAGCCTCATGCCCAAAACACCCCATCTCAGGCGACCTCTCTCAGCCCCTTCCCTAGCCTGTGCTTGGGCAGCTCCCATGCAGACCCATATCCCTGTTTACATGCTTCTGGAAGATCTGGAAGTGTAGGAACCCTCCTCTGTCACTCTCCAGACTGGGCCGAGCTGTTGGGTGCCCCATGGGCAGCAGTGGCAAAGGGTGGTCACCAGGTAGAGGGAGGAGATGGATGAGAAGGAAAGAAGGGGTCAGCTCCTGGACCCGGGGTGACTGGCCCTCACCCTCTGTCATAGTTAGGCACAGTTGAGGATTTGAGCTCTGGGCACATTTGTGGAGAATTAGTGGTTGGGTTAAGCCCAGAACAAACCTGCAGGAGATTGTCTAGCTGATGGGGAAGGCCCAGCTCATGGTGGGTGGGACTAGGCCTTGAACAGGTGAATAAAATACTGAGAGCTAGTTGAGGAAGTTGGCATCCTTCTGTATACTTGGTCAGACATGCTGGTCTGGCAAGTAAGGATCGTCCCTCTGTCAGCCATTATGTAGAGATGGCGTGACCAGTTCCCTTGACCTTGGTGTTGGCGTGAGCTCTCCTATCAAGCTGGATGGAGAACTGTAACCAGTAATTGTAAGAGAAAATAAACCCCTTGTTTCCTTAATTCGTTTGATGGTCATTTATCAGCAACTATGCAGGCTGACTGCAACACCCTCCAACACCATGACCATGTGCTCCAGGCGACTTCCTGTGGATGGTTTCTTAGGTTCTTTTAGAATTCCATGGCTTGAAACAAGTAATGTGTCCTCCATTCGCCTCAGCCTCCCGGTGGCAAGGAGGGAGTCCACCTCACCCAGAGACCCAGGGAAGTCACCACTTCCGAAGGCTGTGGGGACCTAGGCTCTGACCCCCTTCCTCATGCAAAGACCCCCAGAGTATTGTAGATAGGCCCCAGAGCTGGCCATAGGATTCTAGTGCCCCTAACTCCTGCCCTGCTTACCCACCCACCTGCTCACCCATCCACCCCACCTTCTCAAATCACCTCTGAGCTAGGGCCCTGCGTGTGAACGCACTAGCGATGGAGTGCCTGGGTCCAGCTGTGCCAACAGCCCTGGCCTCCTGTGCCCACAACCCAGCATTCCTGATCTGAGCTGGGACTGAACCTCCTCAGATGCCCCCCAACCCTCGGCCCAGGCTGGGGAGGGGGTCTCCTTGCTCTGCTGATGATAGTCAGGGATGAGACGATGGACCAGATTGCCAAAGGTGGTGCCTGCCAGCAGTACACAGATCCCCCCCCAGGAGGGAAGGGAAGTGGGAGATCCAGGGCAGGAGTCTCTAGGATGGGCATCTCCTGTGGTGGGCACCTCGGAACAGGAAGCCCTTCTCCCCAGGATTGTGAAAACTTGACTTGACCAGGACAAACCTCTTCTTCTTCAACATAGACTTGCTTCTCAGCCTTCTCCCATGTCTAAGCCCACACAACCGTGGACCTCTGTATGTGGGTACAAAAGGGGTGCAAGCTGTGGAGAGGTTCTGGGAGTGGGGAGAGCCGGCTCCCCTCGTCCAGACAGTGAGTCTCATTGACAGGCTAGGGCCCCTTGATGAGGGACAAGAGGCTGGTCCACACGTGTTTCAGGGGCCATTTAGCAGAAGTGATCATGGATGGTCACAAGGCATCTATGCTGGGGGGTGGTGGTGAGGAGTTATGCTTCCTATAGAAGGTTCCAGATGTTTGCCCTTGAAAGTATGGATGGAATCTTGAGAGGAAAGCACCAGCCCATGTGACAGAGATGGCAGGCAGCGCCCAAGAGCTTCCAACTCAGTGCTGGTGAAGTAGAGACATCGGCAGGGCTGGGGTCTCTGATCAAGTCTCCAAGAGAGGGAGCTGGGAAATGACATCCCCGACCAATCTCGAAGAGCAAAGAGCTTCAGCCTCTGAAGTTGGAGTGCCGATTGGCCCCTGAGGAAGGGAGAACAGTGAGGCAGGGGTGGCTAGGACAGGGCAGGTGCATGCCAAAGCTCAGCTGTCTTATCACGGCCCCTCATTAAGTTAATGAGGTGCCAGCACCCCCTCTCTTATACCGGAAGGTGGTTAGTTACTGTCCAGACTGTCCCTGCTGGGCCGTAATTAACATACGCCTCCCTAGCCTGGCATTAGGCTCCACTCCCAGATGTCAACAGGGGTCAGGGGTCCCAGGCCCAGGGACATGTAGGTAGATGAGAGACCCTGACATGGGCCAACCATCTAATCCTACCAGTCTCAAGGAGATGGGACCCACTGTGGGAAGGCAGGCTACTGTTTCCCTCCAGAAACCCAGCTTCCCTCCCACCTACCACGTTCCCTGGCCCCTCCCTCCCCACCGTGCTGTGGGCTGGGTAGAGTGACTGCTCAGATACTCTTCTCTTCTACCATGCACGTGTCTTCAGGGATTTGTCCCTATTCTAGCTCCAAATGTTTGAGTCCCTTATATAAGATGGTATTATGTTTGCATGTAACTTATTCTTGTCCATCGCACCCTAGACAGTATTCCTCATACAGCAGATGCTGTGAAATGGTTGCACTGTGTCATCCAGCGAGTAATGACAAGGACAGAAGTGTGCATGCTCACACAAGGTGAGCTGGATGCATGGATGTGGAGCTGGAAAAGGTGAGCTGGATGCTTGGATGCAGAGCTGATAAAAGTGGGTTGGATGCTTGGAAGCAGAACTGGTAAAAGTGAGCTGGATGCATGGATGCAGAGCTGGTAAAGGTGGGTTGGATGCATGGTCACAGAGCTTATGATACTAGAGGCCAAAGATTCCTCTCATTCTAAACTGGTCAATACAGAGAATCACAACTGATCTAAAGGCAGAAGGCAAGCCACAAAGGAGTATTCAGACACAAACAGGACACCCCCGAAAGCCGTGGTATACCATACCACAGAGGATAGAACAGAAAAAAGGTGAAGACCATGCGGGGGGTGGGGAGTGGTCATTGGCAAATGGTACCATCTATACTAAACTCACCAAATCCATGAACACACTGCAACCAAGTTTACCTGCATGAGACCTAGGCAAGACTGAGCCCAACACCACATTCAGTGAGCAAAGGAGATAGGCCCTGTGCCCTAGGAGAAACCACTGATGGTTAAAGCTGGCCACAAGAAGAGGCCCTCATGTATGAGGGGTCCTCCTGCTAATAGGTTGCCTAGGATGCTGCAGGTACCTGGCCATGCAAGATTTTCCTGGGCTGGGAGAATCGCGCAGGAGTTAAAGCCTTTGCCCTGAAAGCAAAAGGTCCTGAGTTCTGATTTCAGATTCTACATAAAAATGCTGGGTGGAAATGGTGCGGCTTGCAATTCCAGCTCTGAAATATGGAGCTTGAGAAACCCCAGAGCAAAGCAATAAGGAGATAGAACAATTCGAGATGATTCCTGATGTCACCCTTGGGCTTCCTCCACAAGCACACATAAGTGCCCTGTGCCCTCTTGTACACACATGTGCATACACACACACATATACACACACGCATGCATGCACACACACACACACACACACAAAGAGAGAGACATTCCATATGGTTCTCAATGGGATGACATGGGGGGAGGAGGGAAGCTTGTCTGCAAGAAGACATCTGTCAATGGGAAGAGGGAAGACAAGGCAGGGTTATGGGGAACAACAAAATCTACTGTAATTTAAACTCACGTAAGTAAACATAAAAATAAAATGAATAAGCTACAACTCAAACCCTGACTCAGGCTTGTTCTGGAGCCAGCTGGGCAGTATGGAGTCTGTGCTGGGTCAGGCTGAATGAGATGGGGTGACCAAGGCTCTTCCTCAGAGGAGAGACAGAGACACTTCGAGAGGAAGAGGCTTCTAGAGACCAGGCCACACTCGTGCCCTCGCTGCGGGCTGTACTCCCAGCTCTGGTAGCCCCGCTTTGTTTTCCAAAGCTCGAGTGATAGCAACACTTCCAGCAGCTGGAGGACCCTGCCAGCTGGTGCTAACACACTGGACAGGGAGACCCCCTTCTTCCAGTGACAGAAATGAGGTTCCTAGAGAAACAGCCAGATCCAGGGGTGAGACAGGGAAGGGCACCGAACCCGAGCATGGGAGACTCTGCTTCTGGCTGTAATTCATCTCCCCAGCCTGCCCCTTCACTGCATGAGATTCAACTACTTGCTGTATCCACGGGCATAGCTCCCACCGTCCCCTCAACACTTTCCCCACCACACT
This sequence comes from Typhlomys cinereus, assembly GCA_023101885.1. Taxonomy (NCBI): domain Eukaryota; kingdom Metazoa; phylum Chordata; class Mammalia; order Rodentia; family Platacanthomyidae; genus Typhlomys; species Typhlomys cinereus. The sequence goes on from JALPQD010000193.1 coordinate 2,883,702, forward strand.
CTCGGCCCCTGGAAATCCACAGACCGCATCCCATCTCCAAGGTTTGCCTTTTCAGGGCATTGCATGTTGGCAGAATCACTTGGGTGGTCTTTGGCTCACTCGCTTCAGTGTGCCCCGTCTACATCTGTGTCTTGTGCATTCATTGGTGAACGTTAGGTTTTGAAGAGTCATAGGAGCAAGGGAGCAACATGTAGTAGACATAGTGTCGTGTCCCATAATCTCCTTGTTATGGGGTCCCTCTCCTGGGGTCTTTAGTGTCCAGGTTCTGCAAAACTGGTTGGAGCTTTTGTTCCTCTACATCTCAATGGTCTGTTCATAGAGCCCAACCCAGCTGATCTTGTGCGACCTCAAGGTAGGGTTCAGCTACAATAGAGGACTAATCTCCATATCCTTTCATGAACAGAGGGTTGAGGGAAGTTGGCAAAGAGTGTGTTCCTTCAGGGTAACCCCCGCCCTGGGGATGACCTTCCAAGACCTTCTAAAACTGCCTAATCCAGAAGCTTAGCCTACACCGGGAGACCCTTTCCAAAACCCAAGAGCTGGGGTGTAGCTCAGTAGTAGAATGTTTGCTTTGTTTATGTGTAAAATCCTAGGCTCAACCCCCCAAACAAAAGAAAACAAAAGGCTTTTGAAAAGAATGGAGAGAGAGACACACCTTCTGTGCATGGGCACAGCACACATGGGCTGTGCAGAACTTTACCCTGGAAACAATGGCGTGTAGACTGCGGAGCGCCAAGGAGCCTGGCACGCCTTAGGTGTCCTGGGGGTCAAACCCCAAGTCAATGACAAGTCGTGCAGACAGTCAGTGCGGATCCTTCACAAGGGGCCACCAGAAAAGCTCCTGGGTCCCCGGTCTTCTCAGAAAACTGCCTCTAGCCCAGCCACACCTAGGACATCGTACTGACTATGCACTAGCACCAACCACTGTCAAGAAGTCTCAGCCCAGAGATGCTGAAGGAGCATAGAAGACTAAGTGTGGGGGGCCCAGGCTGGGGCTCCAGAGCAGAAAGAGGATAGGATGGAAAAGGGAAAGAACAGAACACGGATCTAGTTGCAAACACAGGCCAATACCAGTGCATCCATCACAGTCATGAACCACAGGAATTCAGATGTGGGGGCAGGGATTCCTGGGGTGAGGATTTGGAGACTAGCCTGCTCTACCTTTGCAAGTTTTCTGTGCGGCTACAGCAAATATAAAATGAAAAGCAGGGTATCTACAGAAGGCAGGTGACACAAGGCCTGTTCTGGATGGCAGGTAGAGCTACTGGCAACCACCACCCTTCTGGAATCCCAACAGGTTGACATGGGAGCGGCTGCCTGGCAGCCAAAAGATCCCTCAGGGATGGTTTTGTCTTGCATGGACAGAATCTCTCCAGCAAATTGAAGATGGCACAGAAATAAGGAGATGTCAGGATTATGAAGTGAAGGTCACAATTCAGGCCATCACTCATTAATCTGTAATGAATATTCTCACTTCCATGTATGCTTGAACCCGGACCTTAATCATACCCTCAGCCTTGATTGTGGTCATCCTGAGCCCTCACCTGGCCACAGCTGTGGTCACACACTGAGCCCTGATCCTGGTCACACACTCAGCCCTGATCCTGGTCACACACGCAGCCCTGATCCTGGTCACACACTGAGCCCTGATCCTGGTCACACACTCAGTCCTGATCCTGGTCACACACTCAGCCCTGATCCTGGTCACACACTGAGCTCTGATCCTGGTCACACACTGAGCCCTGATCCTGGTCACACACTGAGCCCTGATCACGGTCATACACAAACCCTGGTCTAGGTCATAGATTAAAAGATGTCTTAGTCCCCAGAACAGAGCTTGGGGGAAACAAAAGAATGTCCTTTGTTCACACACAGAGCACCCAACAAAGGCTAAACAAAGGTTGCGGGGTGTTGAACAGCAGCGTGACCAGACTGAAGGTGGGCAGCCCAGGGTGTCTCAGTGTCCACCGCTGGCCATCTTTATAGGCCAGAGTATTTGTCTGCCTGTGCTTGGCCAGCCTTGCTTTGCCCCACTCCTTCCCGTCCCCTTCCACACACATCCTGACTCCTGTGCTGCCTTCTGTCCTCCTACAGGGTGGACCCCAGCTCCTCGGCTCCAGGTCCACCCAGTGCCTGCCCAGGCAGATCCCAGCTGCTTCCTCCCTGACCTTCCCGGTGGGGAGACAGGGGTGGGAGGTGAGGACATGAGATAATTCATTCTGGGTGCCTGGAGAGACTGGCTACACCAGTCCTGGCCTGTCTGGCCAGCTGGAGCTGGGTGCAGGGACGCCGAGAAAGGAGCAGGTATTTTGCAGGTGTGAGGCGGTAGCTGGGTAAACAAGGGCATCCTGGCTACCCTCCCAGCCTCCTGGGCCCTGTCTGGTTGTGGTAGTTGTCAGTTCTTCCCAGCGCCGTGTGATAGGGCCGTTGGCACCTTCTGGGCAGGGCACTAAGTTATCTTAGTGCTGGGCTGAGGGACAAACCAGGCTGCTAGCACCAGGCTCCCTCTAGCACCCCCTGCTGGCAAAGCAGAAGCACAACTTGCAGAGGTGCTTCCTGAGCCCTTGGAGCCAAGTCAGCAGCCAGCACTCTGACTGGACCACCATGACCCCTTCAAGCTCCTATGGATTCAGCCCACCAGCCTCTAGAGCACTGCACTGGTCAGTTTCTACTGTGTCAAACACTGAGGTAAACAACTTAGGACAGATTGATTTGGGCTCACAATTCCGATCCTTGGTCAGCTGGGTTCATTGTTATCAGGACATAGCAAGACAGAAGCACGCAAATAAGACATGGCAGAAGGGGGTGACATCCAATACCCATCAGGATGGAGTGAAGGGAATTGCAGGAGCAGCAAAACTGCAAAAGAAAATCAACAAACCATAATCCAGAACTTCAGAGACTTTATATCAACCACCTAGAACTAGGCTAGCCTAATCTCTCCCCATCCTGAAGCTCAGAGAAATTCGCGGAAGAGGGGGCGGTAAGAGTGTAAGAGCAAAAGGATGGGAGGAGCAATGATATGCAAGATACTCCACACGTTAGAGCCAAAGCAATCATAATTGGACTTTGCATGCCCTGCACAATGTCCAACACACTATTGACCCCACAAAGTCTAGCATTTGCTAAAGGCACCAAGATCCTTGGAGGCAAGGGATTGACAGCCACAGTAGTGTTCCTATAGCTTAAGGGGAACACAGGAAAGGGTTCAGAGAAATGCCACTGGGTCCTTGTACGTCATCGGAGAGGAGGGCCCAGAGGAGAGTCTGGCATACACATTAAAGGATTCTCCGGGGATTGGAGGGGGAGGCACTGGGGGAGGGGGAAGAAGGGGTGAGGGGAGGGGGAGCAGGGGGGTCTGGGGGAGGAGGAGGGAGGGAGGGAACTGGTGTACCTATTAAGTTTGTATGAGCAGAAATAATAATAAAAAATGTTAAAAAAAAGACATGGCAGAGAAAAGTGCTCATATCTTAGAGGTCAGGAAAAGCAGGAGTGGGCGTGCAGAAAGGGTCTGGAGACAAGATGCACCCTCAAAGGCACACCCTCAGTGACCCAGGCCCGTCCCTTGACAGCCCATTCAGCTATGAACTCATCAGTGGATTGGCCCACTGAGAAGGTTGGCATCTCTACAATCCAACTTAACACCACCAGCTGGAGACCAAGTCTCTGACAACTGAGTTCGGGGCTTCCAGGTAGCTAAGCAATAGCAGACCCCCTTCTTTCCACTCTCTACTCTTGGTAGGCAGCTCCTGCCGTGGACCATCTTTGGACCAATGTCTCAGATGCCTCTGCTGCCTAGAAGCTTCTCTCCTGAACCCATCTGACCTCCATTGCAGCCTCACAGCTCTCTGCGATCCTGAACCTGAAGCCCAGCATACGGCGTAACCTAGCAGCAAGAACACAATGTCCCTCTGCAGACAGCTTAAATTCCTCTTACCCCTGCCACGAGGGGCCTCTTCCCTGTCTTCTGTGCTTGTTCACTCATATACACTCATAACACTCCCATGCACAGTTCCCCACATGACACATCCACACCCAAGCATGCAGTCACACACATACATGCACTTAATACTCACACTATTTACAATGACTAAACGTGCACACATTCACCCTTGTACTCACATTATCTCAAAAATGCACACACACTCTGACATATACTCACGTGCATACATTTACATAGGAGCACAGCACATGGGTACATGCTTGCAAATACAGTAGATGTACTACACTTTCACACAGTGATACACATCTTCATATATGCAGCACATGCCCACACATACATATGGCACATATTTATACATTAAGACACACCGTACACCTTCACATTCACATACATTTCACACACATATTATGTGTAATCACACTAGCCACATCTGCATACCCACCTTTGCACATGAACTCACCTGTGCCCACTCACTGCCCTGAGGCACACTTGACCGCCTCCCCTCTTGGTGGACATGTCTTCCTTGCCCCAGGTTAAAGGACTGTTCTCAAGGGCTCTGATACACTGGAAGGCTGAGGCGGCAGCTCACACTTCATTGTTGGGGAGCTAGGGCCTGGCTGAGGGCTCCCTGTGAGGACCTTGAATGGCCCAGGGTCCCTCCGAGGCCAGTGTACCAACCAGGGAGCTTTCTTCTAGACCCAAGACAAAGTCAGCAAGTGCACTGCAGAAATGTCTGGCTCCCGATCCTGGCTGATATGGTGGGTTGCATGCATCTCCAATGGGAGCTCGGTCAGCAGCATATGGTGTCAGGTGCCGACAGAATCTTGGGAAGTGGAAGATAGGCAGGCTGCTGGGGACGCTGCCCCTGGAAGGGATCAAGGCTGTTCCTTCGGGACGATGCTAGTTCTCATGGTGTGGTTGTTGTGGAAGAGTGAGCTGGCTTCTGACCTGCAGCTCCCTTCCTCTCGTGCCTACTCTCACCGTAGGCCACGCACTGTAAGGCCACCTCACGCAAGCAGAACAGAAGGCGGGGCCACGCCTTAAACCGCAGACCCACAAGCAAAAAAAAAAAAAAAAAAAAAAAATTCCGTTATAAAAATCAACTATCTCAGAAGGCAATGTCATTACAAGTTTTATTTGCATAAATCATACACAGCATACATGTTCCAAGCACTATTAACAGTAAAACAGGCACGGCTCAGTGCTGTGCGCTCCACACGCTTCTCTTCTACAGGAACCATCTGTCCCCACCTGAATGGTGACAATATTCTCCTTGGCGTTGCAGAGCAGGGGGAGGGATGTGAAAATGCCCTGGGGACTTGCCACGTGGCCCAAGTGAATTCTGTGCTGAACTGAATGAAAGTTTCCAGATCTGGAGGCGTTTCAGCTGCATTCACAGTAAGTGCAGCTTTCTGTCTTATTAAATGTGCTCTCTCCTTTATTTTAATTTGTTTTCGTCTGCGTGTTTGTCCATGTGTATCACAGGGTCTGTGGAGCCCCAAAGATGACTTCGGGAATCACCCATTGTTGCTCTGTCTCCTCTCTGCTTTGCTCTGGTGTTTCACGGCTCCACCTTCTAGGGCCAGAAGTACAGGCCACCGCCATTTCTGCCTGGTGTTGTTATGTGGTATGCGGGGTCTGAACTGAGGTCCTTCTGCTTGCCAGGCAGAGGCTTAACCCCTGAGCCATCTGGGCAGCCTTGTTCTCTTCTTAAGTGTAGACAAGCAGGAAAGCACTCAGCCAAGATCAAGATTAGGTGTCCACCCGTTTCCACAGTGCCAGCCTTCCCACCGTGCCGGGCCATCGCATGGCTGCCTGGTTATGAACAATGCTGTGCGGGAGTTCTGCAGCGCACCTGCCGCAGTGCTAGACACCACGCATTGCGTTGGTCCACATGTTGTCGAAAGGTTCATGGAGTAACGGCTCAGGGAAAAGAGGGATTCTTCTTGCTCAGGATCCCCCATTACAGCTTGGCAGCGGAGCTCACACCAACACCAGGAGCCAAGGGAATCAAGCATACTGTATCCACAGACAGCTACTGTGTCAAAAACTGAGGTAAACAACTTAGGACAGATTGATTTGGGCTCACAATTCCGATCCATGGTCAGCTGGGTCCATCGTTATCAGGACATAGCAAGACAGAAGCACGCAAATAAAACATGGCAGAAGAAAAGTGCTTACCTCTTAGAGGTCAGGAAAAGCAGGGTGGGCGTGGAGAAAGGGTCTGGAGACAAGATGCACCGTCAAAGGCACACCCTCAGTGACCCAGGCCCGTCTCTTGACAGCCCACTCAGCTATGAACTCATCAGTGGATTGGCCCACTGAGGAGTTTTGCCGCGTAGGGCATGTGAAGCCAAAGAGGGGGCCCAGGTTCTAAGCACAGAGATAGATCCTGGTGAGGGGCACAGGTGTGGGGTCTGAGCTGCAAGAGGACCAGGGTAGATGTGGACTCTGAGAAGACAGGTCTAGGTTGTGGGGCCGGCTGAGCCTGAGGAGCTTCAGCATGAGTAGAGAAGAAGACGGGAGGACCTGTCACACTGGCTGTGACCAAGGGCTCCTCATGCTCGAAGAAAAGAGGAAACGCATTAGGAAGCCGCATGCAGCACATGCCTGGTGCACATCTGTCGCCTCAGCATGAAGCCTCCACTGACAGTCGTGCAAGACGAGGCGACAGTTCACAGCCTGCTTCTTTGGGCATGTGGCAGAATAACTCAGGCCACTGGCCAAGACCCACGGGAACTGAGCAGTGTGGGTAACACGAAGAATTGTCTCACCACTACCACCAGCCCCAGCAAAAAGCACAGCATCAACATGGAGCCAGATGGTATGAGACCCAAATTCTGTTTGTTCATCCCGGAGACAGATGTATACACAACCCCACATCCCTGTGCATCTGCAATTGACACTCAAACTACAAAGGAACCAGACACATGACCTTAGGGGGCTAGTGGGACCAACCAAACCAGCCCAGTGGCATCATGGGAGACCAGTCAGTGGAATGTAGAGGACACTTGGGCCCCTGGTGAGGACCCTTCTTCCAGCTGGGCAGACGTGCCATCTTCTGACCCTGCTCCTGTGTCCCTTCCAGTTGCCAGTAGCTGAGCCTCGCAGTGCAAGCACGGGCTGGAACATCCGGGTACCTGAATGGTAGGACTAGATCTCTGGAGAGACAGGCCCTCTGGCTTCCTTTGCCTCTGTCCTTCCTTTAACCCTTCCCTCCTCTAACTTTCCTTTCCCTACCTTGAATTGGCTGTCCTTAGACCAAGAAGGCCAGTCATCAGATTTCCAGGAATTTTGTGAGCCTTTGTTAAAGAGTCGTTATTGGAAGTGAAACATCGATTAAGTTATGTTAACACAAAGCAACATTGAAAACTTAGCATTGACTCCTGTCGCCTGTGCCCATGAAGCCATTTCTAGGCAGTGCACTAGGTAGACGCAGGCATCACCTTGATAGCTGGAGGCTGAGCTTTGGGCACATCTGTAAAGAATCAGTAGTTAAAGCAAGCCCTAAACAAGCTTGCAGGAGAGCATCTAATTTGTGTGGAAGACCAGCCCATGGTGGGTGGGACCATTCCTCTGGCCAGGTGGGTCAAATGGAGAGGGCTAGCTGCTTCAGTAGTCTGACATGTTTCAGCATGCTTTGCAGACTCACGTTCTGTCCCTCTCTCAGCTGTCTGTGGATACAGTATGCTTGATTCCCTTGGCTCCTGGTGTTGGTGTGAGCTCCGCTGCCAAGCTGTAATGGGGGATCCTGAGCAAGAAGAATCCCTCTTTTCCCTGAGCCGTTACTCCATGAACCTTTCGACAACATGTGGACCAACGCAATGCGTGGTGTCTAGCACTGCGGCAGGTGCGCTGCAGAACTCCTTGTTCATAACCAGGCAGCCATGCGATGGCCCGGCACGGTGGGAAGGCTGGCACTGTGGAAACGGGTGGACACCTAATCTTGATCTTGGCTGAGTGCTTTCCTGCTTGTCTACACTTAAGAAGAGAACAAGGCTGCCCAGATGGCTCAGGGGTTAAGCCTCTGCCTGGCAAGCAGAAGGACCTCAGTTCAGACCCCGCATACCACATAACAACACCAGGCAGAAATGGCGGTGGCCTGTACTTCTGGCCCTAGAAGGTGGAGCCTGTGAAACACCAGAGCAAAGCAGAGAGGAGACAGAGCAACACAGGGTGATTCCCGAAGTCATCTTTGGGGCTCCACAGACCCTGTGATACACATGGACAAACACGCAGACGAAAACAAATTAAAATAAAGGAGAGAGCACATGTTAATAAGACAGAAAGCTGCACTTACCGTGAATGCAGCTGACACGCCTCCAGATCTGGAAACTTTCATCCAGTTCAGCACAGAATTCACTTGGGCCACGTGGCAAGTCCCCAGGGCATTTTCACATCCCTCCCCCTGCTCTGCAACGCCAAGGAGAATATTGTCACCATTCAGGTGGGGACAGATGGTTCCTGTGGAAGAGAAGCGTGTGGAGCGCACAGCACTGAGCCGTGCCTGTTTTACTGTTAATAGTGCTTGGAACATGTATGCTGTGTATGATTTATGCAAATAAAACTTGTAATGACATTGCCTTCTGAGATAGTTGATTTTTATAACGGAATTTTTTTTTTTTTTTTTTTTTGCTTGTGGGTCTGCGGTTTAAGGCGTGGCCCCGCCTTCTGTTCTGCTTGCGTGAGGTGGCCTTACAGTGCGTGGCCTACGGTGAGAGTAGGCACGAGAGGAAGGGAGCTGCAGGTCAGAAGCCAGCTCACTCTTCCACAACAACCACACCATGAGAACTAGCATCGTCCCGAAGGAACAGCCTTGATCCCTTCCAGGGGCAGCGTCCCCAGCAGCCTGCCTATCTTCCACTTCCCAAGATTCTGTCGGCACCTGACACCATATGCTGCTGACCGATCTCCCATTGGAGATGCATGCAACCCACCATATCAGCCAGGATCGGGAGCCAGACATTTCTGCAGTGCACTTGCTGACTTTGTCTTGGGTCTAGAAGAAAGCTCCCTGGTTGGTACACTGGCCTCGGAGGGACCCTGGGCCATCAAGGTCCTCACAGAGAGCCCTCAGCCAGGCCCTAGCTCCCCAACAATGAAGTGTGAGCTGCCGCCTCAGCCTTCCAGTGTATCAGAGCCCTTGAGAACAGTCCTTTAACCTGGGGCAAGGAAGACATGTCCACCAAGAGGGGAGGCGGTCAAGTGTGCCTCAGGGCAGTGAGTGGGCACAGGTGAGTTCATGTGCAAAGGTGGGTATGCAGATGTGGCTAGTGTGATTACACATAATATGTGTGTGAAATGTATGTGAATGTGAAGGTGTACGGTGTGTCTTAATGTATAAATATGTGCCATATGTATGTGTGGGCATGTGCTGCATATATGAAGATGTGTATCACTGTGTGAAAGTGTAGTACATCTACTGTATTTGCAAGCATGTACCCATGTGCTGTGCTCCTATGTAAATGTATGCACGTGAGTATATGTCAGAGTGTGTGTGCATTTTTGAGATAATGTGAGTACAAGGGTGAATGTGTGCACGTTTAGTCATTGTAAATAGTGTGAGTATTAAGTGCATGTATGTGTGTGACTGCATGCTTGGGTGTGGATGTGTCATGTGGGGAACTGTGCATGGGAGTGTTATGAGTGTATATGAGTGAACAAGCACAGAAGACAGGGAAGAGGCCCCTCGTGGCAGGGGTAAGAGGAATTTAAGCTGTCTGCAGAGGGACATTGTGTTCTTGCTGCTAGGTTACGCCAGTATGCTGGGCTTCAGGTTCAGGATCGCAGAGAGCTGTGAGGCTGCAATGGAGGTCAGATGGGTTCAGGAGAGAAGCTTCTAGGCAGCAGAGGCATCTGAGACATTGGTCCAAAGATGGTCCACGGCAGGAGCTGCCTACCAAGAGTAGAGAGTGGAAAGAAGGGGGTCTGCTATTGCTTAGCTACCTGGAAGCCCCGAACTCAGTTGTCAGAGACTTGGTCTCCAGCTGGTGGTGTTAAGTTGGATTGTAGAGATGCCAACCTTCTCAGTGGGCCAATCCACTGATGAGTTCATAGCTGAATAGGCTGTCAAGGGACGAGCCTGGGTCACTGAGGGTGTGCCTTTGAGGGTGCATCTTGTCTCCAGACCCTTTCTCCACGCCCACTCTGCTTTTCCTGACCTCTAAGAGGTAAGCACTTTTCCTCTGCCATGTCTTATTTGTGTGCTTCTGTCTTGCTATGTCCTGATAATGATGGGCCCAGCTGACCATGGATCGGAATTGTGAGCCCAAATCAATCTGTCCTAAGTTGTTTACCTCAGTTTTTGACACAGTAGAAACTGACCAGTACAGTGCTCTAGAGGCTGGTGAATCCATAGGAGCTTGAAGGGGTCATGGTGGTCCAGTCAGAGTGCTGGATGCTGACTTGGCTCCAAGGGCTCAGGAAGCACCTCTACAAGTTGTGTTTCTGTTTTGCCAGCAGAGGGTACTAGCATCCTGGTTTGTCCCTCAGCCCAGCACTAAGATAACTTAGTGCCCTGCCCAGAAGGTGCCAACGGCCCTATCACAAGGCGCTGGGAAGAACTGACAACTACCACAACCAGACAGGGCCCAGGAGGCTGGGAGGGTAGCCAGGATGCCCTTGTTTACCCAGCTACCGCCTCACACCTGCAAAATACCTGCTCCTTTCTCGGCGTCCCTGCACCCAGCTCCAGCTGGCCAGACAGGCCAGGACTGGTGTAGCCAGTCTCCCCAGGCACCCAGAACGAATTATCTCATGTCCTCACCTCCCACCCCTGTCTCCCCACCAGGAAGGTCAGGGAGGAAGCAGCTGGGATCTGCCTGGGCAGGCACTGGGTGGACTTGGAGCTGAGGAGCTGGGGTCCACCCTGTAGGAGGACAGAAGGCACACAGGAGTCAGGATGTGTGTGGAAGGGGACGGGAAGGAGTGGGGCAAAGCAAGGCTGGCCAAGCACAGGCAGCCAAATACTCTGGCCTATAAAGATGGCCAGCGGTGGACACTGAGACACCCTGGGCTGCCCACCTTCAGTCTGGTCACGCTGCTGTTCAACACCCCGCAACCTTTGTTTAGCCCTTTGTTGGGTGCTCTGTGTGTGAACAAAGGATATTCCTTTGTTTCCCCCAAGCTCTGTTCTGGGGACTAAGACATCTTTTAATCTGTGACCTAGACCAGGGTTCGTGTATGACCGTGATCAGGGCTCAGTGTGTGACCAGGATCAGGGCTCAGTGTGTGACCAGGATCAGGGCTCAGTATGTGACCAGGATCAGGGCTGAGTGTGTGACCAGGATCAGGGCTGAGTGTGTGACCAGGATCAGGGCTCAGTGTGTGACCAGGATCAGGGCTGAGTGTGTGACCAGGATCAGGGCTCAGTGTGTTATCAGGATCAGGGCTCAGTGTGTTATCAGGCAGGATCGGGCATCCAGTGGTAACTTCTTCAAGTGACCTCGGGGGAATGCAGATTTGAGGTAGGCTGGGAGGAAGGAAGGCCTGGTGTGATGGACAGCTGATGCTCCCCACTGGGTCCCCAGACAGTTGACGCTCCCAGTCTGTCCCCAGACAGCTGATGCTTCCCAATGCACCTCAAATAATGGAGCAAAAGTGCTGGCAGCTGGAGGCAAGACCTCCACACAGCCCTACACACAGCTCTGCTCACAACCCTGCGCACCACAGCCCTGCACACAGCCCTGCACACAGCGGTGCACATGGCCCTGCACACAGCCCTGGACACAGCCCTGGACACAGCCCTGCACACGACCGTGCACACAGCTCTGCTCACAACCCTGCGCACCACAGCCCTGCACACAGCCCTGCACACCACAGCCCTGCACACAGCCCTGCTCACAGCCCTGCACACCACAGCCCTGCACACAACCCTGCACACAGCCCTGCACACAGCCCTGCACACCACAGCCCTGCTCACAGCCCTGCACACCACAGCCCTGCACACAGCCCTGCACACAGCCCTGCTCACAGCCCTGCACACAGCCCTGCTCACAGCCCTGCACACAGCCCTGCTCACAGCCCTGCTCACAGCCCTGCACACAGCCCTGCACACCACAGCCCTGCACACAGCCCTGCACGCAGTGATGCTGCATGTGGCGATGCCCCACGCAGTCACAGTCCATGCAGTGGTGGTTAGTATGTTTGTCCACTAGACAGGATCTGGGATCACTTAGAGAAGGTCTCCAGGACACTTGTGGAATACTATGCTGATTAGGTCAATTGTGGGAAAACCCTCCCTCACCCTAAAAGTGGGTGGCCCCACACCCTGTGTGTTGGGGGTGCTGGATGCACAAAGTGGAGAAAGCTGTCAGTTGCTGAGCATCTACATTCATCTCTCTGCTTCTTGATGTGGATGCGACGTGATGACTGCTTTGAGGTTTGGCTTCCGCCACTTCCTCACCATGATGGACAGGACTGTTCGCTGACGATGACGGATGGGACCTTTTCTCTGGTAAGCTGCTTTTGTGAGGATTCTTTCTCAGCCACAGGAAAAGAATCTAGGCGTTTCTTTCAGAATACTTTGGAGCACAGGATTAGCTGCTGGAGCAAATGGAGCCCTGAGTGGAGTATGGAGACCAGGACAGGGTGCAGCTCAAGGTGGCTGGTCCCCCTTCTCTGGGGTGGACCAGAGGAAGGACCCCCGTGTTCACGGACAGTTGCTTTCTCCTGATATGTCTCAGATCTGTGATTGTCACAGGGGCCTGGGGTGAGAGCCAAATGTCTGCCTGCCCAAGGACAAATCTGTTGGCCTTTGTGCCCACGTCAAGGTCCCTGCGGACTTCATAAAGGAGCTACGCACGTGGTAGACTCCCCTGCATCCCACCTTGAGGGATGGAAGGCCGTGGCACTTCTGTCCACTCCTGGGGAAGCACGTGGCATCCTCACTGTCCCCCTCACATTGCCCTGCTGGCCTGCAGCGCCTGGGCCTGGAGCCTCACTCACGGCATCTCGTGCTCCTTGCTGCCCCTGCCTGGCAGGGCCTGTCTTCCTCTCCACCCACAGGCTTCTTTGCTCCTCATTTCTTTTTTTTTTTTTTTTTTTAATGTGGGACCTGAGATCAGAACTCAGAACCTTCTGCTTGTAAGACAGAGTCACAACCCCTGAGCCATCTCTCCAGCCCCTGCTCCTCATTTCTTGACAGCTCCATCTTCTCCCCAGATCCCCCTGAAGTCTCCCCAAGGCCCCAGGACTCCCTGAGGCTTTATTACACAGCAGTGGGGAGCACAGGCAGGCAGTGGGGAGCACGGGCAGGCAGTGGGGAGCACAGGCAGGTAGTGGGGGGCACGGGCAGGCAGAAGAGCCCACATACACTGTGATCCCTCTTGGGGCATCTGCTGGGCAGCATGTAGTGCCTGACTGAATCTTCAAGCCTAAGAGAATCTGACCAGAGGGCGTCCTTCCTTCCTGGGCCAGGGGCAGCACAGGGGGCTGTCTGAGGCAGCTGCCTGCCTGGGCCTGTGGTTTTCAGAGGAGTCTGGAGCTGTGGGACCCTCTGCAGGGCAGGCTGAGGAGCTGCCCAGCATCATTGGATGGAAGGACAGTCTGACCCATCCTGAATAAGAAGGTAAATACATAAAGCCAGAGACAGGGAGGAGAGGCTGTCCAGATAACAAGAACTGTCAGGGACACATGGCTCCCCACCCCCAAGGAGAGGTTTTCCTGAGGACATCTGCCAAGAAGCTGTCTCTTTAATCTTGGGGTGACTCCACTCTTATCATCGACGTCTGGGGGAAAGGACAGTTGTTTCGAAATGAACAAAGGAAACGTCCTGGGCTTGATTTAGTTTTGCCTTGACCTCTGGGCCTGGGCTCAGGTTCCCATAAACCTTGGCGTCCCCCACCAGCTTGGCTGCTCCCAAGCACTTTCTTTTCTGTGTGTGCGGTTGCTGCAGCTGGCGTCAGAAGCGAGACGTGAAGCAGCTCTGTGTGCCCTGGATCCTGGTGCTCCACGCGCCTCGCTCCCCTAGTGGGCTGCTGCGTCTGGTGACCGAGACCCTGCTGACTTGGTCTGGGTGTCTTTACACAAGGTGTCCTGGGAACCCCCTTTCCAGCAGAGGTGGGCATCCCTCCTTGCCTTTCTGGAGATGTCCTTTCGGCTCTGTGCTCGATCTGACCCACACCTCTCACTGACCAGTGAACTTCCTTCTGATTTCATGTGTTTGCAAATGATTTTGGTCTTTTATTTTCCTTTTTGCTTGTTTCACTCAGAAGTTTTAAGAAAAAGACAAAGGCTTTCGCAGGGATGGTTGGGCAAATCTAGCAGCTCCACAGAGACACAGAGTTAGTGGGGGGAAGAGGCAGGTTCAAATTGTTCTGGCCAAGGGTGACTTTGGCTGATGTTACGTTTCCAACATCTGCTTGTCTGTCGGTCTGTTAACCCATCCACCTATCCATCTGTCTATCTCCTACCTATATCTATCTGTCCTTCTGTCCATCCATCTGTCCATCCGTCCATCCATCCATCTGTCCATCTGTTTATCTTCCTGTTCATCTGTCCATCCGTCTGTCCATCTGTCCATCTGTCCGCTGGTCCATCTATCTATCTATCTATCTATCTATCTATTTATCTATCTATCTACCTACCTATTTACCTAACTACCTACCTACCTACCTATCATTTTTAACCACATTTGTACTCCATCAAAATCTTGACCCAAGAACAGTAATAAAAGATGTCCCCGATGGGCACAAAAATTTGTCTATTATAAGAACTAGAAAAAGCCCTAAATTATAAATAACTTAAAAATCTTAAAAATGTTCCCACGTCTGAGTTGCCTAGTTAAGCAAACATGCTTGGCAGCAAAAGAGAGACAAACTTCTTGCTAAATTCTTATTAATTTCAAAGTTGGCTGGAAGTTCATGTTTCTAACTAGTCCTAGCTAAAATGTAAGCAAATTTGAAGGAAGAAAAAAGGAAAAAATAAAAATAAAAAGATGGTTTTAAAATTAAAGCTCGTATGGGACATGCTTTACCCCCTAATTTAATCTATGGCTGCTATGGTTAGATTCTAGCATCTCCCCCAAAGGCCCACGTGTTGGTCACAACCCTGTGTCCTGAATGGGAGGCAGTACAGCTGGGGCTGAGTGGGAGGAGTTATGTTATAGGAGGAGGCCCTGCCTGACCTCCCTCCTCCTGGTGGCTGGGAGAGAGCGTTTTTCTTCAACCATATACTCATGCGCTCATGCTGTGGGCATGCATTGCCCCCACAGCATGCATGTCTACTTCAGCATGAGTGTCCATTGCAACATGAGTGCACACTGCAGCATGCACACTCTTCTCAGCAGGCACACCTACTGCAGCAGACATAACCACTGCAGCATGCATGCTACGGCCTGCAGCATTTAGACTTGCCACAGACCCAGAAACAATGCTGTCAACTGACCATAAACTCTGAAACCACCAGTGGAAACAAACTTCTCCTTTTAATAAGTCACTAATGTCTGGTATTTTGTCACAGTGGTGGAAAACTGACTAACAATAGCCTTCAGAAATGATCTATCAGGGAAAGTAAAAGTCTTGACCTGTTGTTAGAAATAGTTGGGCTCAATTTCTTTCTTTCTTTTTTTTCTTAATAAACCAGTGCGTTTATATTACTAAGGTTAATGCTCGTGACTAAAATTTTAAAATGAAAGCAGTGGAATTTGCTTCTGTGTGCAGATGCATGTTGTGATTATACATTTCCATTTATAAAGAGCTCTATATAACTGACTTAAAAGAAAATATTTATTAATCATGCAAATAAAGCAGTTTATATAAAAAATGGCAACCCACCCAATTGCATTTCAATTCTCACAATTTAATTAAGGCTTGATGAATAGACTAGTTTTAAACTTGTCAAAATTTAAATTTGTAAATTACCTTCTTAAATTTTGTAGGAAAGGCAATATGATTCTGGGTTTATTAGTAAATGTGCTGGCTTGGGCTGGAAAGATGGCTCAGCCAATAAAATGCTTGCCTTAGAGTATGAGGGTTCAAGTTTGACCCTCAGAATCAATGCTAAGGACCAGTGTGATGGAGCATGCCTGTATTCCAGACATGGAGAAGAGGAGAGGGGGTCTCTGTGGCTCGCTGGCTGGCCAGTGCAACTCCTTGGCTAAGGAGAGATCCTATCTCAGTCTTACAAAAAAGGTGGTTGGCACATGAGGAATGATGCTCGAGGTTGTCCTCTGGCCTCTGAATGTGTGTACACACATGTACATGCATGTAGCTCACACCTGTATGCAGGTGCATGAGCACCCCCACCTGGTGTGTTTGGTTTCACATTGAAACATTTTTCTGCGAGAAGCACATGTCTCTATGAGAAGCAGTGGCAAACTTCAAGATTCTCTTCTTCCTGGTCCTCCCTACGGGGTGAAGTCACCATGTCAGAAAATGTCTGCTCCATGTGATCATATGATGGCAGCTCTGTAAGAAGAGCACACGCAAACTCTTCTTGGAGAGCAAGGTGATTTGTTTGCCGTGATCCCCTGTAACGAAAGCAGACGCATGTGCCGTCGTCCTCTCCTCTCAGTGTTGTTGACTTTCCTCTGCTCCAGGCTTCAGGCTCCTGGAAATCTCCTTAGCATTGCTCCAAGTCGTGACCTCTTTCCTTTTCACCCTGTCAGCACTAAAGAGAGGCAAACCAACCCTTACCCCCCTCCCCCAACACTTGCTCTGTCAAATATGAGTCCCACATGAAGACTAGCATTCGTACTTGTCCTCAGGCGTGTTATCTTGCTGCCTCCCGCATGGGCCTTAGAGCTGCGCTGCTCCCGCATGGGCCTTAGAGCTGCGCTGAGCCTGGCGTCCCATCCATGTGCACCACTTGCAGCGATTACAATATGTTCCTCAGTTCGTCAACCATGTACAAGGCTGTCATGGCTTGAAATGTGATCTGCTCTGCACAGCTCATGTGCTTGAATCCTTAGTTGCTGCTGGTATTTGGGAAAGTCATGGCACCTTGAGGAGGTGAGGAAGTCACCTTGCTGGAGGAAGGCAGTCACAGGGGGTGGGCCTTGAGGTGGGTTAGCCCCACCCTGCTTGAGAGAATGAGTCTGCTCTTGAGCTTGCAGCAGCTCTTGGCCTCATGATGTCTGCAGGGACTTAGGCCACCTCCAGCTTCTGCCGCCAACCACACCTTTTCTGCCATGAAGAACTGTACACCCCTCTGGAACAGTAATTTGAATAAATCGTCCTTTCTCCTCTTAAGCCGCTTGAGTTTGAGTGTAATGGAGAAGAGTAACTGATAGAGGGTCTACCTGCACTCTGACGGCAGGCCCCAGGCCTTGAGGAGGTATGCCTCCCATGCCACTCAGAGGGACAAAGCACACGGGGCTCCATGCTTCCCTGGCTCAGCCTCCGGAGTCCGCAGCATCACCCAAAGCAGGGGACCTGTCACTGTGCCGCTCACAGTCACCTTCCCTTTCCCACATGTTGCTTGCAGAGACTTTGCCACACAGCGGCAGATCAATGTCTGGCTGGCATCTGACTCAGGTGACTCAATGAATATACTGTGTGTCTTTCAGACTCATGCACCACCTGGCTGGCCCCGCCCAGCATGGGAGAGGACTGAATGCAGTAGCGCCCCCTGCAGGGCTTGGGCAGTCACAGCTGCGGCTCTGGTCTTCGCTGGCAATTGTCTACTGTGCATATGAGCCTGGGCCTGGGCATCTTGTCAGTTTCCTGTGCGTTCCCTTGCTCCAGGGAAGCAGCATTGCACAGCCGTTCCACCCTTCCAGGCTTCCAGCCTCTTGTCTCAGGCCATAGTCCCACATGCTAGCCGAAAGGTCACCTGCCTACACATGGCTCCAGGAGGTAGCCAGGTAGCCCTGCCCAGTCTCCAGTGGCCTTGAGAAACTGCCTGGCGCCAGAGTCCTTGGCTTGCCCACTGAAACAGCGAGGCTGATAGAAACAAGAGGAGGCTTGGTCTCCACGGTCTCCTCTACAGCATCGTCCACTTCCTGAGGCCACTAGAGACTTTGATGCAAATCCAATCAGGGATCCGAAGGCTGGAGAACCAGATATCTAGGAGCTGGGTCACCACCCAGGACTTTAGAATAGCTGTGATTAATTAGGCTGCCAAGGGCGCTGTTGCATGTGAGAGCGGAGGAAGTCATGCCCCTGTGGGTAGGAAGGAAAGGAGAGAACACCATGGCAGAGACAAAGACGGCCTGGGCAGCCTCACAGATGTGACCCGGGAGCCCGGGGCGTACCAAAGAAACTTCAAGCATGGAAAAACACAGGAAAAGCACAGGAGAAACTGGAACAGAGTGTCTGAGAAATGTGGCCGAACCTCAAGTGAGGTCAGGAGGAACGGGAGGAAGGAGAAGAAAGATCCAAGTTAGCCATGACTAATGACGGGCACCAAAACACCAATTCAAGGGGTTCGACATGTTAACTTACATGCTTGTTGTTATGACAAAATAATCAAGAGAAAAATTTCAAAAAGAGGAAAGTTTGTTTGTTTGGGCAGAGGGGTCTATTTGGGTAGAGGAATCTGTGTGCTCAGGAAGTGGGTGTGGAGAGAAGGAACCAATAATTCCTTTGGAATCATGTCCCTAGTGACTGGCTCTTCACCTCCACAGTTGACGTCTACTTGCCCCGACTTGCAGCATCTCCCAGGGGTCTCTACCTATCCCCAACCCCACTCCCCCCACCCCCCCGCAACATCTCCCAGGGGTCTTTATATACCCCTGCACCGCCTTCCAGGAGTCTCTACCTGCCCGGCACCACCTCCCAGCAGCCCACAAGCTGGTTACCAGATATGAGCTCAGAGCCTATAGGGGTCACATCACAGATCTGAACTTTCTTCACAGTCAGAAAACACCAAAAGGCTAAGTGCCAAGAAACAAATAAAATTACTGGCAACGAAAACCAACAATCCAAATGACACCAAAGCATTCCGTGCTCAAAAAGGCATCAGATCAAGAGAAAGGAGAAGGAAACAGAAGGAAGACCGTGACCCGCACAGGAGCAACGCTGGCTTCTCAGAACCACCCACATCAGCAAACAGCCTTCTGAGACGCTTGAAGGTCTGAGTGGAGAAACGCCAGCCCAGAACTCTGTGCCCTATGAAGTTATCTTCAAATGTGAGAGAGATGAAGACTCGCATGAAGACTCTCTCTTACAAATAACAACTTGATGGAATTTGCTGCCTATGCTGTGAAAATGCTGAAGCCGTTCAGAGAGGAAAGAGTGGCCCAGGCCGAGGCTGGAAGAGGTCAGGGGAGGGACTAGCCGGCAAGGGAGCTTGTTCCTCCATGAGATGAAGGCAGCAGCTTGGACTGATGGGATGGCTTGGTGGGTAAAGGCAACTGTGTGCAAACCTGCTGACCTGAGTTCAATCCCTGGAGCCCACGTGGAAGGAGAGACACAACGTCCAAAGTTGAACTTTGACCTCCACACATCATGACCACAGTGCATGTGTGGCCCTCTTGTCTCTTGTAAAAAAATATGTTTTTAAAGTTGTTTTTTGAAAAATGTAGTGTGTGTGTGTGTGTGTGTGTGTGTGTGTGTGTGTGGTGTGTATGTGTGTGTGCATGCACATGTGTATGTGTGCATCAGAGGGCACTGTGTGTGCCCATGGAGGCCCAAGGGTGACTTCGGGAATGATCCTGGATTGCTCTGTATCCTCTTGGCTTTGCTCTGGGGTTTCCCAGGCTCAACCTTTTAGGATTGGAAATGCAGGCTGCTGCCATGTCCACCTAGTGTTTTCACATGGGATACAGGACCTGAATTCAAGTCCTTATGCTTGTGAGGCAGAGGCTTAGCCCCTGAGCCACTCTCCACCTTAAATAAATATGTTTTTAAAAAGCAATTTTGGTCTGGCTCATCCCCCCTCTCCTCATGGCTTCCCTGAGGTCCTAGTAGGTTGGGCTGAAAAAAAAAAAAGTTTAATGTTTAGGCATGAGTTGCCTGAATGACATTGGGGCTGTGAGGGGCAGGAGCCAAGGAGGAGCTAGGGAAGACTTTGGGGAGGAGCCTGGGAGGTGCCTTGGTTCAGTTGGTTGTTATAGACTTGCTCTCTGGAAAGTGAGGTGTGTCCCTCTCTCAGCATCCTGTGGACGTGGTGTGGCCAGTTCTCTTAGATCATGGTATGGTGTGGACTCTCTTGCCAAGCTGGATGAACAACTGTACCCAGACAATCTTAAGGTAGAATAAAACCCCTTGCTCTCCTTAGCTGTTCAGTCATGAACAGTCAGTTTATTAGCAACATCCAGACAAACAACAGCAAATGGAAAGCCCCCTATGATCAAAACCCTTTAGTTAGATACCATCTTTTTTAAAAATTCACTTCTTAAAAGCTGCTGGGGGAGAAAAATAATCAAAGGCATCATTGACTTAGGTGGTTTGCAAGTTACAATAAAAGTCACCATGACAACAGGTGACCACCAGTGCAATAGTGGCACGAATATCAAGGAGACAACCAACAGCTTTGTGATTGGACTCAAGACCCGCTTGTCAGAATGGAGCACATTCCTATTACTGTAACTAGAACAAGAACCTTAAAAAGGGAAGGAAGGGGCTGGAGAGGTGGCTCAGGGGTTAAGCCTCCGCCTTGCAGGCGGAAGGTCCTGAGTTCGGATCCCAGATCCCACGTATAGACGCCAGACGGAAGCGGGGGCGGCCTGAGCTTCTGGTCCTGGTAGGGCGGAGCCTGTGAATCCCGGGGCAGAAGGAGGTGGAGGCGTCCATGGTGGTTCACGAATTCGTCCGTGGTTCTGCACACACATACACACACACACACACACACACACACACACACACACACATGCACACAGTTGAATAAATAATAATAAAAAAATTTAAAAAAAAAGGGAAGAAAATAAATAAATAGGGGCAAGCAGCCAATAAATTATAGGTAAGAAGGCAGTACACCAAACTGCTCTGTAAATTGCTGCTACTATACCCATAGATTGGAAGAGCACTCAGCACTCAGCCTAGAAGGCTTTTACAATAGAGATAGAGGACGTCAACACCCTAACAAGATGCAGCCCAGGGCAGTGGAGGAGCAGTGAAATGGACAACAATGGCCACCAGAATGCAGAACCCATGACTCATCCTAAGGTTCAAGGAACCTCAAGGAAGAGGGAGTGGTGAGATTGTAAGAACCTAAGATGGGAAGGTTCACATTTGGACAAGACTCATTCAAGGCAGGACTGCTGCTGCATCCAGGAACTCACTGCATTGAGACTTGTCCTTACCAGACCTGCAGAATGACTGACATACCAATGTATGTCATCCATAGACTAGTGAGGATCTCAGGAGAGATAATTACATGCAGTGGAAACCTTGGGGGCTAGGGCTGGATGGGTGAAGGGGAATGTCCCATCAGTGGGGCGACCGGAGGAGGGGCCACTTGGTCTGCCACAGAGGCCAGAACCTCCTCAAGAGTAGACAAACCAGAAGGAACTGTGGGACCTATAGACGTGGACAGGCAGTAGAGTGGAAGGGAGTGTGATGGATTGATGAAGGAAGAGAAGGGGGAATGGGAGGAGGGGGGATGAGGGAGGCAGGGGTAAGTCCTCAAAATGCTTGTGAAGTTAAGGAAAAGAATAAAATAATTATTAAATAAAAAAAGGTTTCACTTCTCAATCATGCAAAGTAGCCTTTTGGGGCATCCCGGAGACAGATCATCACACTTGGATTTTCTTTTCTTTTTCTGAGGCAGGGTCCTCGGCTGGCCCCGAACTTGCTGGGCAGCCAAGGATGACATGGAACCACGGATCCTCTGGCCTCTGCCTCCCAAGGGCTGGTGTGCAGCGTGCCCTGAAATGCCCAGTTTATGTGGCGTTGGGAAGCAAACCCGGGTCTTCATGTGCGCCAGGCGGCACTCTACCTACTGAGCTACATTTAAAATTATTTTTGAACTGAATGAAAGTTAAAAAAAAACTAAGAAAAATGTGAGATAGAGAACAAGCAGTAACTGAGAGAAGAAAATCTATACATCAAAAGATCTATTAGGAATGAAAAAATACCTCAGAGCAGAAATCCACATTTCCTTTTCAGGAAAACATAAAACAAAACAAAACAAAACAAAATAACCAGAAGAAAAAATAATGAAAATTAAAAAAATGAAATCAAAAACAAGAAATCAATGGAGTAAATATGAAATATAATTGTTCAAATGAATCAATAAATAGTAAGCTTGTCTTTTAGGCTTAGGAAGAGAAAAGTGAGAAGGCAGAAATTACTAATATCAGACGATTAAATGGATGACAAGAGACGCCTATAAACAGCTGCAGCAGATGGGTGCTGCACAAGACCGCAACCCGCGTTTGACCTGTCGCCATGTAAAACCCGATGTGGTTGTGAGGTTCTGTCCAGCACTGTTCTGGCAAGATGGCAGGGGGAGGCAGGAGACTTGGCAGAAAGCTCGTGGCCAGCCTGTGCATGCAGAGGAGCAGAAATCAGAAAGACCATCCTCAGCAAGGGGGGATAGAAGCAGCTCTTCTGGCCTAGGTTGAGTTACTAAGAGAAAGAAACCAGTCTGAAAAGTTGTGATTCCAACTCTATGATGCTTTGGAAAGGAAAACAGAGAGCAGGCGGGAGAGAGGGCTCAGTTGGGAGACACTAAGCAAGCAGGAGGCCGAAATCACATTGAACAAACCCCAGGGTGCTAGCAGATACTTCAGTGCTGGGGAGGCGGAGACAGCAGGTCTCTGGCTTGAGCTGGCAAGTCAGCTTTGCACAACTAGTAGGTTTCAGGCCAGAAAGAGACTCAAAAATAAAGGTGGAAAGTACCTGCAAAATGATACTAAAGTTGTCCTCTGACACAGACACATGCACATGTGGAGACAGAGGGACAGAGAAACAGACAGACAAATGGATAGATAGATAGATAGATAGATAGATAGATAGATAGATAGATAGATAGATAGATAGATAGATAATGCTGCAGTCAGCCTTCATGGTTGCTGATAAATGACCATCAAATGGCATAAGAGAACAAGGGGTTTATTTTCTCTTAGGATTACTGGTTACAGTTCTCAGTCCAGCTTGTCAGGAAAGCATGCACCAATGCCAGGGCAGAGGGAACTGGCCACATCATCACCACATAACAGCTGAGAGAGGGACAATCCTTACTTGCCAGACCAGCACATCTGGCCAAGGATACAGAAGGATGCCAACTCTCTCAACCAGCTCTCTATGATTTATTTCAGGGCCTAATCTCACTCTCCATAGGCTGGGCCTTCCCCATCAGGAGCCAATTTCCTGCAGGTTTGCTCTGGGCCTAACTCAACGACTAATTCTCTACAAATGTGCCCAGAGCTCAAGCTCTGAAGTGTCAAGTTGACACCTGTGCCCAATTATGACACTCCACCCCTTGTCAACAACACAAAAACATAGCACTTTTGAACTGTAACCTTCAGTCTTGTCCCCATAGATGTTAAAAGTTATCTTAAAAATATAAATACATTTCATGGACAAATGTTCTCTCATTAAAACTTCAGTTCCAACATTTTATAAGTTCAAAGTTTCTTAACCTTAAGAGTCTTAAATCAGAATAAGTTAAATACTTTAAAACAGATAAAACATGAAAACAGAAGGGTCTTAAAACAATAAGAAAACATTAAAAAGATCAACGTCGAACAAATCAAATAAGCATGCTTTACTTCAATGTCCATCTTCTGTTGCACATCATGAATCAATGTGGCTCAAAGATTCTAGGCATTCCTGGTCCCTGTTTATAGCTCATAGCTGTAAAAGCAGAGTTCTTCTGAACCAGGCTGAATCTCTACTCGCAGCCGTCCTCAGCAGACATCCCACAGTTCTGGCATCTCCAACAGTACTCTGGGTTCCTCTGCAGCTGTAGGCTTCACCTTCTCTCACAGGAACTTTATGCCTGCCACTTGGTGCTAAGCTTTGCTACTGTACATGAACCCTTCAGTAGAACACCAAAACCAGGATCAACTGAGGGACGCTACCAGATTCTGAAGCAAGTTGAAATGTAGCTTGGTCCACTCGAGCTACAGCTGTACCAACTTTAATGCGCTGACGCTGGAAAAGCCTCTTTTCTAGGAAGCCAAACTTGCAATGGGCAAGAAATAGCTTTAACTTGGGCTTTCAGCCCCTGAAGGAATCTGGGCTTTCAAACCACAATGGTGGCATATGGTGGTTTTCACGTCTTCCACCATCCCAACGCAAATCACTAAGTTTTCCTTCACTGATACTCATTTCTCCAGCAGCATCAGATATTTTGCTGCCTACCCTTTGCACATCCAGAGCTTCACGGCCACCAACACAGCTCTCCAATATCAAACAAGCCAGTCCATCGTGTTCAATTCAACTTCAACAAAGTCCTTGTTTTCCACATCAGAAATTGGGCCCAAACAATTCGTTACTCTCTTAGCGTCACTGTTTTCCAAATGGCCCACTAAAGTCTGAAGAAAGTTTTTTGTAATCTACAAAGTGAAAATCTTCAAGCATTTCCAACTTTGTTCACCGAAACCATTCAAAAGCCACAATATCCACGTAGCCAGATTTATCAGTAACACCTCAATTCTCTGGTACCAAATTCTGTTGCAGTCAGCCTGCATGGTTGCTGATAAATGATATCAAATGGCATAAGGGAACAAGGGTTTTATTTTCTCTTAAGATGACTGGTTACAGTTCTTAGTCCAGCTTGACAGGAGAGCACACACCAACACCAGGGCTGAGGGAACTGGCCACACTACCACCACATAACAGCTGATAGAGGGACAATCCTTAGTTGCCAGACCAGTATGTCTGGCCAAGTATACATACAGAAGGATGCCAACTCACTAAACCAGCTCTCTTGTGATTTATTCCAGGGCCTAACCCCATCCACCATAAATTGGGCCTTCCCCATCAGCTAGCCAATCTCCTGCAGGTTTGCTCTGGGCCTAACTTAACGACTAATTCTCTACAAATGTGCCCAGAGCTCAAACCCTCAACTGTCCAGTTGACACCTGTGATAGATAGACAGACAGACAGACAGACAGACAGACAGACAGATAGATAGATAGATAGATGATAGATAGGTAGGTAGATAGATAGATAGATAGATAGATAGATAGATAGATAGATAGATAGAGACTTGTAAGAGGGCTGAGAGATGCTCAGTGCTTAAAGTATTCGCATGAAAGCAAAAGGATAAAAGTTCAGACCCTCAGGTCCCTGTAAGGTTGCCTTGTGGGCATGGTTGACCACACGTAATCCTGTCCTGGCAGGTGGAGACTGGGGATCCACATGGGAAGCTGGCTGACCACACTGACCCTTTCAAGGAGCTCTGGGTTTAAGTAGAGTCCCAGCCTCAAAAAAAAAAAAAAAAGTAGGCAGAAGAGCAATAGAGTATAATTCCCAGTGTGCTCTATCTTGGGCTTCTATATGAACATGTTCACATGTTTATATATACATGTGAACATACAAACACATTTCTCATTTATACAAAAACGATACAAGAAAAGCCCATGGGAAAGCGGAAAGGTCAGTAGTTGCCTGGATGTGTGAAGGAGGGACAGGCAGAGACAGATGTCTCAGGAAATAAACACATCCTGTGTGGGCCTCTAATGCTGGAGTCAGGCCGCCATACACGTCCAAACCCATAGCATATGCAACATGAAGTGACTCACGGCAACACAAGACCCTCTGGAAGTGAGATGGGCGGGGACAGTCATGTGTCAGTCTTGTGGGAGGTGCCAAGACCTAAGCCTGCTCCCTTGAGATGAAACATTGACACGCGTCTGACAAACAATTGCACGCAGGGCCCCCTCCCATTAGTGGGGGACAAACACCTCCTGAGATCAGATCTGGCTTTTGTTCTTCTCAGCACTTGGTGACCCCATGATGCTCTCTGTGCAGTTTCTTCCCTGTGCATTATGAGGCCATGGGAACATGTTAATCTATGGATCACAAGATTATGTACATATGTCACAGCATCCATGGGTCATGTCTACTGGAGACACCATGTCTGTCCCCACATAGCAACTAGGTATCACATCTGATTTTTCTTGCTAGCCTAGACAAGCTTTACAATGTATATGTTTACTATGATCCTGTAAAGAATTTGGCTGTGCTATTCCTTGGTTTAAATACTTGTCCTTGCTGCTAATGAAGTCCGCCTGGATGAATGGAAAAGTCCACCTTGTTTTCTCGGACCCAAGCCCATTTAATTCCACTGCTCCCACTTCTGCTTCCTGAGTATTGTACATGTCCACGCTGACTCAAGCACCTGCACACAGTCGGGGTTCATCAACAAGGGTACCCCTGACACACAACAGGACTGGGGAGTGAGGGGTTGCATGTGCTGGGTGGGGAAGGGGCATGTGGGAGTCTTCTGTGTTCTCTCTCCATTCTCTCTGAAAGGCTCCAGGCAGCATGGCCCTGCAGAACACGCCCTGCAGGTACAGCGTGGACTGTGATCCTGGCAGATGTATGTCGCCAGGACGCCAGTCTCCAAGGAACAGATATTGTGACCATTCACGCTTGCTCGAGCTCAAGGAATAACATCTATTTTATTAATAAAAAAGGAAAAGGCAGTGAGTGCATTTCGACTGATTAGCTTCTCCTTAGATGTTGCTGGAGCAGAACTTGGGGCTTTGTGGCCATTGGTGCTGGAGAGCAGGTGCTCAGAGCTGAAGAATTTGAGAAGGCTAAAGAGGGACCAGGATTCAGAGCACTTTGCTGCCTGGTATTCGGTGAGACCTTGAGACTCCCAAAAGTGTGTGGTAAACCTGATGCACCTGCAGAATCACTCCCCAAAGCTCGGGTGTGCGGTATGATAATGTACGGTGATAAGCCAGAAAACTTAGTCCTGCTGGTTTGCTGAGCAAAAGGGGCTGCATTCCACATTAGGCACCTTGGGGAGACAGGGAGGGAATGTGGTCGATGGCAGATGGACACAGGGGCTGGCCAGGGGAAAGAGGAAGCAAAGTTCATTGTTGAGGGGAGAGAACATAGCAGCACTGAAATGCTCAGGACACAGGCAGACAGCAGGAGGCCTTCTGTGGGAGGGCACAGGTCAGGAGACTGTGAGGCAGGACACGGCACTCAGGTGGTGGCATGCCAGCGTTCAGCAGGGCTCTACCCATGCCCACAGGAATAGCACAAGAGGAGCACACACTGTATATCTGATGCTGCCAGAAGATGTCCAGAAGCTGTTTGAGGCAGAAGGCCTTTACCCCCATCGGACACAACTGGAGCCCTGGCTAGCGCACAGGGAGAACAGAGGCCAGAGATGTGGAGTGTTCCTGCTGTGAGTGGACATGGGCAAGGAGGGAGGAGGTGGGACTGGAGACCTGCACGTAGCATGAGGCCCTGCTTGGGGGAGGGTCAGAGACGTGCCGGCTTGCCTAGCATGCACGGAGCCCTGGGCCTGGGATGGAGGAGACAGTGGAGGAATGCTCCTGGCACGGGTGACAGACAGCAGGTGGCGGCTCTCCTTCCCACAGGTCCTTAGAGTGGCCCAGGGAAGGAGAGTCACTGGCCCAGGGCTTCAGTCAGTGTGTGCCACAGCCTTGGCGCCTAGAGATTTGGGGGAGACTGTTGTGAGGTTAAGGGGTGAGAGCAGGAAGGCGATGTCTCCTTTGGACTCACAGGCAGACACTGAATGAGGGTGATTCGAGTGGGAGGGCTCCTCCAGTGCCAGGGGCACACCTGGAGGGACAAGCAGGGGTACATGTGTTTGGGACAACTGAGCTGCAAAGGGGTGGCCACTGGGAGTGGGGGGGCTTCAAGAGGGAAGCCAGGCTGTGCATCGGGAATGGTTCTGGGAAATGGGCCTCCTGGGTTGGGATTCCTCATGCTCTGGAGAAACTCCTGGGGCCCTGCTCGGTCCTGGGCTGATTTCTGAATGCTGTGTGTGGTTCTACTGTGTGCCTCGAGCTCTGCAGAAGACAGTTGGATGCCACTATGCAGAGCCACACACGCCAGTGATGGACAAAGGGAAGGGGGTGGGGGGGGAAGGAGACTCACCTGGGTCAGGACTTGTCCTGCAGCATGGGGTGGATCAGATGCACAGAGCTTGACAAGACAGTCGCCTTCTCCTTAGAGAACAGATTGCCCACTCACCCATGTCCCAGTGGGTGCTGAGTGTGCTAGGCCTTCCCTGGCACTTTATGCCCTCCCACGTTAGACCTCAGCGACGTTGTGCTAGGAGCTTTTGGTCCTCTACATCTCATTGGTCTGTTCATATTGGCACCCAACCCAGTGGATCTTGTGCCCCATCTCTGGTTAGGGTTCATCTGCAATGGAGAACTCATCTCCATATCCTTTCATGAACAGCTGGTTGGGGAAGCTGGCACCTTATCCCTGTGGAGGATTAAGATAGAGTGTGTTCCTTCAGGGTCATCCCTAAGACTGCCCAATTCCCCCCTTTATCTTATATGACCTTGACTGTTCAGGGGATGAGGGACAATGATAATCTTAGCTACTTCCTGTTGAGTTGAGGGTGAAGAAAGTGTGAGCACTCAATGGTCCTTATCTCTGAGATGATGGGATGGTCCAGAGATCCCTACATTTGAAGCTTTGTGGATAGTGATTAAGAATAGACAAAACAGGTAAGATTAAGCTTCCAAGATCCAAACATAAGAATTAAAACATCGTGGGGGCTGGAGAGGTGGCTCAGGGGTTAAGCCTCTGCCTTGCAGGCAGAAGGTTCTGAGTTCTGATCCTAGACCCAACATATAGACCCTGGGCTGAAGGAGGAGTGGCCTGTGTTTCTGGTCCTGGTAGGGTGGAGCCTGTGAATCCCAGGACAGAGTAAACAAGGAGGAGGTGGAGGCCGTCCATGGTGGTTCCTGAATTCACCCATGGTTCTACACACACACACACACACACACACACACACACACACACACGCACAATTGAATAAATTTTAAAAAAAAGAATTAAAACATTGTAGCTGGGAAAACAGACAGGAAAAAGAAAAGGAAATTAGTGGTCTTACTGTAAGTACACGCAAGAGCTAGTAAAGGAACAGTCACTGCATTTGTTTTGCATTGGAGTGAAAACCAGCAGGTATTGGAGGAGACTCATCTCTTCCAGCAACTACAAATTTTCATCACATTCTCAGACCTGTGCAAAAATATGTGAACTTCTCTGAATCTTTAGGGCAGGACAATCCAAATTAGCTCTATTTTCTTTCTGGGTTCTTAAAAGCAAAAAGATATTGGTTTTCTGGGACCAATGGAATGCAAAAGAACACATCTTTTAAATTTCAAATTGTTGACAGTCTGTATCAGTCCTGCTCTAGTTTCTGATTATAGGGGACACTGCTTCTGGCATGGAAAGTTTTGCATATCTCTGAGAATTACCTTTGCTGGGGAGGCTCTTATACCTTCACCCATATTCTGGAACGAGGCCTATACCTGAGCTGGAGCTTGAATTAAAAGTTCCTCCAGAAGAGTTTGATTAAGCACAGCATGGATAACTTTATCTCATGTGCTGAAATGTTTCATTAGGTCTAAACCTGGGCATTCAGAGGGCTATCAGGCCTGTAAAAAGGAACGTCTAAACACCATGTCATTAAGTATGCAAAGAACTTCAGTAGTTACTTTGTTGAGCCTGTCACTCCCCTGATCCTAATGGTTCCAGTTATATTGCAGGTTGACAAGGGCTGAGGAAGGAAGCCAAGCACTGAGAGATCATCCCCCTCCTCCCCCGTCTACTAACAGGGGAATAGACTGGCTTCCCACTCGTCTGTATGTTAACTCTGGGTCTCGAGATGTTCTATCAATCTAGCATTGGGATCTCCTTTGCTGGGTATCAGCAGCAAACTCCTTTTCCCCCCAGAGGGCAGCCGAAAGCCTCAGGCCTGTCATTGGTCTCCAGAAGAGGGGCTTAACCCCTGGACCCTGCGGTTCAGGGGCAATCCTTTCTCCAATAGAGATTACCAGAGTCAGGACTATAAAGGGGAACTCTGAAAACCTATAGAAAACAGAAATAAGAAACTTCAGCTAGGAAAACTGCTGACAGGCAGTGGCCCCCTAGAGCGTATAGGGGATGGATATGGTGTGGCCTCCCCAATCACTTTCCTAGAATTCCCTTCTTCCTCTGTTTTCCTGGTTTCCGTGATCAAAGTTTACAGGAACCCTTAGGACACTGAGTAAATGCTAATGTTAGGCTTCAGGTACATGAGGTCTGCAGCAAGGCACCTGTGCTGACAAGAGAAGATTGTAAAATGCTAACAGCTACCTGCTTTTCCTGCCTCTGTGATCAGTTCTCTTCGGCTTGCTTGCCTTTGCATGTTCACTCACGGGGTCTTGCGCGTCCCCTTTTTATGTTTTTACCTTAAATACTCTGTGAAATTGCAGCTCAGAACTTCACACTTAACAGATCCAGTCTTGTGTGAGCCCTGGTATACCAGTTTGTTTTTAAATAAACTTCTTCTGTTAAACTTTTAACTTGTGAGCACTGGTGAATCTTGAGCAGCCCTTGACCTACAACAGGGACAAGGGCCAGATGGAGGCTTTTTGCCCTTGGGACAGTATTTTTCAGAAGCCTGCTTGGAGAGATGAGCAGAGATGGACCACAGTTTCTTTTACCTTAGCTGGTGGAATCTACTTCTTGTCTCCTGTCTCCTAGCTGTGCTTGCCAAATATGTTGCAGGTCACGGGGGAGGTTTTTGTGTCTCAGAGACTGAAGCAAGAATACTCTACGAGGATTAAGGAGGAATTCATCAGAGGAGAGAAAGAACAGAACTCATGGATGTGACTCCGTTAGAAGCAAGAAACACTCAAGAACTCAAGGACTCCAGATGTGGAGCCCGTGAGGGGCAAGGAAGTCTAAGATGACTGCCAGGGTCAGGTATATTTGTAGGGTTAGGCAAGCCTGGGAAAAACGACTTTTCCTCATTGGTTAGCTCCAGTTTATGCAATCCTGAATGTAGCTTTTGGTCCTTACATCTCATTGGTCTGTTCATATCAGAGCCCAGCCCAGTTGATCTTGTGGCTGACCTCTGGGCAGAGTTTATTTACAATGGAGAACTCCTCTTCATATCCTTTCATGAACAGCTGGTTGGGGGAAGCTGGCACTTTATCTCTGTGGAGAATTAAAATAGGGTGTGTTCCTTTAAGGTAATCCCAGCCCTGGGGAAGATCTTCAGGGACCATCCCAGCTCGGGCGCTCTAAAACTGCCTAAATGATGACCACCGAAAGGGAATTAGAGGCATGGCAAGGACCAGATTCTAGATTAGAGTCAGAGGTCTCATGAGTTTCCTAGGGCTCTTCCGTTGTGGATAACTTACAGAACAATTGAGATGGTCAAAGTGGGCTCTGCGATAGGGGGCTCAGACTTGCCCACACTGGGTCAGCAACCTAGAGACAAGAGCTGTGACTCACTACACTTCTCCAAGTTACCTCTGCGGTGCAGTTGGGGTGGGGGGGGGAAGGAGACAATGGACACCATGTGAGAGCTCTGGGGGTGCTCAGGAGCTAATGCAGTTGATCTGCATGTTGCTGATAAATTCACCACAAATGGTTTCAAGGGGGTTTTGTTTTGATTTAGGATTGTCCAGACTTAGTCTAGCTTTGCAGGAGAGTTCATACCAACCTCAGAGGCCACACCATATCCATCGCTGAGAGGGACAATACTCATTTTCCAGAGCAGCACGTCGGGTCAAGTATACAGAATATCTACTTAGGTATCCTCTCACAGATTTTTACGCTGTGGACTCAGGGGCTGCAGGCCTGGAATCTGAGCCTGCAACACATTGCCTGTCTCAGCAGCTCTCTGAACCTCAGCACAAACCTCCTTGACCCCCTCGCTGTGTCTTCCTATGTGAGCACAGAGTTAGCTCCACATGGATATCACCAAGTCCTGCAGGGAGGTGGAGGTGTAAACCCTGCTGCCACAGCTGCCCAGGCTTCCAGCATCTCCTGGACACACTGGGAAACCTTGCCTCAGGAGGCCCTGCAGGAGCAGGGTACCCCCAGGCTTCCTTTGTTCACTCTTTTCAAATGCAAGTTTTCCAGATGAGTTTGCCTTGTACTTTGAGACCCTTGGGTAGAGGGGTCTTACCCTCCAGACACCTTTGCTGTGATCCAAGTACAAAGTGTGGGGTTTTTCCTCAAGTGCACTGATTCCTTTAATGATTAGATTTCCCTCTACAAACTGCATGCTTTTCCCATTTCCCCACTTCTCTCACTATAAACCTGATGGGCTACGATAAACAGCACGTTCAACTGTCTTGAAATGGCCTCAGCAAGCTGTTTAGTTCATTACTTTTGAATTCAGCTGTCCTGAAATCTTTAAGGTACAGGCAGAGCTTAGCCAAAGCTGTCCTAGAACCTGGCATGAATGGCCGCCAATCCAATTCACAATAGAGTCTGAATTCAGGGCCTCATGTTCTCATACGTGCAGTTCAGGGACTGAGCCATAACAAGAACAATAACTGTTATTCCTCAATATACAAAGAAATGATAATTTTCAAAGGAGATGCATAGGTGTAAACGGGAACAGCTAGGGGACTCATCCTCAGGGTCTGGCTGTACCTCCTCAAGGCTGAATGACTAACTCAAGGCTCTACAATAAGACAAGATGAATCTATTTGTTTGATCTCCACTAGGGGAGGAGAGAGAGGCTTGTGCCCATTGGAGGAAACTTGTGCTGCCCATCCAGACCCTTCCCCTGACCTCGGCACCCATTTGTCAGCAATCACCACACAGACTGCATTGGACACCAGGACATTTCCTTTCTGTACTTCCAGCTGGAGCCGTTAAATCCTGGGCAGATTTCTAGGGCACATCCAGGACCATATCCGCCAGTGACGCATTAGTCAGTGTGGGTCCTCAAGCAGGAAAAAGGCCTTGAGCTGAGCAGTAGAGGTGGGTGCATGATCATGGCACTCAGGGCAAAGGCACATGTGTGGCTGGCAGGGCACTGGCAGTGCCTGCACAGCACGAGGGCCCTGGGCACCAGAGCAGCGCTGGCCACCAAAAGGGTGCTGCCCTTGGAAGCCATGCCCGAGTACGCAGGAAACAAGTGGCTGAAGATGCTGCAGATCTGGAAGGAGCAGGGCTATGACAACCTCCATCTGGACATGCATCAGACCTTCCAGGAGCTCGGGCCCATTTTCAGGTACAGGCCATCCTGGCCCCTTGCTGTGGATAGCCAGAAAACTTAGTCCTGCTGGTTTGCCGGGCAAAGGGGGCTGCATTCCACATTAGGCACCTTGGGGAGACAGGG
This sequence comes from Typhlomys cinereus, assembly GCA_023101885.1. Taxonomy (NCBI): domain Eukaryota; kingdom Metazoa; phylum Chordata; class Mammalia; order Rodentia; family Platacanthomyidae; genus Typhlomys; species Typhlomys cinereus. The sequence goes on from JALPQD010000193.1 coordinate 2,916,775, forward strand.
AGGGAATGTGGCCGATGGCAGATGGAGACAGGGGCTGGCCAGGGGAAAGAGGAAGCAAAGTTCATTGTTGAGGGGAGAGAACATAGCAGCACTGAAATGCTCAGGACACAGGCAGACAGCAGGAGGCCTTCTGTGGGAGGGCACAGGTCAGGAGACTGTGAGGCAGGACACGGCACTCAGGTGGTGGCATGCCAGCGTTCAGCAGGGCTCTACCCATGCCCACAGGAATAGCACAAGAGGAGCACACACTGTATATCTGATGCTGCCAGAAGATGTCCAGAAGCTGTTTGAGGCAGAAGGCCTTTACCCCCATCGGACACAACTGGAGCCCTGGCTAGCGCACAGGGAGAACAGAGGCCAGAGATGTGGAGTGTTCCTGCTGTGAGTGGACATGGGCAAGGAGGGAGGAGGTGGGACTGGAGACCTGCACATAGCATGAGGCCCTGCTTGGGGGAGGGTCAGAGACGTGCCGGCTTGCCTAGCATGCACGGAGCCCTGGGCCTGGGATGGAGGAGACAGTGGAGGAATGCTCCTGGCACTGGTGACAGACAGCAGGTGGCGGCTCTCCTTCCCACAGGTCCTTAGAGTGGCCCAGGGAAGGAGAGTCACCGGCCCAGGGCTTCAGTCAGTGTGTGCCACAGCCTTGGCGCCTAGAGATTTGGGGGAGACTGTTGTGAGGTTAAGGGGTGAGAGCAGGAAGGCGATGTCTCCTTTGGACTCACAGGCAGACACTGAATGAGGGTGATTCGAGTGGGAGGGCTCCTCCAGTGCCAGGGGCACACCTGGAGGGACAAGCAGGGGTACATGTGTTTGGGACAACTGAGCTGCAAAGGGGTGGCCACTGGGAGTGGGGGAGCTTCAAGAGGGAAGCCAGGCTGTGCATCGGGAATGGTTCTGGGAAATGGGCCTCCTGGGTTGGGACTTTGCCCGAGGGCATCTGGGAAGGAAGACAGAGGCAAAGGGAACTATGGGCAAAGTGTGGGCATCGCCTCTGAGGAAGCATGGAGATTGTGTGCGCACACGTCTTGGTCCTGTGTGTAGTTTTGACATTCGCATTTGCATGTGCATGGTGTCTTTGCCTGTGTGGCCCAGTGCTTGAATGCAGACAGGAAATAAGTTATCTGCAGGTGTGTATGTGCTTGCGGGCGTGTGCATGGTGGTGTATGCCTGTGCCCTCACGGACATGGGTGTGTGCACACATGTTTCTGAGGTCCTGTACAGCACACGCATGCACATCCATGTGAATGTGATCGCTGTCCATGGCTGCAGACTTTAGCACAGAAAACGAAAGCTGCCTGCATGTGAGGCTCAGGCTGCTGGCCTGGCCCCTCATGCTCTGCAGAATCTCCTGGGGCCCACTGTGTCCTGGGCTGATTTCTGGATGTTGTGTGTGGTTCTACTGTGTGGCTCCAGCTCTGCAGAAGACAGGTGGATGCCACTATGCAGAGCAACACATGCCAGTGATGGATGGGGGGATGGGGGCGTGGGGGCTTAGCTGGGTCAGGACTTCTGTCCTGGGGCATGGGATGGGTCAGATGCACAGAGCTTGACAGGACAGTCCCTTCTCCTTAGAGAACAGATTGCCCACCCAGCCAGTCCCAGTGGGTGCTGAGTGTGCTAGGCCTTCCCTGCACATTATGCCCTCCCACGTTAGACCTCAGCGACGTCGTGCTGGGTGTGTGACGGCTGCTCTGACAGATAGGGGTGGGCCTGCAGGACCTTCCTCTGGCCCCACGTCCCCTCCACCACATGATGCCTTTGGGAGACATGAAGATGGGGTCTGGCCTGGGCTCTGCATCTCTGCTCTTTGTCCTGCAGGAATGGGCCTGAATGGCTCACTGACAGACTTCAGCTGAACCCAAACGTGCTATCCCCAAAGGCCGTCCAGAAGTTTCTCCCCATAGTGGACATGGTGGCAAGGGAGTTCTCAGAGGTCCTGCAGAAGAAGGTGCTACAGAATGCCCGCAGGAGCCTCACGCTGGACATAAAGCCCAGCATAACCAACTACACGGTAGAAGGTGTGCGAGTGGGATAAAGTCCCAGCTTTGTCAGAGAAGGCAGGGAGACGGAAGAGGCTGCTCTTGGCTGAACGCTGTCTTGGCTCAGCGATACCATCTCCTCTCTTGCAGCCAGCCACTACGCTATGTATGGGGAGCGACTGGGTTTGTTCTGCTCTAACCCCAACCCTGACAGCCTGAGGTTCTTAGAAGCTCTGCGGTCCATGTTCAGGTCCACAACCCAGCTCCTGTTCCTGCCCAGCAGCCTGACCCGCTGGACAAGCACTCGGGTGTGGCGCGAGCACTTCGAGGCCTGGGACCACATCTCTGAGTATGGTAAAGGTTGAGCTGTGGGCAGAATTGCGAGGAGGGGCAAAATGCCAATCAACTGCCTATTTATCTTTTTCTGCACACCTGCTAAGGTCTGTGGCTGCTTGACTTCCTTCCATTGATTTCTCAGTGAAGCTGTGGCTGGCAAGACCCAGTGATTGTGGGGGAAAGGAGAGGGATATGGGGGTCCTGGGAACATGGTGGACAGTAAGACCCAGAAGAGGTTCTTCTGGGCACCAGAACCTGAGAGATCTTTTTCCCTCTGGTATAGTCGGCAGGTCCATCCAGAAAGCCTACCAGCAGCTGTCACAGGGTGGCCCACAGCAGTACTGCGGCATGATACCATCGATGCTCTCCCAGGGGTCCTTGTCCCTTGACAACATCAAGGCCAACGCTATAGAGCTCACCGCAGGGAGCACGGACACGGTCAGCACGAAGCCCCAGCCGACTCCTTCCTAAAGCACAGCCACCCCCGGCTCCTCCTAGTCTCATCTCGACCCTTAGCTGTGAAGCCAGGTGCCCTCTGAGCAGGGAAAGGGGCCCCAGCCAGAGGAGAGTTTTCAGCCAGAGGTGCGAGCGTCTGTGTGGTAGGCATGAGGCCAGTGGGCAGCAGCTTAGCCCACTAGATACGCTGAGGCTGTGGGGAGTCAGACGACCTAGAGTCCTCCCTGATGCTCCCCGGCAGCCTCCCAGCGCAGTGTGACCTTGCGGCAGATGCCAGGTGGAAGGGAAGGGACCACCACCCAGGACTCCTGCTGTCCTGGAAGGAGATGATAGTGTAGTCCAGAGGGGAAGGCTGGGCTCTGGGGCAAGCTTCCTGCTAGAGAATGTCACTTCCCCAACAACAGGAGCACAGACCCCAAGCCACTGAGAAAGGCTGGGAACTAAGGCCAGTATGGCCCCAGCAGGGAGAGTCCTTGGGAGAATAAGAGGAGCGTCGTCCTCAGGACCTTCAGCCCAGGCCACAGACTACTGCACAGATCCATGTGTCCACACAGGGAGAGGCCAGAGGCCTGTCCACAAGCCCAATACCCTGGGCTTGGGAGGCCCCACCTGCCCAAGGCAGGGGACATGGGAGCAGATGTGATGGGCTGGGCTCAAGGTCCCCTCTAGAAGGTTCTTCCCTACATTAGGCCTGATGCCGGGCCACCCAGCAGAACACAAGGTCACCATGACTCTTGCTGGGACCTTATGTGTCCAGAGTCCAGTGGCATCAGAAGGGCCTCTCAGAGCAGTCTTTGGTTCAGGACATTTGCATAGAGTTGTGTGTGTAAAGAGACATTCTAGAGATGCTGGGCTCAGACCTCACATCAGGGTGCCCCACTGACACAGGATAGGAAGTGTTCGGTCTGAGGGGGTGAAGGGCCTGAGGATGGCTGAAGCCAGTCAGGCATTGAGATATATAGATGTGGGCGGCAGTGTCCCCAAGTGACCCCGAGGCTCATTCCCAATGTGCAGCAGATCCTGAGGGCACTAAGGGTGGACTTGTGCTCAGGACTCAGTGGACATCACAGTCCAGGGGTCAGGGTCCAAGCCTGTTCTGGCCAAGGCAGGGGTGACCCTTGGGGGTGAGGATCAGTGTCTGAGTTGTTCCGTGACCCCTGCAGACGGTTTTCCCCTTGCTACTGACCCTGTTCGAGCTGGCCCGGAACCCCGACGTGCAACAGGCCCTGCGTCAGGAGAGTCTGGTGGCTGCGGCCAGCATCTCCGAGAATCCCCAGAGGGCCACCACGGAGCTGCCTCTGCTGCGGGCGGCGCTCAAGGAGACCTTGAGGTAGGTGGTCGCTCAGCCTGCCTTCCTGGGCCTTTGCTCCCTGTGGCCTGAGGATGACTGGGGTTCCTATGTATCCGTGGGAGCCTGTGGACCCTCAGCCCTTACTGTGCGTGGGGCGCTGCCATGGCCCTGGGGCTCCCTGTGGCATCCTGGCCTGTGCTCCCCACTTGAGCTCAGCAGTTCTAGGCAGCACTGTCCAGGCTGCCTGGCGCCCAGGGGTTCCAGGGAAGAAGGTGTAGCTGTGGCCGATGCCGCTCATTGCCTTCCCCAGGCTCTATCCTGTGGGTGGCTTTTTGGAGAGAGTTCCCAGCACAGACTTGGTGCTTCAGAACTACCATATCCCGGCCGGGGTGAGTGAGCCCTATGCACCCACCAGCTGCCCCTGTGCTGCTCCACCAAATGGGCAGCTGACTCTTGCTTGCTCTGCATCTTCCTTCAGACCCCTGTGAAGGTTTCCATCTACTCCATGGGCCGGAACCCATCGGTGTTCCCGAGGCCCGAGCGCTACATGCCGCAGCGCTGGCTGGAGAGGAGAATGAGCTTCCAGCACCTGGCCTTCGGCTTCGGCATGCGCCAGTGCCTGGGGAGACGCCTGGCAGAGGTGGAGATGCTGCTGCTGCTGCACCACGTGAGCGGCTGTGGGGTGTGGGATGAAGTGGGGCGCAGTGAGTACAGGTAGGCGTGTCTGGGTCTGGAGAGGCAGGAGCTTCGGACCTGGGTGGGACAAGGCCTGAAGAGTAAGGTGAGGCCTGGTTGGGAGAGGGTCTTCACTGGGATGGGAACCGTGGTTAAGGATAGAAAGGCACATGAGTGGGCTACTGTGCTGGGGCTTCAGAGGCTGAATTGGGGCCATTGTGACAAGTTTCCAGTGTCTGTCGGGGTTGCTGTGCTAAGAGGAGCCTCTAGAACCTGCCTCTAGGTCCTTTTCCATCACCATGGCTGTGCCTTGCAGCTTGGCAGGAGGCAGGAGGTCAGTGGCCTCACCCCGTGAGCAGACAAGACAGGTGCCCCACCTCTCTTGCAGGTGCTGAAGTCCTTGGAGCTGGAGACCCACATGCATGCGGAGCTGCAGATGGTCTCACGCTTTTCTTTGATGCCCATCTCTGTCCCCTCCCTCACTTTCCGGCCTGTCAGCTAGTCTTAGCTCTGCATACAACATCCTACCTAGGCCAGCAGCTTTTTTTTGGGATGACCCCAGAGCACCCTGTTCTCTCTCCCAAGAGCTACTTCTGTGGCCTTGCTCTCGAGACGCTTGAGTCAAGCTTGGCAGCCACAGAGCCAGGCCAGGACTCAGGAGGATAAGGTGGCATCTGGAACAGTGACTCGTGCCTTCCCACAGTCACTCCAGGCTCTGCCAAGGCCACCCAAAGCCCACTCTTCCATCCGATCTACTCTCAGATACCCCTGATGCTGCCTTCCAAAACTGTTTCTGAAAACCTCTGCAGCTCAAGCTTTGTAAAAGAGAAAACTGGCATCTGAAAGGCAGGCAGAGTCCCTGTCTGGTGGCCTAGCTTCCCCAGTAGCTCCCCTACACGGAAAACTCTCTAGAGGACACTTTCTCAGCTGTGAGAGCAGACGGTGGAGTCTGGAGGGAATCGTGACCACACAGCCTCACATGCCATCTCTTAAGGCCCAGATATTATGGGTCCAGTGGATGTTCAGTGTCTACCCGGTAGATGCTGTGGATGCTGAGAGCAGCCAGTCTCATACAAGGAGCCTGGAATGTTGAGAGACGTCCTCTGTCAACAGGAGTGTCAGAACTGGATGAATGAGCTTCAAAATGGTTTCTGCACATGCTTTCTCTGGCTAACTCATGACTTCATGTCAGACCTGGGCTAGACTGGCAAGAGCACTGTCTGATTGTCCTAGCCTGCCTGTGCCCTGTATTCTATAGATACCATGCTCTAGGTTGGCTGGCCACATCCTTTTGCACCCTGCAGGGACAGTAGCCCTGGGCTCTGAGTTATAAGTACACTTAACCACATGGTCTTTGTCTCAGTCCCTTTAAGCTGTCTGGTGAAGTATTGCAAACTCAATACCTTAGAAACAATGGAATATTGTCTGTTTTATTCTGCAAAAATCACTCACTCAAAATACACCTGAGAAGCTCATTTTATAATACGTAAAATGCAAAAAGCACGTGGCTCTAGGGGGTTGTGGGGCTCTCTCAGCCGTTTTCCTTTCTTAAAAGTTCTCTAAGTGTAACATGTCTGAGTGTGGTGACCGCTGAATCTGTCCTGGGGCTGAGAAATATGAAAAAAAGGCAGAAAGGGTAAAAAGACACAAAGACTGAAACAGAGAGAAAAGTGGGGCAGAAACAGAGGGAGAACAGTGAAAATCTGCTGCCAGATTTTACTTGTACACAGGAGACAGCTGGGGTTGGGAACCTCCTATATGCAGACCTGGGCGTGGGGTTCTGATTGTCTGGAGGGAGACAGGACAATGGAAGCTCTCCTAGTTTGCAGTGTGCGCTGACGTGCCCGTTCTGAGAGCCAGGAGGATCTGCATTCCTCATCCCCAGTGTGGGACACAGCAAGTCTATACATGAGACATTTCAGTGAAGACAGAAGTTCCTAAGGTCTCAAGCTGGACAGTGTTCCCTGGGGACTGCGGAGCGCTCTGGAGGCTTCGACTACCACGTCTGTGCCTCCATTTTCCATGGAAGGCACACTTTAACCCTCTCAGCCTTCCATGCTTTTTTTTAAATCTAGGAATGAGATTTCCTTTTCAGGCAGGTAGCACCCCAAAGACCACTTTGTGCTAGTTGATCCTCTTGCAAGCAACTAAAGAGTATTCAGCTATAAACAGGGCAACCAAAGCCCCCCTCCCCACCACGCATGCCAAAGTTCAGGATAAACCACAGAAGAGGAGGGGAAAAATGTGAGAACTCTATGGGAGGAGCACCCACGCAGGACATCCCTGTGGTCCCCAAGCCAGTCTGGCCACACACACTGCACAGGTGCACCTGCACAAAGCCATGCAAGATCAACAGAACAGTGGCACAATGAACAAGAAGGGACCCAGAGCCCTACTGCCCACAGAGTGACCACATTGGTCAAAGGTGGGGAAGGAATTGGTCCCTCAAGCACCCATGAAATATGGCTATCCTGTAGCAGGTACCCAGGCAAACGAAAGAACAGACACCTCCTGTTTGAGTCAAGGGGGCACATACACAGTAAGGGACAGCAGGCAGGGGGGAAGCTTGTCAAGAAGGAAGAGAGATGATATGACAGGGCAAATATGTGGGGGAAACAACAATAAAATGACATCGTAATTATGAATAAGTAAAAATTATTTTAAAAACAATGAGAGGTCCTAAACATAAAATTCACTTTAAAATGGAGAAAACATATCAAAAATCTAATAAAACAGCCAAAAAAAAAAAAAAGTCCACCAATAGGCAATTTAGGTATACGTACACACACACAAAAACAAACAAACAAACAAACAAAAAAACACAAACAGAAAAGAACCTTTAGCTATTTATCTCAGACCTGGAAACCACCGAAAATACCAGAGAATTCCCAGCCAATCACAGTGCACAAATTACAGGAAAGCAGAATGCAAAGTGCCACCATCTTGATGCTGACTAAATGCAATGTGGCCTCCTCGGTTGGATTCTGGAAGTGTAAGTAATGGGTGTTCCTGGGAAGGTGAATGAATACCACTGTGACCTGTGCTTTTACAGCATTGTGTAGGTGTCAGCTTTGCATGGGTCCATGCATAGGTTTAGGATTATGAAATTGGGGTTGAATGTAGAAGCCAGAGGTCGGCATTTGGTATCTTCCCTTGTTTTGCTGTATCTACCACTTACTTGCTCAAGACCTTGGGGGCTACTTGTGAAGCGCTCCAGCATGCAGTCTGCGGCAGGGTTCCTGGATCTTTATCCTTTGCCAACATGAGGGAGAGGGTACATGCAGGAGACTGAGGGCAGGTACACCAGCACTAGACCACTCAGACACTGCAGATATCTGCAGATGATGGTGAATCTCCAACTGACACTTTGAGAGAAGGAAGCTGCACAGAGAGATGCGTGGCACTCAGCAGAGGTCACACTGCAAGGCACACAGCCATCACCCCCAGCTATGCTCAGCCAGGACTGGGCAAGTGGGACTGCCTGCTGGGTACCCCTGGCATCCAAGCAGAAGACCCAGAAGAGCCTATCCACACCTGCACAGGACTCAGCAGGTATGACTGCATTTTCTCTGCAAAAGAAGGACCAGTCTGTCTCCCTAGAGCTACCTGGCAAGGGGCTCCCTATAGCAGGCCACCTCTGTACTCCAGGCTGGAAAAGCAGCTGCCAGAAATCAGGTGCCTTCTGATCTCATAACGCCCTGTCTGCAGAGACTCACCATCTGGTCAGACGATGGGCAGAGTCAAGAGAGCAAATAAAAATCAGGACAGTCAGATGGACTCTGTCTTTGCTTCATTAAACACTCTGACCAAGTTAACTTGAGGGGAAAGTTGTTTGTTTTTTCTGGCTCACAGTTTGCGGGTACAGTCAGAGAGGAGAGAGGGGGAGGAATGAATGCAGGCTCTCTTCATGTACAACAACTTGGGATCCCAGAGAAACATGCTGAGGGAGTTTGAGCAGGGGTGGGTGGGAGGTGGGGGGGAGTGGGGGGGTAGGGGGACAGGAATCCTGAAGGATCAAGAGGTGAGAATCTTGAGACGGGTACCGAGTAACAATTGGCCAGGAGACTAAGTGAGAGGCAGTCACAAGGTGGGGACTTGCTGAGAGCAGGCTGTGCACCCTGAATTCCTCCATGTTGGGTGAAACTGGTTTCTGAGGCTGTGCCTCCAGTTTTACACCCTATCTTGAGTACAACTGCAGAAGCAGGGTAAATCTGCACCATGGTGAGCATGTGGGAGAATGCACTGTGCCTACATGCCAGATAAGCAGTCCATCTCTTCTACATGCCCCCCAGATGCAGACCAGTGAGCAGCTTACTCCTAGGTATAAGATGTGTATCACCCTATCTTACACCAGCGTCCCACTTCTCTGGCATTAAGCCGTCTTTAGCTTCACAACTTCGTCACTGTAATAAATACATGGCTACAATTTGTAGGAATAAGGGGAATTCTGTTGCAGCTTACAACTCTAGATTATAGTGTGTGGAGCGAAATCATACCAGCAGAAGCCAAGGGATCTGGTCACACCGTTCCACAGCCCAGAGCTGAGAGGTATGAGGAACAAAGCTGCTTGCGAGTTGGCCAGGCTGCCAGCAACGCTGCCTAGTGCCTCCATTGTACTCCCCTGCTCAGGAAATGGTCCCACCCACTTCGAGCTGGATACTCCCACATCAATTATGCAATCAAAACAATCTTTTGGTATGATAGTTAACCCTGGGTGTCAACTTGACTCACCTGGTATTAACTAAGATTGGCTGAGACCACCTGAAGAAATTATCTGGATAGAACAAAGATCAGCCCTAGATCCCATTGGACCCTCCACAGATCTCAGAGGAACCTGCTAGTAGTGGACCATGTGAACTAGAACAGCAGAAGAGAAGAGACGCTCTGTAGCTGTGTTAGGAATAGCTCTTCCTTCTGGCCGCCCAGTTTCGTTGACCCTCTAGCCCTCCAAACCTCCAAGTCTTCAACGACACTAAAGATTCTCTAGGAATCCTCCAGCCTTCAGCCATCACCCACTGGACGACTGGACTGAACAGCTACTGTCAGCCATTGTTGGGCTACCTCGGCCATATCTCAGTTCTCTACCTCCACCATGGATGTCTGCAGCGAGTTAGCCTGTCTCAGCTTCTGCCAACCAACCATGCCTTTTTTTCCCATGAAGGACTGTATCTCCCCTCTGAAACCATAAGTTGAATAAATCTCCATTTTTTCCCCTTAAGTTGTTTGATCCTCAGTGGTGTTTCACAGCAGCACAGAGAGTAACTGGTACTCTTGGGGCTGGAGAGATGGCTCAGTGGTTAAGCCTCGGCCTTGACAGCAGAAGGACCTGTGTTCGGATCCCAGATGCCATGGAAAATCTCTTGGTAGAAATGGCGGCGGGAATGGAAGCGGCCTACACTTCCAACTCAGGTAGCCAGAGCCTAGGAAACCCGAGCAAAGCAATGAGGAGATAAAACAATACAGAGTGATTACCTATGTCACTCTTGGGCCTCCACAGGCATTCTGATAGTACGTGCACACACACACACACTATTCTACAGACTTGCTTGAACTAGATAATCCCACAGAGGTGTACCTAAAGGCTGAGCTTCCAAGTGTCATATCTATAGCTAAAACAAACTAGGATGATCCACCCTTTGTAACTGACACACAACACATCATTTTGTTTCTCAACAAATACAGAACCCAAATAACTTAGGGGAACAAGTTTATTTTTGCTTTTGAGCCTCGGTTATACTTCATCAGCTTGGCAGCAGAGTTCATACCAACATCAAGGGGCTGAGGAGACTGGCCCCGCCACATCCACACAAGACATGAGAGAGACATATTTTCTTGCTTTCCAGCATGTCTATAAGCCGGTATACCTAAGTATGCTGAGACATTGAACCAGCTTCCTCCGTCTTAAACACCTGCCCAGGGAATGGTTCTCCCTTCCATGAGATGGATCTTGCACAGCAACAAGACATTTTCCCACAGCTTCTCAAGGGTTTGCCCTACTGAACAGTTCTCCACAGGTGCAATAAAGGCTTATCCTCAACTGTCAAGTCTACCTGCAGCCAACTGGCACACACAGCATGTGTAAACTATAACTTTCTACCTTTTGATCTCAATGTCTTATATCAAGGTCTTATATTCATTCATCTTATTGTCTATGTATATGTGTGTGTGCACATGTGTCTAGTTAAATGTAAAAGTTTTCATAATCTGGCTTTAAAGTTGTTAGACATGAATAGTTCTGTTCCAAAACTATAAAAGCCCAAAGACTCTTAACTGTAAACTTGTACGGGTTAATCTTAACAATTTCTGTGAGAGGGCATCTAGGGTCAAACAACTTAAGAGAGAAAGGGAGATTTATTCTACTTAATGGTTCCAGAGGGAAGAAACAGACTCTCAAGGCAGACGCGACATGGCTGGCTGGCTGGCCGGCTAGAAGAAGCTGGAGACAGGCTACGTGACACCGATCTATGTGGCTGAAGGCTGGAAGATTCCCAGAGAGTCTCTCTTCTCTCTAGTCTTCTGTTCTGTGGTTCCTTTGATCTGGTCCACTACTGGAAAGTTCCAATGAGATCCAGGGAGGTTCCCATCAGATCTAGAGCTGGTCTTTGTATTGTAAATGTGTTGTTCTGGATAATCTCTTCAGATGGTCTCAGCTGATCTTAGTTAATGCCAGGTGTGTCAAGTTGACACCCAGGATTAACTATCACAAAGCTCTTGTAAAGTAAAAAACAAATATTTCCAACATACAACAGCATGGAATAAACATTCTTATCTCAAAGTGGAAGCATCAGGACCCAGTAATAAACTATCCCATCAAAATTAAAAGATGATCAAAATCCAGCAAGGCAAACGTTACCTCCTGAGTTCAGAACCCTGCGATCCTGGGCTCCCAAAAGGTTCCGCACTTGCGCGGTGCAGCGCACACAACTGCTCTCCACGAAGTGCAGCAGCTTCTCTCTGTTCAGCTCTAACCCAGGCTCCCTGCCATCCAGGCTGCATGCGCCACGACTCTGGCCTGTCTGGTGCTCTGGTTTCTGCTGCAGCTCTGGTCTCGCTCCCAGTGGCCTCTCCACAGGTAACGCAGATCCTGCTGTTCAATGACAGGTGACAGCTGTGCTCCCTGACCTGCTGGGGCCTTGCAGCCTCCACACTCCCACACCCAGAAGCATCTAGACAATGCTACCGAGTTCTGCCACCAGCTTCGAGTGTACCTGGCCCACCCGGACCACAGCTGCCTGAACTCGCGTAGGCTGACCCTGGTGGAGCAGTCTCCTATGCAGTCAATTGTAAGAGAAAGAACACACCACCTTTTTTTTTTTCCTGCTGAGTCTTGACTTTCAGAAAAGGGAATCTCTATGCAGTAGGGGGTCTTCCCTCGGGACATTTCTCCTACTGTCTCAAGGGCAAAGAACTAGGTTTTTCTCCAGTGTCATTGACTTTTCCAGAAGCTACAGTCACTCTGCAGTCTGCATTCTCCTCTAAAACTTCATGCCTTCCCCATACTGCTTTTCTCCACCAAACATCTCAGTGCATTATCTTTACATTAACTTAATCTAACTTTAAGCCGTTGTAACACGTGCCAGGCTGCGCCCCCAATCAGTGCACATCGCTGTAAGCATCACTATCCTCCAGACCCCATTAAGCTCTGCGCCAATGTTTCAAGTTCTTCCACATTTCTCCAGCAAAAGAGTTCTAAAGGCACAAAAGGGGGAAGAGGGGAAGGCTGGAGAGCAGACTGAGGGTTTAAGACTTCCTTGCAAATAGAAGATTCTGAGTTTTTATTCCAGGTCCCACATAAAAAACACAAGACAGAAACAATAGCGGATGCACTTTGGGCCCTGATGGGCAGAGCCTGTGAAATCCCAGAGGGAACACACACACACATACACCACGTGTATGTGCACAGAGTAAAAGAAAAGGCACAAAGGCTACAAGGTCAAGTTGTTTACAGTGATGGCCCTTGAACTGGTGTCAAACTGCCTTAGTTTCACAAGGTCACATGCAATAAACACATTATCTAAGCAATTTAGGTTTGTTGGGTTTTTTTGTTTTGTTTTGTTTTTGCGTATGTGGGTATAAGAGTGCATGTTTGTGTATAAAAGCAAGCACTTGAGTGTGTGTGTGGAGACCCAATGATGACTTCAGGAATCACTCCGGAATGTTCTACCTCCTTATTGCTTTGCTCTGGGGTTTCCTGGGCTCAGGGTCAGGAGTGAAGGCCACTGATATTTCCATCTGGCATTTTCACATGGGATCAGAACTCAGGTCCTTTTGCTTTCAAGGCCAAGGCTTTAACTGCTGAGTCATCTCTCCAGTTCCAATTTAAGGCGTTTTAATTCTAGCTTCTGATTTCAGGTTATAGTTCAAGGCAGTGGTAGCAGGAGCCAAGAAAATGGGTCACCTCATATGCACTGTCAATAGCTGGGAGAGGGACAAGGACCGATAATACTTTCTGCCTTCCCAGCCTGACCACAATCTCAAAGGCTATGACAGTTGGCTTTAGCTATCTGTGATGCTTCCAAGGTGTGCCTAGGAAACTGTCTTCAGTGAAGGCCTCTGCCAAACCTTTAGGAGAATGCAAAGATTATCAAGGTACTTTCAATTGCAGGCTGATGTACAAAAGTCCAGCCCACAGACCATGAGACCATTCTCTATTCAGATAATGGCAAGAGAACCAGTTGGAATTTGGCGATCTGGCAAGCTTCTAAAAAACCTCTGAAGGGTGTGTTATGGTTGCATTTTGGTGGAGCTGTGTAAGGTTAATGGATAGAATGGCTCCTGAACAAGTCTGCAGGTATTTGACTGATTGCTGTGGAGAACCCAGTGCATAGTGGGTGGTACTTTCCAGTGGTGGACCAGATAATAGGAGGTGCAAAGAGGAGGGATTTGCTCTTCCCTTATTCATGTCGACTTGCTGTGCAGTCCACTCTGTGGGCATGTTGTTCATTTTTAGAGTCTGGCTTTCTTTGTTGCTGCTGCTGATGCCTCTGTCCTTGGCTGACTTGGACCTTCACCTTTTCCATCATGTTGCTGCTGTTCCCGCTGCCTTTAGAGCCTGGTCTCTAGGCTTTATTGCTGTTCAGTGATCATCACTGACATTGGAGCCCAGCTGTTCTTCACTGATGTCGGAACCCAGTGTCTTCCACCCTCCAGAGAAGCAAAGGCTTGAGACCTTCTCGGGGTCTTTTGGCTTTGTGGAACATTCCAGTCAGCAAAGAGGCTGCTGCAGGTGGCAACCTTGAAAGACGCTATTTTTATTGTGAGTTATTTTTTAATAAATTTATTTTTATATATATTACATTCTATAGATTCTGTTTCTTCAGAGCACCCTGACTAATACAGATCTTGGTATTGGGAGTGGTTCTGGAGGAACAGAATTATAAAGACAAATCTCTCTAGTAGGCTTGAGCTCATCTGGAGCTGGTTTTCCAACACAGTGAAACCTCCAGCTAATAAGACTGCCTTAGTGATATGAAGATCACCAAAACTCCATGGTGTGAACTTATCAAAGAACTGATAAACGTGGGGTGTTGGATAGTCCTGATTCACCTGTTGTGAGGAACACAGTGTTTAGTGATTCTGTATATAATGCTTTGATATTGTAAGGAAAAATAAGGAAAATAACGATGCTGGTTGTTTGCTTTTATCATCTCTGGATAAAGTACAAAATGAGAAGGAAAGTCTCAGAGATGAAATTACCAAGCTCAAGATGAACATAAAAAATCCAAAAGCTTCTATGTGTGTTTTGGAAGCTTCTCTGGATAAAATAGAGAAGGAAAAGCAAGACCTCAGAGATGAAAATAATCAGCTTCAGATGCTTGTAAACAACTTGGAAGTTTCTAAGTGTGCTCTGGAAAACAATCTTGCCTCTAGTAGTAATAGGGCTCGAACTGCTGAAAATCAAACTCAAGCTTTAATTGGCTGAGTTGCAATGTAAATTAAAGTCCCAGCCTCAGAAAGTGTCTGCAGTTAAAGTCAGAGCACTGATTGGAAAGGACTGGGATCCTGAAAACTGGGATGTTGATGTATGAGAAGACTCAAAGGAGGCTGAGGCCAGTGAACCCTCAAATTCTGATAGGAAGTGGTCTTACCACCCTTGGTATGGAATAAATCCCCACCTCCACCTCCTACAGCATCTCAGTCTCAGACTTTGCCTGAGGAAACTAACCCTACTTGGCTGAGGAGGGGATAAGGATTTTTCCCTCAGGACAATGCTGATATTGTAGAGTTCCCACCTATGGTTGCTTCTAGGCATATTACCAGATTCAGGTCTAAGCAGGTCCCTAGAAGTAACATAGAAAGTGTGATATATGAAGAGGTTTGCTATACTCCTAGAGAACTTCATAAGTTTTGTAACATGTTCAAACAGGAATCTGGAGAATACCCCTAGGAATGGAATTTAAGGCTGTGGGATACTGGTGAAAGGACTAAGAAACTAGATCAAGCTAAGTTTATTGAAATGAGTCCATTGAGTAGAGATTCTAGGTTTAATGCTGCAGCTCATAGAGTTAAAAGTGGTGCCAAGAGTTTATTTGAGTGGGTGGCTGAAACATTTATTAACATTTGGTCTTCTGAAAGAGAGATACCAGATATTCCTTGGTTTTGTTGCCCAACAAGCAAAACGGTCCCTTCGTGGTCACCAAATGTTGCAGGGAAACAGTCTCAATCATCCCAATGTTGTATGGTTCTTGTGTTCCAGAGTCGAAGATTGAAACCAGAACAGAGTATAGAGGATTAAGGTAGAGTTTATTAAAGGAGAGAAAGGTTGAAACTCACGGACTCCAGATATGGAGCACCATGAGAGGCTAGGACGCCCTGGAGAACTCACGGTGCCTAGGCGTGGAATCCATGAGGAGCAAGAAACAAGAAACAGACTCATGGCACCTTGAATACCATGAGGGGCTAGGGCGCCTCCATGAGAGGCAGACATGAAACAGAGCTCATGGCACTAAAGAAGTGCCATGAGGTGCTAGGGAGCCCAAGATGGCTGCCAGGACCAGGCATATTTATACACCTAGACAAGCCCTGGAAACTGGCTTTTTCCCATTGGTTAATACCCATTGGTGCCCAACCCAGTTGCTCTTGGGTCCATGTGGGCTGGAGGTCATTTCCATAATCCTTTCATAGGGAATTTGGCCATCTTATCTCTGGGAGGAGTCAGTTCCTCAGCAGGTTTTCCTTCAGGGGGATTCCAGCAGTGGGGGCTGTCCTTCAGAAATTCCAAAGACCTTGAGAGACCCATCCTAGCATGGCTGCTCTAATCTTGCCTTATTCCCCTTAAACCTATTTGAGGACTCAGACTGCTCTGGGGGTTAAGGGCGATGACCACCCTGACTACTTCCTGCTGAGTTGGGGTGATGGAAGTGAGAGTAGTCTGATGTCCTCATATATGAAATGCTGGGATGGTCTAGAGGTCTTTCATAGATGGCTTTATTACTTCAAGGTCCTTCTAAAAGAGACAAAACAAAGGCAAATTAAGTCTCCAAGATCTACACAAGGATTAAACCATTGTAATTGAGAAGGCACATGAGATAAACCAAATAGGCTTGCAGTCTTACTGTGGGTACAAGCAAGAGTTAGTAAAGAACACATGCTTGTAAGATATAAAAGCTGTAAGTAATTTATATATTGGAGACCTTTCTCCTCTGGCTATTGTAAATCTCTAAGATCATATTCTAAAACCTGTCCAAAACAATGTGAACCATCTGATTTTTTGTACGGAACAATCTGAATTAGTCCTCCTTTTTGGGTTCTGAAAAGCAAAGTGACACAAATCTTTTTAAGATGACACAGGTAGGGGACATTATTTCCTCACATGCAAAGTTCTATAAGTCTGTAAGCATTATCTCCTCTTTAGGGTAGGACCACTCCTTGGATCTAAATGAAAAACCAACATTGATTTGTCAATGGAGCTAGTTGTTTAACACCTGGAGTTTTGCTGTTTTTCCTGGTTTAGCTCCTTAAGTTTGTCATATTTTTCCTCTGTCAAGCGCTGAGATTAACTTTAGGCAAGCTTTTAGGATGAGGGCAGAACTTTATTAAACATGTCTGATCTTAGCTGTATAGCACAAACTGTCATTTTTAGGGTCTTCCTCTTTTAGCATCTTTGGTGCATCTAAAACCAGAACCATGTGGATGACTTTATAACAGTGTTAAAATATCTTATTTCTTTAAGTCTGAACCTAAGATATTCAGGCATTCAAGCATGTAAACAAAGGAATGTCTTAAAAAATTACTATTAAGCATGTAAGGAATCTCAGTAGTTACTTTGTGAATGACTGTTGAACCTGTCACTCCCTGATCATTAGCATTCTAGTAAAATCAAAGATTGACAAAAACCTAGGAAGGAATTTGAGCACTAAAATTTTGTGCTCCCTTGTCCATTAACATAGAAACAAAGAGGCTTCCCATTTGCATGTTAAACCCAAGGTTTTCATGAGATGCTCAACCTGGCATTTTGGGCTTTCTTTTGCTGGATATCAGCAGCAAACTCCTTTTCCCCTGTCAGAGGGAAGCTAAGAGCTTCAGGTCATTTCATTGGTCCCCAGAAGAGGGTTTGACCCCTTGGCCCTGGGGTTCAGGGGACAATCTTTCCTCCAGTGGAGATTCCCATAGTTGGGACATAGGCCACATGGAAGCTTTCTGTACTTGCAACCATCTCAAAGCACCCAGTCTGGTCATATTCAAAGCGTCTTTCCATCTTTTCCCTGTCGGAAGGGGTCCTGGATTGATCTGCTTGGGCATGCCTGTTAGTATTCTATCTATCGTCTTAAGCAAATGTCAAGTTTTGATTTCTTTGTTTCTTGGTTACTTTAGAAACTAGAATGTAGGTGTTATTGGTGGAATTACGAGTTTGAAACACACTTCTGCTGGCCAGTCTACCTTGAAAGTGGGCCATTCATTCCTGCAAAAGACAAAGAGTTTTATTTTCTTCACATTAACTCCTATGTCACTTGCCCTATTTTTAAAGTCCTTAAAATGGTCCAAAAATAAGTTTAAAGGGTTCATCTGCATCTGTGCATTTCGTTCATCAGTGGGGCCATGAGACAACACAGAACAAAAAGGACAAACAGAAACAAAGGATTTTACTTCCTTGACCACAGAGACAGAAACAAGTTTCCTAATTGTGGACTACTTGATCCCAGAGCGCCAACCTCTCCCTGCAGATGAGGACCCTGTCCACTGTATGGGTGTCTATTTCCCTCTGAAAGATGAGGACCCAGTCCTCCAGATGGGAGTTTGGCTGACGTGGAAGCTAGATGAAATTCTTGTTTCACCTTAGTCTTGATGGCATTTCTATTGGGATACAAAATATTTCCTGAGCTTCTAGCTGTTACTTTTGTTATAGATCTCTGTAGTCTCTTAACTTTTGTCATTTGTTTACCATTGTTTGTCTAGTTGGATGGTACTATAACTTAAAGATCTTATTGGGGTCACTCTTGTCTAAGATGTATACAGGGCATGTCCGAGAATATACTACAAGTTGACTCTCTTTCAGGCTGATAGGACTAAGCATTCACATTTTCTAGATAGTCTCTGGACACAGGAAGGGGAAATCTCTCTTTTGGCTTCAGTTTAGTGGGCCTGGACTTGGGAAAAGAGGATGCATGGCTCAGCAGAGTTCTGCCAAGCACTATAAACCCAGCGACTGACTGTGAGGTCAGTGCTGTATGCAGTGTGGTCAGCAGGTAGATTCACTGATACTGCCCGTGGCGTGGTCAGGGGAGGCCAGCATTCTACCTGATGTCACTCATGGCGTGGTCGGAGGGACCAGGGCCCAATCCAATGCTACTAACACGTGGCGTGGTTGGAGGAGGCCAGCATTCCTCCCGACACCACCCGTGGCATGGTCAGAGGGGGCCAGGGGCCCATCCAATGCCACCAACGAGAGGCACTTAAAGGGGAGAGTCCATGGTCCACACATGCCTGAAGCTTCCTGTATCTCTCTATGCTTTTTAAACAGAATGGTCATTGTCTCAGACATGAAGCACTTTCCTTACAGGGTAAACATTTCTAGGAATTTCCATCCGTTGACTAACAAGAGCTAAAGTCACATTAATCCCCACTTGCTGCAGACCAGAGTCGCGGCCTTGAGACCAGGGCTCCCCTGGACCAGGTGGAGAATAGAAACACACAACTCTCTAGGCTGAGTGAATCTGGACCCATTTACTGAAACTTTTGTGAGCTTTTATACAGGAAATTTAGGGGTAAAGAATGTTGCACTTACAAATAGACATATAATTTCCTAGTCAGCAATCACCTTCAGGAAGGACATTTTTTTGAGAACTTAACCCATTGCTTGAGGGTAAAGGCACTTAACAGAAACATTCTCCCAGTATTTCCAAACCTAGCTAATCTATAATGCTTCACCGGATAGCCATGGGGCTGAGCCCACATAGTTGTCATTGCTTTAACAGAGACTGCATTTTTAAAATACACAGAGGAGGAATGAGCTCCTTTTGATTTTAGTAAGGGACATATAATTAACTATACATGTGCCCAACATGCCATAAGTTCCAGCATGAGCTTTTGCTGTTGTCCTGTCTGGGTTGGTCCTCTCAGTCAGGTGGGTTGACATGGGCACCAGGCATGGCACCAAGCATGGCAGCAGGTTCTAGCTTGGGAAGTTGCATGCAGCTCATGCAGTCTCTGCAATCCAAGCATGAACCACATCTCTGGGAGGCCATGGCTTGGATATTCAAGGGCCATAAACACCTATAGTGTGGTCGTGTTGATGGAGCACTACTGAGATATGTGCTGAAGGAAACACGAATTATTAAAAGAATAATTCCTCCTATAATAGTGCCCGTCCATTCCTTTAATAGTATGGTTGCTTATGTCTTCCTTTGAGGAATTGCAGAAGTATATTGCCATCAGTTGTAGATGACCTATCTGTGAACCATGCATACTACAAACCTGGGGTCCATACTGTCGGGCCCCATATCGCCAAGGGTATCTCTTTCAGGGCAGAGGCGATCATTGGTGGGAGTGCACTCGAATGGTCCATCTCTGTGATTTCTCGTAAGAGTGCTGTTTGGGATAGGGAAGACACAGCTACCAATATGGATTCTCCTAATTTGGATTGCAAATACCATCTTCAGGGGCAGTCTTGGCATCTAGACTTTCTGGCATGATGGTCTCTTCCTTGGCCTTCAGCCAGGGTAAGAGGGTATCACAGTTTCTTTTAAAGTTCTAGTGAACTGATAGCATAGTCTTATAGTTCTGGAATTTCTGAGTTAGCACATAGGTGGGAATTTTACCCACCTATGTTTTAAGACTCTTGAAGTTATTCTTTAATTTCTTTAAAATCAGTGCACACATTCTGGCTAACAAGTCTACTTATTATGAGTGACTAGACACGAAATCTCTATTTAGAATTTGACTTAAAATTAAAAGCAGGCTTTTTCTCTAGTTCAGAGAGCAGGAAGCTAGTCCCAAAAAACCTAAGGACAGGCAGAAGGCACACCCAATTCCCAGAAGAATTCCACCTGCCAGAGACAAAACTTAAATTATCTAGGAGAGAATTCTTAGCACCTGCCCATGAGCGTTATTGTGACATTCCGAGAAATTCCTAGCACCTGTTCATGGGGTTACTGTGACCTGCCCCAGGGAACAGGCTTTAGGCCTGAACTGGGAAGAAACACCAAGGCCTGATAATTCCCATATTTCTCCTTACTTCTCTTAAATAAAGCCATGTCCTTTTCCCAAAAGATGTTTCTTTGAATCCATCTTTTCCAAACTGAGATCTATTCTCAGATTGGTTGGATAAGGACACGGCACCCACTGTACTATGCAGACAAAGAGCTAAAGTCACATTGATCCCGACCATATGACATAGTCAAAGGTTGGGTATCCCTTCAGGAGAGTGCCAGCCTGGCCACACTCTTTGCAGAGTCATGAGTAATAACTTAGCCATAGAGGGTTCAGCTGTTTTGTAACTTGTGATCAGATGCTAATCCGATCCCACCCTAGACCATATGTTATGACCATGGAAACTCAGAACTGGCCCAATTGAATCCCGTGGCTTTAAGAGATCTTAAGGATCTCATGGTTGGACTAGAAATTGGAGCACAAAGGTGTAACAGGTTTCCCACCTCAGGCCAACATTCACTCACACAGTCACATGGAGTTTAAAGACATTCCCTCCCCCATTTCAAAGTGCCCGTCTCTTCCCTCGCCCCCAAGGAGCCTGCTCAGAGAAGTGAGCAGAGGACAGACCCAGATTTTCTTTACCTTAGCTGGATGGAATCTACCTTTCTTTTCTGAATCCCTTCATATGTCCGTCCCTTCATGGTCGCCAAATGTTGTGGGACAATCAAAACAGTCCCTTCGTGGTCACCAAATGTTACAGGGAGACAGTCTCAACCATCCCAATGTTGTATGGTTCTTGTGTTCTGGAGTCGAAGATTGAAAACAGAACAGAGTAGAGGATTAAGGTAGAGTTTATTAGAGGAGAGAAAGGTTGCAACTCATGGACTCCAGATATGGAGTACCATGAGAGGCTAGGACGCCCTGGAGAACTCACGGTGCCTAGGCGTGGAATCCATGAGGAGCAAGAAACAAGAAACAGACTCATGGCACCTTGAATACCATGAGGGGCTAGGGCGCCTCCATGAGAAGCAGACATGAAACAGAGCTCATGGCACTAAAGAAGTGCCATGAGGTGCTAGGGAGCCCAAGATGGCTGCCAGGGCCAGGCATATTTATACACCTAGACAAGCCCTGGAAACTGGCTTTTTCCCATTGGTTAATACCCATTGGGGCCCAACCCAGTTGCTCTTGGGCCCATGTGGGCTGGAGGTCATTTCTATAGTCCTTTCATAGGGAATTTGGTCCATCTTATCTCTGGGAGGAGTCAGTTCCTCAGCAGGTTTTCCTTCAGGGGGATTCCAGCAGTGGGGGATGTCCTTCAGGAATTCCATCGACCTTGAGAGACCCATCCCAGCATGGCTGCTCTAATGCTGCCTTAGTTTAGTGTTTACGATGTGATCAAAAGACTCAGGAAAATTGGTAAGGGCTTGACTGGATTCGTTGTTTAAAATCTAACTTTCACTGGCAGAATCCAGCTGACATGCCTTTCACCAAGACTGTATTATACAAATTGGTGAGAGGGGCACCAACACATTTGAAGGGCCCCAGCATTGCTCTTCTTCTTCCACCATCACTAACAGTGGGTAATGCAGCTGTTCAATTAGAAGAATTAAATCCAATGGGCCTAGGTGAATCCAGGAGCAACAGGGGCCAAGTGGCACCATTGGATCACCAGTGGCAAAGCGAGCATACCAACCGTAATGCACAGCATAGAAAGGAACAGTATTCATGGTGGTCTTACTTCTTAGATTTTTGGTATTGGTTAATTAATCATGGTGTCCCCAAGAATAAAATCGATAAGAAGCCTACAAAGTTTTTATATGACCTGTATAAATAGAAACTTTCTAAAGCAAATGAAGGAAGGGCTACTTTGAATCACAGTAGTAAAAAATCACGACCTGTCAATCAGCTTCCAGATATAGGTCATTTTGCAGATCCAGAACCCTTTGAATGAAGAGGAGGCCAGGTCACCTTGAAGAAAGACTTAGGCACAATGACAAGAACTTTATTATTCATATTTCTCCTGTCCTTCTCCAAAGAGATCTACAGCTTTGTACAAGAGTTACTGTTCACTGGGAAAAAGGAAATAATCAGACATTTTGGGGCCTACTTGATAATGGTTCTAGATTGACATTGATTCCTGAAGATCCTAAAGAGCATTGTTGCCCCCCAGTTAAAGTAGAGGCTTATGCGGACAAGTGATTGATGGAATTTAGGCTAATGTTTGTCTCACAGTAGGTTTAGTGGGTCCCCGGACTCATCCTGTGGTTCTTTTTCCAGTTCCAAAATATATAATTGGTATAGAGATACTCAGAAGTTGGCAGAATCCCCATCCATATTGGCTCCTTGACCTGTGGAGTAAGGGCTATTATGGTAGGAAAGGCCAAATGGAAGCCTCTAGAGTTGCCTCTGCCAGGGAAAATAGTGAACCAGAAACAGAATCACATCCCTGGAGGGATTGCAGAAATTAGTGCTACTATCAAGGACTTGAAGGATGCAGGGGTGGTGGTTCCTACCATCTCTCCCTTTATTCTCCTCTTTGGCCTGTACAGAAGACAGATGGATCATGGAGAAGGACAGTTGATTATCGCAAACTTAATCAAGTTGTGACTCCAGTTGCAGCTGCTGTGCCAGATGTAGTTTCTTTGCTTGAGCAAATTAACACATCTCCTGGTACTTGGTATGCAGCTATTGACCTTGCAAATGCTTTTTTTTCATTCATAAGGACCATCAGAAGCAATTTACTTTCAGATGGCAAGGCCAGCAGTATACTTTTACTATTCTGCCTCAAGGATATATTAATTCTCCAGCCCTGTGCCATAACTTGGTTCGCAAAGATCTTGATCACCTGTCACTCCCACAAGGCATCACACTGGCCCATTACATGGATGATATTATGCGGATTGGGTAAGTGAGCAGAAGGTGGCAACCACTTTGAATTCTTTGGTAAACCATATGTGCAGGAGAAGATGGGAAATAAATCCAATCAAGATCCAATGACCATCTACCTCAGTAAAATGTCTAGTAGTTCACTGGTGTGGGGCACGCAGAGATATTCCCTCCAAAGTAAAAGATAAGTTGCTGCGCCTGGCCTCTCCTACCACCAAGAAAGAAGCACAATGTTTAAGGGCCTGTTTGGATTTTGGAGGCAGCACATCGGGTGTGTTACTCAAGTCCATATACCAGGTAACTAGGAAAGCAGCCAGCTTTGACTGGAGTCCAGAACAAGAGAAGGCTCTTCAGCAGTTTCATGCTGCTGTGCAGGCTGCCTTGCCACTTGGACCATATGATTCAGCAGACCCAATGGTATTGGAAGTGTGTCACAGATAGAGATGCTGTTTGGAGTGTTTGGCAGGCTCCTATGGGTGAATCACATCCAGGACCCTTGGGATTTTGGAACAAGGCCCTGCCATCATCAGCAGAACAACTACTCTCCCTTTAAGAGGCAGCTTTTGGCCTGTTATGGGACCCTGGTGGAAACTGAACATTTGACAATGGGTCATCAAGTTGCCATGTGTCCTGAGTTGCCCATTATGAATTGGGTATTGTCTGACCCAGCAAGTCATAAAGTTGGACGGGTACAGCAGCAATCCATTATCAAATGGAAATGGTATTACAGATATTCTTAACTACTACTGTGAGATAGCACCCAAAGTCAACAACTTAAGGGAGAAAGGGAGATTTATTCAGCTTATGTTTCCAGAAGGGACATACAGTCTCTCAGAGCTGAGGAGTCATGGCTGGTTGACCAAACTGGAAGAGGCTAGGTCACTGCAGTCATCTTGGAGAGCTTAGAGCTACAAGACTGCTTGCTGCAAAGGCAGACTTCTCCTGGAGGTAGTGTGGGACTAATCCACCTCAAGACCCTCCCCTTGTGACTGCCTTCCTCTAGCAAGGCTCCACCTATCAAGGTTCCATGACCTTGACAAACACATGAGACTGTGGGGGACACATTTCAAATGATGATAATCCACCTCTGGCCCACACAGGCTCATTGCCATCTCATTATATAAACCATGCTCAGTCCAACTTTAAAAGTCTTCATAGAATACATCAGTATTCCCAACACAGTCCAAAAGTCCAAAGTCCAAAGCCTCCTGTAAAATCAAAACACAAGTTACATACTTCCAACATACAGTGGTACAGAATAAACATTCCCATTCCAAAATGAAGGAACGGGTCATATTCAGAAAAGATCAGTCCACAAGAAGACCGAAAACCAGCAGGACAAACTCCAAATCTTGTAGCTCCAAGTCCAACAGGTGAGCCTCTTGTTGAAATCATGAGTTCCAAAGGGTTTTGGTTCCACCTCTCCAATGCAGCTGCCCATAGAACCATGACTGTCTTGGGCTGCCTCCTCCTAAGGTATACAGCTCTCCTTGGCAGGTATCCCAAGTTGTCTCTGGCATCTCTAACATCTTTACTTCTCAATGGCAAATCAGGCTTTAACTCCATAGAACAAACTGCCCTTGTTCTCTAAACTGCAGACGCTCTGCCACATACTAACTTTCATCATTTTTTGAAATCTTGGAGGAGGACTCCACTGTCTCCTCCCTCTTGCATCCATGATGCCTCTAAAACCAGAACCACGGGGATGACTTTGCCAAGACTGGCCCAGCTGATTCCGCTTCTCTATGCTGACCATCTGTTTCACTCCTGAGCAGCCGCTTTGCAGAAGAAACCAGTTCTTGCTTTGGAACTCCACCCTTTAGCTTGTGTCTTCTGAAAGGATTTGCATTCTTATGGGAGGGAGCCTTCTCTGAAGATCTTGCCCTCAAGCCAGAGACTCTCCTATTATTCAAATTCAGAGCAGGGTTTGATTTACAAATGGAGCTAATCTCTTTAGCAGCCATTTTGTTCTCTGCTTCTTCCTGGTTCAAGTCTTTAAATTTGGCATTGTGGGCTGGAGAGTTGGCTCAGGGGTTAAGCCTCTGCCTTGCAGGCGGAAGGTCCTGAGTTCAGATCCCAGATCCCAGGTATAGACGCCAGGCGGAAGCAGGGGCTGCCTGCGCTTCTGGTCCTGGTAGGGCAGAGCCTGTGAATCCCGGGACAGAAGGAGGTGGAGGTGTTCATGGTGGTTCACAAGTTCGTCCGTGGTTCTACACACACACACACACTCACACACACACACACACACACACAGCCTGTGAATCCCGGGAAGAAGGAGGTGGAGGTGTCCACAGTGGTTCACAAGTTCGTCCGTGGTTCTACACACACACACACACAGAGGCGCACGCAAATACACACACATATGCACACAGTTGAATAAATAATAATAATAAAAAAAATTAAATTTGGCATTGTATTTTTCATCATAGGATCTTACAGTTTTTGCTTCTTCCTGCTTTTTACTTTTCTCTTTTTCATAACTCTGAAGACAACTAAAAAGTAGCCATATCACATTAAGACTATGCTGCCTTGAAGTTTCCTCTGCTAAACACTCCAGTTTAACTTTAGGCAAGCTTTCAGGACAAGGCAAACTGTCACTAAACTTTCTGCCAATGCATGGCTCCATTTGTCACTCGTCTAATTTGCAAACACAGTCTCTGTTCCCCTCTGGACCATCACAAACTGGACTTCCACTGCCTGTGTCTCTCACAGCATTGCTCTCCTCAGAACTCTGATGAGAAAGGCACATTTGGCCCCATCACCGAGACACAAAGACTTTCCCAGCACAAAGTCCCAAAGTTCTGTGTATTTCTGCCAACAAACAGTTCCAAAGGCACACTAGCCACATCAAAGCATCACACCTGAGCCACCTCGCCAGCCCCTAGTTTTATGTTTTTAAATTTTTATTTTTAATATATTTTATATTTGAGAGATTTCAATTTTTTAATGTCAAAATTTGAGAATATTTTCGTATTGAACATCTTTTATGAATATAATATCTATGGGAATAAGGGTTGGAAGGTCATAGTGTAATCATTATGTGTTTGTGTCAATTTGACAAGGGGTAGAATGTTGTGGTTGCATTTTGGTGTCAACGTGACAGTTACACATTGGGGTGCAGCTGTGGAATGTCAATGGTAAGAATGGCCCCTGAACAAGTCTGCAGGTACTTTACTGTTTGCTGTGGAGAACCCAGCCCACACTGGTGGTACTTTCCAGTAGTAGACCATATAATAGGAGGTGCAAGGAGGAGGGACTTGCTCTTCCCTTATTCATGTCGACTTGCTGTGGAGTCCACTCTGTGTGCCTCGTTCACTTTTAGAGCATCGTGGCCTTCTTCGTTGCTGCTGCTGCTGCCTCCGGCCTTGGCTGACTTGGAGCTTCACGTTTTCCATCGCGTTGTTGCTGTTCCTGCTGCCTTTGAGCCTGGTCTCTAGGCCTCCCTGCTGTTCGCTGTTCATTGCTGACGTCGGAGCCCTGCTGTTCTTCACCGATGTCGGAATACAGCGTCTTCGACTCTCCAGAGAAGCAAAGGCTTGAGACCTTCTTTTGGCTTGTGGAACATTCTGGTCAAGAATGAGGCTGCTGCAGATGGCTACCTTGAAGGACACTATTTTTATTGTGAGTTATTTTTAATACATTTATATATATAATATATATATACATATATATTTATATATATATATATATTACATTCTATAGATTCTGTTTCTTTGGAGAACCCTAACACAGGGTGTAAGTACTTCCCTCACCTGCTGGTGATTCACCCCCCACCAGTGTCAGCTGTGGCCTTTAATCACGAGCATGAATAAAAATCCCCTTGCTCTCAAAAATGGTCAGGGTGAGTATTATTTATAGTAACAATAAAGACCCCAGCTGTATCCATGTTTATCCATCTGCCCAGGGAGTGATTGCACTTACTATGGATAGGTCTTCTTATGTCAACAAGCAATTATGACAGTGTCTCGCAGGATTGTTTTAGCTAAATAGTTCCTTATAGGTGTGCCTAAGACTGAACTCTCTAGTATCTAGTTGATAGTGGGAACTTACTCATACAACCTTGTAAATTTACCAAAGCAAAATGGGGTCATGGGAGCACATGAGCATGTCAGGAAAGCAGAGCCTGAGAACTTTGGCCAGACACTCCAGACTGAGACAAAGCTACAACCCCCTTACCTGGACCCCATGGGGAGGAGGCACCTAACACTGTGGGGTCAGTTGTCCTCTTGACCCACAGCCTGGAATGTCTGGGAAAGGACCTCTGGGAATGAGTGTAGAGGAGTCTCTGGAATATATTAATAGACGAGGGAAGTTCCGTCTTAGCTGTGGACAGGACCATCCCCGGGCCATAAAAAAGTAGAGAAAGTCGGCTGAGCGTCACAAACATGTACCCGCTATCTCTTGATGGTGGATGCAGTGTGACCAGCTGCTTCAAGCTCCTGCCACTATGACGTCTCTACAATGAAGTGTATAACTTGGAACCGTGAGCCAAAGAAATCCTTGCTCCTTTAATTCCTTTCTCCACTGCAGAAAAAAGAAAGGAGAACAACTCCATACCCTCTTCTGCAGCTCAACTCTGCCCTGAGGTTTTCTTTAACTCTGGCTTGACTCTAGCATTCGCCTCCGCTAGATTAGTCGTCTGCCCTCCCACCTCTTAGTCCCTTCTGCAGCCCCATTGGCCTTCTGATTCTGCCTCTGTTAGGCCTTTGCAAAACTCTTTGAGTTCTGTTGCAGCCTTTTACCTTCCATAGCTGCTCTGTACCCACATTATTTATAGTTGTGGTGTGGCATGATCTGAAAGCTAAGACTGGCATTAAAGAACTTGTGTTTGTCTCAGCTGACTAGCAAGAGAATCAAGACTACTTAGTAATTGTTACCAACAAAACATCCATATTCCGTGAACTTACTGTTGCTTAGTGAATTCTGACATTTTGTAAAAACACAGGTACAGGGGCTATAGCTGACCCGCCCGGGACTCCTCAAGTACAGGCCGGCTGGTGCGAAAGATGCAGCAGCGGACATTTATCTCTTGCTATTTGGCCTTTCTGGTGTCTGTTATTTGTCCTGTGACCTAATAGCGAAATGGGAAGATTGACACCACACAGTTCAACATGCTTTTTCCCTAAAACGATATTTAAGGTCCACATTGTTCCCAGCATTGCAGCAGAAAATATGTCTTTTAGGTACTGTTAACTGTAGACAACTACTGACCATCTGAGGAGGCAGTAAATCACATATGTCTTTATGCATTTCTTTGCACCTTCCCTATGACAGCTGTTGACTGTTCAGGATCGCTGGTGTCTTTGTGTATTTCCTTGCACACTTTTCTGTTATTTGCTTATGTGCCTTTTGTTCCCATGAGATTTTGCTGTTCCTTGTTATAATCTTCATAGTCACTGATTCCAGAAGATTCCCTGCGTGTAACACTTACAAGCATGCCTAGCTGAGAATAGACTTGTCTCAGTGCTGTGTAGTTCCAGCCTGGAGCCAGTTCCTGTCCCTCCCAGTTACTGTAAATGCTGCCATTTACACACAAGTGTGTTCCTCAATGTTTCTGACTGCGTGCTCACAACAGAGCAGAGCGTACCAGGTAGAGGTTCAGAAGTCCTGAGGCAAGGGTCCCAAGTGAAGCTGTGAACGAGGGGACCTGAGAGGCATCAGAAGAAAGGCACCAAGATCAGAGGGTCTGCGCGGAGCAGGAGACCCTAGGAAAGTTTACCCAATGAGGGATGGACATCCAGAGAGAGAGAGAGAGCAAGAGAGAGAGCGAGAAGAGCTGAGGCCAAAAGGTCAGTGTTATGAGATAACCATAACTTGTCAGAAGTAGGCCATGCAGGATGGGCAGAAGAAGAATATCTTTAGGGTGGGGAGCTCAGGGGTGTAGAAGGATAGATCGGCTCTGTGATCCATTCTGAGAGGTGCCCCATTCCAGCCAGAGTGGAGGAGGGAGAAGAGCCCTGAATGTCAGGGACCAGAAGCTGTGAAGAAAGGTGTTGAGCGAGACAGGCTGTGTTCTTGGGACTGACTGTTCAGGTCACAGCCTGGGCTCTGGCAGCTTTAACAACTATGAGACCAGGGGGGAAAAGTAACAGTGGTGAGGAAAAAAAGATTTACTGCCCAGCTGGGCCTCATCCGCGACCTAGGTAAGCTCTGCCCACGCCCGCCTACCAGAACCCCAGGTCTGCCCAAGGGACCCAGCTCCTACCCCACCATCCAGCCGGAGCAGCGCGCAGGGCGGAGACGAGACGAGGAGGACCTCCCCCTGCGCCCAGGCCTGCCCCAGCTCCCCTCAGGTTAAATAGCTCCACGCCGACGCCCCCATCCTCCCTTCCCCTCCCTGCTCCGCAGGCCGGGACGTGTGCGCGGTCCAGCCGGGCCTCATCTGCGACCTAGGTAAGCTCCATCCCTGCCCACCCCCAGAACCACAGGCCAAATAATTCAGTTTAGTGAAATTGAAAGATCTTAAGAGTTAAAACGACAATGCCAAAGTCAAAGTGCAAATCCATGAGAAGCAACACTCGAGTAAACAAATTTCCCACTGAAGAAATTAATCCCATAATGTTAGACTCCAACCAGAACAAACCCGCGGAAAAGGGCCAAGAAAGCCTGACCCAGGATAACGACTTTCAAAATATGATCATTACCATGTTCAATACTGTGAAAGAGGAAATCCGGGAGGAATTAAATAACCGCATCAATCGCTTTGAAGAGGAACACAACAGACATTTGGAGGAGTTGAGAAAAACAGTGCAAGAAACAAAAACTGGCATAAAGCAGTTAAAACAGACTCAAGCAGAGTTTAAAACTGAGCTACAAGACAAGTTATCTTCAACCCAGAACTCCACAGAGAGTCTTATCAACAGAACTAACGAAGCAGAAAACAGAATTTCAGACCTTGAAGATAAAGTGGGAGTACTAACCAGCTCAATGGAAGAGGTTGTTAAAGCCAAAAAGATACTTGAGAGAAATATTCAGGAGATATGGGACACCCTGAAGAAGCCTAACATGCGTATTCATGGAATACCAGAGCAAGAATCTCAAAATAGAACCCCTGAGGAAATTTTTAAACGATCATCAAGGAAAACTTTCCTCATATAAAAAAAGAGAGGCCCATCCATATACAAGAGGCATTCCGCACCCCAAACAGATACGACCAAAACAGAAGCACGCCACGGCAAATAATAGTTAAAACACTCCACATTCAAGATAAAGAACTGGTGCTGAGAGCTTCAAGGGAGAAAAAACAAGTCACTTTTAAAGGTAAACCTATTAAAATAACAAATGACTTCTCAGTCGAAACAGTAAAAGCAAGAAGAGCTTGGAGAGACATACTTCAAGTACTGAATGAGCAAAAATGTCAACCCAGGCTGATTTACCCTGCAAAACTATCCCTCATGATCGAGGGAGAAAGAAAAATCTTCCAGCACAAAGACAACTTGAAGGGATACATGTCCACCAAACCAGGCCTTCAAAAAATGCTAGAAATGATACTCAAGCGTGAAGAAAAAAGCCGGCATATCTAGGAGAACAGAAGGCAAGTATAACACCATTAAAAGTGAAGCAATATACTTATAAAAACTACTAAACATAATAAATGTCTGGAATTAAAAATAGTTTCTCCATTATGACACTAAATGTTAATGGAATTAATTCACCGATCAAGAGACACAGATTACAAACGCTCTAAAATAAAAGGCTGGTCAACAATTCTACAAGCAAATGGAAGTAGAAAACAGGCAGGGGTAGCCATTATGCTATCAGACAAAGTGGACTTCAAACCAAAGAAAATTATAAGAGACATGGATGGATACTACATTTTAGTCACAGGTACAATTCACCAGGAAGACTTCACAATACTGAACATAAATGCACCCAATACGGGCCCCTCCACATTCATTAGAAAACCCTACAGCGTCTAAAGCAAGAAATCAACCCCCAAACGATAATTCTTGGAGACTTCAACACCGCCCTCTCAACATGGGATAGATCAACAGGTCAAAAGCTTAACAGAGACACTTTGGAACTTAATCAAACCCTTAAAGAAATGGACCTTACAGATCTCTATCGAACTTTTCACCCACGTACCAAAGAATACACATTTTTCTCAGCAGCACACGGAACTTTCTCCAAAATAGATCACATATTGGGTCACAAAACGAATCTACACATATACAAAAAAGTTGAAATTCTAACCTGTGCCCTATCAGACCACCACGGCCTAAAGCTGGACATCCATAAAACATCAAACAAGAGAAAATACACTAACTCCTGGAAACTTAACAATATAATGCTGAATGAGAGCTGGATTCAAGAAGAAATTAAAAAGGAAATTCAAGATTTCCTGAAAGTGAATGATAATGAAAATACAACTTACCAAAATCTCTGGGACACAATGAAAGCTGTTCTAAGAGGTAAGTTCATAGCTCTTAATGCCTACATCAAAAAAATGGAAACATCAGAAATAAACAACTTAACAATGCAGCTTAAAGCTTTAGAGAAACTAGAGCAATCTGATCCCAAAAGTAGTAGAAAAGAGGAGATTAACAAAATAATGGGAGAAATATCTGAAATCGAGACTAAGAAAACGATAGAAAAAAATCAACCAGTCAAAAAGCTGGTTCTTTGAAAAAATCAATAAGATTGATACACCCCTAGCTAAATTAACCAAAAGCAAGAGAGAGAAAACCCAAATTAACAAAATTAGAAATGAACATGGAGTTATCACTACTGATACCCAAGAAATCCAGAGAATTATAACATCATATTTCAAAAACTTATACTCTGTGAAGTTTGACAACACAAAAGAGATGGATGAATCTCTAAGTAAACACAACTTACCTAAATTGAATCAGGAAGTTGTGAATTATTTAAATAGTCCTATAACATACAAGGAAATTGAGGAAGTAATCTTGAATCTTCCCACCAAAAAATGTCCTGGACCAGATGGATTCAGCACAGAGTTCTACTAGACATTTAAGGAGTTAATAATACCAATACTCCTTAAACTGTTCCATCAAATAGCAAAGAAAGGAGCACTACCAAATTCCTTCTATGAAGCTAATATAGTTTTAATCCCAAAACCTAATAAAGACTCACTTAAAAAAGAAAACTATAGGCCGATCTCTCTGATGAACACAGACGCAAAGATTCTCAACAAAGTTTTAGCAAATCGGATTCAAAAACATATTAAAAATATTATTCACGGGGACCAAGTAGGCTTCATCCCCGGCACACAAGGTTGGTTGAACATACGCAAATCAATAAACGTAATTCATCATGTAAACCAGTCCAAAGTCCACGACCACATGATACTCTCGATAGATGCAGAAAAAGCCTTTGACAAGATCCAACAGCCTTTTATGATCAAAACGCTAGAGACAGTAGGAATGGAAGGAACCTTTATCAATATAATAAAAGCTGTATACAACAAGCCCACAGCAAGGATTATGCTCAATGGGGAACAATTGGAAGCATTCCCACTTCGATCAGGAACTAGACAAGGCTGTCCACTCTCACCACTTCTATTTAATATAGTACTTTAAGACTTAGCTGAAGCCATAGGACAAGAAAGGGACATAAGAGGGATTCAAATCGGCAAGGAAGAAGTCAAGCTATCCCTATTTGCAGATGACATGATCTTATACCTACGTGATCCCAAAAACTCCAACAGGAAGCTCCTGGAACTAATTGAGAAGTTCAGCAGGGTGGCAGGATACAAAATAAATGTGCAAAAATCAGAGACCTTCCTATATGCCCAGAATGAAAGAAGTGAAAAAGCCTTGAGAGAAACAATCCCATTTACTATAGCCCCTAAAAAAATGAAATACCTTGGTATAAACCTAACCAAGGAGGTAAAAGACCTTTACAATGAAAACTTTAAAACCCTAAAGAAAGAAATTGCAGAAGACACCAGAAGGTGGAAAGACCAATCAACGTCATAAAAATGACCATCCTACCAAAGGCAATATACAAATTCAATGCTATACCAATTAAAATCCCAAAGCAATTCTTTAAAGAAGTTGACCAAACAATGTCAAAATTCATATGGAGGCACAAAAGACCTAGAATAGCAAAGACAATCATGAGTAACAAAAACACTGCTGGAGGTATCACCATACCAAACCTTAGTCTATATTACAAATCCATAGTTACAAAAACAGCCTGGTACTGGCTCCAAAATAGACACACAGATCAATGGATAAGGATTGAAGACCCAGATATAAGCCCACAAAATTACAGCCATTTGGTCTTTGACAAAGGGGCCCAAAGAATCCAATGGAAAAAGAACAGCATCTTCAACAAATGGTGCTGGCAAAACTGGATCTCCACATGCAGAAGATTAAAGCTGGACCCATATTTGTCACCATGTACAAGACTTAATTCCAAATGGATCAAGGACCTTGATATAAGGCCAGAGACTATAAAAACCATAGTTGAAAGGATAGGGAACTCCCTCGAGCTGATTGGACTAGGCCAACATTTCCTAAACAGACATCCAATGGCACAGTCACTGCTACCAACTCTCAACAGTTGGGATCTTGGGAAATTAAAGAGCTTCTGTTCAGATAAAGAGATTGTAACACGAGCTCAAAGGCAACCCACAGAATGGGAGAAAATCTTCACTAACCACATATCTGACAGAGCTCTACTGTCCGGAGTGCACAAAGAACTTAGAAAACTAAACATCAAGGAAACCAATGGCCCAATTAAAAAATGGGCCCTGGAACTTAAAAGAAATTTTACTAGGGATGAAATTAAAATGTCTAACAAATATCTTAAAAAATGCTCCACTTCTTTAGCCATCAGGGAAATGCAAATCAAAACTTCCCTGAGATATCATCTCACCCCGGTCAGGATGGCAAAAATCCACAATACAAACAACACCAAATGCTGGAGAGGATGTGGAGAGAGGGGAACTCTCCTACATTGCTGGTGGGAATGCAGGCTCATACAGCCACTCTGGCGAGCCGTCTGGAGATTCTTTTTTTTTTATTAAAAATTTAATTATACATTTTAAAATTTTTTACCAGTTCCCTCCCTCCCCCCTCCTTCCTCCGAACCCCCTCATCCCCCTTCCCTTCCCCCAGTGCCTCCCCCCCAATTCCCAGAGAGTCCTTTATTGTGTACGCCTAACTCTCCACTGGGTCCTCCTCTCCGATGACATATAAGGACCCAGTGGCATTTCCATAAGTGCTTTCTCTTGTTCCCCTTAAGCATAAGATCACTACTATGGCTGTCAATCCCTTGCCTCCAGGGGTCTCGGTGCCCTTAACAGATGCTAGACTTTATGAGGGCAACAGTGCGCTGGACATTGCGCAGGGCATGCAAAGTCCCATTATGATTGCTTTGGCCCCAACTATTGTTGAGAATCTTGCAAATCGTTGCTCCTCCCATCCTTTTGCTCTTACAATCTTACCGCCCCCTCTTCTGCAAATGTCCCTGAGCTCCAGGATGGGAAGAGGTTAGGCTGGCCTAGTTCTATGTGATTGATATAGAGTCTCTGAAGTTCTGGATTGTGGTTTGTTGATTTTCTCTTGCAGTTTTGCTGCTCCTGCAATTCCCTTCACTCCATTCTGCTGGGCACTGTATGTCACCCCCTGGCCAGAGACAAAAAGCTGTTAAACTGGAGTCTTGTTGTAATAGCACATTCAAGGGTAGATGTAATAAGAGTAGGAAACCTCACTGAGGGAAGGGTCCATCACCCATTTGCAAAATGATTACTTTTTATCTGCTAGACTATATGCCCTCCCCTTCTGGTGAGATCAGGAAAGAACGTCTGTGAACTTAACCATGTTTCTCATTACTTACTTGTAGACCTTGATGGAGGCCTATTTTCTCTGCTGTAACATGGTCCCCTCTCTCCTTGTTTCTGGTGTGGCCCTCCTAACCCATCTCTCTTGTTCATAATCCTTGCAATTACTGTGTTACATAGGTTTACTTTTGAGTGTCTCAATGTGGGCTGGGTGAGTTTGGTACTAGGAGCCACCTATTAGGGAGTACATACGGCGCTTAATTTTCTGGGTTTGGGATACTTCACATAATATAATTCTTTCTAATGACATCTATTTCCCAGCAAATTCCAGTAATTCATCATTTTTGATGGCTGAGTAGTACTCCATTGTATAGATGTACCACAGTTTCCTTATCCACTCGTCAACTGTTGGACATTTAGGTTGATTCCATGACTTTGCTATTGTAAACAGTGCTGCTATGAACATGGTCGAGCTTGTGCTATCGAGGCGAACCTCTGGTGCATGGGGGGTTATTCCCAAAAGTGGGATCGTAGGGTCATATGGCATTTCAATCTTTAATTTCTTTAAAGCACAAGCACGACCATGTTCATAGCAGCACTGTTTACAATAGCAAATCAACCCAAATGTCCAACAGTTGACGAGTGGATAAGGAAAATGTGGTACATCTATACAATGGAGTACTACTCAGCCATCAAAAATGATGAATTACTGCAATTTGCCGGGAAATGGATGTCATTAGAAACAATTATATTAAGTGAAGTATCCCACACCCAGAAAATTAAGTGCCATATGTACTCCCTAATAGGTGTCTCCTAATACCAAACCCACCCAGCCCATCTTGAGACAGTCATAGGTAAATCTATGTATTACCTACAGTAATTGCAAGGATTATGAACAGGAGGGATGGGGTTAGAGGGCCACACCAGAAACAAGGAGAGAAGTGACCATGTTACAGTAGAGAAAATAGACCTCCATCAAGGACTGCAAGAAAGTAATGTGACACCTAGTTAAGTTCACAGACATTCGTTCCTGATCATTTACAACTAAGGGGGTATATGAATTTACCAGAAGAGGAGGGCATATAGTCCGGCAGATTAAAAAGTAACCATTTTGCAAATGGGTGATTGACCCCTCCCATTGCCAAATGCCATATGACCCTGCGATTCCACTTTTGGATATAAGTGTTACATCTACCCTTGAATGTGCTCTTATAATAAGACTCCAGTTTAACAGCTTTTTGTCTCTGGCCAGGGGGTGACATACAGTGCCCATCACGATGGAGAGGCATTACAGGAGCAACAAAACTGCAAAAGAAAATCAACAAACACTATCCAGAACTTCAGAGATTCTATATCAACCACCTAGAACTAGGCCAGACTAATCTCTCCCCATCCTGAAGCTCAGGGACATTTGCGGAAGAGGGGGCGGTAAGAGTGTAAGAGCAAAAGGATGGGAGGAGCAATGATTTGGAAGATACTCCACACAAGTTAGGGCCGAAGCAATGATAATTGGATATTGCATGCCCGGCGCAATGTCCAACACACTATTGATCTCACAAAGTCTAGCATCTGCTAAAGGCACCAGGATCTTTGGAGGCAAGGGATTGGCAGCCACAGTAGTGTTCCTATGCTTAAGGGGAACACAGGAAAGGGTTCAGGGAAAGGCCACTGGGTCCTTGTACGTCGTCATCGGAGAGGAGGGCTCAAAGGAGAGTCAGGCATGTACAAGAAAGGACTCTGGGAATTGGGGCGAGAGGCACGGGGGGATGGGGAGGGAGGGGTGAGGGGAGGGGGAGCAGGGGGTGGGAGGGAGGAAGAGGGAGGGAGGGAACTGGTGTTCCTATTAAGTTTGTATGAGCTGAAATAATAATAAAAATGTATTATAAAAAAAAGATTTACTGCCTGTGCCCCACAAGGGAGAGGAGTGAAGAGGTTTGGGGATGGCCCACCCAAATTCTTCCATAACGTCACAGGCTTTGTGTTTACAGAGAAGGCAAGTCCCCTGCCAAGGTTTGTCCCCACTCTGTCTCTGCTGAAGTCTCTCCTGCAAGGTGGTCTAACATGTCAGAACTGGGCCTGGGGGTGGGGAGGAGAAAGAGAGAGAAGGATCTCCTCTGGCTGACACTAGGCTTCAGCCTTTTCTTCCTGCCTGCATGAGTCTTGGGGCAAAATTCCAATGCCAGCTTTTCAAAGGTCTGATAGAGAGCCCCATTTGTCTCTCTTAATATTAATTAATGCCCTGAGGGAGGATGGTCCAGCTATGAAGGAGGGATCCTGTGGGAGGGGTCAGATCCCTGACAGGCAGGCGAGGGAAGAGAGGTGGAGGACTGAGGGAGAGACATTGAGATTGGGACCAGAGCTCAGAGGGCGCATGAGCTCCGAGGGGTCCGTGAAGTGGGATCCCAGACGGGGCTTCAGGGGAGGAGGCTGACACCTGAGGGCAGGGTCCACTCCTGTAAGAGGGGCCCACTGTTGGTAGGAGCCCTAAGCTCAGGGGAGGGCCCTGGCGATGGGGAGGACCCTGAGGGAGGGGCTCAAGGGAGGGATAGGACCTTTGAGGGAGGAGCACCGGAAAAGGGGTTTAATGAGAGACAGGGGCTGGTAAGAGCGGGTCTCCCTGAAGGGAAAGAGCAGAGCGCTTGGAACACTCTAGGAGGGTGTTGAGGGAGGACTGGGAGCCCTGTGGGACTCTGTGAGAAGGGCGCCCCGGGAGGGGACACGGGACGCGTCCGAGCGCAGAGGTGCAACAGCCCTGGTAGGCGCCCCGAGGGGGGAGTTCGAACCCTTGGAAGAAGCTAGAACCCGTGGAAGGGTCCTTTGGGCCGGGTGGGCACCAGGACAGGCTGGGTCCCTGAGCGTGGGCACCAGGAGGGGTTGGGTCTTTGGGGTGGGCACCAGGAGGGGCGTAGCCCTGGGGGCCGTTAGGAGGAGGTGGGGCCCTGGGGGAAGTTAGCAGGGATGAGGCCTTGAAGGTGGGCACCAGGAGGGGGTGGGGCCCTGGGGGCCGTTAGGAGGGGCGGGGTCCTGGGGGCCGTTAGGAGGGGGCGGGGCCCTGAGGGAGGGCACCAGGAGGAAGGCTTTGAGCTCTGAGATAGCAGGCTCTGAAACTGAAGTGGAACTCTGAGGGGTTCAAAGGGGAGCTCTGAGAGAAGAGTGCTAAATGAGGAACCTCAGTTCTGAGGAGAGGCACCTTTTGAGATCAAGGGGCCTAGGTGAAGGGTTGGAACCCCAGGTAGGGGTCTTGGGCCTGAGGGACTCTGAGAAATGGGTCACACTTCCAAAGTTGGAATCCCAAAAGACAGATCTTAGGTGATGGTTTAAAGTCTTACTGGTATGGAGTTCCAGGGCTTGGAGCCTAGGCAGAAATACTCTTAAGAAAGGTCTCCAGATACAGGCTGTCACCCACCATCCTCAGGAAGAGTCTTCTGGAGCATTCCGTTGAGTGCAAATAAGTCAAGTAGAGCTACTTTTCAGTGTCAGGCTATCAGAGCTCCAATAACATGGCTGGAATTTTCAGGAAAGGGGGATACCAGGATTCACTCCAGCAGGAAAGTTCAGAAGAAGATGATAAGATCCAGTCCAGCAGGAAGGTTCCAGAACAGGGAAGCAGGGAGATTGGGAGGAAAGTTTTCAAAGGAAGTTTTCCTTGATGTGATCTACTACAAGGAGGGTACATGAAGGGGTGTCGATGGGGCGGGGGAGGGGGGAGCGGGAAGAGAAAAGAAAACCTCTGGGAAAGTCTCAGAAGGGGAAAACAGCAGAATCAACAGGGCAGTTTCCAGAGGGGAAGACACATCTGCATATTCAATGAACAGATGGGAGTGGTCAAGGACCTGGATCCCATGTGATACCAACACTGAGGGTAGGCAGCTGCGAAGGTGGCAGGCTAGGGGAGACTGTTGTGGGTTTATGCTGGGGGTATGAAGCTGGAGCAAGAAGCTGTGCCCTCGCTAACAGGCATGGGTCTGCTCTTGAAGTCTACTTTTTCTAGGAAATGATGCTCCTTTTCCTGATGCTCCTCGTGGGGCTCCCCCAGGTGGGCACCACTGACAACAGTACTGAAGCACTTCCTTGTAAGTATAACCCAACCCTGTCTCTGCCTTGGAGAGAAGAAGGTTAATTCTCCTAGAGCTGACCAAGTTCATAGAAAGTCTTGGATTGGGGTCATCAGAGTCCAGCTGACATTTCGCTGTCAGATGATTGGAGACCGAGAAGTCCATTTGGATAGTGTTCACGTGCTCCAAGAGGGTCAAGTGTGCAAAGCTGGTCTTGCAAGCAGCTGAGCAGCAGACCTGAGGGACCATTGAGCATCTCCTCACCAGCGACAAGGATGGTGGCCATGGCGGGGAAGTCAAGGAAGATTACAGCCTCTCGGGTGATGGCTGTCCCCAGAGGAGCAGGATTTTTTTTCTGGAAGAGCCAGTAGTCTAGGAGTGGCATGCTTCTGAGAAGAGGAGAAGGTTTTCGGTGGCCCTGGTCTTGCTTAGACTTGGACTTCACTGAGGACTGAGCTCTACACACCTGGTGACCTGGGGCAGGGGTCAGGAGGTCAGGACCAGTCCTGGGAGAAGGCTGTGGGGGATAGGTTAATGGTGAAAGGTTTGTTGGAGAGGTTTAATGGCTACTTTTTCTTCTGCAGGGACCTATAATGTGAACTGTTATCATTGTGAAGCCATAAACACCTTCAATTGCAAAGATGTATTGGAATGTACCTATGAGGTCAGACGCTGTTTGATAGTTGCCATACGTAAGTATCTCTTTATGGGCACCTGTGTGTTAGTTGTCACCCTACCTGAACTATGAGAGGAGACAGAGTCAATCTGTTGCTTCTGCAGTCCTCCAATGCCCTTCCCATAGCTTCTTAAACAAAGAATAGTTTCCAGGCACTGGTTTGAATTCTCTATAGGTCGATGCATCTCACTCTGTGAAACCAGGTATTTACTGTGGAGAAAGAGACAGACAATCTACACACCTGGGATCTACACAGAAGTAGGACCCTTGATGGCCCTGCAGGCCTTTGTCCCCTGGGACTCCTTGTTCATATGGACACACACTCCAGGGTGTAAATGTTTTGGTGTCTGGCCATGCTCCTGGGCATTGCAACTAGCTCGACCCAAGCAAAAAGCAACAGGACCGGCTTATTGTACCCCGTGTGTTTGCTGTGTGGGGATGTGAGCGAGATGCTGAAAGTCTGGCTCTGTCACCACAGGCAGTCACCACTGGGGACTTAATGGGTTTGGGTTTTCATTGCGAGTTACTACTCCACAACCCTGTCAATCACATTAAACAGGCACAGTTTGCTGCCTGGAGCTTCCCAAGTAAACAGAAAGTCTCTTCTGTTTATGTGAGATATGCATAAAACAAGAACATAGAAAGCTGGAAAATAAAGCCGAGAAAATGGTATACTGAAGCGCTCTGTAAAGAAAACTCTGATATATACTTGCAGTTAAAATAAATTTTTACTTATGGGAATAGCACTCTTTTCATGGGACAGCAGGATAGAGTGCAAGGAACATGTCAATGACATTTTCAGTATAAACAAATGGCTGACCCAGTTTTCTTGAAGGGACCAGATAGCACTGATTTTTAGCTCTGTAGGCTGTCTAGTTTCTGTCGTACCATTCAGTGCTGTGGTAGTGGTGGAAGTAGCCATAGAGAATACATTGTCGTTACGCACACACAGGTGAT
Source organism: Typhlomys cinereus (assembly GCA_023101885.1). NCBI lineage: Eukaryota > Metazoa > Chordata > Mammalia > Rodentia > Platacanthomyidae > Typhlomys > Typhlomys cinereus. The sequence continues at coordinate 2,957,429 of JALPQD010000193.1, forward strand.
ACGCTTGACCACGCTCACCTCAGGTCAAGTACACAAATATTCATGGCAGGACATTTTGGAAAGACATAGTGAAGATCAGCTTAATCTGTTAGCAATAAATTGTAGTAGATCCATGAATGAACTGGTCACCTCTACATGAATGAGTAGTGGACAAGAGGCAACAAGAGGAATGAATTCGTACACAGTGTTTCAGCAAAGAAGCCCTCCACGGTGGCGCATGCCCAACGGTGATTTTTCATGAAGCCCCAAAGCAGGCAACACCCCACTCTTCTTTTCTTTGGCCTCGACTTCTTAGAGGAACACCTGAGCGGCCCCACATGGAGGGCGCCACTTCTGTCCGTCTGGTGAGGTGCACTTTGGGAAGCCCCACTTTGACTGTTGACTTCGGGTGACGTTGTTTTGGTTGGTCAGTTGAACTTCAACATACTGTTTATGTGGACCAAAATAGTCACTTAATCACTAGGTGTTAAATAGCATATAAAGCCCAGCCAGGGCTGTGAATGGTTATGACAGTTAGGACACATTCCAGAAGGATCTGAGTAAACACTGTAGATTCGAAGAAAACAAGGACCAAAGCCTTCAGCCTGGAGATTCTTTCAGGGTGTCTTAGGTGGGGCTCAAGTCACAACTCACAGTTTGGCTGAGACCTGAGGGGAGAGTCTCGTTGGTTGTGGAGTCCTTCTTAGAATGGGCCACGGCATCGTGCCTATCTGGAGACGCGTGCTGCCAAGAGTCATAGGCTTCGTACATTAGTGCCAGAGCTTGAGAGCCAGGAGCAGGGCTGAGTAGATGATCATCTGAGAGGGCATGGCGCCCCCTGCAGAGAGCCAGCAGGAGTTGAAAGCACGAAGGTGGGTGCTGCCATTACAGAGCTTGGAATGTTCGAGATGTTGGTAGAATAACACCTTTTCTTTCTCCTCTGGCCCTGGAGCTTGAGAATTCTTAGGCCAAACCCAAATCAAAACAATGCGACACTATATTTGCATAATTCTACAACAAGCTAAAATGCCACTGGTGGCGGCAGGGGTGGAGGTGATGGGTTGGGGAATGCAGTGGAATGCACAAGTGACCATTTTCATGATTGCTCCCTCGGTAGGTGTGAACTCTCGTGAACTCTACGTGTACAAGAACTGTGCTTGGAACTGCACATTTATGTACGCAGATATGCAGCCTGCAGCAGCGCCCAAAAAGTTCTTGAAAACGAATAGCTTCTATTATACTTTCTGCTGCGGGGCTAATAGGTGCAATTCGGGAGGACCTACCGTCGTAGACAAGGATATAGTGCCAGAGTACCCAGTTGAGGAACGACTGGCCGAGGGAACTGTGCTTTCAGGGGATGCCAAGCTGTTCCTGAGCCTTGCCTCCATCCTAGTCTCAGGTAGTCTGCTCTGAGGGCACTTTGGGACGCTTCCATTTCCCCACAATTCCGAAGAATCGTTTTCTGCTGTTTCCTTGCAGAGCAGAGGCCCTCTGCACTGGCCTCTGGTCACGGTCATAAGAAAGAAATAAAAGTTGTTACTGTTTGTTGCAGAATATTATCTTCCCGCATGTGCTCGGGCATCCCACGGTGGGCTTTTTACTCTGCCCTGCATAGTGTCATCATTTGAACCTCTCTGTCTCCTTTAAAAGCACTGTAGGCCAGACAGTCATCACACAGATATGTCCAAAGCACCTATCCACCTTACAGAGAGACGGTGTTTTCACAAAGAAGGAAACGTTGCAGGGCTTGTCCACGTGGGGTCTTCTACCTAAGTTCTAGCCCATGTGCTAGACTATGGGGAACTGGGACCACCGTTTCTCAGCCCCACCCTCCCACATCTCAGGTCAGGAAAGATGGGAACAGGAAAGACTTCTGGCAATGACAGGCACTAGGGCCTGCGTTTGCCCTCTTCTGTGGCATAGACTCTGCACAGACTGGTCTGCCTCTCCAAGACCATCCAGCTCACTTGCAACAGTCCATCCGGCTGCATCCTGGGAAATGGTCACTAGCAAAAGGAAGTGTCTAATCTGTTTTCTGCCCTTCAGCCTGACCTCAACATAAGCTAGAGAATAAGAAGATGGTCTCAAGGGAAAATGTGAATCATAACGCCGTGTGGGATGGATTCCTTTTCCTTCATCCCCCATGTTCAGAGCAGAGTCACTGCCCCCGCTAATAGCCAGCCAGCGCTTGCAAAGCCTGTGCTTACATGCTCCTTAATCAGGCACCTCATGGTGACAGGGGCTGGGACAGGCAGCAAACAGTTGACCCCTCCGTTCCTCGCCCCGCCCACAACCCAAAGACTATAAAAACTCCATACGCCCTCAAACGTTGCTTTTCTTCTCTTTCGAGAATTAGCCCATGTTGCCATGTAATAACATCTTTCATCCCTGGTCCACGGCATGGCGTGTTTGGGCTTTTATCTTACAGTGTTGTCCTACAATTTGATATATTTTTTTTATTCAATTGTATGTGTGTACGCGTGCATATGTACATGTGTATGCATGTATGTGTGTGTATGTAGGAGCATGGATGAATTCAGGAACCACCATGGACGCCTCCACCTCCTCCCTGTTTACTCTGCCCAGGGATTCACAGGCTCTGCCCTACCAGGACCGGAAATGCAGGCCCCCCCTTCCGCCGGGCGTCTATACGTGGGGTCTAGGATCCGAACTCAGGACCTTCCTCCTGCGAGGCAGAGGCTTAACCCCTGAGCCACCTCTCCAGCCCCCCAATTTGATATTTTTTGTAGGAGAGAGGATATTCACTTCATAAATTCTTCAGGTTACCTACTTCTATTTACAAGCATATGCTAACTAATTGCAGGTATTGTAAACTCTCATGTGCTACTTAAACTCACTAAGATGTTGCCTCAGGATGGTAGATTTGTCAAACTGGCAGAGAAAGGTTCGTTTACTGATTGCTGCTGTCTCTGCAGGAGGTGAAAATCAGGGCCAAAGAGGAGGTTAGCTAGATCTTTGTCCTGGCCACCAGAGAGGAGGGGTTGACTTGTTTTTCTGTCGCAACAGGGGTCTGCCAGTTTCTTGACTACAGAAAGAGAGTGTGACTCCCATGTGTATAGCCTTAGAGGCAGGCCCTTGATCTGAGGTTTTCCTGTTGGGTGGTCCTCAGGACCAGGCTGTGTTCTCATTTAGATGCTTTAGGAACTCCAGTATAGGGACTTCAAAGCCTGCTAAAATGGTATATATTAGAGTTCTAAGGACAGTGAAGACCAACTCTTGGAGAAGCCTGTAACATGTTCTTGGGTGTGTCTTACTTCTTTGTGGACCTCTTTGTCTCTTAAGTCTACGTTAAAACATCTTTGTTAAAGCCCAGCTGCTTCGCTAACCAGCTACTCCTGAAGTTCTTTTCTACACGGAAACACAGGCCACGATGCCCTAAAATGAACGATGCACACAGAGTGGACTCCACCGCAAGTTGACACGAATAAGGGAAGAGCAAGTCCCTCCTCCTTGCTCCTATTATCTGGTCCACCACTGGGAAGTACCACCCAGTATGGGCTGGGTTCTCCACAGCAGTCAGTCAAGTACCTGCAGACTTGTTCAGGGGCCATTCCAACCATTAACCTTCCACTGCTGCATCCCAAACAGTCTGCAACTGTCAGGTTGACACCAAAATGCAACCATAACACATGCTGATGCAGGCCAGCCTTATTAAACACACATGCATATGCATACATGCTGATCCAGGCAAGCCTTATTAAACACATGCATACATAAAGGTAGGAGGGAAGAAGGTTTTTAGTGGGATGGGGGATAAAGTAGTGTAATAAAATGATTGAAATTCCACATACGCATGTATACAACTGTCAATAAAAAAAGAATACAATACTCTTGGGCTTGGCGTGAGGCTCCTCTTGGACACAGGCTGGGTCAGTGTCCTTCCTGTCACAAGAATCGGCCTTCACCTCAAGGGGAGGTGAAGTACTTAGAGGAAGAAGTTAGTTCCAGAGTCAAATGGGAGTTACTGTGACTTGAGAACATAGACTCGGGTAACCCCAAGTTGCATATATCAATGTGACAACAGCTCATGAAGTTTTTTAAGTAGTGGAGCAGAGTCATAAATGGACACACATTTTAAACGCATTGGTGGATACACCAAATAGGTGGGTTTCAGCCAACCGGGAGACCTCTGTAACAGGCCCCAGATGCAACATTCTTAGCTTTCTGATTGTTGGAAATTAGGGGTCTGTTGATCCATTCTGAAGGCGTTACTGCCAGGAATGTCATATCCTACACAAAGGAGGACAGTGACCACTCAGGGGCCAGCATAACCGAAATCATTTGTTTAGTCCCTGGACCTGCAGGATTCTATCCCTCCACAGTCAATGAAGTTTGAATTGGCCCTTAGGAATGCTCAAAACTGGTGTATCTTCTTTCTAGAACTTCAGTTCATGTTATCAAAGGACAGCAGGGAGTGAATCAGCCTGTTCTCCTATCAAGCCCTCCAGCAAACACCAGCCTGCAGGGGTTTCCCAACCATCACACCTGTGAGAAATAAATTTCTCCAGTGTTTAGCTGTAATAGCACAAATAGACTAAGAAACATGGTTGGAAACAAACGCCTCTGCTTGCTGAAAGCACTCATACTGATGCAGATGGGAGGAAAGGGTTTGAAGTCTATGAGAAAGACAAATGTCACCAGTATCTGAAGGTGTCTCCCAAGCCTCTCCTCCCAAGGGCTCGAGAACAGGCATTCTCTTCTCAATGATATCAGGATCGAGTTACCAGCTGAGGTGGGCTCCGGAAGTCTGTTTATGGATTAAAAAGATTTTAAAAATTGAGAGAAAAAGCTTACTCCCTCCCCAGACTTTTACAAGAGTCCTAGGAACCTAGACCCATCCTGTTCTGCACACACTCTGACCAGGGGCTCTGTAACTAGGGTGAACATTTCTTGTAACACTCACTGTTTTGCTGTTTTGCTTCTGTAATTTTCGCTTCTTGCTTTAGGTTCATAAATCTAGATAACATTCACATGTCTTGGGACTGAACACTGATGTTCTCTCCCAAGGTCTGGTCACGGCACTGGCCACAGGACGTTCTTTCTGGAGGTGCGACTAACCAGCTTGTTGTGTTCCTCCCTGACTCCCCTGCTAACTCCACGATAAGCATCCCGTCACCTGGTTCTTTCTTATGGGACTTTCCCAGCCCCCTGTCCTGTTTCCACGGTAGCCCCAAGCCCCTCATTGTAGTTTTCTGCTATTAAAAACTGTCTGCTCCTGGAAGCCCACACTACACTTCCGAGTGTGGTCCTGGAGCTCCAGTTTTCTTCTGCCCTACAACAGAGCTTTTTCCCTAGCCCCAATCTGGAGTCTGTGTCTCATTGGAAGGATAGCCGGACCCCATGACGACAACCCTCATCCCCCCCAAATTAGATACAACTAGGGAACACTCCTCTAAGTGACAAAGGATCTGGCTTTGACCCCACTAGCTGACTGGGAAGCTGCCCTTGTGTAACTACCCGTGTAATGAATGGCATTCCAGAAACAGGATAAAAACAAAACAGACAAACAGCATGGCAAATAGCATGGCTGTCCATGGGAGGAAGGCTTTTCTTTTCTCTTAAGGTGACTATAGAAGTATCAGCTTGGAGCACACGCAGGGGTTTAAAGCAATTACACGACGCGTGCGATTTCTGCGCAGTGGAGAAGCCAGAGTCGGTTTCCAGGGGCTCTGGTCCCTGGGGCAGAGCTCGGACAAATCCTGCTGTGTCCTGTGCCGCCTGCCAGGTCCAGCGTCCCAGGGAAAGGCGGGAGCTGCGCGACGTCCCCAGGGGGCGCCGGTGTCGCTCAGACCCCAGGCTGCCCCCTGTGGGCGCCGCACGAGGTTGGAACTTTCCGGAAGGCGCAGGCGGCCCCCAGCAGGGGGCGGTGCGCAGCCAGCGACCCCTCAGACGAGCCGCGACGCGCAGCGTGGCAGGATGCAGGGCCGCAGCGCCCCGCCGAGCAGGTGAGGACGCGGGGCGCGCGGGCGGCTCCCGAGGCGCCAGGCTTCCGGGCCGGGCCCGGGTCTGGCCCGCCGCGCTGACCGCGTGCCCCTCCCACAGCCCTCGGCGCCCCCTGGAGACGGCGCTGCTGGCGTTGTTCCTGGCCTTCAGCCTGCCGCTGGTGCGAGCCACCGCCCCCAGGATCGGGAGGCAGGGTACGTGCGCCCCGAGCCCCGCGGGGACCTGCCCGCCTCGGCGGCCCCGGGGGCGGGAGAGGAGGCCGGCAGCGGCCTGGGCCCAGCCTCGGGGCAGAGGGCGGGAAGGCTGCTGACGGGCGTCGTGCAGCCCTCAGGCCCCCGACCTCGCTGTCCCTGGAAGCTCAGGCCAGGCCCGCCCCGCCCCGCCCCGCCCCGCCCCGTCCCGCCCCGCCCCGCTCCGCCCTGCCTCGCTCCGCCCCGACGCAGCCCGCCCCGCCCCGACGCAAGCCCGCCCCGCTCCGACGCAGCCCGCCCCGCCCCGACGAGCCCCGTCCCGCCCTGCCCCGCCCCGCCCCGCTCCGCCCCGCCCCGACGCAGCCCGCCCTGCCCCGCCCCGACGCGCCCCGCCCCGACGCGCCCAGCCCCGCCCCGCCCCGCGCCGACACAGCCCGCCCCGCCCGACGCGCCCAGCCCCGCCCCGCCCCGCCCCGTCCCGCGACCGTCCCCAGCCAGGCCAAGGTGCAGCCTAGAGACTCGAGGGGAGATGGACAGGTCACCAGGGGTCAAGGGCAGGGCTGAGTGAGGTCCTGTGGACTGAAAGGTGTCTGGGTGACCAGGTGCCTGTGGGGTCTTGCCTGCGCGGGTATGGGGAACCAGATGCACCCTCTGCGTGGGTGAGGAGCCCCCAGAGAGCCCATCCCCGGCAGCGTGGTGCCTATAGGGAAGTGGCGACTCTTGTTTTCCAGTGACTTGGGTGGAGGATGGAAAGCTGGTCTGCCGGGAGTGAGAATTGTGACAGTTTTCTTTCTCCTTTTCCCTCATTCCAGCCCCATTGCAGTGTCACGTTTGCGAGCAAGAGAATTCCTTTTCCTGCGTTAACAGCGTAACCTGCGGCGGAAGGGAGGTTTACTGTGTTACTGCTGCCACAAGTAAGGGCCGTTCAGCTGGGGCCTGGCTGGGGTCCCTGTGGAGTGGTAGTGGTGGTGGTGGCGGGGTCTGAAGTGATGGTGAGGTGAGCCTGCGGGAGATCCCTGCCGGGCCACACTGGTGAGGGGTATGGACCGTTACTCTGGTTCTCCTTCGTGGCTATGAAATAATGCTCTCACAACCACCTACGAGAGAAAGGGAGATTTTATTTGTGTTATGGTCCAGAGAATATAAGCCACGTATGGCAGAGATGGCATAGCAGAAGACAGGGCTGGAGGCAGAAGCAAGAGACACATCCAGGTCACAGCCATTGTGACTACAGGCAGAGAACAAGAGCAGGCGAGAGAAGAAGGACCACCCGCTACTTGATGTGTCTTCCACCGTTTGAGAGACTACACCTCTTCAAGATGGACAACCTTCCCAATATTAACACCAGCTAAGGATTCAAACGCATGGGTCTATGAGGGGCAGCTCAGGTCGAAACCACTAAACACACACAACAGCAGTAGGTCCAGATGAAATATCGGGATGCTGAGGAGAAAAACACAGATTTTTACTCATTTTGAAAGGAAAAAATTAAGCTTGCAGGGTCCTAAACGTCATGCGGAGACTAGCATCTAGTCAGAGTTTACATGAAGTCAGGAGACCAGAGGCATGAGTTTAACAGGAAAGCAAGTTCCTGGAGGTCTGGCCTTACTTCACAGTTTAAATTAGATCAGCTGCTTGGTCTCCCATACTTTTTACTCCAGAGCTTTGGTCACTAGAAGAAACCCCCCCAAAAGGGGATTCAGGAGACCTACAATCCTCTGGTACGTTTCAGCACTTGAGAAATCAAATTTACTTCAGCTTTCTTCCCCCCCCACCCCCCCACCTCTGTGAGCTGGGGAGTCTGCGGACTCCATTTAGCCAATGTGAACTTTATTCTTTACTAAGAAAACAGCCTTGCACAATGAAGGATCGGGACGAGATCCACCTGGATCTGATGCAGGTACAGTTCAACCAGGATGGCCTCATGCCAAATAACCCTGTGGTTTAGAAGCTTGAGAATGAAGGGTCCGGTGTTTTAAAACAGAGCCTTCACAGGCGGACAGGATAAGTCTAGTGGCTCTAGCCTGCACACAGCAGTTGGTCTTCTTCCTAATGGGTGGTGGCTCATGCCCTCTGTCTGATGCTCTTTGGGCTTTTGACAAAGCCTCCCAGGGGTGAATATTTCACAGGCAGATGGAAAGACTCTGGCATTGGGACTTTGAATTCACACTATTTTTCTTATTTCTCATTCCTCTTAGAAATATTCCCACGTTTCTACATCGTGTCGAAGCAATGTGCTATCAACTGTCCATTAATCGTAATACCTGCTGCGGAAAATCCCTCTTCGCCTGCCCCGGGCGCCCGTGCTGCCGCTGATGCTCCTGCTGGGGCCGAGAACCCTGTCGCTGTTGCCTTCCCTGCTGTGCCCCAACCCAAGCCCTTTGTGATTGTCGAACCCATGCCCTACCTGTACATGAAGTGCTGCCAAGAGAACCTGTGTAATGCTCTGGGGCCCCAGGTGGATGAAACAACTTTCGGGGAGCCTGGGGGAGCCCATCGGGTGGGGTGTGATCACGTGAACTTGATTCTGCTCAGCCTGGGGTTCGCAGCTGTGGCCCTCCGTCTGGGGTGAGCTACGGAAGGGCCTGGACCTGCCTTTTGGGCACGGCCTCGCTGTTCCCTGTTGGTTTTGCTGTGGATTAAACTTGTTTTCTATTGATATTGTGTGCCTCTAGCTTTGACTCCCGGCATACTGTTAACTGTCAGCATGATGGGGTCAGAATCACCCTGGGAAACAAGGCTGTGAGCATATCAGTGGAGATTTATGTATGTAGAATAACCTTTCCCTGTTCCCGCAGGTGATTATTTTATGTAATTTGAGATGGGAAGACTGGACAGTTAGTTATGGGTTTCCATTGACAAGTGGGCAAGTCTGTGAAGACGTAAGCCATGTGGGAGATCCTCTCGTTGATGTGGGAAACCCCAGCCCATAATTCCCTGGGCAGATGACAAGTCACAGAGAGCTGGTTCAGTACTTTGGTACACAGGTGTGCTGACAAGCGAGAACGTACGCGTCTCTCTCACCCCTTTCTGCGAATAGGGCTATGGTCAGTTCCCTTGGCTCCTGGTGCTGATATAAACGCTCCTGCCATGTTGATAAATGTACCTTGATCATAAGCTAGAATAAGCTCCTCATCCTCAAAGTTATTTGGGTCCTGTGGTCATTCAGCAACTGGAGGGTGAAAACACACAGACCTGCCCACTGTGGACGGTACCACTGCTCTGGCTGGGTCTGGACTGTACACATGGAGAAAGTGAGTGGCTTGTTCCTCCTTGGCGTGGATGCTATGTGACCAGCTGGCTCAAGCTCCCGCCGCCTTGACCTCCCCTCGAGACAGACTGCACCCTCCTGGGAGCCAGAATAAACCTTTCTCCCCTCAAGCCGCTTTCCTCAAGGCATTTTATCACAGCAGCCAGAGATGAAATTAGACACACCATCCTACAATACCATACAATGACAACCCTCTGAAGACCCCGTGGCTCCAACCAAAGACTGCCCCGCCTGCCCATTCCCTGGTTTGCCAATTCCTGTGGCAGATCGCATCCTGCATTTGAATAGGCTCCAGTGGTCCTTTGACATGGACTCTTGCATTTGCCTTCCCACCCTGCTTTGGGGAAAAGGCCCGCGGCTGCCAACCCTAACAAAAGAGGTGCACTGCTCCTGTTCAGGGATGTGGGAGAAGCTTGGTGGTGGTTCCTCATGCCGGCACTGGCACTAAGTCAGGAAGTGAACTGGAGCTTGTGAACTGGATATGGGCAAGGGGTGCTGCTGAAGAGAGCCCCCCCATATCTGCAGATACTGACCAATCTGTGACCCATCTCCAGAATGGACTTTGGGCTTATGTCTGGGGGTTTAGATATGGTGGGGATGACCTTGCCTTCCACAGCTCAGGAATAGTACAGGCACTTTGCAGAGGGTTCCTCCTGGCTGCCCTCACACAACTGCCTGAGACCAGAAAGACCAGGCACTCTCCACCCTGACACTGACACTGGTTGGAGACCATGGCAGAAGTCTTTGTTCAGGGAAGAGTCTGACAGGGAGGCTCAGCTATTGCCTCTGACAGGAAACGTGGCCCAGGTTTCTGATGCTGGACAGATCCATGTGGAACAAGGGTGAATCCATGCCTCTGTGCCAAGTGGTGGATTGGATAGTACAGCAGCATCTCCCGAATTGAAGCCGGATCCCGGAAAGGTCGAACCACCAAGCACTTTTCCCTGTAGATGAGACATGGGCTCTTGTTCCCCTTAGCAAAGAGGCACTCAGAAACACAGGGACAGGAGGAAGACACAAGGCCACATCCCAGAAACACTGTCAGCAAATCCGCAGCAGGAAATGGGATGGTCTGTCACCAACTGAAGAGCCTGGGGCTGAGAGCAGAGAACTGAGGGCCCTTGCCCACCCCTCTGACTCCCCTCACCCCCTAACACACGTGCACACTGGCCAGGAGTCAAAGCTAGAGGCACGCGATATCAATAGAAAACAAGTTTAATCCACAGCAAAACCAACAGGGAACAGCGAGGCCGTGCCCAAAAGGCAGGTCCAGGCCCTTCCGTAGCTCACCCCAGACGGAGGGCCACAGCTGCGAACCCCAGGCTGAGCAGAATCAAGTTCACGTGATCACACCCCACCCGATGGGCTCCCCCAGGCTCCCCGAAAGTTGTTTCATCCACCTGGGGCCCCAGAGCATTACACAGGTTCTCTTGGCAGCACTTCATGTACAGGTAGGGCATGGGTTCGACAATCACAAAGGGCTTGGGTTGGGGCACAGCAGGGAAGGCAACAGCGACAGGGTTCTCGGCCCCAGCAGGAGCATCAGCGGCAGCACGGGCGCCCGGGGCAGGCGAAGAGGGATTTTCCGCAGCAGGTATTACGATTAATGGACAGTTGATAGCACATTGCTTCGACACGATGTAGAAACGTGGGAATATTTCTAAGAGGAATGAGAAATAAGAAAAATAGTGTGAATTCAAAGTCCCAATGCCAGAGTCTTTCCATCTGCCTGTGAAATATTCACCCCTGGGAGGCTTTGTCAAAAGCCCAAAGAGCATCAGACAGAGGGCATGAGCCACCACCCATTAGGAAGAAGACCAACTGCTGTGTGCAGGCTAGAGCCACTAGACTTATCCTGTCCGCCTGTGAAGGCTCTGTTTTAAAACACCGGACCCTTCATTCTCAAGCTTCTAAACCACAGGGTTATTTGGCATGAGGCCATCCTGGTTGAACTGTACCTGCATCAGATCCAGGTGGATCTCGTCCCGATCCTTCATTGTGCAAGGCTGTTTTCTTAGTAAAGAATAAAGTTCACATTGGCTAAATGGAGTCCGCAGACTCCCCAGCTCACAGAGGTGGGGGGGTGGGGGGGGAAGAAAGCTGAAGTAAATTTGATCTCTCAAGTGCTGAAACGTACCAGAGGATTGTAGGTCTCCTGAATCCCCTTTTGGGGGGGTTTCTTCTAGTGACCAAAGCTCTGGAGTAAAAAGTATGGGAGACCAAGCAGCTGATCTAATTTAAACTGTGAAGTAAGGCCAGACCTCCAGGAACTTGCTTTCCTGTTAAACTCATGCCTCTGGTCTCCTAACTTCATGTAAACTCTGACTAGATGCTAGTCTCCGCATGACGTTTAGGACCCTGCAAGCTTAATTTTTTCCTTTCAAAATGAGTAAAAATCTGTGTTTTTCTCCTCAGCATCCCGATATTTCATCTGGACCTACTGCTGTTGTGTGTGTTTAGTGGTTTCGACCTGAGCTGCCCCTCATAGACCCATGCGTTTGAATCCTTAGCTGGTGTTAATATTTGGGAAGGTTGTCCATCTTGAAGAGGTGTAGTCTCTCAAACGGTGGAAGACACATCAAGTAGCGGGTGGTCCTTCTTCTCTCGCCTGCTCTTGTTCTCTGCCTGTAGTCACAATGGCTGTGACCTGGATGGGTCTCTTGCTTCTGCCTCCAGCCCTGTCTTCTGCTATGCCATCTCTGCCATACGTGGCTTATATTCTCTGGACCATAACACAAATAAAATCTCCCTTTCTCTCGTAGGTGGTTGTGAGAGCATTATTTCATAGCCACGAAGGAGAACCAGAGTAACGGTCCATACCCCTCACCAGTGTGGCCCGGCAGGGATCTCCCGCAGGCTCACCTCACCATCACTTCAGACCCCGCCACCACCACCACTACCACTCCACAGGGACCCCAGGCCCCAGCTGAACGGCCCTTACTTGTGGCAGCAGTAACACAGTAAACCTCCCTTCCGCCGCAGGTTACGCTGTTAACGCAGGAAAAGGAATTCTCTTGCTCGCAAACAGTGACACTGCAATGGGGCTGGAATGAGGGAAAAGGAGAAAGAAAACTGTCACAATTCTCACTCCCGGCAGACCAGCTTTCCATCCTCCACCCAAGTCACTGGAAAACAAGAGTCGCCACTTCCCTATAGGCACCACGCTGCGGGGATGGGCTCTCTGGGGGCTCCTCACCCACGCAGAGGGTGCATCTGGTTCCCCATACCCGCGCAGGCAAGACCCCACAGGCACCTGGTCACCCAGACACCTTTCAGTCCACAGGACCTCACTCAGCCCTGCCCTTGACCCCTGGTGACCTGTCCATCTCCCCTCGAGTCTCTAGGCTGCACCTTGGCCTGGTGGGACGTCGGGGACGGGCGCGGGCGGGGCGGGGCGTCGGGGCGGTGGGCGTGGGCGCGTGGAGGGGCGGGGCGGTCGGGGCGGGCGGGGCGGGCTGCGTCGGCGCGGGGCGGCGGGGGGCGTCGGGGCGGGGCTGCGTCGGGGCGGGGCGGGCGGTCGCCGAGCGGCGGGGGCGGGGCGGGGCGCGTGCGGGGCGGGGCGGTCGGGCGGGGCGGGCTGCGTCGGGCGGGGCAGGGGAAGGGGCGGCGGTCGGGAGGAGCGGGCGTGGCGGAGGGGGGGGACGGGGCGGGGGTGGGGCGGGGCGGGGCGTGGCGCGGCGGGGCGGGGCGGGGCGGGGCGGGGCGGGGCGGGGCGGGGCGGGGCGGGCCTGGCCTGGCCTGAGCTTCCAGGGACAGCGAGGTCGGGGGCCTGAGGGCTGCACGACGCCCGTCAGCAGCCTTCCCGCCCTCTGCCCCGAGGCTGGGCCCAGGCCGCTGCCGGCCTCCTCTCCCGCCCCCGGGGCCGCCGAGGCGGGCAGGTCCCCGCGGGGCTCGGGGCGCACGTACCCTGCCTCCCGATCCTGGGGGCGGTGGCTCGCACCAGCGGCAGGCTGAAGGCCAGGAACAACGCCAGCAGCGCCGTCTCCAGGGGGCGCCGAGGGCTGTGGGAGGGGCACGCGGTCAGCGCGGCGGGCCAGACCCGGGCCCGGCCCGGAAGCCTGGCGCCTCGGGAGCCGCCCGCGCGCCCCGCGTCCTCACCTGCTCGGCGGGGCGCTGCGGCCCTGCATCCTGCCACGCTGCGCGTCGCGGCTCGTCTGAGGGGTCGCTGGCTGCGCACCGCCCCCTGCTGGGGGCCGCCTGCGCCTTCCGGAAAGTTCCAACCTCGTGCGGCGCCCACAGGGGGCAGCCTGGGGTCTGAGCGACACCCGGCGCCCCCTGGGGACGTCGCGCAGCTCCCGCCTTTCCCTGGGACGCTGGACCTGGCAGGCGGCACAGGACACAGCAGGATTTGTCCGAGCTCTGCCCCAGAGACCAGAGCCCCTGGAAACCGACTCTGGCTTCTCCACTGCGCAGAAATCGCACGCGTCGTGTAATTGCTTTAAACCCCTGCGTGTGCTCCAAGCTGATACTTCTATAGTCACCTTAAGAGAAAAGAAAAGCCTTCCTCCCATGGACAGCCATGCTATTTGCCATGCTGTTTGTCTGTTTTGTTTTTATCCTGTTTCTGGAATGCCATTCATTACACGGGTAGTTACACAAGGGCAGCTTCCCAGTCAGCTAGTGGGGTCAAAGCCAGATCCTTTGTCACTTAGAGGAGTGTTCCCTAGTTGTATCTAATTTGGGGGGGATGAGGGTTGTCGTCATGGGGTCCGGCTATCCTTCCAATGAGACACAGACTCCAGATTGGGGCTAGGGAAAAAGCTCTGTTGTAGGGCAGAAGAAAACTGGAGCTCCAGGACCACACTCGGAAGTGTAGTGTGGGCTTCCAGGAGCAGACAGTTTTTAATAGCAGAAAACTACAATGAGGGGCTTGGGGCTACCGTGGAAACAGGACAGGGGGCTGGGAAAGTCCCATAAGAAAGAACCAGGTGACGGGATGCTTATCGTGGAGTTAGCAGGGGAGTCAGGGGAGGAACACAACAAGCTGGTTAGTCACACCTCCAGAAAGAACGTCCTGTGGCCAGTGCCGTGACCAGACCTTGGGAGAGAACATCAGTGTTCAGTCCCAAGACATGTGAATGTTATCTAGATTTATGAACCTAAAGCAAGAAGCGAAAATTACAGAAGCAAAACAGCAAAACAGTGAGTGTTACAAGAAATGTTCACCCTAGTTACAGAGCCCCTGGTCAGAGTGTGTGCAGAACAGGATGGGTCTAGGTTCCTAGGACTCTTGTAAAAGTCTGGGGAGGGAGTAAGCTTTTTCTCTCAATTTTTAAAATCTTTTTAATCCATAAACAGACTTCCGGAGCCCACCTCAGCTGGTAACTCGATCCTGATATCATTGAGAAGAGAATGCCTGTTCTCGAGCCCTTGGGAGGAGAGGCTTGGGAGACACCTTCAGATACTGGTGACATTTGTCTTTCTCATAGACTTCAAACCCTTTCCTCCCATCTGCATCAGTATGAGTGCTTTCAGCAAGCAGAGGCGTTTGTTTCCAACCATGTTTCTTAGTCTATTTGTGCTATTACAGCTAAACACTGGAGAAATTTATTTCTCACAGGTGTGATGGTTGGGAAACCCCTGCAGGCTGGTGTTTGCTGGAGGGCTTGATAGAACAGGCTGATTCACTCCCTGCTGTCCTTTGATAACATGAACTGAAGTTCTAGAAAGAAGATACACCAGTTTTGAGCATTCCTAAGGGCCAATTCAAACTTCATTGACTGTGGAGGGATAGAATCCTGCAGGTCCAGGGACTAAACAAATGATTTCGGTTATGCTGGCCCCTGAGTGGTCACTGTCCTCCTTCGTGTAGGATATGACATTCCTGGCAGTAACGCCTTCAGAATGGATCAACAGACCCCTAATTTCCAACAATCAGAAAGCTAAGAATGTTGCATCTGGGGCCTGTTACAGAGGTCTCCCGGTTGGCTGAAACCCACCTATTTGGTGTATCCACCAATGCGTTTAAAATGTGTGTCCATTTATGACTCTGCTCCACTACTTAAAAAACTTCATGAGCTGTTGTCACATTGATATATGCAACTTGGGGTTACCCGAGTCTATGTTCTCAAGTCACAGTAACTCCCATTTGACTCTGGAACTAACTTCTTCCTCTAAGTACTTCACCTCCCCTTGAGGTGAAGGCCGATTCTTGTGACAGGAAGGACACTGACCCAGCCTGTGTCCAAGAGGAGCCTCACGCCAAGCCCAAGAGTATTGTATTCTTTTTTTATTGACAGTTGTATACATGCGTATGTGGAATTTCAATCATTTTATTACACTACTTTATCCCCCATCCCACTAAAAACCTTCTTCCCTCCTACCTTTATGTATGCATGTGTTTAATAAGGCTTGCCTGGATCAGCATGTATGCATATGCATGTGTGTTTAATAAGGCTGGCCTGCATCAGCATGTGTTATGGTTGCATTTTGGTGTCAACCTGACAGTTGCAGACTGTTTGGGATGCAGCAGTGGAAGGTTAATGGTTGGAATGGCCCCTGAACAAGTCTGCAGGTACTTGACTGACTGCTGTGGAGAACCCAGCCCATACTGGGTGGTACTTCCCAGTGGTGGACCAGATAATAGGAGCAAGGAGGAGGGACTTGCTCTTCCCTTATTCGTGTCAACTTGCGGTGGAGTCCACTCTGTGTGCATCGTTCATTTTAGAGCATCGTGGCCTGTGTTTCCGTGTAGAAAAGAACTTCAGGAGTAGCTGGTTAGCGAAGCAGCTGGGCTTTAACAAAGATGTTTTAACGTAGACTTAAGAGACAAAGAGGTCCACAAAGAAGTAAGACACACCCAAGAACATGTTACAGGCTTCTCCAAGAGTTGGTCTTCACTGTCCTTAGAACTCTAATATATACCATTTTAGCAGGCTTTGAAGTCCCTATACTGGAGTTCCTAAAGCATCTAAATGAGAACACAGCCTGGTCCTGAGGACCACCCAACAGGAAAACCTCAGATCAAGGGCCTGCCTCTAAGGCTATACACATGGGAGTCACACTCTCTTTCTGTAGTCAAGAAACTGGCAGACCCCTGTTGCGACAGAAAAACAAGTCAACCCCTCCTCTCTGGTGGCCAGGACAAAGATCTAGCTAACCTCCTCTTTGGCCCTGATTTTCACCTCCTGCAGAGACAGCAGCAATCAGTAAACGAACCTTTCTCTGCCAGTTTGACAAATCTACCATCCTGAGGCAACATCTTAGTGAGTTTAAGTAGCACATGAGAGTTTACAATACCTGCAATTAGTTAGCATATGCTTGTAAATAGAAGTAGGTAACCTGAAGAATTTATGAAGTGAATATCCTCTCTCCTACAAAAAATATCAAATTGGGGGGCTGGAGAGGTGGCTCAGGGGTTAAGCCTCTGCCTCGCAGGAGGAAGGTCCTGAGTTCGGATCCTAGACCCCACGTATAGACGCCCGGCGGAAGGGGGGGCCTGCATTTCCGGTCCTGGTAGGGCAGAGCCTGTGAATCCCTGGGCAGAGTAAACAGGGAGGAGGTGGAGGCGTCCATGGTGGTTCCTGAATTCATCCATGCTCCTACATACACACACATACATGCATACACATGTACATATGCACGCGTACACACATACAATTGAATAAAAAAAATATATCAAATTGTAGGACAACACTGTAAGATAAAAGCCCAAACACGCCATGCCGTGGACCAGGGATGAAAGATGTTATTACATGGCAACATGGGCTAATTCTCGAA
Source organism: Typhlomys cinereus (assembly GCA_023101885.1). Classification (NCBI taxonomy): domain Eukaryota; kingdom Metazoa; phylum Chordata; class Mammalia; order Rodentia; family Platacanthomyidae; genus Typhlomys; species Typhlomys cinereus. Next base: position 2,974,553 of record JALPQD010000193.1, read on the forward strand.
AGAGAAGAAAAGCAACGTTTGAGGGCGTATGGAGTTTTTATAGTCTTTGGGTTGTGGGCGGGGCGAGGAACGGAGGGGTCAACTGTTTGCGCCTGTCCCAGCCCCTGTCACCATGAGGTGCCTGATTAAGGAGCATGTAAGCACAGGCTTTGCAAGCGCTGGCTGGCTATTAGCGGGGGCAGTGACTCTGCTCTGAACATGGGGGATGAAGGAAAAGGAATCCATCCCACACGGCGTTATGATTCACATTTTCCCTTGAGACCATCTTCTTATTCTCTAGCTTATGTTGAGGTCAGGCTGAAGGGCAGAAAACAGATTAGACACTTCCTTTTGCTAGTGACCATTTCCCAGGATGCAGCCGGATGGACTGTTGCAAGTGAGCTGGATGGTCTTGGAGAGGCAGACCAGTCTGTGCAGAGTCTATGCCACAGAAGAGGGCAAACGCAGGCCCTAGTGCCTGTCATTGCCAGAAGTCTTTCCTGTTCCCATCTTTCCTGACCTGAGATGTGGGAGGGTGGGGCTGAGAAACGGTGGTCCCAGTTCCCCATAGTCTAGCACATGGGCTAGAACTTAGGTAGAAGACCCCACGTGGACAAGCCCTGCAACGTTTCCTTCTTTGTGAAAACACCGTCTCTCTGTAAGGTGGATAGGTGCTTTGGACATATCTGTGTGATGACTGTCTGGCCTACAGTGCTTTTAAAGGAGACAGAGAGGTTCAAATGATGACACTATGCAGGGCAGAGTAAAAAGCCCACCGTGGGAGCCCGAGCACATGCGGGAAGATAATATTCTGCAACAAACAGTAACAACTTTTATTTCTTTCTTATGACCGTGACCAGAGGCCAGTGCAGAGGGCCTCTGCTCTGCAAGGAAACAGCAGAAAACGATTCTTCGGAATTGTGGGGAAATGGAAGCGTCCCAAAGTGCCCTCAGAGCAGACTACCTGAGACTAGGATGGAGGCAAGGCTCAGGAACAGCTTGGCATCCCCCGAAAGCACAGTTCCCTCGGCCAGTCGTTCCTCAACTGGGTACTCTGGCACTATATCCTTGTCTACGACGGTAGGTCCTCCCGAATTGCACCTATTAGCCCCGCAGCAGAAAGTATAATAGAAGCTATTCGTTTTCAAGAACTTTTTGGGCGCTGCTGCAGGCTGCATATCTGCGTACATAAATGTGCAGTTCCAAGCACAGTTCTTGTACACGTAGAGTTCACGAGAGTTCACACCTACCGAGGGAGCAATCATGAAAATGGTCACTTGTGCATTCCACTGCATTCCCCAACCCATCACCTCCACCCCTGCCGCCACCAGTGGCATTTTAGCTTGTTGTAGAATTATGCAAATATAGTGTCGCATTGTTTTGATTTGGGTTTGACCTAAGAATTCTCAAGCTCCAGGGCCAGAGGAGAAAGAAAAGGTGTTATTCTACCAACATCTCGAACATTCCAAGCTCTGTAATGGCAGCACCCACCTTCGTGCTTTCAACTCCTGCTGGCTCTCTGCAGGGGGCGCCATGCCCTCTCAGATGATCATCTACTCAGCCCTGCTCCTGGCTCTCAAGCTCTGGCACTAATGTACGAAGCCTATGACTCTTGGCAGCACGCGTCTCCAGATAGGCACGATGCCGTGGCCCATTCTAAGAAGGACTCCACAACCAACGAGACTCTCCCCTCAGGTCTCAGCCAAACTGTGAGTTGTGACTTGAGCCCCACCTAAGACACCCTGAAAGAATCTCCAGGCTGAAGGCTTTGGTCCTTGTTTTCTTCGAATCTACAGTGTTTACTCAGATCCTTCTGGAATGTGTCCTAACTGTCATAACCATTCACAGCCCTGGCTGGGCTTTATATGCTATTTAACACCTAGTGATTAAGTGACTATTTTGGTCCACATAAACAGTATGTTGAAGTTCAACTGACCAACCAAAACAACGTCACCCGAAAGTGCACCTCACCAGACGGACAGAAGTGGCGCCCTCCATGTGGGGCCGCTCAGGTGTTCCTCTAAGAAGTCGAGGCCAAAGAAAAGAAGAGTGGGGTGTTGCCTGCTTTGGGGCTTCATGAAAAATCACCGTTGGGCATGCGCCACCGTGGAGGGCTTCTTTGCTGAAACACTGTGTACGAATTCATTCCTCTTGTTGCCTCTTGTCCACTGCTCATTCATGTAGAGGTGACCAGTTCATTCATGGATCTATACAATTTATTGCTAACAGATTAAGCTGATCTTCACTATGTCTTTCCAAAATGTCCTGCCATGAATATTTGTGTACTTGACCTGAGGTGAGCGTGGCCAAGCGTATCACCTGTGTGTGCGTAACGACAATGTATTCTCTATGGCTACTTCCACCACTACCACAGCACTGAATGGTACGACAGAAACTAGACAGCCTACAGAGCTAAAAACCAGTGCTATCTGGTCCCTTCAAGAAAACTGGGTCAGCCATTTGTTTATACTGAAAATGTCATTGACATGTTCCTTGCACTCTATCCTGCTGTCCCATGAAAAGAGTGCTATTCCCATAAGTAAAAATTTATTTTAACTGCAAGTATATATCAGAGTTTTCTTTACAGAGCGCTTCAGTATACCATTTTCTCGGCTTTATTTTCCAGCTTTCTATGTTCTTGTTTTATGCATATCTCACATAAACAGAAGAGACTTTCTGTTTACTTGGGAAGCTCCAGGCAGCAAACTGTGCCTGTTTAATGTGATTGACAGGGTTGTGGAGTAGTAACTCGCAATGAAAACCCAAACCCATTAAGTCCCCAGTGGTGACTGCCTGTGGTGACAGAGCCAGACTTTCAGCATCTCGCTCACATCCCCACACAGCAAACACACGGGGTACAATAAGCCGGTCCTGTTGCTTTTTGCTTGGGTCGAGCTAGTTGCAATGCCCAGGAGCATGGCCAGACACCAAAACATTTACACCCTGGAGTGTGTGTCCATATGAACAAGGAGTCCCAGGGGACAAAGGCCTGCAGGGCCATCAAGGGTCCTACTTCTGTGTAGATCCCAGGTGTGTAGATTGTCTGTCTCTTTCTCCACAGTAAATACCTGGTTTCACAGAGTGAGATGCATCGACCTATAGAGAATTCAAACCAGTGCCTGGAAACTATTTTTTGTTTAAGAAGCTATGGGAAGGGCATTGGAGGACTGCAGAAGCAACAGATTGACTCTGTCTCCTCTCATAGTTCAGGTAGGGTGACAACTAACACACAGGTGCCCATAAAGAGATACTTACGTATGGCAACTATCAAACAGCGTCTGACCTCATAGGTACATTCCAATACATCTTTGCAATTGAAGGTGTTTATGGCTTCACAATGATAACAGTTCACATTATAGGTCCCTGCAGAAGAAAAAGTAGCCATTAAACCTCTCCAACAAACCTTTCACCATTAACCTATCCCCCACAGCCTTCTCCCAGGACTGGTCCTGACCTCCTGACCCCTGCCCCAGGTCACCAGGTGTGTAGAGCTCAGTCCTCAGTGAAGTCCAAGTCTAAGCAAGACCAGGGCCACCGAAAACCTTCTCCTCTTCTCAGAAGCATGCCACTCCTAGACTACTGGCTCTTCCAGAAAAAAAATCCTGCTCCTCTGGGGACAGCCATCACCCGAGAGGCTGTAATCTTCCTTGACTTCCCCGCCATGGCCACCATCCTTGTCGCTGGTGAGGAGATGCTCAATGGTCCCTCAGGTCTGCTGCTCAGCTGCTTGCAAGACCAGCTTTGCACACTTGACCCTCTTGGAGCACGTGAACACTAGCCAAATGGACTTCTCGGTCTCCAATCATCTGACAGCGAAATGTCAGCTGGACTCTGATGACCCCAATCCAAGACTTTCTATGAACTTGGTCAGCTCTAGGAGAATTAACCTTCTTCTCTCCAAGGCAGAGACAGGGTTGGGTTATACTTACAAGGAAGTGCTTCAGTACTGTTGTCAGTGGTGCCCACCTGGGGGAGCCCCACGAGGAGCATCAGGAAAAGGAGCATCATTTCCTAGAAAAGTAGACTTCAAGAGCAGACCCATGCCTGTTAGCGAGGGCACAGCTTCTTGCTCCAGCTTCATACCCCCAGCATAAACCCACAACAGTCTCCCCTAGCCTGCCACCTTCGCAGCTGCCTACCCTCAGTGTTGGTATCACATGGGATCCAGGTCCTTGACCACTCCCATCTGTTCATTGAATATGCAGATGTGTCTTCCCCTCTGGAAACTGCCCTGTTGATTCTGCTGTTTTCCCCTTCTGAGACTTTCCCAGAGGTTTTCTTTTCTCTTCCCGCTCCCCCCTCCCCCGCCCCATCGACACCCCTTCATGTACCCTCCTTGTAGTAGATCACATCAAGGAAAACTTCCTTTGAAAACTTTCCTCCCAATCTCCCTGCTTCCCTGTTCTGGAACCTTCCTGCTGGACTGGATCTTATCATCTTCCTTCTGAACTTTCCTGGTGGAGTGAATCCTGGTATCCCCCTTTCCTGAAAATTCCAGCCGTGTTATTGGAGCTCTGATAGCCTGACACTGAAAAGTAGCTCTACTTGACTTATTTGCACTCAACGGAATGCTCCAGAAGACTCTTCCTGAGGATGGTGGGTGACAGCCTGTATCTGGAGACCTTTCTTAAGAGTATTTCTGCCTAGGCTCCAAGCCCTGGAACTCCATACCAGTAAGACTTTAAACCATCACCTAAGATCTGTCTTTTGGGATTCCAACTTTGGAAGTGTGACCCATTTCTCAGAGTCCCTCAGGCCCAAGACCCCTACCTGGGGTTCCAACCCTTCACCTAGGCCCCTTGATCTCAAAAGGTGCCTCTCCTCAGAACTGAGGTTCCTCATTTAGCACTCTTCTCTCAGAGCTCTCCTTTGAACCCCTCAGAGTTCCACTTCAGTTTCAGAGCCTGCTATCTCAGAGCTCAAAGCCTTCCTCCTGGTGCCCTCCCTCAGGGCCCCGCCCCCTCCTAACGGCCCCCAGGGCCCCGCCCCTCCTAACGGCCCCCAGGGCCCCACCCCCTCCTGGTGCCCACCTTCAAGGCCTCATCCCTGCTAACTTCCCCCAGGGCCCCACCTCCTCCTAACGGCCCCCAGGGCTACGCCCCTCCTGGTGCCCACCCCAAAGACCCAACCCCTCCTGGTGCCCACCCTCAGGGACCCAGCCTGTCCTGGTGCCCACCCGGCCCAAAGGACCCTTCCACGGGTTCTAGCTTCTTCCAAGGGTTCGAACTCCCCCCTCGGGGCGCCTACCAGGGCTGTTGCACCTCTGCGCTCGGACGCGTCCCGTGTCCCCTCCCGGGGCGCCCTTCTCACAGAGTCCCACAGGGCTCCCAGTCCTCCCTCAACACCCTCCTAGAGTGTTCCAAGCGCTCTGCTCTTTCCCTTCAGGGAGACCCGCTCTTACCAGCCCCTGTCTCTCATTAAACCCCTTTTCCGGTGCTCCTCCCTCAAAGGTCCTATCCCTCCCTTGAGCCCCTCCCTCAGGGTCCTCCCCATCGCCAGGGCCCTCCCCTGAGCTTAGGGCTCCTACCAACAGTGGGCCCCTCTTACAGGAGTGGACCCTGCCCTCAGGTGTCAGCCTCCTCCCCTGAAGCCCCGTCTGGGATCCCACTTCACGGACCCCTCGGAGCTCATGCGCCCTCTGAGCTCTGGTCCCAATCTCAATGTCTCTCCCTCAGTCCTCCACCTCTCTTCCCTCGCCTGCCTGTCAGGGATCTGACCCCTCCCACAGGATCCCTCCTTCATAGCTGGACCATCCTCCCTCAGGGCATTAATTAATATTAAGAGAGACAAATGGGGCCCTCTATCAGACCTTTGAAAAGCTGGCATTGGAATTTTGCCCCAAGACTCATGCAGGCAGGAAGAAAAGGCTGAAGCCTAGTGTCAGCCAGAGGAGATCCTTCTCTCTCTTTCTCCTCCCCACCACCAGGCCCAGTTCTGACATGTTAGACCTTGCAGGAGAGACTTCAGCAGAGACAGAGTGGGGACAAACCTTGGCAGGGGACTTGCCTTCTCTGTAAACACAAAGCCTGTGACATTATGGAAGAATTTGGGTGGGCCATCATCCCCAAACCTCTTCACTCCTCTCCTTTGTGGGGCACAGGCAGTAATCTTTTTTTTATAATACATTTTTTATTATTATTTCAGCTCATACGAACTTAATAGGTACACCAGTTCCCTCCCTCCCTCTTCCTCCCCCAGAACCCCCTGCTCCCCCTCCCCTCACCCCTCCCTCCCCATCCCCCCCTGCCTCCCGCCCCAATTCCCAGAGTCCTTTCTTGTACATGCCTGACTCTCCTTTGAGCCCTCCTCTCCGATGACGTACAAGGACCCAGTGGCATTTCCCTGAACCCTTTCCTGTGTTTCCCTTAAGCATAGAAACACTACTGTGGCTGCCAATCCCTTGCCTCCAAGGATCTTGGTGCCTTTAGCAGATGCTAGACTTTGTGAGGTCAATAGTGTGTTGGACATTGCGCCGGGCATGCAATATCCAATTATGATTGCTTCGGCCCTAACTTGTGTGGAGTATCTTGCAAATCATTGCTCCTCCCATCCTTTTGCTCTTACACTCTTACCGCCCCCTCTTCCGCAAATGTCCCTGAGCTTCAGGATGGGGAGTGATTAGTCTGGCCTAGTTCTAGGTGGTTGATATAGAGTCTCTGAAGTTCTGGATAGTGTTTGTTGATTTTCTTTTGCAGTTTTGTTGCTCCTGTAATGCCCTTCACTCCATCGTGATGGGCACTGTAAGTCACCCCCTGGCCAGAGACAAAAAGCTGTTAAACTGGAGTATTATTATAAGAGCACATTCAAGGGTAGATGTAATACTTATACCCAAAAGTGGAATCGCAGGGTCATATGGCATTTGGCAATGGGAGGAGTCAATCTCCCATTTGCAAAATGGTTACTTTTTAATCTGCCGGACTATATGCCCTCCCCTTCTGGTAAGTTCATACCCCCTTAGTTGTAAATGATCAGGAACGAATGTCTTTGAACTTAACTAGATGTCACATTACTTTCTTGCAGTCCTTGATGGAGGTCTATTTTCTCTACTGTAACATGGTCACTTCTCTCCTTGTTTCTGGTGTGGCCCTCCAACCCCATCCCTCCTGTTCATAATCCTTGCAATTACTGTAGGTTACATAGATTTACCTATGAGTGTCTCAAGATGGGCTGGGTGGGTTTGGTATTAGGAGACACCTATTAGGGCGTACATATGGCGCTTAATTTTCTGGGTCTGGGATACTTCACTTAATATAATTGTTTCTAATGACATCCATTTCCCGGCAAATTGCAGTAATTCATCATTTTTGATGGCTGAGTAGTACTCCATCGTACAGACGTACCACAGTTTCCTTATCCACTCGTCAATTGTTGGACATTTGGGTTGATTCCATGTCTTTGCTATTGTAAACAGTGCTGCTATGAACATGGTCGTGCTTGTGCTATCGAGGTGAACCTCTGCTGTATGGGGGGTTATACCCAAAAGTGGAATTGCAGGGTCATATGGCATTTCAATCTTTAATTTCTTTAAGAATCTCCAGACGGCTCGCCAGAGTGGCTGTATGAGCCTGCATTCCCACCAGCAATGTAGGAGAGTTCCCCTCTCTCCACATCCTCTCCAGCATTTGTTGTTGTTTGTATTGTGGATTTTTGCCATCCTGACCGGGATGAGATGATATCTCAGGGAAGTTTTGATTTGCATTTCCCTGATGGCTAAAGAAGTGGAGCATTTTTTAAGTTATTTGTTAGACATTTTAATTTCATCTCTGGTAAAATTTCTTTTAAGTTCCAGGGCCCATTTTTTAATTGGGCCATTGGTTTCCTTGGTGTTTAGTTTTCTAAGTTCTTTGTGCACTCTGGACAGTAGCACTCTATCAGATATGTGGTTAGTGAAGATTTTCTCCCATTCTGTGGGTTGCCTTTGAGCTCGTGTTACAATCTCTTTATCTGAACAGAAGCTCTTTAATTTCACAAGATCCCAGCTGTTGAGAGTTGGTAGCAGTGACTGTGCCATTGGATGTCTGTTTAGGAAATGTTGGCCTAGTCCAATCAGCTCGAGGGAGTTCCCTATCCTTTCAACTATGGTTTTTATAGTCTCTGGCCTTATATCAAGGTCCTTGATCCATTTGGAATTAAGTCTTGTACATGGTGACAAATATGGGTCCAGCTTTAATCTTCTGCATGTGGAGATCCAGTTTTGCCAACACTATTTGTTGAAGATGCTGTTCTTTTTCCATTGGATTCTTTGGGCCCCTTTGTCAAAGACCAAATGGCTGTAATTTTGTGGGCTTATATCTGGGTCTTCAATCCTTATCCATTGATCTGTGTGTCTATTTTGGAGCCAGTACCAGGCTGTTTTTGTAACTATGGATTTGTAATATAGACTAAGGTTTGGTATGGTGATACCTCCAGCAGTGTTTTTGTTACTCAGGATTGTCTTTGCTATCCTAGGTCTTTTGTGCCTCCATATGAATTTTGAGATTGTTTGGTCAACTTCTTTAAAGAATTGCTTTGGGATTTTAATTGGTATAGCATTGAATTTGTATATTGCCTTTGATAGGATGGCCATTTTTACGATGTTGATTCTGCCAATCCAGGAACATGGGAGGTCTTTCCACCTTCTGGTGTCTTCTGTAATTTCTTTCTTTAGGGTTTTAAAGTTTTCATTGTAAAGGTCTTTTACCTCCTTGGTTAGGTTTATACCAAGGTATTTCATTTTTTTAGGGGCTATAGTAAATGGGATTGTTTCTCTCAAGGCTTTTTCACTTCTTTCATTCTGGGCATATAGGAAGGCCTCTGATTTTTGCACATTTATTTTGTATCCTGCCACCCTGCTGAACTTCTCAATTAGTTCCAGGAGCTTCCTGGTGGAGTTTTTGGGATCACTTAGGTATAAGATCATGTCATCTGCAAATAGGGATAGCTTGACTTCTTCCTTGCCGATTTGAATCCCTCTTATGTCCCTTTCTTGTCTTATGGCTTCAGCTAAGACTTCAAGTACTATATTGAACAGAAGTGGTGAGAGTGGACAGCCTTGTCTAGTTCCTGATCAAAGTGGGAATGCTTCCAATTGTTCCCCATTGAGCATAATCCTTGCTGTGGGCTTGTTGTATACAGCTTTTATTATATTGATAAAGGTTCCTTCCATTCCTACTGTCTCTAGCGTTTTGATCATAAAAGGCTGTTGGATCTTGTCAAAACCTTTTTCTGCATCTATCAAGAGTATCATGTGGTCTTGGACTTTGGACTGGTTTACATGATGAATTACATTTATTGATTTGCGTATGTTGAACCAACCTTGTGTGCCGGGGATGAAGCCTACTTGGTCCCCGTGAATAATCTTTTTAATATATTTTTGAATCCGATTTGCTAAAACTTTGTTGAGAATCTTTGCGTCTGTGTTCATCAGAGAGATCGGCCTATAGTTTTCTTTTTTAAGTGAATCTTTATTAGGTTTTGGGATTAAAACGGTATTAGCTTCATAGAAGGAATTTGGTAGTGTTCCTTCCTTTGCTATTTGATGGAACAGTTTAAGGAGTATTGGTATTATTAACTCCTTAAATGTCTGGTAGAACTCTGTGCTGAATCCATCTGGTCCAGGACATTTTTTGATGGGAAGATTCAAGATTACTTCCTCAATTTCCTTATATGTTATAGGACATTTAAATAATTCACAACTTCCTGATTCAATTTAGGTAAGTTGTGTTTACTTAGAAATTCATCCATTTCTTTTGTGTTGTCAAACTTCACAGAGTATAAGTTTTTGAAATATGATGTTATAATTCTCTGGATTTCTTGGGTATCAGTAGTGATAACTCCATGTTCATTTCTAATTTTGTTAATTTGGGTTTTCTCTCTTCTGCTTTTGGTTAATTTAGCTAGGGGTGTATCAATCTTATTGATTTTTTCAAAGAACCAGCTTTTTGACTGGTTGATTTTTTTCTATCGTTTTCTTAATCTCGATTTCAGATATTTCTCCCCTTATTTTGCTAATCTCCTCTTTTCTACTACTTTTTGGATCAGATTGCTCTAGTTTCTCTAAAGCTTTAATTGCATTGTTAAGTTGTTTATTTCTGATGTTTCCATTTTTTTGATGTAGGCATTAAGAGCTATGAACTTCCCTCTTAGAACAGCTTTCATTGTGTCCCAGAGATTTTGGTAAGTTGTATTTTCATTATCATTCACTTTCAGGAAATCTTGAATTTCCTTTTTAATTTCTTCTTGAATCCAGCTCTCATTCAGCATCATATTGTTAAGTTTCCAGGAGTTAGTGTATTTTCTCTTGTTTGATGTTTTGTGGATGTCCAGCTTTAGGCCGTGGTGGTCTGATAGGGCACAGGTTAGAATTTCAACTTTTTTGTATATGTGTAGATTCGTTTTGTGGCCCAATATGTGATCTATTTTGGAGAAAGTTCCGTGTGCTGCTGAGAAAAATGTGTATTCTTTGGTGCGTGGGTGAAAAGTTCGATAGAGATCTGTAAGGTCCATTTCTTTAAGGGTTTGATTAAGTTCCAAAGTGTCTCTGTTAAGCTTTTGACCTATTGATCTATCCCATGTTGAGAGGACGGTGTTGAAGTCTCCAAGAATTATCGTTTGGGGGTTGATTTCTTGCTTTAGACGCTGTAGGGTTTTCTTAATGAATGTGGAGGGGCCCGTATTGGGTGCATATATGTTCAGTATTGTGAAGTCTTCTTGGTGAATTGTACCTGTGACTAAAATGTAGTATCCATCCGTGTCTCTTATAATTTTCTTTGGTTTGAAGTCCACTTTGTCTGATAGCATAATGGCTACCCCTGCCTGTTTTCTGCTTCCATTTGCTTGTAGAATTGTTGACCAGCCTTTTATTTTTAGAGCGTGCCTATCTTTTGTGGTGAGATGGGTTTCCTGCAGGCAGCAGATTGATGGATTGTGATTTTTAATCCAAGTTTGTAATCTGTGTCTCTTGATCGGTGAATTAATTCCATTAACATTTAGTGTCAGATCGTTCTCGGCGCGGAGCACAGCGGGCAGGTGCTGGGGTGGAAACCGGTCGCGAGGGGCGCCAGGCTCGGGCCGAGGGGGAGCCTAGCCGGGGATCGGCCGGGTGGGGGAAAGCAACCATGACGCTGCGAAGGCCCGGGGCCCGCGCTGCTGCGGGCAGCCTGGGCGCCAAGTAGCCAGGCCGGGCGGGAGCGCGGGCGGCGGCGGCGGCGGTGGCGGAGGCAGCTGTGCCCCCCGCCCTCCCACGCCCCGCGTCCCGCGTTTGGGCAGCCGGCGATGGTGACACATGCGGCGACGGCGCGCCGGCAGCAGGACCATGATTGAGCGCGCTAGCAAGTTCGTGCTGGTGGTGGCGGGCTCGGCGTGCTTCATGCTCATCTTGTACCAGTACGCGGGCCCGGGGCTGAGCCTGGGCGCGCCCGGCGGCCGTGCGCCCCCGGACGACCTGGACCTGTTCCCCACGCCGGACCCGCACTACGAGAAGAAGTACTACTTCCTGGTGCGTGAGCTGGAGCGCTCGCTGCGCTTCGACATGAAGGGCGACGACCTGATCGTCTTCCTGCACAACCAGAAGACCGGCGGCACCATCTTTGGCCGTCACCTCGTGCAAAACGTGCGCCTCGAAGTGCCCTGCGACTGCCGCCCGGGCCAGAAGAAATGCACCTGCTACCGGCCCAACCGCCGCGAGACCTGGCTCTTCTCCCGGTTCTCCACGGGTTGGAGCTGCGGGCTGCACGCCGACTGGACCGAACTCATTAACTGCGTGCCGGGAGTGCTGGACCGTCGCGACCCAGCCGCCCTTCGCACACCCAGGAAGTTCTACTATATCACGCTGCTGCGAGACCCTGTATCCCGCTACCTGAGTGAGTGGCGGCACGTGCAGCGCGGGGCCACGTGGAAGACATCGCTGCACATGTGCGATGGGCGCACGCCCACCCCGGAGGAGCTGCCCCCTTGCTACGAGGGCACGGACTGGTCGGGTTGCACGCTGCAGGAGTTCATGGACTGTCCTTACAATCTGGCCAGCAACCGCCAGGTGCGCATGCTAGCTGACCTGAGCCTGGTGGGCTGCTACAACCTGTCCTTCATCCCCGAGGGCAAGCGCGCCCAGCTGCTGCTGGACAGCGCCAAGAAGAACCTGCGGGGCATGGCCTTCTTTGGCCTGACCGAGTTCCAGCGCAAGACGCAGCATCTGTTCGAGCGGACGTTCAACCTCAAGTTCATCCGGCCCTTCATGCAGTACAACAGCACGCGTGCGGGCGGCATGGAGGTGGACGAGGCCACGATCCGGCGCATCGAGGAGCTCAACGACCTGGACATGGAGCTCTACGACTACGCCAAGGACCTCTTCCAGCAGCGCTACCAATATAAGCGGCAGCTGGAGCGACGCGAGCAGCGCCTGCGCAGTCGGGAGCAGCGCTTGCTGCACTGCGCCCAGGAGACCCTGCCACCGGAGGACGCGGAGGAGCCCGGCCGCGTGCCCACCGAAGACTACATGAGCCACATCATCGAGAAGTGGTAGTGGTGGCACCTGCCGCACCCAAAACTTAAGGGGGAGAAGAGGGTGGAAGGACCGTTCTCACCGTTCCCCTCACCCTCAGCTGGTGTAAGGCTGAAGTGTAAGAGTGGACCGCATGTTATGATTTCCCAGACCTGGCGTACAGGGGAGAGACTCTGGGACAGGTGGTCTCCCTGTCTTCCTGACTCCTGTGCCTGACACAACAGTTCAGAATCTGGGAGGGGGGGAAGACATTGGAGAGAGGATATGCCTTGATCGAACACCAACTATGCACGTGGTGGTCCTCCCAGTGACCAGCTCTATTAGGCACCCTTGGTCTCTGGGGACCCTGCAGCCCCAGAGCCTGGGGAAGCTTTTTCTCCAGTACACAAGCAAGCCCCTGGAGGTGCCCTCAGATCCGGAGCCCCACTCAGCCTTCTGAAGCTGCTTTCAAGATGAGGGTCAACTCTAGCTGATACAGAGCAGACTCTAGTCCAGCCTCTGAGCTCTTTGGGCCATGGTTGAAACCAACAGTCCAGTTTGCTTTGGGGCCTGACCTTCCCTCCCCCAACCCCTGTTCCTTTTGATCTTCTGCCCCTAGCTCTATCCCTGGTATATTTATTCAAGGGCTCGCCTACTGCGGCCGCTGCCATACCAGCAATCCCACAGTCCCGTGCAGAAAAGCTAGGACACAAAGCCACAGCTGCTGCAGTGAGCCATGGGCTGAGGGATCTGGAAGCCAGGAAAGGCGTGGGGCATCGTCTAGTCATTGTCCACCTAGGAACAGGTGCGTGTGGCTTCCCTAGGGTCTCCTGGCCCAGCCCTACCCACCCTGGCCCCCTCTGCATCTGTCTATCCCTCAAAACATCTGGACAGACTTGCTCCCAGCAGCCTACAGGTGGACAGGTGCCCTACCAGAAGCCATGTCGCATACACGTCTGTTGTTAAGTGTTCACCTGGTGCCCAGTTCTCATGCACCCAACCCCGATGGATGGTGTCGTGACTCCTCAGGAGGCCATGTGCCCAAGGGTTGCCCTGCTGACCCTGACCCTGAACAGAATGGGGCCACCTCCCTGCCCCAGACTCCTTTGGCCACCCTGGAGTCAGTCATCACCAGCAGGGTGGTCAGAGGAGGCCACGATAGCAGAGCAATAGCCCAGATTGCTGCTTGAAGCAAGCGACCTCTTCACTTGCCTGTCGTAGAACCCAGCCTCAGTCACTTCACCTTAGGTCCACAGGTAGGATGAACCACCATTGTCCAGCCCAGTCCAGGGCTGCCTCCTTGGTGGCTGATCACACTGAGAAGGTGAGTTAGTGGTAGAACCCTGGTAAGAGGAGGTCGAGATCACCCTGAGGGGATTGGCCCTGTGGTTGATCATTTGGAGTGGTATACTTACATGAGAAGGGTAGGACACCTTTAGGAAGCCCCGGGGTCTTTCACGGGTCACGTAGATGCCACGGGCCCTTGTCAGGAGGTGGCCACCCCAGGCTCCAGACAGCAGGTCCTCCCAGCTTCCCACGGGCAGGCAAGGCCTGAGCGTAGGATCTGTTCTGTACATATTGAAGTATTTTTAACTTACGTTCTGCCATCCCAACTCACATGGAAGCACGGGTCTCTTTTCTCTGCTGCATTTGGAAAACGATCCCTCCTGTCTCAGGCCAGCGCCAGGCTGGGGTGCCCTTCAGTCCCTCCATTTCCAGCCCGCACTAATCCTCAGGCCACCTGCTTTGGGGCAGAGCTTCCTTGTCCCTACAGCATTTCATCTGGAATCCCAGGACGGGGTGCCTTGCCCCCAACTCCCAGGACTCTACCTACCCTGGGACTCAGGGGACAGAGGTGCACAGCAAGCTATAACAACTCTCCCGCCAGGCGTCTTGCAGTTGTGCCCCCAACCGGAGGAAGAAGCAAGGACCGAGGGACCATAGTGTGACCCTTTGGAGAACTGGAATTCTTCAACTCAAACCCGGGAGCTTTAAAGCTTCATTTATTTATAGCTTCTTATTAAAAAATAAAAAGTGTTGAGGAGAAACCTTTTGGTAATTCGTACAAAAAGAAATGGATTGAAGATGGCAAAGCAGGCCATTGTTTTTTGTCTAGGTGGGGGATGGGCAGTAGCTGGCAAATAAACCCTGAGAAGGTCACTGCGGAAAAAAAAAAAACATTTAGTGTCATAATGGAGAAACTATTTTTAATTCCAGACATTTATTATGTTTATAGTTTTTATAAGTATATTGCTTCACTTTTAATGGTGTTATACTTGCCTTCTGTTCTCCTGGATATGCCTGTTTTTTTCTTCATGCTTGAGTATCATTTCTAGCATTTTTTGAAGGCCTGGTTTGGTGGACATGTATCCCTTCAAGTTGTCTTTTTGCTGGAAGATTTTTCTTTCTCCCTCGATCATGAGGGATAGTTTTGCAGGGTAAATCAGCCTGGGTTGACATTTTTGCTCATTCAGTACTTGAAGTATGTCTCTCCAAGCTCTTCTTGCTTTTACTGTTTCGACTGAGAAGTCATTTGTTATTTTAATAGGTTTACCTTTAAAAGTGACTTGTTTTTTCTCCCTTGAAGCTCTCAGCACCCGTTCTTTATCTTGAATGTGGAGTGTTTTCACTATTATTTGCCGTGGCATGCTTCTGTTTTGGTCGTATCTGTTTGGGGTGAGGAATGCCTCTTGTATATGGATGGGCCTCTCTTTTTTTATATGAGGAAAGTTTTCCTTGATGATCATTTAAAAATTTCCTCAGGGGTGGTATTTTGAGATTCTTGCTCTGGTATTCCATGAATACACATGTTAGACTTCTTCAGGGTGTCTCATATCTCCTGAATATTTCTCTCAAGTATCTTTTTGGCTTTAACAACCTCTTCCATTGAGCTGGTTAGTACTCCCACTTTATCTTCAAGGTCTGAAATTCTGTTTTCTGCTTCGTTAGTTCTGTTGATAAGACTCTCTGTGGAGTTCTGGGTTGAAGATAACTTGTCTTGTAGCTCAGTTTTAAACTCTGCTTGAGTCTGTTTTAACTGCTCTATGCCAGTTTTTGTTTCTTGCACTGTTTTTCTCAACTCCTCCAAATGTCTGTTGTGTTCCTCTTCAAAGCGATTGATGCGGTTATTTAATTCCTCCCGGATTTCCTCTTTCATAGTATTGAACATGGTAATGATCATATTTTGAAAGTTGTTATCCTGGGTCAGGCTTTCTTGGCCTTTTTCAGTGTGTTTGTTCTGGTTGGAGTCTAACATTATGGGATTAATTTCTTCAGTGGGAAATTTGTTTACTTGAGTGTTGCTTCTCATGGATTTGCACTTTGACTTTGGCATTGTCGTTTTAACTCTTAAGATCTTTCAATTTCACTAAACTGAATTATTTGGCCTGGGGTTCTGGGGGTGGGCAGGGACGGAGCTTACCTAGGTCACGGGTGAGGCCCGGCTGTATGGCGTGTCCCGACCAGTGGAGGCGGGGTGGGGAAGGGAGGATGGGGGCGTCGGCGTGGAGCTATTTAACCCGAGGGGAGCTGGGGCAGGCCCAGGCGCAGGGGGAGGTCCTCCTCGTCTCCTCTCGGCCCTGCCCGCGGCTCCGGCTGGATGGTGGGGTAGGAGCTGAGTCCCTTGGGCAGACCTGGGGTTCTGGTAGGCAGGCGCGGGCAGAGCTTACCTAGGTCGCGGATGAGGCCCGGCTGGGCAGTAAATCTTTTTTTCCTCACCACTGTTACTTTTTCCCCCTGGTCTCATGGTTGTTAAAGCTGCCAGAGCCCAGGCTGTGACCTGAACAGTCAGTCCCAAGAACACAGCCTGTCTCACTCAACACCCTTCTTCACAGCTTCTGGTCCCTGACATTCAGGGCTCTTCTCCCTCCTCAACTCTGGCTGGAATGGGGCAACTCTCAGAATGGATCACAGAGCCGATCTATCCTTCTACACCCCTGAGCTCCCCACCCTAAAGATATTCTTCTTCTGCCCATCCTGCATGGCCTACTTCTGACAAGTTATGGTTATCTCATAACACTGACCTTTTGGCCTCAGCTCTTCTCACTCTCTCTCTCGCTCTCTCTCTCTCTCTGGATGTCCATCCCTCATTGGGTAAGCTTTCCTAGGGTCTCCTGCTCCACGCAGACACTCTGATCTTGGTGCCTTTCTTCCGATGCCTCTCAGGTCCCCTCGTTCACAGCTTCACTTGGGATCCTTGCCTCAGGACTTCTGAACCTCTACCTGGTACACTCTGCTCTGTTGTGAGCACGCAGTCAGAAACATTGAGGAACACACTTGTGTGTAAATGGCAGCATTTACAGTAACTGGGGTCTCTGACAGGAAGGGACAGGAACTGGCTCCAGGCTGGGACTACACAGTACTGAGACAAGTCTATTCTCAGCTAGGCATGCTTGTAAGTGTTACACGCAGGGAATCTTCTGGAATCAGTGACTATGAAGATTATAACAAGGAACAGCAAAATCTCATGGGAACAAAAGGCACATAAGCAAATAACAGAAAAGTGTGCAAGGAAATACACAAAGACACCAGCGATCCTGAACAGTCAACAGCTTCATAGGGAAGGTGCAAAGAAATGCATAAAGACATATGTGATTTACTGCCTCCTCAGATGGTCAGTAGTTGTCTACAGTTAACAGTACCTAAAAGACATATTTTCTGCTGCAATGCTGGGAACAATGTGGACCTTAAATATCGTTTTAGGGAAAAAGCATGTTGAACTGTGTGGTGTCAATCTTCCCATTTCGCTATTAGGTCACAGGACAAATAACAGACACCAGAAAGGCCAAATAGCAAGAGATAAGTGTCCGCTGCTGCCTCTTTCGCACCAGCCGGCCTGTACTGGAGGAATCCCGGGCGGGTCAGCTATAGCCCCTGTACCTGTGTTTTTACAAAATGTCAGAATTCACTAAGCAACAGTAAGTTCATGAAATATGGATGTTTTGTTGGTAACAATTACTAAGTAGTCTTGATTCTCTTGCTAGTCAGCTGAGACAAACACAAGTTCTTTAATGCCAGTCTTAGCTTTCAGATCATGCCACACCACAACTATAAATAATGTGGGTACAGAGCAGCTATGGAAGGTAAAAGGCTGCAACAGAACTCAAAGAGTTTTGCAAAGGCCTAACAGAGGCAGAATCAGAAGGCCAATGGGGCTGCAGAAGGGACTAAGAGGTGGGGGGGCAGACGACTAATCTAGCGGAGGCGAATGCTACAGTCAAGCCAGAGTTAAAGAAAACCTCAGGGCAGAGTTGAGCTGCAGAAGAGGGTATGGAGTTGTTCTCCTTTCTTTTTCCTGCTGTGGAGAAAGGAATTAAAGGAGCAAGGATTTCTTTGGCTCACGGTTCCAAGTTATACACTTCATTGTAGAGACGTCACAGTGGCAGGAGCTTGAAGCAGCTGGTCACACTGCATCCACCATCAAGAGATAGCGGGTACATGTTTGTGACGCTCAGCCGACTTTCTCTACTTTTTTATGGCCCGGGGATGGTCCTGTCCACAGCTAAGACGGAACTTCCCTCGTCTATTAATATATCCCAGAGACTCCTCTACACTCATTCCCAGAGGTCCTTTCCCAGACATTCCAGGCTGTGGGTCAAGAGGACAACTGACCCCACAGTGTTAGGTGCCTCCTCCCCATGGGGTCCAGGTAAGGGGGTTGTAGCTTTGTCTCAGTCTGGAGTGTCTGGCCAAAGTTCTCAGGCTCTGCTTTCCTGACATGCTCATGTGCTCCCATGACCCCATTTTGCTTTGGTAAATTTATAAGGTTGTATGAGTAAGTTCCCGCTATCAACTAGATACTAGAGAGCTCAGTCTTAGGCACACCTATAAGAAACTATTTAGCTAAAACAAGCTTGGGAGACACTGTCATTATTGCTTGTTGACATAAGAAGACCTATCCATAGTAAGTGCAATCACTCCCTGGGCAGATGGATAAACATGGATACAGCTGGGGTCTTTATTGTTACTATAAATAATACCCACCCTGACCATTTATGAGAGCAAGGGGATTTTTATTCATGCTCGTGATTAAAGGCCACAGCTGACACTGGTGGGGGGTGAATCACCAGCAGGTGAGGGAAGTACTTACACCCTGTGTTAGTCAGGGTTCTCCGAAGAAACAGAATCTATAGAATGTAATATATATATATAATATAAATAAATGTATTAAAAATAACTCACAATAAAAATAGTGTCCTTCAAGGTAGCCATCTGCAGCAGCCTCATTCTTGACCAGAATGTTCCACAAGCCAAAAGAAGGTCTCAAGCCTTTGCTTCTCTGGAGAGTCGAAGACGCTGTATTCCGACATCAGTGAAGAACAGCAGGGCTCTGACGTCAGCAATGAACAGTGAACAGCAGGGAGGCCTAGAGACCAGGCTCAAAGGCAGCAGGAACAGCAACAACGCGATGGAAAACGTGAAGCTCCAAGTCAGCCAAGGCCGGAGGCAGCAGCAGCAGCAACGAAGAAGGCCACGATGCTCTAAAAGTGAACGAGGCACACAGAGTGGACTCCACAGCAAGTCGACATGAATAAGGGAAGAGCAAGTCCCTCCTCCTTGCACCTCTTATTATATGGTCCACTACTGGAAAGTACCACCAGTGTGGCCTGGGTTCTCCACAGCAAACAGTAAAGTACCTGCAGACTTGTTCAGGGGCCATTCTTACCATTGACATTCCACAGCTGCACCCCAATGTGTAACTGTCACGTTGACACCAAAATGCAACCACAACATTCTACCCCTTGTCAAACTGACATAAACACATAATGATTACACTATAACCTTCCAACCCTTATTCCCATAGATATTATATTCATAAAAGATGTTCAATATGAAAACATTCTCAAATTTTGACATCAAAAAAATTGAAATCTCTCAAATGTAAAATATATTAAAAAATAAAAATTTAAAAAACATAAAAATAGGTGCTGGCGAGGTGGCTCAGGGGTTAAGCCTCTCCCTTGCAGGCAGAAGGTCCTGAGTTTGGATCCTAGACCCCACGTATAGACATCAGGCGGAAGCGGGGGCAGCCTGCGTTTCTGGTCCTGGTAGGGCGGAGCCTGTGAATCCCGGGGCAGAGTAACAAGGAAGAAGTGGAGGCATCCATGGTGGTTCCCGAATTCATCCTTGGTTCTACACACACACACACGCACACACACACACACATGCATACACGCACAATTGAATAAATAAAAAATTTTTAAAATAAATAAATAAAAATATGAAATATATATTACAAAATATAAAATATATCATAAAAATATATAAAATATAAAATATAAACATAATATCAATAACAGTACAAGGTAAATAGCACAGAATAAATCACAAAATAAAAATATTATATCAAAATTAATAATTAAAAATTCTTAAAAAGCATTATCTAAAAAATATATACATCACATTCTCTAGTTCACTGTTGCTCATATAAGGACAAGTTAAAAAATTCTGGACAGTTCCATTTGTACATTGTGAGTAGAACAGAAGTGCTCTGGGTAGTTTGAAGCCACGTTCCTGTAACTGGTCACGTGATCTTGGTTGGTGTTTAGAACTACCTTCCTCCACTACCCATTCTGTATTTCCTCTATCCTCAGCAAGTACTTCAGCAGGTCTTGGTTCTTTTCCTGGGGGTGTCACCCATACCTTCGTTCCTGAAGGATCTGGGCAGTCCACCATCCTACCTGCACTGGGGTGTTGCAATTGTCCATTAACCTTAATCACAGGACATGGTAATGCCAAGAGTTGCCCTATTGGATCTCCTGCACTCCCTTTATACTCTTCCTTGCCTCCATTGTGCAGAGCAATCCAACTTCCCCTTGATAGTCTGGTTCAATCACACCTCCTAACAGAGTTATTCCTCTCTTAGTCTGTTGATTCAAAGGCATCAGGAGCCCAAAACATCCAGGAGGAAGCTTTAACTTCCAGTTCAATGGAATCCTTGTCATATCTCCTGGCAAAAGCATCCCCTGCTCTGGAACCAAAACTTCTAAGCCAGCAGAGTACAGAGTTGTGAGGACAGGAAGCAAAAATTTTCCTAGTAGGTTACTAGGTGTGACAGTAAGGGGCACCATTCCAGCCTCCACCCCTTGGATCCTGAACCCGTGAACTCTGGCTGTAGGAGACACAGTACCATTTATTGGGCATTGATTCAAAGCATATACCACATCGTGAAGTACTCTACCCCAACCCTCCAGACTGTTATTACCTAACTGGTGTCATAATTGTGTCTTTAAAAGGCCGTTCCACTGTTCTATCAAACCAGCCGCTTCAGGATGGTAGGGACCGTGGTAAGACAAATGAATTCCATGAGCATAAGCCCATTGCCTCACTTCCTTAGCTGCAAAATGTGTTTCCTGGTCAGAAGCAATGCTGTGTGAAATATCATGACTGTGAGTCCACAAACGGTAGTTTCAGCAGAAGCAGAACGTGCAGGAAAGGCAAATCCATAACCAGAATAAGCATCCATCCCAGTAAGGACAAAGCGCTGCCCTTTCCACCTTGGAAGTGTTCCGATGTTGTCAAACTGCCAACATGTTGCTGGTTGGTCACCCTGGGAAATGGCTCCATATCAGGCACTCAGTGTTGGTCTCTGCTGCTGGCAGATTTGACACTCAGCAGCAGCTGTAGCCAGGTCAGCCTTGGTGAGTGGAAGTCCATGCTGTTGAGCCCATGCATAAGCTCCATCTCTGCCACCATGCCCACTTTGTTCATGGGCCCATTGGGCAATGATGGGGATGGCTGGAGAAACAGGTTGGCTGTCCACAGAACAAGTCATTCTATCCACTTGATTATTAAAGGACTCTGCTGTTGCTCATTTTTTGATGAGCATTTACATGGGACACAAATATCTTTGTATCCTTTGCCCATTTGGAGAGATCTATCGGCATGGTTCTTCCCCAAATGTCTTTCTCAACAATTTTCCAATTATGTTGTCTCCAAGTCCCTGACCATCCAGCCAAACCATTTGCTACAGCCTATGAATCAGTATATAATCACACATCTGGCCATTTTTCTTTCCAGGCAAAGTGCACAGCCATGTGTGCGAAGATTTCCCTTCACCAGTGCCCTTCAGGGTTGTTGCTGAAAGGGGTTATAGTCCTCCAGCTGTCCACTTCTGAGTGGCCCCTGAATAGCAAGCAGAACCATCTATGAACCACGCCCTAGTCTATTCCTCTTCAGTTAGCCATCACGAGGCATGCTCCAGGAGGGCAGAGGTGCATATTTAGGAACAGGCATCACAACAGGCTGAGGAACCATAGGCATTTGGGCAACTTCTTCATGTAACTCACTTGTGTCTTCAGGACCTGCTTGGGCCCTGTCTCATATGTACCTGTCATGGTTTGAAATGTGTCTCCTACAGTCTCAAGTGTTTGGCAAGGTCATGGCACCTTGACAGGTGAAGCCTTGCTGGAGGAAGGCAGTCACAAGGGGTGGGCCTTGAGGTGGATCAGTCCCACCCTACCTCTAGGAGAAGTCTGCCTTTGCAGCAAGGAGTCTTGCAGCTCTCAGCTCTCCAAGATGACTACAGTGACCTAGCCTCCTCCAGCTTTGGCCAGCCAGACATGCCGCCTCTGCTTTGAGAGATTGTTTCTCCCCTCTGGAACCGTAAGCTGAATAAATCTCCCTTTCTTCTTAAGTTGCTTGATTTTGGTTGTTGTCTCATAGCAATAGTAAAGAGTAATGCTACAGAAATCGGTACGGGTAGCGGGGTATTGTTATGAGATTAAGAACACAATGTGAAGCTGTTTGTGAAGCTAAGAGAAGTTGGTACCCAGCAGTATGGCCAATGCTGTGATGTGGCTAGTGTGCCTTTGGAACTGTTTGTTGGGAGAAATACACAGAACTTTGGGACTTTGTCTGGGAAAGTCTTTGTGTCTCCGTGATGGGGCCAAATGTGCCTTTCTCATCAGAGTTCTGAGGAGAGCAATGCTGTGAGAGACACAGGCAGTGGAAGCCCAGTTTGTGATGGTCCAGAGGGGAACAGAGACTGTGTTTGCAAATTAGATGAGTGACAAATGGAGCCATGCATTGGCAGAAAGTTTAGTGACGTTTGGCCTTGTCCTGAAAGCTTGCCTAAAGTTAAACTGGAGTGTTTAGCAGAGGAAATTTCAAGGCAGCGTAGTCTTAATGTGATATGGCTACTTTTTAGTTGTCTTCAGAGTTATGAAAAAGAGAAAAGTAAAAAGCAGGAAGAAGCAAAAACTGTAAGATCCTATGATGAAAAATACAATGCCAAACTTAAAGACTTGAACCAGGAAGAAGCAGAGAACAAAATGGCTGCTAAAGAGATTAGCTCCATTTGTAAATCAAACCCTGCTCTGAATTTGAATAATAGGAGAGTCTCTGGCTTGAGGGCAAGATCCTCAGAGAAGGCTCCCTCCCATAAGAATGCAAATCCTTTCTGAGGACAGGAGCTAAAGGGTGGAGTTCCAAAGCAAGAAGAGTTGGTTTCTCCTACAAAGCAGCTGCCCAGGAGTGAAAGAGATGGTCAGCATAGAGAAGCAGAATCAGCTGGGCCAGTCTTGGCAAAGTCATCCACCTGGTTCTGGTTTTAGAGGCATCATGGATGCAAAAGGGAGGAGACAGTGGAATCCTCCTCCAAGATTTCAAAAAATGATGGCAGTCAGTATGTGGCAGAATGTCTGCAGTTCAGAGAACAAGGGCAGTTTGTTCTATGGAGTTAAAGCCTGATTTGCCATTGAGAAGTAAAGATGTTAGAGATGCCAGAGACAACTTGGGATATGCTGATGATCGCAGGGCCTTGTTCCAAAATCCCAAGGGTCTTCGAAGTGATTCACCCATAGGAGCCTGCCAAAGACTCCAAACAGCATCTCTATCTGTGACACACTTCCAATACCATTGGGTCTGCTGAATCATATGGTCCAAGTGGCAAGGCAGCCTGCACAGCAGCATGAAACTGCTGAAGGGCCTTCTCTTGTTCTGGACTCCAGTCAAAGCTGGCCACTTTCCTAGTTACCTGGTATATGGACGTGAGTAACACACCCGATGTGCTGCCTCCAAAATCCAAACAGGCCCTTAAACATTGTGCTTCTTTCTTGGTGGTAGGAGGGGCCAGGCGCAGCAACTTATCTTTTACTTTGGAGGGAATATCTCTGCGTGCCCCACACCAGTGAACTACTAGACATTTTACTGAGGTAGATGGTCATTGGATCTTGATTGGATTTATTTCCCATCTTCTCCTGCACATATGGTTTACCAAAGAATTCAAAGTGGTTGCCACCTTCTGCTCACTTACCCAATCCGCATAATATCATCCATGTAATGGGCCAGTGTGATGCCTTGTGGGAGCGACAGGTGATCAAGATCTTTGTGAACCAAGTTATGGCACAGGGCTGGAGAATTAATATATCCTTGAGACAGAACAGTAAAAGTATACTGCTGGCCTTGCCATCTGAAAGTAAATTGCTTCTGATGGTCCTTATGAATATGTAATGAGAAAAAAGCATTTGCAAGGTCAATAGCTGCATATCAAGTACCAGGAGATGTGTTAATTTGTTCAAGCAAAGAAACTACATCTGGCACAGCAGCTGCAATTGGAGTCACAACTTGATTAAGTTTGCGATAATCAACTGTCCTTCTCCATGATTCATCTGTCTTCTGTACAGGCCAAAGAGGAGAATAAAAGGGAGAGGTGGTAGGAACCACCACCCCTGCATATTTCGTTCACTATTTTCCCTGGCAGAGGCACTTCTAAAGGCTTCCATTTGGCCTTTCCTACCATAATATCCCTTACTCCAGAGGTCAAGGAGCCAATATGGATGGGGATTCTGCCAACTTCTGAGTATCTCTATACCAATTATACATTCTGTAACTGGAGAAAGAACCACAGGATGAGTCTGGGGACCCACTAGAACTACTGTGAGATGAACATTAGCCAAAACTCCATCATTTACTTGTCCCCCATAAGCCTCTACTTTAACTGGGGGGCAACAATGCTCTTTAGGATCACCAGGAATCAATGTCAACTCAGAACCAGTATCCAGTAGGCCCCAAATGTCTGATCATTTCCTTTTCCCCAATGGACAGTAACTCTTATAAAAGGCCGTAGGTCTCTTTGGGAAAGGACAGGAGAAATCTTTATAGTAAAGGTCTTTGTTATTGTGCTCAAGTCTTTCCTCAAGGTGACCCAGCCTCCCCTTCATTCAAAGGGTTCTGGATCTGCAAAATGACCTAAATCTGGAAGGTGATTGACAGGTCGTGATTTTGTACTACTGTGATTCAAAGCAGCCCTTCCTTCATTTGCTTTAGAAAGTTTCTACTTATACAGGTCATATAAAACTTTGTAGGCTTCTTATCAATTTTATTCTCAGGAACACTATGATTAATTAACCAATACCAAAGTCTAAGCGAATCAGACCACCATGAATACTGTTCTTTCTATGCATTACAGTTAGTACACTCGCTTTTCCACTGCAATTCAATGCTGCCACTTGGCCCCTGTTGCTCCTGGATCCACCTAGGCCCATTGGGTTTAATTCCTTCAGTTGAACAGCTGCATCGCCCATTGTTAGTGATGGTGCAAGAAGAAGAGCAATGGTGGGGCCCTTCAAATTTGCTGGTGCCCCTCTCACCAATTTATATAATACAGTCTTGGTGAAAGGCATATCATCTGGATTCTGCCACTAAGAGTTAGATTTTAAACGAATCCAGTCAAGCTTACCAATTTCCCTGAGCCTTTTGATCACATTGTCAACACAAAACCAAGGAATATCTGGTATCTCCACCTCTCTTTCAGAAGGCCAAATGCTAATAAATGTTTCAGCCACCCACTCAAACTCTTGGCACCACTTTTAACTCTATGAGCTGCAGCATTAAACCTACAATCTCTACTCTATGGGCCCATTTCAATAAACTCAGTTTGATCTAGTTTCATACTCCTTCCACCAGTATCCTGCAGCCTTAAATTCCATTCCCAGGGGTATTCTCCAGATTGCTGTTTGAACGTGTTACAAAACGCATGAAGTTCTCTAGGAGTATAGCGAACCTCCTCATGTACCACACTTTCTATGTCACCTCTAGGGGCCTGCTTAGACCTGAGTCTGATAATAGGCCTACAGGCAACCACAGGTGGGCCCTCTGCAATATCAGCATTGTCCTGAGGGGAGAATCCTTACCCCCTCCTCAGCCAAAGAAGGGTTAGTTTCCTCAGGCAAAGGCTGAGACTGAGATGCTGTGGAAGGTGGGGGTGGGAATTCATTCTCTACCAAGGGTGGTAAGACCACTTCCCCAGATGAAAGAGACCCATCAGAATTTGAGGCTTCGGGCTGGAGAGGTGGCTCAGGGGTTAAGCCTCTGCCTTGCAGGCGGAAGGTCCTGAGTTCGGATCCCAGATCCCACGTATAGACACCAGGCGGAAGCGGGGGCGGCCTGCGCTTCTGGTCCTGGTAGGGCGGAGACTGTGAATCCCGGGGCAGAAGGAAGTGGAGGCGTCCATGGTGGTTCACAAATTCGTCCGTGGTTCTACACACACATACACACATGCGCGCACACATACATACACACACATGCACAATTGAATAAATAATAATAATAATAAAATTGTTAAAAAAGAATTTGAGGCTTCACTGGCCTGAGCCTCCTCTGAGTCTTCCCACACATCCACATCCCAGTTTTCAGGATCCCAGTCCTTTCCAATCAGTGCTCTGACTTTAACTGCAGACACCTTCTGAGGCTGGGACTTTAATTTATGTTGCAACTCAGCCAATTAAAGTTTGGGTTTGATTTTCAGCAGTTCGAGCCCTATTACTACTGGAGAGAAGATTCTCTTCCAGAGCACACTTAGAAACTTAAAAGGTATTTTTAACGCATCTGAGGGTGATTATTTTCATTTCTGAAGTCTTTCTTTTCCTTCTCAATTTTATCTGGAGATGCTTCTAAAACACACATAGAAGCTTTTAGATTTTTCACACTCATCTTGAGCTTGGTAATTTCATCTTTGAGACTTTCCTTCTCATTTTGTACTTTATCCAGAGATGATAAAAGCAACCAACCAGTATCATTATTTTCCTTAGATTATTAAGAGCATTATATACAGAATCACTAAACACTGTGTTCCTCACACCAGGTGAATCAGGACTATCCAACACCCCACTTTTATCAGTTCTTTGATAAGTTCACACCATGGAGTTTTGGTGATCTTCATATCACTAAGGCAGTCTTATTAGCTGGAGGTTTCACTGTGTTGGAAAACCAGCTCCAGATGAGCTCAAGCCTACTAGAGAGATTTGTCTTTATAATTCTGTTCCTCCAGAACCACTCCCGATACCAAGATCTGTATTAGTCAGGGTGCTCTGAAGAAACAGAATCTATAGATTGTTTTTTATTAAAAAACAATTCAATAAAAATACTGTCCCTCAAGGTTGCCGCCTGCAGCAGCCTCTTTCCTGATTGGAATGTTCCACAAAGCCAAAAGATGATGAGAAGGTCTCAAGCCTTTACTTCTCTGGAGGGTGGAAGACACTGGGTTCTGACACTGGTGAAGAACAGCTGGCCTTTGACATTAGTAATGAACAGCGAATAGCAACAAGGCCTAGAGACCAGGCTCCAAAGACAGCGGGAACAACAGCAACATGATGGAAAAGGTGAAGCTCCAAGTCAGCCAAGGACAGAGGCATCAGCAGCAGCAACAAAGAAAGCCAGACTCTCTAAAAATGAACAACATGCCCGCAGAGTGGACTGCACAGCAAGTCGACATGAATAAGGGAAGAGCAAATCCCTCCTCTTTGCACCTCCTATTATGTGGTCCACCACTGATAAGTACTGCCCAGTATGGGCTGGGTTCTCCACAGCAATCAGTCAAGTACCTGCAGACTACCTGCTGACTTTTTCAGGAGCCATTCTAGCCATTAACCTTACAAAGCTCCGCCCCAAACAGTCTGCAACTGTCAAGTTGATACCAAAATGCAACCATAACACACTCTTCAGAGATTTTCTAGAAGCTTGCCAGATTGCCAAATTCCAACTGATTCTCTCGCCATTATCTGAATAGAGAATGGTCTCATGGTCTGTGGGCTGGACTTTTTTGTACATCAGCCTGCAATTGAAAGTACCTTGATAATCTTTGCATTCTCCTAAAGGTTTGGCAGAGGCCTTCACTGAAGACAGTTTCCTAGGCACACCTTGGAAGCATGACAGACAGCTGAAGCCAACTGTCATAGCCGTTGAGATTGTAGTCAAACTGAGAAAGCAGAAAGCATTATCGGTCCTTGCTATTGACACTGCATATGAGGTGACGCGTTTTCTTGGCTCCTGCTACCATTGCCTTGAAGTATAACCTGAAATCAGAAGCTGGAATAAAAACCGCCTTAATTGGAACTGGAGAGTTAAAGCCTTGGCCTTGAAAGCAAAAGGACCTGAGTTCATATGCCATGTGAAAATGCCAGATGGAAATTTCAGTGGCCTTCACTCCTACCCTGAGCCCAGGAAACCCCAGAGCAGAGCAATAAGGATGTAGAACATTCTGAGGAGACCTAGAACCCGATTTTGGTTTTCTTTTAGTTCTTTTTAAGTATGTTTCTCCGCATGTATATAGCTTACTTAATTAGCCCAGTCGGAGCACAGCCATTAGCTTTAACTATAGACAGGCTGGGAGCTCGCAATGCAGCCCCACGTGCCTAGCTGAATGCGTGCAAAGAAAAATGTTTCTGCTCCACTGGAGTTGCCCACCCTCTGCTCCTCCCCTTACCTAGAAGTCCATGGGCTGTCCCGGGGCAGCGCGGGCCTGGGCATGGGCCAATCGGAGGCCAGCAACTAGGTGTTGTGGGTAAAATACGTTGCAATTCAAACTGCTCATGGATGCAAAAAAAAAAAACAAACAAACTAAATTGCTTAGATAATGTGTTTATTGCATGTGAAGTGAAACTAAGGCAGATTGACACCAGGTCAAGGGCCATCACTGTGAACAACTTGACCTTGTTCTTTTACTCTGTGCACATGTCCACGTGGTGTGTGTGTGTGTGTGTGTGTGTGTGTGTGTGTGTGTGTGTGTGTTCGCTCTGGGGTTTTCCAGGCTCTGCCCATCAGGACCCGAAGTACTTCTGCTGTTGTTTCTGCCTGGCGTTTTTACGTGGGACCTGGGATAAAAACTCAGGACCTTCTGCTTGCAAGGCAGTCTCAACCCCTGAGTGTGCTCTCCAGCCTTCCCCCCTTTCCCCTTTTGTGCCTTGAGAACTGCTTTATTGGAGAAATGTGGAAGAACTTGAAACACTAGCAGCAGAGCTTAATGGGGTCTGGAGGATAGTGATGCTTACAGCGATGTGCACTGATTGGGGGCGCAGCCTGGCACGTGTTACAACGGCTTAAAGTTAGATTAAGTTAATGTAAAGATAATGCACTGAGATGTTTGGTGGAGAAAAGCAGTATGGGGAAGGCGTGAAGTTTTAGAGGAGAATGCAGACTGCAGAGTGACTGTAGCTTCTGGAAAAGTCAATGACACTGGAGAAAAATCTAGTTCTTTGCCCTTGAGACAGTAGGAGAAATGTCCCGAGGGAAGACCCCCTACTGCATAGAGACTCCCTTTTCTGAAAGTCAAGACTCAGCAGGAAAAAAAAAGGTGGTGTGTTCTTTCTCTTACAATTGACTGCATAGGAGACTGCTCCACCAGGGTCAGCCTACGCGAGTTCAGGCAGCTGTGGTCCGGGTGGGCCAGGTACACTCGAAGCTGGTGGCAGAACTCGGTAGCATTGTCTAGATGCTTCTGGGTGTGGGAATGTGGAGGCTGCAAGGCCCCAGCAGGTCAGGGAGCACAGCTGTCACCTGTCATTGAACAGCAGGATCTGCGTTACCTGTGGAGAGGCCACTGGGAGCGAGACCAGAGCTGCAGCAGAAACCAGAGCACCAGACAGGCCAGAGTCATGGCGCATGCAGCCTGGATGGCAGGGAGCCTGGGTTAGAGCTGAACAGAGAGAAGCTGCTGCACTTCGTGGAGAGCAGTTGTGTGCGCTGCACCGCGCAAGTGCGGAACCTTTTGGGAGCCCAGGATCGCAGGGTTCTGAACTCAGGAGGTAACGTTTGCCTTGCTGGATTTTGATCATCTTTTAATTTTGATGGGATAGTTTATTACTGGGTCCTGATGCTTCCACTTTGAGATAAGAATGTTTATTCCATGCTGTTGTATGTTGGAAATATTTGTTTTTTACTTTACAAGAGCTTTGTGATAGTTAATCCTGGGTGTCAACTTGACACACCTGGCATTAACTAAGATCAGCTGAGACCATCTGAAGAGATTATCCAGAACAACACATTTACAATTCAAAGACCAGCCCTAGATCTGATGGGAACCTCCCTGGATCTCATTGGAACTTTCCAGTAGTGGACCAGATCAAAGGAACCACAGAACAGAAGACTAGAGAGAAGAGAGACTCTCTGGGATCTTCCAGCCTTCAGCCACATAGATCGGTGTCACGTAGCCTGTCTCCAGCTTCTTCTAGCCAGCCAGCCAGCCAGCCATGTCGCGTCTGCCTTGAGAGTCTGTTTCTTCCTTCTGGAACCATTAAGTAGAATAAATCTCCCTTTCTCTCTTAAGTTGTTTGACCCTAGATGCCCTCTCACAGAAATTGTTAAGATTAACCCGTACAAGCTTACAATTAAGAGTCTTTGGGCTTTTATAGTTTTGGAACAGAACTATTCATGTCTAACAACTTTAAAGCCAGATTATGAAAACTTTTACATTTAACTAGACACATGTGCACACACACATATACATAGACAATAAGATGAATGAATATAAGACCTTGATATAAGACATTGAGATCAAAAGGTAGAAAGTTATAGTTTACACATGCCGTGTGTGCCAGTTGGCTGCAGATAGACTTGACAGTTGAGGATAAGCCTTTATTGCACCTGTGGAGAACTGTTCAGTAGGGCAAACCCTTGAGAAGCTGTGGGAAAATGTCTTGTTGCTGTGCAAGATCCATCTCATGGAAGGGAGAACCATTCCCTGGGCAGGTGTTTAAGACGGAGGAAGCTGGTTCAATGTCTCAGCATACTTAGGTATACCGGCTTATAGACATGCTGGAAAGCAAGAAAATATGTCTCTCTCGTGTCTTGTGTGGATGTGGCGGGGCCAGTCTCCTCAGCCCCTTGATGTTGGTATGAACTCTGCTGCCAAGCTGATGAAGTATAACCGAGGCTCAAAAGCAAAAATAAACTTCTTGTTCCCCTAAGTTATTTGGGTTCTGTATTTGTTGAGAAACAAAATGATGTGTTTGTGTGTCAGTTACAAAGGGTAGATCATCCTAGTTTGTTTTAGCTATAGATATGACACTTGGAAGCTCAGCCTTTAGGTACACCTCTGTGGGATTATCTAGTTCAAGCAAGTCTGTAGAATGGTGTGTGTGTGTGTGCACGCACTATCAGAATGCCTGTGGAGGCCCAAGAGTGACATAGGTAATCACTCTGTATTGTTTTATCTCCTCATTGCTTTGCTCGGGTTTCCTAGGCTCTGGCTACCTGAGTTGGAAGTGTAGGCCGCTTCCATTCCCGCCGCCATTTCTACCAAGAGATTTTCCATGGCATCTGGGATCCGAACACAGGTCCTTCTGCTGTCAAGGCCGAGGCTTAACCACTGAGCCATCTCTCCAGCCCCAAGAGTACCAGTTACTCTCTGTGCTGCTGTGAAACACCACTGAGGATCAAACAACTTAAGGGGAAAAAATGGAGATTTATTCAACTTATGGTTTCAGAGGGGAGATACAGTCCTTCATGGGAAAAAAAGGCATGGTTGGTTGGCAGAAGCTGGAGACAGGCTAACTCGCTGCAGACATCCATCATGGAGGTAGAGAACTGAGATATGGCCGAGGTAGCCCAACAATGGCTGACAGTAGCTGTTCAGTCCAGTCGTCCAGTGGGTGATGGCTGAAGGCTGGAGGATTCCTAGAGAATCTTTAGTGTTGTTGAAGACTTGAAGGTTTGGAGGGCTAGAGGGTCAACGAAACTGGGCGGCCAGAAGGAAGAGCTATTCCTAACACAGCTACAGAGCGTCTCTTCTCTTCTGCTGTTCTAGTTCACATGGTCACTACTAGCAGGTTCCTATGAGATCTGTGGAGGGTCCAATGGGATCTAGGGCTGATCTTTGTACTATCCAGATAATTTCTTCAGGTGGTCTCAGCCAATCTTAGTTAATACCAGGTGAGTCAAGTTGACACCCAGGGTTAACTATCATACCAAAAGATTGTTTTGATTGCATAATTGATGTGGGAGTATCCAGCTCGAAGTGGGTGGGACCATTCCCTGGGCAGGGGAGTACAATGGAGGCACTAGGCAGCGTTGCTGGCAGCCTGGCCAACTCGCAAGCAGCTTTGTTCCTCATACCTCTCAGCTCTGGGCTGTGGAACGGTGTGACCAGATCCCTTGGCTTCTGCTGGTATGATTTCGCTCCACACACTATAATCTGGAGTTGTAAGCTGCAACAGAATTCCCCTTATTCCTCCAAATTGTAGCCATGTATTTATTACAGTGACGAAGTTGTGAAGCTAAGACAGCTTAATGCCAGAGAAGTGGGACGCTGGTGTAAGATAGGGTGATACACATCTTATACCTAGGAGTAAGCTGCTCACTGGTCTGCATCTGGGGGGCATGTAGAAGAGATGGACTGCTTATCTGGCATGTAGGCACAGTGCATTCTCCCACATGCTCACCATGGTGCAGATTTACCCTGCTTCTGCAGTTGTACTCAAGATAGGGTGTAAAACTGGAGGCACAGCCTCAGAAGCCAGTTTCACCCAACATGGAGGAATTCAGGGTGCACAGCCTGCTCTCAGCAAGTCCCCACCTTGTGACTGCCTCTCACTTAGTCTCCTGGCCAATTGTTACTCGGTATCCGTCTCAAGATTCTCACCTCTTGATCCTTCAGGATTCCTGTCCCCCTGCCTCTCCCGACTCCCACCCCACCTCCCACCCACCCCTGCTCAAACTCCCTCAGCATGTTTCTCTGGGATCCCAAGTTGTTGTACATGAAGAGAGCCTGCATTCATTCCTCCCCCTCTCTCCTCTCTGACTGTACCCGCAAACTGTGAGCCAGAAAAAACAAACAACTTTCCCCTCAAGTTAACTTGGTCAGAGTGTTTAATGAAGCAAAGACAGAGTCCATCCGACTGTCCTGATTTTTATTTGCTCTCTTGACTCTGCCCATCGTCTGACCAGATGGTGAGTCTCTGCAGACAGGGCGTTATGAGATCAGAAGGCACCTGATTTCTGGCAGCTGCTTTTTCAGCCTGGAGTGCAGAGGTGGCCTGCTATAGGGAGCCCCTTGCCAGGTAGCTCTAGGGAGACAGACTGGTCCTTCTTTTGCAGAGAAAATGCAGTCATACCTGCTGAGTCCTGTGCAGGTGTGGATAGGCTCTTCTGGGTCCTCTGCTTGGATGCCAGGGGTACCCAGCAGGCAGTCCCACTTGCCCAGTCCTGGCTGAGCATAGCTGGGGGTGATGGCTGTGTGCCTTGCAGTGTGACCTCTGCTGAGTGCCACACATCTCTCTGTGCAGCTTCCTTCTCCCAAAGTGTCAGTTGGAGATTCACCATCATCTGCGGATATCTGCAGTGTCTGAGTGGTCTAGTGCTGGTGTACCTGCCCTCAGTCTCCTGCATGTACCCTCTCCCTCATGTTGGCAAAGGATAAAGATCCAGGAACCCTGCCGCAGACTGCATGCTGGAGCGCTTCACAAGTAGCCCCCAAGGTCTTGAGCAAGTAAGTGGTAGATACAGCAAAATAAGGGAAGATACCAGATGCCGACCTCTGGCTTCTACATTCAACCCCAATTTCATAATCCTAAACCTATGCATGGACCCATGCAAAGCTGACATCTACACAATGCTGTAAAAGCAGAGGTCACAGTGGTATTCACTCGCCTTCCCAGGAACACCCATTACTTACACTTCCAGAATCCAACCGAGGAGGCCACATTGCATTTAGTCAGCATCAAGATGGTGGCACTTTGCATTCTGCTTTCCTGTAATTTGTGCACCGTGATTGGCTGGGAATTCTCTGGTATTTTCTGTGGTTTCCAGGTCTGAGATAAATAGCTAAAGGTTTTTTTCTGTTTGTGTTTTGTTTGTTTGTTTGTGTGTGTGTGTGTGTGTGTACGTATGCCTGAATTGCCTATTGGTGGACTTTTTTTTTTTTTTTTTGCTGTTTTATTAGATTTTTGATGTGTTCTCTCCATTTTAAAGTGAATTTTATGTTTAGGACCTCTCATTGTTTTTAAAATAATTTTTACTTATTCATAATTATGATGTCATTTTATTGTTGTTTCCCCCACATATTTGCCCTGTCATATCATCTCTCTTCCTTCTTGACAAGCTTCCCCCCTGCCTGCTGTCCCTTATTGTGTATGGGCCCCCTTGACTCAAACAGGAGGTGTCTGTTCTTTCGTTTGCCTGGGTACCTGCTACAGGATAGCCATATTTCATGGGTGCTTGAGGGACCAATTCCTTCCCCAGCTTTGACCAATGTGGTCACTCTGTGGGCAGTAGGGCTCTGGGTCCCTTCTTGTTCATTGTGCCACTGTTCTGTTGATCTTGCATGGCTTTGTGCAGGTGCACCTGTGCAGTGTGTGTGGCCAGACTGGCTTGGGGCCACAGGGATGTCCTGCGTGGGTGCTCCTCCCATAGAGTTCTCACATTTTTTCCCCTCCTCTTCTGTGGTTTATCCTGAACTTTGGCATGCGTGGTGGGGGGGGGGAGCTTTGGTTGCCCTGTTTATAGCTGAATACTCTTTAGTTGCTTGCAAGAGGATCAACTAGCACAAAGTGGTCTTTGGGGTGCTACCTGCCTGAAAAGGAAATCTCATTCCTTGATTTAAAAAAAAAAAAAATGGAAGGCTGAGAGGGTTAAAGTGTGCCTTCCATGGAAAATGGAGGCACAGACGTGGTAGTCGAAGCCTCCAGAGCGCTCCGCAGTCCCCAGGGAACACTGTCCAGCTTGAGACCTTAGGAACTTCTGTCTTCACTGAAATGTCTCATGTATAGACTCGCTGTGTCCCACACTGGGGATGAGGAATGCTGGTCCTCCTGGCTCTCAGAACGGGCCCGTCAGCGCACACTGCAAACTAGGAGAGCTTCCATTGTCCTGTCTCCCTCCAGCCAATCAGAACCCCACGCCCAGGTCTGCATAGAGGTTCCCAACCCCAGCTGTCTCCTGTGTACAAGTAAAATCTGGCAGCAGATTTTCACTGTTCTCCCTCTGGGAGGAGCATGGATGTTCCCACTGTTTCTGCCCCACTTTTCTCTCTGTTTCAGTCTTTGTGTGGTTTTTTTCCTTTCTGCCTTTTTTCATATTTCTCAGCCCCAGGACAGATTCACCACACTCAGACATGTTACACTTAGAGAACTTTTAAGAAAAGAAAAAGGCCGAGTGAGCCCCACAACCCCCTAGAGCCGCGTGCTTTCTGCATTTTACGTATTATAAAATGAGCTTCTCGGGTGTATTTTGAGTGAGTGATTTTTGCAGAATAAAACAGACAATATTCCATTGTTTCTAAGGTATTGAGTTTGCAATACTTCACCAGACAGCTTAAAGGGACTGAGACAAAGACCATGTGGTTAAGTGTACTTATAACTCAGAGCCCAGGGCTACTGTCCCTGCAGGGTGCAAAAGGATGTGGCCAGCCAACCTAGAGCATAGTATCTATAGAATACAGGGCACAGGCAGGCTAGGACAATCAGACAGTGCTCTTGCCAGTCGAGCCCAGGTCTGACATGAAGTCATGAGTTAGCCAGAGAAAGCATGTGCAGAAACCATTTTGAAGCTCATTCATCCAGTTCTGACACTCCTGTTGACAGAGGACGTCTCTCAACATTCCAGGCTCCTTGTATGAGACTGGCTGCTCTCAGCATCCACAGCATCTACCGGGTAGACACTGAACATCCACTGGACCCATAATATCTGGGCTTTAAGAGATGGCATGTGAGGCTGTGTGGTCACGATTCCCTCCAGACTCCACCGTCTGCTCTCACAGCTGAGAAAGTGTCCTCTAGAGAGTTTTCCGTGCAGGGGAGCTACTGGGGAAGCTAGGCCACCAGACAGGGACTCTGCCTGCCTTTCAGATGCCAGTTTTCTCTTTTACAAAGCTTGAGCTGCAGAGGTTTTCAGAAACAGTTTTGGAAGGCAGCATCAGGGGTATCTGAGAGTAGATCGGATGGTAAGAGTGGGCTTTGGGTGGCCTTGGCAGAGCCTGGAGTGACTGTGGGAAGGCACGAGTCACTGTTCCAGATGCCACCTTATCCTCCTGAGTCCTGGCCTGGCTCTGTGGCTGCCAAGCTTGACTCAAGCGTCTCGAGAGCAAGGCCACAGAAGTAGCTCTTGGGAGAAAGAACAGGGTGCTCTGGGGTCAGCCCAGAAAAAAAGCTGCTGGCCTAGCTAGGATGCTGCATGCAGAGCTAAGACTAGCTGACAGGCCGGAAAGTGAGGGAGGGGGCAGAGATGGGCATCAAAACAAGGCGTGAGACCATCTGCAGCTCCGCATGCATGTGGGTCTCCAGCTCCAAGGACTTCAGCACCTGCAAGAGAGGTGGGGCACCTGTCTTGTCTGCTCACGGGGTGAGGCCACTGACCTCCTGCCTCCTGCCAAGCTGCAAGGCACAGCCATGGTGATGGAAAAGGACCTAGAGGCAGGTTCTAGAGGCTCCTCTTAGCACAGCAACCCCGACAGACACTGGAAACTTGTCACAATGGCCCAAATTCAGCCTCTGAAGCCCCACCACAGTAGCCCACTCATGTGCCTTTCTATCCTTAACCACGGTTCCCATCCCAGTGAAGACCCTCTCCCAACCAGGCCTCACCTTACTCTTCAGGCCTTGTCCCACCCAGGTCCGAAGCTCCTGCCTCTCCAGACCCAGACACGCCTACCTGTACTCACTGCGCCCCACTTCATCCCACACCCCACAGCCGCTCACGTGGTGCAGCAGCAGCAGCATCTCCACCTCTGCCAGGCGTCTCCCCAGGCACTGGCGCATGCCGAAGCCGAAGGCCAGGTGCTGGAAGCTCATTCTCCTCTCCAGCCAGCGCTGCGGCATGTAGCGCTCGGGCCTCGGGAACACCGACGGGTTCCGGCCCATGGAGTAGATGGAAACCTTCACAGGGGTCTGAAGGAAGATGCAGAGCAAGCAAGAGTCAGCTGCCCATTTGGTGGAGCAGCACAGGGGCAGCTGGTGGGTGCATAGGGCTCACTCACCCGGCCGGGATATGGTAGTTCTGAAGCACCAAGTCTGTGCTGGGAACTCTCTCCAAAAAGCCACCCACAGGATAGAGCCTGGGGAAGGCAATGAGCGGGATCGGCCACAGCTACACCTTCTTCCCTGGAACCCCTGGGCGCCAGGCAGCCTGGACAGTGCTGCCTAGAACTGCTGAGCTCAAGTGGGGAGCACAGGCCAGGATGCCACAGGGAGCCCCAGGGCCATGGCAGCGCCCCACGCACAGTAAGGGCTGAGGGTCCACAGGCTCCCGCGGATACATAGGAACCCCAGTCATCCTCAGGCACAGGGAGCAAAGGCCCAGGAAGGCAGGCTGAGCGACCACCTACCTCAAGGTCTCCTTGAGGGCCGCCCGCAGCAGAGGCAGCTCCGTGGTGGCCCTCTGGGGATTCTCGGAGATGCTGGCCGCAGCCACCAGACTCTCCTGACGCAGGGCCTGTTGCACGTCGGGGTTCCGGGCCAGCTCGAACAGGGTCAGTAGCAAGGGGAAAGCCGTCTGCAGGGGTCACGGAACAACTCAGACACTGATCCTCACCCCCAAGGGTCACCCCTGCCTTGGCCAGAACAGGCTTGGGCCCTGACCCCTGGACTGCGATGTCCACTGAGTCCTAAGGACAAGTCCACCTTTAGTGCCCTCAGGATCTGGTGCCCATTGGATTTGACCTTAAGGGTCACTTTGGGACACTGCCACCCACATCCACATGCCCCAATGCCTGACTGGCTTCAGCGATCTTCAGGCCCTTCACCCCCTCAGACCGAACACTTCCTATCCTGTGTCAGTGGGGCACCCTGATGTGAGGTCTGAGCCCAGCATCTCTAGAATGTCTCTTTACACACACAACTCTATGCAAATGTCCTGAACCAAAGACTGCTCTGAGAGGCCCTTCTGATGCCACTGGACTCTGGACACATAAGGTCCCAGCAAGAGTCATGGTGACCTTGTGTTCTGCTGGGTGGCCCGGCATCAGGCCTAATGTAGGGAAGAACCTTCTAGAGGGGACCTTGAGCCCAGCCCATCACATCTGCTCCCATGTCCCCTGCCTTGGGCAGGTGGGGCCTCCCAAGCCCTAGGGTATTGGGCTTGTGGACAGGCCTCTGGCCTCTCCCTGTGTGGACACATGGATCTGTGCAGTAGTCTGTGGCCTGGGCTGAAGGTCCTGAGGACGACGCTCCTCTTATTCTCCCAAGGACTCTCCCTGCTGGGGCCATACTGGCCTTAGTTCCCAGCCTTTCTCAGTGGCTTGGGGTCTGTGCTCCTGTTGTTGGGGAAGTGACATTCTCTGGCAGGAAGCTTGCCCCAGAGCCCAGCCTTCCCCTCTGGACTGACACTATCATCTCCTTCCAGGACAGCAGGAGTCCTGGGTGGTGGTCCCTTCCCTTCCACCTGGCATCTGCCGCAAGGTCACACTGCGCTGGGAGGCTGCCGGGGAGCATCAGGGAGGACTCTAGGTCGTCTGACTCCCCACAGCCTCAGCGTATCTAGTGGGCTAAGCTGCTGCCCACTGGCCTCATGCCTACCACACAGACGCTCGCACCTCTGGCTGAAAACTCTCCTCTGGCTGGGGCCCCTTTCCCTGCTCAGAGGGCACCTGGCTTCACAGCTAAGGGTCGAGATGAGACTAGGAGGAGCCGGGGGTGGCTGTGCTTTAGGAAGGAGTCGGCTGGGGCTTCGTGCTGACCGTGTCCGTGCTCCCTGCGGTGAGCTCTATAGCGTTGGCCTTGATGTTGTCAAGGGACAAGGACCCCTGGGAGAGCATCGATGGTATCATGCCGCAGTACTGCTGTGGGCCACCCTGTGACAGCTGCTGGTAGGCTTTCTGGATGGACCTGCCGACTATACCAGAGGGAAAAGATCTCTCAGGTTCTGGTGCCCAGAAGAACCTCTTCTGGGTCTTACTGTCCACCATGTTCCCAGGACCCCCATATCCCTCTCCTTTCCCCCACAATCACTGGGTCTTGCCAGCCACAGCTTCACTGAGAAATCAATGGAAGGAAGTCAAGCAGCCACAGACCTTAGCAGGGCTGGAGAAAAAGATAAATAGGCAGTTGATTGGCATTTTGCCCCTCCTCGCAATTCTGCCCACAGCTCAACCTTTACCATACTCAGAGATGTGGTCCCAGGCCTCGAAGTGCTCGCGCCACACCCGAGTGCTTGTCCAGCGGGTCAGGCTGCTGGGCAGGAACAGGAGCTGGGTTGTGGACCTGAACATGGACCTCAGAGCTTCTAAGAACCTCAGGCTGTCAGGGTTGGGGTTAGAGCAGAACAAACCCAGTCGCTCCCCATACATAGCGTAGTGGCTGGCTGCAAGAGAGGAGATGGTATCGTTGAGCCAAGACAGCGTTCAGCCAAGAGCAGCCTCTTCCGTCTCCCTGCCTTCTCTGACAAAGCTGGGACTTTCTCCCACTCGCACACCTTCTACCGTGTAGTTGGTTATGCTGGGCTTCATGTCCAGTGTGAGGCTCCTGCGGGCATTCTGTAGCACCTTCTTCTGCAGGACCTCTGAGAACTCCCTTGCCACCATGTCCACCATGGGGAGAAACTTCTGGACGGCCTTTGGGGATAGCACGTTTAGGTTCAGCTGAAGTCGGTCAGCACGCCATTCAGGCCCATTCCTGCAGGACAAAGAGCAGAGATGCAGAGCCCAGGCCAGACCCCATCTTCATGTCTCCCAAAGGCATCATGTGGTGGAGGGGACGTGGGGCCAGAGGAAGGTCCTGCAGGCCCACCCCTATCTGTCAGAGCAGCCGTCACACACCCAGCACGACGTCGCTGAGGTCTAACGTGGGAGGGCATAAAGTGCAGGGAAGGCCTAGCACACTCAGCACCCACTGGGACATGGCTGGGTGGGCAATCTGTTCTCTAAGGAGAAGGGACTGTCCTGTCAAGCTCTGTGCATCTGACCCACCCCATGCCCCAGGACAGAAGTCCTGACCCAGCTAAGCCCCCACGCCCCCATCCCCACATCTATCACTGGCATGTGTGGCTCTGCATAGTGGCGTCCACCTGTCTTCTGCAGAGCTGGAGCCACACAGTAGAACCACACACAACATCCAGAAATCAGCCCAGGACACAGTGGGCCCCAGGAGATTCTGCAGAGCATGAGGGGCCAGGCCAGCAGCCTGAGCCTCACATGCAGGCAGCTTTCGTTTTCTGTGCTAAAGTCTGCAGCCATGGACAGTGATCACATTCACATGGATGTGCATGCGTGTGCTGTACAGGACCTCAGAAACATGTGTGCACACACCTATGTCCGTGAGGGCACAGGCATACACCACCATGCACACGCCCGCAAGCACATACACACCTGCAGATAACTTATTTCCTGTCTGCATTCAAGCACTGGGCCACACAGGCAAAGACACCATGCACATGCAAATGCGAATGTCAAAACTACACACAGGACCAAGACGTGTGCGCACACAATCTCCATGCTTCCTCAGAGGCGATGCCCACACTTTGCCCATAGTTCCCTTTGCCTCTGTCTTCCTTCCCAGATGCCCTCGGGCAAAGTCCCAACCCAGGAGGCCCATTTCCCAGAACCATTCCCGATGCACAGCCTGGCTTCCCTCCTGAAGCTCCCCCACTCCCAGTGGCCACCCCTTTGCAGCTCAGTTGTCCCAAACACATGTACCCCTGCTTGTCCCTCCAGGTGTGCCCCTGGCACTGGAGGAGCCCTCCCACTCGAATCACCCTCATTCAGTGTCTGCCTGTGAGTCCAAAGGAGACATCGCCTTCCTGCTCTCACCCCTTAACCTCACAACAGTCTCCCCCAAATCTCTAGGCGCCAAGGCTGTGGCACACACTGACTGAAGCCCTGGGCCGGTGACTCTCCTTCCCTGGGCCACTCTAAGGACCTGTGGGAAGGAGAGCCGCCACCTGCTGTCTGTCACCTGTGCCAGGAGCATTCCTCCACTGTCTCCTCCATCCCAGGCCCAGGGCTCCGTGCATGCTAGGCAAGCCGGCACGTCTCTGACCCTCCCCCAAGCAGGGCCTCATGCTATGTGCAGGTCTCCAGTCCCACCTCCTCCCTCCTTGCCCATGTCCACTCACAGCAGGAACACTCCACATCTCTGGCCTCTGTTCTCCCTGTGCGCTAGCCAGGGCTCCAGTTGTGTCCGATGGGGGTAAAGGCCTTCTGCCTCAAACAGCTTCTGGACATCTTCTGGCAGCATCAGATATACAGTGTGTGCTCCTCTTGTGCTATTCCTGTGGGCATGGGTAGAGCCCTGCTGAACGCTGGCATGCCACCACCTGAGTGCCGTGTCCTGCCTCACAGTCTCCTGACCTGTGCCCTCCCACAGAAGGCCTCCTGCTGTCTGCCTGTGTCCTGAGCATTTCAGTGCTGCTATGTCTCTCCCCTCAACAATGAACTTTGCTTCCTCTTTCCCCTGGCCAGCCCCTGTCTCCATCTGCCATCGGCCACATTCCCTCCCTGTCTCCCCAAGGTGCCTAATGTGGAATGCAGCCCCCTTTGCCCGGCAAACCAGCAGGACTAAGTTTTCTGGCTATCCACAGCAAGGGGCCAGGATGGCCTGTACCTGAAAATGGGCCCGAGCTCCTGGAAGGTCTGATGCATGTCCAGATGGAAGTTGTCATAGCCCTGCTCCTTCCAGATCTGCAGCATCTTCAGCCACTTGTTTCCTGCGTACTCGGGCATGGCTTCCAAGGGCAGCACCCTTTTGGTGGCCAGCGCTGCTCTGGTGCCCAGGGCCCTCGTGCTGTGCAGGCACTGCCAGTGCCCTGCCAGCCACACATGTGCCTTTGCCCTGAGTGCCATGATCATGCACCCACCTCTACTGCTCAGCTCAAGGCCTTTTATCCTGCTTGAGGACCCACACTGACTAATGCGTCACTGGCGGATATGGTCCTGGATGTGCCCTAGAAATCTGCCCAGGATTTAACGGCTCCAGCTGGAAGTACAGAAAGGAAATGTCCTGGTGTCCAATGCAGTCTGTGTGGTGATTGCTGACAAATGGGTGCCGAGGTCAGGGGAAGGGTCTGGATGGGCAGCACAAGTTTCCTCCAATGGGCACAAGCCTCTCCCTCCTCCCCTCGTCAAGATCAGACAAATAGATTTATGAGTTAGTCATTCAGCCTTGAGGAGGTACAGCCAGACCCTGAGGATGAGTCCCCTAGCTGTACCCATTTACACCTATGCATCTCCTTTGAAAATTATCATTTCTTTGTATATTGAGGAATAGCAGTTATTGTTCTTGTTATGACTCAGTCCCTGAACTGCACGTATGAGAACATGAGGCCCTGAATTCAGACTCTATTGTGAATTGGATTGGCGGCCATTCATGCCAGGTTCTAGGACAGCTTTGGCTAAGCTCTGCCTGTACCTTAAAGATTTCAGGACAGCTGAATTCAAAAGTAATGAACTAGGGGCTGGAGAGGTGGCACACAGGTTAAGCCTCTGCCTTGCAGGCGGAAAGTCCTGAGTTCGGATCCTAAACCCCACATATAGACGCCAGGCGGTCGCCCATGGTTCCACATACATACACACATGCATACACGCACACAATTGAATAAATAATAGTAAAAAAAAAAAAAAAGAAAAAAAAGTAATGAACTAAGCAGCTTGCTGAGGCCATTTCAAGACAGTTGAAAGTGCTGTTTATCGTAGCCCATCAGGTTTATAGTGAGAGAAGTGGGGAAATGGGAAAAGTATGCAGTTTGTAGAGGGAAATCTAATCATTAAAGGAATCAGTGCACTTGAGGAAAAACCCCACACTTTGTACTTGGATCACAGCAAAGGTGTCTGAAGGGTAAGACCCCTCCACCCATGGGTCTCCAGGTACAAGGCAAACTCATTTGGAAAACTTGCATTTGAAAAGAGTGAACAAAGGAAGCCTGAGGGTACCCTGCTCCTGCAGGGCCTCCTGAGGCAAGGTTTCCCAGTGTGTCCAGGAGATGCTGGAAGCCTGGGCAGCTGTGGCAGCAGGGTTTACACCTCCACCTCCCTGCAGGACTTGGTGATATCCATGTGGAGCTAACTCTGTGCTCACATAGGAAGACACAGCGAGGGGGTCAAGGAGGTTTGTGCTGAGGTTCAGAGAGCTGCTGAGACAGGCAATGTGTTGCAGGCTCAGATTCCAGGCCTGCAGCCCCTGAGTCCACAGCGTAAAAATCTGTGAGAGGATACCTAAGTAGATATTCTGTATACTTGACCCGACGTGCTGCTCTGGAAAATGAGTATTGTCCCTCTCAGCGATGGATATGGTGTGGCCTCTGAGGTTGGTATGAACTCTCCTGCAAAGCTAGACTAAGTCTGGACAATCCTAAATCAAAACAAAACCCGCTTGAAACCATTTGTGGTGAATTTATCAGCAACATGCAGATCAACTGCATTAGCTCCTGAGCACCCCCAGAGCTCTCACATGGTGTCCATCGTCTCCTTCCCCCCCACCCCAACTGCACCGCAGAGGTAACTTGGAGAAGTGTAGTGAGTCACAGCTCTTGTCTCTAGGTTGCTGACCCAGTGTGGGCAAGTCTGGCCCCTCCCGCAGAGCCCACTTTGACCATCTCAATTGTTCTGTAAAGTTATCCACAACGGAAGAGCCCTAGGAAACTCATGAGACCTCTGACTCTAATCTAGAATCTGGTCCTTGCCATGCCTCTAATTCCCTTTCGGTGGTCATCATTTAGGCAGTTTTAGAGCGCCCGAGCTGGGATGACCCCTGAAGATCATTCCCAGGGCTGGGATTACCTTAAAGGAACACACCCTATTTTAATTCTCCACAGAGATAAAGTGCCAGCTTCCCCCAACCAGCTGTTCATGAAAGGATATGAAGAGGAGTTCTCCATTGTAAATAAACTCTGCCCAGAGGTCAGCCACAAGATCAACTGGGCTGGGCTCTGATATGAACAGACCAATGAGATGTAAGGACCAAAAGCTACATTCAGGATTGCATAAACTGGAGCTAACCAATGAGGAAAAGTCGTTTTTCCCAGGCTTGCCTAACCCTACAAATATACCTGACCCTGGCAGTCATCTTAGACTTCCTTGCCCCTCACGGGCTCCACATCTGGAGTCCTTGAGTTCTTGAGTGTTTCTTGCTTCTAACGGAGTCACATCCATGAGTTCTGTTCTTTCTCTCCTCTGATGAATTCCTCCTTAATCCTCGTAGAGTATTCTTGCTTCAGTCTCTGAGACACAAAAACCTCCCCCGTGACCTGCAACATATTTGGCAAGCACAGCTAGGAGACAGGAGACAAGAAGTAGATTCCACCAGCTAAGGTAAAAGAAACTGTGGTCCATCTCTGCTCATCTCTCCAAGCAGGCTTCTGAAAAATACTGTCCCAAGGGCAAAAAGCCTCCATCTGGCCCTTGTCCCTGTTGTAGGTCAAGGGCTGCTCAAGATTCACCAGTGCTCACAAGTTAAAAGTTTAACAGAAGAAGTTTATTTAAAAACAAACTGGTATACCAGGGCTCACACAAGACTGGATCTGTTAAGTGTGAAGTTCTGAGCTGCAATTTCACAGAGTATTTAAGGTAAAAACATAAAAAGGGGACGCGCAAGCCCCGGTGAGTGAACATGCAAAGGCAAGCAAGCCGAAGAGAACTGATCACAGAGGCAGGAAAAGCAGGTAGCCGTTAGCATTTTACAATCTTCTCTTGTCAGCACAGGTGCCTTGCTGCAGACCTCATGTACCTGAAGCCTAACATAGCATTTACTCAGTGTCCTAAGAGTTCCTGTAAACTTTGATCACGGAAACCAGGAAAACAGAGGAAGAAGGGAATTCTAGGAAAGTGATTGGGGAGGCCACACCATATCCATCCCCTATACGCTCTAGGGGGCCACTGCCTATCAGCAGTTTTCCTAGCTGAAGTTTCTTATTTCTGTTTTCTACAGGTTTTCAGAGTTCCCCTTTATAGTCCTGACTCTGGTAATCTCTATTGGAGAAAGGATTGCCCCTGAACCGCAGGGTCCAGGGGTTAAGCCCCTCTTCTGGAGACCAATGACAGGCCTGAGGCTTTCGGCTGCCCTCTGGGGGGAAAAGGAGTTTGCTGCTGATACCCAGCAAAGGAGATCCCAATGCTAGATTGATAGAACATCTCGAGACCCAGAGTTGACATACAGACGAGTGGGAAGCCAGTCTATTCCCCTGTTAGTAGACGGGGGG
Source organism: Typhlomys cinereus (assembly GCA_023101885.1). Taxonomy (NCBI): domain Eukaryota; kingdom Metazoa; phylum Chordata; class Mammalia; order Rodentia; family Platacanthomyidae; genus Typhlomys; species Typhlomys cinereus. The sequence goes on from JALPQD010000193.1 coordinate 3,019,320, forward strand.
AGGAGGGGGGACGATCTCTCAGTGCTTGGCTTCCTTCCTCAGCCCTTGTCAACCTGCAATATAACTGGAACCATTAGGATCAGGGGAGTGACAGGCTCAACAAAGTAACTACTGAAGTTCTTTGCATACTTAATGACATGGTGTTTAGACGTTCCTTTTTACAGGCCTGATAGCCCTCTGAATGCCCAGATTTAGACCTAATGAAACATTTCAGCACATGAGATAAAGTTATCCATGCTGTGCTTAATCAAACTCTTCTGGAGGAACTTTTAATTCAAGCTCCAGCTCAGGTATAGGCCTCGTTCCAGAATATGGGTGAAGGTATAAGAGCCTCCCCAGCAAAGGTAATTCTCAGAGATATGCAAAACTTTCCATGCCAGAAGCAGTGTCCCCTATAATCAGAAACTAGAGCAGGACTGATACAGACTGTCAACAATTTGAAATTTAAAAGATGTGTTCTTTTGCATTCCATTGGTCCCAGAAAACCAATATCTTTTTGCTTTTAAGAACCCAGAAAGAGGGCTGGAGAGGTGGCTCAGGGGTTAAGCCTCTGCCTTGCAGGTGAAAGGTCCTGAGTTCGGATCCCAGATCCCACGTATAGACGCCAGGCGGAAGCGGGGGCGGCCTGCGCTTCTGGTCCTGGTAGGGCGGAGCCTGTGAATCCCCGGGCAGAAGGAGGTGGAGGCGTCCATGGTGGTCCGCAAATTTGTCCCTGGTTCTACACATACAGAGACACACACACAGGCACACACACACGCGTGCGTGCACATACACACGCACATGTGCACAGTTGAATAAATAAAAAAAAATTTTAAAAAAGAACCCAGAAAGAAAATAGAGCTAATTTGGATTGTCCTGCCCTAAAGATTCAGAGAAGTTCACATATTTTTGCACAGGTCTGAGAATGTGATGAAAATTTGTAGTTGCTGGAAGAGATGAGTCTCCTCCAATACCTACTGGTTTCACTCCAATGCAGAACAAATGCAGTGACTATTCCAGTCAAGATAACAGGTCTCCTTTACTAGCTCTTGCGTGTACCTACAGTAAGACCACTAATCTCCTTTCTTTATCCCGTCTGTTTTCCCAGCCACAATGTTTTAATTCTTATGTTTGGATCTTGGAAGCTTAATCTTATCGTTTTGTCTATTCTTGATTAATATCCACAAAGCTTCAAATGTGGGGATCTCTGGACCATCCCATCATCTCATAGATAAGGACCTTTGACTGCTCACACTCCTTCACCCTCAACTCAACAGGAAGTAGCTAAGATTGATCATTGCCTTTCATTCCCTGAACAGTCAAGGTCATATAGGATAAAGGGGGGGAATTGGATAGTCTTAGGGATGGTCCCTGAAGATCTTCAAAGATCATCCTGCAGGACAGGGATTACCCTGAAGGAACATACCCTATCTTAATCCTCCACAGAGATAAGGTGCCAGCTTCCCCCCAACCAGCTGTTCATGAAAGGATATGGAGATGAGTTCTCCATTGCAGATGAACCCTACCAAGAGATGGGGCACAAGCTAGTAAAGGAGACCTGTCATCTTGCCTGGAATAGTCACTGCATTTGTTTTGCATTGGAGTGAAAACCAGCAGGTATTGGAGGAGACTCATCTCTTCCAGCAACTACAAATTTTCATCACATTCTCAGACCTGTGCAAAAATATGTGAACTTCTCTGAATCTTTAGGGCAGAACAATCCAAATTAGCTCTATTTCTTTCTGGGTTCTTAAAAGCAAAAGATATTGGTTTTCTGGGATCCAATATGAACAGAACAATGAGATGTAGAGGATCAAAATCTCCAATCAGGTTTGCAGAACTGGAACTAACCATGAGGAAAAGCCACCTTTCCCCAGTCCTGCCAAGGCCTATAAATAATCCTGACCTAGCAGCCATCTTTGCTCCCTTGCCCCTCATGGATTCCATGTCTGGAGTCCATGAGTTCTTGGCAAGATCTCTTGTCTCTTAGCGATTCACATCCATGAGTTCTATTCTTTCTCTCCTCTAATAAACTCTGCCTTAATCCTCTACCTGTGTTCTAGTTTTAATCTTTGACTCCTGAACACAAGAATCTGGACACATAAAGACCCCAGAAGGACTCCATAACAGAAGAGCTAGTTGCATGACCTCCACAGTTAAGAAACAGAGAAGGAATGAATGCCCAGTTGCCTACTAGTGCCTAGATGGCCTTCCCCATCTGTTGCAGTTCACCTGCATGGTTGCTCATAAATGACCATCAAGTGGCTTAAGGGAACAAGAGTTTTATTGTCTCTTAGGATTACTGGGTACAGTTCATAGTCCAGCTTGACGGGAGAGCACATACTAGGACCAGGGCAGAGGGAACTGGCCACACCATCACCACATAACAGTTGAGAGAGTGACAATCCTTACTTGCCAAATCAGCATGTCTAGCCAAGTATACACAAGGATTGCCAACTTCCTCAACCAGCCCTCCGTCTTTTATTCCAGGGCCTAATCCCACCCACCATAGGCTGGGCCCTCCCCATCAACTAGACAATCTCCTGCAGGCTTGCCCTGGGCCCAAATCAACCACTAATTCTCCGCAAATGTGCCCAGAGCTCAAACCATCAAATTGACACCTGTGCCTAACTATGACACTATCTTTATGTATCTCTGTTCCCCTTGCCTAGAGAATGGTCTCATCATGGCCTGGGCCCACCCACAACTAATGCAAGAAGACAGTCCCTTCCGGGGATGCCCAGAGAAACCTGGAGGTCATGCCTTGGATACCTGGCCCTCTAGAGAACCCTTCAAGTTGTGGCAGGCATGGTCCCATGCCTCACATTAGGGTCACTACACCCCTTCCTATTGTGACCCCAACACGGAAGGTCAACTTGAGCCTCTGGTGAGGTAGGAGACGGAGGGACACTGTTGCTGCTTTCCTAGCCTTGGCATTGGCCACTGTTCCATCAGCCAGCCTTGCTATCTGCCCAGAGGGCTGTCATTAGTTCTCTCTCACCTCCACAGTAGAGTACTTCAAACTGCTTCAGCAACAGAAGTTTATTTTCTCATGACTGTGGAGGTGCACACGTCTGTGCAAAAGAGCTGGTCTCTCCGTGGCTTATAGAAGCCTAGCTTCATCTCTTCAGGCCTGTGACTTCAGTCTCCTCTGGTGAGGATGTCTGCAAGAGCTAGATTAGACCCTGTCTCAGGGACCTCATTTTGCATGAAGACCCTAACTTCCACGTACACTCACATTCAAAGACTCTGACTTTTAGCGTTCAAGTGGACGTAATTCAGTCCTTAATACGTAAGACCCTGTTCAGTGTGTGATCTCTGTCAGGTGTTCTTTCCTGACTCAAATGGCTAAAGGAACAACTGCAAAAGACTGACACTTCTGGAGATGGCACATGCTCGGGGCCAGTGTGATAGCCAGTCTCAGTTGTCAGTTGACACAATCTGGAATCATATGGGAGAAGAGGGAGCCTAAAGGGAATTACCCTGATCAGCCTAACTGAGGTTGCAATGATGAAGGAGCCTTTCCCTGGCTGGAGTCCATATAAGAAACTGAGCTGAGGGCTGGAGCGATGGCTCAGGGGTTAAGCTTCTATCTCGAAAGCAGAAGGTCCTGAGTTCAGATCCCATGTGAAAATGTCAGATGGAAATGTCAATGGCCTGAACTTCCAGCCCTGAAAGGCAGAGCCTGGGAAACTCCATAGGAAAGGAAAGAGAAGGTAGGACAATCCAGAGTGATTGTTGAAGTCCTCTGTGGGCTTTCATAGGTACACACAGTGCCCTCTGATTCACACATGTGTACACACACACATACACATAAACACACACACACGCATAATGCAAAAAAAAAAAAAAAAATATCAAGCTGAGCCCTAGCAAGCAAACCTACACTCATTGCCTGTTTCCTGATTGTGGCTGTCATGTGACCTACATGTCATGTCACCAGCCCCTTTGAGCTCCTGCTGCTGCACCTCCCCCACAGCAAACAGGGTGTGATCTGGGATTGCCAGGGAAGCTTTTCCGTTAAGTCTACTTCTGGTCATCATTTGCCCCAGCAACAGGAAAGGAAATAAGGACATGTGGTCAGTGAAGAGAGGGGGGCTCGGCCTACAGGGGGCTTCCCTGCACCTATAAGGACTCCAGCAAGGCCTCTGGCCGCCTGAGCCTCTGCCCCCCTCCCCCACTCGATATGAAGGTGTCTCTACACGTGCGTATACCTTTTAAATTCACAAGCTCTCCTGTTACAAACCCACACTGCTCAGCCACTTTGACCCAAGGCAGTATGACCGTGTTCTCCCCCTCCCCACCCCCCACCCCTGCCATTTATGTGCGTGTATACATTTTGGCTAGCGCAATAAATGTAAACCATCTGTTCCGCTGTTTCTTGCAGGTTTATTCTCGGTGCCCTGGAGGAGCCGTGGCAGGAGCCGGGTGAGCGTTAAGGGGCAGGGACGACACCATGGAACCTGCTCGTCACCTCCCCGGACGTACAAGCCACCCCAGGTCACCAGCAGTTGTTGCTTGCGTGGGGGTTGGATCCAGAAGCAGCGTCACTGGTAAACAAGAGGGGCCTGTGATCAGAGCAGAGGTGGACTGGAGGTCCGCCTGGGACCCTGCAGGCAGAGCGCGCCACTAGTTGACAGGCCGGAAAGTAAGGAAGGGCACGGAGCTGGCATCAAAACAAAGCGGTAGACCATCCTCACTTCGTCCTGCAGTAGGGTTTCCACCTCGAAGGACTTCAGCACCTGTAAGAGAGATGGGTTCCCATTTTGTCTGCTCAGCCAGGCGGGGCGCTTGCCCTGCCTCCTGCCAAGCTGCAAGTGCAGTCACGGTACTGTGAAAGGGCCGTCCCGCTAGGCCCTGAAGGCCGAGCCATGCTGGTCCAGACGCCTGTCCTTCACAGGAAGTCCACGCATTCTCCGAAAGCCTGTCCCATCTGCCCACCTCTGTCCAAGCAGGCCACCCTATCCCATGGCCGTGGCCCAGGGCCACTCACGTGGTGCAGCAGCAGCAGCATCTCCACCTCTGCCAGGCGTCTCCCCAGGCACTGGCGCATGCCGAAGCCGAAGGCCAGGTGCTGGAAGCTCATTCTCCTCTCCAGCCAGCGCTGCGGCATGTAGCGCTCGGGCCTCGGGAACACCGACGGGTTCCGGCCCATGGAGTATAGATAAAACAGAACCAATGTCTGTGGAAAGAAGTCAAAGGAGACATCAAGAGAGCTCCAGTGGGATAGCACAGCACAGGGGCAGCTGGTGGGTGCATAGGGCTCACTCACCCCGGCCGGGATATGGTAGTTCTGAAGCACCAAGTCTGTGCTGGGAACTCTCTCCAAAAAGCCACCCACAGGATAGAGCCTGGGGAAGGCAATGAGCGGGATCGGCCACAGCTACACCTTCTTCCCTGGAACCCCTGGGCGCCAGGCAGCCTGGACAGTGCTGCCTAGAACTGCTGAGCTCAAGTGGGGAGCACAGGCCAGGATGCCACAGGGAGCCCCAGGGCCATGGCAGCGCCCCACGCACAGTAAGGGCTGAGGGTCCACAGGCTCCCGCGGATACATAGGAACCCCAGTCATCCTCAGGCCACAGGGAGCAAAGGCCCAGGAAGGCAGGCTGAGCGACCACCTACCTCAAGGTCTCCTTGAGGGCCGCCCGCAGCAGAGGCAGCTCCGTGGTGGCCCTCTGGGGATTCTCGGAGATGCTGGCCGCAGCCACCAGACTCTCCTGACGCAGGGCCTGTTGCACGTCGGGGTTCCGGGCCAGCTCGAACAGGGTCAGTAGCAAGGGGAAAGCCGTCTGCAGGGGTCACGGAACAACTCAGACACTGATCCTCACCCCCAAGGGTCACCCCTGCCTTGGCCAGAACAGGCTTGGGCCCTGACCCCTGGACTGCGATGTCCACTGAGTCCTGAGGACAAGTCCACCCTTAGTGCCCATTGGGGTGGACCCTCAGGGTCACTTGGGGACACTGCCACCCACATCCACATGCCCCAATGCCTGACTGGCTTCAGCCATCCTTAGACCCCTCACCCCTGGCTCTGCCACCCCAACCCGAAATGGTTCCTCAGACCCAACACTTCCTATCCTGTGTCAGTGGGGCACGCTGACGTGAGGTCTGGGCCAGCATCTCCAGAACACCTCTTTCTATGGAACGTGCCCACGTGTCCTCAGCCATTCTTTGGTCCTCTCTGACGTGTCTGGGCACTACAGACCTAAGAAAGAGTCCTGCTCTCCCCCATGTTCCATGCTGGCTGGGAGCGCCCGAGGCCTGAGGGAGAGGCCATGCTGACGGCCCCCTTGGCCAGTGCATCTGGCCTGCCTTAGGCAGCCGTCCGTTTCCTCTTCTGACTCTGGACTCCGTGTATGGTGCAATCAGAGTTCTGGCCTTGCTGGCTCCCTCTGGTCTCTACGCCTTTGCTACGTTCCATCTGTAGGTTTCTCTCCTCTCTGTGTTTAGGGCAACATTCTGGGAGGAGCAGCCTGGGGACGTAGCTGATACAGGTAACTATGATTGGGAGAATTCAGGCAAGAAAAGTAGGATTGACTCTTCATGACCTGACCGTGTCCACGCTCCCAGCAGTCAGTTCCAGGGTGTTGGCTTTGATAGCATCCAGGGGCAACTTGCCCTGCCGGATCAGCTCCGCCATGATGCCACTGTACTGTTGATGGCTGCCAAGGGTGAGCTCCTGGTACACCTTCCAGATGCATTTGTTGGCTGTAGGCACAGGGAGAGAGCTTGTTCTCTTGGGGGGTCCCTCAGTACCTCTCTTGCTTCAGTCCCTCTGTGTCTGCATAAGCCAGCCTCGAGTGACAGCACTTCAATATGGTCTCGTAGTAACCATGAATAAAGAGGGACAGGAGATGAGACCACCACCGCACCCCTGCCCCACGGCCCTTCCCACCCCAGCCCCACCCTTACTATAAGCAGAGATGTGGTCCCAGGCCTCGAAGTGCTCTCGCCACACCCGAGTGCTTTCCAGCGGGTCAGNCTCCCCTACTCTATGCACTGTTAAAATAAATAGGAGAGGTGAGGTGAGAAAGAAGGGGAAGATACTCTCCAGGCCCACGACAAGAGCAACTCGCGAGGAGGGAACGCAGGCGAAAAGAAGCATGCGTGCAACTGTCCCAGAGACTTGGCAAGCGCCTCTTACATCAATCGCCATGGTGCACTGTGCCACACAGCTAAGGCGAGGAGTTCCAGCAGGCACCAGAAGTCCTGGAAATGCTCTGGAGCAGTTGCTGATTGCTGCCAGAGGGCTGGTGAGATGGTTTACCAGACGAAGGTGCCTGCCACCAAGCCTGAGGACATGAGTTCCATCCTTGGAGTCCAAGTAAGGAAAAGAGAAAACTGACTCCAAGTTGTCTCCTGAATGCAACATGTATGTTACAGCACACTCTTGTACACACACACACACACACACACACACACACACACACACACACACAATATAGATAGATAGAGATAGATAGATGATAGATAGATAGATAGATAGATAGATAGATAGATAGATAGATAGATAGATAGATGGATGATAGATAAAGTTAAAAAAAGACTAAAATACCAAATGCTGGAAGCCAGCACACTATGCACAGGACAAACCTTTCCCTCTGCAAATGAGTTTTCACAGGATTATTACAATAACGACCTCTGAGGATGAGGGATTCAAGTTGGCCCCAGTCGTTGAGCTGGACTTAGAAGACAGGAAGTGGGAGCCGGGGGGGGGGGGGGAGAGGATTGCTGCTTTGCCAGCACTTTATTTTCTTTTTAACACCCTCCTTGTAAATGAGTCTGGATCTGTGTGTCTCATTCAGGCGGGATTTGCTGAGGCACTTTCATTTTGCTCCTTTTCCTCCCACCCTACCTTCCAGCAGACTCCATTGCAGTGCCGTTGATTTCTATCTTGCGACCATTATGGAAATCTGGCTTCATTTCTCCTCTTAATTTATGATCTTGTTAACATGCCCGCATGCCAGATGGTCCTGTTCTTCAGGTTGGGAGATAATGAGATAAACAAAAACTGCTGTAAGAAGCAAAGAGGGGAGTTGGGTTTTTTATATATATTTTTTTCTTGAATGGGCTGCTCTTCCTTCTACAAACATGCTTAGGAGGCCCTGGCCCAGCTTCCTGGGATCCTAGGCAGGTGACTGACGCTTTGAGGGATCAGGTAACATTTGCCAGGTGAGACATTGCTTCCAAGGAACCTGCGCTCTCTAGAACCAACCTGAAAGAGATCAAGCCTCAGGCTGGAGAGATGGCTCAGGAGTAGAGCCTTTCCCTCCCAAGCAAAAAGATCTGAGTTCATAGCCCCAGAAACCACACAAAAATGCTAGAACAGAGAATTCAACCTTGGAGGGTGGAGCCTGGGAAACTACAAAGCAAAGCAATAAGAAGGTAAAGCAATCTATGGTGATTTCCCAGTGTCAACTTTGGGTCTACACACACTCAAATACATTATTGCATACACACTCACATGCACGCACACACACACACACACACTCATATAATGACACACGTATGCACAAAAACATAAAATTTTTAAAAGGGAGTGGCCATGAGATTACACCTCTTTGACCTGCAATAGAACTTGGACCTTCTTGTCCTCCCACAGAACGGTTTACATGGGAAGTCATGACACTTAGCACATAGTGCCACAATCGCCTTTCTTTCTGTTAACTGAACTGCAAGCTCCCTGGGTCCAAGAATTTTTATTTCTTTCTGAGTCACAACACTTAGCCCAAGGCCTAGTGTGCAATGGACAGATATTCAACTGGTAATTTTGAAGCTCTTTCATTATAAATACATGCTAAATACTGTCTGCACTGGAGAAGAGCAGGGATTTGGATAAATGAATAGGGTTCTGTGTCCGTAAAGAATGAGTTCCAGAACCTCGCAGATATCAGCCATACATATATGCAAACCCCTATTAAAAGATGCACAGTATTTGCATGGAAACTATGCACACCCTCCCACAGATTTTACTGAAATTTATATTTTTAATTGGTATATGGTAATTGTGCATCTTTATGAACTCAATGTGACATTTCAGTACACATTAGGATTAGGGAGACTGACTGGTCCACCACCACAGCCAGGCAGCATTTCTCTGTGCGGCGAACACTCCACATTCTCTTAGCTGCTGGGGGTGGCAACACATACCTTTAATACCAGTTACTTGGGAAGCTGACACAGAAGGATCATGATTTTGAGAATAGCCTGGGAAGCATTGAAAGACCCTGTATGAATTTTTTTAAATATTTTTTTAATTTTTTTATTATTATTATTATTTATTCAACTGTGCGCATGTGCGTGTGTATGTGCGTGCGTGTGTGTATGTCTGGGTATGTGTGTGTGTGTCTGTATATGTGTAGAACCACGGACAAATTCGCGAACCACCACGGACACCTCCACCTCCTTCTGCCCCGGGATTCACAGGCCCCGCCCTACCAGGACCAGAAGCGCAGGCCGCCCCCGCTTCCGCCTGGCGTCTATACGTGGGATCTGGGATCCGAACTCAGGACCTTCCACCTGCAAGGCGGAGGCTTAACCCCTGAGCCACCTCTCCAGCCCCCCTGTATGAATTTTTTTAAAAAATCTCCACTCCCTATTTTGATGCTTCACTAATTGTTCCTAATCATAGCTTGTCTACTGTGTTGCAGTCCAATAAAAGCATTTCTCTACTGAAGCCGATACCCTGGACCCATATAGCATTCTCTCTCCATCTCTTTTTCCACACATTCAAACTGAGTCCTGGTAACCACTGTTCTATGCTTTATTCTATGAGATCAATTTACTTCCTACACATAAATGAGATTACGTGATATGTATCTTCCCATATCTGACTAATTTCATTCATTTGATATTCTCTGATTCCATCGATGTTCCTACAAATAGCGCTTTATTTTAATGACTGAATTGGACAGATAAATAGATGATAGTTGATAGATGGCATATAGATAATAGATACAGATAGATCAATGACAGGTAAATGATAGATGATGGATTAATAGAAGACAGACAGATGATCGATAGATTGATAGATGATAGATATAAATATGATAGAATATGATAAACAGATGATAGATAAATTATAGCTATATGACTAATGATTGATAGATTTATGATATGTAGATAAATAATAGATAGACAGATGATAGATGATATAGATGCAGACAGGCACATGATAGAATGATTTATAATAGGTGATATATTAACAGCTAATAAATAGATGAGAGATTGATAGATAATAGGTAAATTATAGCTAGATGACTGATAGATTATACATTGATGGTAGATGATAGGTCTGCCTGCCTCTTTTCAGTTCCACACTAGGAAAAAATTATCTGCATCATCCCCTTCCAGAGATCCGCAGAGGACTTTCCTCTTCAGGCCAGCTTCTCTGCAGATTGCAAAGAACCTTTCCTTGAAGATTATGAAGTTTTGACCTAATGTTTGCCTAGGTTGTTTTGAAAAATAAGAATTCCTCTAAATTTCATTCAGGCCAAAGGGCGAAAGTCTGATATCATATTGTTTGGTTGCCTATTTGTTTGTTTCTTTCGATGGGAGAGGGGCATTGGATAAAGGACTAGAGTGTTTTCCCAATGGAGGAAGAAGGTTATGTTTCTGACTATACAGCTTTGTGCAAGGCAGCCCCATGCCTGCCATCTCTCAGAACATTAGAAGGCACATAGCAGTAGGTTCCTGAGTGTCCAGGACCTGGGTCTCAGGACACCTTAGTGCTTTTCATGAATGACCCTTCTTGTCTGACCACAGAATGACAGGCTTGTCACATTTGCTATGATGAAGGGTCCTCAACACTGTCTTATTATTATGGAGAATGTGTTATAACAATATAAGAAAGCTACAGACCACCATGCTATAAGCCAGTTAGGAGGAAAAGGGTGCCTTAATTAATTAAGCATTCAATTGAGAGGAGCTTATGCCGCAAATCTCTTGGTATTGAACCTTAGGAATTTTGGAGTTTATAAAGGAAAAAATAAACAATAAACAAAAATTAAAAAAAATACTCTAGCCAGATTTAGGTCAGAGGGACCTTGTTACAATGGTTATTTTGCAAGTGATTTGATTACATTTAGAAATCGTTTTGATTGTATATCCTGGAGTTATTTTGGTTATAAGTCCGAGTTGTGGTCAAGATCACGTTAAGCCCCAAATGTGCTAGCAAGAAACTTACACATGCAGCCGTTTGGGAGGGAGGCAAGAGGTGAAAATGTCCAAGTAGCCACACAATGGAGTCAGAGGCTGATCAGTATAAAATGCTGTTATCTCTGTTGCTTCAAATGAAATCTGCACCTCATAGAGTCAGAGTAGTTTCTTTGCCAGTCCTTCTGCTGCTTTGCCACATGATTCCTTCTTTGCCAGGAATCTTTCAATTTCCAAAGGCCCGCTCAAGGTGGACTAAGCAGACAGAAACCTTGAATGGAATTTATGGCCTCATTTTGACCAGAAATGCCTGTGGTAATGGGCTTCAGGCAAGGCTGAATCCAGGTGGACAGATGGCATACTCACTGATTTATGGTTGTTCTGTGTTGGCCTCATTCTCAGGTGGGGTCCTACACCTCCTCCCAGGTGAAAAATCCAGAAGAAAGGAGCATCTTCCTCATATCTGGAGTTTGTGCTCACTGGCCTGAGTCTATTCCTGAAACTTGTAGGGTGGGACAGTTTCTTGTAGCTACCCCAGAAGCCATGTGAATGATAGAGGGTGGTCCCCAAATAGAAACTGCAGAACTGTTACCAAAGGACAGGGCAGGAGACCTTGGGAAGCTAAAGGAGCCAGCCTCTTCCTCCCTTCCCCTACCCCCTGGGTGAAGACATCTCTCCAGTCTTTTGGTCTTGCCCCACACTTTCCCTTTAACTCTGGATAATAAAGCCCTCGGTCTATGGTTTAAATCACTCCTTCTACTTAGGAAAAGGCTCTCAGACCATCCTCAGCTTCTTGGTTACAGTTCCTTTTCAAGGCTTTGGTTTCTGCAGAAATTATTCTTTTCTCATTCTTCTCGTCTCCCATCCCCATGGCTGAGTCCCCCACACACCCTACCTCCCACCGAATGCTTCTGCACCAATCTCCTTACCTAATCTCCTGAGTTTCTGGCATGTCCTTTTCATCACCACCTAAAATTAACTCTCCCTTGAGTGTGTAGCCGGAGTCTTATTTGCATATAATAACATAGTGTACTGCCTAAACATATTTTATGTAATATTATGCAGTACTTTATAGTTTGTATCACATTTGTTCTTCACATTAATCCTGTGAAGTAGGCAGTGACCCCATTTGCAAAATGAAAGGAAAAAAAAAGACTCAGAGAGTTAAGTGTAACAGACGGGGCCCAAGGGCAGGCAAGGTGCTGGGGAGCAGGACCCAAGCCCATGTGCTTCTGCTTAAACTGCATAGATGGCTAACAGAGAGGTTAACCTGCAGTGCTATTGCTGCCCAGTGAACATCTGGTAATGTCTTAAAGCATTTTTGATTAGTCTATAGGGAGGTACATGCCGGTCTCCTGGCATCTAATGAGAAAAAGCACACTGGGAACAGCATGCTATTCACAGAACCACACTCCTGTGCTCCCCCATCAAACCATAACATACATACACAAATATATAAACACACACCTGTGCACACATACACACTCGTATATACACATACAGACATGCACACACTCTACACACATGCACACTCACACACATGCACACAGTGATAGACACACATGCACACTCAAACACACATATGCATACACACACATATACTCATACATGCACATACACATATATGCATACATGCACACACACACAGCATTAGCCCACATGCCAGCAACAGCCTGGTTGGGAAACTCTTTGGATGGATAGAAGGACCTAGGCTCTGAGACACAGACTCTCACAGTCTTATATTTGTGCTCAGCCATCAAAAAACCTAACAGGTAGCTGTCAGGATTTCCTGTTTGGTAGAGAAGGGTCATGGTACCAGGTCATGGACACTTCTTCCTGCCACCCTTGCTGGTTTTCATGCATATAGACGGTGCCCAGTATCTGGTCTGTGTTCTCCAGGAGAGAGAGAACTGATGTACCTACAGAGAAGCTGATACTGTTGTAACTACTCTTTCTGCTATTGTGAGACAACATTCAACTACAACTCAAGGGGAGAGAGAGAGATTTATTTGACTTATGATCCCAGAGAGAAGATAGAGTTCATCATGGTGGGAAAGACATGGTAGAGAGCAGAAGCTGGAGGCAGGCAGTTCAAGTCACAGGAGTCATTACAGAGGCAGAGTGAGAACACATGTAAACAAGGCTGGGTTACCTGCAAGCCTGCCGCTGTGACGTGCCTTTCTCTAGCAAGGCTCCACCTCCCAAAGGTGCCACGATCTTCCTAAATATTAAAAGCAGCTAAGGATGCAAACGCATGAGCCAATGGGAAACAACACAAATTCACACCCATGACCATTTCCAAGTACAAAAGGAATAGGAAAAGAGAGGGGACTGGTGAATCATTACTGTGGATGGCTCCCTGGCTGAAGTCACATGAAATCCAAGTGTAGGCAGGGAAAGGGGGTCAGACAAGAGGAAGGACAAAGGAGAAGGGAAATCTAGAGGGAGAGTGGGAGCAGAGGAGGAGCAGGATCTCTCTGCTACTGAGACAGCAGGTGTGGACCTGGGTGGGAGAGAGCATCCCAGGTCACAGCAGGCAGGAGGCCTTCCCACCTCTGCAAGCTTCAGGGAGTGCGACATTAATGTGCTTCTAATTAAGTCAGAAGCGCTCCCATTATTCACCTAGCTCCAGCGCACAGCAGTGCTTGGAGCCCACACGCTCTGCTCCACTCTAGAGAGGTTCAGGTGGCTGGCATCCCCACCTGCCACTGAGAGGAAGGGATAGCGAGCGGAAGGGCTACGGGGAATGGAATCCTTGGTGGAGGCTGAGAAGCCAGCATCCTGGGAGAACTTCGAGTCTGATGACTTCCTCCTTGTGTGACTGTGCCAGGCAGAGAAAAAGGTCTCTGCAGTGGCCCTGTGAGCATGGCTGGGTCATCCAGGATGAACAGAAGACAGGCAGATCCAGAAGTGAAGTCAGGCCTCACAGTCCAGCCCAGCCACAGGGATGAAGGCTGTGCCTGGGCTCTTCTGGGGTCCTTCTGGCAGCAACACAAGCAGAAAGTCAAAGAGGACTAGACTCGGGGTCTTAGGAGCAGAGTGCTGCTGAGGCAGGCTGAGCTCTGCCACCCTTTGAGTGATCAGAGCAAGCACCTGCGATGTGCGGCATAGCCCAGGAAGAGTTCACCAGAGAATGAAGGGCAGATGTGGGCAGCAGAAGTTGTATCTGGGAAAGAAAAGAATTTGAGTAGCACAGGGAAACAGCCCAACATGGATCCCCTTGACTTGGGCAGGGAGCTTGGCTAGAAGGAAGGGCTCCAAAGGTTCTGAAGACAAATGGGCAGGAACTTAGTGCCCATCTGAAAAATCAATATCCAGGTGTGTGCCTTGTGGGGAGACAGATGAAGGTTTGGGACATCAAGGGTGATGTCATCAAGGTTTTGGATGGCACACAATAGAAGAAAGGACTTCTGCTGGAATCTTAGTCTCTGGGGGAGAACCATCTAAGTGTGCTCGATCAAAGGGCAAGAGGTGTGCGATATCATAAGACCACTGGAGACTAAGGACACAGGCTGCTAAGTACTCAGTCTTCTGCTCTTCAGTTCCGGGTTCACAGCACCCTCAGTACAGCAGCATTCTGCTGGATAGACCCCATGCACACTCAGGGATCTGCTGGACAGACCTCACACACACCGAGGGATCTGCTGGACAGATCTCACGCACACTGAGGGATCTGCTGGACCCATGCATACTCAGGGAAGCTATGGTCGCTTAACTGCTGTCTGAATCAGAAAGAGTGTGGCCTACATCTCAAGTCTCCCATCAAACAGCAGATGCTTACTCTGGGTAAATCACTGGGGCCCTCTGAGTCACAGTTGTTCTGAATTTTGTCGTTCACGACACTGAACTGGTTGGTGATGGACATTTCCTAAGGTGGTAGAAAATAAATTCATGGAAGTGCCCAGTGCAGACGGCTGCATGGTGAACCTCAGTAAGCACCATCTTCTCTCTGCTTTTCTGGGCCTTGAGAGCTGCTGTCTTTGAATCTAAGCATCACTTCACCTATGAATGTACCTAGGCAAAGACAGCTTCCTCCCGAAACCAGTGGCCCAGAGGCTGTGCCCTGGTAAAGGCTTTCCTGGCTATCAGCTTGCCCCCCTCAGGCTTTCCTCTGCCTCTGTTCCTGTTGCTTCTCTCCCATGCCCCTTGCTACAATCTTCATAGCGTCATGCTCTCTTCTCTTTTTCCTCTTCCAGTGTATAGCATCTTTCTGTTGTTCCCACCTCTGTCCCAGAACCACAGTGTCTTTAGGGAGGGAACATGAAGGATGATCCACTTGCTATTGGTTGCCTGCTGGCAGGAAGGACCCCTTCCTTGACTTCCCAGCATTGGCACTTACTTAACTTTTTCTCAAAAACAAAGAATGTTTTAGAAGTTTTGGCCAATGGCCAGTGTGAGTCTAGTGGAAAGTATTCATTTACAGAGTAGGGTTACTTGGCTAGTCAGTCAAACATAAAGTATCATCTATATCCAATTCTTTTTGCATGTGTATGTGTGTGTGTGTGTGTGTGTGTGTGTAAGAGGGCACTTGAGTGTGAGTGCCTATGGAGGCCCAAGGGTGACCTCAGGAATCATACTGCATTGCTCTATCTCCTTATTGCTTTGCTCTTGGTTTTCCAGGCTCTGCCTTCCAGGGTGGGATTTGCAGGCTGCTGCCATTTCCACCCATCAGCTTCACGTAGGATCTTGGGATCCAAAGCCAAGTCCTTGCTTGTAAGGCAAAGACTTTTAACTCCTGAGCCAGCTCTACTTCCAATTCTTCAAAATCTAAGAACACACACACACACACACACACACACACACACACACACACACACACTCTACCTATTTCAACCCTAGAATCAAAAGAAGTCTTTGGTTCATCTTCTATATGGATCTGTAGGAGGCTTTCCCAAAGGGCACCATTTGGAAGGAAGGTATTAAAGGAGGGGAGCTATTTAGAGATGTAGACCTCTGCCGCACCACTCTCAGAGCCAGTTAGGGGCTTCTCCCCCAGCCAAGGACAGGCCGATGAAGATGGAAGTCTGCCTAGAGGCCTGGCCTTTGGACACCTGTCACAAGGCTTCAGGAGTAAAGCAAGTAAAGTTTCACCACACACAGAGTGAATTTAAAATACATCCCTCACTGAATTCTGCTCTGCTTTTCCTACTTGCTCCTTTTTAATACTAATTTCTCATTTGAGTTCAAAATTATCTCACTGGAGAGGCAGTGATTAAATCTGATAATTAGAAGAAATACCAATTAAGTGGCGCTCTCTATGAAGAAGGCAGGCCTCAATCACGTGGTGTTGGAGGTGGGGGCTGAACATGGATTCCTTTCTCTCCCTGACTCTCATAATCCATGGACCTAGAGGAGGCAATCAGACAGGATCAGAGCAGGGGATCTCCTCTCTCTCCCTACAGCCCAGAGACACTCATTAGCATTTTCCTGGCTAATGAGGAGCATTTCCTGCTTCTCCACTCTATTGCTTGCCTTGCCCCTTCTGTGTGACGTCCTTTTTTCCCTCTCATATGTCTGGCTACTAGAAACTAGCCTCGAGGTTCCTACGTCTGAAGTGCCTGGTAGTGCATGCCTGTAACCCCAGCCCCCCGGGGGGCATCTCTCCGGTGAGGGAAACAGAAGGATCTTGGGAGTTTAAGACTAACTTGGGCTAAGAAGTCAGACTCCCATCTCAACAAAACCAAAGCGACCTGGCATGGTGGTTCATGCCTACAATCTCAGCATCTGGGAGGCAGAGGCCGGAGAATGGCTGCCTGTTGGAGGCCACCGTCAGCTGCATGCAACCTGTCCATGGTAGTGCCATGTCTGCCAGGGTATGGCATAAGAAACCATCTCAAGCCTCCTCTTCCCTCCTGTCCCCAATGAAACAAAGCAAATTGAAAGTCTCCTGTTCTCTTTCCTGGGTTATTGATGACTCATCGGCTAGGGTGTTGGTAAGGGTCAATGAGCTACTGTCTTATGTCAAAGGGAGTATCCTGTTCCCTGCCTGCGCACACACCCAGAGCTCTGGTGAACAGGAGCTTCACGGGGGCTCCAAAGTGTGATTGCATAAGAGTGGTAGGTGGTTCATCTGCATTGGGTGAGGACATAGTGACTTAAGGAGGACAGGGCCAGAGGTCAGGCTAGAGTTGGCAGAGAAAGCTTTTGGAATCCATACTAAGGTCTCTTGCTTGTTTTAGTCAGGATGGGGAGTTGCAGGAGTGGTTTGGACAACCTCGAGCAGGTAGTGAGCTCCCTGGTGACAGTACTGGGGTTCCTATGGTCAAGCCAGCAGCTCTCAGCCTGGCTGCATGTCACCGTCACCTGGGAAGCTCTTAAAAACTGGTTCCCAAGCTGAAGTCAGGACCCATTAAACCCACAACCAAACAACTTAGAGGAGTGAAAGATTTATCCTCGCTTATGATTCTGGTTATAATTCATAGCCCAGCTTGGCAGCAGATTTCATACCAATATCAGAAGTCTAAAAATCTGGTCGTACCATGTCCACAGGAAATACTGAGAAAGGAGCACACTTTCTCGCTTGCCCATTTGTCAAAGTATGTCAAAGCACTGACTGAATGGACCAGCTGCTCCATCTTAGATACCTGTCCAGCGAATGGTCCCACCCACCTTGGCCTGGGTCTTCCTGCATCAGTTAGATACTCTCCCACAGGCTTGCTCTGGGTTTGCCTTAAGTACTATTTTGTCACAGGTGTGCCTAAAGGGTTAACCCTCAATTGTCAAGTTGATCCCTGTATCTAACTGGCATGACAACTACTGGTGAGGAATGACCAGTTATTCTCAGCTCCAGACCGTGGGATATCCTGAGACAAGAGGCTTCCAGGGCAAAATCCAAGTAAGGAGGAGTTTTCAGAGTCAGAGCTGGGAGAAGTCAGAACCTTAGAACAAAAGCAACCTGTCCAGAGTCTAAAATCTTTTGTGAGCACTGAGCGAAAAGCCTGAAGTCAGAGACCCCAGCTTCATTGCATAACAACAGTGTGACTTTGGGGACGCTGCCTTTTTGCCTTGCATTTTTCTCTATTTGCCTTCTTGTTCCTTTCCATCCTCTACAGAATTCATAGACTAAGTGACATCATGAGCCGTTTCTCCTGCAAATCATCCTTTGTTCTGCAGAGACCAGGAGAACTGCAACTCTCCCCCTTGTTATCAGGGCAGGGAAAGGGCCAGCAGAGAGGGAGAGAAGTGGTCCTGCGCCAGGTCCTGGCTGGGTGGGATCTGCATCATGCTCACACATGCTGTCCTTTGATCCTTCTTGTGCCGCGTGGTACTTTTCAGAAGAGCCCTGTGTCCAAGGTGTTCTTCCAGAGCCCCTTCTGGGACAGCTTCCTCCCTGCCCATCCCTGAGTATGTCCTCATCTACCTGTGTGCCATGAAGACTGTCTGACTGCACAGACATTGATCATTGCCTTGCTGTTTCTGACACAGGCCAGCCACTGTGCCATTCCTGAGAACTAGCGGGTGTGTGGACCCATGTGTTTAGAGCTCACATTCTCTGCCATTTTGAGCTATCAAAAGGTTGATTTGTCTGTGTAATGTGTAACTGCTGTGCTGTTTGGATGCAGGCCAGGCATTTAAATCACACAATCAGAAATCAAGGGGAAAAAGTGTCAATTATTAAATCCATTTGTGTGCTGGTTGAGGGTTTCCCAAAAGAATTATCAGACACAACTCCTTTTGTATCTGGACCATATCTCTATTCATTCATATATCTGTCCATTCATCTACTTATTCACACAGCCAGCCAGCCAGCTAGTCAGCCAGCCAGCCATGCACCCATCTATCCATGCATTGCATCAATTTATCTATGCATTCAAGCATTTATGCATGCGTGCATTCATCCACCATTTGGGTGAGGAAATGTCTCAGTGGCTGTTGCAGTTTGCCTGCGTGGTTGTTGATAAATCACCATCGAAAGTCTTAAGGGAACAAGGAGCTTATTTTCTCTTATGATTGTTCAGTTACAGTTCTCAGTTCAGCTCGGCAGGAGAGCTCACACCAACACCAGGGCCAAAGAAACTGGTCACACCATCACTACACAATTGCTGAGAGAGGGACGATCCTTACTTGCCAGACCAACATGTCTGACCAAGTGTACACATGGATACCAATTTTTTCAACCAGCTCTCTGTATTTTATTCCAAGGCCTAGTCACACCCACCGTGGACTGGGCCTTCCCCATCAGCTAGACAATCTCCTGCAGGTTTGCTCTGGGCTTCACTCAACCACTAATTCTTTACAAATGTGCCCAGAGCTCAAACCCTCAAATGGCAAGTTGACACCTGTGCCCAACTATGACAGTGACTAAAGCCTTTTCCTGGCCATTATATATTGTTTATTGATGCCCTACCATGTATTGGCATGATCTTGTGCCTGCTGTCCTGTGGCTCACCACCACTACTTAGAATTGACCATGTATAATAACTAAGAACAGACATGGCTCCCTATTGACCAGGTAGAATGATCAAACTTGGCAAGATTCCCAGGTCCACAGGAGGGAGTCCATTCTTGTGCCACTTTTTTTTTTAAAGTATGAATTTATGAAAGAGAAAGAACACATGAATACCACTGCACTCAGGTGCAGGTAGAGGACAACTTTCAGATGTCAGTCCTCTCTTTTCACTGTGTGAACTTCCCTGGACTTGAACTCAGGTTGCCAGATTTGTGTGCAGGTACTTGCTACTGAGATATCTCTCCAGCCCAAAACTTTTTTCCCCTCCCAATCAGTCTTCTCCCACTGAAAATTCTTGAGCAACTCTCAATCAACCATGGATGGGACTTCAAAGCAAACTTTCTAGCAACAGCTGTCTTGATTTTGATTTGCTCGAGGTAAAAATAACAGCATGATTTGAAAGATCCTTTTTAAATTGCCTCACTTGGGCAATTCTATTACCCATCAGAGTCAGACACAGAATGACAAAACAGGGAAAGGTGGGACTCAGTGAGAAGTGGTATGCTTTGTGGAAAATCATGAACCATGACTTAAGGGGCTGTACTTTCTCCATTTCTTTGTGGGAACACAGATCGTACTGGCTGCTGCTGCTTCTTTTCCAAGAAGATTCAGGAATTTGGATTTTGTTTGTAATTTTCATAACTTTTAACACAATGAAGGTCAAAGACATTCATGCCCATGGTGGCCAGATTCTACTTGCTTGCTGCCTCCTGTAACTAAAGACACTGAGTCAGTCTCTGGCAGGGAGGAGCCCAGGAGCCTCAAGTTCTGTGATCTGCCTTCCAGAGGCAAAGGAAATGGAGAGTAACGTAAGAAGAGAGAGGGAAGGGAAGGGGAAAGGAGGAGAAAGGAATGATCCTTTATGGAGTCAGACAAAGCTGGTTGAGCTTCCTCCTTCACAATGCAATAAATGATCTAACTTTGCCGAAGCACCTGCTCTCCCTGAGCCCGACCCCCCTGCATGGTCACAGAGTGCATTAACAGTGGGGTGGAGAGTGCATTGCACTATGCAATGCCTGGCATAGTGCCTCAGTGTGCTTACTGTTACTCTCCTGTCACTGGTAACAGTTGCAGGGAGGAAGGGAAGGAGGAAGGAGGGATGGGCAGAGGCCGCTGAGACACTGCCCTGTTGTCACCAGTGTAGCCTGCAGTGTCCTGCAGGGATGAGGACAGTGACAGTTGCATCCCTCAGCAGCAACACACACACTGCAGCCTGGCTTCCTCAGGAGATGGATTTAGCATCCAGACAACTGAAGTTTCTTTTCTGAAAAGAAGGGAGGGAATGTGAGGCCAGATCCCACCTGAAGCAGGGAGCATCTGAGGCCTGGAATTCACACCCTCACTGAGTTGATGGGGGGAAAGGAGAACTGGAGAGGAGGATCCAAGGTGGGGGGCAGCAATGACACCCACTGACATAGCATCATCCAGCTCAGGGCACAGGAGTACCCCTGGAGTGGGTGAGGGAGTCTTGTAGACGCTTTCCACCCATCTGAAGGACATGCCACCAACATACAGACACAAGTGTTAGCCGCGCCTTGCTCTCCACCACATCCTGCCTTCTCAGTATTTCCAGGCCCTAGGTATCTCTGCCTTAGCCAAACCATTCTTAACTACTAAGCCATTTACAATAGGCTACAGATATTAATATCAACTAAGACTACATACACACTTACTCAGCACTCTAACAGAGAGCACAGCCTTGCTCCAAATAAGAGCAACAATGGTCAGCCAGTGAAGTCTGAACCCTTGAAGGCAGTTGGGCAGGCTGCCCCAGGCAGGACTGGTTGAGGGAATCCAATCTGTTGCCAAGGGGTAAGTTTAGATCTACACATGCCACACACCACATTCTGAAATGGCCTGGGATCCTTTTCCAAATTGTGGGAGGGATCCACAGAGATCATCTGGAAAAACACCCTCGTCAGGCCCTGGAATGAGTAGAGATGGTAGCAAGATTATATACAGCTACATGGCCCCTGAGAACTTTCTTTGTCAATAGAACAGTATTAGAGTTCCTGGCCCGTGTGTTTGCATGCAGCAGCCCCAGGTAGGTTTCTTGGAAACTGGTTGACTTCCAAATATTACGGGTGAGGAAACGAGGGGTCACAGATGAACTGACCCTCATAATTTCCTCCTCAGTTCAGGTTACAGTTGATAGCACATTTTTCTTGGTATTCCCTATCCACATGCACGGCAGAGAGATAGCCAGGGAGAAAGCATGCTGCACTTCCCAAAAGAGTTGGCACTGGTCACCCATGGCTGTTTAAATGCAAATTAATTCAAATGAAATCAGATTAAAAATTCATTTTCTGAATTTCACCAATTACATCTGAAGTCGTCCATATCTACATGTAGCTGTGCCCTAGCCTCAGTTATCTTGTAGTGTTCTGTTGGACATGGACTATGGGTTATACTTAGGTCTATAAAAAGTCCAGGGGGCAAAGCAGAAAGAATGCTTTCAGGCATTGTGGGTGTGCATGTCACCCCTGTGAGCTCATCTGGTCCTCACTAGGGCTGGGCTGCAGGTACTTATGTGAATTCTATCATAGGAATGAAAGTAGCTTACCATGTTCTTTTTTTTTTAGTTTTTTCACATGATTTATTTATTATTTTACTCCCACATTTTATATTTTCCTAATTACACAAGCTCAGTAGGTAGCCCATCCTTTCTCTTCCTTCTCCTCTCCCCAGTCATCTGTGCTTTTACTCTTCCCCCTTCTCCCCTTCCTTCACTCTCCTCCCTTCCTCTCCTTCTCCCAATGCCTCCCCCTTCCTCCCTCCCATCCCCTGGAGCATCCTTTTGTGTGAAGCCAAACCTCCCTCTGAGTCCTCCACCCTAGTGAGGGTTCAAGACTAAGTGGCATAGCCCAGAGTCCTTTCTTGGGCTCCCCCTTACTATATGAACTCTGACCTTTTAATTCATTGCTTCTAAGGATCCTACTGCCTGGAGCTTCCTACCATGTGATCCATGCTAGATTTTGGGGGGGTCGTTGACATGTCAGCCGTTGTTCAGGTCAGCAAAAGTCCATTTCAGGCTGCTGCAGCCTTGACTTGTGTGGAGTATCTTGCATATCGTTGGTCTGCCCCATCTTTAGATTCTTACAATCTTGCTGCCCCCTCTTCTGCAAGATTCCCTGAGCTTTAGGATGGGGAGAGATTTGGCTGGTCTGGTTCCAGGTGAATAATGTAGGGTCTCTGATGTTCTGATTTATGGTTTCTTGTTGTTTTCAGTTTTGCTATTCCTGCATTGCCCTTGGCTACATCCCTGTTGGTATTGAAGGTCATCTCTTAACCAAAGATAAAAGACTGTTTAAATGAAGATCTTAATATAAAAGGAGACTCAAAGGAAGATGGAAGAATAGGAATAGAACACAGCAGTGTGTGTGGGGGGGGTGGTCTGTATCACATTTTCTGGATAGTTACTGTCTATCTGCCAGTCCCTGCATCCTCCCTGATTGGTGATATCAAAATTGTTCAATTGTCAGTGACCAGGAAGTGAGAGTGAGCTGCACCAGATGTCTTGCTACTTACATGCAATATTTGACCATGGCCTATTTTCTCTACTGAAGCGTGATCTCCTATTTCCTTTTTTTTTTTTTTTTGAGGCTTTCCTTCCCCTTTCCTCCTGTTTATAATCCTTTGTGATTTACAGTAGTTATTACAGAGGTTTACCTTTGAATATGTCATTAAATGTGTTTGGAACTAGGATCCACTTATTAGGAAGTACATAATGTCTAACTTTTTGTGTCTAGGATACTTCACTCAAAATAATTTTTTCTAATTTGATCCATTTCCAAGCAAATTTCATTAATTCATCTTATTTTATATCTGAGTATTATTCCATTGTATAACTATCATATTTTCATTATCCATTCAATCGTTGGGCATTTGGGTTGATTTCATGATTTTGCTATTGTAAATAATGCTGCAATGAACATGGCTGTGCTCATGTCACTATAGTGAATTGCTACAGTATGAGGGATTATTCCCAGGAGTGGTATAGCAGGGTCATATGGCATTTCAATCCTAAACTTTTTTAGAAATCACCATGCCAATCACCAGAGTGATTGTATAAGCCTGCATTCCCACCAGCAATGTGTGAGAGATCCTTTCTCCACATCCTCTTCAGCATTCACTATTGTTTGTATTGTGGATTTTTTGCCATCCTGACTAAGGTGAGATGATATCTCAGGGTAGTTTTGATTTGCATTTCCCTGATGGCTAGGGATATGGAGCATTTTTAAAGATATTTGTCAGAAATTTCATTTTCATCCCTGGAAAAGTTTCTTTTGAGTTCTGAGACTCATTTTTTAATTGGGCCGTTTATCTCCTTCATGTTTATTTTTTTAAGTTCTTCATGCACTCTAGACAATAGAGCTCTATCAGATATGTGGTTAGTGAAGATTTTCTCCCATTCTGTGGGTTGCCTTTTTGCTCGGTTTAAAATCTCTTTACCTGAACAGAAACTCTTTAATTTCATAAGATCCCATTTATCGAATGTTGGTTCTAGTGTCTGTGCTATTGGATTTCTGTTTAGGAACTGTTGGCCTACTCAATTAGCTCCAGGGGGTTCCTTACCCTTTCAACTAGGGTTTTCATAGTCTCTGGCCTAATATTGAGGTCCTTGATCCATCTGGAATTAAATTTTGTGCATGGTGACAAGTACGGGTCCAGTTTTAATTTTCTGCATGCAGACATCCAGTTTTGCCAGCACCATTTGTTGAAGATGTTTTTATTCCATTGAATTTTTGGGCCCTTTTGTCAAAGATCAAATGGCTTTAATTGGATGAACTTATATCTGGGTCTTCAACCCTTATCCATTGATCTGTGTGTCTATTTTGGAGCCAGTACCAGGCTGTTTTTATAACTATGGATTTGTAGTATGGACTAAGGTTTGGTATGGTGATACCTCCAGCCGTATTTTTGTTACTCAGGATTTTCTTTGCCTATAGTTTTCTTTTTTAAATGTATCTTCATTAGGTTTTGGGATTAGTATAATACTAGCTTCATAGAAAGAATTTGGAAGTGTTTAAAGAGTAGCGGTGTTAGTTGTTCTTTAAATGTCTGGTAGAACTCTGCTAAATCATCTGATCCAGGACATTTTTTGGCGGGTAGATTCAAGATTACTTCATCAATTTGCTCATTTGTTATAGAACTATTTAAATAGTTCGAAACTTCCTGATTCAATTTAGGTAAGATGTGCTTACTCAGGAATTCATCCATTTCTTTTGTGTTATCAAATTTCGTGGAGTATGAGTTTTTGAAGTATAACCTTATATTTCTCTGAGTTTCTTGGGTATCTGTAGTGATAACTCCATTTTCATTTTTAATTTTGTTAATTTGGGTATTCTTTTTCTTGCTTTTGGTTAATTTAGCTAGGGGATGTATCAATCTTATTGATTTTTTCAAAGAACCAGCTTTTCCACTGGTTGATTCTTTTTGTATCGTTTTCCCTATCTCGCTTTGGGATATTTCTCCCAGTTTTGCTAATCTCTCTTCTAATGCTTTTGGGATTAGATTGCTCTTGTGTCTCTAAAGCTTTAAACTGTATTGTTAAATTATTTACATGTGACATTTCCATTTTTTTGATATAGGTGTTAATAGCTATAAACTTACCTCTTAGGACAGCTTTCATTGTGTCCTAAAGATGTTGTATTTTCATTATCATTTGCTTCTAGGAAATATTGTATTTCCTTTTTGATTTCTTTCTGGACCAATTTATCATTCAGGATCATAGTGTTTAGTTTCCAAGAGTTAGTGTATTTTCTGCTATTTGTTGTGTTGTGGATATCAAGTTTTAGACCATAGTGATTTGAAAGGGTACAGGCTATAATTTCAACTTTCCCATATAGTGGAGGTTTGTTTTGTGGCCAAATATGTGGTCTATTTGGGAGAAAGTTCCATGGACTGCTGAGAAGAATGTGTATTCCTTGGTGCTTGGGTGGAAGGTTTGATAGAGATCTATCCAATGTGTCTCTGTTGAGTTTTTAGTCTGTTGATCTATCCCATGTGAAGAGTGCAGTATTGAAATCCCCAAGTATTATTCTTTTGGGACTGAATTCTTGTTTTAGACATCGTAGTGTTTGCTTAATGAACATGAAGGAGCTCATATTAGGTGTGTATGTGTTCAGTATTGTGAAGTCTTCCTGGTAACTTGTTCCTGTGACTAAAATGTAGTATCCTTCTTTATCTATTATGATTTTCTTTGGTTTGAAGTCCACTTTGTCAGATAACATAATTGCTACCCCTGGTTGTTTCCTGGTTCCATTAACTCAAAGCCTTTTACTTTTAGAATGTGCCTATCCTTTGTGGTGACATGTGTATTTTGAAGGCAGCAGATGGATGGGTTTTGATTTCTAATCCATGTTTGTAGCCTGTGTCTTTTGATTGGTGAGTTAATACCATTGACATTTAGTGTTATAATGGAGAAATTACTTTTAATTCCTGACATTTTTTGTGTTTAGTGGTTTTCATAAGTGTATTATTTAGTTTATGGTTGTGGTGGTATTATACTTCCCTTCTGTCTTCCTGGATATCTTTGTTCTTTTCTTCAAGCTTGAGTATCTTTTCTAGTTTTGTGGTCATGAAAGCTTTCAAGTTATCTTTATAATGGAAAAATTTTCTTTCACCCTCAATCATGACTGATAGTTTTGATGGGTATATCAACCTGGGTTGACATTTGTACTCATTCAATACTTGAATTATGTCTCTCCAAGCTCTTTGGGCTTTTGCTGTTTCCATTGAAAAATCAATTGTTATTTTAATAGGTTTACCTTTAAAAGTGATTTATTCTTGAGGCTCTCAGTACTTTTTCTTTGACTCGTATATGTAGTATTTCGGCTATTATATGCCGTGGCATTTTTCTATTTTGGTCATATCTGTTTGGGGTGTGGAATGCTTCTTGTATTTGGATGGGCCTCTTTTTCTTTAGATGTGAAAAGTTTTCCTTTATGATAATTTGAAAAATTTCTTCAGGTGTGGTATTTTGGGATTCTTGTTCTGGTATTCCATGGATTCACATGTTAGACTTCAAGGTTAACCCATAACTCTTGAATATTCCTCTCAAGTATCTTTTTGGCTTTAACAACCTCTCCAATTGAAATGGTTAGTTATTCTACTTTGTCTTCAAGATCTGATATTCTATTTCCTGCTTTATTAGTTCTGCTGATGAGATTCTCTGTTGAGTTCTGGGTTGAAGATAGCTTGTCTTTTAGTTTGAGCTTTAAACTCTGCTTGAGATTGTTTTAACTGCTCTATGCCTATTTTTGTTTCTTCAACTGATTTTCTAATCTCCTCCAAGTACCTGTTGTGTTCTTGGTCAAACTGGTTCATGCAGTTATTTAACTCCTCCTGGATTTCCTCTTGCATTGTGTTGATCATAGTAAAGATCAGGCTTTGAGAATCATTATGTTGGATATGGCTTTCTAGGCTATTTTCTGTAAGTTTGTTCTGGTTGGATTTCATCATTACGGGGTTGCTTCTTTTTGTAGGAGATTTGCTTTCTTGGTTTTTGTTTCTCATGGATTTGGACTGTGACCTGGGCATTTTCATTTTATCTCTTATGTCCTTCTTTCTGTTATTGTGTGTTTTTGGCTGAACTAAATTAGACAGTATTACTACACTTGAGAAGTTACCTTGGAGTTGGGTATGTCTGTCTGATGTTGGTCTTATTTCCTAGATGAGGCTTTGGACTGTTAATACAACAATTAAGGTGGGTTTAGTAGACAGGAATTGAAGATAGTATGGTAGTACACTTTTTAGGTTTATTTCTTTGGTGACATGTGAGGGTGAATGATATAGTCTCTTAAGTTGTACAGGCTTTTGTGTGGCTCTATGAAAATGTTAAACTACAGTGACTAATAATTGAGAGGAGCGAGATGGTAAAAAGGGTTTACCTACTTAGAGCTGGATGTGAAGATTCTCTCTCATATGATGAGATGATTTTAGAAGACCTAAGATGAATGGTGTTGGTTCTGTAGCCCTTTGTTTGGGTTTTCACTGGACTCTATTGAATTCTGAGGAGCAGGGAGTCTGTAAGGAATAAGGAGTATGCCTAGGTCTGGGCTCCAGGGCAGAAAGACAGAATGACTAGTAGGACACTCAGATGACTTGGGGCTTAGGACATGGCCTGGAGACCTTCCTCAGGACCAGAAAGGCAGGCTGGCTACTAACCTTGGGCCTGGGACATAGTTTAGGAGGCTTACCTGAGGAGTAGGCAATCTGCCCAGGTCTGGGTCCAGGTCCAGGACATAAAAGGGCTTACCATATTCTTGCAGCTTGTAAGCAGTATCGAATTCAAGTCTGTTTGACTTTGGAGACCAGGACTTAAAAATTAAAGGGTTGTTATGGAACCAAGCAAACATGCCATTCTCGAGGTAAAAAAGACAAAGGGCTCAGAGCTAATTACAGGAATTAACAAGGTTTGCTGCATAGTTGAAGAGAAGAACTTAGGGGTGATTTAATCCCATCTCTAGTGAGGGGAGGCTGCTGGGCAGGCGGTACACTCCATAGGTGCTACAGGTCAGAGGAGAGAAGAAAGAAGAAAAGCAACTCCATGTTCCCAAAGGAGTGGTCCCAATGAGTGCCAAAATGAACACAGGTTGAGGAGTAGGGCACTGTCCCCAGAGGTATTAGCAAAAAGGGTGTCTCTTACCCAACATCCTTCCCACCTCTAATACTGACAGGGGCAAAGGACTCTCATTTCTCCTGCTGATGGTGGAAACAGGTGGACTGATGTGGTTAGAATTATTATTCAAGTCAGGATTTTATTAAGACATGGATAGCTCCTTGATACCAGATCACATCGTTCTTCATTTTTCCCACTTTGCGTCTTTCGAGGACCTTCTCCCTGGGCCTCAGGGAAAAAAAGATGCTGAAATGCTTAGTGCTCATGATCTCTAGTGCAAATTCAGTCCAACACACTCTGCTGTGTGAAATTGCAGGAGGTCAAGACTATTTACCTGGCTGGAGGGGTGACAGGATTTGCCTAGAAAATAGTTACTCTAACTTGGAGATGCTAATCGACCCCCAAATATCCTGAAATATACCCTGAACAGAACAGGAGGTATGTGGGGGCACATCTCAAAGTGTCTGAGTGCTGGCTTCCCAGGTTCGGACACTAATGGACTGGGTATGGGGGGTTAGAAAGATGCATTACCGCTGATCATCCTTTTTATTATTTTTTTCCTTCAGAAAGAAAGGTGATGTTAGAACTTATGTGAATTTCCCTCCATAAGATCTGGGAGGAGCGTAGAGGTCATCCTCTAGCAGAACTTTTGTGTTACAGATGAAGAAACTGAGGCCCAGAGAGGTTAAGTGACCTGCTGATGGCTCAGCTAGATGACTGCAAAGTCAGGGCTGAAACTCCAAGACTGTCAGCATAGAGGCATGGATTGGCAGCTGTCAACACCCAGTCCTGTGGCCTAGCCAATCAAACAGAAACTACACCAAATAAAATCTGGTTATTTCCAGACCATGGGTCATTATTGGAAGTTGTTGGGAAATTTTTGGGGGGGGAAGGAAGTAGGGGTTAAAGTGTAGAGATGGGGCTGGGGACTGTGGTCTGTTCAGAGACCAAGTGAGCCACAGAGAAAAAAATTATGATCTTCTTGATACCATGAGGTTCTTGAAAACATGGTTTATTACAGTTGAAGTCAGGAACTTATGGTAATGGGACTTGAAATCATCAGACCTGCACAGTGGTGAACATGTCAGCATGTCCCCATGGGCTGGCCTGGCTCTCTGGAGAAAAAGCTTTAGAGAATAGGATCCTTAGGATTAAAGGGTCAGACAAAGGTATTGGAGAACCCATATCAGTGGGCCACCCAAAGAATGGCCACAGAAGCCTGAATCCCCATGAGAACCTATGATGCAGAGGAACTCCAGGACCCATAGAACCAAAGGACAGGAGAATAGGAGGAGTAGACTGGTAGGCTGGGCCCATGTAGGGATGGAAGGGAGGGTGGTATGGGATGGGATGGAATGGTAGCTGAAGTGAAGGGAGGGAGGAAGGATGGAGGGGAGGAAAAGGGAGGTAAGTATCATGAATATAAAAATGTAAATTTAATAATTTTATTAATAAAAAAGAAAGAAGAAAAGAAGAAAGAAATACAAGAAGAAAGAAATACACTGGTGTATTTGAGCACCTGACTCTCCACTCTGTACTCACTTATCCTAAAGGCATTCTTCTCCTCACTTGTCTGGTGGTGTTACCTACTGTTCTCCTGCTTTCTGAGGTCAACCTGAAATGATTCCCCAATAAACTCTCTGAGGTTTGCTAGAGCTCTTCAGCCCCCAGAGCACTGTATATTGTCACTGTCAAATGTTACTCAAATGGCTCATGATGTTAAAGTGGAGGTGTTGCTCCATTGACGCCTGCTGATTGTATCCTATGCTGTCTCGTGTACACTGTGGCCAGATGTGCCTGCTGTCTATATTGTACGTTTATGTGTATGCTCTGTCAGTGTCTCTGTACCCTTCTCTGTGTATAAGCGTGTTGTGTATGGTCTCTGCAGCCTTCTGCTGTTTGTCTCTGCGAGTATGTACCCTTGTACCAATGTTCACAATGTAATAAAAGAACTGAAACCACACAACGCCTTCTGGCGATTTTTAAACCTAGGGGAGATTCTCCTTTATCTGGGGTAGATACACACATTATTACTAAATGACAGTGTGTTGGCTAAATGCTTTCACTGTCCTGATACTGAGCTTTATTTGCTGAATCTTGAGGCACCAGTAGGCAGAGAATAAAAACTGTCTATTCATTTTAGTTTTCAGGTCATTTATAAAAGATCACATCATCTTGGAGTGTCATGATTTGTGTGGCATAAGATCACTGTCCAGCCAGCACACGAGTTCCCAGAGATGCTTTCTGGCTTCTACTTGGTGCTCATCTAGTCTGACAATGATTCCAAGGGACCAGCCAAACTCACCCACCAGTTCTCATCTTAATAGCTAGTACATAATTTGGCTTTGTAGGACTCCTTCCTCTCTTGTTCTCCACAGTTGATTATAACTAATGGGTTTTAAGAAATAAGAGCAGATGAAGATAGTAATGCTACCTACTTTCTGGATGAAAATGAGAGAGCAAAACCTAAAGATTTATCTAATATTAGTTCACTGTGTGTGGTAGGTACCCAGAGTTTCTGTATCTGCCTTGAACATTCTGTCTGTTGCTCTATATCATCTGTTCAAAGTATTTACAGATGGTCATCAAGTATGGGGAAGAAAGAAAAAGAGAGATAGACACAGAGAAGAGAGACAAAGAAGAAGGGAGACAAAGAGAGAAAAGGAGAGAGACAGAGAGATACAAAGGGGTACAGTAAGACCCCCCAAAAAAGAATTAGGTATCAATATGTTGGGATTGGGGAAGGAAACAGTCTGGCTGCCTTCTTAAGTATAACTTAGAAAATAAGTTTTCATCATCTTCACAAATATCAGCACCTCATTGGACACAAAATCACCCTTGTGTACTTGTCTCCTGTTGCCTGTTTTGGTGAACATCTACATTGAGTGTGACCAAGTGTCACATTACAGATCAGAAATAAAAGTCTCTCCTAGGTCTACCACATCCCAAGCCCCTCAAGTCCTCCCCACTCTCTCCCTTCTCACCATGCTGTCTCCTTTGCCCCAGCATCTTGTCAGCAGTGCCCCCTTGGTCATGAAGCCCCTCAGAGGGCCCAGGTACTTCCCAAGTCCTTCTTCAACATGATCTCCAGGAAGCTTTGTTAGAACATGTTGCCTGGAAGAAATCACTTCTACACTGAGTTCTCCACGATCAGGTTTCATCACTATTGCAATCCTTATCATAGACCATTGTGTGATATAATGGGATGTGTAGTTCTCCCTTTGATTTTGGATAATTTCTGGAAGGCAAGTCATCTATCCTGTTGTTTTAAGGTCCTGTTTCCCACAATACCAATCACACTGGGTCACACATCAGACACATAATAATGATTAAATGATTAGGGTTTTTTAAAATGTCCGAGACACAATTTTTTAGATATGAAAATATCATGAAGGAACCTTACTACCACACCTGACTCATGCTGTGGTTCACAGAGCTTTGTAGACTATGTATAAGGGGACCTGACCAGAAAGATGGAGAATAAGAAAGAGTGGAATGGCACTCTGGGATTTACCAACTCAAGGGGCCGAATTCCATGGAGTTACTTCCTACTCCTATGTTTTCCCTTGGTCTAGCAGTCAAGAAAGTGTCCATTTTTGGAACCTATTGAAGAATCCAAGAATATCCAAGAAGGATCCTTTTGACAAGAGTTTTCCAAATGACTACAGAGTATGAATTGAGAATTAGTGAGACATAAGTCACATTTCTTCTTCCTTTTTAGAGGAGAGGTAACAAATGTGTGCTGAAAGAGAAAGGAGTTGGGGTAGCTGCCTGGAATTTCTCAAGGTACTAGAGCTTTTCTCTCAACCACACATAAAGAAGATTTGGAACCAATACTTCTTGCTTTGCAAAAACATGCCAGTGTCAGGTAAGTGAGGCTTGGGAAGCCAAGTTGTAGGAATTCCAGAGGAGGATCAGTACTGTGAGGCACTTGCTGACTTCACATCTTGAGACCTCAGGCACCTTTAGAAACACACGTTTCATGGTCCCCTCCCCTCTTTGAGTCTTCTGCCCCTGGGGAAGGATCAGCAGTATTCTACATCTGGATTTAACAATCTTAGTGTCCTTAAAGCCTTTGAATCTGCCTGCTTCCCATGAAGACTATGAGGAAGGGAAGATCCCTTCCCTTCTCCATCCCTGTGCTATTTGTGGACACTCTTGAAGGTGTTCCAGTTTAACAGAAACCGAGAGGTCTCAGGTTTAGTCCATAACCACAGATTCTTCTGTCAAAAAATAGCCAAGGGTGGTAATAACTGAGTTTATTCATCAACAATAGGACCATCTTGAAATCTTCAACCTATTCCGATTGAGCTAGTGCCTAGAACTAACTCCATGGCCAAGGCAGGGAGAGCTGGGTAAGAGGGATGGTCATTCTTGCAGTGAAAGAGTATTTCTCATGGTGAAATTTTACACAGTGGTTTAAATTTCTTTTCACTGCAGACTGGGTTCTGTGGAGCTAATTCACAGTCTCATGTGTGTTCTGCATTCTGGGATTATACAAGGAACACTATAAATTTCTCACAAGAGCCCATGGAGTCAGCTTTCCCTCTTCTTTCACTTGCAGGAGCACTTTCCTCCCTGCCTAGACCCAGATCAGGGTAAAAGGAGGCTCACTGGCCTTTCCAAGATCACTTACTGATCCAGAACACAAAGTTATACTTGGCCCAACAGTATCTCAGCAACTGAATTTGTATAAAGCAACATATGATACAAATTGCTCAATTAATGTTGCCTTTACTACTCTTGCTATTAAACGTTATATAGGTAGATTGGCAGATAAGGTGGAGAATTGACTGTCTCCCCATTCTTCACAAGTAACACAGAAAACTTGTCACCACATCCGGCCTGGACTATCTTGGCCTCTGTGTGGTGTGAGGTAGAACAGCTCCTTACTACCTCCACTTTACACATTGCTGTTTCTTCTACATCCTGCCTCCTCGGTACCTCCTTCCCTCCTTGAGCCACCTTGTCACCTCCCAGTCTGCCTTGCCTGTGCACTAAGAGCTGTCCTATGTCTTCTACATACTGAAGAGTGCCACCATTCTCCAACTTTCTTACTTAAGCAGCTGTTCCCTTCCCCTGCCTTTTTCCCTCTGTCGCAGAGACAAAACTCTCCCCCAACACTGAAGTGATGGTGTGCTCCCACGTCTCCAACTTTATGACTGCAGAGCAGCATTTGGAGAAAATGAGTGTGGCACAGATTTGCCTTCTGGTCCCCCAGAGCTCTCCCCCCAACTTCTGCATTAGGATCTTAATGTGTCTCTTGCCACTAATTTCAAAGTACAACTCTCCTTTAAAACAATAAAAGTCTTGAATTTCTGAACTTCAGCACCCCCTTAATTTCAGAATGTCCTCATCCGCTGTGCATTTCTTCATGAAACAGCTGTTCAAATTCTACTTGGCCTGTGGCTTGCAAGTGTTGATATACATGTCAGCTATGCCCAGACATAAACAGAAGTCACCAGGCCAAAAAAGGAATGAACTAGTCCAAGAAGTCCTGTGGCTCCTACTTTTAGATATAGTAGGTACTTTCCCTAAGCCTTACACTAAAGCTACTTTGTTCTTCTCCATCCCAGAACTTTTCAATACAGCAAGAAAGCCCTATCTAAAAGTAAAGGTCTCATTCTAATTACTGCTCTGAGGTATACTGGCTATATAACATCCTCCGTCCATTTCTGATCCATAACAACGAACCACAATATGAGTAATCTATAAAGCAAACAAAATCCACAGAAATCTATTTCTTGTAGCTCTGGAGGTTGGCTGTCCGGGCTTCAGGTACCAGAACAAAGTATTAGGGTAAGAACTGATGGGCAGAAAGGATGCGCTCCCCTCTCTGTTAAACCTCTCTACCCATTCTTGAAGAAATATAATGTCTAGACACTTCCCAGAAGTCCAGTTCTGAGTTATAACACATTAGAGACACCTTTCTGTTGAAAAGAAGCACACTTGAATCTAGAAGTACCCTTGAGTGAATGAATGCCTGACGTTCTTTGAGGCTGCCTAGCCACACGTTTTAAGAAAGAGGCTTAGACTCAAAGGTTTCTAAGGGCCCGGAACTGGCAACTTTGTGTACAGACCTGCCAGGGGTTGAACCTGTTCTTAGGGCTTCTCTATGTTGGTCCTGTCACTGTGTCCCTGAAGGTCACTTTCCCATAGGTGGAGCCCACAAGTAGGTACTGTATACCAACAAGCACGAGAAACCACAGAACAGCTGGGACACATCCAGGGCCTCCTTTCTGTCCATCGCACAAATAATGCTACTGCTGCATGCCAGGTACTCCTTCAGGTGCCAGAGGTAAAGGACAGGAGATGACTAGGGCAAGAGACATCTGATGACAAGGCAGGTGAAGAAGACCCAGGAAATTTGCTGGGGAGCCAAGGAGGGAGGGAGGAAGGGAGGGAGGGAGGAAGGGAGGGAAGGAGGGAGGGAGGGAGGGAGGGAGGGAGGGAGGGAGGGAGGAGGAAGGAAGGAAGGAAGGAAGGAAGGAAGGAAGGAAGGAAGGAAGGAAGGAAGGAAGGAAGGAAGGAAGGAAGGAAGGAAGGAAAAGGAGATGGTATACAGACAGGGCTCAGACCATTCCTGGTGTGTAGTAAACTGTGTGTTCAGTCATAATTTTAGTGCTTGGTATTATCAAACCTTAATGTTACTTAGTTTCAAAATTGCATAAAATCAAACAAAATTACCATAATTCTGGCACCTCTGCATGAAACCTTCACTGACTTGAATTAGTAAACCCATTCCACATGCCATCTGCTTGCACGGCACCTTGCAGTTGGCTTGAGAGATAAAGGAGATGCTTGTGCTGGTGAATGCTGTGATCTGCAAGACAGGTCAGAGGCCAGTGGCGCAGCCTGCTGACAGCCCCTCCAGCCTGGATGTGCACAGGAGCCAGGGGCAGGGAGGACGGAGACGGCAGGGTGGGAAACAGAGTGTGACGTCAGGAACCAAGACTCACATTCCAAATCAACTTCTTAAGCCCCTGATCTTCCCACTCGTTCACTGGGTTTGATTCTTGATTTGACAAAAGAGTGATTCTCACATTGCCATTTCCTCCTTTCCAATTTTCAATCTCAGTGATCTCCAAATATGGCATTATGCGTTGACTTCTTGTTTTTCTACACCTTCTCAATCTTCAAAGAATTTTAAAAGAAATCTCTATTAAGAAAACCAGCTGCTTGAATGGACCTCTGGTGACAGACATAATAACAATGATGTCTGTCTTTGGTGACGTCATGTTTTGAATGCAAGGTGTCTCCCATAGGCTCATGTATTTGCATCTTTAACTCATGTCAATGTTAGGGAACCTTTAAGAGGTCAACCCTTGGTGTAGAAATGCACATCACAGGGCAAATCTCAAGGTTGGGTAGCCACGCCCTGTTTCCACTAGGAGTCTGCTCTTGAAGATTGTCTCCATGATGGATGTGACCTGAGATGTCTCTGGCTTCTGCCACTTACCATGCCTTTCCCACCTTAATAGACTACGTCTCCCCTCTAGAACCTTAAGCCAACCTTAAGTCTGAGTGTTGTCTCACACCTGGGATAGGTGACATACATAATAGTAGTACCATCTACTGACCTTTCTTTTTTTTTTTTTTTAAAGCACATTCAAAGGTAGATGTAATAAAAGTGGGAAATCACAGTAAGGGAGGGGTCTATCACCCATTTGCAAAATGGTTACTTTTTATCTGCCAGACTATATGCCCTCCCCTTCTGGTGAGATCACACCCCCTCAGTAGTAAATGATCAGGAACAAAAATCTGTGAACTTAATCAGATGTCTCATTACTTATTTGGGTCCTTGGTGGAAGTGACTCAGGGGTTAAGCCTCTGCCTTGCAGGCAGAAGGTCCTGAGTTCGGATCCCAGATCCCACGTATAGACGCCAGGCGGAAGCGGGGGCGGCCTGCGCTTCTGGTACTGGAAGGGTGGAGCCTGTGAATCTCGGGGCAGAAGGAGGAGGAGGCGTCCATGGTGGTTCCCGATTCGTCCGTGGTTCTGGACACACACATACACACATGCGCGCGCATATACATATGCACACACGCACAATTGAATAAATAATAATCATAAAATTAAAAAAAAATCGCTACTGATTTTTTAAAAATGCTTTCTATATAAGAAAAGCATCTTACTTCTGGAGGAAGGTATCCTTTGTAGGTGAATCATTTCCTGTGATTCTTTTTTTTTTTTTTTTTTGCCTTTGCTAGTAGGCTACTCATAATAAGTTTAGGACCAAATTATTAGAATTAGTTTGCCACAACCAGAACCAGTCATTCTGGCACATTAGACACAGACCTTGTTCTCTGTTAACATTCTACATATAACTTCTTAACCATATGTCTAGTCAAATAAAGTTCATTTAAAATTTTTCAAAATTTCAATTCTTAAATTATAACTAAGTATTTTGGGACAATACTGATAAGTGGCAGAAAATTTACAACATATTAGCCAGTCAAAAATCAAGAAAGATCCACACAAGGGAGAAGGCTCCAAACAGTAGGATCCTTAGAGGTAGGGGATTAACAGTCATAATAGAGTTCCCATACTAACAGAGAGCTAGAAAAAGAGCTCCAGGCTATGCCACTGACTCTTGAACCATTATCAGGGTGGAGGACTCAGAGGGAAGTTTGGCATTCACACAAAAGGATGCTCCAGGGTATGGGAGGGAGGAAGGGGGAGGCACTGGGAGAAGGGGAGAGAAGGAGGGGGTGAAAGAAAGGGGGGAAGGGGGGAACGAAATGGGGGATGACTGGGGAAGGGAGGAGGGAGGCAGAGGATGGGGATACTTATTGAACTTGTATGATTAGAAAAAAAAATTGGGGAGAAAAAGTCAAGAAAGATCCAGAAATCCTATCACTCAAAAACAACCATCTATCATATCTTTATAGATCATTTAATGCTAATAACTGATATAATTAAGAATTACATATTCTAGTATACTGTTTCCAGTCTGTTCTCCTAATTTTGCATACATAAAGCTATGACTAATTCACTTACATATGAATTGTAAACTCTGTGGGAGTTCACTCTTGGAGCTCCATATTTAATTCAACTAATCTACTATTGGACCCTGAGGTTGTTCAGAAAATTTTCTGACTCTCTTCCTTAGGACCCATTGTATCTAATGAAATGGCCAAGTGGAGTGGTCTATATATTTTCAAGATTTGGGAAGCATACTCCTGAATTTCTTTTTCCATGTCCATGTGTGTGCATATATACGGAGACCTAAGGTTGATACTGGGAATTAGCCTGCTTACTCTTCCACTTTATTCTTTTGCAACTGAGTTTTAATTAAACTCAGAGCTCAATAACAGGGGTTATTCTGGCTAGGTGGCTTACCTAGAAATTCCCAGTCTCCTCCCTGTGGAATTACACATAGACTATTATACCTGCCCTGAATTGTGTGTGTGTGTGTGTCTGTGGAGGCTCAAGAGTCATATGGAAAATCATACTGAATTGATCTACTTCCTTATTGCTTTGCTGTAGGGTTTCCCAGGCTCTGTCTTCTAGGCTTAGAATTATGAGCCACACCATATCTGCTCAGCATTTTTATGTGGGAATCTAGGTATTTGAACTTGAGTCCTATTGATTGGTTGCTTGGGAGGCAAAGGCTCTATTTAACTCCCAAGTTATCTCTCCAGCACCTCCTGCCATATCCATTCACCCCTGTCTTAACTACTTTATTTGATGTCATGGAAGTAGAAGGGGTACTCTTAACCAGAATACAGGGATTCAGGAGGGTAGAACATGAAACTTCATGAGGCTCCTTCAGAAACCACAGTGGGTGAAACCACCAGTCAGTATAAGGTCTCACCATGAAGACACAGGCATTGGTACATCCTTCTATCATATCACAAAGGAAAGGGTGACATTACCAGGGAGAAGCCTTAAAAGATGTGCCAAATGACTACTAGGATCAGGTTTCATCTCTGGATCACTAGCTGGAAGAATTTCCTGACTTAGGTTGGGTTTCCTAGAAAATGGAACTGAGAGGAGACCCCTAGGGAACACCAGAGCACGAAGCGAACCGCAGGTTGGTCATACCTTAAAGCAAAAGGTACTATTTATGTTCTTTGTCACAAAAGCACTGACTAAAGGTCTGCCTTGTCTCTCCCAACTGCCCTAGCAAAAGGGGCTCAGATTTTGACCAGAAAAATCTTCCTGAGATTATAGAAGAGGAGTTTGGGGGCTAGTGGAGCATTGTGGAGAAGTCCTTGCTTAGAAAGTTTGAGGCCCAAGCATTTGCGAGTCCTTGCCTGGATTGGGGACATGTTGATTTTTCTAAGACTGGAGAGAGGAAGAGAAAGGTGCCCAAGATGACCTGGGCACGGCACAAAGGAGATGGAGCAGGAAACTAGTCATAACCAACGTCTTCTACATCCCCTCAGTAAGGAGATCCTGAAGGGCCAACCACTTTCACGCCAATTTCCCCACAACACAGAAACCTCTGCTGTGGCTGTGGTTTAGAACCTTTTCCTCAGAGGTCTGTTTAGTCTTCGGGTGTCTCTTTCTCATTCTCCTCCAAAATGAAGTCGCAGCTGAGCTAGATCAAGGGACTGCCAGGGATTCTTTCCAAACACAGACTGAAGGAAGATGTTTTAAGTATTATGACATCATCCCAGTCATTAGAATGAAATTGCTCAGAAACCCCCGGTCCCTCCTGCGGGGCTGCGCGCTGCTCCCTGGGAGTCTTTTCGTAAGCTGAGCACGAGTGCTTCCTGAAGCATCATGTGGACTCAGAAGTGGAGCCTCCGCTCTCCTGTAAAGGACTCTGACAGAAGGCTCAGGGGGTGTCTGTTCTGACGAAGCACTGGTGACAGATGCCAAAGTGACTCCTTGTAACAGTACATCAGGGTCTCATTCCAGAGACCGGGGACTTTTAGTTGAAAGTATCAGATTCCAATTCTGGTTCTGCCGCTCACCTGCCCAGGGACCCTTGGTGACTCACCTCTTTCATTCACCCTCCCTCAGCCTCGCCAAGTTCATTGTCAGGGACAGAAGTGAGATTAGATTCCAAATGAACACATCAGCATCTGATTGCAATAAGGTGCCAAATCAGCGATGCTTTCAATCCATCAGTGGTTTAGGAAAGGGACCCAAGGTGGGAGGGGGGGGATTCTGACCTTAATCCCAGACAATCTCAGCGATGATATCTCATAGCATCTCAATCTCATGCTCATCTAAACATGTACATGAAAAGACAAAAGTTGCTCCAGTGTGCCGACATATGTTTCAACCAGGGCAACCCAAGTCCTGGGCCTTCCAGAAGAAGAATCAGGCCAAGTTCATGCTGAAGCTTAAAGTGTTTGAGACTGGAAAAGCAGGTACCATAGGTATTAGTCTGGAAGCCAGAAAGAGAAATTAGTTGGGTGTGACAGGTCATTTGGGGTATAGTGAGGTCACAGGTCATAAGGTCACATGTGCAGAGACTGTCAGAGTGATAGCGCCATCCTGGTTGGCACAGCCAGATGCAACTGGCCCATTCCTGCCCTTGCTTCTAGCCCTGCAGCTTTGCGTAGACCTGGGTATGTACACCTTCCAGTGCAACATGCCCAGCAGATTCCATGGGGAAGACTCAGGTAGGGTTGCAAAGTCTGCCTTGGGCACATCTGTTGGTCAAACTTCCCCCAGTGCTCCCCACCCCCTTGCTCTTCTTTGACACCATCTCCTGTAGACTATGGAGATCTCCCGCTGGTGCAGGCTTGTACACACTGCTTGGCCCACTGCTCGGCCAGCACACCCCAGGTTCCACATAGCACACGCTCTACTTATGCTCATGCCGGTCAGAATTTCCTGCTGTCGAATTTTTGTTTTGTTTTGTGAGGTTTTTTTTCTCTTTCTTTTGCCCAAGCTTTCCTAGAACTTCTGAAATTCTGCCTGCTTCCAGAGGGGTGCATTCCTTCCAACTCTGTGCAGGCGGCCTCTTCAAGTGAATTCTGGTTAATTTTACTCCATCTCATTGGTGCCTTAGGAAGGGAAGGGTTGGAAATCCACGCTTAGATCATGCACAAGGAGTCAAGATCCAAGGTTCCTCGGTATCCTGCTACCCTGCATCCACTGTGTGTGTTGACAGGTGCCTCGGTTTTCTTTCAAGCGTCATTTTCTTCCTAGAAGAACTGGCAGGTGGACTACTCCAAGGGCAGCCAGGTGAAAGGCTTAGAAGCACCCTGCTCTTCTAGGTGACATTCGCTGTTATTATTAGGGATGGAGGTGCTGGTGGAAGAAGACAAGTTCTTAAGTGAGTGAGTTTAAAAAAATAACAGTTGATGACAGAGATTTGCTGGACTTTTCACATGTGAGATGGGAGACACGCAGCATACCCTGTAATTTGCACCGGCTCGTTCCACTTGAAATTGATGATTACAAATCTCCAGCCGGGGCTTTGATGCTCTCAGGAATCTTGTTCTTGTTCTCGACTGACCCCCTGTGGCACACGGTGCTCACCTGGGAAGCTTTCTTCTGTTTGTTTTAGATTGGCAAATGACAGCTGTGGGTGTTTACAAAGTACAAAGTGATAGGAAGATGTTTTTTAATACAATATGGAATGATTAAATCAAACTAATTAACATATCCATCACCTCAAATGCTTGCTTGTTTCTCTGATGAGACTATTTGAGATTTACTCTCTCCGTGGTAATTTGGTGTACAGTATTCAGTTGCTAACTGCATTCATCAAGCCAAAGAAAGTCAACCTCATGTCTCCATTTTCATGGGGATGTGTGTGTTTTTAGACATACATGTGTGTGTGCATGCATGTGTGTATCATATGGAGGTCTGAGATCAATATTAGGAATCGTCTTCCATTCTCTTTCATCTCAATGTTTTCAGGCTGGGTATCTAAACCCAGAACTCACCCAACAGGTGAGTCTGGCCAGTCTGCTTGCTTTGAGAATTACCAGTGTCTTTCAAGGTTGGAAATACAGATAGTTTATCATGCCCACTTGGTATTTTACATGGGGTCTGAGTTCGAATCCTTCAGCCTGTGCAACTTTGACCATCTTTAACTATCACCTCCTAGCTCTTATCTACTCTCTGCACTGTGATTTTCTTGTTACCTTTTTTTGCCTAGTTATATAAGCTCGATAGGTACCACCCTTCTTTTCCCCCTGTTGTTCCCCAGTGTCTCTTCCCCCTTCCCACATCCTCTCCCTCTCACCCCTTTTCCTTCCCTCCTCCTCTCTTGGTGCTTCCTGCCTTCTCCTTCCCATTCTCCAGAGCATCTGTTTATGTGGGCACTGAATTTCCCTCTGAATCATCCACACTAGTAAGGGTTCAGGACTCAGCGTCATAGTTTGGGG
This sequence comes from Typhlomys cinereus, assembly GCA_023101885.1. Taxonomy (NCBI): domain Eukaryota; kingdom Metazoa; phylum Chordata; class Mammalia; order Rodentia; family Platacanthomyidae; genus Typhlomys; species Typhlomys cinereus. The sequence continues at coordinate 3,060,825 of JALPQD010000193.1, forward strand.
CCCCTTCTTGGGCTGCCCCTTGGAGTATCTTGCATATCGTTGGTCCTCCCTGTTGGAGCAAGGGGTTTATTATCTCTTACAATTGTCTGGTTACAGTTCTTAATCCAGCTTGACAAGAGAGCTCATACCAACATCAGGGCTGAGGGAACTAGTCACACCATCTCCACATAATGGCTGAGAGAGGGATGATCCTTCCTTGTCAGACAGCATGTCTGGTCAAGTGTACACAGGGATGCCAACTCTCTCAACCAGCTCTCTGCATTTCACTCCAGGGCCCAATCCCACCCACCATGGGCTGGGCCCTTCCCATCAGCCAGACAATCTCTTTCAGGTTTGCTCTGGGCTTAACTCAAACACTAATTCTCCATAAATGTGCCCAGAGCTCAAACCCTTAAGTGTCAATTTGACACCTGTGCCTAACTATGACACTCCCCATCTTTAGGCTCTTACAGTCTTGCTGCCCCCTCTTCTGCAAGGTTCCCTGAACTTTAGGATGAGGAAAGATTTGCTGGTCTGGTTCTGGATGAATATTGTAGAGTCTTTGGTGTTCTGAATTATGGTTTGTTGTTGTTTTCAGTTTTGCTGTTCCTGCACTGCCCTTAGCTGCATTCTGATTGGTTGTCCAGGCCATTTCCTAACCAAAGATAAAAGACTTTTTAAACAAAGCTCTTAATATAAGAAGAGACTCAAAGGCAGATGGAAGTAGGACACAGCAGTGAGAGGGGTCAGTCTCCCATTTGCCAGTTGGTTACCATCTACCTGCACTCTCATTCTGCACTGTGACTTTGATTTATTTCTGATGTCATACAGGAGTGAATATATGTGGTATTTGGGGTATGTGTGTGTGTGTGTGTGTAATAGGACACATGAGTGTGTGTGTCTATAGAGACCCAAAGGTGACATCAGAAATCATCCTGGATTGTTCTACTTCCTTATTTTTTGCTTTGCTCTGAGGTTCCCCAGGCTCCACCTTCTAGGATAGAAGTGCAGAATGCTTACCTTTCTATCTGGAGTTTTTACGTGGGATCTGGGATCTGAAACATCTCTCTAGCCCTGGTGTTTGTCTTTCTGTACCTGGCAGAGTTTGAGTCTTGCTATAATTCAACATTCTCAATCAGTCAACTAGGGAATTTTTTTAGTGACAAATGTTCAGCCCTGCTGATTCTCTACATGGCCCACTGTTGAGCCACCAATCCCCAGGTTCAACGTGGTGCAAGGACCTAACCAAGACCAATTAAATAGCACCCAAAATATGAAGGAGGCAGTGACTATCAGAATCCTCTCGAAAGTGTGCCTTTAGGTGTGTCTAGGATGCAGACTAAACAGAAACCAGCTTTTCACAGACTTCTAGCCCTCTCTCTATAGTTCAACTTCCCTTCTCTATTCTATCCAAGCTTCTGAACCTAGGAGTTCTGTCTTTCAAAGCTGGAATTACAGGCAGGCTGCCACACCTACCTGGCATTTTACTTGGGATCTGAACTCTGGTCCTTGTGCTTGCATAGTCATTGCTAAGTTACCAGAAATGGTCTTATTCACAGAGAAAATTGAAGTCATTTGCAGGAATTTTTCTTTTACCTCCCTCCTTCCAAAGCTACTAAAGTAGTTGTGCCTACTGTCATGTCTTCCCTCCTCTTCTACAGAACAAGAGTATGTCCTCTGCCCATGTCCTGCCTTCCCACATGTCACTGTGGACCTTGTCTTTCTTCTTGTGTTCTCCAGGGTTCCCTCCGTCTGTTCGGCATTCGTTTCTTTTCTCCACAGTCACTACGAATGGTATACAATTGTAGTCTTGTTTCCCTTAGCTTAGGGAACAACATAAATGCAAGCCTCTCCTTGCCTGCATGACCCTCCAGCTTGCACCCACAGACAGCTGTAACTGAAATCTAGCTGTAGATACATAGGACCAACATTATTGTTCAGCTTTACAAAAGAACATGGTTCTGACACATGCTATGGCTAGGATGAATCTTGAGGGTATTTTTTTTTCTTGCATGAATGCATGTACATGCGTGCATGTGTATGTGTTTTGCATGTGGGTAGGTATATACATGTGTGTGGGGGTGTGTATAAAAGAGAGTATCTGAGTGTGTGTGCCTGTGGAGGTCAAAGGGTAACATCAGGAATCATCCTGAATTGCTCTACTCTTTATTCTTTTGCTCTGGGGTTTTCTAACACTATCTTCCAAGGTCATAATTACAGGCTGCTGACATATCCATCAGGCATTTTTTATATGGAATCTGAAGATCCCAACTCAGATCCTTTAGTTTGAGAGGCAAAAACTTTGAGTACCAAGCCATCTCCCTGGTCTGAGGACATTATCTTAAGAGAGTCATAAAAAAATATGGTACCATTCTACTCATGTGATCCAAAGTAATTCTATTCATACAGGCAACAAACAGAACAGAAGTTAGGGATCAGGGGCAGGGGTCCATGAACATTTCAGTATTTACTGGGTACAAAATTATGGTTTGAGGTCACAGAAAGGTTCTGGAGATGGGAAGTAGATTGCTCAACAGCAGTGTGATTGTACAGAATGCCCAGGAAGTATACCTGGGAGACAGTTAACAGTTAAGTTTATGTTATGCACATTTTACCACAAGTAAATTTTTTTAAAAAAAATAACCCCTGCAAACCTGCCTCCTCACCCTAACCTCTCCATTTCTCAGCCCACGATCCGATCTGGCTTCTGCCTCTCCTATTCCACCCAACTACTCTAGCCAAGGTCACCTTGACATGCCGGCTACAGATCCAGCAGACCACTGGATTCCCTTCCTCCCTCGCTTTTCCTAACTGAAGTGCTCAGCTGACATCTCCCTGCGCTCCATCCTGTGGTTTCCATGACTCCACACACTTTGTTTTTAACCCCTAATAACTCCATCTCCTTCTCTGGCTCCAGGATTAGGTTTCAGGTCTAAGGATACCTTGGTTTTCTCAGTTCTCCAGACACTCTCCTCTCTGGCTCCACCGCAATGTTTTTGCCCAGGGCAACTCAGGGACTCTTACAATTTTGAACATAATGTACACATCGATGGCTTGAAAAGCAGCATCCCCAGTCCGTCTTTCTCTCTAATACACCGTCTGACTATCTGACCTCCTCATTCAGATGTTCCAAAAACATCTTGCACTGAATAAGCAAAACATTCTAACTCCCGACTTGCCATTCCATCCATGAACCATGAATGCAAGATGATGCCTCATCTCGCAAATGTTGAAGTGTTCAACTGCTTAGGCACCCACCGAGCAAGGTGGAGCAACATTTTTTTCACTCTAAGCATGCACACGTGCACACACACACACACACTCATATTCATGTACATATGCACACATGCATGCACAATTTCATGTTTCACCTTTTATACATATGTACAACTCATCTTCAATGGTGTCTTCAATCTGTCTGCTCTCTGTATATTCACTGTCCTTTCAGTCTTATCACCTATTTCTTCTTAATTGACCGCTACAGTTGTCTTCTTACTGGTCCAGGGTCCTGGAGGATTTTATCCTGTTCACACGCTGCTCTTTGCCCAACCTTTGCTTTCTTCAATCACAGTGCCTGAGCCACACATTCATCTCATCAGTGTTGTAGCTACGTTACACTCAGCTCATCTTAGCTTTACTCTATCCCTGGACTTTACACACACAAAACACAAACACTTCTATCTATCATCCCATGTCCATTTGTGTGGATGGCCCCTTATCATCATCAAGGTAATCCATATAAATGTTATTTCTCAGAGAAAATTGTTCTCAATTATTCTAACTAATTAGGCACTGCCTTCTCTCTCTTTCTCTCTCTCTCTCTTTCTCTCTCTCTCTCTCTCTCTCTTTCTCTCTCTCTCTCTCTCTCTCTCTCTCTCTCTCTCTCTCTCTCTCTCTCTCTCCTAATTCCATTACCTTGGCCTTTACTACTAAACCAATTCTTCCTTCATGAGTTTGCTAGTTTATGGTTATCTGTCTTTTTCTATGGACTCTGAACCCCATGAGTACCAGAGTTACATCTGTTTGGTGGAGTACTGTATTTCTAGAAAACTCCAGATATTGTCTTCCTAGGACATGGTACCCTCAATAAACCCTTGTTTGGAGTAGTGTTATTATGAAACATGATGCACATGATGACCTGGATTTAAAGTTTGGGCTCAGATGGAGATAAACCCTTCTGCTCATGTTCCAGAAATTCACAATCCTGAGTTTTCCCCCATTTGAATTAACTAATAAAAATTTAATTCCTTAACCAAGCAAATGGCATCAAGCTGCATTAACCTAAAAATTACATTTTTCTTTAAAACTAGACATTAGGAAATAATAATCAAATATATACTTTTCACTTAAAGCAAGATTTTTTATAACAATGAGAATTTCTTTGCTATCATCTAAAATAATTCTTAATATCAAGCTATCCTCATCCTCGTCCTCAACAAGCTTAAAACCCTGTTAGAGTGGAGACTTACAATCAACCTGACTTCAAATATTCTTACAGGGTCTTGTCTAGTTGCTGGTTACAAACATGCAGAGACTTCTTGCAATAGCTGCCTTCCAATTAGCATCTGTGATGATGAGTTGGGCCTTAGCTCTTCTCTCTTAGGTTATCTTTTCTCTCTTTGACTGGACAGAAGAGGAGTAAGAAGAAACCCAACTGAGAGCATATGGAATTTTGACATTGGAAGGGTTTTTTTTCCATTTTCATGGGTGTGTGTGCATGACACATGTGAATGTTTATATGCCTTGTTTGCATGTTGGGTGGGTGCATACTTCTGTGGGGGTGTTTGTGTGGAGGCAGGTGGGGCAATCAGGAATTAGTTCACTCATCCACTTTATTGCTTTTGAGCCTGGGTCTCTAATTTAAACCAGAGCACACTATCAGAGATGGTCTGGTTAGCCAGTTTGCTCTGGAGAGTCCCAGGCTTCTCCCCGTGGGACTGGAATTGTGGATGGGGGAGAGTGCCAGCCCCACTCAGTATTTCCTTAGGACCTAGGACACTGAACTGAGCTCCAGATGGCTAGGGTAGTCCTAACTCCATACTAGAACTTCTAAAAGAAAACTGAATCTGGAACTTTCTCATCTTTAGACACTATATTTTCATATTACATGTTCCAATACCACATTTCCAATAAGGATTTCTTGATACCAACTTGCATGTCTAACAACGTTATATGTAGGCTTCTAGAAACTTCTTTGCCCTTTCAAGTTCCTAGACATGCCTTAAGATCACAGATTGCCTCAAAATCGCTATCTTCAGAGCTTTTCTCCAAGACAACTTGTATACTTTGCTGGTACAGAAATTTTGAAAGAACTTTTTTTTTAAAAACCAGTGCTCAAAGCCCAATTTCCCAACGGACAGTTTTTCTCTGTAGACTTAGCTGAGCACTTTGGGAGCTTTGAGGAAAAAAAAAAAAAAAAAAAAAAAAAAAAAAAAAAAAAAAAAACACATTGCTATGTTTTCTAGGAATCACCAGCTAAGCCTGTGAGAGAGCACCACCTGACAGGCACATTCTTGTGCTAAGCAAGGAAGTTGCAGAAGTCTCCTACTCAAAAGGAACAAAAGAAAGAGAAGCCCCAGCCTCCTCTTCTTGTCTCTCTCCCCCCTCCCCCGCCCATTGGATTCACTGCTGCTGCCTGGCTTGTTTATATTTCTAGCGATTTAGTCCTCCTGGTGTCTGGGGGTGGATTAGAGTCTGCAAAGAGGATCTGACAAAACACTGGCAAGGGTGGCTGAATGAAAGTGCTAGAATATCACTGCAGCACAGGCAGGTGCCTCCGAAGCACCAGGGAGCTGGGCCCAAAACTGCTGAGAAAGGAACTGGGTCCTGCCCCCTTCAGTTAGGGAACAGCTACGCTAAAAATCACAAGAAAGCAACTTGTTGCAAAGTGGGGTAGAAAATGGGTATGTTACAGTGAGACTTGTTCTTATTAGACCTACATAATGACCAACGTACCATCATGTCCCCATAGACTAAAAACTCAACAGAGATAAGAACATACAGTGGAAACGTTGGGGCTAAAGCTGGATACTGAAGGGATATGCCCCAATCAGCGGGGTGGCCTGAAGAAAGGCAACTTGGTATGCCACAGAGGCTGAACTCCCAAAGGAGTGGACAAGCCAAAGGGAACCTTGGGGTCCATAGAAGCATACAGGCAGGAGGGTGGGAGGAAGTGGGAGGGATTGATGAAGGGATGGGAGGGAAGGATCATGGAGGAAAGCAGGGATACTTGATATGCTCGTAAAAGTAGAAAAATAAGATAAAAAGAAAAGAAAATAGATATGCTAGAAAAACTCATAGGGAGTGTGCTTAAAGACAATTTTCATTTGATTTCATGATTTTTCAATACTTTCTGCAGCATTGATTACTTTTATAACCTTATCATTTTTTCCATGTGTGTATATATGTGTGTTTTGCATGTGGGTGGGTGTACTTGGGGGGGCATGTATATAAAGATCACTTGAGTATGTGTGCCTATGGAGGTCCAAGGATGACATTGGAAATCATCCTGGGTTACTCTCCCTCCTTATTACATTCTTCTGGGGTTCCCCAGGTTCTGCTTTCCAGGGTCAGAATTGTCGGCCAGCCACAGCCATTTCCACCTGGCATTTTTACATGAGATCTGAACTCAGGTAGTTTTACTCGTGAGGCAAAGGCTTTAATCCCCGAGTCATCCCTCCATCTCTATTAAATAAGAAACTTTAAAAAATAACAGCAAGTGGGGCTGGAGGTCTGGTTTTATCAAACAGATAAAATAATCTCCATTAAAATATGATATTAGCGATTATTTTTAGAAAATGACTCTCTACATACTGAATCCTTGGTATGTTCTCCAGTCTAGCTTGTGGAGCCCAGTGGGGATTGGTTGTTGCTGTTTGAAATTTGATTTTGGTTATTGCTCATGTATCTTTCTTTTGTTTCAGAGAGAAAGGAAATGAGCCTTGCAAAAGCAAAAGACTAACTGAGCTGAAAGGGAGAGAAGTAAAGTAAGGTGAAGGGGAAAAGAAAAGACAGGAGCTAAGCTTTATGACACGATGCAGTTATCCATCACCTGCAGATCTCAGCTGACCCTATCAACAAAGAGCAGGATCTTCTCAATCATGTGACACTTACCTGACAGTCTTGGAGGAAGGCAGCCAGTCCTGCAGCAGTGTTTGCCTAACAATGAAGAGATCAGCCTTCTTTCTCCCAGGGGGTCTCTCACAGAGGACATTGAGCTGTCACCAACACTAGGCAAAAGTGTGTGTCTCCTAGGGCTGTTTCACAACAGTGAAAATACATGTACACCTGCCTAGTGAATATATTCAGTGTTTAGTGGGGGAGAGGGGGCTGTTTCCAACTGAAAATGCAAATAGTGGCAGCATGACATTGGCTCTCCTTGTCCTCTGACAACTTGGCTTTGCACGCTGTGGCATTAAAACATCAGCCCAAATGGATGGTCTATATATGCTCCCTCTAGTTTCCCCCCCAGACATGATTTCATTCAGCTATGATACTGATACAGACGACAGGGAGGGAGGGGAGATTATGCTAAGGGCAACACAGTTGTTCTGTGTCTAGCAAACAATCCACCTGGAAGTTGGCATCTGCTTGAGAAACCAGGGAGCTGGTGAGAATGGTGACCTAACCTGATGTCCTTTGTCACCCCAGGGTCAAAGTGCACCTACAGAGTATCTACAGGCGCCATTGTGTTCTATCTGCTCTCCACATATACAGAGGGGCAATGACAGCATCCCACCTGTACTCCATAGAGCCAGGACAAAACCACATTAGCTGGCAAGTTCCAGGGCACATTTGGCTTCATACTCAACCAAAGTGAAACTGTCTCAAGCCTTCTGGTCAGATGCTTTCACAACCTCACATCTTCAAAGACAATTCACAGACTATACAAGGCAACTTGCACAAGACTTTAGACTTTATAATGGATGAAAACTAGGAACTGCCTACCAGCACCAATGATTCAGATTTTTAGACCGACATCAGCTATTGCAAGTGCTACCACCTCTCATAACCCCTCCATTCTACCACTGTAGCATTGTAGCTTAAACACAAGTGAGAATGCAGAGCTGTGTGCCAGTAAAACTTTATTTTCAACAACAGATGCCAAATCAGTTGGCCCAAGACCTCACTGCCAACTTTGATGTAAGTTATTCTTTCTAGCAATAATTACCTAGAAAGGTGAGTTTTATTGTCAGATTACTCCTGACTGAAAAACTGAATAAAAAGAAGCAACATTAACTTAGCTCAAAAGAATGAGTATCATATCTCTAGACAGGTAAAAGATGCATATAATTTATCAGCAGTGATGCCTCTGTTAGTAACAAATAAGACAAAATTCCAGACTATCAGACTTCCATTCTCACTAAGTCCTGTAATTACTAATACTGTGTCAACTCCTGTTTTGACTAATAATACTGTGTAATGCCATTATTTTCATCCATACCAAGTATCTATGTGATTTAAATTTGGCTTACCTATAGATTACCACTTCATTGTTACTGGTCACAAACAAAGTATCAAAGAAACTATCATCAAATCACCATAAAATCCATCACCTTATTGACAGAAAGATATTCCAGAGGTCTTCATGGAATAGCTAAGGTACACACTATACCAGTCTTAATAATAATATTAATAATATATATTCATAATAACATTCACCTGAGAATACAACCTATGGTTGACAAAGCAAAATGCTGACTTATTCTTCAAGAAAATATCTAGGAAAGGAATAGGTCTGTAACTTAGGGTGGTAAGTTGACATTTTGGAAGTAATGTCTACTTTCCACTTAGTCCAGGAAGTTAGGACTCATCTGAGCTTGTTAAGGTCAGGAAACCAATGAGGGGAAGGGCTACTGAGCTCTGAAGACCTAGGACTTCGTGTGTGTGTGTGCCCTGAACAGTACAGCTCAAACAGCACAGCTCAAACACCAAGCTACACCCCTACAGAAGTTCACAGAATAACTCAGACCTAGAAACATATACATATGCTTGGATAACTCAAAACAGTATACCCTTCCAGACATTTCCACCAACTCCTATAATAATCATATAGTAAAATTTCCTTCTTTTTACCCATGCCATGTATCCATCTGGAACTCCCATATTGAAAGTGTGGGCACTCATGGGTTACCTGATATCCTAAATCAGGTCCCATTTGTCAAATACAATTGCCAAGTCTATTGATCTACATTTTCTCACAAAAATTGTTTGTAACTATGTATGTTTTGTTTCATTGTGACTCTTTCTAAAGACAAAGAACCTCACAGTCAACATTAAGTATTATAGAGTCCCAGTGAATTTGTTCACTAGTATACTAGTTATATTAAAATAGTGAGAATGAAACCACAAACAACAGATAGTATGGAATTAAGTAAAGAATTCTGACCTACAGTAAAGAATTCTGCACTTATAATAAAGGACTAGGTTGACCTTCTGCACACGCTGTAGACACCTAGGAGACAACAGTGCAGGCATTCAGAAACACCCAGCTGGGGACCAAATCCCACAGAGATACTTTGGGGAAGCAAGTCCCAGTGACAAATGAGATAGATTTCAGCAAATCACACTCAGTGCTACTGTTGCATATTTTATTTTCAATATTTTATATTTGAGGAGAGAGAGAGAGAGATCCATGAATGCCATGACACACAGGTGGAGCTGGGTGGAAGTCAGAGGACAACTTTCAGAAGTTAAGTTCTCTCCTTCCACCCTGTGGGTTTCTGGGAATTGAACTCAGGTCACCAGGTGTGGGAGCAGGGACCTTCCCGACTGCACTGTCAGGAGTCCTGCTGCTTATCTTATGAGCGAGGTTGCTAGCCACACTCTTTACTTCCTCAGCTGCTCTTCCACTATCCATGTGATCTCAATGGATGTGGTAATGTGCACAGTCCCAACACCTGGGAGGCAGCCTGAGACAGGAAGATCTTAAATTCAAAGTCAGCTTGGGTTGTGAGATCTTGTCTCAAGTGTGTGTGTGTGTGTGTGTGTGTGTGCGTGTGTGAAAATTGGTTAGTGATTTATGATTGCTAATTTTTTTTCCTAGAAACACTGGGAATTGGACCTAGGAACCTTTATGTATTAGACAAGTACTGTATGTATCGCTGAGCTACCACTTCAAGCCTGTGAATGGCTTTAAGATAAAGTTCTCCAATAGCTCTTTCTGCAGTGCTCTCCCTGGAGAATCGCCCCTTTCCTCTGGGCTCTTAGCTGTCTAGTCACAATAGCTGATGATTTGGTGTGAAATTAAGTCAGATTTGCATAAAACCAAGGAAAAGTTGCTTCCCACCAACATGCAACTGTTTCAGAGCAAATCCCTAAATCATGACACATCACAAATAGATTCCATGCATATTGGAACAACCATAAAAACCATCAGAAAGCACTGACAGGTGCCTGTGGGGACAGGAATGATCTCCACAAGCAGATCTAACACTAGGCTAAGAGTCTATGCTTAGAAACTGATTGATATACTGAGGTGTGACTCACTGGTGTAGCAACTGCCTAGCATGTGCAACGCCCCGAGTTCAAGGTCCAGAACTATCAAAAATTACTTTGTGAATAGTAAATTAATAAATTGTTTAAGAGACAAAACATAGAGGAAAAGACTCATAGAGTTCACTACATTTGAATATATGACATTGGTGGGTCAAAAAACCCCACAAAAGACTAAAAACCCAGGGAAAAGTTGTAATATGGGACATATGGCGATTCAATTCAATATCCTTTATAAATAGAATTCTTAAAACTTTTTAATGGGGTAGAAGAGGGTTAAGTGGGTAAAGTGCTTGTTGGGTAAGTAAATGTGAGGACCAGAGGTCGATCCTTAGCACCCACTCACACAATGTTCACCCGATAGGCATAGCAACCTGTGTTCTATCCCAGCACTTGGGAGGTGGACACAGGGGCTCCCCAAAGAAAGATGGCCACCTAGACTAATCAAATCGCTGAATTCTCAGTTCAGTAGAAGACTGCATTGGTAAATAAAGCAGAGGATGACCATGGAACATGCTGGAACAATCTCTGGCCTCTACACATATTCGTGTGCACGGGCATTTACAAATGCACACATACATGTGAGTAAACATCTATATATGCATGTATACCATGCACACATACACACGCATGCACAATCTTTATGAAAAGATAAAAGATAATCACTCAGCAGGGATAAAATGGGTCAAAGAAAATATTGGGTAAATTAAACATGTTCAAATGGATAACAAACACATTTCTTTTCTTGAACACAGGAGAAATGAAAAGATGATGAATCTTGATAATTAATGGTCCACAAAAGGGAACTGGAAATCCGTGCATATCATTCAACTTGGCAAAGATGATTCCCATTTCCCCTTTCCCACCAAGATAAAAGAAAGCTCCCTTGCTCCTTGAGCTGAAGGGTAACCATCACCATATTTTCATTCAGATTACAAAGATTTATCCATCTGTGCAATAATGGGAAAACAATAAAGGTGATCCTAGAAGCACTGCTTACAATACATCACAATGTAAACAATGTAAATGTCTAACAATAAGAGACTGGTTTAAAGAAAGCCATCACTGGTCCTGAGTTCGGATCCCAGGTCCTATGTAAAAAATGCCAGGCAGAAACAGAGCCTGGGAAATCCCAGAGTGAAGCAAGAAGGAGGTAGAAGCAATCCAGGATGATTCCTGAAGTCACCCTTGGTCCTCCACAGGGACACACAGAGCCCTTTGATACACACACACACACACACACACATACACATACACACACACACAATAAAAATAAAAAAATAAGAAAATGATCACTATCACACAGGTGTTGCTGTATTTACAAGGCTGGAACCTGTGCTACCACTCACAGTCATTTGACAGCATTCAGTACTTACTTGGGAAAATATCCACACAATTTTATTATCGAAAAAGCACTTCTCAAAATGCCTGGCTCAGTTGGTGTTATTTCATTTTTTTAATGGGCAAATATGTACAACCACAGGCTCTTGTTTGCTTTAGCCTTGTTTCCTAGTTTTTCAAGATTGTGTGCATTAATTATAAAGCTTTAGAAGGAAGATTAAAAGCAACGGCAACTGGGGTTTTTCTGGCTGCTCCCTGAAGGCCGGCACAGGAGCTGACACACAGGGGTTCTCGTAGATTTTCCCTCGCCTTACCATACCTGAAGGAACGTCTCAGAATGCTCGCCAGAGAGTTCCAGCAGCGTCATTGACATGTCTGCTGTCAAGGTTGGTCATTTATTTAAGACGTTCTCTGTGGATGGCTTTCTGTGCCCATGAGGAAAAAGGACATAGGGTGTCGATTTCTCATGAGCAAATCAAGGATGTTTCATGGTGAGGGAACGGGACTCTAAGGACGGTAGACATTTCTCAGTTTAATGAATTAAGGTAGAATCGCACAACAAACAGTGGACGTATTCATCACTCTTCCTTCTCCTTGCCAGCTGACGTTAGGTATTTTATTAAAATATTCATTCAGACTGGGCTCCCAGAAGACCAATAAGGTCTTTCCAGATGTCCTCAAAATTGATCCAAAGAAATCTTGACCATATCAAGATCAATCACGCAGCACTGACCGAAAGGATAGTTCTCGCATGGTCTATGGGGGTTAATTGGGCAGGTCAGCAAGCAGGACTGCCTGGATTCACCAGCCTGTGCAGTGCCTGAGAACCCTGTGACCTCTGGGCCTGAGGGTTTGTTTTTAATCATCTATACAACAGGTGAAACTATCCTAGTTTCTACCTCTTGAAAGTGCTGTGATGATTCACATAAAGTATAAAGAACTTAGATCCTGGGCTGGGGAAATGGCTCAGTTGAAACCTTTGCCTCACAAGCAAAAGGACCTGAGTTCAGTTTCCCAGATTCCACATTTTCCCCAGGTAGAAAGGGCAATGGCTTGTAATTCCAGCCTGGAAGGTAGAGCCTAGAAAACCCTAGAACAAAAGCAATAAGGAGACAGAGCAATCCAAGATGATTCCCAATATCACCCTTGGGCTTCCACACACACACACACACACATTCAGGTGATCTCTTGTACACACATACACACACTAATAACACACACGTGCATACACAAAGTGTATGCATACATGTGCAAAAAAAGAAAAAAGAACTTAAACCCTATTTATGCTTTTCTGAATTTTTAAAAAATTTCTATCATTGTTACTAATAAGTGGATTTCTACTGATTCAAAACCAATGCCTTTGACAGGAAGAGCTAAGACAGATTCTTTCACACAGAATGGTGATTGCAATCAATTACAATGATAACAATAACATAAATAATAATGCATTAGTTATTTCAAAATTAATGAAGGCATTTTAAATGTACTTATTGAAGAAAACTGTTGCATATATAAAATTGTGACTCTATAAATCAGTGGCTTTAATCATTCCACAGTGGAAACACATGCCAAAACATAGCATTGGATTGAAACATTTGATACAATCAAGATTTCTCACAACTACAGTAAATTTTATAAAACAAGCAGTACCTGGGCAAAACTCAAACAGAATAAATGTGAGAGTTTAGAAGATACAAAAAGAAATTCAATAATAAGTCTTAAGATTGAATAGTGATACGGAAGAGGAACTTTGGTAGGCTACAAAAAAAATGAGTCTAGAGCAACATGCATTATGACATGGCTGGTACCATCTGGTCCATCTGAACTGGCATAAAGGTGGGACAAGCATCAAGGGGAAACTGGGAATTGAATCCTCCTCAGGAGCAGAGTGAACCACATGTACCATTCTCTCACCCTTAACTGCAACTTGGACCATTTGTGTCTGTGTCACAGAAAAGGCAGGTCAGTGACCACAGCAGAGTGTAGGTGTGCCCCACAAGGCACCAGGGAGCATAGATCCTTCCATCTTGCCCATCTTTAGTGCACCAGAATATCCAATGAAAAGCACAGAAAGCAAAGTGCACAGCATGGGTGTGCTAAGTATGTGTCTCTGTGCAATCATTTCTCTCCTATGATGTCATTCCCTATTCTGGGGAGGGGAGGTATTTCAGTTTAAACACAGTTAGCAAAGGGTGTTAGGACTTTGCCAGTTTTGGAATCAGGTTCTGAACTAAATACTGACTCTAAGGCAGACACCCCATGTCCTTCCCCTTTCTCAGGGTGTATGTTCCACTTTATTCCAGATCCCAGAGCCTCCCCTTCCTCACATGAGAGCATTACCTCCAGGGACTCAACTGAACATGGCCATGGCCACAGGAGCCCTATATCCTTCCCTGTTAGGAACGTTAACTGTTGTGGGTGGATATCATGGCAGAATGACTATGCTCTCTGGAAGAGGTAAAGAACAGAACCCAGATCTCTTCCTTCTCCTTACTAATATTTCATATTAGACCCCAGACAGACAGTCCTTCCAACCTCGTGCGTGGTGATGCATGCTTAGAATCTTAGCAGTGAGGAGGCTGAGGTAGGCTGGGCGGGGGGGAGGGGGATCAAGAGATGGAAGTCAGCCTGAGTTACATAGCAATATATTCTCAAAACAAGGCTATGGGGCTATGGGGCTTTGGTCCTCCATAGGGACACATATGCCTTCTGATACACACACACACACACACACACACACACACACACACACACACACTAAAAATGAATGAATAAATAAATAAACTTTAAAAAAATTAAAAAAATAAAGATCATAAATTATATGGACCTTGGTCTGGAAGACATCTCAAAGTTGACTCGGCTCCTATGTCTCCCGCTTGCATCTCTGGAGTAACCTCCCAACAAATGCTTATTCTCCCCTCAACTCCTTCCCACTAATTAGTTCTTAGAAGCACTTGCCTTATTACCAACAATGTCTCCCATGGCATAGCCAGTTTTCAGCTGTGATCTAGCCTCATTCTTTCCACCTTTATCTACCTTCCCCAGTGCCCATCCAGTCATCAATCTCCATCCTCATTCTTTTTATTCTTGGTCTTTCTTTACACAGAAAGGAAGGCCCCTTCCAAACTCCCTTCCTCCAGTCCAAAATCTAGTCTGCTAGAAGTATAGGCAGATTCTGCCAGGTTGCAAGAGCCAATAGAAAGATGGTCTCCTTGGGCTGGAGAGGTGACTTAGGAGTTAAACCTCTGCCACGAAAGCAAAAAGGACCGAGTTCAGATCCCAGATCAAACACACACACACACACACACACACACACACACACACACACACAAACAAACAAAAAACAAACAAAAAACAAAAAACAGCTGGTGGAAATGTTGGCAGTCTGCACTTCTGGCCCTGAAGGCAGAGAGCTTGGAAAACTCTGGAACAAAACTAAAAGGTGTTAGAGCAATCCAGGATGATTCCTGAAGTCACTCTTGGGTCTCCACAGAAACACATAGTGCCTTCTGATAGAGAGAGAGAGAGACAGAGAGAGAGAGAGACAGAGAGAGAGAGAGACAGAGACAGAGACAGAGAAAGAAAGAAAGAAAGAAAGAAAGAAAGAAAGAAAGAAAGAAAGAAAGAAAGAAAGAAAGAAAGAAAGAAAGAAAGGAAAGAAAGAAAGAAAGAAAGGAAAGAAAGAAAGAAAGGAAAGAAAGAAAGAAAGAAGAGAGAGGGAGAAGAGAGAGGGATGGAGGGAAGGGGAGGGATGGAGGAAACGAGGAAGGGACTAGGGAAGGGAGAAAGGGAGGAAGGGAGGAAGGGAGGAAGGAAGGAAGGAAGGTGATTTCAGAAAAGGCTTCATGGAGCTCTAAGACTCCACGATGGGAAGATGTGCAGATGAAGAACAGATGTGTGGCTCTGCACTGAAATCAGACACAACCTGCATTGAGGTATTTGGGACATACATTAAAAACTGTTTGAATTTTCTCCAGGTATCAGACATTTATTGCCAGTTGGAAAATCCAAATAACTTAGAAATTCAGCTCAACAGAAGAATCTGTATGTGCACATTCTGACAAACTATCAGTAATGAGCAGAGTTCACAATCATGTCACAGGAGACTTTAGAAGTGCTTTCTAATGTGAAGGCTCCTTTTTTTTCCATGTGACCTTCTTGAGAGACTCTCTGTCATTTACAATGTGAATGGCCTTACAGAGTTTGTAGTGAGGTTTAAATAACATGACATTTATGGATTATGAAGTAATACAACTAATGGTCTCTGACAGAGAAGATGATAGATGAGAAATAAATAGATGATAAATTGATAGATATATTGATAGATGATAGATAGATAGATAGATGATAGATAGATAGATAGATAGATAGATAGATAGATAGATAGATAGATAGATAAAATATGCTAGTGTGAATGTGAGTTGTCCCCCACAGGTTCGTATGTTTGCATCCTGAGGTGTTAATGTTAGGAGAGGTCATGGCACCTTTAGGAGGTGGAGCCTTGCTAGAGGAAGGCAAGTCACAGGGGGCTGGCCTTGAGGTTGGTTAGCTCCTCCCTGCTGGCTCCAGTAGTCAACTCTTGCAGTCTGCAGCTTGTTCTCCATGATGATGTCTGCAGTGACACTGCCTCCAGCTGCTGCCTGCCCTGCCAGCACAACAGACTGTATCTCACCTCTAGAACTGTAAGCTGTCTCACAGCAGCAGAAAGAGTAACTATGCCAGACAGATAAATGATAGATATATGTTTGATACATAGGTAACAAATAGATAGAGGATTGATACATACATGATAGATATGATTGAAACATAAATGTTAGATGCTAGATAAGATGCTAGATAGATAGATGATAGATAATAGGTGATCAATAAAATGTGGTTGAAAGATGATTGATACTTAGGTAATAGATAAATGGTAAGCAGATACGATAATTGATTCATAGGTTTGATACTTAGGTAATAGATAAATGGTAAGCAGATATGATAATTGATTCATAGGTTATAGATACATGACAGATACATAGGTTGATAATCATTGTCAAATCATAGTAAGAGTCTATTTACATTGGGATAATAATATACACAGCTTCTTGAGCCATCCACAAAACTTAGAATTTCTTCCCATTGCCATATAGTGCATATGTAGACATAAAAACCAAGCACAGATGTAGAACTCAGAAAATTTCACCTCTAAGAGAAATACAATGGTATGTCAGACACACCCCTAGTGTTACATGGTAGCTGCAGGTAAGCTGCTTTGGACTGGGAATACCTGTGGGTTCTCAAAGGATGGTGCATCCATGAAACATCAGTCATTTTCTCCCCCCATTATTTCAATTTGAGTTATACATTGAGATATTGAATCACTTTGTGTCACCCAATAGATGCATTGGTGGAACTGACCATTAATTGGGAGGCTAGAGCGTGAGGTGCCTGGATGGAAGTGAAAAGAATCTAAAATTTCTTTTTTGCATGTATGGGAGGTGGTTCAGGTGTGTACAGAAACAGGACATGAGCGTGTGACCCTGTGGAGTGCCAAGGGTGACATCGGGACCATCCTGGGTGCTCTACCTCCTTATTGCTTTGCTCTGAGGTTTCCCAGTCCCTGCCTTTTAGGGCCAGAATTACAGGCCACTACCATTCCCACCAGACATTTTGATGTGGGATCTGGGGATCTGAACTCAGGTTCCTTTTGTTCATGAGGCAAAGACTTTGAACCCTGAGCCATCTCTCCAACTCCATGAATCTGAAAATTTCTCAGTGATTTCTCAACAATCCATTTCTCAGTGAATATCCTTGACTTTAACCTGCCACAGGGAGCCTGCTGCTTGGCATAGCCACCTAGGTCAAGGGTAACGCACCCTCTCTCAGATCCTCTTCATCACACACGTGATGTTCCCCCTGATGGCACTTTCAGAAGATTCCAGGACATTGTGAGGTTATCGCTCACAGTCACCACTTAAACAATGGGAGTGTGCCAGGAGGAGGATCGGCTCCCTGGAGTTGAGCAAGGGATGGCAGACGCTCTCTTCTGCGCTGATCACAATAACCCGAGCAGAACAAGCACAGCCTCAGCCTCCCCGGGAGCCCCGAGGAAGCAGTTCGCAGCAGGTGGCAGGCAGCTCTCCCAGGGGAACCTCAAGTTTGTCTTTTTAAATGAATCTGGCAGGAAACACATTGTTTTCCCATGTGGGCATGCCAACCTGTGCAAAAAAATCATCTTTTTTTGCAGGCAGAACTGAACATGAAAATCTTTGCTGGAGTGGAGAGGCAGAGCAAGTCTGCAGGGATGGAGGAGAGGAGGACTCACGCCAAGCTGGGAGGAAACCCTAAAGGAGAGATTCTGAACTACTGGGAGAAGACAAAAACAGGGAGAGGGATTGGGGAGATGGCTTGGGAGTTCAAGCCTTTGCCTCACAAGCAAAAGGACTGAGTTTGAACCCCAGATCACACATAATTATGCCAGGCAGATAACGTAGTGCCTGGGAATCCCCAGGGCAAAACAATAAAGAGGTAGAGCAATCCAGGGTGATTCTTGATATCATGCTTGGACTTCACAGGTGTGCGTGCACATGCACGCTCACGCACACGCACACACACACACACACACACACACACACACACAGGTGTGTGTGTATGAAAAAAAAAGAATTAAGGAGAGGAGGAGACTGGAAGAACCACAAGAATCAATGATTTCCCAATGACACATAAGTCCTCCTGGGAGGATTTCCATCCTCTGACACCAGAATTCACAGCCTACTTCTCTCTGCTGAGTTTTTCATGTCCCCGAGATGATGAAAGGGTTTGTGTTGGATGGGATGCACTCGAATGGCCGTCCACCAGCTCTTAAGAAGCTCTTAACCAAGTGTGAGTTAGATTTAAGGCGGAGAAGTTGCCTAAGTTATCCATACTGGCTCCCACTCTGATTCATGCAAAAAATACACACACAAAAAAAAATCTCAGATAATTTGTCACTTTGGCCCTTAAGGACCAAGTAGGCAATGAGAAGAGCAAAAGTAGAACAGTAGTCAAGCGTGACCACCATGATCTGTTGCCATGTTCTGCTGCCTCCAGAGAATTCTTCACCCATCCCTTCATCTTTCAAAAAACTGCACGTGCCTCAGAGATCCCAGGAGGTACTATGCTAAGACAGAAAGAAATGCAACTCATCTCATCCCTAGAAATGTTCAGTTATTAATGATTAGGGAGAAGAGCCCTGAAAGCAGAAGTATTTAATCACCTTGAAAGAGTGAGCTAATAAAATGGAGATGTAACAAAACCATGTCGTGGATCATCACACACCCGAGCAAATGAAAAGAAACTAAAGTTTCTTTCACATGGATGATAAGGACTCAGGAAAATAAGGAGAACCATGCTGGAAGAAGGCATTTAAGAAAGTAGTGACAGATTCCTGCCCTGAGCCTGGACTGTGGACATTATTCATTTGCTTTAGTAGCCAAAGGAGGGCTAGGAATCTTTTCAGAGGATTCTTCAGTATACTCACATTTAAAGGATTTGTCTTTAGGTATCTGTACTGGTTCCTCTGATCCTTGTGGGAGTTTGTGGCACTCTTGGGCTCAAGGTCAACATGACATTCACATCAAGGAAATACAAGTCCAGCACTCATGTAGGCTGGACCCAAAGAGACAGGGAGGAAATAAGGAGATTGTCATAGGAATTCTAGAATGTGCTAGCAGGAGTTAGATTGGAGCCTGCAGACATGTCATTTGTTTACTCTTAGTCTTGGGGTCCATTGATCAAGCCATTTATACCTTTGTATAGCATTTTACCTGTCTTCCAAGTTTCCTGAGATTCACTGAACAGAGGTCACATTTGTTATATCCATAGCTGAATCACCAGTAAGAATACCTAAAGGCACCCATCTTCTTCCTTTTCTTTTTTAGTTAGGTTCTCGCTGGCTGAGGCTGTCTTTGAACTCCCAAATCTCCTACCTTTTTACACATGCATACACACACATGCATACACACACATGTAAATTCACACACACATGTAAATATGCACAGTTCATTTGTTCCATGTGGAAAACTGTTCACTTGTCTTTGCTATTAAACTCCACCTGCTTTGTCCACAGAGGCCAGGAGGGCACTTCCAACTCAAAGAGACCTTGTCCTTCTACTGGGAGTGGGGTGGGGGTTTCATCTGCTGTCAATGGGTAGAGCATCCCCATCCCACCCTCTTTTTCTTGACACCTGAGCTCAGGTGGAGGTTGTTTTTCACTTTGTGGTCCCATCAGCATATCGATCAATGCATCCTGAACGCTAATTAATTGTTGTGTTATTCTACTCCATCCATCAGGAAGACTGATGGCCCCGACTAGGCATGATGCCAAGACACAGGACCCACTAAAGGGAGGACAGGAGGGGGAGACTGGTAGATGAGGGAGTGGAGATGTGATCAGTTAATAGCTCTGGGGAGAAACAGGATGCTACATGGGACAGACTGTGTACATATTCCCACAGGGAAGAATTCTTGCCAGCATTAGGCCTGTCAGATGTCTGTCCAGTGCACATCATGGCTTTACTTTTTCTCTCTTTTGCATGAGCATCTTCCGTCCCCATACTCCAGATCTCCAACTTAGACCCCCGTAGGACATCTTAAGGGTGTTCAAGAATACCACTCGTCAGAGTGGGATAATAAGTCAATGCTGAAGAGTTCTTCCCTCTGACCTTCCTAGTGGACTCACTACCTGCTCACAGTCCCAGATGCTGACATTTATTGAGTGCTTCACAGGGCTGTCTTGTACCATGACTTCTGGTTGCATTTAATGAATAGAGATGCTTTTAAAAAAAAAAAGGGAATAAAAGCACTTTAGATTGGGGACACACACTTAATGCTCTTGCTAACTCCCTGCACATTCATGAAAACCTCGCTATGTCTCCCTACCAAAGCTCAGAGGATTGTCCACACTTATTCCTTCCTGGCTGGGCAAAGCGCTCCACTAGTTCCAAGCTATGAACAATCACTGTGGACTTTGCACATCCTGCCGACACCTTTATTATAGTGCCCAAATGGATGTGTGTCTGTCCCCTAAATGTACCCTTCTCTTTGCCAATAAATAAAAATGGGTAATTCGTGGAAATTCCTCAGAGGCTTCCACATATATTATAGATATCTAAGAGAAGAATAATGTATTTAGAAGTCAAACTTATTTGATCTGGAAATCTTCCACATCTTCTCCTAGAGTTCAGGGTACTTCATGGATGGAACTCTGACATACACCAACAAACTAAAAGTGGGTCACATAAAGACATGCGACCATCAGAAAGCCCACAGCTTCTCAGAACCTCTCTAGGGAACATATGAATGTGAATGATGTGTAATCTTGTAGACTGTGATGTGCAATAAAACATACAACCCTAGCAAAGGAGACCTAAGACCCAGTCCTTTGTCTGCCACCAACTTGGGGACCTAAGACAGGTTACTTCACTTCTCTGGGACTCTCCTCACCTTAGGATGCAGTTGCTGAATTTCCTCAATAGCTTTTAGCTGAGTTCTTGCTGATAAAAGTATTTCTTCCAGTGAACTCTGGTGAAATTGCAATTCAGAAGATGCATGGAAGTCAAGCTGCTCTGAGTAAAGCAAGGGCAGTTATGGAGGGGAAAGGAGGATGACATCTCATTCCTTAGACATTATCCTTTGAACAATGGCCCTTAATGCATTTCTAAGGAGCTACAGGACTCACTAGAAGCAGCCTGGAGAGCACTGTCCTAGGGTGTTGCTTGGGGCCTACCTAAAAGAAATGCTAACTTCGTTCTTTGACGACTTCGTGCATGTATATAGTGCATCCTGATTACTGTAACACCTTCTTCATGAGTCTCCCTTTTGCCCCTATTATCCCATCTCTCTAAAAGTCCCTTCCCCCCATTCATGACTTTTTGCTCTGTTTTGTGCTTAATTAGTGCCATCTGTGTGACCATAGGTTGGAAGTATCCACTATAATCTGTGGACTCCATAGGGGACACACTGAAGATAATGACTGACCCCCCCTCCTCAAAATTCACTAGTAGACAATAGTGTATCAGGAAGGGGTGGGACCCTGATAGGCCCACAGATGCATGCTTGTCTGCTGAAAGGCTGACAGACTGACAGACTGTGCTGGTCCAGTGCAGGTTGCTCCTTTGCTGTGAGCAAAAAGTGGGTCTTCAAACCACCACTGACTACTTGGATCACTGCAAGGCAGCAAAGGGTACCAGAGGGGTTTTTATCATTGTTGATGCTCTAAGTATTGTTCCCCCCAAAAATACCAGCTTTAGTCAACAAGCAGTTTCCCTGTTGTCAGGGTAAAGAACATCTGAAGCCTCTTATATCCTCCCAGACCATGCCTTCCACACTGTTGGACTCTTCCCAAGTCAGTAGTCTTAACTTTCTGCTGAAATGTGTAATTTACTCTCAGAGGTAGACACAGAACTTATTCTCCCTGAATGTAAAATTTTGGGGGATTTTACTGATCTCCAAAGTTTTCAAAACATCTTTAAGAAGCTCCAGGGCCAAGCACACAACCAGTTTCCTGACTTCTATCCAACATCTCTTTGGTTGATCATTAAAGCCACAGCAACTGAATGAGCCAATCCCACTTCAGACCCTTTATACATGAACCTACTGTCTCTCTGGAAGTTCTTTTTTTTAAATTTTATTATTATTTATTTATTCAATTGTGCATGTATGTGTGTGCGCATACATGCGTGTGTAGAACCACGGACGAATTCGGGAGCCACCATGGACGCCTCCACCTCCTCTTTGTTTACTCTGCCCCGGGATTCACAGGCTCCGCCCACCAGGCCCAGAAACGCAGGCGCCCCCGCTTCCGCCTGGCGCCTATATGTGGGGTCTAAAATCCGAACTCAGGACCTTCTGCCTGCAAGACAGAGGCTTAACCCCTGAGCCACCTCTCCAGCCCCTCTGGAAGTTCTTGAACAAAACGCATTGGCAAAAAGATACTTAATAGTCTGAGAAGCATGTGCGCTTTTGGTACTGCTGAAGTGGAGCCATGGGTGCTTAGCAGTGGTAGTCCTCCATGTCCTCCCATTCAGTCAACAAAGAGATGCTACCAGTGGATGTGGATACCACTGACTCTGTTACTGGACTTGGTGCATTGTACATATGCGCCATATGTACAGAAACAGCCATGAATGGCTGTCTTCTCTTCCAAAGCAAGACGACCAGGGACTGACAAGAAGATCTATCCCTAGCACCAAAAGAGCTGGAGATCTAGTTCAGTAGTAGAGGAGTGGGTTACCATAACTAAGACCATGGTTTAATCTTTGACTCAAAAAAAGTGTTGAAGGAAAATTTTCTTACCAAGGACTCTGTGTCCAAATATGGAAGCAAAAGGTTAGGGATACTAGTAAAGTGCTTGCCTGGCAGACATGTCCTGGGCACGATTTCCAACATTTAACAAGCCAGATACAGTGGTGTATGCCTAAAATCTTAGCACACAGAAAGTGGAGGAAAGAGGATCAGAAGTTCAAGGCTATTGTGAAGTATATAAGGAGCTGAGG
This sequence comes from Typhlomys cinereus, assembly GCA_023101885.1. Taxonomy (NCBI): domain Eukaryota; kingdom Metazoa; phylum Chordata; class Mammalia; order Rodentia; family Platacanthomyidae; genus Typhlomys; species Typhlomys cinereus. The sequence continues at coordinate 3,084,155 of JALPQD010000193.1, forward strand.
CCCTGACATATATGCACATATATATGTATACATGTAAATATAACAGATGAGAGATTTAAAATATCCTCAGATAAACAAAGACCAGAAATTCTTTTAGCAGCCCCAATTTAGTAGACATAATAAAATTCACAGGATGAAAGAGCATGGATGCTATGCAACGATTCAGATTCACAAAAAGAAGTAGAAGCCACCAGGAAGTATAAAGGTGTCGCTAATATAAAAGACTCTATAAGCACTTTTTTTTTGTCTTCTAATTTTTTAAATACACACAAACAAGTCTGGCATGGCAACACACACCTGCAATCTTAGAATTTAAGAGATTAAGGAAAGGATAGGGCAAGTTCGACGCAACCTGGACTACATAAGCAAATCAAAGGCCAGCCTGAGTGCAAGGCAAAGCTGAATTTGAAACAAAATAAGTAAGTAGGCAAATAAAAGAATGACTTCAATATTGTATTTTGGGGCATGAATTCCAGATATACATAGGAATGTGCAATATGTAGAATAATGATAATAGAGAAAAAAGGAATCTTCATCGGAAGATTATTAGAGCAAAGTTCCCGCATTCTCTAGAAGATCATAATAAACCAAGATGCGTGTTAGAATCCCTAGAGCAACCACCAAAATAAACTTCAAAAAATGTAGTATAAATGTCATGGAAATTAGAGTTGTACAATATAAGCAAATATATTATGCCTATGAGTCGAGAGCTGTACAAAATAAAGATGTCAACTATACCCACAGTAGTATACAGATTTAATGGCACTCCTCCCAGCATCCTTGCAGGACAGTTAGACATATAGTCAATACTATTCAAAAATGTATATGAAAAGGGAAAGGAACACCCTAGAATACATACAAGAATTTTGAGGAAAAATAATAAAAAATGTGAGAGAATTATTCTGCTCATTCTCAAAGAAATATCATATAGCCAGTATAATTAAAACTGCATGTTATTGGTAGAAGGCAAGACATGTAAATCAATGGAACTGAGGAGAAAACCGAGAAAACAACTTCTACAAACATGGTCAACTAGTCTATTTTACAGATAATATGCTTTGATCATATCCCTCATTACCCTCTCTTCTTCCTTTTCTCAGCCAAACCCCTCATTCATCCCAATGAGTCCCTCTCCTACTTTCATATCTCTCTTTTTTTGATGGCCCACAACATTTAATTAGGGTTGACTGCATAAGCATAGGAAGGGGTGATTTACCTGAGCAAAGGTGACTTGCCTGCCAATGGCTACTCTACTGTAAGCGTCTTATATAGAAAGTAATGCAAAGTGGGCTCATTTACACACACACACACACACACACACACACACACACACACACACACACACATATATATAACATACTAAAACCAAATATGGGAGAAAATCTTCAGCATCTGGGGCAAGGATCAGAGTGTTTAGGCTTGAAATCAGAAGTATGCACCAAAATCAAAATGGTAAATTGGGCTTCATCAAAATGACAACATTTGCTCTTCAAAAGAATGACAAGCCATGTATGTGACAAAGAGTTAATATTCTTTTTATAAGAATAATCCTCAAAATTTAGCAAAAAAAAAAGTGAATGCCTGGAAAAGATATGAACAAACAAAAGAACAATGGACTGAAAAAAGAACAAAGATCTATGGATAAAAGTAAGCACATGAAAATATACAAGTCCATTAGAAATTAGGGAAACAAATACTAAAGCCATAATATCACTAATAGATTTTAAATTGATAACGGCAAATGCTGGTGAGGTTGCAGAAAAGTTCAATTGTTCATTTATTGCTAGGAAGAATGCAAGATGGTAGAAAAGACTTCAACAGTCTGTGAAAACTGGATATGCACCAGGCAGGATGGTGTAGTACCTGCACCCATCGCCAAGGCAGGAGCACTGTATGTGGGAGGCCAGTTTGGGCTGGAAAGTGGAATCTTGTCTTTAACACTAGTTAAACACACAACTATTATAGAAGGTAGTCATTATAGTTTTACATATTTATACCAGAAAAAAAATGAAGACTTTGTATGACACAAAAACTTGTACATGAATGATCACTTCAGCCCCCAACAAATGTTCTCAAATAGGCAGGGTAATTAAACAAATGTAGTACCCATAGTGTGTAGTACATGCCCATGAAAGGATCTTTGACACAACGATGATACACAGGTTCAAGGTTGAATCCCCCAAAATTTGCACTTGGTGAAAGAAAATCCATTTCCACAGGTTATGGACTATATAGTTCAATTTATACAGCATTCTTGACATGGGGACATTAGAGAAATGATCACCACTTTAATGGATACTGGGGTTATGGAGAAGAGGAAGACAGGACAGAAATGAGTGGGCAACAGAAGGAATTCTTGTAAGACAGAAATGTCTAAGGGGCTCTACCAATGAGTAGTCTAATTTTGATAGAGTATTACAGTTTAGAAGAATGTTTCATGGGGAAAAAATGGCAAGAGTCTTGAATCTTTAAACTACTAATGAATCTTCAACTGCCTCAAACCAAATATTGAACTCAATAGGGATCACATTTACTTTGCTTATAATCTGTAATTTGGGCCAAGTTTAGTGGGATAGTTTGTTCTTTTCCCATTGTGCCAGTTACCTGAAAGGCTGAAGCCAGATTCAGCTGATGTCTTAACTTGTGCACCTGACTGTGTAGTGGCTGTGGGCTACTGATTGTGACCTTAGCTGGAAGTGTCAGCCCTTATGTGGGGACTCCTCATATTTCTAGAACTACCTACAACAGTGTAGTGTGTGTGTGTGTGTGTGTGTGTGTGTGTGTGTGTGTGTAAGAGAGAGAGATCACTTTTGTAAATTAGTCTTGGAAGTTACCCACTTTTTCTTTCTCTTTCTCTTCCTTCCTTCCTTCCTTCCTTCCTTCCTTCCTTCCTTCCTTCCTTCCTTCCTTCCTTCCTTCCTCCTCCCTCCCTCCCTCCCTCCCTTCCTCCCTCTCTCCATCCATCCCTCTCATCGTCCTTTTTTTCCTCTTCCTCCAACTGGCCTGAAACCTACTGTGTAAATAAGACTGACCTTGAACTTCTTATGATCCTCTTGTCTCTGCCTTCTGAATATTGGGGTTACAAGATTATCTTAACTTTCCATGCACTCTTTTTTCATTGATGTCTTCACAGAGACACCTCAGTATCCTTTATTCAAGGAACAGGTTTTGGGAATCATGGGGTTAGGGATACAGTTATGACCATTTTGGAAAATATAGTATGCCAAGTTTTAAAGACTGACTTTCTCTCTTCCAAACCCACATGTCTTTCCAGAGCTACAGAGACCAAATCTCTCTCTTATGATGATCTCTTATTGCTGGAGTAGTAGTTCTAATTGGTTCAAGCCAAGTCAGGTACATATACCTGGTCAGTATAGCTAGGACATCAATTTGGACTGCATGGAGGCATATGGGATTATATTACACAACTACAGACATAGACATTAGGAAAGTTTTATGAGCAAGAGAGATCACTGTTAGTTGTCAAGACAACTCAGAAGGTAGTGGTGTGCACAGACATGTATATACTTATATGCTTATACATACCATACACACATACACACTTTGCTGTTTCTGTGTAGCTCAAGAGACAAGCTTAAAACAACATGATTCTGAAAGGTTAGCTATAAAAGGATAGTCAAAGTTTATCAGGCTAGTGCAAACAAAAAAGAACACTGGGCTGGCCATATAAATTAGATCAAGTGAACCTAAAGGCAAAGAAAGGCATTGAATGAGACAGAGAGTATTATTTAATGTGCGTGAAGGGAATATGCTACCACGAAGTCATAAGCATCATGAGCCTTTTTGTACTACATACTGTAGCTTTGAAATATACAGAACCAACTCTGAAGGTAACACAGAAAGAATGGACAGAAATGCAAGTATAGTGGGAGACCTTAACACACCACCCTCAATCTTTGACAGATTAAATAGGCAAGGAATGAATTAGGGTATAGAGGAACTGAATAATGTATTTCATTATTGTGTGATTTAATAGATAGATGTCAATTCTGTACTCTACAAGTTGAAAATATACCTTTTTCTCTAAGTACTCATAAAACATTTATGAGAATTGATCCTACATTATCCCACAGAGAAAATCTCAGTAAGTTCCCAAAAGCAAATTTAGACAAACCTTGTTCTCTGACATAATAGTAAAAAAAAAAAAAAAACCCTGAAAATTAATGGCTAAAGTTCAAAGCAGTGATCCCAAACACTTCAAAATTTAACAACATTGAACACTTTACCAAATAACTCTTGGGCCAACAAAGACTGCAATTGTCGATCATTTAGGACCAGCAAAGATAAGAACATCATGTACTGATGCTGAAGCAATATTGCCAAAGATAAATTCACTGTTGGAGACCTTGTATTATTAGCAGAAAAGAGGGAACATAAATGGACTGAAGATTGGAGCCAAGAAATTAGAAAACAATTACAGACCAAAACCAAGGAAAATTCAGAAGCAATAATAAATAAATTCTGCACCATAACTGAGTAATTTGAAGATTAAGGTATGTGTGATCAATGAGAAGGTTCTCTCTAAAAAAATAAGACTATACATAGATTGCCAATCTTAAAACATTATCAAGTGAGAGAGAGACAGAGAGAGAGAAAGAAAGAAGAAAAGTGATATGTCTCCACAGAGTGATTTATCAAGGTTGTTACAGTTTTAATCTAATAAGGGTTTCAATGCCAAATAGACATTTTAAAGAAAAATAGGACTTTCAAATTGAGTTTAAAATCAGAAAACTTGATCAAATGACTATATGGAGATCATTGTTGTGTATAAGAAGCAACACACACTCACATGCATGCACACACATATACACACATGAACTCATGCACACGCACATGTGTACACACACACACGCACACATGCATACACACTGGTGAGGGTATAGGTTGTAATCCAACTGCCACATGGGCATCTCATCTTTCAATGCTGACTACAGAACACTGGGCAAAGTTTTCTACCTCTCCCAACCTCTGTTTCCTTACCTTTAAATTGGTGGTGATAATAATATCTCTGAGGCTGTCAGTGAAAATAACACAAGCCAAGCATCCATTGCTTTGCTACCAGGCAGATTCTCCCCAAAGACAATAGAAGTCTTTCTTGTTGCATTTCTTAAGAACCCCCATGTAGGATGTATTCCATATGTTCTGTGGATATTTCAAAGCATGAAAAAGAAGATAAGATGCAGACTGTCTCTTACCTTTAAGAAATTATAATTTTAATGTAAAGCCTTAATAATGATCACAGAAATACAATTTTTCTTTAGAAGCATATATATATTATATATACACACACATATAAGTTGAATATAAACAATAGAATCTAGTGATATAAATATGACACCAGAAATAAGCAGGGCATATCTCAGGAATAGAAATAAGACACCTCAGTGTAAGAAAACCTGCTGTCTACTTGGTCAGATCGTTAGGCAATGAGGATGGGTCGACCTAGAAATGTTTTTAGTTCTTAGCCTAAGGAAATAAGATTTGGCCAAAGAGCTGTGCTCAAGGTTATTTGAGGGATCATTAATCAACTTTCAGCAACATGAGTACCCAAACAGACTAATTCTCAAATATAGTTACATATATGTTTAGGTGATACATAGAAGTAAAGGAGAGAGTGTTCTATAAAAAGACTATTATAGAATCATAGAACCATTTTAAAAATGATTGAAAGATACGCAAATGTTTTCAGGCTGTGTTGTTCATTATGTATAGAAAAGGATTAAAGTGATACACACCACCTGAAAGCAGCATGTTTTCCATCTCTGTGTGTATGTATAGATGCATATAAACACGACGTGTGCACATGTGTGCATGTGCATCTGCGCGTGTGTTATATATGCTGTTTCTGTGCTTCTGCTAATGGAAAAATGCTGCAACATGTAATTTCCTACGTTTGTCACTTTCACTATTGTAATGACCCAAATCACTAGCATGTTTGAGAACCTAGTTTGTATGAAAAATGAGATTTAGGAAAAGTTATTCATTGCAATATTGTTTAAGTGTGAGTACGTGTGTGTGAGAGAGAGAGCATAACCAGTCATTTACAGAGCAAGGGAAATTACAGGAAATAGAACAAAATGTCACAGCGGGTATTTCAGGGCAGTTTTAATTTTCATTTTTATGCTTCATCTAAAATAGTGTTCCTTAATGCCAGTACAGGAAAAAAAAACCCAAATGTTAGCAAAATAATTTCAGTGAAGTTCAAACCAAAGGAAAAACTCCCCACATTCCTCAGGACAAGGCATTTACGTGGTTTGTGGCCTCCTCGGTTTAAAAAAATGAGAGAAAGAAAGAGTAAGACTGCAATGAAGGCATTCAGAGAGCTTGACCCAATGTCTGGCAAGTGATAGGCCAACGGTACATATTCATTCTTCTCTAGTCACATTCTAAAGATTAAGTCATTCTAAGAATTAGCTAAGAAAAAGTTAATGTGGGAATAAATGGAACTGGAGGACATCGTGTTACGTGAAATATGTCAGCCTCGGAAAGACAGAGGCATGGCGTGTTCTCTCTCGCGTGGATGCTGGAACAGTTGAACTGAATGTTAAATAGTGATTTCTCTAGGCTGGGAAGAGTGGGGGTGGGGACAGAAGCGGGTGGGAGAGCAGCTACCAACTCCACACAAAAAGAAGATAAGGTGTTCCATGGCACAGTGGGGAGACTGCGGTATGCATTGCCACTGATATATTTGTGACTCCTTACTCACGTAAGAAAGAAACATTAGAAAATAAGAAGAACATAGACGTGTTAATCACCCTGATCCGTTCACACTGTGTACGTGTTTTGAAATAGCACACTGCACCCCAAAATAAGTACAATTAAAACCATGAAAAGACAGGGCATGGGGCACAGCTGGTTATCAGAAAGGATTGTATGAATCTAAACTATTAGTAACCCTTTCCTGGGCACTTCGGGTACCTTCAGCTCTTGAGATGGAAGACTGGAAATATCTGTTACTGTTCCTCTGCTGCTTCAACCAGAACTCTCTCATGTCCCTGTGCTACTTAAGACAACGACAACAAAAGAAATAAACGATATGATGGATTTGAATTCTATCTATCTATCTATCTATCTATCTATCTATCTATCTATCTATCTATCCATCCATCTATCTATCATCTATCTGTCTTCCTCTTTCATTTAACTGTGTACTCCAAACTGGCCTTGAAACTACAATCTTCCTGCCTCAGTCTCCCAAATGCTCGTATCGAAATTGTGCCTCACTATATCAAGTGGAATTTTCTTCTCTCACTTAATCTAGGTCTAATGCAGGATGGCCTGGATGTAACTTGGTCTAACTTGGGAAGGGTCAGTATTTTCCTGCAAAAATGGTCTGGCAGTCAAGCACCTACCCCTGACCAGGCTGAGGCTGAGAACTGCTTTCTGGGAGGAGGAAATGGGATGATCTATCTTGATATAGTCAAGGACTAGACTAGGAGAAATGCCGACAAATGAGATTAGTTTGGACCTGGATTTGAGAAATGGCTGTGGAAGGAGACTTCAGGTTTCAATGACATGAAGAAAGAAAGCAGGGAAATTATCAAGGTGACTGAAGCTTCATGTTTCAAGCTCATAGAATATCAACAGCCAGGACAGGAGCTTGAACACGAGAGAAGAACAATTTGGGGTACAGGCAGGAATCTCAAGGGGATGTAAGTAGTGGCAAATCTAACCCCACAGAACAGGCTGGCTTCAGCCTAGACATGTCAATTTGGGTAAAGGGAGGAGTTAATTTAGGCAGGAAAGTGGAAGCTTGAACCAGAGCTGAAGAGCTGATGAAGGGCTCCAAGCCTGACAGAACCCCATCCTTAGAAAAGTAGGAAAAGGACGGAGCAAAGGAGCTAGCAAGTGAGGCAAGGGTTTGGAAAGATGTTCTCGGCTGCGAGATGGAGACATGCATTCTAGTCCTGTGCAAAGATGGTAAGGCGGTTTCTCAGCATTCAGGAAATGCAGTCAAGACCTTGCACTTCCCCCTCTCCTTTACTTTGACTGGAATTCAATGCTAACACCATTGTAAAGCAAGAATACAATTTTGGAGGTGTCTTAGAGAGGAGCCATATCTTCATTCAAACCATGGTGGAAACCCTTGGGATGCCTTGAGCTCTGAGTGAGATTGGAAGCCATGGTTATCAATTTTGTGGATCACTGAGTGGGTTTTTGCATAATTCTCAGAGGATATGTTTGTAAACTAATTGGGCTATGTAATTTAGCCTCGAACCCAAGATTTCTAATTTCAGAAAGTGGACCATTCCTATCAGCTTGCTGCACTCCCAAACCTGTGTATGAAGATCTTAAGCCATGCATCCTCTTCCTGGTTAGCCACATCTCCACACTCCCCCATCCACAAGAAGGATCTAGTTCCTTTGTCCAGTGTACAGCCCCATATGTGCGACTCCTCTCTTCCCCTGTGAGATGCTCTATCCCAGCACAGTCTCCACAGTCAGCTAGCTAGCTCAGGAGATTGCAGGGGGTCGGGGGATCATGGTGATAAGAAAAGCTTGACATCATATGAGAGAGATGGAAACAGCAGGGAGAGCATCTTTGAGTCTGGAAAAGTGTCTCCCGCCTTTCTCAGAAACGCTTCCTTGGATTCAGATAAACACACTGGAAATCAAGTGAGACATGGCTGTGTAAGAGTACTGATGGGATACCTGGGATCTTCTTTAAAAGTTTCTTCTCTGTGACTTTCAGGTGACCGTCAATATAATCATCCGATCTTAAGCAGTGCTACCCAGACTCCTACACACGGTGAGAGCTGACTGAGGGCATTCTGCATTCCACCCACATCCCAAGTGACCCCATTCTCAGTATTGAAGAAGGAGGTGTCGGAAGCTGTGTGCCTTACCCTTGGCCAGGGCCCTCTTTCCTGGAGGCCATTACCTTGGTGTTTCTGTCTCTGACATGAGAGTACTTTTCTGCCACAAAAGAGAAGACTCTTGACTCTTTATTTTTGCAGTCTGCACTGCTTCTTGCAGTCATAAATTCCATAAGGTTTTTGGTGAGGGGACAAATGCTTTCCTTTGCCCAAAGCCAGTTGCTGTCAAGGGGAATAGGATATGTTGATGTGCCCATTCAGTGCTAAGGGATGGGTGAAATTATGTCATGAGACCAGGCATGTAACCAGATGCTTCCAGTCACCAAATCTAAGAGAAGCAGATGTGGGAGGAATTGGAAACACCAGTTAAAAGAGGTTGAAGCCAGGGATAGATAACGTTGACAGTGGAAACAAAAAGAAGAAGTGAGAGGTGAAACAGTTTTAGGAAAGATTTTGGCTTTATCATGCCAAGACTATGAGTAGTGAGAACTCAGGAGGGGAAAAAGAGAGTGCCAAGATTGGTTGAAAGAGGGGTGACCTGATTATGGACTCCATCGAGTGAGTAGGAACACATGGCCCAAGCAAGCATGTGAGCATGTGCATAAAGCCCACGTGATTGTGTGAGCGTGAGCCCAGGGCCCATGCAATCATGTGATCATAAGCAGAGGACCCCGACCATCATCTGAGCATGACCACAGTGCCCAGGTAGTCATGTAAGCATGGACACAAGACCCAGATGATTTTGGAGATGCAGATTTTGCTATGGCTGTAGCATATGCAGGCAATTGAATGCATCCTGGGAGGAGGTCAGAGCCAGAGATGTTCATTAAGTATGGAGGGAGCCACATAAGGCTTGAGAGTGGGGGGTGACCTGTATAAGGATTCTGACAGAGGGGAGCAGAAGGCAGAGACTGGGAGACTGGGGGATCCCACAGGGACAAAAAAGTGGGAAGAAGAGCCAGAAAAGACAGGTGAAGAGAATTCATTTGCTCAGTAGCATTCTGAAAGGAACCAGACAGAAATTCCTCAGAAGGAGCCAACACAACACAGACCCCCTAAATACAAACAGAAACTGTTGTCTGCTTCTCCTCTACCTGATTTCTCTCTCAGCTGGTACAAGGCCACTGGGTCTGTCTTTAAGCAGCTCATAGTGTGATGGGAGCAGTACTTCCCTGCATCACTTTCATGAATACCATCCCTTCTCCCCTCAAAGAACTGTGGGAAGAACTGCTAAGGCAGGAAGGGACTGTGACCTCTTGGTCAGAGTATTTACTGGATCCTTAGTTAGGAGAATCCAACGACAGAAAAGAGAAATCTGGAAAAGCAAGTCTGGCAAGGCAAAGATCTCAGCAGTCTTCTCAGACCAACAAGTCCAAATCATGTGATCAGTTGAGATGCTAAGTAGAGTGGAACTGAGTAGAAGGCAGCTGTGAGACGGAAGAGCAGCTCTCCATGTGGGCTGAAGAGACGAGACAAGGTCACAGTCAAGAGCCCTGCATGAAGGAATGAAATGTGATCGAGGCAAGACATTTCAGAAAGATGGCGAGCCTGACTGAAGAGGACAGGTGATCATGTGGGCATGAGCACAGGGCCCAGGCGATCACATGAGCATGAATGAAGCACCCAAACAATGAAGGTCAGGGCAGAAGACAAAACAGAATTGTTGTTGAATCAGTGACATGTTACAGAAAATACTGATGGGCGACAGTATTTGGAAGCTTTGCATTTGGAAGCCACTGAGCTATGTGATGACTTCAGTAGGAGTAAGATGCCAAGACACTGAGGGGGTGCCTGCTCTTCTCCAGCATGGCGAGAAGTGAAGAAACAAGACCTCTGTGATTAGTGGCTATTAACCAAGTTTAGGGAGCAGCGCTCCCTGCTTCCTGCCCACCCCACTTCCTGGCATACGTCCTGATCCATGCCAGGGAGGCACTCTCTGTACAGCATGTTCTGATCTCTCAGGATGCAGAGCATCCCTCACCCCCTCACATATGTACTGAGCTGGCATGAACGCCAGCTTACTGGCTGAAATCTCCTGGCTGTATTCCCCACTGCTGGGGGTGACAGAGCAGGCAGGGAGGGAGAGAGACAAGCTAGGAGTTCCCAGTGCCTGGGACAGCCCTTGGGGAATAAGACATACAGAGGGCTACTTCTGTCTTCCAAAAAGCATGGGGCTTTCATGCTCCATGATGCACTCTTGCCCAAGAGGCATGGGAAGCCATGGTCCACCTACACATTTATCTCAAATTAGAATCCGTCCCTTCTCTAAGTTACTTTGGCCTTGAGGAATCCCAACCAGTGAGGAAGGAGGGATGATGCAGCTAGACTGTCCCCTCTTGATCACCTCACTTTTGGGAATAGTACCACTATTTTATTGGAAACCACTTATTGACTTCTTTTTTGTGGCTCTGCTTCCTCATGTCAGTCAAACACCAAGGCATTGTCTCCTTCCCCTGGGCCACCATCCCTCTGAGACCTCCAGTGCTCACTGCTCCCTCCTCCAGGCCTCTCTCTTCCTGTGTTAGTCCCCAGAACCTATCCATGCTGCATATGCTGTCATTACTTAGCTACTTTACCTGCTCACCTCATTCTCCATCTCTTCCTCTACTTTTCTCATCCCCCCACCCCGCAAAGAACCACACCCCATGTGTGCAATTTTGAAGCCTCATGACTCTCTCTCAGGGGAAGGATATAACAATGTATTTTCCACTCTAGGAGCTTAGAAATGTTGAAGGTAGTTTCTGGGAAAGGGATTGAAGTTAGTAACAGTGTGAGATGGCCTTTCAGAGACTCATCAGATTCAAGAAGTGCATTTCATGATCATGGTTGGTGCATGGGTCAGAACTGCAGCGAGCTTGGGTCCTGGATCACTTGGGTCACAGCTGAGCCTGAGAGTAAAGAGGAAACAGGACAGCACTTCCGCAGGTGTGGATGACATCACCAGACAGCCCGAAGATATTCCTGGAAGGAGGATCTGCTGCGGTGTCTCACAGGGGCCTGTCGTAGCTAAGACATCACCCTCTCTCAGGAGTGTTGGCAACTACAAGTGAGACTGGGGGAAACTGACCCATGGCATTCCTTGGCTCCTAGCAGGCAATCAGGATGGGGATGTTGATCAGAGATGAGACAGGAAGGAGAGAGAGAGGGGAGAGAGTGTTTGGCCCCTCTCTGCTTGACTGCTTGGGCTGTCTTCACTGATGACATGCCATTCCTTTGCAGAGAAGCCACGGATGAACAACATCTTGACATCAGCCACGGAGCCCTATGACCTCTCATTCTCCCGCTCTTTCCAGAACCTAGCCCACTTACCTCCATCATACGAGTCTGCAGTGAAGACCAACCCAAGCAAGTACTCATCTCTGAAGAGGCTAAGTAAGTACACATTCCCTGCAATTGAGGTCTGACCACAAAGTTCTCCTGGGTTTCCTTCACTGGACTACTTTCTTGTCCTATACCCAATGTGTCAACTGTGGAAAAGAGAGAGTTGGAAACAAAACTCTTGCTCTTGTTCTTGGGTCCTGAGTTCACCCTACATAGCAAGAAGAGAGGCCATAGGATTCTGAGAATCACACACGCCCACCCATGAGGCAGGTCTTCCAATCATGCACCAGTACCACCCTCAAAAGAACGGTTCTGCATGCCATAGACCTTCTTTAAACCATGAGCTTTCCTTGCTGCTTATCCTGTCACAGGCTAGAGGCCAACAAGGGCCCAGAGATCTCCAAGCCAGCACCCTCTCTAACAAGGACTGCCTCACAAACCTGACTCCACACTTCCCATATAATACTCCCTTTTTATTAGTTAAATGCAATTTATTGAGGAACTCTCCCCTGTCAGCTTCTGGTGGAGTCTGGGGTGGCTATGGGCATTGATCAATTGAAGATGCTGAAATGTCAAGGAAGCACGATGAGGTACAGTTTTTCTTTTTCCTGGTCTTCTGGCCCTTGTAACTCCTTTCTTTCCCTCTGAGATAATCAGTTTGTGTGTGTGTGTGTGTGTGTGTGTGTGTGTGTGTGTGTGTATCAAGGATAGTACCCAATACCTTGGCATGCCAGGCAGATGCTCTTCTTCCCTGAGATAATCCCATGAATCCATTTTAATGACCAGTCACCTTCAGTCAGGGTTCCAGTACTGAGTATTGAAACACCAGGGTAATATGCCCTAATAAATGCCAGCTCATACACCAGGGTAATATGCCCTAATAAATGCCAGCTCATGTCCACATCAGCCACCTCCACAGAGGAACGTTCTAGGGCATCTTTGACTGCTTAAAGGAATCACAGAAGTCCAGTCCATATTAGCCTCTCCACAGAGGAACAAATGAACACCTCTGACCACCTGAGATGTCTAACGAATTTCTTGAGCTGACCAAATGAAGTTCAGTAGGCAAGATGGATCCATCAATGTGGTCCCAAATTCACCCCAAAGCCCACTATGGAGCCTGTGGTACTCCCACACTTGACAGAGATCGTGGAGGCTGTCTGTAGGAGCCGTGAGATTTAGAACAATGCAGATCTTCGTGTACCACAGGAAAGGTCAAGGGTTCAGAAGGCAGCAGGAGCCTGGGAGTCCCAGGAAGGACAAGGGACCAGAGCATCTGAGCGAGATGCACATTCATGCTTGCTGCAGCCCGTTGCAGTGGACACAGGCGAGTGAGCATGGGCTGATGACATGGTTGTGTGGAGGCCGGCTGCCCATGTGTTAATTTTCCTGTGCATTGGCCGACAGCTCCAGAGAAAGTGTTACTATGTTCCTAGGTTACCAGTAAAGTATCTTCACAAGTGCCTTGTAGATGAATATCTTCTTGATTCTTGCAGAGGCTGGCTCTGGAGTCCCAGCATCCAGAAAGAGGACATCTTGCCTCACCTGCAAGCATCCTAGCGAGACATGGGTGTTCTAGCAAGACGGGAAGCCATTCCACTTCAGAACCGTGGGTTGTAGACATGGCAGGGGATCCCTGGGAGCCCCTTAGGCTTGCCTTCAGCTCTGTCATGGGTTAGCTGGGAAAGACACTTGGTCACAAGAGTTTGATTATGTCATCTTTGAAGATTGCCAGGTCTGTTGTCATTGAGCAATAGATAAGAGAGATAGAGCCCCTCCAACACACTACTGAGCTCTGAATGCCGTGTCACTTTGTTCTCTCTCTCTCTCTCTCTCTCTCTCTCTCTCTCTCTCTCTCTTTCTCTCTCTCTTTCTAGCTGATAAGGAGGCTGATGAGTACTACATGAGGCGGAGGCACCTGCCGGACCTCGCAGCCCGAGGCACCCTACCCCTCAATGTCATCCAAATGTCCCAACAGAAGCCGATGCCAAGGGAAAGGCCACGAAGGCCCATCAGGGCCATGTCCCAGGACAGGGTCCTGTCTCCACAGCGGGGTCTGCCGGATGACTTCGGCATGCCCTACGACCGCATCTTGTCTGATGAGCAGCTGCTTTCCACCGAGCGCCTGCACTCCCAGGATCCACTGCTGTCCCCTGAGCGGACCGCCTTTCCTGAGCAGTCGCTGTCACGGGCCATCTCCCACACGGACGTCTTCGTGTCCACGCCCGTGCTGGACCGCTACCGCATGACCAAGATGCACTCCCATCCCAGTGCCTCCAATAACTCCTACGCCACCCTGGGCAAGAGCCAGACAGCAGCCAAGCGCCACGCCTTTGCCTCCCGCAGACACAACACGGTGGAGCAGCTGCACTACATCCCAGGGCACCACACCTGCTACACAGCCAGCAAGACCGAAGTGACCGTGTGACCCGCGCGCACTGTCAGGCTGCAGCCAGGCTGCTTGGTGGAACCAGCACAGGAAGAGAGAGGCCGGGCAGGGCAGCAGCCAGAAGCCCAGCTTCCAGCCCCCGGCTCTCCTTCCCTCTCTCTGGTCCTCTCCCTCAGAGTTGGGGGTGGGCTGCCTTTGTCCGCAAAGCCATACCCCCAGGGATACGGCGGCCACAATAACCTGGTCCAACAAACACAGACCCAGGCTCTGGGGCAATCGCTCTTTCTCTTCCAGTAGAATCCTGCCCGAGTGAGGAGAAGGGTGAGGATCCAGTCACTCACTCCACCTGCAAAGCTCCCTTCTGTCCCTGCCTGCCCCTCCCCTCTTGGGGATTCGGCCGCAGGTTCTGCCAGCCAGAGGACGCTCGCCTGATAGTGATCTGAAGCTTGCCTGGGTTTGCGTGGCCAGCAGGTGCAGTCAGTGGGCTGATCGAATCGGCTACTTGGGTCTCGTTCCTGTACCTAGAACCGCATCACCGAAATCTCCTAGTGCCTAAAAACTGCCTGCTCGCTCTCGGCCAGAGAGCTGCTGTGTCTATAAGCACAATATGATATTCTTCTGCCTGCTGGACCTCTGGTCCCCTCCGAGTGGCCCTCCTGTCACTGAGCCCTGCAGCCCAGGAACAGGAGGATTCTATTCCCTTCGGCTGCTTGGCTACCCCTGCCCCTGAGCTACGGGGTTCGGGGACTCAACTTCCGCAGTCTTCGCTGTTATACCCTCCAGACCTCTGGGCTTCAGCTTTTGCCCTCCATAGGGGAGTGGCAGTGGGGTGCAAGGACTTTTGGGGTGCCCTGGCAGCTACCTTATTATCTCCCCCCACTTCCTTCTCCAAGTCTTTGGGTCTGAATTAGGACCGCCTTTCAGGCCTGCCTTCTCCACTTGTGCTCTGCTCCCAGAAGGCACCTGGGGAGAGCCAGGGTGGAGAGGGCCACTGTGATGCCCGGGTTCTCAGGGGGGCATACCATTCCCACTTTCAAAGGCTCTGCCTGTCCCTCACCATGCGCCTCAGGCAGGACAGAGGCAGAAGGTTCCAGATGAACCTCAGTCATACACACACACACACACACACACACACACACACACACATGTGCGCGCGTGCATACAAGCACGCACACACACATGCACAATGGAGGAGCTTCCCTGAGATGGTCGTGCTGTCACTTCCTCTCTCTGTGTTCTGTTTCCACCCATCTCCCTGCCCTGGTTCCTGCAGTTTCATTATTTGTTGCTCTTTCCTCAGTTTCTTCCAGGGGATCCAGGGGAGCCAAGCAAGACCCATTGGTAGATCAAATCAACTGTGGTACTCTGGGGGCCACATCAAATCCTCCCTGAAGAAGCACTTGGGCATCCTGAAGAACCCCCCCTCAGCTCCCACTGAGGAGGGGTCCCACTGCCACCTTATCTCAGCTCCCTCTCAGTCTCCAATCCGGGGGTGGGCAGGATGTAAGCTCTGATGCTTTCGATAAGGACACTCTCACCAAGAACAGGGAGCAATATAAGAGACTCTCCCTTCTCAGCGACAGGATTTGTTTCTGGACTGGGACTAGGCCATCTAGTGAAAGAGTGGTGTGACGAATGTAACTTCCCCCTCCCATCAGATCCAGCAACAATGGCCTTAGGTGAGATTTCGTGTTCCCTCCATTTTGCACAGATAACCTGTAAATGGTAAGGTAGAGAGAATTCCATGTCTGCTTTCAAAATGCTCAGTCTAGCCAATTCCATAGGAAGCAGACGAGTCAGTGGACTGTTTCCTCCAGAAGTTTGCAAGAGCTGCAAAGATGCCCTGTTCCCCTCCCCCAGACTGGGCTCCTCACATAAGCAGATATGCACATCCCAGAGGAATGGAGACTGGGGGAACCCTCTGCCTCCCAACTAGGGAAGCATCCTTGGCATCCATCCGTGGGGCCAGGAGACCAGAATCCACTTTGCTTTCCTCCCTGCAAAGACATAAACCTTCTTAAAGGCTGGTCCCCATGGGCTTATGAACATTTGTTCTAGAAAGTAAGGACAAGAGGGTTGGAAGTGAAGAACAGTGGCTCACCGATGGCCTCTTGTTAAGTCCAGCATCTGGTGAAATCTCTAACCCTTTTAACCCTTCTTAGGCCATCTGCTGCTGATAGAGAGGGGAAGAACAGGAAATGGTGGGTGAGAATCCCTGTCCAGGTGTCTGTACAGATCATTGGAGCACTTTCCAGAAATTAAGTTCTCCAGTCCTGGTGGGATGTTTTGTGCTGGGCTCCTCCCCAGCCCAAAGGGTCTGTCTGTCTGTCTGTCTATCTGTCTGTCTGTCTGTCTGTCTCAGGGGTTGTTCAATAGTTGATTCCAACATATTCCTCATCCCTCCCTCACCACCTTCTAAGTTTAAAATCTCTGGTATCAGTCGCATTCAAAAATTCCAACAGATCTTACCTTCCCCTAAAGACTTTCCTTCTGCTTGCACTTGGGAGAAATGGAATATGAACAAAGATACAATTAGTTCTACAAATCCTCCATTTCAAAATCTGCAAAAACTATGTTGTCTTGGCTGGGACATGGAGGTTTGGTAGCTGCCTCCTCCCCCTTCCCCCCACACACTTAATTTCTAATTTTGCATTATTCCATTTCAATTCCCAGAGATAACCACTTTCAAAAATATTAATATTCGTCTTAACTCTTTCAAGGGAACGTTCACATTCAGATAGTTTTATTGCAGAATATCATTATAAATGGTCCCTATTTTACTATTACTTGTTAATCTCTTCCTGTGCCTAATTTACAGATTAAAACTTTATTGTAAATGTGTATGTATAAGAAAAAATATAGTATATATAGAGTTTGGTACTAGCCGTGGTTTCAGGCATCCACTAGGGGTGTTGGAATGTTATTTCCCCAGTGATGAAGGAAAACCATTGGATCCCATTAATGTTTCATCCATGTAGAACTATATCGCCATGTAAGTTCACACAAGAGCGTGTCTTGGGGCTGGAACCCAGATGGCACGTCTTTTAGCCCAAGCAGACTGTGTTCTCTGCCACACATAGAGGACCATCTCTCCATCATGATAACACATCCCTATCCCTAGCAAAAGACACCCAAAAATTCCCTCTGCCTGTTTTTGTTCTTTTCTTGCATGTCTCCATTGCCCTGGACAAGGGTTTGTACAGGTGTCTCTCACCCTGAAGGTTTTTCCTGAAGATCTCACAACCTGTCGTTCCTGTCCCTCTTCCTCCAGTGAATTCTTGGTTCCATGTATTCATGAGTCATGAAGGGTGTACCAATAATTTCTTAACTTCTTAATGGGACTTTTGTGCTCAGAACTCCCTGGCAATGTGCTTTCCTAGAGAATGCTCCAGTCCTGCCCCAAACTGAAATCCCCCCTCCTTTCCACTCTTATGCCCATCTTGACCTCATTTCTCTATGTCAGTTCCATCTTTCTTTCCTCTCATCCTTCTCTTCCTCAATTTACTTCCTTACAGCCCTGCTATGGTTTTAAGAGCTAAAGCTCTTGATGCAATCTATGGAAGAACTGAACATTCATCAAGTCCTGTGTGACTCATTGTTCTCTCCTCCACTTTCTGCACCTGGGAGATGGTGTGCCAGGTCATGAGGTCATGGGGCTATCCTCCTTGGGTCTCTGGAAGAGAAGGGAGAGGACTGTTTGATCAGAGGTATCATGGCCTTTGGTTCCTACAGCTGCAAACCCCATAAGGCTTCTGACCCAGCCTGTTATGTCAGAGTCTCCTACTCTGGCCAAAGATAATATCTTTCCTGCCAATGGGCATCACACCTCTCCATTCCAAAGATGTGAGGGCCTCACATGAAGGAATATATATATCTCAACAGCTCTGCCGCCCAACTCAACCCATTGCCTTCAGAGATCCATTGGATGTCACCTGATTCCTTCCTTCCACAGACAGCTGTGGACTGGACCCAAGGTCATAGTCTGAAAGGGCTGCCCATCACTTGTGTCTGCTCTGAGAGGAGCAGTCACACTAGTTCCCACATGTGACCTTCAGTCACCTTTTCTCAACCTGGGGAACTTTGAAGTATGTTCAAGGAAGCTTAACCATGCTTTAATGAAGTACTTTCAGGACTCAACTGTTACTTTTTTATATAAATGATATGTTTTTATGGCAGGCTCATTATGAAACATATATCATCCTAGGCTCTGCGGTTGATTTTGGATGATAGAGAGAGAGTGACTAAGTGAGAGAGAGCAAGAGAGAGAGCTGAGGCTTTGTCTCCCATTCTTGATCTGTGACTAAGGGCAAGCCATGCCCCCATTCAGTGCCTCAGTGTTCCCACCTGTAAAATGAGGGGATATGACTGGATGATCCCTGAAGTTTCATCCAACTCTTACATCCTAGGACTTTCATTTCCCATCAGCATTCTTTTGTTTTTCCTCATCTTTTCTCGTCTTATCTGAACTGCACCCATCCCACTCTGCCTATCCCATGGAAGCATCCTCAGAAGTCCTGGCCGGGCTCCAGACTTCTCACCAGATTCTGGATGGAGTAAATGGCCTCGTCCATCTACGGATGCTCTTGCAACCAAAGGCTAAAGGTTTCACCATTCATCGGCCACCAAGCATGTGTCTTGGAAGCTTCATGTAAGAGCATACCTAAACCACCCAAGTATCTGTCACTGCAAAATTCTAAGTTTGGAGTTTTCCTTTCTGACCTAGTCCGTGTAGCTGGAGGGAGGCGGCTACAATTTCAGAGAGGGTATGGACTGAAAGGAGATTTAGAGGTTTGCCTGAGATGTTTGGGCAGGGAGTTTGTAGCCAAAGCTATCTGAGAAACTCATTCCACAACCCCAAAAGAGTATGCTTGGCAAAGGCTCTCTGGGGCAAAGGATGCTATCTAATTCCACTCCAAGCCCACATCCTGAAGATCAGGACTGGAAGCTGAGGCTCCATCTCAACTGAAGAAGACAGCTAAGACGTGGACTCTGACCCTTTCCTAGTATCTTTCTAGCCCCTCCTCATGGCACTGCCGTCCTCCCTGTGAAGGCTTGAGATGCACAAATGGAAATTCCAAGTCAGACGGTCTCATCAAATATATCATCTTGTAAATTGGCAAAATACATTAACCTTCCATTGCTCAGAAAAAATGATATCGTGTGTTTGCTTAACATCTTCCCTACTGAGAGAGGAGAAGACCCACACAGGCACCCTACTCAACTTTACTGATGACCCTGCAGCAACTCTCAGAAGCCACTTCATGGGAGGACCCATTCATAATTCATTTACTTCATAGTGCCAAATGTCCCTCTTAGTCCTATAAACTCAACTAGATATTTTGTAGTCAAGAATTCTTAAGATTCTCTAATCAAATGCAATTCTTACTGTAATATTTTTAGTTTTGGGAATACAATTTCCTAAAGGGGGTGAAGGAACATTTTTACGTGGTCTCAGTTTATTACATGGT
This sequence comes from Typhlomys cinereus, assembly GCA_023101885.1. Classification (NCBI taxonomy): domain Eukaryota; kingdom Metazoa; phylum Chordata; class Mammalia; order Rodentia; family Platacanthomyidae; genus Typhlomys; species Typhlomys cinereus. Next base: position 3,104,169 of record JALPQD010000193.1, read on the forward strand.
AGTATCAATGAGAAATATCTTTCTATCCAAACCTTTGCTCACCTCCCCCACGACTCATGCTGAAGCTTACTGATGAGCAGTGACCTCCTTGCTGCTTCTGTACAAATCTCATCATTCCCCTCACCTGTCAAAGCACACCCTTACAGACTGTAAACAGATACTGCTTCAGTAAGATTTAGTTGTAAGGATTTTTTCCACTTTTGTCAGTTACAGATATTTAAAAAAATAAAGCCGTTTCAACATACCCTGTGTCTTTTCAAGTAGCCAAATGCTGACATTTACAGGGGCAAAGCCAAGGGAATCAAAAAGCAAGGAAGGGGGGGTCGGGAAGATGGCTTAGGGTTTTAAAGCCTTTACCTGGCAAGCAAAAGGACCTGAGTTCAAATCCCCAGATACCACACACATACACACACACACACACACACACACACATACACACACACACACACGCAAAAAAGAAAAAGAAAAGAAGGACTCATCAAACTACTGTAGATGGGAGAAGAAGAGAATTTTTCTTTTTTTTCAGACTGGGACTGGGGAACTCTTGGAGTGATGAGACTTGTTTTCTTTGTGTGTGTGTGTGTGTGTGTGTGCGCGCATGTGTGTGTATATATGAGTGTTCACATGTGTGAGTGTGTATGCTTATGTATGCCTAAGTATGTTTGAACCTGAGGTTGCTATCAGGAAACTTCCTCAATTGTTCTTTCTCATTCTTTTTTTGAGACAGGGTCGCTAATTAAAGTCAGAGCTTATCCATATGGTGAGCTTCTGTAGCCAGCTTACTCTGGTGACTCACTGCCTCTGCCTTCCACAGCTGGAAATACAGGTAGCACACCAAGCTCACCTGACATTTACAGTGGTTTGGGGAATCTAAACTCTGATTTGCTTATACAGCAAATGCTTTAACCATTGAGTCATTTCCCTAACCATTGAGGAGATAGTTCGTTTTTATATTTTATTTTATGTGTGCTGTAGCACACATATAGAGATCAGAAAACAAATTTTTGAAGCCGTGAGATATGAGCCACATCGATGGAACTCAAGTTGCTTACTGGTACTATTACCTGTCAAGCCATCTCAATGGCCTGAGATATTTTAAAAGTTCATTGTGGCTAAGCTTGGTGAAATATGCCTGTACTCTCAGAAACCAGGAGCTTGAGACAGGAGGATTATAAATTCAAGACCACCCTCATACAAGATGCTATCTCAACAGAGAGAGAGAGAGAGAGAGAAGAAATAAAACACTAGACCACTAGACTGTGGTAAATTTGCATAACCATGTAAATTGCTGCAACCACCAAAGTGTAGACTTCCAATGGATTAATGTTATGGTATGTGATTCAAACTTGAAAAATGGAGAACAAAAGCAATGATGAAAGGTAAGCCCAAGAGAGGGACCAAAGTACAAATGGAAACAGAATTGAATGTCCTAATGTTGCACCTATACTGATATACTCAACACCATGATTCTTGGATTTCAGATCTTAGTTTGAGTTGAGAGTTGGTTACTATAGTTACTATGGGTCAATTAGAATAAAGGTGGCTAAATATCCAGGACATCTAACCCACAGCATCAAAGCTACACTGTGAAATTGACTACCATTTGTGGTTTTCTTCCAAGCGCTTTTTCCTTGGATGTGTCTTATATATTATGTTATTTGACCCATATTCATCACTGGTAAGATTATCTGTTGATTACCAGCTTAGATACAGACTGAACAAACAAGTGTTGCTAACAAGGACAGGTGACATCTACCCACTCATGGAAACATTTCCCCATCAATTGCTACATCTCTCTGGTACCTAGAAGCCACAGTACAACAGATTCCCAAACTCTCCATTTTCCTTGTAATAAAAGTCTTCTCAGTGGAGATGTGGTATTGATATTCAAAGAAGCTATGTCAGGCCTGTCAGTGCTACAAATCCCAACTATTCAGGATATTAGGGAAATAAAATGGAAGATCAAAGTCTGCTTAGGCTACAGTGTGAGTTGAAAGTGATCCTGGACAACTTAACTACAATCTGTATCAAATTAAAAGATTAAAAAAGGTCAAGAAAACAGTTCAGAAGCAGAGTACTTTTCTAGAATATATATAAGGCCCGGGGTTCAATTCCCCATTTCTGAAAAGAAAAATCCTTTTATTCTCTGTTACTAAGGGGACAGCAGCAGTTACTTTGCATTGTTGCTGATAATTATGACAAAATAGCTTAAGGGAACAAGGGGTTTTATTTTCTCTTACAATAGTCCGGTTACAATTACTTATCCAACTTAGCAGGAGCACACACACCAGCACTAGTAGCCAAGGAATTTACCACATAATACCCGTATAACGGCTGAGAGAGGAACAGTTCTCATTTGCCAGACCAGCTGTCTCGTCAAGTATACAGAAGAATGTCACTTTTCTCATCTAGTTGCCTCCATCTTATCTACCTGCCCAAGGACTAGTCCTGCCCATCATGGGCTGGGGCTTCCCATCAACTAGACTGCAGGATTGCTCTGGGCTGAACTCAACTACTCATTCTCTACAAATGTGCCCGGGGCTCAAACCTTCAACCATGAAGTTGACACCTGTACTTAACGATGACAAAGGACATTCATTTTCCAGTAGGGAGCACGCATGTGGTTGCTGTTCCGATACATTACTGAACTCATTCAGAATCTATTTATACAGCACAGCAATCACTAGCACAGTTGCCATTTTTCTAAGTCCAACAGAGGGCGACTCGCAGCAAGTAAACTCACACATCAACATGGTGTGCGCATGAAGAAGCACCATTAGTCTACACCCACTATTGAAAGGAAGTCCAAAAGAAATCCAAAAGAGAACAAATACTGGAGAATTTTTAGAGAAATAAAATTTTATTTTAATGCTTACAAATTCATTTAGTGACTAAATCAAATAGAAACTCTAAGGAGATGTATTGATCAGACAAGAATAATGTGCAATTGAAATGAAATATTTTCAGACGCCCCCCCCCATCATATTATATAGCCCATGCTGGCTTAGAATTCGCCATGTAACCCAGTGATTGAACTTGGGGGTCCTCCTCATTCAGACTTCTGTGTGCCAAGACTGCAGACTGAAGCCAGTGAGTCTGACTAAAGGAATCTTTTTCTTAAATAAGATAAACATTTTTTTCAAAATAGCATTAACTTTATTTACTTAGCCTAACTTCACATTAGTAAAATCTAAATAAGTGGAGTTTTACTATTGTTATGATGTATCTATGACAAAAACAAAATTCATGTTTAAAACATTGAGATTTAGGGCCGAGGAGGTAGCTTGGCAGGTAAGGTGTCTGCTCCTAAAGCTGATGACCTGAGTTTGATTCCCAGAAAGCCCACACGGTAGAAGAGAGGGGACAACTGACTTTTGTAAGCTATCCTTGACATCCATCCACAAGTTCTCTCATTCTTTCTCACTCTTCCTTCCCTCCCTCTGTCCTTCCCTCCATCCCTGTCTCCTTCTCTCTCGAATAAATAAACAAATACCGAGACTCAAAGAATCATGGACAAACTTCTCGCCTGCTAGACATCGGACACAAATTGTCTCCACTGCCCACCACCCCCTTGCCCCCAATGAGCATGAGAATAAAACTCAAAACCTCTAGACAAGATCAAAAAAGAGCTTCCTTCCAACACTTCAGAAGAACAAAATGAATTATTCTGTAACCAGGACATCTCTCTAAAATGATGCCTTCCTTCTTCAGTTTCTCTTCCTGTGGCTTTGCTAAAACTTCTCAGGAAACTGGCATCCATTAATGGGAGGTGGGAAGGGCAGACTATTTCGGAGAAAGAAAACTCCTAATGGTGCCACTTAGGAGACAGTGTTTCCCCAGCTGTCGGCATATTGCCCTTATGCCAAGAAGATGGCTACAGAGGAAGACAAAATATTGAACAAGAAGAAAATAAGGATTTCAGAAGGAAAAAAAAAAGTCTTTGACTTAACTTCTCCACCCCTTTGGTGATACTAGCAGTTGCTAAGGTATCTGTACACCTAGGCAAGCCCTCAACCACTGTGTTAAACTCCTAGCCCTTTTGCATTTCTATTTTGAGACACAGATACACTGAGTTACCCCAGACTGTCCTTAAACTCACAGTATAATTCAGGTTGGTTTCCAACTTGAGATTCTCCTGCCTAGGCCTCCTGAAGTTAACTGGAATTACAAGTGTGTGTTACCACCCCCAGTTGAAGTATTATCATTTCTCAAAATCTGCAACCTGACAGTCAAAGAAATCCCAAAGACTACATTTTCATAGAAAGTTCTTTACAGTTCATGATGATAGGCCCTTCCATTAGAAATAGAATCCACATGTGTTTTAAGAACAGAGCTCTCACTACAAGAGGAGAGATGCTTTTCCACCTCCAGCCTTAAACTCAATCTCAATCCAAATGTGTATCATTCCCAGTTGTGTGCACTGGAAGGATCTTCATTTGGACCATTTCCAAGAGCTATCCCTGTGAGCTCATCATAGCAATTACAGAGAAGCCCTCCTCTGTTCCATGGAGGATACTGGATCATCTGTTGTTTTTCAGTTTGGACTTGGAGAAAACTAGGCTCCACAGAAGAGGGATATCAAAATCCCTGAGTGTTCATTACAATGTGGATGTCAGAGTAGACCTGACTTTCTTAGAACCCTTGGGAGGAGACCTTAGAAACTACATTAATGAGATTCCCTAAGTGACTATATTGCAAGCCCATTAAATGTGCTCTCTCTTTCTCTCTCTTTTTCTCTCTCCATATATATATATATAACAGTATATGCACACTAAAATTACACATGAGAAGCACATCATTTGGACTTTTAACTTGTCTGTTTTGAAATTGTTCAACCACATGACAATAGTGACTTTCAATTCTGGAATCAGAGCAGCCTTGGCCCATGCAGCCTGATACTTTAAACAACCTGTTTTTATACTAAACTGACTAGAGCAAAAAATGAGCTTATAAAGGATACTTCTTCAGGAAATGAAGAAATAGCAGAAGCTTAATGTATAAATTATCTAAATTATCTGTAAGAGAAATGATGGGACTGTAAATTATTGATATAAGTGAAATTATAGCACACATAAAGACAACCTCATGAGGTTCCATTGGAATCTTTAGATTAAATGTGAAGGGAAAGGAGGCTAACAATAAGGATTAAAGTGTCTTTGACACTTCTTGGGAAGTGTGGGGGGGTCATTGTGTGGGAAGGAGAAAGGGTGATACAGAGAGGTATCCTAGATACCAGCTCCTGATGGGTTTTGAGTGGGAGGCACTGAAACAGGATGGGTCAATAATAACTCCTGAAAGACAATTATTTTTTGCCACACTGTGATCTACTTTGGCTTCTGTTGTATTTTCTCATCCTTGCTCAAGAGACCTGGAATACATTGGCAGCCACTGTAGGGATATCATCTGTTATACAGTGAAAGAGAAGAGAATCAGAGTGGACCTCCAAGGACAGTGGAGATCTAAAGTGACACATGTCACTTCCACTCATGTCTTCTTGGCTGGATCTGGGCCCACAGCATCATTCCACCATGGGAGGTCAGGCAATATGAGTCTTTCATGGTTTGGAGAAAGAGAGTCCAGGAAGCATCCATGAGTTCCCACCAGGGATCTTCATGACTGCCATCCTGTATGTGAGTCGAAGACAAAATTCTCCTTTCCCACTACCATAACAAAGCTGTCCAAGCATTGGACAATTTTTTTTAAAAAGTCAGGTGAAACTTTTCACAGTTGATTTATTGTGTCTGAAGCCAGTAGTATATCCATCTCTATTTCATGTCTTATTCATGACATTTGGTGCAAGAAATAAAACACTCAAATTAGTTGGGACAAATAATTGGGAATATAGTTACTACTGCTACTTATCATTATCATTATTGTAGTTATCACTATTAATATTGGATATAAAAACAGACATCAGCTAAGAACTCTTCCGCATTCAAAACATGATGGTATTCTCTCTCTCACTCTCCATACCAAATACTCTCATTATTCTAACTGGACATTTCCATGCCTTCTGAGTGTAGTTCCTTTCACATATGGTTAAGCTGAACTGAAATGACATCTTTAGCAATTAAGTCAGCTGAACTTTCTCTGCCCAATTCTTTTGGTGAATTGACTCAAGCTCCTTGTGTCTAAATTCCAAAATTGCTGGGTGAAAACATGAAATCAACCATGACTCCCTTTGTGTTCTAGTTATCCAATGTTTCATAACTTTTTTTATGCTGCGAAGAATGGATCCCAGGATGATGTGCTAGGCAAACACTCAGCCATTGAGTTACATTCCCAGCCCTAAACTCCCCAAACTTAGTAATAGTTACTCGTTACTGTGATCCATGATAATACTGAATGCCAAATGGGTTCAGACCAAGCGTTCTTACCCAGGACTCCTTATGAACGCAGCCAGATGGTGATTGGTAGAGAGAGTCATCTTGAATCCTGCCTCACTGGACTTAAGCTGTCAACTGGACCTCCACAAGGGAAAATATCTAGAATGTTTGTACATGTCCTCTCCAGCTGGGTTCTGATAGCAGGTGTGCAAAGAAAGAGAAGCAGGTGGCAGGCATGTATGAAGACAATGAACGAAACAATATCTATGTCTCAACATTATGAAATATACTTTCTGGATTAAACGTTGTGAGTTTCCATCCAGGATCCAGGAGAAAGAACACAGACCATTGTTTGAAGGAAGCAGAGCAAGGTTTCTCTTGCAAGGAAAGAATGTTGATGGCAGTTATTGTTATGGATGACTTTAGAGCATGAAATCTGCTACATCTGAAGTCAAGTGTCTATTGATGTCCCAAGGATAAAGTCAGAGAGAATTTGATCACATAGTAGAAAATAGTTTTAAACATTCACCCCTAGAGATAGATGTAGGCAACTCTTAGAAGATGGGGTGAATTCCTACATTGGATAGCCCCTTTGTAGAGGGATAGCCTTGAATCATTGAGAAAACATCCCTTAAAAGAGCATCTGCTCTGTAGTTTCATCCCAGGACCCTGGAAAAGACAACAAATATGACATGCAGATTGTGAATTCTGCTTGATCGTGTTACACTATCCCCTATCATAGGCAATGACTTTGAACTCTGGTAATTGTCCCTTTTCCCTTCCACTCTTCCTTATCTTTCTCTAGACTAGGCCAGCAACAATAGCGCACCACTAACTCTGTCCTTTGAGAAAAGACAGACAGAGAGACCAGGCAAAGAAGAAATAGCTTTTTCAAGCCCAGGATACAATAATTGTCAAGCACTTGCAAGAAGCTCACAGGAAACCTGTCCTATAGCATCAAAACCAACCTTTGAGGACCAATGAGTCAAACTTGGAAAATTTGAGGAGATTTTTGTATGCAAGTTCTTTTATACATAAAAAGTCACAGATTTGAGAGCAAGAAAGATGTAAGAACAGAGAGAAAAACCTGCTACACTGCAGGGAAAGACTCAGAGGGAATCATTAAGGAGTTGGGGGGAGTGATACCTGAGAGAGCAGAAGATCCACTGCAATCACTTACCATATATGAGCTTCTAAGGAAAGAAACGGGAATGTGGATACTAGAACTATCCAGACAGCTGGGCAGGTATACAGACAGAATGGACACTTGTCCAGCTTCCTGCCTACGTACGTAGGAAATAAACTCCTGATGAATGTCTCATGCCAACTTAAGTCAGAGGTGGCTGTATGGAAATTGATCATAAGACAGGACACACTTCCTGCCCCCCTCCACTCAGCACCTAAATCCATAGTTCCAGGGCTAGGAATCTGAGAGAGTTTACCAGTGGCATCTTGAGCTCACAACAGCAGAGCACTGCCATTACAGAGAAATGGTGACAAGCACAAATGTGTGCCCTTAAGTTACTTCCATTAACCTGAAGCTGGTCCACCTTAACTTGAGGCCCAGCCTTTCAACAGTGGCCATCAAACCCTTTTGTCTAGGGACCTCTTTACCCTCTTAAAAATTATTGAGGACCACATGCGCTTTGGCTCATGTAGCAATATTTGTATATATGTATTATATTCAAAATTAAAATGCAAAATAGTTAAATTTTACTTATTAAAGTCACAGCCAGATGGGAGGAAGAAGTCTGGTATTCTATTACACATAAGGGTTATTGTAGTTAACAGTATTATACTGCATAATTCAAAGTAGCTTGAAGACAGAATTTTGGATGTTTCCATCACAAGGAAATGATAATGCTGAAGATTATGAAGAAATTAAATATCCTTTTGTCAATATTCAGCATAGAAATGTACTGAAACACACCACTGTATCCCCAAAGTGTACAATTTTGATCTGTCAATAAAAGTTAAATAAAAAGTAAAATATATGTATTATTCATAAATTATAATTAATAATAATGATACATCCATGGTGTGTTAACTCAACATTTTTATGAAAAAAGCCCTACATTGGTAGTGAGATGGCTGACAACATCTCCAATATTCCCAAGTTGTCTTGTGTCTGGCTTGCTGGAAAATGACAAGATTCTGATATTTACTTCTATAGTTAAACTGCACAGCATTGTACATTGTGCATTCTTCAGGAGCATCCTGACACGATGGGGGAGGAAAGGGAGAAGCACCCCCTTTTCCCAGTGCTGCTGCTCAGCCCAATGGGAACCTGAATTGGAAGCTAGAAGAAACTCACATTTATATAATTTAGAAGCAACTCTTATGAAATGAATCTAATCATTAAGCTATAGAAATTATCACATGATTTCTGATTCTGCCCAGTAGGGATAGGAAGAAGGAATAAAGCAGTTACTGATGGCACACTAAGTTTACTCACTTGCACTTACACACACATAAATTTCTGCATGGGGCCCGTGGAGGAAAGGCATTATTGTACAGGAAACTAAATGGAAGAACAAGATATATGGGGGATGAGAAACTGTATGATATCTCTGGAAGACAAAGCTTTTATAAATCAAAAGTTGAATCTTCAAGAGAGGACAAAACAGGAAAAGACACACTAAGGCTTAGATCTTTATTATGACCATTATCCACATCGTCTCCTGGTTACAACTCTAACCCAGTTACCTACCTGTGCAGACGCATGACTCAGACCAGACTGAACTCAAACTGAAAGGAAATGTGTTCTTCCTGGAGACTGTAGCTTAACTATTAATGCAGAGGTTCCTATAATCTTGTCTCACACAATTTGGAGAAAGAACACAGACAACTGAAAAATGCTGGCTGACTATGCATCAGGCACTATCCCAAAGTGTCCTATAAATATTAACTGGGTGAATGTTATGCCATTTCCTACAGGTAGGAATTACCATACATCCCATTCATAAAGAACTTAGCCTCATGCTAAGGACAATCAAAAAGCACTGAGGGGCTGTGAAGAAGACAAAGACAACTAACTCCATGGGGCTCTCCAAACTCCACAGTACTGTGCAGAATTAGTAAACTTGAGAGTGAAGGCAGGAGCACTGGTAAAAGTTTGGTAGCAACTTTGGAGATATATGCCAGAACTAAGCTTTTCCTTGTTCTTAAAATGTCTGCAAACCCAGCATTCAAGACGCTGAGGCAACTTGCAAAAAGTTGCTAATCCAGAATGGACTACAGTGAGACGCCCTATCTCTCTCTCTCACATGCACAGGAATTTATTGGACAGATTGCATAAGTGTTCACTTTATTAGTAAAATGGTAGATTGCGTTTGTCAGAAATCACCCTTTCTGCTTATCTACTGTCTCAGGTTATGATTATTCTGGTGTATGCCATGCTTAAATATCTTCATTTCATGCCTGTACACATGAGTGCAAGATGTTAAAATAGGGCTGGGGAGATGACTCAATGGTTAGAGCATTTGATGCAGGAACCAAGGGACCAGAGTCCAATTGCCCATATCAATCTAAAATGTCAGGTGTCCTGCTTGTAATTCTAGTCCTGGAAGACAGAGCCTGGGAATCCTCAGAGCAAGCTGAGTCACACTACTTCTACTGATGAGCTCTAGGCTTAATTACAAATTCCACTGCAAATAAATAAATAAACAAATAAATAAAGTGGAAGAATAATCAAGGATAAATTCACACTATCAACCTTGGGCCTCCACACATACACATCACCATGTGTATGTGCGCGCATACACACTGCAGAACATGCATACAGACATGTAAACACACATAAGACATACATGAAAATAAAAATAAAGATGAAAGAAAAATAGTAAAACACATAAATAAAATAATTACCTCATTAATTAGGTGGTGAGACTTTATCCAATTTACACTAACTTGATTTTTAGAATTTTCTACAATTTCGATTTTTTGTAAGCACATATTATTCTTATGTTCACAAAGAAATTAGTCTCCATAATATCAAAAGTATGACAGGATCATTAAATAGGAACATTTGTAAGCATGTGTGTAGCACAATGAGTGGGAAGATAGTCCCCCAAATTATTAACAGTGAAATTTAGTACAGAAAATGTTCCAATAGTTTTGCAGGTTCCTTGATTTTCTTTAATGAGCATATATTATATTTTAATGGAAATAATAAAATTTATTCTTTTAGTTGCTAATTTTTCAAAAGGAGAGAGGTTAAAAGATTCACTTTGAGCAAAGATACCTGAAAACAGAACTTGAGAGTTTTAAGCCATTCTTGGATGAAACCTCACCTGTAAGGGAGCCATGGACTGAGGAGATGGCTCAGGAATTAAAGTCTTTGCCTCATAAGCAAAAGGACATGAGTTCAAATCCCAGATCCCACAAAAAAATACCAAAAGGATATTTGCAGTTCTGCCCTGGAAAGTAGAGCCTGAGAAACCCTAAAGCAAAGTAACAAGGATAAAGAGCAATCCAGGATGATTTCAGATGTCACCCTTGGGCCTCCGCAGACACACATACTCAGATGTCCTCTCATATGACCTTACATACATACATACACACCCACCAACATGCAGACACACACATATGCACACACACTGATACAAACATACAAAAATAGCAGTTGAAAGTCAGTTGTGGTAGTTCACACTAATACAATATGCTAAACAGAATAAGACAGGAGGCTCATAAGTTTAAGATCAGCCTGCATTATACCTTGAGCCGGCCAGCTGGTTCATGGCTAAAGATATGTGTGGACAAATCTGGTGACTTGAGTTCAAACCATGGTGCCCACATGTTAGAAGGAGAAAGCAGACTTTTGAAAGTTGTCCTCTGACTTTCACATACACCCCATGGCATGTGTGAAACTACTCTCTATTGAGCATTCATTCCTTTTCAAATAAATCTCAGCACTTGGAAGCTAAAGGATCATGAGTTTAAAGCCACCCTGGGAAGCAGAGTGAGCTCTAGGCTTTGCAATTACTCTTTGTGATGCTGTGAGACAACACTCACTCAAGCAATACTGAAGGGGAGAAAAGAGAAATTTATTTGGTTTACAGTTTCAGAGGGAAGATACATATAGTCCATTATGGTGCAAAAGGCATGGCTGGCTGGCTGAAGCTGGAGGCAACTCAGGTCACGTCCCTTAGGGAGGTTGAGAGCTTGCTACAAACTGCTAGAACAGACTACCAGCAGAAGCAGGGTGGAGCTAACAAACTTGAAGGCCCATGCCCTGAAATGTGACTTCCCCTCCTAAAGTTGTCACAACCTTCCAAACATCAACTAAGGATTCAAATGCATGAATTTATTGGGGACAACTGATATTTATACCATGACACAGACCAACTTGAGCTATACAATGAGAGAAATCCTGTTTCTAAAAGGAACTAACTTGGGCCATGGAGATGGCTATAGTGGCTAAAGGCTTTGCCTAACAGCTAAAAAGGACCTGAGTTCAGATCCCAAGATCTTTTATATATATATATTCTTATTATTATTATTTATTCAAGTGTGTGTGTGTGTGTGTGTGTGTGTGTGTGTGTGTGTGTGTGTGTGTAGAACCACAGGCGAATTCGGGAACCACCATGGACCTCTTCCTTGTTTACTCTGTCCTGGGATTCACAGGCTCCACCCTACCAGGACCAGAAGTGCAGGCCGCCCCCGCTTCTGCCTGGTGTCTATAAGTAGGATCTGGGATCCGAACTCAGGCCCTTCTGCCTGCAAGGCAGAGTCTTAACCTCTGAGCTACCTCTCCAGCCCCCAAGATCTTACATTAAAAAAAATGCCAAAACACCAGGCAGAAATGCCAAGAGCCTGCACTTCCAATCTGGGGAGAACCTGGGAAACCCCAGAGCAAAGCAGTAAGGAGGCAGAGCAATCCAGGATGATTCCTGATTTCACCCATGGGCCTCCAAAGGCATATACACTCAAGTGCTCCCTATACATACATACACACAGAAACACACACACACACACACACACACACACACACAAATAAATAAATATAAAATAAAGTAAAAATAAAAAGGAACAAAGTTGAAATAAAAATGAGAGTGAGAGAATTCTACAGTGGAGACACAGTTGTTTGAATCAGCACACACACATACACAGCACACAGCCCCAGCCAGAGGTCAGTAGCTCTGCAAGCACAGGAAGAAGCCAGGTCAAACAATAAAGGAAGTGAGTCTTTCTTTTAGAAAACCACTCCAGTCTAGTTTATTTATGATCTCATAAGTAAGCACATCCAAACATGTGTGTTGGAGCAACCCCTTCTCTGAGGATTGAAACTACATCCTGGAATTTAGTCAAACCAGGTCAGAGGTCCTTCCCTTTGAATTTAGATTGGGAATAACGGGAAGAGAGGCAGTCTGCAGAGAAGCCGTAAAATTCCTTGTCTCTAGGGGCCAGACCTTCCCATAATTTCCTGGGCTCCGGTCAAGTCCATGGCCAACCATGGCTCATGCTGTGCTTGTTCGGAGTTGGGGGTGGGGGGAGGATTTCCCTAATTTGGCCAACGCCTTGATAGGCTGCCTCCCTCATGATACCACCAGATCTTCCCTAACCCTGGCGAGATCCCATGCGGCGGAGGCCCCGCCCTCACTACTCTCCTGACTGTCTCTTTGATTTCACTCTCTGAATCTGATGGAACACTTGTGCGGAAGACGGTGAAAATTAGGTTGCTCTAGGCCATGGCAGGCCAAGCATTCTCTCCTCCCGGTCTCCATAGAAATTAAGGTCAGTTCCTACTCCAATTTCACTTCCTAGATGGGACTGTGCAAGAAGTATCAGTACAAAATCTGGCCCAAAGAAAGTAGCAGCTTCGAAATGAAATGCCTTTTTACAAGGCTTCACAGGATGGTCTTGCTCATCCCACCGAAAATACAAAACTTTCCTTTTGAGCTTTTACCAGGGGACAGGTACCACTCTGAGGGTGTAGGTTTATCTTCTCCACAAAATAACCATTAAGCAGAAAAAAAATAGTTGAAAATCTTTGTTTATTTATTTCAAAACCAGAAAACAATCAGATCAGAGATTGGGAATCCAAGCAGCTAAGAATCCTGGCAAGAAGCAAGTAACCACATGAAGAAAAAATGAGAAGTTGGTCTTTAGAGAAACAGAAAGATGTTTTGAATATTAGGGATGCATGGTGAAGAGAAAGGAAAAGTGTCTCCCTGTGAACTAGAAGCTCAAGAGCCAATGGCTTACAAAAGCTTGCCAGTTTGCTGCTTCTGCTTGTGTCTCTTACCGAGAGAAAGAGGAGAAAAGAGACTGGGAAATGGTCTCTGGAAGGAGATAGGACAGACCCCCTCATCTCTTTGACTAGCCTCCAGGTGGATCAAATTCCCCAGCAACTGGGAATCCTGCTCAGGTGATTGACCCAGCTGACTTAAGAGTAGAGCTGAGTTTCCAGCACTACCAGGGAAATAGATAATGGGGTCTACTCAAACCCCTAGTAGGGTAGGGCTAGTTAGGCACAGAAGCTTTCCTGGTCATCTAGTATTATCGAACATAAAGCCTGCCCACAAAAGACTCAGGTAGCAAAGAAGGTGGGGAGGACTTTGACTCTGAAGTTGGGCCAAATTCTAACCTGAGACTTTATATTTAAACCCTTCATGCTTATGTCAATCCACCTGTGAAGCCAGGGTTACAATTGTTCTTATTCATAATGTTTGTGTGAGGATAAATGGAATCAGTAGAGGTAAAGCACTTAAGATCACATTCAGGCTGGAAATGGTGGAACACACCTATAATCCCAGCACTCAGGAGACCAGGAAGAGAGAATATAGTATATGTATGCATAACATATACATATTGTATACAACATATGCAGAATGTATGCATGTGCAAACATATGCATAAATATGCATATTATATGCAATGAATACATCATAATGTATAATTACATGAATACACACACATGCTATATACCTATTGTATGTATGAACAATATAGACATATTTTGTACAATATATGAAAAATGTGTACATATATATTATTACTATTACATGCTAAAGCAACATCTTTGAAGAAATTGAGTATCAGGCAACCAAACACATAGATCTCCACAAGATGTAAAACAGGGATGATCAGCTGTACAAGTGCCCAGCTCCTTGCCCAGAAAGAGATTCCAAAGTGAAAATATTAAGTTACAGCCTAGGGGGCGTATGGGAATAATTGTCAATCATATATCTGATAGAGGACTTGTATTTGGAATATACAAACAATTATCAGAGGTAAATAAATCAAACAGCCTCATCCAAAAGCAGGGGAGGAAGGTGTTTAAATCATTTGACTAGACACTTTACAAAAAAACCAAGTATGCATGTCAAGTAGGTACACAACAGCATTTTGTCAAAATCACTTAGTCCTTGGGGAAATGCAAATTACAAGCACAGTAAGATGCAACTGCATACTATGAAACTGGCCAAACGAAAATCTAAAATAACAAGAATGTGCTCTTGACTAGAATGTAAAATGACACAGTTGCTCTGGAACATGGTTGGGTAACTTTTTAAAAATGCTAACCATCATATGACCCAGCCAGTCTACTACTTAGTATTTATTGAAAGAAATCAAAGTATGTGTTCGTAAAAAAAACCCTGGGGCTGGAAAGATGGCTCAGGGGTTAAGCCATTGCCTGAAAAGCACAAGGATTCCAGTTTAGATTCCACATAAAAATTCTGGTGAGGGGCTGGAGAGGTGGCTCAGGGGTTAAGCCTCCGCCTTGCAGGCGGAAGGTCCTGAGTTCGGATCCCAGATCCCACGTATAGACGCCAGGCGGAAGCGGGGGCGGCCTGCGCTTCTGGTCCTGGTAGGGCGGAGCCTGTGAATCCCGGGGCAGAAGGAGGTGGAGGCGTCCATGGTGGTTCGCGAATTCGTCCGTGGTTCTACACACACATACACACACACACAGACACGCGCACGCACATACACACAGTTGAATAAATAATAATAATAAAAAAATTAAAAAAAAAATTCTGGGTGAAAGTGGCATTGACCTGAACTTCCAATCCTAGAAAACAGAGACTGGGAAACCCCAGAGCAAAGCAATAAGGAGGTAGAACAATCCATGATGATTCCCAAAGTCATCCTTGGGCCTCTACAGGTATACACAGTGCCGTCTTTTACCTTTTCCCCTTCTACACACACACCTACACATATCTGCACACACATGTACACCTATACCTATACACACAAAAAAAGCTTGCATACAAGGTATATAATAACAAAATGTTGGAACTAACCCAAATGTTCATTCATCAATAGAAGAAGAGCTAAGAAAATGTGGTAAGTCTAGATGATGATACACTTCTCAGAAGCAAGAAGAGACAGACTTTTGATATAATGATATGGTTAAATCTCAGGATAATTATGCTACATGAGAAACCAGCTTAGGACACAATACTCAATCCTACTTTATACACAATTATAGAAGAAGATCAACAATCCAAAGGGACAGAAAATAGAAACCTATTTCCAGAGTCAGGAATCATTCAGGAGAGGCAAAACAGAATTTTGAGATGTTGACATAAACACTATCTTGGTTATATAAACAATTCCATAGATATATGTATGTCAAAATCTATCAACTCATACACATTAAACACAGACACTATGTTGTTTGCTAACTAACCCTGAGTATGTCCAAACATTCAGTTGTTTTCTCATTTCCTTTGGTGAAGTATAAGGACATATGTACCCATGTCCTATGAGAGAATTCCACAGGCAGCCCTCCTAATACATCTATACCCTGCTCATCCCTGGACTTCATAGAGCTGGAAACCATCTCTGTCTTTTTAGTCCTAGGCTGTGCTTATGCTAGAGTGGCTAAGGTAAATGCTTCCTCTCATGTGCTAAGAATCCTACCTTGGGTGGGGGGAAGACTTCCTTACACCTATACTTTTCCCAAATGGAGACATTATATTTAAGTATTTAAACATCTAGTCTTGGGCATCCATTAGTCTGCAGTGCTATTTGTCAAGTTCAATTAAATGGACGGTAACTTAACCTCTAGGGCTTTCTTCACCTGTGAAGTGGGTACATTAATAATGTTCCCCATGCAAAGCTGTTCATGATCAAATAGACTCTGTGTGTGTGTGTATGTGTGTGTGTGTGTGTGTGTGTATGTGTGTGTGTGTGTGTGTGTGTGTAGAAGAGGACACTTGAGTGTGTGTGCCTGTAGAGATTCAAAGATGTCATTGGGAATCATTTTGGATTGCTCTTCTTCTTTATTGCTCTGCTATAGAGTTTCCCAGGCTCTACCCTCCAGGGTCAGAATTCCATATCTTCCTGGCTTTTCATAGGGGATCTGGGGCTCTGAACTCAAATCCTTTTGCCTGCTAGACAAAGACTTAAACCACTGAGTCATCTCCCAGCCCATGATCAAATAGTTTTAATAATGCCGAGAACCATGCTGAGCATATGTAAACACATGTAATACAACGCTGTATAAGTGATATCTACAAGTTTTTCTAAAAATAGGGCAGAAATAGTCCTAGCTTTTAATTTATTTCACGGGAAACATTATCCAAGTGTTGATTTTTGTGTGCTATCTACAAAAGCACCATTTATCCAGCAAAGCCCAGGACCCCACTTCCTGGGAAGGGTAATTCCACACAGGGGGAATCAAATCCTGCCCTTGTTCCACCCACACACCCAAAAGCTGCCTCTTTCAGAGTTCCAGCCCCTCAGCCTGCCCACTCACCACTCTGTTACTAGCTAGCTAATTATTGCCAGGAATTTTCTCTCTTGAAACCCTTTCTTAATTCTCTATGGACTTCTGCATCTTCTTGCTTTATCACCCCAGGGGTCATGAAGGGAACAGCAGAAGCAGAATTCCTCCTAGTCATTTACCTCCCTGTACTGGTCATGGCTCTCCGGAGAAACAAAGCTCCCACCATCTGTGCTCTGTCAACTGAAGACCCAGGAAGGTTGGTATCACAGTTAGAAGGCCTGAGAGCAGCAGAGCCGCTTTGGTGTGGAATGTGGCAGGACCCGGGGCTTGGACACCAAGCACACTGAAGACAGAAGATTACTATCTCCAGTTAGCTGGTGCTGAATTCAACCTTCCTCTACCTTTGGTTCTCTTCAAGCCCTCAACAGATTGGATAATGCCCACCCACGTGGACAGGGCCATCTGCTTTATGGAATCAGTCCACCAATTTAAATGCTAATTTCTTGCAGAAACATTCGGAAATCATGTCTCACCAGCTATTAATGTGACTATCCAGTCAACCTCACATATACAAAATGAACCCTCGCAATCAAAAACTGAGTTTCCCTAATTTTGCTCCCACTTCCAGGTCTAGACCCAGCAGGGATAAAACAGCTCTGCACTCTGCCCAGTTACAGGGACACCCGTCTCTAGGGGTAAACTCCAATATCTGGGAACCCACTACCAGAGATAATGGCACATCCCTATAAATGGTCCCTTCTCCAGCCTGCCTTGGAGTGTCTGTCTTTCAAGGGCCAGCCCTGTCCATACAGCCGCTTCTGGGTGGTCTTTGTTCAGTTCAACACGAGGCATTCATACTTGCAGAGGGTGGGATCCTTCAGCAGGTAGGATTATTTCTTTGAATAAATGCAGGTCTCAACCATGCTAAGAACAACTAGCTTTAAGCACTTCCTTTGTCCAAAATGGCCTCTCCAGGGAGCCGGGCTTGCCAAAGTTACCATGCATCAGGATTACTGAAAGACTTTTGGAGAGCACATGGGCTGACATTCATATTCAGAGTTTCTTTCCCAGAGAAGCTGAGCAGAGGGCCAGGCCTCTGCATCTCCATCAATTTGTCGGATTTTGCTGCTGCTATTGCTACCCAGGAGTAGAAAGCCAGGGCCCAGTCTTTGAGCCAAACAGACCTAATCATTCAGACTGAGGACTCTGGGGCTGAGCCTAGCTCTTTACTCCAAAGCTGTTGATTGGTGGCATTTAAACTCAAGGTTTCCAGCATGCTGGGCAAATCTGCTATCACTGCAACACATCCCCAATCCGCCTACCCCCAATCACACACACACACACACACACACACACACACACACACACACGCCACATTTTGTTTTTACTTTTGAGAGTGAGTCTAGCTAATTAAGGCCCAAACAGGCCTTAATTTTCCTACCTTGTCTTCTTCAATACTTGGGATTACAAACCTATGCCAACACTCCTGGCATAATTTTTTTTTTCAGTTGACGCTCAAGCCCTGTGAAAGCTAGGCAAATCTCTAGCACAGGGCCATGGCTCCAATCCTTAAAGTTTGCACCCTTGAAGGAGCAAGAGTGAGCAGTTAGTGATGTAGTTTTCTCATAGAATTGGCATCCTCTCTCCAGGCTCACATAAGTAAGAATATCTAAAGAAATGAAAGGAGATACTAGCTAGAGATAGGTTGGAAGAGCCAGCGGAGGGGCAGAGCACTTGCTTAACATGAGGCTCTCTGTGTTTGATTTCTAGCATTGGAGAGAGAGTGGGTGGAGGAGGGGAAAGGAAGAAGAGAGAGGGAGAGAGGAGAGAACAGAGACTTGAGAGTGTGATTATCTCTCTTCACTACTGGTGGCCCCTTCTCTGATCTGATCCCTCTGCCCTGTGAGGTAAGCTCAGAATCAGGACTTAAGGGGCTATTTGTCCAGTTAAAGAATGCAGAGTGCTTCCGTGGAGTTTCCAGCCAAGCTGTTTTCTTGTCTTTGATTTTCTTTCTTTCATCCAGACAGAGAAAGTGTGTGTGTGTGTGTGTGTGTGTGTGTAGCTTTAAACAAAAAGGAGGGAGAAAAAGAATCCACTTGCCTCTATAAAAGACTTCTCATTATTGCATTATTGCATTGCGATTCCTGCTTGTCACAGTGTGACTGCATGTTGGCGATAAATTCATGCTTAGGCTAACAAAGGAGTTTTAGTCTTTCCTACAATTTTTGGTAACAGTTCTTACTCCATCTTGGCAGGAGAGTTCTTACCAATACCAGGAACTGAGCGAACTGACCACACCATATCCACAGCATTTTTCTGAGACAGGGGCAAAAGTCCTCACTTTCCAGACTGCCAAAGTACAATGAAGCACGCCAACTTACTGAGGCAACTTCGCCCATCTTATCCCTCACCTGCCCAGCGAATGGTCCCACCCACCATGGACTGGGTCTTCCCCATCAATTAAACAATTTTCCGCAAGCTTGCTCAGATAACGCAACTGTTAATTCTTCACAAATGCGCACAGAGATCAGCCTTCAATGGTCAGACACCTATAAATCTAATTAGCACGCTATCCAAAATATGGGTTCTACCCCAGATGCTGCCTCATGTTCTTTTTCGTGTGCTGGGGCTGGCCAGCACGTGGCCCTGTGCATGAGCACTTGCACTGTCACCTAGATGCAGCCCAGCCCCTTGGCGATAAGTCAAATGGCTGTATGGAACGGCACAACCCAGGGGTGCTCCTCTGTAACTGACCTGGAAAGGGCCCCCACTTAGGCATTGACCCCATCGTGCTCTGCAGATGTTTCCACCCATGCTGGACAACTCAAGAGGTGAACAGAATTTTTCAGACTGCGTTGACAAATAAATAGGTGCCACACACCTGTATAAGCCCAGCACCTCCACGACCCCCTATATCTCTCAGAAATGTAATTTCCTCTAAAACCATGGGGGACTATCTCTAAGAACCCCAAACCTAATAATTCCCACAATCACTGAAAGAAAGAGCTAAGGCAGTGTGTTTTAGCTGTGGTCTTTCTTATTGTGCCTACCTGTGTCCTGGGGTGCAGAATGCACAGTCACACTCTATAGATTATTGTAATTAAGTAGCGTGAGGAACTCATTTTTAAAAATAGCTTCATCGACTCTTGGTAGCCTATTTCCCCAAGACAAGTATTTGTGAAAAGCGGGCAAGGTCTGTAATTGTTTAGCATGTTTAATTAAGTAAGTATTTCTTTCACCCTTGTGGGAATTAAACATTGAGCAGTGAATAAACAGAAAATATCTGCCCATATTAACTTAGGGTTTACTGCCTACATTGAAAGTATAAGCTGGAGCTTTTATGTGTTAACCAAAGGGGTTAAGGTCCACCTTTCATGCCTCCTGCAGGACCTACTATCCCAGAAAACATCTCTGTGTCCTCTCTCAACAGTCCTGGAAGGACTCCTGCCTTATCAATAGAAGCACCTTTTTTTGCCAACTGCTTAAGTTTAATAAGGATGGAAGCTGGTCTTCTGAGAAGGGAAGGTCTTGGCCCATTGGAAGGAGAAATCCAGTGTGTATACTTGATCTAGGACCCACATCCTGTCATCAGGACCTGCTACATCTCTTCAACTCCCTGGGATCCATTTTCAGATAATCCTTACCCTACGGAGCCAAGCTGGTTGCCTGAGCTTTGTGCTTTCTCCTCCCAGGTTCAAGCCCAATGGATAAGAGCAAGTCAGGCTGGGGAGATGGCTCAGCAGGGAAAGACACTTGTCTCCAAGTCTGAAGACCTGAGTTTGTCCCTTGGAACCATATGGTGAAAGAAGAAAACCAATTCCCGTGGGCAATATTCTGATCTCTGCAAATGCACTGTGGCATACTCACTTCACAAATACACAAGATAAATGAATAAAAATGTAAAAAAAAACAATTTTTAAGTAGAAAGTTATTATTTACCCCGAAGCTGAATCAAAGGTGGCCTGACTCTACCATCCTGCTGGGATCATGTGCCTCATGTGCCTCTTTCTGTTGCTGTGAGAAGACAACACTCAGACTCGAGCAACTTGAGGGGAGAAAAGGGAGATTTATTTGACTTACCGGTCCAGAGGGGAGACACAGTCCAATATGGCAGAAAAGGCAGTGTGGAGGCTCTGATCACTGCAGACATTATGATGGAAGCCAAGAGAGCAAGCATCAGACTGCAGAATTAGCAGATTACTAGCAGAAGCAGGGTAGGGCTAACCAACCTCAAGACCTTGTGACGTGCCTCTAGCAAGGCTCCACCTCACCAAGGTGGCACAACTTTCCCAAATAACGGCATCAACCAAGGAGTCAGTGTTTAAACCATGACAACATGAGTGTCACATACTAATGACTGAACAGAGAGCATGGAGTTATGTGAGCTTGCGCCAGGTCACCTGCTTCACACACTGAGTTGGGGGCTGAGTCTCCTGGAAATGTGTGGTCTAGGGCTAAAGTAGAAGAGGCCCTAGAGGGGAGTTATTTTTTTTAAATTTTTTTATTATTTATTCAATTGTGTGTGTGTGCGTATGTACGTGTGCATGTGTGTGTGTGTGTGTGTGTGTGTGTGTGTGTGTGTAGAACCATGGGCGAATTGGGGAACCACCATGGACTGCCTCCACCTCCTCCTTGTTTACTCTGCCCCGGGATTCACAGGCTCCGCCCTACCAGGACCGGAAACGCAGGCTGCCCCCGCTTCAGCCTGGCTTCTATATGTGGGGTCTAGGATCCGAACTCAGGACCTTCTGGCTGCAAGGCAGAGGCTTAACCCCTGAGCCACCTCTCCAGCCCCCAAGGGAGTCATTTTCCAAAGGAAAAAAATGACTAATTGCCACTAGAATAATGTAGGGTGTGTGGCCGGGCATGGTGGCATGCATCTGTCATCCCACTCACTTGAGAGGCTAAGAAGGAGGACAGAGTGTTTGAGGCCAGTCTGGGATGATGCATAGTAAGACCTTGGCAGGCATGATGGCTCAAGGGCCCGTGGTGGCCTGTGATCCCAGCAACATTTGGGAGGTCTGAGGCAGATGGCTGTGAGTTCCATTCTGATCTAATTTGCATAGCAAGTTCCAAGTGAGACAGGGAGGCCCCATCTCAAATACACAAACAAAGAAAAAAAACCCCACTAACCTGAGGTTGAAAAGATGACTTAGCAGGTAAGATGACTGTGGACAAATCAGGTGGCCTGAGTTCCATCCCTAGAGCCCACAAAATAGGAGAAAACAGATTTCCTAAATTGGTCCTTTGATCTCCATAGGAGTACAGCAGCGTGTGTATGCAAGTAAATATTTGAAAAAACTACTAACAAATAAAAGAAATCAACAATTCTTTGTGTAAGTATGCCCTGTGTTACTGTGTGTTTTATGTAATATTTTGGACATACATTAAAAAATTTAGTCATTGCACTCTGAAATTCAAATTAAAGGGGCGGTCTATGTATTTTCTGGTCATTTGCTCGGGGTGGGGAGTATCTCCAAATACCCCCTTTGTGTTTCTAGCAGACACACACTTGAATAACTATCTGTTCAGGGACTGGTCCCAACAGATGCTTAGCTTCTTCTGCTTTCACACAAACTTAGCCATTCCACTCGCTTCAGGGCAGTCTGCTGACATTGGCTATCCCTGTCCCAATCTTCACTCTCAAGCTCTTGCTCTGCTCGGGTAAGCTCTCATTTGTATACTGAACTTGTTCTATCACACTTGGTGTGATGCTGAGCCACCCCACCTATATCCGGTGAGTGTCTGAAACAGTGTATCAGGTGAAAGTTAGTCAAGCTTTGATAGCTCTATTTGGAGTCAGAACTGTTGTAACCACAGAGCTTAGGAGAACAAGGGAGTTTCACTTTCTTATGACTCTTAGTTACAAGGCCTTAGTCTAACTTGGCAGGAGCACTCATACCAACACCGGTTGCTAAGGAAATTGGCCACACCACATCCACAGGGGTTGTTAATAGAAGGGCAAACCTCACTTGCCAGAATGTCTACACGCCAAAATGCTGAAGAGTGTCAAACTTTTACTGAACCTACATTTTATCCACCTGTCCAGGGAACAGTCCCACCTACTATGGGCTGTGTCTTCCCACATCAGATACTCTCCTGCAGGCTTGCTCAGGGCTTATCTTAACTGGTAATCTCTCTTGTACATGTGACCGAAGTTCAGCCTTCACTTATCAAATTTATATCTGTATCTAATTATATATGTCTTGTAACATAGTCCAAGCATATCTGGAACTCATAACACTCACCATACTCCTGCAGCCTCCCATGTACTGGAATCACCAAGGCATGTGAGACCACCCTAACCTTATACAGATTTTATCATCATGCATTTGCCTACATGAATGCCTCTTCTTCTCAGTGTAACCCCAGGTTGGCCCTATGCATACTTTAGTTCTCCCCCTCTTAGCTGCAGAGATCACAGCAACCATCAGCGCCTGTCCCCGACCGTGATCGGGCATGGAAGCACCGAGCAGCTCTCAGGTCCTGCTCCTGTCCTGTCTCTGAGGCCCGGATGCAAGAGGTGTTCAATTTTCCTTGGCTTCCCTGCTTCTGGATGCTCCGATGCTTCTCCAGTTACTGTCACCCCATTCCTTGTCCTGGACCCCCCTAAGAAGGCCAAGAATCCCCCGGCCATGCCCAAGGTGCTTTGTTTTCCCTCCAATACTAGGGATTAAGCCCAGGTGCTTAGTTTGTCATGTCAGGCCAGTGCTCTGCCACTGAGCAATGTTCCCACCCCTTTCTATTTATTTGCTTATCTGTCTATCTATCTATCTGTCTGTCTATCTGTCTATCTATTTGAGGCTAGCATTCAACTGACTCTGCAGCCCAGGCAGGCTTGACACTTGCAATCCTCCTGACTCCCAGCTCTAGGATAACAGCCTTACTCCTTTGTGTTCCCAGCCTCCCGCTTTTTCTCAGCAAAGGCTCCTGACTCTTCTCTGTGGGAGATCTGCCTGTCATCGCCTGGACTTTTGGATCCATCCCTAGCTTAGGAAACACTCAGCTCTCCCATTGCACCCTGTACATCCAGAGCCAAGCTTTTAGGATTAAAACAAACAAGTACCCAAGTGTAGAACCTTTTCTTCCTCTAATGCTGGGCTATTACAACACAAGAAAATAAACAGCGTGGCTTTCAGGGCTCTTGCCTCTGCTGTAGAAAAATGATTCAGAGTCAATGGAGTATTTCAGGTGGAAGTTGCCCTCCCCTGAGGCCTGGGGCACTACTAACTCACTGGGTGCAGAATACAGGATAATATGGAAACTTACAGAAATAAGGGTGGGGGGGTCAATTACTGTCTCAAAATGCATTTCCTACTTGTAGCTGCTAGCAGTCGATTCTTTTACTTTGCCAGAAAACCAGACCAAAGAGCACACATAGGAAAAAAAAAGTATGAATCCTCCTGGATAATCCACAGATGGAATGTGAAGAAACACTTCCATATGAGAACTGGGCAGGTGTCACAGACACTCTTCTCTGTTGCTGTGAGACAACTCAAACGACCAGCTAAAGGGAGATTTACTTGTCTTGCAGTTCCACAGGGGAGACACAGTCCATTATGGTGGAGAGAACATGGCAGGCAGCAGAAGCTGAAGGCAGTTTAAGTCATGTCTCTCATGGAGGGCCGAAGAACGAGGGTTGAAGAAGCTGGGTTCTGATGGTGGCAGGAGGAAAGATAAATTTGCCAGAACAGGGCGAGAGAGTCTCTCAGTTCTTTGGTCTTACCATTCCTTTTATCCCATAAGCAATTATAGGGAGGTTCTATCCATCTTTAGGATTAGTATTTGTATTGCAAATATGTTAATCCAGATAATTTCTCCAGGTGGTCTGGCAACTAATCAGCTAGGTAATCCCAGGTGTAGGCAATTTGACAAATGAGATTAGCTATTACAGTGGACTCTTACAATTTCAAGTGAAATCTATTCAATGGAATTTGGTTCTAACCTAAAACATTTTAATCACAGAAATCAAAGGAGAGAAGATCTGTGAAATGGCTCAGTGGGTAACATTTCCGCATGCAAACCTGAGGACACCAGAGCCTAAATGGTGGAAGAACTGACTTTCAAAAGTTGTCCTCCGAGTGGATAAGGAAAATGTGGTACATCTATACAATGGAGTACTACTCAGCCATCAAAAATGATGAATTACTGGAATTTGCCAGGAAATGGATGTTATTAGAAACAATTATATTAAGTGAAGTATTCCAGACCCAGAAAATTAAGCACCGTATGTACTCCCTAATAGGTGGCTCCTAGTACCAAACCCACCCAGCCCACCTAGAGACACTCAAAGATAAATCTCTGTAATACCCACAGTAATTGAACAGGAGGGATGGGGTAGTAGGGCCACACCAGAAACAAGGAGAGAGGAGACCATGTTGCAGCAGAGAAAATAGGCCTCCATCAAGGACTGCAAGTAAGTAATGAGACATCTGGTTAAGTTCACAGACTTTCGTTCCTGATCATTTACAACTGAGGGGGTATGATCTCACCAGAAGGGGAGGGCATATAGTCTGGCAGATAAAAAGTAACCATTTTACAAATGAGTGATTGACCCCTCCCTCACTGTGGTTTCCTACTTTTATTACATCTACCCTTGAATGTGCTCTTATAACAAGACTCCAGTTTAACAGCTTTTTATCTCTGGCCAGGGGGTGACATACAATACCCATCAGGATGGAGTGAAGGGCATTGCAGGAGCAGCAAAACTGCAAAAGAAAATCAACAAACCATAATCCAGAACTTCAGAGACTCTATATCAACCACCTAGAACTAGGCTAGCCTAATCTCTCCCCATCCAGAAGTTCAGGGAAATTTGCGGAAGATGGGGAGGTAAGATTGTAAGAGCACAAGGATGGGAGGAGCAATGATATGCAAGATTCTCCACACTAGTTCAGGCCAAAGCAATCATAATAGGACTTTGCATGCCCTGCGCAATGTCCAACACACTATTGACCTCACAAAGTCTAGCATTCGCTAAAGGCACCAAGATCCTTGGAAGCAAGGGATTGACAGCCATAGTAGTGTTCCTATGCTTAAGGGGAACACAGGAAAGGGTTCAGGGAAATGCCACTGGGTCCTTGTACGTGATCAGAGAGGAGGGCCCAGAGGAGAGTCTGGCATGCACATTAAAAGATTCTCCGGGGATTGGGGGGGAGGCACTGGGGGATGGAGAGGGAGGGGTGAGGGGAGGGGGAACAGGGGGGTCAGGGGGAGGAGGAGGGAGGGAGGGAACCGGTATACCTATTAAGTTTGTATGAGCAGAAATAAT
Source organism: Typhlomys cinereus (assembly GCA_023101885.1). Classification (NCBI taxonomy): domain Eukaryota; kingdom Metazoa; phylum Chordata; class Mammalia; order Rodentia; family Platacanthomyidae; genus Typhlomys; species Typhlomys cinereus. The sequence continues at coordinate 3,130,441 of JALPQD010000193.1, forward strand.
AATAAAAAAATTTTTAAAAAGTTGTCCTCTGACTTCCGCATGCATCTTATCACACACCTGCTCTCTCTCTCTCTCTCTTCTCTCTCCTTCTCTCCCTCCCTCTTTCTCTATCGCCACTCTCTTCCCTCAGCCTTTCCCTGTGCCTCAAGTAAGATGTTAACAATAAAGAAAAATCCCTAAAATATTCAAATAAATTAGCATGTTACCTACAAAGAAACAACACCAACAACTAAAATCAAGCTGGTTGTAGACTTCTTTCCCATGCTAATGTCCAGAAAGCAGTGGAACAATCTCAGAGATTTCACAGAGATCTGGCCATGGCAGTGGGAGACGAACCCTCACTCTGTCAGCTCCCCACCCAGGAAGCTCTCCTGGGAAACCTCTTCTCCAGTCCAACCTGGGTCTTGCCTTACACCCTGTTGTGTAAGTGATAGTTCTCCTTGCCCCTCCCCTACTCTCTGAACTCAGCGCCTTGGCACCCTGAGGGAAAGCCCACATTTGGGTGAAGCCTGTCCTCAGCTCCTTAGTAGATGTAGCTCATGTGGGGGCGAGGGCCAGCTAAGACAGAAGCTGATCATGTACTTCTTGGCCTGAGCAAGGGACCAATAATTTCAACTGATAAGGAGATTGCTGTCGTCCCTTTGTCCCCAACCCCCCCACACACAGAAGCCCAAAAACTTTAAAACCCCCCAACTTGCTTTTGACCATGCTGTGTCTCCTTCTCCAGGAGGACAGCCTGGCAGCTGATCCCAATAAACCACCTTTGTTTCCATTCATGTGGTTTATTGGGATGGGCTCCGAGAACCTCAGGACCAGCAGGTATGAAGCATAGCTGGGGTTGATTGAGAAAAACAGTTTAATAAAGGTTTAGTGCAGTTGCTAAGAAAGACCAATGAGAGAGGCACATCTTTTTTGAAGGGGAACTGGGGGTTCTAGTGCAGTATTGATGACACCATTTGGGACTGTGAGTTTGTTTTCTCTGCCTAGATAAAGAACTATGAAGCAGGAAAGAACTGAGGATGTTCAAGAGCTGATTTTTTCTAAGTAAGGCATTTATGCATATACAATCACAGAGGCCTGGTCCCTTACTAGTGCAGGCGCCCAAAAAGTAGTCCTGTGGTCCACACATGCAGAGCAACATGAGGACAGAAGGGGCGTGGCTGGATTGACATAGGGAGGGGAGGGTGGAAATGCAGAGAGCGAAGGGGGATTGAGAGGGGGTATGGATATAAGTTCATTTTGTTGCTTTATGAAAAAATCTTAATAAAAATGTTTTTTTAAATAAGGCATTTAACCCCCACCCCCGGAGCCCCACGCATCCCGGCGGCGAGCACCCAGGCCGACTCTGGCTTGGCCTGCGCCCCGGCTTGGCCTGCGCCCCGGCCCGGACGACCCCAGCCCCCTCCACACTGCGCCCCGCCGCCCCGCCCCACCCGCTCCCCAAGGTGAGTGAGTGAGAGAGCCCAGCCCCGCCCCCCACCCCGGAGCCGCCCAGCCAGCAGCACCGGGCCTAGCGGCCGCCCGCTTACCCCCCAGGGCCCCGCCCCGGCCCCCAGCCCCTCACCCCCCCCCCCGCCCCCGTGCGCCTCTGCCCCCCCCCCAGGTCGCAGGTGAAGAATTCTGCCATCAACATCAGACCCTCTGCCTCTCTGGCCCACCAGGGACCTACGCACGTGGTGCACGGAAGACACACTGCTACTCAGAATTCAACAGAGTCCAAAGGAAACTCAAGCAAAATTCTAAGGAAGAAAGGGAACACAGGCCATACATCTGGACTCCACTACAATCATTATATCACGTGGGTGAGATTCTTCTCATCCAGCCCAAAGATAAGTAAACTTTTTCTTTTCACCTTTCTTATCCTTTAAAGTATCAATGCTGTAGATCAACTTTCACATACAGCTACCCCAAAACATACAACTCCAGGGAGTATACCACTCACCCCCACGTTTTACCAAGATACTAAATCGTAAAAGTATACTACCAAACTAATATTCACCCCCTGGTAACATAACCTGACTTAACTAATGTACTAACAGCCTAGTAGCCTCATCTAGGATATAACAATAACAATACACAAACATACCCAATCCAAGGCAAGCACTAATAATAACTGGCAAGTGTAACAATACCAACTAGGTCGATTCAGTGAAAAGCACACAGAAACTGAAAGGTCCTAAAAACAAAACAATGTACAAGTTAAAGTGCAGATCCACGAGAAACAAAACCCAAGAAGACCAATCTCCTGCCAAAAGAATCAATCCCATAATGAGGGATTCCAAACAGAACAAATCCACAGAAAATAGCCATGAAAGCCAGACCCAACATAACGACTTTACAGAGTATGATCATTACCATGATTAATACTATGAAAGAGGAAATCCAAGAGTTAAACAACCGTATCAACCACTTTGAACAGGAACACAACAGGCACTTGGAGGAGTTGAGAAAAACAGTTCAAGAAACAAAAATAGGGGGTGACATACAGTGCCCATCAGGATGGAGTGAAGGGCATTGCAGGAGCAGCAAAACTGCAAAAGAAAATCAACAAACCATAATCCAGAACTTCAGAGACTCTATATCAACCACATAAAACTAGGCCAGCCTAATCTCCCCCCATCCTGAAGCTCAGGGACATTTGCGGAAGAGGGAGCGGTAAGATTGTAAGAGCAAAAGGATGGGAGGAGCAATGATTTGCAAGATTCTCCACACTAGTTCAGGCCAAAGCAATCATAATAGGACTTTGCATGCCCTGCGCAATGTCCAACACACTATCGACCTCACAAAGTCTAGCATCGGCTAAAGGCACCAAGATCCTTGGAGGCAAGGGATTCACAGCCACAGTAGTGTTCCTATGTTTAAGGGGAACACCAGAAAGAGTTCAGGGAAATGCCACTGGGTCCGTGTACGTCATCGGAGAGGAGGACCAAGAGGAGAGTTAGGCATACACAATAAAGGTCTCTCTGGTAATGGGGGGGGGAGGCACTGGGGGATGGAGAGGGAGAGAGGGGGAGCAGGGGGTTGGGGGGGAGGAGGGGGGAGGGAACTGGCCTACCTATTAAGTTTGTATGAGCGGAAATAATAAAAAATGTATTAAAAAAAAGTAAGGCATTTAAAAGAAGAAATGAGAGAGTATGCAAATTTATTTATTTATTTACTTCAGACAGGTTATAAAAACATCACAGAGGCCTTTCCCCACTCCGCTGCCCACGGGACACCCGCGGTCCAGCCAGGACTCACCGCGACCCAGGTAAGCTCCGCCCCTGCCCTCCCCCAGAACCCCAGGCAGCCCAAGGGACCCAGCTCCTCCCACCAGCCAGAGCCAAAGCTGAGCCGGGCCAGGGAGGACCCCCACCCCAGGCCACGCCCCAGCTCCCCCAGGTTAAATAGCGCCCCACCGCCGCCATATCCTCCCTTTCCCCACTCCACCACCCACAACACAGGAAGTACAGCCAGGACTCACCACGACCTAGGTAAGCTCCGCCGCCCGCCCAACCCCAAAACCCCAGGCCAAATAATTCAGTTCAGTGAAAAATGCACAGAAATTGAAAGAAGGTCTTAAGAGTTGAAACAACAATGCCCAAGTCAAAGTGCAAATCCATGAGAAACAACACCCAAGTAAACAAATCTCACACTGAAGGAATTAACCCCATAATGATAGACTCCAACCAGAACAAAACCAAAAAACAAAAAAATGGCAAAGAAAGCCTGACCCAGGATAACGACTTTCAAAACACGATCATTACCGTGTTAAATACTATGAAAGAGGAAATCCGGGAGGAATTAAATAACCGCATCGATAGCTTTGAAGAGAAAAAACAGACACTTGGAGGAGATGAGAAAAACAGTTCAAGAAACAAAAACAGGCAAAGAGCAGTTAAACCAGACTCAAGCAGAGTTGAAAACTGAACTAAAAGATGTTATGTTCAACCCAGAACTCAACAGAGAGTCTTATCAGCAGAACTAACAAAGCAGAAAACAGAATTTCAGATCTTGAAGACAAAGTGGGAGTATTAACCAGCTCAATGGAAGAGGTTGCTAAAGCCAAAAAGATATTCGAGAGAAACATTGAAGAGTTATGGGACACCCTGAGGAAGCCTAACATGCATATTCATGGAATACCAGAGCAAGAATCTCAAAATACCACACCTGAGGAAATTTTCATCAAGGAAAACTTTCCTCATCTAAAAAAAGAGAGGCCCATACATATACAAGAAGCATTCTGCACCCCAAACAGATATTACCAAAATATAAACTTGTCACAGCAAATAATAGCTAAAACACTCCACATTCAAGATAAAGAAATGGTGCTAAGAGCTTCAAGGGAAAAAAAACAAGTCACTTTTAAAGGTAAACCTATTAAAATAACAAATGACTTCTCAGTTGAAACAGTAAAAGCAAGAAGAGCTTGGAGAGACATACTTCAAGTATTGAATAAGCAAAAATGTCAACCCAGGCTGATATACCCCACAAAACTATCCGTCATGATCGAGGGAGAAAGAAAAATCTTCCAGCACAAAGACAACTTGAAGGGGATACATGTCCACCAAACCAGGCCTTCAAAAAATGCTAGAAATGATGCTCAAGTGTGAAGAAAAAAATAGACATATCTGGGAGAACAGAAGGGAAGTATAACACCATTAAAAGCGAAGCAATATACTTACAAAAACCACTAAACATAATAAATGTCCAGAATTAAAAATAGTTTCTCCATTATAACACTAAATGTTAATGGAATTAACTCACCAATCAAGAGACACAGAACAAACTTGGATTAAAAATCACAATCCATCAATCTGCTGCCTGCAGGAAACCCATCTCACCACGAAAGATAGGCACACCCTAAAAATAAAAGGCTGGTCAACAATTCTACAAGCAAATGGAAGCAGAAAACAGGCAGGGGTAGCCATTATGCTATTCGACAAAGTGGACGAAGTGGACTTCAAACCAAAAAAAAAAAAAAATCATAAGAGACACAGATGGATACAACATTTTAGTCACAGGTACAATTCACCAGGAAGACTTTACAATACTGAACATATATGTACCCAATACGGCCCCCCCACATTCATTAAGCAAACCCTACAGCGTCTAAAGCGAGAAATCAATCCCAAAATGATAATTCTTGGGCATTTCAATACCGCCCTCTCAACATGGGATAGATCTACAGGTAAAAAACTTAACAGAGACACTTTGGAGCTTAATCAAACCCTTACTGAAATGGACCTTACAGATCTCTATCAAACTTTTCATCCACGCACCAAAGAATACACATTTTTCTCAGCAGCACATGGAACTTTCTCCAAAATAGATCACATATTGGGCCACAAAACAAATCTCCACATATATAGGAAAGTTGAAATTCTAACCTGCACCTTATCAGACCACCACGGCCTAAAGCTTGAAATCCACAACACAACAAGCAACAGAAAATACATTAACTCCTGGAAACTTAACACTATGATGCTGAATGAGAATTGGATTCAGGAAGAAATAAAGGAAATTCAAGATTTCCTGAAAGTGAACAATAATGAAAATACAACTTAACAAAATCTCTGGGACAATGACAGCTGTACTAAGAGGTAAGTTCATAGCTCTTAATGCCTACATCAAAAAAATGGAAACATCAGAAATAAGTAACTTAACAATGTACCTAAAAGCTTTAGAGACACTAGAGCAATCTGATCCCAAAAGCAGTAGAAGAGAAGAGATTACCAAAATAAGGGGAGAAATATCTGAAATCAAGATTAGGAAAATGATACAGAAAATCAAGTAGTCAAAAAGCAATTTTTTTAAAAAAAAATCAATAAGATTGATACACCCCTAGCCAAATTAACCAAAAGCAAGAGAGAGAAAACCCAAATTAACAAAATTAAAAATGAAAAGGCAGTTATCACTACTGATACCCAAGAAATCCAGAGAATTATAATGTCATATTTCAAAAACTTATACTCTGAAATTTGACAACACAAAAGGGATGGATGAATTCCTAAATAAACACAACTTACCTAAATTGAATCAGGAAGTTGTGAATTATTTAAATAGTCCTATAACATATGAGGAAATTGAGGAAGTAATCTCCAATCTTCCCACCAAAAAATGTCCTAGACCATGTCTAACAAATGGATTCAGCACAGAGTTCTACCAGACATTTAAGGAGCTAGTAACACCAATACTCCTTAAACTGTTCCATCAAATAGCAAAGGAAGGAACACTACCAAATTCCTTCCATGAAGCTAATATCGTCTTAATCACAAAACCTAATAATGATACACTTAAAAAAGAAAACTATAGGCCAATCTCTCTGATGAACACAGATGCAAAGATTCTCAATAAAGTCTTAGCAAATAGGATTCAAAAACATATCAAAAAGATCATCCACAGGGAAAAAGTAGTCTTTATCCCTGGCACACAAGGATGGTTCGACATACGCAAATCAATAAATGTAATTCACCATATAAACCAGTCCAAATTTCAAGACCACATGATACTCTCGATAGATGCAGAAAAAGCTTTTGACAAGATCCAACAGCCCATTATGATCAAAACCCTAGAGAAGGTTAGAATGGAAGGAACCTTTATCAATATAATAAAAGCTGTATACAATAAGCCAACAGCAAGGATTATACTCAATGGGGAAAAACTTGAAGCATTCCCACTTCAATCAGGAACTAGACAAGGCTGTCCACTCTCACCACTTCTTTTCAATATTGTACTTGAAGTCTTAGCTGAAGCCATAAGACAAGGGACATAAAAGGGATTCAAATCAGCAAGGAAGAAGTCAAGTTATCTCTATTTGCAGATGACATGATCCTATACCTGAGTGATCCCAAAAACTCCACCAGGAAGCTCCTGGGACTAATTGAGAAGTTCAGCAGGGTGGCAGGATACAAAATAAATGTACAAAAATCAGTGGCCTTCCTATATGCCCAGAATGAAAGAAGTGAAAAAGCCCTGAGAGAAACAATCCCATTTACTATAGCCCTAAAAAAATGAAATACCTTGGGATTAACCTAACCAAGAGGTAAAAGACCTTTACAATGAAAACTTTAAAACATTAAAAGAGAAATTGCAGAAGACGTCAGAAGGTGGAAAGACCTCCCATGTTCCTGGATTGGCAGAATCAACATTGTAAAAATGACCATCCTACCAAAGGCAATATACAAATTCAATGCTATACCAATTAAAATCCCAAAGCAATTCTTTAAAGAAGTTGACCAAACAATCTCAAAATTCATATGGAGGCACAAAAGACTCAGGATAGCAAAGACAATCCTGACTGACAAAAACATGGCTAGAGGTATCACCATACCAAACCTTAGTCTGTACTACAAATCCATAGTTATAAAAACAGCCTGGTACTGGCTCCAAAATAGACACGAAGATCAATGGATAAGGGTTGAAGACCCAGATATAAGCCCACAAAATTACAGTCATTTGATATTTGACAAAGGGGCCCAAAAAATCCAATGGAAAAAGAACAATATCTTCAACAAACGGTGCTGGCAAAACTGGATGTCCACATGCAGAAGATTAAAACTGGACCCGTACTTGTCACCATGTACAAGACTTAGTTCCAGATGGATCAAAGACCTTGATATAAGGCCAAGGACTATAAAAACCATAGGTGAAAGGGTAGGGAACTCCCTCAAGCTGACTGGGCTAGGCCAACAGTTCCTAAACAGACATCCAATAGCCCAGTCACTGCTACTAACACTCAACAGTTGGGATCTGATGAAATTAAAGAGCTTTTGTTCAGATAAAGAGGTTGTAACACGAGCTCAAAGGCAACTCACAGAATAGGAGAAAATCTTCACTAACCACATATCTGATAGAGCTTTATTATCCAGAGTGCACAAAGAACTTAGAAAACTAAACACTAAGGAAACAAATGTCCCAATTAAAAATGGGCCCTGGAACTTAAAAGAAACTTTACTAGGGATGAAATTAAAATGTCTAACAAAATATCTTAAAAAATGCTCCACATCCTTAGCCATCAGAGAAATGCAAATCAAAACTTCCCTGAGATATCATCTCACCCTGGTTAGGATGGCAAAAATCCACAATACAAACAACAACAAATGCTGAAGAGGATGTGGAGAGAGGGGAACTCTCCTACATTGCTGGTGGGAATGCAGGCTCATACAGCCACTCTGGCGAGTCGTCTGGAGATTCTTAAAGAAATTAAAGATTGAAATGCCATATGACCCTGCTATTCCACTTTTGGGAATAACCCCCCCCCCCATACAGCAAAAATTCACCTCAATAGCACAAGCACGACCATGTTCATAGCAGCACTGTTTACAATAGCAAAGTCATGGAATCAACGTAAATGTCCAACAGTTGATGAGTGGATAAGGAAAATGAGGTACATCTATACAACGGAGTACTACTCAGCCATCAAAAATGATGAATTAATGGAATTTGCCAGGAAATGGATGGGATTAGAAACAATTATATTGAGTGAAGTATCCCAGACCCAGAAAATTAAGTGCCGTATATACTCCCTAATATGTGGCTCCTAGTACGAAACCCACTTAGAAACACTCAAAGATAAATCTCTGTAATAACTACAGTAATTGCTAAGATTATGAACAGGAGGGATGGGGAAGGAGGGCCACACCAGTAACAAGAGAGGGGATCATGTTACAGGAGAGAAAATAGGCCACCATCCAAAGACTGCAAGTAAGTAATGAGACATCTGGTTAAGTTCACAGACTTTCATTCCTGATCATTTACAACTGATGGGGTATGATCTTACCAGAAGGGGAGGGCATATAGTCTGGCAGATAAAAAGTAACCATTTCGCAGATGGGTGATTGACCCCTCCCTCACCACGGTTTCCTACTTTTAGTACATCTACCTTTGAATATACTCTTATAACAAGACTCTAGTTCAACAGCTTTCTATCTCTGGCCAGGGGGTGACATCCAATACCCATCAGGGTGGAGCCAAGGGCATTGCGGGAGCAGCAAAACTGAAAAAAAAAATCAACAAACGATAATCCAGAACTTCAGAGACTCTATATCAATCACCTGGAACTAGGCCAGCCTAATTTCTCCCCATCCTGAAGCTCAGGGAAATTTGCAGAAGAGGGGGCGGTAAGATTGTAAGAGCACAAGGATGGGAGGAGCAATGATATGCAAGATACTCTACACAAGTAGGGCCGAAGCAATCATATTTGGACTTTACATGCCCTACATAATGTCCAACACACTATTGACCTCACAAAGTCTAGCATTTGCTAAAGGCACTAGGATCCTGGGAGGCAAGGGATTGACAGTCACAGTAGTGTTCCTATGCTTAACGGGAAACAGGAAAGCGTTCTGGGAAATGCTACTGGGTCCTTGCACCTCATCGGAGAGGAGGACCCAGAGGAGAGTTTGGCATGCACATAAAGGATGCTCTGGGGATGGGAGAGGGAGGTACTGGGGGATGGGGAGGCAGGGGGAGGGCAGGGGGGCACAGGGGTTAGGGGGTTGGAGGGAAAGGGGGACCAGTGTACCTGTTAAGTTTGTATGAGTGGAAATAAAAAAAAAACAGCACACAGGTTGGCCTTGAACTCTCTATAAGCCATAAATCTACATGAACTCCTGATCTTCTGGCTTCTATCTTCTGGGTGCTGGGATACAGATATGTGCCACTACACTGGACAGCATATTTTCAATTAATTAATTGATTTATGTATTCATATATCTACTCATTCATTCATTCATTTTGCTATTATGGACAATACAACCATTATTACTTGTTTACTGCCTGTATACATGAGTGAGTGTGTGTGTGTGTGTGTGTGTGTGTGTGTTTAAAAAGGCCCTTGAGAGTATGTGATTGTGGAAGCCTGCGGGTGACATTGAGAATCACCCTGGATAGCTCTACCTCCTTTTTGCTTTGCTCTGGGGTTTCCCAGGCTCTGCCTTCCAGGACTGGAATTGCAGTCTTCTGGCATTTTTATATGGGATCTGAGGATCTAAACTCAGATCCTTTACTTTCAAGGAAAATACTTTAACCCCTAAGCCATCTCTCCAGCCCAGAAGGACAAATTTTAAGGAATATCCTAGCTTTTATAAAATGTGCAGCGGAAGCTGGGATATAATGCCAGAGTGTGTGCTTAGCATGAGGGAATCGATCCCTGGGTTGGACAGGACAGGACAGGTAAAACAAAAGGCAGCAGTGGGAGGGGGAGTGGGAATCTCAATAGATTTCTAGATCTTCTGATCCAAACTCAGTCCCTTTGGCTCGGGAGGCAAAGGATTTAACCCTGAGACATCTCCCCAGCCCAGCCATTCTTATGCACATCTCAATGACCTTCTGTGCATATGCCTAGTGCCCTCACTCAGAGACATCCCAGATGGCTTCAAGGAGACTACCCTGATGATACCCACATGCTCTGTAACTTGGGATTTCATCAATACTGTGAAATATTCAACCTGCATGGGTTGATTTAGAGTCAATGCTCATTAGAGATGCACAAAATATTTGTTGAGAAGTAGTAACAGACCTGTTAGGTTTTGTATATGTCACATTAACTGCTAAATTTGGGATGAAAAACTTTAAATCTTGTATTACTAGTAGATGTTTTTTAATCATTGGTGCCACTGCAGAATTGAAAGAGATCAAGCCAGGCACGGTTGCGTGGGTCTGAAACCCTAGCACTCAGAGGCAGAACATCAGGCACTCAAGTCAGCCCGAGTTACATAGTGAGTCCAAGGCCAGCCTGGCCTCCATGACAAAAGCCTCTTTCAAAAGTCAAAGAAATCATAAAAAATAAAACAATTTGAAAGATCAAATTGTGCATTGTTATTTCGTGTGAAAAGCATCCCATTATATAAAAAAAAGTCTCCTATGAGTTCCTTTAAAAACAGAAATGATTTAGTCTCCACATACTATTTGTCACAGCCAGAGTACAAGTTGGTACTCAGCGATTCATGTCCCCCGGTACTGACATCTCTGTATACAGTTCCCTTTCCCATGGAGAGCATAAGGCAGGCTTTTGTGAGGCACTGGGACATCTGTCTTGCTCTAGAAAACTTGGTCTGGGACCAGCCGCAGTGTTAGGAGGACAGTCCTGTATCCAAGGGAGACTTCTGTGGGGGAACTGAAGCCTCCTGCCAGTAGCCAACCTGACCCACAAGCTGCGTGAGTGCTCCATTGTACAGGTTTCTCTTCCAAAGTCATCCATGCCTTCAGGTGATGGGCGGACCCCCTGATGAAGCCTTCATCTACAATGTCATAAGAGACCCTAAACCACAACCGTCCACACAAAGTGTGCTCAAATTTCTTGTCCAGTGATAATAAGCATTTATTGGAATCCCTTTGAAACTGCTAAGACTAGGGACAATTTGTTTCGCAGCAATATATAATATACTTGTTTTATTTTTCTTATTATACCAACACAACATACAGAAAATAACCAGTTTTTAGCAAAATCCATGGAGACATTCCTCCCAACATCTTCTAAAATAAAAAGAAGATATCTCATGGAAAAAATAGAAAAGAAAAAGAAAAACCCAGATGGCAAAGGTCAGGAGACTCCACCAATCATTCCAGACTTCTGTGTTCTATTGCTACATATGTTGGGACATGCATACATGGGACAAAGAAGTGCAGGACAAAAAAAGGTCAGGGTGAAGGGGCACAAATTTTATTTGAAGTTCTTTGCATGTAACAAAAGCAAATTGATATATGGAAGAAAGGAGAAAGGAAAGAAGGAAGGATTCATGTATACTATGTATTTAAGAAGTCCTTGACATTTCTACTTTTGCAGAATACCTGCTTAGAAATGCCAATCATCAAATTCATATTAAAATAATTTTTCAGTGGTAATCCTGGAAACCAGAGATTGATCCCCAGAATCCATATGGCAGAAAGAGAGAACCGACTTCTGAGCATTGTCTTCTGACTTCCACATGCAGGCACACCTGCTGTGGCATGCCTGCACCTACTTTTGCTGGTTCCCCCTTCTCTCCCTCAAATGAATAAATAAGATATTTTTAAAAGCTGTTTTAGTATCTGCTTTCTCCCTCTCCCTGTAACTGGTCTGCTCATTGTTTAAAGCAGCAAAGATAACACACTCTTTATAGTCACGAAGACCTGTTTTCTAATGTGACCACGTTTCCTCATGGCACCCCTTGATGTGAGTTATTGAGAAATCAATCATTTTACCTTCCAGCCATTGCTGGTATCCTGAGAGGGTCCTGTTAAGCCAAGCTGCCTTTGATAAGTGTAATTTTGGTAATATTCCTTTGAGGTCTATTGTAAGCATTCACTCTACCCGAAAACATCAAGGTCCTTGAGCAGTGATAGACTTGGAGGAGTGGAGGGGCAGAGGCCAGCTTCTTGCAGACCCGCAGGCCATATGCAAAATGTCCATTTTCTTGACACCCACACATTGTCATCTGCAGTGAATCAGTCCATAACAATTCTGATCCTAGGAAAGATTCTTTATCCTCTTTGGAAGGCACATCTCATATATGGGGCAGCAAGAGGAGGAGTTATGAGCATTTTGCATATTTACAAGAACTTTAGTATGCTTAAGGCCACACCTGTGGAAGTACAGGCATCTTTTGGCAGATGAAACTTGTGCCTAAAGGAGAGGCAGAGCAGGACACGGGGGAAAAAAGTTTGTGACGTGATCGATAATAAAAGTTTGAAGTAGAGACAGATGTCCAATGGGATAACATTGGTCACCAGGCACCAGTTTAATTTTAAATTAAAACAAAATTAAGTTAGAAATTCAACTACCAAGTGTCACCAGCATTTTTCATGTGCCTATAACTCACCTGTGCCCAGCATAGATAGAACAGACCATCACTGTGAAAATTTAATATACTGGACATTAGTGTTCGTACACTTATTTTATGAGTTGGTATTTGGTTTAATACTTTTAATTGTATATTTAGGATGGAGGTGCGGGAACCATGTTATCTCAGTGTGTGCAAACCTCTGAAAAATTTAATCTGACCTTGGAGCAAAGATCCCACGCATCTCACCAACAAGCCTTTGATTTGCACAGTCAAACTTAGAATACACCAGCCCAGCCCAGAAACAGGAGACTCCTCTGGTTTCCTAGCAACAACGATGCGATCCCGCCCTTCCCGCAGCCCGTCCCCCACCTACCTTATTAGCCTGGAAGGGGCGGGGTCGGGAGCATGTGTCCAATAAGAAGCGAGCAGAGGAGGGAAGGCCTGACCGCGTCCTCGTCGCTAAGGCAACCGATGCCACCAGAGGCAGCGCGCGATGCCGAGCGTGGAGGAGCCTGCTGAGAACTCGGCGGAGGAGCCAGGCGCCGACCCGAGGCTGCGGCTGCTGGGGGCGTACGTGACTCGGAGCCTGCGGCCGGCCGCGGGCGCCTGGGATCGCTGTGCGGGGAGCGCCGAAGCGGAGCAGCTGCTCCAGGCCTTCCTGGGCTGCGATGCTGCCGAAGGGTCGCGGCCGCTGCTGGTGGTGCAGCCGGGGCCAGGGGGCCTGGTGCTGCGACCCGGGCTGCATGCAGGCCCCGAGTCCGGCCCCGCTCGCTCTAAGAGGATTTTTTTCCTGCGCACCAGCCCCGATCCTCCGGGAAACCACAGCCTTCGCGGGGCAGTGGTCTGCGGAGACCTGCCCGCGGCGCCGCTGGAGCATCTGGCCGCGTTGATCTCCGAGGTGAGGGTGGTGGGCGGGTGGCCGGGCTCTGGCAGAAGCTGGAAGAGTAGGGGTGGGAGAGGCGGAGTCAAGGCTCAGGAGGCGGGGCTACGTTGTGGGCGTGGCTAAAGGGCGTGGCCAAAAGAAGAGGGGTCAGGCCAAGGCTGGGGCGCCCACCTTGAACCCAGTTCCGCAGTCTGCCAGAAGTGAACTGGGGTTGGAGCAGGGAAACTGGAAGTGGAAGGGCGGAACTGAGAAAACCCAAACCATGAGGCTCGCATGCCAGCCACCTGGGGCAAGTCTGGTGGAGGCCATGCCAAGGTGAGCGCAAGCCTGGTGAAGAGCGAGTGCCTGGGTCCTTTTCTTGGCACTTTTAATTCCTCCTGTACATGGGACCAGAAATGTCGAGGTGGGCATTTCTCATGCCCTGTGAGGTGGAAAGCACTGAGGAACCAGTGTTTGTTTTGGCAGCGTTTAGAGGAAGGTAGTTTGGCTTTGATTTTCTTTTTTATGTCGTCATTTACCATGCCACAGTTTACCAAAAGTCGGTCCTGTGCCTGCAGAAGTTGAGCACCCTCCTAGAAAGGCCCAGCAGGCATCTGGAGGGATTGGCCTGCCCCCAACATAGGGAAGAAAGTGAATTAACAAAGTGCTCTGTGACCCCAAGTGGAAGCCTCTGGAGCTCAGGGGACTTTACAGGGACTCAGCCTCAGAGATACTTAGGACCGAAGAAAACTTTCCTACCAGTTGGGCTCGTAAGCTTCTGCCCAGAGGCGACCATCCCAGGTCCCAGAATTAGGGTGTGCAGAACAATGACTGCATGATGTTGCTCACTATTGGTGCTGAAGAGAATACCAAAGAAATGGAAGATGAGTTCCATTCCCATCCGTGAAATGTTTACTTTTTTAAAAAAGCAAAATGAGCTGGTAAAATGGCTCCAGGAGTAAAGGCACCTGCTGACAAACTTGGTGACCTGAGTTTGATCCCAGGAGTCCACGTGGGAGGAGAGACCTGAAATTGTCCTCTGACTTCACACCCACCTATCAGCATCTCTTGCTGTTTCTCTCTCTGTCTCTCTGTCTCTGTCTCTCTCTGTCTCTCCCCTTCTGTCTCTCAAATAATGCAATATTTTTTAAAAGTCAAATATGCATTTAATCATACATTCAAAATATTTACAATTTATAACATCAGGTTAGAGTTTGCCTAAAAGTTGGTCCTAGTTCTGGATCAGGCCCTGGAGGCTTCCCATTTACTACTGGTGTTAGTCTTTTATGTGCTGTATCATGAGACTGTGGGAGAGGGATTTAGCAGAAAGGATATGATGGGTGAGCAAGCTCTCAGGGCCCAGGAAGCTAGGCTAGCAATGGGAATTTTAGTATTTTTACAACAAGAATGGTCTTATCAATGTACATTGTCTGAACAGCTGCCCAAATCCAAGTCTGGGTCGCATCCCCTAAAGAATGATAAGTGTCTTTGGGTTCAGAGGCAAGTGAGATGCATGTGGTATAAGAAGCACACTTGGCCTTATATGTTGCACAGATTCTTACACAAGTAGAAAGATAAGACAGCAAGATAACTTGCTCTTGTGAGAACAGAGTGAAAAAGTTTTCAGAGACAGGACACAAACTAGTGTTTTTTGGGGGGAGGGAACTATGTCCAAATTGTGCTGCAGCTAAGAAAATGTAATCCACCAAGCAAATGTAATTTTAATTAATTAATTAAGTTCCTTGAAACAGGGTGTCATGTAGCCCAGAGCAGGTCTCTCACTTGCTGTGCAGCTGAGGATGACCTTGTACTACTGACCTCCTGCCTCAACCTCTAGAGTGCTGACATTGTTTTGGACTGGAGGCAGTTGTTGTAGTTACTCTGAGTTGTTGCTAATAAATTCATGACAAAATGGCTTAAGGAAACAACAGGGCTTTATTCTCTCCCATTACCATTACTTGTCTTGGCAGAAGAGCTCACACCAGGGGGCCAAGGGAACTGGCCACATCATACTTATACATCCACAGGACTGCTGAGAGGGACAGTCCCTACTTGCCAAACAAACATGTCTGGCCAAGTATAACCAAGGATACAACTTCCTTAACCACCTGCCCAGGGACTGACCTCATCCACCATGGGCTGGGTCTTCCCATCAGTCAGACAGTCTCCTGCAAATGTGTCCAGAGTTTGAATGCTCAACAGTCAAATTGACACCCCTATTTAACTATGACAGCAGTATTCTTCAGTAAGAGAGTAGGTAAATGAATAATGGGCCATTTATGCAGTGAAATATGATGGAGGTGTGGAAAACGTCTAAAATGATTTCTTTTAATTTTGGCAAAACCAAAATGACCCAAAATCCTTTCCACTGCACCGTCCACTATTTGCAGGCACATGCGCCCTGTACAAAAGATGTTCAAAAGTCGCCCCAGGAGCATGAGTGCAACTTCCCCCGCCAAGCAACTCCCCTTGCCCAGACCCTGTCCGATGCCCTTCTCCTGCCTGTGCCCTAGATTTGATTGTTAAACTTACTCGGCATGCTGCCAATAAATTCACGATCAAACAGTTTATAGGGGAACACGGTGGGGTTTTTTTTTTGGCTCATAGTTGTATGAATTACTTTTCTTGGGGGGACGCCATATAACCATCTACACATCAAATAGGAGTTTTGTGACACCAATTTGGCAACAAACCAACAGGTTTATTTGGGTTACTTACAGGAATAGGGCAAGGGTTACTTACAGGACCGGGGACAATTCAAAGGCAACAACATCACCAGAAAGCCTCCACCCGGGTAAGATTCGTGGAGGCTGCACCATAGTGCTCTCTGTGGTGAAACTTGCTGGGAGAGGCTCCCCAGGCTCCTGGGCTACTCTAGATCTCTCTCCAGCTGCTGGACTTTTGCCGTCCTCTCTCGCTCTCTGACTGCTGGCCAGCTGCTCAGCCGTCTCCCACAGTCTGCTGCTCTGTGGTCTTTGAACTACCCTGCCTGGCTGGCCTCTTCCAGACTGCTTGGCCGCTCAGCTTCTTCCAGGCTGGCTTCGCTGTTCACTGCTGGCTCGGAGGGCAGGAGAGTCGCCCTCCCCAACCCCCCACCCCCAACCCCTAGCTTGTTATTCTTGGGAACTTCCTAAGAACAACTTTTACTTACTGAGACCAGAGCAAAGGTCAAGATGGCTGCCCAGAGGAAAAAGTGCTACACAACACTTATGACAGTCTAGTTACAGTTTTGTCCAGCTTGGCAGGAGAGCCCACTGCAACACCAAAGTCCAAGGGAACTGGCCACATCATATTCCCATGTTGGCTGAGAGAGGGATGATCCTTTCTTGCCAAACTAGCATGTCTGGCCAGGTATACAGAAGGACGCAAACTTTCTCATCCAGTTCCCTGCATCTTGTTCACCTACTGAGGAGCTAGTCCCCTTCCTAATCTCTTGCAGGCTTACTCCAAGCTTGATTCAACCACTAATTCTTTACGGATATGCCCAGAGCTTGAACCCGCAATCATCAAGTTGACACCTGTATCTAACTATGACACCCATGTAAGTGGAATCACACAGTACTTCTCTCTTCCTGACAGGGTGGTTCTACTTGGCCCGCTATCCTGAGGTTTCTTTTTGTGCAAAAGCTGGACAATGGTATATCTAATGTGTACACGATGCTTTTCTATTGCTCACTGATCTTGGACACATAGGCCTAGGTTAACCCGTGCATATATAATAAGTAATGTGGCAATATGGCCCTTAACATATAGAATTAATACATACATACATACACACAAGTATGTAGACATATGTACATATGTTAGCATTTATGGTACAAAGGAAAGCTGGACATGATTACTTGCACTTCTAATCCTAGTTCTGAAGAAGGCTGAGACAGTAGGATCGCCATGAATCTGAGATTAGCCTGGATCCGGGCCAGCCTTAGCTATATAGGGAGACCTAGTCTAGAGAGAAGGGAATTGCAGAGTGGGAGAGGAGGAAGGGAGAGAGAGAAAGAAAAGAATGGAATGACGGAGGGAGGGAGGATGAAAGATGGAAGGGAGGAAAAGAAAATATTAGCTAATCCACAGTTGAAGAACTGAGTGGTGGAGGTGTGGGTATGATGGAAATTTCATTATTTCACTTTAAAAGCTCATGTTTTTAATTTTTTTGCACCATGTGAGTGTGTTGTCTATTAAATTTTTAAATGACGCAACTTAAAACACCTCATATCTTTTGCTTGCATTTCTTGAAGCTTGTCACAGGACTTCTTAGATCCTCCATTGACTTCTGTTACAGACACAGGAACTGAGCTTGTGTCCTTGAAGACCCTGGCTTGCCTCCCATCTGCAAATCCCCCGTATGATCCTGCCCACTGCTCATCTCTTGAGTAACCTATAGGGCTTAGCCTCTCATTCTCTACTCCCCTGTTCCTTCTAACTCCCCAATGTACACCAGTAACCCACAGAGGTCTTCCTGTGTATGTGCATGTGAGTGTGTGTGTGTGTGTGTGTGTGTGTGTGTGTGTGTGTGTGTGTGTTGGGAGCCACAAGGGAGACATCAGGAATATTCTGTATTTCTCTACTTCCTTTGCTTTGCTCTATAATTTCCAAGGCTCCTTCTTCCAGGTTCAGAAATACAGGCCTCCACCTGTCATTTTTAAGTGGGATCCAGGGCTCTGAACTCAGGTCCTATTGCTTGGGAGGCAAAGTCTTTAACCCCTGGGCCATTTCCCCAGCCCTTGTCCACCTCTTTTAAGACAGAATCTCTTATTGGCCTGGAGTTCACCTATTAGAATGAGCCCCAGTAATCTCCCCATCTCTGCTTCCTCAGCTATGGGATTACCGGTATGTATTACCACACTCAGCATTTTTTAGGGGTTCTGAGGATCAAAAGGAAGTCCTTATATTTGCAGGAGGCCTCCCAAGTGCTGGGATCCCCTGTCTGGGCCAATAGCTGGCTATGAGCCCCTTTAAAGCAATTCTGAAATGCTTCCTCTTGCTGTCCAGGCCTTTCTTATCTCATCCTCAGGAGACTGGGGAAGTAGTTTGGCAATGTGTCCAATGTCTCCTTGACCATGTGGCGTGGCCGTCCTCAGCGCCGTCCCTGTTCCCCCTGGGAGCAGCTCTGTCGCTGTTTAGGATCAGCCTCTGCTGCGAGAAGCACTTTCTTATTTTTACCTCTGTGATCCCCTAGTCCTCAGTCTCTTCCCATGGCTGGGACTGTCCTTGCTCCATCTCTGCCAATGGCTCCCCTTCTTCCTACCTTCTGAGCTCCAGCAACCCTCGGCTCGCTCTCTGGACACCTTCCCTTCTACTTTGTTGCTCATTATTGGCCGTTCTCTTTCAGAATTATACAAACCTTGTGCTAGAGAGATGGCTCAGGAGTTAAGCCTCTGCCTTGGAAGCAGAAGGACCCGAGTTTGGATCTCAGATCCTGAATCCCACGTAAAAATGCCAGGCAGAAATGGCAGTGGCCTATACTTCTGGTCCTGGAAGGTAGAGTCTGGGAAATTCTAGAGCAAAGTAAATAGGAGATAGAAGCAATTTAAGGTGATTTCCAGGCACACACAATGCCATCTGATACACACAGTCACACACATACACACACACACACACACACACACACACACGCACACACATACACACAGAGAGAAACACATACCAAAAAAGAATTATAAAAGCCTCCTGTGTCAATCCTTTTGCTTTGTTTGCAGAACTTTCTTCACCTGCAAACTTCTCTATTAGCATAAATTCACCTTCAACCCAGTGTCTCCAACTTGAAATCCAAAGGACACATCAAATGTCATCCATCCAAATACAGGTTCCTCATCCTCTCTCAAGACCTTTGTGGCAGCGCGGGCACTGCAGCAGCAGCCGTCAGAACAGCTGGCAGTCGTGGCGCTGTGCAGAGCAAGGCACAGGGAACAACTGGGGTGAGGACGAAGGTGCAAACAACAGACACTGGAGACACCATGGGGGGAGGGGGAGATGATATCCACTTTATTGTGCAGGAACAAAAACTCATATATGGGGAGCTGGCTAATCCAGCCACTGGCATGTCTGCAGGGAGGCCCGTACACCAATAGAAAGAGAGTCATGTACACAGAAAGAAGCTCTTGGGGGCCAACTAGACCACAAGTTCTGACTACCATTCTATGGGGTGATTAGGCACCAAGAGGCAGAGGGTTTGCGCAGGCATACGAGGTGTCTGACCAGGGTGTGGGCAGGTCACCAGGAAGTGTGCTTCTCTGGCATGCAGCAGGGTGACTGTGCCTCACACTGCAGTGTGTCGGCCATTGTGGCCATCCAGGCCTGGACTCCGTGCTCACCTACAGACGTTCACCCTTCAGATTCCCCATATCCATTGCTGGAAATTCGGTTCTTCCTGCCACTCTAGACCCACATATTTGGAGTTGTTCTGATTCTTTTTGCCTCTCACAACCCCCAGAGCAGTTCATTAGGATGCTAATACTGATTGGCATACTCTTCAGTATTTACATGGTACCGGGTCATTTACACTTTGACCATTATCTTAAGTGCCATGTCACCATGGCTGAGATGATCCTACTGATAGATACCAGGCCATGTCATGCAACTCCTTCAATGATATTCAAAAATGTTTTCAGGGCTGAAGAGGTGGGTTAGGCATGAAAGCTTTTGCCTTACAAGCAGAAGGACTTGAGTTTGGATCCCCAGATCCCATATAAAAAGGCCTAGCCTATGGGGGGGGGGCTGCAATTATGGCCCTGGAAGACAGAATCTGGGAAACCCCAGAGCAAAGCAATAAGATAATTCCTGATGTCACCCTTGGGTCTCCACATGCATACCCGACTGACATGAAAGACGCAGTGCATGCTGTCAGTGATACTCCATGCGATCAGGCCTCTTGTGTTCTCCTCTACCCTTTCCTGTGCTACTGACTTCCAGCCACCCTCTTTGGACCTACACTGTCATCCCTAATTACAGTTGCCGCCCCTTGCCCTTCATGGGCTGCTCTTCACATATTTTATTTTATCCATAGAACGTAACTGTGTATTGAACGTCTTCCCTAGAATATAGACCTATCCAATCAAGAGCCCTGTCTGTCATGTTCGTTGCTATAGCTTCCTAACACGCAGAACAGCACTAGCCTGGCCCACAGTAAGTGCTCATTAAATATGTGAATATAACTCAGTGTTCAGAAATGGAGGGATCACATGTTAAATTCTGTCTCACTTAAGTTGAGGGAAAAAACCCACAATGAGCAGATTTTTGTCTTATGGAGAATTTAGTCATTTTTTTGTCCCTCAAAGCCCTTCAAAAGTTGGCCCCATCCTCCCACCACATCTTTCTCAAACAGCACTCATAAACCACTAAGGGACTCTCCCTAAGGAAGACTAAAGGTACTTAAGAATCCACTGAGAGGGGCTGGAGAGGTGGCTCAGGGGTTAAGCCTCTGCCTTGCAGGCGGAAGGTCCTGAGTTTGGATCCTAGACCCCACGTATAGACACCGAGCAGAAGCCGGGGCGGCCTGCGTTTCTGGTCCTGGTAGGGCAGAGCCTGTGAATCCTGGATCAGAGTAAACAAGGAGGAGGAGGCGGAGGCGGCCTATGGTGGTCCCGAATTCATCCGGGGTTCTACACGCACACATACATACACACACGCGCGCACACACACAATTGAATAAATAATAAAAAAATTTAAAAAAAAAGAATCCACTAAGATACACTGCCCTGCCTTGGAGATTCTAAGAAAATCCGTTTTCCCTGTTGAGATTCTGCCGTGGGTCTAGTGATCTTTTCTTGAGTTACATATGTATATTACTTGGGGTTCTCTAGAGGAACAGAACTGATAGAATGGATGTATTTATCCATTCTTGATCTGATAGGTTTATATTCTAGGAAAGATGGCCAATACACAGTTATGTTCTGTGGAGAAAATAAAACATGGGAAGAACAGCCCATGAAAGGCAGACAGGATGCAATTGCAATTAGGGATGATAATAGATAGATAGATAGATAGATAGATAGATAGATACATACATACATACATACATACATACATACATACATACATACATACATAGACAGACAGACAGACAGTGAGTGAGTGAGTGAGTGAGTGAGTGAGTGAGTGAGTGAGTGAGTGAGTGAATTGAGTGAGTATTGGATTGATTTATAAAATAAAATCTAGGGAGTCCGACAATGGCTGTCTATAGCTGCTCAGTTCAGGAATTGACTAGTTCAGCAGTCCCAGTGTGGTGCTATAGGCAATAGGATTCCTGAACTTTAGTCACATTCTGATGTCAGTGAAGAACGGCAGCAACAGGAAAAAATGAACTCAGCAGCATAATAAGAGAGAGAGAAAGAGAGAGAGAGAGAGCACTTTTCTTTCTTGCATTTCCTTTTATCTGGTCTCCTCCTGGAAGGTATCACCCA
This sequence comes from Typhlomys cinereus, assembly GCA_023101885.1. Taxonomy (NCBI): domain Eukaryota; kingdom Metazoa; phylum Chordata; class Mammalia; order Rodentia; family Platacanthomyidae; genus Typhlomys; species Typhlomys cinereus. The sequence goes on from JALPQD010000193.1 coordinate 3,152,451, forward strand.
CTATGGGGTGGGTCTTCCGCTCAGTTAGAGAGTCTCAAGGCTTGCTCAGGGGCTTGCCTGAACTATCAGTTCTTCACAGCTGTATTTAAAGCTCAGCCTGCAACTGCCAAGTTGACACCTCTGTCTAGCTATCACATTCCACCCCTTGTCAACTTGACACAAAGTACATTACTTTTAAATGTCATCTTTTACCCTTGTCTTCACAGATGTTCATTCAGCTTATGATATAAAACTGCTTTCAACTGGGCTGGAGAGATGTTTCAGGGGTTAAGACTCCACCTGGAAGGCAGAAAGACCTGAATTCAGATCCCAGATTCCACATAAAAATGCCAGATGAAAATGGAGGCTACCTGCACTTCTGGCTCTGGAAGGCAGAGCCTGGGAAATCCCAGATCAAACCATAATGGAGGTAGAAGCAATCCAAATGATTCCCAAAGTCACCCTTGGTCTTCACAGAGACATACAGTGCCCTCTGATACACAACCCCCTCACACACACACACACACACACACTAAATAAAATAGATTAAAATACACTGAATTTAAAAAATTTATTGTGTGGTGTGTGTGTGTGTGTGTGTGTGTGTGTGTGTGTGTGTGTGTGTATCAGAGGGCACTGTGTGTCCCTGTGGAGGACCAAGGGTGATTTCAGGAATCATCCTCTTCTACCTCCTCCTTTCTTTGCTCTGGGATTTCCCAGGCTCCGTATACCAGGGCCAGAAGTGCAGGCAGCCATCATTTCTGCCTGGCATTTTTACATGGAACTTGGGAGCTGAACTCAGGACTTTCTGCTTGTGAGACAGAGTTTTAACCCCTGAGCCATCTCTCCAGCCCAAATGCACTGAATTTTAAAAGCTCTCAAGTTCAACATTAAAAAATTCAGCTTTTGTTAAATAGTCTAGTTTAAAAATACTCAGTCATTAATAGTTCAGTTCCAACATTTTAAAAGTTCAAAGTCTCTGTTTTAGAAGTCCAAAATCTTTTTAACTGTATGGTTCTGTCAACTTAAAACAAGTTGAATACTTAAGAACAGAAAAAACTTTAAAATGGAATCATTAGGACAAAATAAGGAAATACTAAATTAAGACCAAAGTCTGGCAAGGTAAATGTTGAATATCCCATTTTCTGTGCTTAATGCAGTCAGGTCAGCTCAAAGATTCTGTGCAATTCCATTTGTGCTTTACAGAATAGAACGGAAGTGCTCATAGCAGTTATAATCCTTGTTTCTGTAACTAGTCATGTGACTTTAGCTGGTATTGATCACTACCTTCCTATATTACCATTCCGTATTTCCTTCACCCTCAGCAAGTACTTCAACAGGCTTTGTTTCTTTATCTGGAGGGATTTCCCACACCTTTATTCCTGAAGAATTTGGGCCATTCGTTGTTCTTCCTCTATTGGGTTGCTACAGTTTCCCATTGACCTTATTCACAGGACATGGTAACACCAAAAGATGCCCTAGTGGATCTCCTGCACTCCAGATATACTCTTCCTTGCCACCATTGTAGAGAAGCAGCCCCATTTCCCCCTGGTAGTTGAAGCAATCATCCCTGCTAACATTGTTCTTTGTTTTGCAGCCTGTTGATTCAAGAGCATAGGAGCCCAAAATAATCAGAGGAAAGCCTTAGCTTCCAGTTGAAAGGAATGTTTGTTGTGCCTCTTGGAAGAAGCATCCCCTGCTATGGAACCATAACTTCTAGGCCAGCAGTACACAGGCTCATGGGAACAGGAAGCAAAAAATTTCCTAATGGGTCACTAGAGGTGATGGTGAGGGGCACCATTCTTGTTTCCACCCCTTGCTCCATGATTCCTGGCTTTAGGAGACATAGCACTATATACTGGAGACTACCACCTTCTGGATAGCATTGCCCCAACCTTCCAGATTACCCGGTACTGTATTGTCTTTTAAAGGTCATTCTACCATTCCGTCAGCCCACTTGCTTCAGGACGGTGGAGAACATAGCATGTAAGACCAGTGAGTCCCAGGGTGTGCATCCAGTGCCATACTTCTTAGCTAGTTGAGCAATAGATTGGATATGGCCGATTCCCTCAGCTCTTGATATTGGTATGAACGCTCCTGGTATTGGTATGAACTCTTCTGCCAAGCTGGATTAAGAACTATAACCAGATTGAATCACAATCCAAAATAAAATCCCTTCTTTCCAAAATCATTTTGTTGTGAATTTATTGGCAATATGCAAGCAGACTGCAACAATTTGTGGGCCTCCCCCCTTTGAATCTAGTCACATATGTGTAAGGCCTCTGTTAAATGGGTGTTTCCAGGAAAACCAAGCAAGGACCTGTGGTATGTGTGCAGGTCTAGGAATTCTGTCCCACAGCCCTTGGGACTTACTGATCACAGGTGGGATGCACCTGATACTTGTGATTCCCCTGGGGGGCTTCCTCATCATGTACCTGACCACTGTTATATCCCCCTCCATCTAACATTCTTGTTACATTAGCTATAATTTTTTGGAAGACTGTGGATCCCAGTAACCTGCACTTTTAAGCTATTAATAATAAAAACCCAGTTTACACTAGCTCCAGCACTCCAAGAACAGCCTCAGAAGCTTCAGCAGTCCCTTGGTGGGTCTTCCTCTGCAAACTTTTTCTGAATTAATTTTGCTTTAAGGTTCCCCTGAATATAAGATGGCAATCCCCTCATCCCCACTAAAGTAAAAATCTCCAGGATCTTTAAAAAATGAAGCCTTACCACAGGTAGAAATGGCAGCCTGCACTTCCATCCCTGGAAGGTAGAGCCTGGGAAAGCCCAGAGCAAAACCAAGAGGAGGTAGAACATTACAGAAAGATACTTGAAATCACCCTTGGGCCTCCACAGGCACACAGACAGACAGACAGACAAACACACACACACACACACTCACACACATCAAATAATTTTTTATATATTTATTTTTTCTGCTCATACAAATGTAATAGGAACCCCTGTCCCCTCCCTCCCTCCACTCCTCCCTGGACCTCCCTGTTCCCTTCCCCCTTTGCCCCTTCCTTTCCCTACTCCCTCCCTTTCTCCTAATCCCCTCTCCTCCTATCGCTGAAGCATCCTTTAATGACACACACCAAATAATTAATTAATTTTAATTTTAAAAATCAAAAATGAAGCTTTCCCTTCATTGCAAATTGAGATCAGGGCTTTCCCCAGTTTTCAAATTTCAGAGACGTGTCTCCTAGTCATCTCCCTAAACAACTTGTGTAGGGTGGTAGCACAAACAATTTAGTTTTCATCCTAAAGGTAGTCTAGGTTCTCATCCTGTTGTTAAAAAAAAAAAGTGCTCCCCCATCCACCTGTACACAGATGGTCGTTTCTACCTGCATTGATTTGGCCTTCGTGACCATTTCAACCAGGGGCTGTTTACCCTGCTGAGGAAGGAGGGATCTCTGCCACAAAATACTAGTGACAGCAACACAGTGGTTTGTTAGTCAATCCCTGTATTGTGGGAGAAAAGCACCATGCAGGGACACGTAGGGCTGTACTCGTGAACAGAGTGAACCAGGGTCTGTAGGAGACACACTCCATAACATTAAGAGGAGAATAGTGACCCCTCAGTTCTTGTGACAGGATGTGCTGCCAAAGAATTTATTTAAATCTGCCACCCAGGGCAGGATAAGGCGGGCAGTGAGCTTGGCTCTTCTTGATGAAGACTAAGTCAGGGCCCTGATCAGAGAAGCGGAGTAGAGAGAAAAGCCATGGGAAGGATACTGGCGGCCCTAAGGATTTGGTCCCAGGTCAAGGCAACATATAATCTCAGACCTTGACTTAGGTCTAGTAACATAGTGACCTCCAAAAAAAGATAGATTTGGGGCTCTGTCTTTCTTCCCTTTTCTTTCCTTTCCTCCCCTCTCTTCCTTCTGTTAAATTAAGTCATTGAAGAGGCCAGGGAGGAATGGGAAGGACTTTGTCCATTCATGGGTATCATGTGGAGATACGTGAATAAAGAGAAACAGACACATGGGAGAGACGTAAAAATTAGGAATTTATTTAGAGTTGAGAACCTGGGGTAACTAAGTGAAGCATAGTTTAGCCTTAAGGCGGGAGAGCATTAGAAGAGAAGAGATATATTAGGGTCAGAGAGGATAGGGAAAGAGCCTCCGTGTTGACATGGGATGGGAGTGGAAGAAGAGAGAAGAGACAGACAGGAGAACACTGAGAGAAGAGAGAGACCCTGGGTGAGGTCACTGCTTTGCTAAGTATTTGCCAGGTAAATACTAGGGAAATAGGGGGTAGATTGGAAGTATGGTCTTTACAAAATGACCACCTAGTTAAGGTGGAAGTGACTGTGACTAACACCTCTCCCTGTTCCTTCCCCGCACCCCACTCCCACAGGTACTCCTTGTTCTCCTGCGGTTCCGCCTTCCTGTCTTCCTTCTGCCTTCCTTTTTCCGCCTTTCCTCCCTTCCTCGTCCTTCTCTTCCTGTTCATCGTTCTCTCTTCCTTCCTTCTTCCTTTCTTGTTTCTTTCTCCTTCCTTCCTTCCATCCTTCCTTCCATCCTCCTTCCATTTACTTTCCTTCGCTTTCCTTCCTTCCTCCTTCCTCCTTCCTTCCTTCCTTCCTTCCTTCCTTCCATCTTTCCTTCCTTCCTTTCTTCCTTCCTTCCATCATTCTTTCCTTCCATCCTTCTTTCATTTCTTTTTCTTTCACAAGGTCTCACCATATAGCCCAGACTGGTCTTGAACTTTCAGTTCTTCCTGGTACCTCTGTTACAGGTAGTCATACCCATCCTGGCCAATAAAAAGAACCAGTTAGATTGGCCAAACATGGTGTGCCAAGACGTCCGGCGGCATGTCCACGCCCTGCAGTGTGATCTTCTGGTAATCCTTGAGCATGCAAAGGGGAGAACCTTGCTGCCTCTCCCAGTCGGCTCAGAACAAATGGACTTGCAGAGTGAGCCAGGGTAAGTATCTCCAGGTTGTAGGCTTCTGAGACAACATGGAAGCTGTTGTATCTGAGCATTTTTGGGAGGTGACTTTTCTGTTCACTTCTGGCTGTGTTCGCCATCTGCGTGACTACACTGGTGGTATCCCTTGCCTCCATCTTACTTCCTAAAATATTAAGGCTGTTTCAGCAGAGTGGCCTTCTTTCCTAGCTTCCTCCCCCACGATCATTTCAGGGCTGAGGTAGCTACTCGCTACTCGCCTGCACACCCAGTCCGGTTGCAGAGTTCCTCAGTATAAGGCGTCACAGAATTAATTCTGAGGGGACCTGTCACTGGTCCAGCCTCTCGACTCCCCACAGCTGCAGACTTTTTCAGGTTCTTGGCATTATTTTTGTTTTCCTCAAATGGGAACATAACTGGTTCCATTGGGAAATCTGTGTCTCCAGCCCTCAAACAGGTATTAAAACTCCAACCTCCCTTTATTTTTACTTTTTCTTTTTCACTTTTCTCCCACTTATTTATTCTGTAGCCCAAGTAAGTGCCTCGCATGTGGCTGAGGCTTGACGTGGACTGAAGGAGGGACCTCCAGCCTCGGTCTCGCCAGCCCCGGGTCGCTACATCAGTTCCTCTCCTTTCCTACTGTCTGCTCCCAGTGGCCATCCCTACTTTGAGTTCTTCTGTCCTCCGGGTATTTTTTCTTCTTTTCAAGCCAGGCAATGCACGGAAATGATATAATTTGTTATATCCTATCCAGCATCCATGTGCTTGCAAAAATAGGTGGGCTTCCTGTATGACGTTGATCTTCCATTTTTCCAGGAGTTTCTCTAGACAGCCGTTGTTCTTTCTTATCAGAAGCCATGATGTGTCTAAAGAAGAAATAACATGCACAATTACACTATGCTTCATAATGAGTCACTTTGTCCTCATTGGAAGTAATTTACTATATACATAATTTAAGGCAATATCCTCAATTAGCTGGAGAACTTAATGTAGCTTAATAAGAATATCCATTTTTCAATATAAATAAAGCTAAGCTGTGCTTTTTTTCCAAGTCCCTTTAAACTGTAACTCAATAACATTCAGTGCATTTATATAAATCTTTGCTGAGTTTGTCTCTTTTTGTTTCAATCTGATAATTTCCCAAAAGGCTACGTCCTTTGGGGATGGGGAGATCGTTTTCTCCTTTGAAAGCTTTTCATAATTACATGTGTCAGATCACTGATGAGAAAATATGAATTTTAAATTGGGCAAAGATGGGTTCCTGCCCTGAAAACATGAACCCCATGTTTCCCATCATTGTTTCCGTGCCCCTGTAACTTGGCATATACGATTTTCAGTTAAGACTCTGAACAGTAGCCAATTTTTATTTTAATGTCTCATCTCTATCAAGCACACCTAAGGTATTTTGAACAACATGTTTGAGGCAGGGGGTTTGGGAATTCCCTCCTTTACTGGAAACCTGAAGACAGGATGAAATTCTCAGTAGTGGTATTCCTGGAGTGGGTCAGTCTGTCTGGTGCTGGATGAAGTAATCTGTCTGCTCTTGCTACAGAGGTTAGGATCAGTGGCAAACTGAGCAAATCCCAGGGATTCAGATACACCTGTGTAGTGACAGAGTGTTTCCCGGGAAAAAGGAATCTCTTGTTAGCACATGTTTGCTGTGCCACATAGAGAGCTTGCCCCCTTTGGAGAGATACAAGCAAAGGTTGGTCAGTCATTAGTTGACAAGATGCCACTGAAAGACCTCCAGCTAGTCTTCAGAGTACAAACTAACCCCTGAATCTGTTTGGTTAGGATGTACATAACAATAAGCATGTTTTCTAGGAACAAGATCTAGACATGTCACTGACTCATCCAAGAGAGTCTATTAGTGAAAAAATATATTAAGAATCCCACATGGCCTTAGGGGATGGGTGGATGGCTCAGGCAGTAAAGGCCTGCTGCACAGTCATGAGAACCTGAGTTCAGGTGCCCAGTACCCAGGTAAAGTGGGGTGTGACAGTGGACACCTGAACCCCCGTTTCTGGGTGAGGTCAGAGACTGGAGAATCCCTGGAGCTCAACGGAGAGTCAGACCAGACAAATGATGAGATTCAGGTTCAAGGAGAGATCCTTTGTCAAAAACACAAGGTGGACAGCCATCAAGAGAGACTCTGGACTTTGACTTCTGGCCTCCACACTTCAGTAGATATATCCACATGAACATGTATACACCATACATGTAAGCATACACATACACACAATGTGGTTTGAATTCGTTCTACAAGGATTAATGTTAGTGGCAACTTGGCTCTATGTCTGTGCTTTTGAGAGGTGGAAGACCCTTTAAGAATTGGAGTTTGCTCTTTGGTAATTAAGTCATTGGGACCATTGTCCTTGGGACTTCTGTAGATCTTGCAGGATCTCAGTTCCCTGCAGGGCAGTATCTTACAGAAGTGCAGTATCATCCCCTTCCCTGCTGTCTGACTCCATATGTTGCAACACCATCCTTTATGTATATGCTCCCACCACAGTACCATCAGCCATACCACCCTTCCTAGCGGTCAAACAAATGATAATGTTTGATCTTGAACTTCCAGCCACCCAAACCATGAGCTAAATAAACTCCTATGTAAGCTTCTAGCCCCAGGAATTTTGTTACAGCAACAGAAGATGAACTAATATATCCAGACATTAAATTGTTTCTACATGTGTCAGGAGATTTCTTTTGCCTTTTATTTTTTCCTCACATGTGTGTTGCTTGTGTGAGTGTGTGTGTGTGTGTGTGTGTGTGTGCAAGAGGGCACTTCAGCGCGTGTGTCTATAGAGGTCCAGGGGTGACATTGGGAATCAGCCTGCTCCACCTCCTTAGTGCTTTGCTCCCGGGTTTCCCAGGTTCAGCCTTGCAGACAGTCACCATATCTGCCCAGCATTTTTATGTGGGATCTAGGTTCCAAACTCAGGTCCTTTTGCTTGTGAGGTGAAGGCTTTAACCCCCGAGCCATCTCCCCAGCCCTCTTTTGTTTTTTTGCAGTTTGGATTCTGTAGATAAGTCAGTCATCTATGCCATCGAGTCTGCAGTGATCAGATGGAGCCACCAAGTCCAGATGGTACTCAAGAGAGATTCCTCTCAGCTGCTTTTACAAGGGGAGAATCCCACACCCAAAGTGGAGCTGGAGTTCTGGAAGAGCAGGTAGGCAGGGAGGCACATGGCCGATTCTGTAGAGGAGAAAGGCTGAGACGGTCCCTTCCTGTAGGTGTTTCTCATTCTGTTCAGGACAGAGTTGTGGAAGAGCAGGTTGATGGGAGGCACATGCCCTGATGCTGGGGAAATTGTCTTGTATCTGAAGACAGAGCCGACCAGGGGAGCCACTACTGAGAGTGGTTCCTCCCTGTAGGTATTCCTCATCCTCCGGGGCAGACAACTTTGTGTCGTCGGGTCAATGACACATTCTTTCCTCCAGAGTTCTCTGGTCATCCTTGGTTTCTTGCGGCATGGATTATCTGTGTATAAAATTAATTGAATCTTAATATTTTTCTTTCTATTTTTTTTACTCCCTTTTCCTTGGACATTTAAGGTCACATGCACATTCCTTTTGGAAGGATTGGAAAAAAGAGAAGATTTTTTGGAAGCTGACTTCAGGAGAGGCCTCTCCTGGGCCTTAGCTCATTGTCACCATCCATTATCCCATGGGGGACCCAAGAGTCCTTATGATTGCTCCTGGTTACTGCCCCCCCCTCTCATGTCCTTATTCCTGTTTATCACTGCTGGTTAATCTTTTCTGGGGAAGGAGACAGACAGATTCTGGAGGTAGATGTCCCTGATTTCACATGAAACAGAGAGTGTCCATATCACGTTAGCAGGTCTGCCTGCAGGGTTCCCACCCTGTAGGATTGCCATGCCCAGATGCCCTTCCTCATGCTTGGTTTCTTATCATTTCATTTGCTGACCTAAAGCAAATCCCTCTTCTCACAGCCTTGCTCCAACAGAGCTCCTCTTGACCTGCTCCTAACTCAATGCAAAAGCTAATGACCTCTAGGTGCCATCAGATGTCACAGCAGTTTCCTGGGGCTATCCCCTTTGAACCTGTGTTCTTGGCTTAGGCTTTAGTTCTTACTGTTCTGGAACAGATGTCCTGGCTCTGGGGGCTGGAGTGTCACCTCTGTAGTGGTACCCTGAGGAAGGGCCCTTTTTTGCCTATGCAGGAGAATAGGTCATCACAGCATGACTTGAGCTTTCCAAGGCTCCCTAGGATTCACCCTTCTTTTGATCTTGCAGGTGTGATGATCTAGAACACATTTATAATCAACTGAGGACTGTTAAAGTGAGGGGCATGACTGAACTCTTGGACAAACTTCAGAGCAGCTACTTGCCAGCTTTCAAAGCCATGTTCAGAGATGTGGAAGCAGGTGAGGACCAGCAAGTGTTTCCACAAATCCACTGGACTCGAATTCCTCTTTGGTGCCTCATTTAATTTTCTCTGATTTCAGCATCTGTTACCTTCAATCAGGTATCTTTAAAAAGGTAATAAGAATCATCCATCCTTGTTATCATCTTGCCTAATGAGGGATAGCATGGTGGTAGGATTGCAAATCTAGAAGCAGGGGTAACAGGGCTGGAGAGATGGCTGATGGGTTAAGACTCTGTGAGAAGAAGGTCCAGAGTTTGGCTCCCAGGTCCCATGTAAAAAAAATGTGAGGCAGAAACAGCGTCGGCCGGCACTCCTGGCCCTGGTGGGCAGGGGGAATTCCAGAGAAAAGCACAAAGGACACATAGAAACAATGGAGGATGAATAAATAAATCGCCAGTTGGAAATGGCAGCCTGCACTTCCTGCACTGGAAGACAGAACCTAGGAAATCACAGAGCAAAGCAATAAGGAGGTAGAAGTAATCCAAGGAAAGCAAAGGTAAGTGAAAAAGAAAGAGGAAAGGAAAAAGAAAGAGGAAAGGAAAAAGAAGGAAAAGAAAGGAAAGGAAAGGAAAGGAAAAAGGAAAGGAAAGGAAAGGAAAGGAAAGGAAAGGAAAGGAAAGGAAAGGAAAGGAAAGGAAAGGAAAGGAAAGGAGAAAGGAAAGGAAAGGAAAGGAAAGGAAAGGAAAGGAAAGGAAAGGAAAGAAAGGAAAGGAAAGGAAAGGAAAGGAAAGGAAAGGAAAGGAAAGGAAAGGAAAGGAAAGGAAAGGAAAGGAAAGGAAAGGAAAGGAAAGGAAAGGAAAGGAAAGGAAAGGAAAGGAAAGGAAAGGAAAGGAAAGGAAAGGAAAGGAAAGGAAAGGAAAGGAAAGGAAAGGAAGAAACAGGGGAACAGTCGACATCTGAGCTGTTTGCCATCTGTCTGCTTTAGGACCCTGGCTGTGATGTACCTGCTTCCTACTCACTGCCAACTCCCTTGCTCCTTGTTACATTATCTAGATGGAAGGTCATGACTGGTTGTACCACACTGCAGATGCACACTGTGATCTCTTCCCAGAAGGTTCCTTCACTCTTGGCTTCTTGAGAAATCTGCATTCCATTTTTGGCTTCATTCTGCCTTTTGTATTCCCATAATTTCCTGTTCCTCTGCGTACCAGACAAGATCAGATTTTTTTTCCGAATTGCAAGGCCAGCAAGTCTATGATTAGAAATAGGTAAATTGTTTCAGGGCTACCGCTCTCTTCTTTGGTGCACTTTTGCCCCCCTCCCCCCATCTTTTTCTGCTAGACCTCTTCCTTGCTCTCAATACTGTGAATCAAACTTTACTTTTAAATGTATTTGCAATTGCAGATGAGGTAAACATAAGCGTTGATTTTTCAAATATTTTTCTTCTCCCAGAACTTTAAATACTATGCTCCATGAATGTTCAAAGTATAAAACTAACCAAGGTTTATTTACTCTACTAATAAGAAAAGTAGCCTGTATCCAGAGCCCACTGGCTGACTGGTCTTCTGCCAGCATGAGGTTTAGAAACTACTTAGCTAATGGATTAATAATCCGGTGTCTCTTTTTTCTTTTCTTTCTTTGTGTTTATACTTTGTTTTGAGGTGGCATCTTGCTGTGTGGCCCAGGTCAGCCTCAAATTCAAGATTGTCCTGCTTCAGGCATGAGCCACCACACACCCAACTTCAGCAAGAGAGTTCCTGATTTAAATTATAGAAAGAGAAGAGCTCGAATAGGGTATCCTGCACATTAGTGCCTAGCTGCTGAGCCACAGGTAAAGTTGACTTGGAACAAGATGTCCTCGAGTCTCAGGTTGCTGCTTTTCCAAGAGAAACATACTTGTTCCCAGTTTATACTTAGATTAAGTGCAAAGGTGTCCTCAGAAGTGGTGCATTGTCCTGTTGTTGATGTAGGGAGGGATGACTGTAGATGACAATCTTTCTTTAAGAAAAGTCTTAAAAGGTGCTCTATTGTGAAAAATGATAAAAGTTTTCCACTTGAGGGTAGAAATGCTATGTTTTCATTTTATGTACAGTCAGACTTCATATCTGTGGGTCTAACCAGCTGTGGTGAATACTGAATATGCACATTATTTCCTATACAAGACAGCAGCGCATAAGTATTTACATAGTGTTTATATTGTACTAGGTAGTATAAGTGATCTAAAGGTGGTTTCAAGTTTACCGGAGGACCAAGCAAGGTGGTGAACACCTGTAACTCCTGGTACCTGGGAAGCTGAGACTGGAGGAGCCCAAGTTTGAGACTGACCTGACTATGTGTGAGATCCTGTCTCAAAGCCACAACAATACATAATTATGTGTTTAGGTTCTATGCAAATACTATATACCCTTTTAATAAGCAGTCCCGGCATGTGTTGATTTTCATATCTACCAAGGATCCTGAAGTCAATCCCCCATGGATACTGAGGTTAATATGGAATGAATTTAGATAAACATTTGAAACAGTATTAAGGTTGAACACAGATATGACAGAAGTGTGAAAATACCTAAAATATAGAGTCCTGACATGTGCTTCTTATATTGGTATATTAGGAAACTAGCTATTCATATATACTGATGGTTGTAAAAGATTTGTTTATCTAGGCTGGCCTTAAAAGTACTTTCTTTCCAGTGGAGTATATGTTGGAGATGATATTAAGAAAAAATAACACTGAGTACTACTGTAATAGCAGAAATTCTCTAAATGGGTAGTTGAATTCCCATGATAGGAAAAAAGAAAATTTGATTAGAGGTGTTGCTCAGACACTTGGTCAGAAATTGACAGGGTCTACAAGAATAAAAAGATCTTAAAGGTTATCGACTGATTTTGTCATTTCTAACTTAATTTCTAAAAATCTGTCTTTCTTTATCCTAACTAAATACAGTGCATGTACTATTCTTATCAATGATGGTTAAATTAGTCCACTGGTTCATTATGAACTGAAAATAAAGATACAAGTTAGAAGAATGGAAGAAATGTGAGGTTGGGATTGATGGAAGTAGAATCAATTGTAAAACAAAGTTTCTTGGTAAACAGGAAGTGACCATCCTGGTGAGGGAAACAGAGTCTGACCAGGGAATTCTCTTAACAGGAATGATTGGCAAGTGCATGCCTCTCGCTAGCCATCTTGGTGCAGCAATGCCACTGTGACAGAACACCACAGACTGAATCATTGTTAAGGAATAGTCATTAATTCCTTGAGGTTTTGGAGGCTGGGGATACCAAGGTCATGATCAAGAAGGTTCAGTTATATGATGTGGGCTGCTGTCGGTTTCCAAGATGACTGTAATTGTGTCCTCTGGAGGGGACAAGTGTCAGGTCCTTTACATGTGGAAGGTGGAAGGGTAAGCTAGCAGAATTATTCAAGAAGTCTTTCATCCTAATCACAAAGGAGAAACTGTCATGGCCTGATCATTACTCAACATTTCTTCTACTTAATGGCATTGTATTGACACTAAGTTTCAATGCCTGAATTTTCAAGGGATGTGTGTAAGGGATCAAAGTCTGCTGCTGCTGCTGCTGCTGCTGCTGCTGAGCCAGACAGGATTTCTCTCTCTCTCTCTCTCTCTCTCTCTCTCTCTCTCTCTCTCTCTCTCTCTCTCTCAGTTTTCCCACCTCTCCTCTCCCAGGAAGCCCTTAGTGAAGCTAAACTGGTCACTTAAAAGTATACGCAGTGGAAATGGGAAGTACATAAAGGATGACATTTATCCATGAAGAGCTTTTCATTAAAAGATTTATCAGTAAACCATTGCACATCCCTGTGAGTCCTCTGTATCTGAGGGTTAAATCAGTGGTGATCAAATAGGTAGATAGACTGATAGATAGACAGATAGATAATTGGTATGCTTACCATGTACTAAGCCCTAATTAGGTTCATACTGAGTATCATAAATACACAAAAGACAACACAACAATTACCTACCATTTGCATCATATGAGATATTATAAATGATCTAGAGATGATTTCATCTCTACAAGAGACTGTATGTCAATTCCATGTAAACACAATGCCATTTTATAAATGGGACTTGTCTTTTGGGATTGAAGTGGGTCCAACCACCAGTCCCTCCCAGATACTGAGGATTGTCTTTAAAAAAAAAAAAAAAAAACAAGCAAGCAAACAAGCAGGCAAGCAAACAAACAAAAAATAGCTTTTCTGTAGCCCTGTCTTCATTTGCTTTTGTGGTCAAATATTGCCTTGTTTGCTCAAATATTATGGTCTGAAACAAAAATCAGGGTAGTGCCTACTTGTATGATAACAGGAAATCTTGGTTTTGAAAAGGGCTCAGAATAAAGTGTCATAAAGAGAAGGTCCCTGTCTTGACAGAGCCAACTTCTTCTCTCCATGGCACCTATGAAACCTAACCACATGGTCATTAGAATAAGATTGGGCTTAGAAAGAGGGCAAAGAAAGATTGGGCCCCATGGGCTTCTAACATGAGAATCGCTGCCCTTCACTGTGACATCTGATTTTCAATTCACAGAGTGCTTCCCACACACCTGTGTGGGATGTAAAGTACAACATCCACATCTACATATTCCTGGGTCACTTTAGCCTTGTGGCCATTCAACCAGAGGCTCAGAATAATGAACATGGCGGGGAGGGGATCTTTCTCTTGCTCAGTTACACAGATCCAGCAAACCAAGGTGAGTTCCTCAGGCTTTAATGTCTTCACTCCTAAAGTAGATTAGGAAAGCTTGGCATGATGTGCGTCGAGCAGTCTTGTCAGTCCCTGGTGTACTGGTGCTGCTGGCTAAGTCAGAGATACTTGGAGCATCTTTTATGGTGAACAGAGCTTGGTCTACAAGTTACAGCCCAAAACCATCTGCCCTCGTAGGATGCCACCCAGTCTTCTCCCCACAATGAGAACTATCTCAAATGCCACCTTCAAGAGGGTGTTTTCAGGGTTCCTCTGAGGTGCCTGGTAGACGTAAAGCCACCAGATTTCCTGATATTTTTTCCTTCTCAGTTACCACATGATGTTTGGTGAAGGTGCTTTTTCCTTGGCCATGTTCACGTAAGATGGCACAACATTTTTCCGGCTTTAAAAGTCATCAGAACCAGGCTCCCAGGACACCATACTAGCCCTCTATTGCCCATGACTCCTTTGCAAGAGTTGAATGGGACTTTATTTATTTATTTTTAACAAGCACAAGAGACACTGCTATTTATCCTAACACCTGCTGTGGCCCAGGCACTGCGTCAGTTGTTTTTGAGGATTCTGTTTGCACCACTTTCTGTTTTTACCAGGACTCTTGATATTATCTCCGGATCAGCCTAGCTTTGAAGCTAGGAGAGTGGAAGACACTGGAGCAGCGTTTGACGGTATCGTCCACCAGGTTCCTAAGCTGGTTCCATCACCCTCACCTATCCCTGAGCCATGCTTGTGACAGCAGCAAAACAATCAGTTAACATTTATCAAGGGAAGAGCATTAGACCAGTGCTGGGCAGACCAGGGACAAGTCCTGATAAAGTAATGTCGGAGAGAACTTCTTAGACCATCGTTCCCTTTTCTACATTTCTGCTGAAGAGCCAAAGAGTTTTCTGGAACGAACTTCTCTTTGCCTTCTCAGCTTAGGAAGAAATTATAGATGTGACTTTTTAGACTCTCTGCTTCCAAGCACCATACCAAGGGGGCTGTGCCCCCAGCAGGGAGGACTGATCATATCATATCTATTTCTCTGCAGCTCTGACAGAGGCCCGGGACATCCATGTGCATCTGTTACCACTCCACCGACACCTGGAGGCCCTGGAAAGCAAGGAGTTTCCCGAGCTGAAGGCACAGCTGTGGCCTCTGCTCCACGTGGTTTGCCTGATTTGGGCCACCTGCAGGGGCTACCGCTCCCCAGGGAGACTCACGGTGCTTCTCCAGGAGATATGCAACCTCCTCATCCAGCAGGTGGGCTGCCCCAAGAGACCCAGCAACTTTTCCCCAGAGGCTGGTTGGCACCAAGAGTAAACTGTGTGTTTCCCCTGAATGGAAATCATTAGAATCCAGATAGTTATCATATTTGAATTATTGTGTTTTCACAAGGCAATAATTCACACTGAAGTTCGAGGTTGAAGATAATGCCAACACACTGGGGTGGCTGAGACTTTCTTTGCCCTTTGTCTGAGCTCAGAGGGGGGCAAAAACACAGACTTGATAAATTGAGGCCTTCTTCATGATCTGTGTGGGGGGATTGATAAGTCGGCAGAGCCTACCAGTTAAGAATGTAGAATGTAGACTCCAGGGATGTTGTTTCAAATCCTGGCCTTGCCGTGTGTCACCTGTGTGTGCTGCAGCAAGCCCCTGCCTTCTCCAGGCATCATTCCTCTTTTGAAAATGGTGCAGAGAAGAGGGCTTATCTCAGAGCAGTGCTAAGTATTCAAAAGGCTTCAGGACAAGAATGCCTGTGCCCTGTACCCTGGAAAAAGCCTTGTACCTGCAAACTATTGAAAGGACATTATTGGATTATGTACCAATTATTTCTTCTCTTTTCTGCCCAGTTTTTTCATGTGCATGTGTGCACACAATGCATAAATCTGCATATGCAGTTTGCGTGTGTGCACGCTTGTGGAAAACCCAGGGTGATGCCAGGAATCCTCCTTGATCACTCTTCTATTTTGCTATTTTGAGGCTGGGTCTCGAATTAAGTCCAGAGCTTATTATAGGTCTAGTCTGGCTAGCCACCTTGCTCTAGTGATTCCCAGGCTTCTCTCCTTTTGAGGGCTGAATTACAGGGGGTTGTCTAGCATTTCATGTAGGATCTAGGGATGTGAGCAATGGTCCTTTTTCTTGATCAGGAAGCTACTGAGCCATCTCTCCAGCCTTTCTCTTTTTTAAAATTTTTTAATTATTATTTATTCAATTGTGCATGTATCCGCGTGCGCGTGCATGTGTGTGTGTGTGTGTGTGTGTGTGTAGCACCACGGACGAATTGGGGAACCACCCTGGATGCCTCCACCTCCTCCTTGTTTACTCTGCCCCAGGATTCAGAGACTCCATCCTACCAGGACCAGAAACGCAGGGCGCTCCCGCTTCTGCCCGGTGTCTATACCTGGGGTCTAGGGTCCGAACTCAGGACCTTCCGCCTGCAAGGCAGAGGATTAACCCCTGAGCCACCTCTCCAGCCCCAGCCTTTCTCTTTTTAAAGAACTTTTTTTTTCTTACTACTGTTGAACCCAAGAGGCCTTGTACATGTTACAGAAGGATTCTATCACTGATCTACAGACTCACTTCTTTTCAAGACACAATCTTGTTAACTTTCCCAGGCTAGCCTTAAACTTAAACTTTCAGACCTCTTATCTTACCTGAGTAGCTAGGGGTTACACATTTGTGCCACTACACCCAGCTTTGTTTCTGCATTGTAGGGTCTCTGGTATTATGTATTACAGTGGGGGTAAATCTTTAAGAAATGTTATCTGTAAATGGAACCAGAGGTCTTGGTTGGGGCCCTAGACGATAGGGCCTGGGAAACCCCAGAGCAAAGTAATAAGGAGATAAAGCAATCCAGAATGATTGTCTGTATAACCTTTGAAATTCTACAGGCACACACACTCAAGTGCCCCCTAGTATACATAGATGCCCATGCATGTATATCCATCCACATATGCGTGCACATGCACACATACACACACACGTGTGTGTGTGTGTAAAAATGAATAAAATATAGATCTTATAAAAAGGGGCATCAAAAGAAAACTTACTGGGTCCTGTGCTTTGGTTGAAGGCAAGGCTGGCTTCAGCACTGATTTGCATTGCAACTTCAGTGATTCCACTGGATTTAACTTACTGGGAATTCTGCTGTTCCCTGAGGTGGTAAAGGTGATGGCCTACAATCTCAAGTTCCCCAGTTTCCCACATTCAAGTCTCTTGGAGAAAAATAATTGTGACCCAACAATTTCTTGTACTCAAATTTGTCTGTGATTCAAGCCAGTAAGTCACAAACAAATATGTGGAGATTGGCACCTCCTCCAGGACGATTGGCCCAACAAAGGCCCTTCATGCCTCCGTGTCTCTGACTGGTCCCTTGTCTGATCAATGTGATTAGTTCAAGTCATCATAATGGAAAGACTATAAAGGTACCTGTCCATTGTAGATGTGAATCAAGGCTTGGCTTAATATTAGGCTTGTGAGAAAATTATTGCTTGGGCAATGAATCAGTTCTGGAATGGTGTTGATATAGTTTTGGGATATCCTGTACTCCTTGCCAGATTCATGGACATGAATTTTCTTGTATTCCAGGCCTCTTATTACCTTAGCCCTGAGGACCTGCTCAGAAGCGAGGTGGAGGAAAGTCAGCGAAGGCTGCAAGTGGTTACAGATACCCTGAGCTTCTTCAAGCAAGCATTTTGGGACAGAAGGGAGAACCTCCGCACATACTTCAAAGAGAGTGAGGAAGCGCAGGAATGGGATTTCCAGCCTTCCTTGGTCTTTGTGCGACTGGACAACTTTCTGGACCGACTGCATGTGGTGATGGTGAGTTTATCAGCCCTTTTCCATGCAGAGAAGAGTTTCAGTCTGTCATGAAGGAGAAGGCAGGGAGAGATGGTTTTTCTGTTACAGCAGGACCCTGTAGTGGTGACCCAAGAGGAGGCAGAGAGCAAGGCTAGACTGGGGGCTGCTGTATCCGTCAACTGCCCCAGCAATCCGTTCCACCAGGTAGGCCCCACCTCCTCGTGCTTACAGCCTCCCACAATAATGCCACCAGCTGGCAGCCCAGCCTTCAAACAAACATGCCTGTGGATCATGTTGCAGATTCAGACATAACACCAACCCTCCACTGGGGGGGGGTGCGGATATGAAGAATCCTCAAAATGTTTCAGTAAATAACTGGCATTTGGATTGATCATCACACGGTGATGGTGGTTCTGTTAGAAGTCAGAGAAAGTGAAGCTTTTGATGACAGGTCCGATAGAGAGAAGGCTCCAGGAAGCAGTCCTCTAATTCATTTTCAAATGGCCTAGAGACTCTAAACATGGTTTTGAATAAACTTGAGCTAGAAAGTCTAACTTATAAAGTGAAAGTGAGTGGGTCTGGGTGCAGCTGCCCATTCTCACAGACACAAACTTCTCCTCATACTCTTCAGATTGTCTAAGGGTTCATACTGCCTACCACTGACAAATCTTGAGGCGAAAGGAACAAAACTTGCTCACAGTTGTCCTTCCCCCAATTATTTAAAATTTATTGTGCATTAGGTGAGATGACATCAGACATTTTTATTATTATTTCATGTGTTCAAGAGGACACTGGAGTGTGTGTGCCTGTGGAAGACCAAGGGTGACATCAAGAATCATCCTGGATTGCTCTGTCTCCTTATTGCTTTGCTCTGGGGTTTCCCAGGCTCTGCCTTGCTAGGCTGGAATTATAGGTTTCTATCATTTCTGCATTTTTATGTGGAATCTGGGGACCCAAACTCATGTCTTTTTGTTTTCAAGGCAAAAGCTTTCACCACTTAGCCATCTTGCCAATCTGACTTTTTTAATCAGAATTTTTTTCAAAAACAAATTTATTAATTTATTTGGGAAAGTGAAAGAGAGAGAGAGAGAGAATGTGCATATATGTATCATGTCCTAGCACTCAGGTGGAGAGCAGAGGGCAACTTTTAGTTGGCAGTTCTCTCCCTCCACCAAATGGTATAGAACTTGGTATAGAACTCAAGTCACCAGGTTTGGGAACGCATAGCTTACTTGTTGAACTATCTCGCCACCCCTAGATCTCAGAATTTAATATCATACAGCTATCAGTTTGCTGATGGAACTTTGTGGAAAAGATAATGATTGTGATTAAAAACAAGCACAGTCCCAAGACTAAGTTGAGAAATTCAAGGTCAAATTCGATATTAGAGCAACATTCAAGGGGGCAGTGAAGTAAATACAATCTTGCTCACAGCTTAGTGACTGAGATTTGAAATGAAGAGAGAAGTATTGGGGAAGAGACTGTGAATACCCCAATAAAATATTGAATATCAAAGCCAAGAGAAGAGACTGAATCTATTCACAGCCATTCCGAAAATAGAGATATAGCATAACCACGCTTCAAGTACTGAGCTAAGTACTATCACCCAGCACCCAAAGATACATGGAATGTGGTTTTACCTGTAAGAACTTTATGGACCTACAGTCATGTCATGGGAGAGGGAGACAGATGGAGACAAATGAACTAGTGGAGATGCCAGGCAAGAGAGACCCAATCAGCAAACTTTAGTAAGGTGAACCAAATGCCATTGTAGAAGAGAAATTGGTGGGTTCCGGGAGCAAAAGGAAGAGGGGATCCCTAGCCCAGTAGCACTTTGTAAAATAGCAAAGCAGCACAGGAGGAAATCAATTTTGAAACCAGAGAAAGAATTCGCCAGGGATAGAATGTGGGAAAGGGCATAAAGACATAAAATATGTGAGTGAGAGCCCGAAGCTAGATCTTATGAAAGGTGCACCTTGAATCCTGGATCAGGACGGGGAAGCATTAATAATTGATGTCCACCATCATTTTAAATGTCTCGTTTCCATTCAGCTGCTTCCAGCACAGCTCTTTCTGCTCTGTCCCTGCTTCCCTCCTCCACTCCCCATTCTTCTCGCCTCCTGCATCAACTCCTTAGCTGCTGTTTAACCAAGCTGATGGTCACTCCTGCCTCTGACCTGGGCTGAACACGCAGGAAATAATTACCTTTGTCCTGTTTGCAGGCTCTCCAGTCAGGGCATAGCTCAGGATGACTGACTGCTCAGTCGCTCCCCAGCCCCGTGCACACATGCTAATGGTGTGACTTTGCATATAGACAGCTATTCTAACATTAAGGCACTTCATCTGCAGGGGATATCAGCAAATATTAGCAGAGACACAGCTACCACTCTCCTGAGAATCATTACCTCACAAAATTCCCCTCTTGAGATGCTTTTTTTTTTTTTGGTCTGTTTGCATCAAGAGCACAGATGCATGAAAAGCAGTTTCCCCAGTTTGATATCTCCTTTCTGTCTGAGGTTGTCTGTCCCATGTTCTGGTTTACTGCCTTGCTTTGGACGCAACTCTGCCATTTCTTATTCTGCAACTCCCCGACATTGGCTCAGTCTCATCCCCGGTGCTCTTTGCAATCTTCCTCCTCCCTCATCTTTTCCCTCCTCCTCAGCTCAGTGCAGTAGGACAGGAGACTATTGATTGTCTCCGGGCATACTTCACGTGACCCTTTAGTTAACATTCCGAGTAGCACCGTGATCAATGTCTGTTTGGAATGGGATTCATCTACTGCTCTCTGGCAAGAATCGCATGAACCTAACCTGCTTGGGTTCCTTTTCTAATGCAATAGACGATCACCCTGATGATGGCACTGTAATTAATAAATGGACAAAGCCAACTGTATGAGATGAGATCCGCGCCTTTAGCCCTCTGCACGCTCATATGGACGGGTCATATGGAAAAGGGCTGATTTCAAATCCAGAGTTCTTTCCTCTGATCTGTGATGCTGGTTACAAGCTTTTTGCTTCTGTTCAGGAGAGAATTTTGTTATGCAGGTCTTGCTTCTGTTCTGGAGACTTGCTCAGAAGGAGGGAGGGAGGGGTGAGGGGTACCGCTTGGAAGGGAGATGTGTGTGCTTAGTATGTGATATGTGGTAGGTAGAAGAAATCTCATTCTGAGGGTTCCACTTTCTTCAGGGGCTCACCCTTGCTGTGGAAAAGAAACAGTGAAAAAATAAAGGCGTGAAAGAAAGCAGTCACATATGGAGTGGGGAGATAACTCGGGGGTTAAAGTCTTTGCCTTACAAACAATCCCTAGATTCCACATAAAAAATGTCAAGTGGATTTGGCAGAGGCCTGTAACCCTGTCTATGGAAGGCAGAGCCTGGGAAACCCCAGAACAATGCAAAAAAGGGAGTAGAGCATCATCCAGGGTGATTCCTGATGTTAGCCTTGAGCCTCCACAGGCTCACATATCAAGTGTCGTCTGGTACACACACACGCACACACACACACACACACACACACGCACGCACGCACGCACGCACGCACACACAGGCACACAAAAAGTCACATACGTGAGACTCTTTTCTCATATCAGAACCAATATCAATACAATCCCCTAGTTGTCTAGACCTTTCTTGAATAAATGAGCCTGGTTACTCTTTTACATCAATTAACTTGTCCACAGAGTTGAGTAAGGATTTGTACCAGGAATATGCACTCTTTTTACCAAACTTTGCTATCTTCCAGGGAGTTGGCAAAGACCTATTTCCCTCTCTCTGTCCTTCCTTCCTTCTCTGCCTTCCCATCTTGAAGATCTTTCACTGGCTTTTGTTTTATTTCTACCCTTTTACATTCCTTTCTGTCTTTGCATAGCTTTTAACCATATGGCTTCCAGTTCTTTTCGACTAAGTAGGTCGCCCAGGTAAAACTGTGTCTCCCGTCTTGTGAAAGGGCTTTATGTAACTTTATGACTTTAAGGTAATCTCCAGAGCAGATGAAAATCTTTGCAATTTGAACAAATAGTTGAAGAATTAAAGAAAAGCAATCTTCTAGTTGTTTCTGAATTCTTTTCCTGTCTACCTGCATTGTAGTCTGGCCTGAGTACACACACACACACACACACACACACACACACGCATGCGCGCATTCATTTTTGTGCCATAATATTGTGGTATCTGCAGATCCTTATTTATATTTCTGCCTGCAGCCTGTTTGCAAGCCATGCGGGAAACAGCTTGGAGAGAGCCCCTGTTTGTTTCATTATAACATTGCTGTGATTCGCTTGGAGACAAAATGATTTCCCGCTGGGGCTTTATGCAGAGTGATTAGCAGGGAGAGAGGTAATAAGCTGACCGGGCACACCGTGTTTCCTTTCGCCCCTCCGCCATCTCCAGCCACTCTGCCCAGCTTCTTTTCATTGGTGGCCTAATTGGACTGGCTTCCCTTTCAGCCCAGCTTGAACATGTGGTCACGTAGGAGACCATTAGCGGCATAAGGTCGGTGGCAGTCCAAAGGTAAAGAAAGCCGTCTTTCTCCAAATGACCTTTTGAGATTTTTCTCGTCTGTGAATGCTGCTTTGTGCTCTCCCTTAATGAATTCTGGAGACATTTCTTTTAAGACGGTCGGCGTGACCTCTCCTTTCGAGAGTAATATCACCATGGGTAAAGCTCTCTGTAATGCAGGATTCTGATTCTTCCCTCATGAGCCAAAACACAGTCTGAACCCCACCCTACCTTCCACTACCATTAAATATTGCACCATTTTTTTTCTCACAACAATAAGTTCCAATCAACCCAGTAAGTCTCCTGGGACCCCAGAGTGCTTTGCGATGCCTACCTAGAAAAGAGCCTAAAGGTCTAATGAGCCATTTTGCATGTTGATTCTGCCAATCTAATCTAATGACATCAGGATGGTCCCAAATAATTATAATGGTGGCACTTTACTGAGCATCTGCAAAGGTACTTTCCTTGCAACTTGGTAACTGCAGGATGTCAAATATTACTGTCCCTTTCTGCAGATTTGGGAAGAAAGCTTTGACAAAGCTAAGTGTCTGCTTCAAGCCATGAGCAAGCAATTAGCAGAACCAAGGTTGTGTGAACTTGAGTCTTTCGGGTGCTGGATTCCAGCTTTTTATATGGTGCCTTGTCCTGGTTCCAAAGTTCTTTTGTCACCTTTTAAATAGCATAATGAGGTTCATGTGTTTCTGACCAGCATAGCATAATGAGGTTCATGTGTTTCTACCAGCATGAATAAAAATTGACATTTCAAAGCTATTTACACCTCTTATTGGCTTGGATTTGCCTTTTGTATGTTATGTGAAGACATTCAATGTGGCTGTGGAAAAGCACTTACTTCTATATAACGTAAGAATCAAAGGTGGGATTGTGGGTGGTATGAAAAAGCCATGCCTACAGTTAGGGAACTGGTTTCTACCACACATTCCGCATTATGTGTACTAGAGCCCATCGATGATAAAAGTACCCACTCTCCCCCTGCCCCAAGTAGCCCAGACTAAGGCTGGACAGGTCTAAGCATTAGGTGGTTTTATTTTATTCTATGGTGTGATAGTTAATCTTGGTTGCCAACTTAACTGAATCTGGGATAAACAGATCACCAGAATTACCTGAGAGATTCTCTGGATTAAGATACTTGTAATACAGTGAAAAACCCTAAGTGTAAACAACACCTTCCAGCCAGATCAAAGGAAGTGCAAGAAAGAACGCTTTCTCTCTCTCTCTCTCTCCTTCCCCTCTGTTAGCAGCTCCCGGATGCTGCCATTCTTCACGTACATCAGAACCCAGCTTCTTAGACCCTGAAGTCCAGAGAATCTCCAGGAATCCATCAGCCTTTAGCACCCGACTGGGAGTGGTGATATTCACCTCCTGAACTGAGCAGCTACAGGCCGCCATTGTAGGACTACCTACACTTTGTCTTCTAAATCAACAAATAAATTTCCTTTCTATGTATATCCATTTGATTGATTCTGCTCCTCTAGCGAACTCTTATACAGATTGATCCACGGGAATGGCCATACTTGTACAAGTCAACATGATTACCTGTCAGCGATTTCATAGGTTGGCCCTATAAGTTCAGACCAAGTTTGCTCCCATACTTATTCAGTCATTGGTTTTTCATGCCAGTTCATAGAAGTCCCATGGGAGCTTCCACCTTGTAATTATGGAAGAACACTTTTCTTTACCCATTTGTTTTTATTTTTACCAACTGCTCCTCAGTGGTCCTGGTACCTTGATCATCTGCCACCTGCTAATTCCACTGGATGTGGAGAAGCTGAGTACAAGCCCAAAGAACATGCATTCATGCAACAAATGCATGTTCACCATTAAGCACTCTCTCAGGCACTGGGGATCCTGGGAAACTTCAAAACATTTGCGACGTCCTGGGGAAGATGGATAGAAAACAAACAACATAGCATAATGTTAAATAATCTAATACCACACAATGATAAGAGCCCTGAGGAAGACTATAAAAGAAAAGGAGAGGAAGTAATGCTGGGGAAGGATAGGGAGGGGCAACTCTTTATGAGAGACATAGAAAGAAAGTCCTGAAATCTTGCAATGAGCCCCAGATAAATATGTTAGCCACCACTTGGTTGCTAAGTTAGCCAAAAGAATGTATATACAACTGTTTTCAATGCCTAGACTTTCTCTAAAAATAAAATGACTAGGCATTTCTCTACTACCTGTAGGATTAGACATGAACCTCTTCCAAGTTCCCACTACTAGGAGCTATGCTTCAACTCTTTTTGAGAAATAAAATCACCTAATGAAATCATCTCATTTCATGATGTGACTGAACATGTCAAAATGGCTACAAGGTATTTTCTAAAAATTGGAATTGACAATCAAAACAATGTGAAGAACGTGTACCAAGGTAATTTCCATAGCACAGAGATTTTTTTTCCTACTGTAAAGGCTACAAGTAGGAAGGTTGTAAGGGTTCGAATTGCTGTTGAAGTCAATTCCCTTCAAATAAAACTGTCTGCTTTCTTCTCAGCATATGAAAACTGAATTATTTTTGATTATTTAAAACAGGATCTCACTATGTAGCCCAACCTAGCTTTCAACTCAGGATTCTCCTGCCTTAGCCTCTTGAATGTTGGCATTACAGGTATGCCACAAAATCTGGCAAATTCAAACATATTTTTGTGAGTGATTCAATAAAATCTGAGTTCACATGTGTCAAATTGGGACACATTTTTTAGTTTTATTTATTTATTTATTTATTTATTTAGTGTGTGTGTGTGTGTGTGTGTGTGTGTGTGTGTGTGTGTGTGTTTATGTGCGTGCGTATGTATCAGAGGGCACTGTGTGTCCCTGTGGAGGACCAAAGGTGACTTCAGGAATCATCCCGGATTGTTTCTCCTTCCTTCTTGCTTTGCTCTGGGATTTCCCAGGCTCCTCCCACCAAAGTCTGGACACTTCTGCCATTCCTGCCTGGCATGTTTCCATGGAACTTGAAATCTGAACCCAGGACCTTCTGCTTGGGAGATAGAGTCTTAAACCCTGAGCCATCTCTCCAACCTTGGGACAAATTTTTTTATTCACTCAATACTTGTATATATTTCAATGAATTGCACATTGATCAAATCAGGGTAATTATTGTTTCCCTCTCTTGGTTACTCCTGGTACTTGGAGCCTTGATCCTCCAAACTTTTAAAATTTCTTTTTCTAATCTTTAATTCTTGTGCTTTATATTCCTTCCAAATCTGGAAAGTTTTTTTTTTTGTCTTTTTTTTAAATCTAGTTACTTTTTATTCTATTAGAATAAGTTTCAAACATAAACACAATGAATTTATGTTACTTTGACCATTTATTACTCAGTTCCATCCCTCCCCCTCTTTTCTCACTGCCAACCTTTCTTCCCTACTACTCTCCCTCCTATATGCCAAAAAGGAATAGGTTCTGGGCCACAGAAGAAATCTGTCTTCACCTCCTTGAGAAACCTCCATACTGTTCTTTGGAACCGCTTTACTAATTTATATTCCCACCAACAATGCATCAGAATTCCTCCTTTCAACATCTTTGTTTTTAAAATTTTTTTTGTCTTTTTTTCTGTGTATGTGTGTGTGTGTGTGTGTGTGTGTGTGTGTGTGTGTGTGTGTATGAGGGGGGGCACTATGTGTCTTTGAGGAGGCCCAAGGATAACTTCAGGAATCATCCTGAATTGCTTCTACTTCCTCCTTGCTTTGTTCCCTGCCGTCCAGAAATACAGGCCACCTCCATTTCTACCTGGGATTTTCACGTGGGATCTGGGGATCTGAACTCACAGCCTTCCCTTGTGAGGCAGTCTTAACCCCTGAGCTATCTCTCCAGCCTCCGTTTTTGTCTTTTTGAGCCCAACCATTCTAACTGTGACGATGTATCACACATGGTTTGGTCTTGAGTTTCTAGAATAGCCAGTGAAGCTGAGAATCGTTTTTTCGTGAATGTGTTGTCTCCTCAAATATTCTCTTTCATCAACTGTCTGTTCAGGCTCTTTGCCCAATTTTTAAATTGTATCGTTTGCATTTTGGCTTCTGAGTTTATAACGCTCTGTATGTGTTCTAGATGGTGAATCCTTGCACTTCTTATTCAGTAGCTGTCTCTTCACTGAGGATATTTCTTTGCTGTGTGGAAGCTTCAGAGTCTGATGTCCTTTGGGTCTCCTCATGCTCAGCTTTCCTCTGTTTTGGGTCATATTCTAAACATTAGTGTTCATACTGATGTCTGAATGTCTTTCTGTATGTGTTCTTATAGCATTTCCCTCCTTTCTTCCTTCCTTCCTTCCTTCCTTCCTTCCTTCCTTCCTTCCTTCCTTCCTTCCTTTCCTTCCTTCCTTTCTTCCATCCCTCCTTTCCTCCCTTCTTCCCACCTTCCTTCTTTTGTTCCTTCTTTTCCTTTGTTCCTTCTCTCCCTCCCTCCTTCCTTCCTTCCTTCCTTCCCTTCTTCAGTCCTTCCTTCCTCTCTTCTTCCCTCCCTCCTTCTTTCCTTCTTTTGTTCCTTCTTTTCAAGTATCCCTCCTTTCCTCCATTCTTCCTCCCTTCCTCCTTTTTTCCTTTCTTCCTTCTTACCCTGGTGCTGGAGGTCAAACTCAGGGGCTCTTTCCACACCTAGACAAGTGTTCTACCATTGAACCAAACCCTAGTACTCCTTAATAGAGACTCCCTTACCCTCTACCAAGGTCTCAAGAATCTTAATGCTCCTTTCTCCTCTCGGCTGTATGGCTGAGGTGGCTTGCCTGGGGCTGCGTGGGGAATCTCCTGGTAAGATGTGGAACACTGGCTGCTTCTTCCTACTCTAGTGTCTCTTTCACTGCTGTTAGACTTGAGAGTGAAACTAAGACCTGCTGTGTTTCATAGCTTCATATATACCATCCTGCCCCTGCAGGTGGAATACAACTATATAAACAACGATGATAGTGATGCACAATGTGGGTACCTCAGTCCTAGTCCTGTTGTAACTTAGTGCCCACCACTGTGCATGAAGTGTTGATACCCTGCAGCAGATGGTGGGACCCAGCACAGAGATGGTAAGTGACCGTCCTCACTTACCCTGATGGCAACGTGGTGGTAAGAGCTATGGGAACTTTCTTCCCTTAGCAGAGGTCAGTGTTACTCCCTGGATTTGTCCTCTAAGCTGTTTGTAGCGTCTCTTTGTCTGTCCCTCCCTCTCTAAAATAGTCAAGGCTGGCCTGGTCAGTTGCCTCTACCTCCTGAGTACTGGAATCATAATGTATATGCCCTGCCTGGCTTGAAATTAACTGACTGACTGACTGACTGACTGACTGACTGACTGACTGACTGTGTGTGTGTGTGTGTGTGTGTGTGTGTGTGTGTGTGTATGTGTGCAGAAGAAGACTCTGTCTATGCTTGTGGAGACCCAGGAGTAACATAGGGAATCATCCTGGATTGCTCTACTTCCTTACTGCTTTGCTCTGGAGTTTCCCAGGCCTCACCTTCATGTGCTGGAAATGCAGGTAGATGTCATACATTTCTGCCCTGCATTTTTATGTGGCATCCAGGATCCAAACTCAGGTCCTTTTTGCTTGCAAGGCAAAACTTAACCCCCAAGCCATTTCTCCAAGCTGAAACTGACTTTTAAGTAAAAATCAGTGCTAAACTCATGAAATCATGCTAGCAATTAATTATTATTTTTATAATTTATCCTAGAACACAGAGAGATACTGAAGCATATATTTCATTATTCATTTGTTTATTCTGGTTTCTGTGAAAATCTTCTTTATCTGTATTCTGTTTTTATGGAATTTATCCAAGAATTCTTTTTTTTTTCCAGCTCGATCTTGTAATAAGGTACAAAACTAATCAGCTACCACATTTTCCTAAGCAATCACCACCGTCATGTGATTTCCAGCTTTTCCACCTACAGCTATGATGATGATGATGGTGTTGATGATTCTGTCTTATGACTTGCTGTCCTAGGATCTTCTGAAGACATCCTTGGAT
Source organism: Typhlomys cinereus (assembly GCA_023101885.1). Taxonomy (NCBI): domain Eukaryota; kingdom Metazoa; phylum Chordata; class Mammalia; order Rodentia; family Platacanthomyidae; genus Typhlomys; species Typhlomys cinereus. The sequence goes on from JALPQD010000193.1 coordinate 3,180,629, forward strand.
TTCCAAAAGCTGAGCAAGCTTGAGTTTAGTGGTATCAGAGGGAACGCCCTGAGCCAGCAGGTTCAGCAAATGTACGAGGAGTTTCAGGAGATGTACAAGGTCTTCATGGAGTGCTCCTATGACTGCCTGAACCCCCAGAGCACGGTAGGACTCAGGGGGACAGAATCACAGACATTGCCCCTTTCCTAGACGCATCTAGCGGAAAAGCTGAGCATTTATGTGTATTTTTTCATGAATTTCTTTTGGCTCTGTTGTCCCAATGGTTTCGTTAATTATTATTTGTATCAGAAGAAAATATTATTACACCCATGTCATTAGAAAGATTCTAATTATCTTTTGTGCAAGGAGAAAGAGCAGAAAGGGCTTGTCTCAGCCTCTAACATCCAAGAGCATCAATTCCCAGGGTTCTGGAGGTGCTGAGGCAGGCATGGGGATATGGTGGAAGCAGTGGGCACTGTGTGACTTCAAAAGTTTAAGCCGAGTGAAATGGACCAGATATGCATTGACAGGTATCTTGTGAATTCACTTGTTTGTGGAATCTAAGACAGTCAAACTGTCAAACTTATGAAGCAGAATAGAGTGGACCTTGTCACTGATCCGAAGGAGAATAATGGAAAGTTGCTGGCTGAAGGACGCAAAGTTTCAGTTATACAAGATGAATGATGTCTGCAGATCCAGTGTGCAATATAGGGATGATAGTGAACAATGCAAAATTGTATGCTTGCTTGCTTACTTAGAGAGTGGATTTTAAGGGCACACTTGCACATGTGTGAACACTTGCACACATTTCTATACACGCATGCATACATACACATACAGAAAACAATGGGGACTGTGTAAGAAATGGATATGTTAATCACCTCAACCCCTTTGATCATTTGATAGAGTGTACATATATCAAAACATCATTCCTCACCTTAAAAATACACAAGTTATAGTTATAATTTATTTACAGTTATACCTCAAGAAAGCTAAAGCAAAGTTGAAGCTTTGAGCACATGCCTCTTGGTGAAGGTCCAGCACACCTCGCAGAAGTTTATTAATTACTAAGGGGAGGGGTAGGTGAACCTCCAGTCCACTCCAGAGAAAGAAAGGCCAGGCTGCGTTCCCCGTGGTTGGACACATGGCCCAAATCCCACCTGCAGTCCCCAAAGCCAAGGCCTGTGAGTCCAAAAGAACTCAGGGGGTTACTAGCATGAAAAAAGGAGAACGTAATCTCCTGAAAATAAAAGCAGAATTCCTGAAGAAGAGAATTTAATACAGAAAGGCAAAAGCAGAGAGAAATTAGGGCAGGAATCTGTTCTGATCACCTTCAGGAATCTGTGGGGATCTAGGTCGACAAAGTCCAGGGGGACACCATTTTCTAAAAATTCTATCACTTGAAATAGACTTGAGATAAGGAGACAGAAGTACTCAGTTAAGCACCCACAAGGGAACTTACTAGGCTCCAAGAGTTAGTCCATGTCCAGGCTCCCACAAAGACCCTGACCAAATCCACTGGGGCAGGAAGTTAAACAAGAGACATGAATATGGGGTGCAGTGCTTGTGGGGAAAGAGGGATAGAAAGGGAAGGGAGATAAGAAAAGGGTAGAGGGAAGAGAAACCAGAATGTGCTATATAGAAAGCTAAAAGCAAAGTTCAGATAAAATTGTGAAAGAGAGAATTACAACAGTAAAGATCAATGGATAAGCGTCGAAGACCCAGATATCATTTACAGCCATCTGATCTTTGACAAAGGAGCCCAAAAAATTCAATGGAAAAAGAACAGCATCTTCAACAAATGGTGCTGGCAAAACTGGGTGTCCACATGGAGAAGATTAAAACTGGACCCATACTTGTCACCATGCACAAAAATTAATTCTGAATGGATCAAGACCTCAATATTAGGGCAGAGATTATTAAAAAAAAAAAAAACCTAGCTGAAAAGGTAAGTAACTCCCTTGCACTGATTGGGCTAGGCCAACAATTCCTAAACAAAAATAGCACAGTCACTGGAACCACCACTCAACAAATGGAAGCTTGTTAAATTAAAGAGCTTCTATTCAGATAAAGAGATTGTAACTGGAGCACAAAGGCAACCCACAGAATGGGAGAAAATCTTTACTAACCACATATCTGATAAAGCTCTATTACCCAGAGTGCACACAAAACTTAGAAAACTAAACACCAAGGAGATAAAAATGGGCCTGGGAACTCAAAACAAACTTTTCCAGGGACAAAATTGAAATGTCTAACAAATATCTTTAAAAATGCTCCACATCTTTAGCCATCAGGGAAATGCAAATCAAAACCTCCCTGAGATATCATCTCACCCCGGTCAGGATGGCAAAAATCCACAATACAAACAACACCAAATGCTGGAGAGGATGTGGAGAGAAGGGAACTCTCCTTCATTGCTGGTGGGAATGCAGGCTTATACAACCACTCTGGTGATCAGTTTGGCAATTTTTCAAAAATTTAGAGATTGAAATGCCATATGACTGCTATGCCACTTCTGGAAATAATCCCCTATAAAGCAAAAATGAACTACAATGACACAAGCACAACCATGTCCATAGCAGCACTATTTACAATAGTAAAGTCATGGAATCAACCCAAATGCCCAACAGTTGATGAGTGGATAAGGAAAATGTGGTACATTTATACAATGGAATACTACTCAGCCATAAAAAAAGATGAATTAATGAAATTTTCCAGGAAATGGATGGAATTAGAAAAAATTATATTGAGTGAAGTATCCAGATGCAGAAAATTGAACACCATATGTACTCCTTAATAGGTGAATTCTAGTAGCAGACCCATTTAATGACATATTCAAAGATAAATCTCTGTAATACCTACAGTATTGCAAAGATTATAAACAGGAGGGAAGGGGAAGGAGGGCCTCCCAGAAATGAGAAAGGGGATCATGCTTCAGTAGAGAAAATAGGTCATCATCAAGTATTGCAAGTAAGTAGCGAGACATCTGGTGAAGCTAACTCTCACTCCTTCCTGGTCACTTGGAACTGAGGAGGTTTGATCTCACTAATCAGAGAGAGTACAGGGACTGACAAATAGATGGTAACCACTCTGCAAATGGATTACTGATCCCCCCCCCCTGCGGTCTCCTACTCCTATTGCATATACCTTTGAATCTCCTCTTATAGTAAGATCTTCATTTAAACAGCCTTTTATCTTTGGTTAGGAGGTGACCTCCAATACCAATCAGGATGAGCCAAGGGCGGTGTAGGAACAACAAAACTGAAAACAACAAACCATAACTCAGAACACCAAAGACCCTACATTAATCACTTGGAAGCAGACCAGCCAAACTGTTCCCTATCCTAAAGCTCAGGGAAACTTGCAGAAGAGGGGGCGGCAAGATTGTATGAGCCTAAAGATGGGGAGAACCAACGATATGCAAGATACTCCATACAAGTTAAGGCTACAGTAGCCATAATCAGACTTTGCATGGCCTAAGCAATGACTGACATGTCAATGATCCCCCCAAAGTCTAGCATGGATCACAGGCACTAGGATCCTTAGAGGCAAGGGATTCACAGTCATAATAGTGTTCCCATACTAATGGGGAGCCCAAGAAAGGGCTCTAGGCTATGCCACTGAGTCCTTACACCTCACTAGAGTGAAGGACTGAGATGGAGGTTTGGCATTCACACAAAATGATGCTCCAGGGGATGGAAGGGGGAAAGAGGGAGGTACTGAGAGAAGGAGAGGGAGGGGGTGAAAAGAAGGGGAAAAGGGGGAGGGTACAAGGGGAACTGGGGAGGGGTGGAGGGAGGGAGAGGACTGGGGTACCTATTGAGCTTGTATGATTGGGGAAAAATTAATTAATTAATTAAATAAAAAATAAAAAAGTGTGAGAAAAAAAGAAAAGGTGGAAAAAGTAAAATCCATTAATTGTAAGTAGGAAAAAGAAGATGGAGTACAAACCAGAATGCGTATTTCATATATATGTTTATATGCATTTCACATGCATTTGCTTTTACAACCATATAATAAAACAACATTCCATACACAGACCAAATATATATGCCACAATATCAATGTAGCTAGGAAATAAAGCTGTATTATGTTTTCCTATTTTTGTTTTCTTTTTTAAATAAGAATAAATGTTACTATCATAAAACAATAATAAGTAGCAATTGCATTAGAGAGTAATCAATGTTGCTTTGAAAACTGTTGCACTCTAAGAAGAGGAGCATACTTAAAGTGACCAGGTAAAGTAGAATAATTAGGACATACTTACTTTTTTAAAAAAATTATTATTTATCTACAACTCAAATTTAACTGGATACATTGTGCTGTTATTCATTAAATTTAGCAACCCTAGGAACAATGGCTAACTGATCTTAACCAATTAAGATGTATTTAGAAGAAATAGTATGTATTTGCTTAATTTGTTCTGTTTCCTCCTAACACTAGATTATCTCAGTTACCCTGGAAAAAAATAGTTTTTTCCTTGGGGGAGGAAGCCAAGTTAGGTGGTAGTTAGAGATTACTGCTCTTGAGTTGGTTTTGTGGAGTATTATGCACAGGCCTTGTGGAAGAAAAGAAGATTTTCAGGAAATACAAAGTGGGGCACAGAAAAGTGGGGGTGAAAGATGCCAGACTTATTCCAGATTCACTTCATCATTCTGTCCAGGATGTCTAGACAGTTTGCAATGATAGGGTGGGCCTCTACGTGAATGAAAGGGAAGTGATAGCCTACAGAAGTACAGAGAAGCAAAAATAAACCTTTGTCATGGCCGATTCAAGTTCAAAGGTTAGTAGTCAGGGTAGGATGAGACCAGTTTTCAAGAACGCATGTTTCTCTGACATATATGTGATGTTTCCTCAGGAATTTGAAAATGATGTACGTGAATTTAACCGCAGAGTAGATGATCTTGACCGGAGATTGGGGACCATCTTCAGCCAAGCTTTCGATGACACTCCTGATGTGGAGCATGCCTTCAAGGTGGGTGCAAATGGGGCAGGAGCCCCCTCTGCGTCCTCCCATACCTCATCAGAGGATGGCAGGAAACTCTTGTTTCCCCTTGCAGATGTTATTCTTACTAGCCTGGTAGCTAGCATGCAGATCGCCAAGGCTGGGGGAGTGTGCAGAACCACACCTCTCATGGAGATATATCTCTGCTTTGAAAGAGACAAGGCTCTGTGATGCTCACTGTGGGCCCCATGCCTCTATCACTGGGTTCATTATCAGAACTAAGAAGATCTACCATGGTCACCATCCTGAAACCAGAGCTCAGCGCTTGTAGTTACCTTTCTTTGTGCTTCTGTGGGGCAATATCTATACAAGGGAAAAAAGGGAGATTTATTCGGCTTAAGGTACAGAAGGAATATAGTTCATTATGGCAGAAAAGGCATAGAAGGTGGCAGAACCTGGAGGAGTCTGGTTCAGGTCACAGCCGTCATCATGGAGGCAGAGAGGGCAAGAAGCAAAATGCAGAAGCAGGGCTGGGCTATCAAACCTCAAAGCCCATCCTTTGCAATGCATCTTTTTCCAACAAGGCTCCACCTTCTGGATAAAAGGCTCCTCCTAAAGCTGCCACCATCTTCCCAAATATTAACGCCAGATAAGGAAGCAAATACAAGAGCCTGTGGGGGATCACTCGCACTCAAACTATGATGGCGCTATGACTGTTTAGCCACTGAGATAAGACTGATTCAGGGTGGAGCAATACACTTTCCAGGAAATGGGTTTATAGGTTTTAGGTAGCTGTCACTGGATCACACTGAGATCTGACCTTGTCTCACCAGGTAGAAGAGAGGGTTTGGGGAAATGATATTATCAGCAGCTGCACAGTGGAAAGCTCAGAGTAGTGAGACAGAAGGACTTGGCAGAGTGCGCTAGGTCCCCTGGGAGCCATGCAGTGCTGTGCAGCCTCCAGGGGGAAGGTTCAGGGAGGCAAACTTTGGTCCAATGGAGAAATGAGATTTCAAGAAGAATGTACTACCTTGACAAGTCATTACATTTCCAATTACTGAAAATATCCAAGTAGAAACTGAATGATTAGTGGGACAATTGAAGAAGAGGCTGGATGGGCGAATTTAGAGTATTAAACAACTGAACTGTGCTCCATTTACCATTGATCATGCATTGTATGTGTTTGAGTATGTGTGTGCCCAACCTTACATAAATACCTGCTGTCACACAGCTCACTTACTAAGACTTCCAAGATTCTCTCTTCAGTATTTGAACCAATTCCAAGGAGAGAATTTACATGTGTCTGTGAAATGACCCATATGCCATTAACGGTCATGGATAATTGAGACTCAACCACTCAGATAATGTTTGAGGCTGTAACTCCATTCATGTGTGGAGAATGCCAGACCACCCATCACAGGGGTCTCTCTGCACCTGCTAATTCAGGGACTCGCATGTGATATCTCATGTATGTATGTTTCTGCCACTCGACCCTTTGAAATTACTTGTTGCTTCTCTCTATCTGGAGTTATGTTTGGAAATTTTGTCTTTCCAGGAAGGTGCCTTTCAGATGTCACCACCGTGAGAATATTTATATTTATACCAAGATCATATATCTCTATGGGTTCTAAACATTCAGGTTCAAGATTTATAGCATAAACATACTAGGCAGAAGGAAGGGGAGCCCTTTCCAACTTTTCGTCTGATCCTGAAGCATCACTGTTTATAGCCCGAGTCTCAAAGTGCTCCCTAAAAGGCAGGTTCTTTATCATCTGCTTCTAACTCCTATTCTCAGTAGCCTAAGGAAACTGATAGTAAAACCACAGTGTGCCAATCATTTGTCTGCTTTATTTCTTTCCTTTCAGTCGTCTCAACAAGAAAGTCAAAGCCTTTTCTTCTTCCTTCAACCTAGATGACCCCTCCAATGGATATATGTTCGTACAAATAGTGCTTTTCTAGGATTCAAGAAGTCAGAGGTGCTAGAGAAATTGCTTAACTCTAGACACCTTTGTTGTTGCTAGAAGATAAGGGCAGAATCGTTCCCAGCTGGGATCCATTCAAGTCAAAGCCCTCGAGTCAATGAAGCAGGTTGCTCAGAGTGTTTCTTAGCCACCACACCTGAAAATTCTCAATAGAAATTTGAGCCACGGAGCACAGTGGAGGAGTGATTTCTAATACCTCTATCGAAGAGAAGATAATGTCTGCTAAGAGCTTAGCTGACTTTTAGGGACAAACACCTGGCTCTAGAGCCTTTCTCGGGAAGTTTTCTGCACCTTAGTCAAGCCTCAGAGAGCCACGAAAGTGCAAAGAAACCCCTCAAGTTATCTGACCTAGGAAAAGCCTTATGTAAGAGTCTGCTACCCCCGCCTTTGCTTGTGCTCTTCTCTGTGCTTGGTTATTCCACATGGGATGGTATGGAACAGAGGACTTACCAAATACATCTCAGATTCTGATTCCATAAAAATCATCTCCTGGCACTTGCTCTCTTCCCCCTACTGCAAGTTTTGAAAAACAGTAAAGAATAGAAGACATGAGAATGACCCGGAGGGAACTGAACTGGTAACAGCATGGGCATGAGTGCTTGAACACACAGGATTGTGAGACACACTCAGCTTCCAGTATAGGATATATAGATAGAATTCTGATTTTACTTCTCTCGTTCATTGACTTAATGCAAGGGGTGAACAAATGTTTTTCTTTTAAAGGAAAAGACTCAGAGAATCGGTATTTTATATTGTGAGCACTTACATTCTCTGTCATATGTTCTTATTATTGTTTTTTAAAATGATTCCATGTTGGAGAGGGACAGAGAGGTAGCTCATCAGGTGCCTATGCCCAACCCTGGTGACCCAAGACTGATCCCAAGAGTCAAAGGACGGAAGGAAAAAACCAACCTCGAAGAGTTGTCTTCTAACCTCCACATATGTGTCATGCATGTCATGCACTTGACTGCTCAAGCACCTCCTCTCTCTCTCTCTCTCTCTCTCTCTCTCTCTCTCTCTCTCTCTCTCTCTCTCTTTCTCTCTCTCAAACAAATAAAGTATTTTTTAAAGTTACTATGTGGCAAATTTATGAACCAATTTTGGCCACACACTGGCTCCCAGCAGACACGGCAATACTGGAAGCCAAGGAGAAGGCAGGTGTGATAATGTACATCTGTAATCCCAGCCTTGGGAATGGGAGGATCATGAGTTCAAAGCCAGCCGGGGCTACAGAGCTAGAGTCTGTCTCAAAAACAAACACACAAACCACTCCCCACACAAAAGACGCCAAGAAGGAAAGAAAGGGTGAGATTGTGAATATCCACGTTCTAACAAAGGTATTTGTACTTCTGCAGCAACATGTGTGTGTCCCTCCTTCATTGCACACAGAGGAAGCAAACCCAAGCATCAAGGCTTCTGTCACCTTGGAAAGGCTGACTGAGTGTCCTGGCTCTCTGCCCTCTCTGCAGCTGCTGGACATAGCGGGAAACCTCTTGGAAAGACCCTTGGTAGCACAGGATATGTGGGACAGATACCCAGTCCTCGTCCGAATGTTCAGCAGAGACCTGGATGCTGTGCGATTCATCTACAACCAGCATGTCCAGGAGGAAGCGAACTGCGGTAGGTTGGTTGCTGGGGGAACATAGGGACCACATCCCCGAAGTGGGAAGGGTGAAGTGCACTTATATCATGTGTGTGAAACGGTCACGTAAGGGCCCACGACATTCTGTAAGAACAGCAAGCTGGGTCCGCTTGCTGGAAACTCCGGCTCATTTTAGATGATTGCAGTCACCGAGCTCCACTTTCCCTGTATCTGGGGCTGAGATTGGCAGCGTGACCCAGACTGGTCAGTGGTGCCCCTGGCATAATGAATGAGTTGACCTTCATCATTGCTGCCACTCTGATTCATGTTCAGCATACCTCAGTCGCAACAGGCTTTTACATGCCCGAGAAAGTTTCCTGTCCCTTCCACTGCCATAGCAACCATGGGAAGAGCTGGCAGGATTCTGACAAAGGCCAGTCACCTCGCAGAGGAATGGCATCTCCAGTTTTTACTACGGCTAGATGCCCTTTTATTTATTTGAAAGTCAAACACAAGTTGATTCCGGTTTCACAAACTCTTCTTGAGTTCTTGCAAGACATGTTCATGGTATCCTATGTAACTGGGAGATGTGGGTAAGAAGTTTAATAACAGTGAAAGGTAGTAGGTCACAGCACCTGAGCTATCCTCTGTGTAAGCTAAGAATATAGCAAAAGGAGGAGGATTATGACTGACAGATGATGCTGATGGTATAGGCAGTATTCAGCTGAGACTTCAGAAGGTGAGGAACTGTCAGCAAGGGAGAACAGATGAAGGTCTTAGAGGCAAAGACCGAAGAAAGCAGGGAAGATGATCAGCTATATCACATGTGTGGACAGAGGTTGGGCCGGCCATGGAGTGTGAGATCAGATTATAAAGTGCTCTGAGTATTGTTTTGAGAAGTCATTGTCCAACCAATGAGAATCTGAGTCTTAAAGACAAACAAGAAATAGGACTACTGTGACAAAAACAGGTGCCACGGTAGGGGTCCCACTACCAGGATCCCTCAACCAGGAAAGAAGTCACTCTCAGGGAACCTGTTGGTCCAACTTCATGTAAGATCATCTCCAAATCTTAATAGCCTTATTTTTTTAAAGACAGTCTTTCTTTATATAGTCTATCCTGGCCCTGAACTCATAATTCTCCTGCTTCTGTCCCCCACGTACTAGCTTATAGGTGTGCCACTATGCCTGCTTCATCCTGATGGGTTCTCACTGGCAAATACAAAGCATGAAAACCCAAACCAAACATCTGCAGGGGTCATGCTGAATCTTTTTCCTTCCTTCTTTCCTTCCTTCCTTCTTTCCTTCCTTCCTTCCTTCCTTCTTCCCTTCCTTCCTTCTTCCCTTCTTTCCTTCCTTCCTTCCTTCTTTCCTTCCTTCCTTCTTTCTTTCCTTCCTTCCTTCTTTCCTTCCTTCCTTCCTTCCTTCCTTCTTTCCTTCCTTCCTTCTTTCCTTCCTTCCTTCCTTCTTTCCTTCCTTCCTTCCTTCCTTCCTTCCTTCTTTCCTTCCTTCCCTTCCTTCCTTCCTTCCTTCCTTCCTTCCTTCCTTCCTTCCTTCCTTCCTTCTTTCCTCTTCCTTCCTTTTCCTTCTTTCCCTTCTTCCTTCCTTCTTTCCTTCTTTCTTTCCTTCCTTCCTCTTCCTTCCTTCCTCTTCCTTCCTTCTTTCCTTCTTTCTTTCCTTCTTCTTCTTCCTTCTCTTTTCCTTCCTTCCTTCTTCCTTCCTTCCTCCTTCTTCCTTCCTTCCGTTCCTTCCTTCCTGCCTTCCTTCCTTCCTTCTTTCCTTCCTTCTTTCCTTCCTTCCTTCCTTCCTTTCCTTCTTCCCTTCCTCTTTCCTCTTCCTTCCGTTCTTCCTCTTCCTTCCTTTTCCTTCCTTTCCGTCTTCCTTCCTTCTTTCCTTCCTTCTTCCTTCTTCTTTCCTTCCTTCTCTTCCTTCCTTCCTCTTCCTTCTTCTTTCCTTCCTTCCTTCCTTCTTCCTTCCTTCCTTCTTCCTTCCTTCTTTCCTCCTTCAGTCCTTCCTTCCTCCTTCCTTCCTTCCCTTCCGTCCGTCCTTTCCTTCTTTCCCTCTTCCTTCCTTTTCTTCTCCTTCTTCCTTCCTTCTTTCCCCTTCCTTCTTCTTCTTCCTTCCTCTTCCTTCCTTCCTCTTCCTTCTTTCCTTCCTTCCTTCCTTCCTTCTTTATTTCCTTCCTTCCTCCCTTCCTTCCTTCCTTCTTTATTTCCTTCCTTCCTCTTCCTTCCTTCCTTCTTTCCTTCCTTCCTTCTTTCCTTCCTTCCTTCCTTCTTTCCTTCCTTCCTTCTTTCCTTCCTTCCTTCCTTCCTTCCTTCCTTCTTTCCTTCCTTCCTTTTCCTTCTTCCCTTCTTCCTTCCTCTTTCTTCCTTCCTTCCGTCTTTTCTTTCCTTCCTCCTGCTTCCTTCCTTCCTCTTCCTCCTCTCCTTCTTGTCCTTCCTTTCTTTCCTTCCTCCTTCCTTCTTCTTTCCTTCTTTCTTCCTTCCTTCTTTCCTTCCTTCTCCTTCCTTCCTTCCTTCCTTCCTTCCTTCCCTTCTTTCCTCTCCTTCCTTTTCCTCCTCTTCCCTTCTTCTTCCTTCCTTCTTTCCTTCCGTCCTCTTTCTTTCCTTCCTTCCTCTTCTTCCTTCTTTCCTTCCTTCCTTCCTTCCTTCTTTATTTCCTTCCTGCCTCCCTTCCTCCTCTTCCTTCCTTCTTCCTCCCCTCCTTCCTTCTTCCTTCCGTCCTTCCTTCCTCTTTCCTCCTTCTTTCCTTCTTTCCTCTTCCTTCCTTCCTTTCTTTTCTTCCGTCTTCCTTCTTCTCCTTCCTTCTTCTCTCTTCTCCTTTTCGCTTTCCTCCTTCTTTCCTTCTTCTTCTACCCTCCTCTTCCTCCCTCCTTCTTCCTTCCTTCTTTCCTTCCTTCCTCTTCTTTCCTTCCTTTCTTCCTTCCTTCCAAAAAGAGTCTTCACCTTGAACTTACTTTTCAGCCAAGGCTAGTCTTGAACACTTCCTCCACCTGCTTCTGCCTCTCAACTGGAGGGATTGCAGGTGTTTGTCCCATACTCTATTTTTTCCTGTTGGATTTCCACTGTTGGGTAACAAATGTTCATACTCTTCATAGGTTGTAATGCCGTCCACCTCTCAGCTCACTGTTCTGAGGGTAGAAGTCCAGTGTAGTGTGACCGAGATCTCAGACCAGCATCAGGAGGCTGAGACTTTAGGGTTGGCCCGACCAAGTTCACCTCTTCAAGTTCTGGAGGGAAACCTATTCCCATGCTCATTTTTGATGGAATCCACAAGACTGAGGTCTCCACTTCCTTGCTGGCTGTACAACAGGAACCTCTCCCAGTCACTCCAAGCTACACATGTGCCTTGTGTGTAGCTCTCCTGTCTTCTGAATGTGCCATCCGAGGCGCATTCAGTTCTCTCAGTTGGTGACTTCCTCTTCTGTCACTGATCAGAGCTCCATGTCCACCCAGGCTCTTCTCCGTTCTGCTGTATGTATAGGACCACCTCATCTGACCACGGCTCCCACCCATGCTGAAAGAGAAGAGGGTCATACAAGGAGAACATGGAGGTCATCTTGTTGCTAGGGAGCTGTTTTTTGTTGTTGTCGTTTGTTTGTTTGTTTTGTCTAGGTTCTTGTGTTTGGGAGTTGAACATGCATAGAGGTTTAAAGCAGAGTTTATTAGAGTAGAGAAAGAACAGAACTCACAGATATTGAGTCTATGAGGAGCAAAGGAGTCAGAAAATCTCACGGACTCCAGACACGGAATCCGTGAGGGGCAAGTGAACCAAAGATGGCTGCTAGGATCAGGGGTATTTATAGGATGTCTTGGTTTGAAATGTCTCCCCTCAGTCTCATGTATTTGAGAAGGTCATAGCACCTTTGAAAAAGGAGTCTTGCTGGAGGAAGGTGGCCACAGGGTGTGGGTCTTGAGATGTATTAGTCCCACCCTACCTCCTGGAGAAATCTTCTTTTGCAGCAGGAATCTTAAAGCTCTAAGATTTCTTTAGTGACATAGCCTATCTTCAGTTTCTGCCAGCCATCCATGCAGCATCTACCATAAAGGACTGTAAACTGAATAAATCTCCCTCTCTCTCAAGTTGTTTGACTTTGGGTGTTCTTCTCACAGCAACAGATAAGAATAACCAGTGCATGGGGATAGACAGGCCTGGGAAAGGTAACTTTTCCTTATTGGTTAGCTCTAGTTTCTGCAAACCTGACTGGAGTTTTTGGTCTGTTTATATTGGGGCCCAGCCCAATTGATCTGACTGATCTCCTGAGCCAGTTGTTTCTTAGTTTATCTACAAAAGAGAGCTCATTTCCTTATATCTTCATGAACAAAGGGTTGGCAACCTTATCTCTATGGAGGATTAGAACCACTTCCTCCAGATTGGTAGAGTGTGTTCCTTGAGGAGGATAATCCCAGCAGTGGGGGATGACCTTCACAGACCTTCCCAGCGTGGCCCTGTTCTAAAACTGCCCAAATCTCAGAATTTTTCTGATCACATAGTGAAACTGGATTTCTTTTAGAATTTTTTGTAATGACTGGAACATGTGGAGATTAAAGAAGGGATTTTACTGAAAGCAAGAGCAAAGGAAAGAAACTCTCAGTCCCTCAAAAGGATCCCTCGAAGAGGAAGCCACATTTAGCCTTAAGGTGGAAGAGTATTAGAGCAGAGGAGATCACTTAAAGTCAGAGAGACATAAGCATATGGCAAGATAAGAGAGACCCAAGTTGGGTGAAGGGGCGTGTGGGAGGAGCCACAATCTTTTATAGTCTGGCCTTTCTAAAGAGTGACCCAAGAGTTACTAGGGAAGTGAGGTAGTAAAGACTGGAGGTGTAGTAGGGATACGGGACATGACTAAATGATCCTATTAGGAGGTCAAACAGGAAATGGAAGTAATGGGCCTGGGTTGAGTATGAAGGTCAGGGATCACTGGGGTCCATTATGAGATGAAGGAGTCATCCATCCGCCTCTCGTTTCCTGTAAGAAATGGCAACAGAAAGTGAAAACTGCCAGGCTTCTAACTTCTCCAGAATAGCTAAATACTAAGGGATTTTGTTTGGTTTGTTTTGGAATGAAATAACACATTTACTGATCTTAATATTTATAAATAAACAGTTCAGTGGACTTAAGTGGTGACATCTAAGCTTTGACACCTCTGCTCCAGGGCTCCCCTGGCTGAGCCACTTTTGTGTTCACGACCCTCCTGAATTCTCAACGAAACCTTCAATGTACATTAAACAAGAGCGTTGCCTGTTCAACACAGTCTCTCTCAACCCTGACTGAGCAAGTAGAATCCTCCATGAACTTCTAGCCAATTGGCAGACCACAGGATGCTTGGGCAGGGCCCCGTGTCCTCTCATAGGTGGTCTTCTTAACAGGACTTGCAGCTAGGTGTAGGCCCAGGGTGACTTCAGGCTGTCCCTCCATGTGGCACTATGGAGTTAGCTGAAGAAGCGTTCAGGGAGTGGAGGGAGCTAGAGGCCACACCCTTGCTTCAGCATGGCTATCTGTGTCCCCAGGGTTTTCCCTAGTGCACAAGAACATGCCCATCGTGGCTGGAGGTGTCCGCTGGACACAGGAGCTGAGGCAACGCATCACAGGGCCTTTTGGTGACTTTGCACGCATCAGACACCCGTGAGTAACTGATTCCTGAAAGGTACATTTGCTCTTGCTCACCCACCCAAGAAATGAAAAGTGTCTTCCTACCTGTCCATTTCCCGCCATCTGAATAGAAGTAACATTAATACATAGGGACTGAGGTGGGGGTCCATCCCTGTCACCTGAGGCTTAGCTGATCACGAGCTGACTTGTACATCATAGCCTTCATTTTTGGAGGGAAGTGAGCCCCAGGGTCTCACACTCTGTGGGAGTCCTCTACACTTCTCCCTCGGAAAGAATCTCTCTATTGCCTGGGCTGGTAGGAAACAACAAGTATTTCCCATGTGACTTTATGATCTCTTGTGTTAGCACAGCTTAGAAACCCTGAATCACCGGCCTCCAGCTCAGTCTGAACTTGGACTGGGAATCTGCTTCTCAGGTGATCTCCCTTGGTAATGCTGAGGGTGACCAGGTTAGGAAAGCAGGGTCCTAATTTCATGGCTGGGTTTGGGTACCACAGGTATGCAGACACCTAGAAGCAGCTCTCCTCCCAGAAGTGAGCAAGAGGAGCAATGTGCAACATCACATCTGGATGCTTGCTGCATAAGGACAGGCAGCTGTGATTCCTCCTTGCAGAAGGTTGGATCCCCTACAAAGTGCCTGGATTTGACAAATGCAACAGAGGCAAAGAAATAAGAAGCTGGACATTAACATCAGGACTCTTTGGAGTTAAGAAGGTCTACAAAGGCCCTTGGTCCCAGAAAGCAAAGCCAAATGCCCTCTGAGACTAGGAAACAAAACAAGTAGTGAAGGCAGAGGATGAGAGACAGCAGAATTACAGAGGAAAAGCAGCAAGGCGAGCAACCTTGCATGCCTCCAGCAATATCTCTCTCTCAGAGAGAAGCCGGAAATGTAGATTTTACAATATGATGCTCAACTTTAAAAAGATTAGGATTTCTGTTTTTTCCAAAACGTTGCAAAGATGTGACAAAGCATGGCCAGAACTGTTACCATCCCCGTGTGTGACCATCGCCAGCATCTGCTCTGTTGTGCTCTGGGCAAGCTTTTGCTCTGCCCATGAGGAAACTGTGCAGAATGAAAGGAGGTAAACTCACCTCGGGTCCCAGACACAGCCAGGAAGAAGCATGTAGGTCTCAGGGTACCTGGCCCAGAGCTCTTGCCAAGGTTGTCTAGCCATTAAGAGCTAGGCCAAAAGAGCTAAGTCCTCAGACTTCTCAAACATGTCCCTTAAGACAGAATATAGAAGATGTTGAGGGGCGGGGTCCAGGCCGCTTCCAGGCACAGGGACTGCATAGCTGTCCTAAGTCTGGTTCCAGGAAGCAGAAACTGAGGAAGATGCGCAGAGGGAACAGGGCTGGGGAAGGGAGAAGCTGAGCTGCTGATTGGCTGTATCTGAGCCTATGTGTTGCCAATAAGTTCACAACCAAAGAGTTTAGGGGATCAAGGGGATTTTATTCTTTCTCAAGATTCTCAGTTGCAGTCCTTAGTCCAGCTTGGCAGGAGAACTCCTAACAATACCAGGAGCTGAGGGAACCAGCCACGCATCTACACAGGATTGCTAAGAGAGGGACAAACCTTACTCATCAGACAGCAAGACTGCTGAGGTATGCTGAAGAATGCAAATGTACTGAATCATCTCCCTCCATCTCATCCACCCACCCAGAGAATAATCCCACCCACCATGGGCTGGGTCTTCCAATTTCAATCAGATCGTCTCCTGCAGGCTTGCTCAGGACTTGCCCTAACTACTGATTCTTCACAGATGTGCCCAAAGCTCAGCCTTCAGATAACACCTGTATCTAACTACCTCAGCCTCTGAGGGCTCAGTGAGTCCTCGAGGAGAGATGGCGTTTTAGAGGTGTCTAGCCTGGCTCTAGGCTTCCTGGACAAAGCACATGACCTTGAGCAAGGTGGCCATTGTTGACTGAGGGTGTTTCCAAAGAGGCTGACTACTGGACTTCATCTACAGCTAGCAAGCTGGCCAGACATATCTGAGGCAAGGATTACAGATGGAATGATCAGAGAGCCTGGGTCTGAAAAGGAAACTTCATGGCATATCGCAACAACCTATGAAAGTCTCATGAAACTCCTCAGCTGTTCTCTTTCGTGTGTGTGTGTGTGTGTGTGTGTGTGTGTGTGTGTGTGTGTGTGTGTCCAAGAGCAATAAGTATGTATCTGTGACTCTGGGTATCATCCTGTATTGTTTTGCCTCCTTTGGGTTTGCTCCAGGTTTTCCTGATCTCTACTTTCCAAGGCCAGAAATGCAGACCTCTGCTATTTCTGCCTAGCGTTTTTATGTGTGACCAGGGATCCAAACTCAGGTTCTTTTGCTTTGTGAGGCAATCGCTGAGCCATCTCTCTGGGCCACCAACTGTTTTAAAAAGGAATTCAGATGTGTACTGTACTGTGTAATATATATTTACTAGTTATAAAATGCATTTAATAGTTATTAAAACACTGAAGATTCCTCAGCATGAAGTGAAACAGAAACCACAGGGAATCTCTCTGTTCCTGTAACTTCCCAAACCCTCTGGGTGTCGGTCATGTGTCTTGCATGATAAACCTCTGTCTGTCTGTCTGTCTCTCTCTCTCTCTCTCTTTCTCTCTCTCTCTCTACTTCATTCTCTGCAGATCTAAATCTGAGATTTGGAGTTGTGAGTCTCTGTGGGGCTGAATCCCACGGTGAGTGAGAGATCTCAAGGTGGAAGCCACCTACTTGGTCAAGGGCACTTTCTACTTGCTTCCTAGCGGTGTGGCTGCTCCTTTACAGAAGGAAAAAGGAAGGAAGAGAGGAAAGAAGGAAGGGAGGGAGAAAGGAGAGAGGAAAGGAAGGAAGGAAGGAAGAAAGGAAGGAAGGAAGGAAGGAAGGAAGGAAGGAAGGAAGGAAGGAAGGAAGGAAGGAAGGAAGGAAGGAAGCAGCAGTCCAGTCCTTTCTGTGCAAGGGTGAGGGCTTTAAGGGAAGGGTCCTGAGGTCATATAAGGAAAACTGTGCTGTTGTGAAGAGTGGATGTTACAGACTAAGCAGTGAGCTGCCTCAACTTGCTAGTAGGCCCAAACCAAGCAGACTCCATACCATTAGCATGAAGATCTTTAAAGATTAAAGATACTTTGCCTATTTCCTCAGGAGCTGGGCTTTCCTTGAGCGTCACAGGCAGTGACAAGAGCAGGGCAGGAACGGGAGTGATGACTCAGTGATGGATCAAAGAGCTTGCTGTACAGACATGAGACACTGAGTTCAGATCCCAGCACCTACATAGAACCTGGGCATGGCCACATGCTCCTGTAACCCCAGCCCAGTGCTGGGAGGCAGACACAATGGGATTTGCTGGCTGTGGACCACCAGCATAACTCCATGTTCGGCAAGAGACCTTGTCTCAGGGGAATAAGTAAGAGGGCAAAAGAGGATGTCCTCTGTCCTCAGGCATTCACATACATGTGCACAAGTGAAAGCACCCACGTGTCTACACATGTGCATATAGCACACACACACACACACACACATGCAGGCACACACGTACACACACACGCACACATATATGTACCACAGGGGTAACAGTCAAGACTCAGTACTGTGAACCTGGCTCTGGCTTCTTCAACATTCCCACAAAAGCCTCCGTGTGTGTGTGTGTGTGTGTGTGTGTGTGTGTGTGTGTGTGTGTGTGCACGTGTGCGTGTGTGTGTTTTATATGTGACGCATTTCTGCATGCATGTGCACATAAATGAATGTGCATTCTATGTGAAGATATTAAAAGAGTGAGATGTGGGTGGTACCTTAATGTAAATGTGTCATCGAGTAGCAGTGTTTCTGATCGAGGGTCTAGATGGATTTCAAAAGTCTTCTGTCTATATCTTCTAGGGCAAAGGGAATTGTCTGTCTGTCGGTATGTCTGTCACCTATCTACCATCTATCTCCATTGACTTCTAGCAATCTATTATCTAGGTCTCTATCATTTATATCTGTCATCATTGTCTTCTTCCTATATCTATCAATTTATTGTCTTTATCTCTGTCATTTACCTGTCATCTCTCTGTATGTTTCTGAGATCATCTTTTATCTACTATCTACATCAATCATCTATCAAAGTATCTAACATCTACCTATTGTTATACATGAACTTGGTTGTATGCATATATTTGCATATATAATATTGCGTGGATAAGTTTTCCTTATATACAGAAAACACCATCACCTAGAATTTTCTTTAGTATCTCAACTTTTTTTATTTATATTTTGAAGGATTTCATTTACCTTGTTCACTACCAACTCGACCAGGAGACATAGGCGGACAAGGTTATGCAGTAGAGTATTTAGGAAGTGCAGGTGCCCTCTAGTGGTCTGAGGGGGATGTTTGGGAAGGGAACACAATCAGGGAAAGAATATTAGGGCCCTTTGCAAACTAGCCCGAGATGCCTTTTGATCTCTGTTTTATCTTTTTGTTTTGTTTTTGTTCTTATGATCTCTTTGAGACAGGATCCCTGTATGTAGGTCAGGCTGTTCTGGGACTTCTAATCTCTCTGCCTCAGCTTCCCAGGTATCACTATCTTCTTTGGAGACTGCAGTTTATTCCTTAGATGATAATTCAGACTTCTAATTGTATGTCATTGCTTTTCTCTCCTGTGTGTGATAGTTGCATGGAATCTGCCGAAGGAAAGCAAATGCTGCAAAAATATGAAGATTTGCTGTCACTGTTGGCAACGTAAGCAGTTTCTGGGATGGTGTCATTTGGCACCCCCCTACACTCCTCCCCCCCCCCCAACGTGCCTCTGGCCTTTATAGTGCAGATTCTTTAGCAGCTCTGAAGTAGCAGTGTGGAGTTCATGTTGCAGCCATACTTCATATGAGTACAGTGTCTTGCATGTTGCATGTACAGGGCCTCTGGAGATCGCTGCTCAATTTTAGACACAAGTAGGTTCCTGTAGCTTTCCCAGGATTGAGGATCTTGCAGAGGGAAGCCTGTGCCCCACATGATCCTCTGAAATGAGAATCCCGGAAATGGTATCCACTGTTCACAGAGCAGAAAGTGACAGTTTGTGGTAGAATGGTAAGGAATAAATCTCAAAAAAAAATGCTATCTGCATTCTTTTATGGAAAAAGCACGAGCATGAAGACTTCATACAGGTTCGCAGTGCTTTCTTGAAAACTCAGCAAGTCTTGGGGGAAGAGGGGTCACAGATAGAGTCAGCTCCACGTGCTCTTGCGACCACCCTCCTGCTTTTGGACAGTATGGTGACAGACATGGTGATTCAGAGTCTCATATTGCTCAGCACTGGGTTAGACAGACCAGCTGATGGCACCTCCACTTGCCAGGTACCCACACTCCTCTATCCCTGCACCCCTCTGAAGTCTCCAGTGCTTCTTTCTCTTCTATACCACCATCATGAGAATATTCACAGGAAACTAGAAGGGATCTGGCCCTAGCTACTGCCTTGGCTTCTTTTCTGCCCCCTACTGCCCACGCTGCGGCCAGATCCATAATGCCACTACTTCCCCTCAGTCAGAAACCTTGCAAAGGCTCCCTTTGTCCCCCAAAGTCCTTTGTGATACAATCTTGTTTCTCCTCTCTGTCACCCCCCCATCCCGGTCTCCAGCCTCAGGTGTGCCATATGCCACCCCCTCACTTCCAGCCATTGCTTCTGTTGAGGATACCCTCACCCTCCCACCTGCTTACCCCCAAGACTCAGTCAAGAGTTGCTTGGTTATCTCTCTCAGGAGCTTTCCTGTACCCTCTCCCACCCCTCACCTCTTCTATCACATGCATGTCACCCTCTCTACTTTCCATGGTCTATCTTGCTGTACTCTCTGTGGTCCCCACCATTTGTTAGATTTATCACAAGTTGCTTATTCATTGGCTCATTGCCCAAGCCCAGGTGTCCATTTAATGTGTCATAACTGACTAATAAATGCCCATGAGCTACTTGAAGATGTCACCAGTAATTTCTCTCATTATTTCCGGAGGTAACCCCCCACCCAAAGACCATATAGACTCTTTCTATTCTCTTCTCTGATGGACATTGTGCCTCCTTTAGGACTTAGCAGATGCCTGAAGAAAGTGATCCAACTTGGCTACATCAGAGATTTGTGATTTTTAGAGTCCATGTTAGTAAGGCCAGGAATTGGGAAAGGCGAAGAATGTTTACGACACGGCTGTTGTCTTTGATTGTTGCAGTTACGAGTCAAGACTTTATGAGAACTGGTGTCGGACAGTATCGGAGAAGTCCCAATATAATCTCTCCTTACCACTTCTACAGCGGGACCCCAGCACAAAGCAGATCTCTGTCAACTTCAACCCTCAGGTCAGTTGGACAGGAATTCACAAAACGGTTTTTTTGACTCTGCTAATTTCAAGTGCAAAAGATGGTTTTTATAAGAATATGGAGAAATTGCTTGACAGAATTTATATCCTGCATTCTTTGAAGGATGAGTAATTGGATACAATATTTTTTAACTTATCCTTGTTCATGGAGCTTCTCCGGAAATTACTAACATTTTCAATCTTGCACAGTAGAAAATTAGACATGTGAGCTGAGGAGATGACTTAAGGTTAAAGCCTTTACCTTACAAGTGAGTTCAGATCCACAGATCCAAATAAAAGTGTCAGATGGGTATGGCAATAGCCTAATTCTGGTTTTGGAAGGTAGAGAATGGGAAATCCCAAAGGAAAGAAATAAGGATGTAGAGCAATCCAGGATGATTTCTGATGTCACCCTTTGGCCTCCACAGGCACATATGCTCAAAGATTCATGATGTGCTCTTGTATACACACACACACACACACACACACACACACACACACACACATGCAAAAAAAAGAAAATTAGATGTATGTTGCTAATGACTTCCTCAGAAGTGCATTAATAAATGATTTTTTTCATTATGCATAAATCATGACAGTGGTTCACACAATTTAAGATAACCACGAAGTCACTAGATAATATGATCTTGTGTGACTAGGTCATATCTGGTTCATTATTCCATGACCTATGGGTGAATTGTAAAATATCTCTGACCATGTAAACACTTTCCCAATGTTTACAAACATGTGAAGATTTCAGAGAGATGTAGAGGATTTCCAGGAGTTTGATAAGATTTGTCTCCTTTTCTCAAGGAACTCATGGTCTAGTTGCAAGCAAGGCCTCCGCATGCAATGGCTGTCTTCACTGGACTAGATTACTAAAATGCCAAAGGAGGGGCTTTGGAAGAACAAACTAGTAGTTCTCAATGGAAGGCAATCTTGTCCTCCTAAGATCACTGTGGAAGAAGCCTTAGTGGGTCCATCAGACCACAGATTTCACTAAACCTTCTGCCTCAAGCATGTTCATATTTTCCCACTCCCACTCCAAGGCTTGGGGAGCACCATGGAAGAGAGGACAGCAAGACTGTAAGAGCCTGAAGCAGGATAGTGGGGGCACCTGTTCTGTTGCTTGTGCTCAGACCCCTCAGGCCTCAGAGATTTCCATGCAACACACTGATTATCACGTAGGTGAAGTGAGGGTGCCCAGAAACCTGTCAAGGCCTCTCTGCTTTCCTTCCTTGGACTATCCATTTCTGCTTGACTTTCTACTTCTGCATTTGCCAGTACAAGTGCGGGGCCCATAGGTATTCAGAACAGCCTGTGTGACATTAGAACACAAGGATGACAGTCAAGGGTTGCAGACATTGTAAATTGACTCAAGTGAGTCCATGGGACAGCCTTGTTGTGCACAGGCTTATCTCACTCTTGGGAGCATCTCTGGTACTGTGTGCATGGTCTCATCTGGCGAGAGCACTGAAGTCTATTCTTGAAACTCTGCATGCATGTGAGTGGCTCAGGCAGGTGGTCCTCCTCCATCAGATGGGTCTCCCTCCATGGTGCTGACGGCAGTGCAGTCAGTCTCTCAGCAGCCACATGCCTGAGCACCTGCAGCGGGGCCCTTCTCTCTATTTCAGATGACTCCTTCCTTAGGATCTTTTCTTCTTGTCCTTGGTTTTGCACATCTGATAACTGCTATTTTTTCTTACTTTCTGTATGCGTGTGTGTGATGGCATGGGGGCGTGGGCATGTGTGTGGACAAGTACACAAAAGGTCAAATGAGTGTGTATGTGTGTATGTGTGTGTGTGTGTGTGTGTGTGTGTGTGTGTGTGTGTGTGTGCGTGCCTGTGAAGGCCCAAAGGTGACATCAGGAATTATCCTGGAATACTCTTCCATCTTATTGTTTTGCTCTGGGGTTTCCAAAGGCTCTCCCTTCTATGATAGGAATTACAAGCTGCTGCTCTCTCCTCCCAGCGTTTTTATGCAGGATCTGGGGATCTGAACTCAGGTCCCATTGCTTGTGAGGCAAAGCCTTTAACTTGTGACTTAGCTCCCCAGTCCCACCTTGGTGTTTTCTGAGTGATCTTCCTTCTACTGATATCTTACCCTTCCTTTTCTGAGGAGCAGTTTAAGGAAGTTACAGGAGCAGAGGTTAAGAACAGACTCAAGGCCATCAGCACCCTTAGAATTCTCAGGTCTTCAACCTTTGCACTCTACCAAAACAATCACCGCTTGGGTTGCATTCTTTCATTCCTTCAGCTGATTTCAGTGCTGAAAGAAATGCGCTACCTGGAGCCGGGTGAGATGAAGCACATCCCCGAGACCGCTGCAACCATGTTCGCCTCTCGGGAATTCTATAGGCAGCTCGTGGCTCACTTGGAGTCGATGGCAAATTGGTACAACAAGGTACTGAGCACGCTGCTGGAGGTGGAATTTCCATTAGTAGAGGAAGAGCTGAGAAATATTGATGACCGCTTGAGAGCTGCGGAGGAAACTCTGAACTGGAAGACAGAAGGTAAGAGTCTCATGAGGGAGGTGAATGGAATTCTGGATAATCTGATATGGGTTGGAAACATAGACCTATCCTCTTCTCAGACATGCCTAGGTCGAAAAGTCAGGAATGTTGGTCTTCCTCCTCTTCCTTTCCTCTCTTTCTTCCTCTTTCTTCTCCTCCTTTTGGGATTTTTTTTTTTTTTTTTGGTAGATTTAGAAACCTTTACAATGCTGGGGAGATGACTCAGGAGTTAAAGTTTTTTGCCTCACAAGTAAAAGGACCTGAATTCACATCTCCAGATTCCACATAAAAATGCTGGGTGGAAATGGTGGCAGCCTGTAATTTGCCATCCTGGAAGGTAGAGCCTTTGGGAACCAGAGCAAAGCAATAAGGAATTAGAGCAATCCAGGGTAATTCTTGATTATGCCTCCACAGGCATGCATAGGCATGCACACTCCACAGGCATACACATTTAAATGTCTTCTTTGTGTGGGAGAAAACACACACACACACACACACACACACACACACACACACACACACACACCACAAAATCTTGGCAGCCTGTATTTCGGGGAGACTCAGAGGTTGTATAGGATACCTCATATCCTGGCTCAAGCACTTACTGAGCACTCTGTGAATGAGAAGTCTAGCTGTTCTTGCTGTTTGATGGACCACTAAACATGAGCATATGAGGGTCTTCAGGCATGTGGTTCATGGGACACATTTTCTACCTCAAAGAGCTCACATCTGGTGGGACAGCAGGCATGTATCCAAACCAAATTAGTTAAGACTGGCCATGATTTTTAAAAAGACATAATATAGTTAGAAATGAAGTAGGAATATCACAGAGGAGAGAAATTAATCAACATTAGGGCTCACAGAAGTTAGAGTTGGAAAAGAAGGTCACCGTCACCTCACATGAGCCCTGGAATGTCATGTTGAACACGGTTGGGGCTGGCTCAGTGCATAGGAGGGAATGACGCTGCAGCATTTGACACACTGATGGTTGCTGTATAACCCTCCTCCCCTTGCTCCCCTTGAAGTGGACCATTGCCCTGCTGTTTCTCAACAGCTATGCCAACTCTGCAGGTTTGGTTGGTAAGCACCACCTCTGTCCTTCATCCCCCATCTTCTGGATTAGGGGAAGGGTTGACTTTTCAGTACAAATAGGGAGGAAAATGGTCTGCAAACAGCCTGTGTAGGAAAGTCTATAAAGTCCACAGGCATGGACTCCTGTCCTTCAGAACAAGTAGCTCCTTGGCTTTGCTACAGTTTTATTTTTGTTTCTTTTGTGGAACAGGCATTTGGGACTATGTCACCCAAATTACAAGCACCATTCATGACCTGGAGCAAAGAATCCAGAAAACAAAAGACAACGTGGAAGAGATTCAGAATATCATGAAAACCTGGGTCTCTCCAGTATTTAAGAGGAAAGATGGAAAAAAGGAATGTCCTCTTTCTCTGGATGACCAGCACGACCGCATGGAGAAATATTATGGTCTCATTAGAGAGTCTGGCCGTAAGATTCATACCCTTGTCCAGGTAATAACAAGTCTCCTGGATCCAGTGCTCAGATCTAGTACCTCAGACACAGCACATAGATATAATGCCTCAGACACAGTATTCAAATATGTACTTTAGATACTTTAAACACTGTACATTGACACAGTACCTCAGACACAATAATCAGATATATATCTAAAGTGCCTTAGACGCAGTACATTAATGCAGTACCTTAAGCAAAGTACGCAGATATGGTGCCTCAGATACAGTACCTCAGACACAGCACTCAGAAACAGTACCTCAGACACAGTACTCAGAAACAGTACTCAGACACAGTACTCAGACACAGTACTCAGAGACAATACTTGAATACAGTATCTGAGATACAGAACTCAGATTTGGTACCTCAAACACAGTATTCAGACACACTACTTGGACATGGTACCTCAGACACAATGCTCAGATGTAATACCTCGGACACCATTCTCTGACACAGAAGGGAAAGTGTGGAAAGGGGATCTGAATGTTAGAAAGAGATTTGGAAATTAGAATAATAAATAGACACTGTGTGTTCTGCAGGCAAGAATGTAAGTTTACAGTGACAGCAAGAGAACTACACTAATAGAAAATGGTAGTGAGACACATTCTTGTACTAGGGCATCCAAAATAAATCATCCTAAAAGTGACATCACTTAAGTGTCCACATGATTTAATCTGACATCTAAACCCAAAGTGCTAGAAGGCCATATCAGGGCAGAATCCTAAGCCATCACCTTTCCCCAGCTTGCCCACGCTGGCCTCGGTCCTGCAGCAGCATCCCATGATCCACACCTAAGAAACACAGAGAGACGATGGAGGCTCCTGGTATTTCCATTTGCCTATGATCATCAGAGACAAGATGGCTTAGTGCTGCATTTAGCGTAGCAAGGCTCTGCTGCGTCAGCTACCTTCAAACCCCACCATTAACACTAAAGCTCCCGTGAAGGATAGAAATGGTCGCCAGCTCCAGCCCTCCCTAAACAGCAGGGACAGTGCCTGGTGGGTTGACCCAATCCAGAAGTCAGGCCTCAATCACACTTGCTCTGCAAGGATCATCCATGATTTGAAGCACAACCTAAATACTCATGATGACCAGTTAAATGACTGAGATAATTGCCTGAATTTTTTCCTTGGAAAGATAAAGACTTCTTTGACATGATTTTTTAAACCCATTTTGATCTTTTATCTGGTAATTCAAAAGCTAGTGTTAAAGTTCAGACACCCACTTTTCACCCATGTTTCTTTCTTCCATCCACCATCTACCTATTCACGCTCCATGTTTCCAAAATTGTTGCTTTCATGTTGACTAGTCATGTGCGTGTGTGCGTGTGTGTGCGCACACATGCATGTTACTTCTTTTTTCCCTAGTTTTTTAAATTTAACTTTTAAATAAAAATGTGTGTTTTTTGAGAATTTTGTACATGTACATAATGCATTCTAATCATTCTCTTCTCCCCATGTCCCATGTACTATGCCCCCTTTTGGAACCAGCATCCTGTATCAGCCTCTCATTTGATATTTTGGCTCTTTTCTGTTACTTTATATTTCCAGGGCCTTTTTAAGCTTTCAGTCTCATTTTAATAAGAGATGTAGAAATCCTGCAATAGTGTAGCAAGGAGTACTTGATTCCTCCCCTGTCTTTTGCACTGTGAGTGTGTGACAGATAGAACATATCACCATATTAAATACAGTAATATAGCACACCATTTAATCACTAATGTATTAAATCTAATAGTGCAATGTTATCATGTTGCATTATAAATGCACGCAGTTCTGGCTGTGTTCTGTGCTTCTCCGCGTATGCACCATGCTCACGCTTGCTCCTCTTTCCTGTATCTCTGAGCTGCTGTCTGGGTTCATTTCATTCTGCCTCTTGAAGTTTGGACCTGCTGGTGACACATGCTCTCAGCTGTGACTTCCCTTTAGTGTTGAATAGACCCATCTCCGAATGTCTAGAATTCTGCCAAGTCTTGCTCTCCTCCCACAACCCATCTTATTGTCTCCATCCTCTCTTGTGTTTCATGAGAAGCAAGCTGTGAATTGTGTTTTTGTCCCTCTGTGTGAAATCCATTGCCTCTTCTTAGGTTGCTTTTGAGAGAGTCTTGATCTATGATCACTTCTCCACTTGGCTGCAGTGTACAAAAGTGGGTTTTTATTTAGTGAGTATACCCTGCTTGGATTTGTATGCTTTGGGGATCTATTTTCACCAAATTTGGGGAAGTTTTCTTTATCTTTGCTTGTGTGCTTTACTGGTATTTTAATTAATTGATTTGAGAGAGAGAATACGAAAGAGAGAGAGAAAGGAGAATGAAAAGAGAGAGTGAATGCAAGCTTATGGCACAGAAGTGGAGGATCATTTCCTAGATGTAGCAGTTTACCTGTATAGGTTGCTGATAAATCACTATCAAATGGCTTAAGAGAAGGGGTTTATTTTCTTACAATAGTCCATTTACAGCATAGTCCAGAAGAGCACGCACCACCAGCACCAGGGCTGAGGGAACTGGCCACACCATCACCACATAACAGCTGAGAAAGGGACGATCCTTGCTTGCCAGACCAGCATGTCTGGCCAAATGGACACAAGGATGCCAACTCTCTCAACCAGCTCTCTGTATTTTATTCCAGGGCCTAATCCCACCCACCATGGGCTGGTCCTTCCCTATCAGCTAGACAATCTCCTGCAGGTTGCTCTGGACTTACCTCAACTACTAATTCTCTATAAATGTGCCCAGAACTCAAACCCTCAACTGTCAAGTTGACAGTTGTGCCCAACTATGACACTAGGCTTCTGGTTAGCTGGGTAGCCAAGTTTGCAGGCAGGCAGGCACCTTACCCACTGAGCTATCTCACTGGCCCCTATTGCTTGTTTTTTAAGACAGGGTCTCACTGTGTAGCCCAGTTTGGTGCTGAACCTGTCATCTTGATGGTGGGATTACAGATATGCGCCATCATGCTTTACTGGCCTGTTTGTTTAGGACTCTAATCTTCTTGTCTGCCCATTCCAAAATCAATCCTATTTTTCAGAGCCTGTCTTTAAAAAAAAAATGAAACAGAAGTTTGTCATATGAGAAACTTAGTGTAAAAACAGTTGTGCACTTTTCTCTTTCAGTATTTCATACATAAATATGGTGAATTTATGATATTTTCACACCTTAACCCCCTGATCCTATCCCCTTTTCCCATTACAGTCCTTCTCCCCTGCCAAATGCCCTCCAGCTTTCAAGTCTTTTTGCATGTGTGACCCATTGAGTTTCTTTTGGTTTGTTTTTGATGGGCATGTGTCTGAATACTTGTTGGAGCACTAATTATATACCCTAAAGGAAAGTGTCTTCTGTCTCCTCCCTATCAACAATAGCCCTCCTTAGTCTCTCAGGGAGGGTGGGGCTTCTTGAGATCTTTCCCCTTTTATGGTGAAGTGGGGATAGGACAATTCCTGTACATTTTTTCCTCCTGTATTTCATTCATTCCTATTGGTGGAGATCACGCCAGATCTTCTAGGCTGTTAAATATGACTATAGGTGACAAGTCATCTTGACAAGCAAGATGACTCAGGGGTGAAAGAAAGCCTTTGCCTCTCAAGCAAAGGGTCTGAGTTCAAGTCTCCGAATCCTATGTAAAAATTCTGTGTGGAAATAGCAACAGCTTGAAACTCTAGCCCTGCAAGATAGAGCCTAAGAAACCCTCAAACCAAAGCAATAAGTAAACCAATCCAGGATTAATCCCAATGTCACCCTTGGACTTCTAGTATACACAAATAAATAAATAAACAAACAAACAAATAAATTTTTATCCTTTTTGTCTTTCTTCTATAGGAAAACCTAGCTCTGTTTTCAGCAGACCAAGCCTCCAGTGTCTGGAAGACTTATATCAACTATATTGATGACATGTTGCTAGATGGATTCTTCCTTGCCATTCAGTGCTCCCTCAAATATCTTCTGGAAAATACTGGTACTTCTCAGTCCGGTGGATGCGGGTTACAACTAGGGAGTTAACATCAGTAGCCTCTGCTGTGCTTCAGTGGTGTGCAATTGAGAATATTTCTCCAAATGCTGGGATAAGCATTTTAGCAGTAGCTCCGTGGTAGAGCACTTACCTAGCACATAAGGGATTCCTGGTCCAAAATGTGGGACATTTTGTGAATGATACTTAATATTAAACCAGTAAAGCTTTGTTCAAAAAGAAAAGATATTTTTAAAAAATCAGGTAATGGCTAGGGAGATAGCTCTCAAGGGTTAAGCCTTTGCCTCATAAGAAAAAGGAATTGAGTTTAGATCCCCAGTTCTCATGTAAAACTGCCAGTCAGAAATGGTGGCAGCCTGGAATTCTGGCCTTGGAAGGCAGAGCCTGGGAAACCCCAGAGCAAAGCAGCAAGGAAGTAGAGCAATTCTAGATGATTCCCTCCATAGGCACACATACTCAAGTGCCCTCTTGTATACACACATACACACACAACTCAGGTAAATCAGACTGTAAGATTGTGAAGCCGACAGCAGAAGCAAAAAAGCAAATTATTAGGGAGGACTTCCTCCACCCTTGCTTCCTGGGTCCAAGGAAAGACTTTCTATCCCTTCAGGCTCTGCCCACTGTCTCTGCAACTTCTGGAAGCAGAAGGGTTGCAGTAGCCAGGCAAAGTGGGAAATGGAAATTATCTGTGAAAAGAGAAAAGTGAGGAAGGAGGCAAGTTTGAAAAGAACCACCACCAACTCTGAGAGGACAATGAGCGTTCTCTGAAGCTATCAGCAGTAAGTGAAGGGTTTTGAATGTGGAGATCAACTGGGAAGGTACTCATCACAGATGGAATAATGGCTAAACTTGAAGAGTAAAAAAGAGACAGAAGAGTTCAGGAGAAAAAGTTAAATCAGAACTTCACACTCTGGTAGATGCTGAATTGCCTAAAGGGTTATATTGAAGGATGGGTCAAAAAATGCAACAATGCAAGTATTTTGAAGCAGAGGATGAAAGTGAGATGTCAAGTCCAAGCCAAGTATAGAAATCGAGTGCAGAGTTGAAATAAGTAGGCCAACATGAGTCCAGATGCACTGTATATAAAAGAAAGTGCACACAAACTCTTAGATTGTGAATGTGGGCAGGAGCAATGCACAACGTGACATAACATTCAGAGCCAGCCCTTGGGGGCTTGGTAGCTGGAGAAACTGAAGTGTAGAGTGTAGTCTTTGCTTTCAGAAAGCAGAGATGTTCCGGATTTAAGATATCTGGTAGCCAGCCCCAGAAAATCTAGTTCACAAGAGCGAAGTTCTCTCCTAGATTCTGGGGCATAGAATACAGGTACCAAGACGGAAGAGCTGGCTCCTTCCGGGTGCCGGCCTGGAAGCAATCTCTTTAGTAAACTGGCTAGAACTCCTCTGATGGTGGAGTGTGAGCAGCCTCGCTCAGGTGACATCAACCTTCCCTACACCTAGGGAGATGCATGACCTCGTGTGGGTACAAACAACACCCATAGACAATCTCCAAGTGTAGTGAATCCATCTTCATCTGGTGGCTGCCAAACTCTCCGGGATGGAGAGAAGATCTGACAGTCCTTCAAGCTTACCCAGGTTACCTTTCCTTGTGGGAGACAGGGTGACAGGAAACACCTTTTCTTCAAAATAAATTCTTTGAGTGGGCAGAGGTTGGAATTCACAGCTGTCTGAGCCGAAGGATCTAAGGTAAATTTTAAGGTTATCTGAGGCAAGAGGATTAAAAGTTTGAAGCCAGCTTGGCTACACAGTGAGAGACAGAGAGAGAGAGAGAGAGAGAGAGAGAGAGAGAGAGAGAGTGTGTAAGAGGGCACTTGAATGTGTATGCCTTTGGAGACCTAAGAGTGATGTAGGGAATCACCTTGGGTTGATTTACCTTCTGGTTGCTTTGTTCTGGGGTTTTCCATGCTCCGCCTTCCAGGGTCAGAATTACAGGCCACCGCCATATCCACTTGGCATTTTTATGTGGGGTCTGTGGATCTGAATTCAAGTCCTTTTGCTTGTGAGACAAAGGCTTTAAACCCCTAAGTGATCTTCCCAGCCCCAAAAGACATATTTTTAAAGGTAATGCTAGCGGGGAGTGGGGATGTGTGTGTGTGTGTGTGTGTGTGTGTGTGTGTGTGTGTGTGTGAAACAGTTACATTTAGAGAAGCCCATGTAGATCCTAGGTGTTGGCAGGCCTTCTCAGCATCTCATACACCAAATCTTGCATAACTAGCACATCATATGTTTCCTACCCCACCAAGAAACATTCTCCTCCTCAGGTCTCCCCAGAGGACTAACTTGTACCTAGATTGTGGAAACAGGACAATTTTCCTTTTATGGTCATCATGTCTGCTTTACATTCAATGCTGTGATTTAGTTATTGGACTGGCACATGTGGAAAAAGCCCCACATACTCAAAATGATCTTTAAAATCTTCCAAAGACCACAAGTTGTGTGCAACCTTATCTATTTTTACAAATCCGTAATATTATGTAGTACACAGTGTGCTGTGACTGAATATGCCTGTTCTCCTGGAAAATCTAAAATATTAAATGCTCCGACGTACATTTCTCAAGCTCTATTAAGCTTTGGGTTTCAGACCATTTGGGAATGCAAAATCAATGCTCCCTGCTAATATTCCCAAAGTCAAAGCACTTCCCTCCCAAAGCAGTTCAGAGACATTAGGTCTAACCTATTCAAAGTCTAATCCCACAGGAGTCCACTGTTAAAGGTTGCTTATTGGTTGATTGCTGGGTTTCTCAGTGCTGTAGTTCCATTACAGGGCCTTACACATGCTAGGAAAGTGCTTCACCACTGAGCTAATATCCCCAATCCTGTGTGTGTGTGTTTGTGTGTGTGTGTGTGTGTGTATGCCATTAAAGTATTTGATGATACAATACTACCTATGCTGCTGGAAATGTGTACCCCTCCTTGGTTGAAGTTAAGATATACAATCTTCTGAAAGCCATGATAGTCATTCATCATTTGATCCTGCAGCTTTGGAGGCAAGGCCCTAGTTTAACATTAGCTTGTGTTCTTTTCTTAGTGAAAGGCTAAGCTATGCTAACAAAAAACCTGTGAATACAGTGCTGTCATGGTTTGAATGCGAGCTGTTTTCCCACAGGCTATGTGTTTGTATCCTTAGTTGTTGTTAATATTGGGGAAGGTCATGGCACCTTTAGGAGGTGGAGCCTTGCTGGAGGAAGGCTGGTCACAGGGGTAAGATTGGAAGTAGGTTAGCCCAGCCCTGATTCTACTAGAAATCCATTCTTGCAGCCTCTAGGAACTAGAGGGCAGTGTTTCAATGAGGAGTCTCCTCCACCTACACTATCCAACCCATAATACTGTCCCAAATATTTCTACCAACAAAAAGACACATGGCAGTAAGTCATTACTGGTGAAAATTTAAACATCTACTTGTGCTTGGAACACTGTGCTCTATGTTGTGTTTTAAATTTAGCAAGGCAACTTCATGTAGCAAGTAATCAAGAATTTGTGAATTATTGATACCGTTTTTAAAATTTTTATCATTACAGGACTACAGAATTAAATTAAGTGCTCTTATTCTTCCTTTCTTTGTCAAAAGAGGTAGAAAGTTCAGGATCGTGACTTCTTCTTTCTTCCCACCTGTGGGAAGGTGGATAGACCTGCCCTGCTCCTCTAGGGGCTGCCGGTGAAATCACATTGTCCTGTGAAGAAATGGATTGTTTACAAAAAAAGTGGCTTTGAAAACTCAGCCTCTTTCCAGAGATGCAAGACTGCCCCAGGAGGCAATTGAAGGGCTTGATGGGTCAGTGTGATGGTTCTCAAATGTAGGCTTGACTTCCCGGAGACGGCCTCTGGGGCTCATCTGTGAGGATTATCTGGTGAGGCAGGCTTCTGGACAGGCTTGTAGGCAATGTCTTGATTAAATAATAGACGTGGGAAGACTCCAAAGTGGACAGAACCATTCCCTGGGCAGGTGGTTAAAGGTGAAGACAGCTAGCCGCGCATTTGGCGAGCCGGCCGACAAGCTGGTGTCCAGCTCTGGTCCTTGCCCTCTGCTCTGGCTGTGGGTGCGATGAGACGTGCTCCCTTGGCTCCTGATGCTGTGACTCACTTGCCATGATGGACTATACCCCGAAACTGTGAGTTGGAATAAAACCTCTGGCTCCACTTAAGTAGTTGAGTAAGGTATTTATTGCAGCAATGAGTGATACAACTGACACAGCCAAGTCACCAGGATGCATCCCTGGAAGACACAAAGAGTCAGTGTCCAACCGTGCCCAGAAGACCCCTCGTCCAGATGGTCAGCTGCTCCCCTGTGGAGAAATGTCCTGGGCTGCCCCCATTCCATTTCCTGTTTCCTATACTCTAAACAAAATACTGGTGCTTTGGTGTTTCAACATGACACTCCGCTTTGCCCCAAATTTTCCATTTGCCTCTGCTCTGCCCCTTTGTTTTCCAGAGTGTAAGACTGGACTGACTCCAATATTTGAAGTACAACTCAGCCTCGTCATCCCCGAACTGGTTTTCCATCCCTCGCTGGATTCTGGAGTGAAGGGGGGTTTCTATGACATCGTGGAGGGTCTTGTTAGCAGCATCTTTGGGATATCCTCCCTGGTGCCCCGGCTCTCCCCGCACAGTGGCACACCTCACTATCAGGTATCGAACCTGAAACATCTGCCCTCCTCCCGTATCTGGATCGTCCCGCCCAGCACTGGTGTAACCTACCGCCTGTTGGTTCATTCCCTTAGGATGAGCTGGAGGGCATGACTGACCTGGGCAGCCTGCGCAGCACGCTCATGGAGAGAATGCAGAGCATGATGTCCCTCTGTTGTGCCTACCGAAACACCTTCAACCAGTATTCCTACCTGTACGTGGAGGACCGGAAGGAGATTCTAGGTCAGTTCTTGTTGTATGGCCACATCCTCACAACAGAGGAGATGGAAGCCCAGGCTGAAGATGGCATCCCCGAGAATCCACCCCTCCTCCATCACTTCAAAGTACAGATCGATTCCTATGAGAAGCTCTATGAAGAGGTGGGTAACCTGGAGCCCACACAAGTGTTTGACGGCTGGATGAAAGTGGACATGAGACCCTTCAAAGCATCGCTGCTAAACATAATTAAAAGGTGGAGCCTCATGTTCAAACAACATCTCGTGGATTATGTCACTAACAGGTAACCCTATCTTTCTGCATCCCAGGCTCCCTGCAACAAAATGCTTAACATCCACTTCATACCTTTCATTGGTTACCTTGAAACAGCTGGATGGAGGGTTCAGTCTTTTGGACATCATGGTGACTTGAGTCCTGTCCCATCTTGTGGTCAGCAGATAAAGGTCTGTTTTATTTCCTACTTGATGCACAGTAGGAGAGAGGCATTCAGTAAGTAGCAGATAATATTAGAGCCCATAATTAGAGATCCTACTTTCTTTCGAAGCTCTGAATGGCATCTGTAAGTCTGGAAGGCAGAGAGGATGCAATGGACCTTGTAGCTGACACTCCTGGCTTCAGATGACTCGACCATACAATGTGGATATCACTGGAATCCAAGTTCCTGTGGTCCGTGTGCCTCCTGCTAGTTGTGCTGCACAGGGAGTCTAAAATGTCTTGTTTTGCTAGTGACCTAGATCATCCTATGATATCCAAAGCCATGTTCTCTTCATGAACGATCTAGATGATTCCCTGGGCACGTGGTCTACTGAGATCAGAATCTTACCTGCAATTTCCTCTCCAAATCTGTGGAGTGGGGTTTATAGCCACTCTGCTCAGCTACAACCCTTGGGGTGTCAGATGGAGCTGATAGGGAGTCTACCTGTCCCTCTCCTTAATTCTGTGCTGACTTTACAACTGTACTGATCCATGGTCCTCTGAAGGAGCAAATCAAAAGGAAACAGCAACACTACAGAGTTGCCTATCTCCGGAAGAGACTTCTTGGCTGGGGCAACACTTACCATTACGAAGCATTGTGGAGAGATGATTTATACAGTTGCCAGGGGTTCTTTCAGAAGCAGCAGCCAGTTTCACACATTTAGAGAAGTCTCTGTTCACTGAGGATATCTGAGCAAGATGAGGTATTACTGGCGGGTGTCGTGGTGGTGAGAGACGCCCCTGAAAGAATAGCCAAGGTGGTGAAGATGGCTATACTATGATCCTCCTTTGGTCAGTCTGGTAATTCAAGAACATGGGGGAATGTGCACATCTGACATTGTATGGTTTGTGACATAAATACGGATGTCAACGTGATGGTTGAGGGTTCAAGCTCTGGGCACATTTGTAGAGTATTAGTAGTTGAGTTAAGCAAGCCCCAAGTGAGCCTTCAGATTGTCTGATGAGTGGGGAAGACCCATCCCCTGATGGGATGGGAGGAGGGAGCTACTGAGAAAGTTGGCATCCTTCTGTACACTCGACCAGATGTGCTGGTCTGGCAAGTGAGTATTGCCCCTCTCTCAGCCAGTGCGTGGATATGGTGTGACCAGTTCCCTCAGCTCCTGGTGCTAACGCATGTTCACCTGTCAAGCTGGACAAAAACTAGTACTAGCATAAGTCAAAATAAAATCCCCCTTTTCCCTGTAAGTCATTTGGTTGTGAATTTATCTGTCATAATTCTTGATACCTGGTAGAGCAAGCCTGTGCCAGTTCATTTTCATTCAGAATGCTGGACAATTCTTGGCCATTATCTTTTCAATAAACTTTGCTCATCACTTTGTAGAAGAAAGCAGGCAATTGGGCTTTCTCGTTATATGAAAATAGGCATCTTCACAGTATCTAACATTGCTGGGTAAGAATACGCTGTTTTTCCACTTAGGCATATTAACTACCTTTTTTTGGCAGTTGTTAATCTTTAAAATAATTTACATGTGAGACTGAAGAGATGATGGCTCAGGAATTAAAGCCTTTGCCTCTCAAGCAAGAGGACCTGAGTTCACGTCCTCCAGATGTCCCAGTAGCCTGCAATTCTAGTCTTGGAAGGCAGAGCCTGAGAAAACCTAGAAAAAAACGATAAGAAGGTAGAACAGAGCTGGAAAGATGGCTCAAGGGTTAAGACTCTACTGCCTTGCAAGTAGAAGGTCCTGAGTCTGGATCCCAGGTCCCAAGTAAAAATTCTGGGTGGAAATAGCAGTGGCCTGCATTTCTGATCTTGGTGGGCAGAACCTGGGAAATCCCAGAGCAAAACAAAAAGGAGTTAGAAGCAATCCAAGATGATTCTCAAAGTCACTCTTGGCCCTACGCAGGGACACACAGTGCCCTCTGATATACACACACACACACATAAGTAAATAAATAAAATATTTTTTTTAAAAAAAAGGTAGAGCAATTTTGGATGATTCTTGATGTCAATCTTGGATCTCCACAAACACATACACTCAAGTATCAAGTACCCTCTTATACTCACATACTAAATAAATAAGTAAATAAACTAATATAAAATAAAGTTCAAGAAATGATTTGCACATAACTAGGATTATTACTGGGATAGTAATAGGATTATTTTTCCACATTTTATTTTTTGACTTCTAGTATTAAATTATGTAAGAAAACAGATTTGTTTTGTGTGTTGAGTTTGCTTTATTAAGTAACTCTTGGCCTGTAGACTCTTGGATTTGCTAAATCCATGACCACTTTCTGAGGATTTTTATGGTTTCAAGTTTCATTTCTTCCTTCTCCATCTCTATTTCTTTTCTTTAATACACCAGCTTGGACTTCCCATATAGGGTTCAGAAAGAACATGATAACAAGTATCCTTGTGCTGCCTCTGACCTTGAAGGAGTTACTTTCAGCTTTTACTACTGCCTATATTTGCAGTAAGGTGTGTGTGTATGTGTATGTGTGTGTGTGTGTGTGTGTGTGTGTGTGTGTGTGTGTGTGTCCTCTTGATCTGATTAAAGAAGCTCCCTTCCATTCCTAATTTGTTAAGAGTATTTAGCATAAGTGGGTGTACAATTTGATCAAGTGCTTTTTCTAAGCACATTAAGATAATTCTGTTTATTCGTTCAAAATGTTAAGTCCTGGAAATTATTGCTTGATTTCTAATATCAAACTCACCCTAGTGTTGCCAAGATAAATCCAGCAGGAAGTATTATCGCTTTCAATAGATCCACTGGTTGAATTTGTCTGCAAATATTTCATTTAACATGATTGTTTTGTGACTGAGACTGGTCTTTGTTTTAATATCATCTTTGTCCGATTTTGGTTTTATGATTTGAGCAGCTTCCTAAAGCAAGTTAGAACATAATCCTTTCTTTTGATTCTCTGCAAGAGCTAGTGTGAGCCTGAGATTCTTCGCTTCTTAAAAGTTTGACTTAAATCTTTTACAGAAGCACTGGGGCTTGTAATGTTCTCTGTGGAAAGATTTTATATGAGGATATTAAGGTTTTCTATTCATAAGCAAATCATAATTCCTAGAAATGTATCCATCTCACATTAGTCATCCCATTATTGTCTTAAGATGCATCACATCTTAGTACTTGCTTAATCGTCTCATTTTTGCTCATTCTCTTTTGTATTTCTTTCTTGATCAGCTTTTGTTGAAGGTTTGCAAAGAGCATCTTATGTATTCATTGATGCTGTTTATTTCACTTTGATTTCAATAATTTATCTTATGTATATTGTTTCCTTTTGGTTTATTTTCTGTTACTTGGTTAACTTAAGATAAATCCTTCATTTATTTAGAGTCTTCTGCCTTTTTGAATTGATAGACTTTAAAGTCATAGATTCCTTACTTTGTATAAGTTCACCTAGATATCTACATTTAGTACATAATGTTTTCATAGTAATCTAACTCTAAATGCTTTTAGTATTCATTATAATTGTTTTAGGTCTTTCTAAAATTTCCAAGTATAGTAGGTTTTTTTGTTTGTTTGTTTGTATTTTTGAATATGTTCTGTTGTCTGTTTCTAACCAAGTGGGACTGTGGATATGGAATATGATATATGTCACAGAAAGTTTTTGAAACTTGTTGAAGTTTGCCTTAGATATGTAGTCTGTTTTTGTAAGTGTTTGTTCACTGGCAAAAAGATGGAGGTTTCCAAACCTCTAGGACATACATAATGTTCTTTCTCCCACCGCTTGATCAAGCTCGTTAACTGTTCTAGTCAACTCCACCGTCTCCTGATTGCCATTTTTTATTCTGCGTAATTTATCAGTTATGAAGATCATCATGTTTCACATCTTTCCTTCAGATGCTGTACTGTGCTTTCAGTTGTTCCATATAATTTTCTCTCTTTTATCTCATATGTTTTGAAGTTATGCTATGTGGGCTTACAGAGTTTGACTCTTTATGATTTCCTGGAAAGGTAAACATTTAACAGAACGTAAGAGATCTTCACCACCAGCTGCATCTGTTGCAATAATGTCTAAACCATTCATTGCATTCATTGTGTTATATTTGGATTTTATTCCATTATTCCATTGTATTTGTTTGATCTTTTTTCATTCTTTCCTCATTTGCTTTGAGTTGTTCCCATTTCTCATCCCATTTTTCCATCTGCTGGTTTAAATGATGTGCCATGTAGGTCCCATAGTTACCACAGCTGTTTTAATTGGCACCCTTAAAAATGAATAAATTCATCAGTGTTTTTGCTCTCTTCAATAACAGTACAGAAGGCTAAAAGCACATCTCAGTGTTGAAGCATTATCCTAGTATATGCAAGCTCATGGGTTTCAAGTATTCTCTCTCTCTCTCTCTCTCTCTCTCTCTCTCTCTCTCTCTCTCTCTCTCTCTCTCACTAAACGGTTCCATTTTATTATTCGCCCACTAAAATACATCCTTTCATTCTTTCGTTGCTTTTCTTTACTTAACTTCTACAAAATATACTTTTTAAAATATTTACACATCTTTCTTTGGAGTGCTAGAGATCAAACCCAGCTGTGTACATACCAGGCAGTGCTACAACCTTGAACCACCCCTTGAGACCTCTCTGTTTTGTTCTGTCGTTTATCTAGCCAGACCTACACAAAGGTGTTTATTCTCACTGTTTCTCTATCTATTATAGACTTGCTAATGAGGTATACCTATTAAAAATCCCTTTAGGGGTCTCCAAGATAACTCTGGGTAAGGCATCTGCTCTCAAACCTGATGAACTAAGTTCTGTTTCTGGAAAACCACATGGTGGAAGGAGAGAACTGACTTCCAAAACTTATCCCCTGATACCCATCTGTGCACCCCAACATGCATGTGTTCTCTCTCTCCAATAAATAGGAAACATATTTTAAAATTTTTAGCTAACATTTACTAATAGAATACTCATTCTTTGTCTAACATGTATTTATTTTGAGAGTGGTCAGTATGCATTCTCTACATTTGTGACATTGTCAGTGCACATATTTAATAAAGAAAGCAAAGAAAAGGATGTTAGAGCCTGGAAGAATTTAAAAAACAAACTTTTTTCTAGAAAATCAGAATATTTGGTTGTTGAAAATATGATTTCACATCCTGGCCACTATTTTTGCTACAGATTAACTAGTCACCAGTGTGATTAAATAATAATCACCTCTTCTTCTTTTTCTTCTGGTAATCTAAAATTTTATGGTGAATCAGCTGTGTGAAGCATTCTCTATGTTTATTTTAACTGGTGTTCATTGACCTTTCTTGATACTTCATGATTGTTTTCAGAAATTCAAGAAAATCCTGAGCCAGACTCTATACATCATCGAGTTGCCCCTTCTTTCTGTCGTCTACTTCTGGAGTTCTTATTATACTCATGAAAGATCGTTTCACTGTACCTTATCTTTTAGCAATTTTCACCTTGTTCTACTTTTCTCATTTTTTCCTTTGTTCTGCAGTTCAGACACTGCATCTGCACTGCCATGATGTAGTGTATTTCTGTCTTTCCAGTTTCATTCTCTAGTTTAACCATTCATTGACATTTATATGTTCATTATATTTCCCATTTTTGCATATTCTCTTCTGTCATTTCCTTGCTCGTTTTTATGTTCTCTTTATTACATTTTAAATTTTTAAAAAGTATTTTTGGATGAGTTTGAGGTAGCTTTTGATTTGCCAACTCAACAGCAGTTTGCTTCTTCATGCCAACTACTCAAGGTGACATAAAGGTCTATAGGAAATTGCTGACTGCCTTTCCCTGGGGTTGTCTGTGGACTTAGCACGGCATGGGTTTTTGTAATGACAGAATACCTACCAAATGTCTTTTCTTTGATTCTCTTAACAAAGTGAGGTTATTCTACATTTAACAGTTAACAACACGACCTCCCCTGATTCTACTTCCCACTCCATGCATTTCATCACTTCCCTAATCCACCCTCGGGACATGGATGACATACTGTGGCATCATCTGAGCATGTCAGGAGCATCCCTGAAATTGCTCTTTTTTTGCACATGCGCATGTATGCACATGTGTGTGTGTGTGTGTTCGTGTGTGTGTGTGTGTGTGTGTGTGTGTGTGGAAGAGGGCACTATGTGTGTCTTTGACAGCTCAAAGGTGATTTCAGGAATCATCCTGGATTATTCTGCCTCCTATTGATTTGCTCTGGGGTTTTCCAGGCTCTGCCTTTCAGGGCCAGGATTTCAGGCTGCCACTATTTCTGCCTGGCATTTTCACATGGGATTTGGAGATCTAAACTCTGGTCCTTTTGCTATTCTTGACCCTCCAACTCAACTCCACTTGTTAGAATATAAGCAGCATATCCAAGCAGAACAATGATAAGCTCTAATTGAGACTGCAAGAATCTGTTCAGA
The DNA here is from genome assembly GCA_023101885.1 of Typhlomys cinereus. Classification (NCBI taxonomy): domain Eukaryota; kingdom Metazoa; phylum Chordata; class Mammalia; order Rodentia; family Platacanthomyidae; genus Typhlomys; species Typhlomys cinereus. The sequence goes on from JALPQD010000193.1 coordinate 3,220,701, forward strand.
CTCTGAAGACTGACTCCTAAAGACAGCGTTCCTACATGACCTGAAGAACCGGGCTTTACAGGAAGGTGTTCCTACCCTTGAGCTAATGTTCTAGAAACTATAGAGAACTCCCTGAATGGAACAGAAATGGAGAAGACAGGTACTTAAGCAGAACTACCTGAAGCTCACAACTTGAATTTCATTCTTTCTGCTGACTGTCATTCATGGTGACTCAGGGGTCACCAATCAACTAGGCCAGCCAGCTAGTTAGCTAGCCCTGGAATTTTTGCCTTTGTCTCTTGAGTGTTGGAATCACAGGCAACTGCCACATTTTCCTGATTTTTAATTTGACTTCTGGATAGCCAATCCTCGAGTTGGCAGAGTAAGTGCCTTATCCACTGAGCCATCTCCCCAACACTTGTATGGTGTTTTCATGTTCACAAGGTTGAGTCTTTTAGTCATTCTCTCTATCATTCTACTCTCAGATCTGGAAAATCTGCCAGGGCTCAAAATGTGTGCTCAATAAACACTTGTTGAACGACAGGAAGACTGTCACTTCATTTTCTCAGCAGTTAGTGAGTCTCTAGATGAGGACACCAAGGCTCTGAGATGCTTAAGTGTCTTGGCTGTGATCAAATGTCTAAAAACCAACAAAGTCAAATTCAGATGGGTGTGACTTTAGAGGCAAGAAAATTTATGTCTTTTAATTATTAATTTAAAATAATTTAAGGCTTAACAAAAAATACATGAAACAGTACAGAGTCATTCTGCTTATATTTAACCTATCTTTTCTAATGGTAAGGTTTTTTTTTCTTGCCATAGTACAATGTTTAAGGCTTAGGAATTACTCTTGATTAAAAAACTAGTATTTGGCCCATGGACTATTCAAGTTTCTCCACTTGTCCCATGAATGTCCTTTTTCTGGTCCAGGACTCTGACTAAGGTCACTCCACTCCATTCAAATGTCTTGTCTCCGAAGGGAACAGATCTGCTGCTGTCTTTCCCAACCCTCTCGCTGGTAAAGAACACCACAATAATCACAAGGCTAATCGTTCCAAGAGCCAGGCTGTGGGGAGCTTTCTGTCTCCATAGCCATTGTTAGAGAACTAAGTCATCATTCCTCTGGGTGTCCAAGGAGGCTGACTCTGTGCTCTGTCTGTGTTGATTAGCCTGACTGATCTCGAAGTGTTTATAAAAAGCAAGGAGAGTGGTTTGCTCAAGGAAGTGGAGAAGGGAGATTTCCAAGGCCTGGTCGAGGTCATGGGACATCTCATGGCTCTTAAAGAACGCCAGAGCATCACGGATGACATGTTCGAGCCCTTGAAGCAAACGATTGAACTGCTGAAGACCTATGAACAAGAGCTGCCGGAAGCTGTGTTTAAGCAGCTGGAGGTCAGTTTGCCTGCATGTAAGAATTCCAAAGGAGCTTTAGCACTTCCAGGGGATGAAGTGGGGGTGGGGGGTGCGCTGAAGCTTGGTGATGACTCAAGCAAAGTCATCTCAGTAGAACACACAAGGATGCAGATTTCTTTGCTGCAGAATTAAAGATGAGACTTTTTTCATCTTTTTTGTGGCTGGAATTAGAACGCAGGACATTCTGATTACTAGTCCTACCACTGAGTTTGAACCAGTCATTCTACTTACTTACTTACTTACTTACTTACTTACTTACTTACTTACTTGAGACTGAGTTTTTCTGTGCAGCCCCAGACTGGTCTTGAACACTTGATTTCTTGCTTGAGCCCTGCTAGGCATCACTTATTTTTTAGTTCTCCCCCCCCATAACGTTTTCATACCTACTAGAATTTTCTTGATTATCCCTCTATTCACCCATACTTAAAAAGTTCAGCTAACTTTTTGATTTGAAGGAAACAAAGCAGACCCGAGTGATGTCGAGCACTCTAAGAGGAAAGTGAGGCAGTCATGAAAATATTCAAGCCCTCTCAAAGGCTCTTTTAAAGGTTACCAGGCTACAGGTTAAAGGTAAGGACCTAGTGTTGAGTCAAAAGTAGGTTATTGTTCAAAAACTTGCATAGGAAATAGAATTTCTAAACTATAAATGGAAATATAACATTATAGACTATTTTATAACATACAATGACAGAAATACAAAAAGACTGTATCTCATCCAAAAACTTAATCTAATTTACAGATCCTGGTTATGAGTACCATATTACTGTACAAATCTTCAAAGTATCCTCAAATTTTTAAATCTTTTGAAAAAAAAGTTGGTTACTGTGGAGCAACAAGGTGACCAGAGAGGCAAGCAGAAGGAGAGAGAGATGGTAGAAAGTGAACAAATGGCTCAGACATATTCTAGTGTGTTCTGTGGCACTAGTGAAAGCTGCTGGGTGGTGTCTGGCTTCAGATGAAGGTGAGGAGGGTCATGCCCACACTGAGGTCTTCTTTACAGGAGCTTCCTGAGAAGTGGAATAACATAAAAAAGATGGCCATTTCGGTAAGGCAACAGGTAGCTCCGCTGCAGGCCAACGAAGTGGCTCTTCTCCGCCAGCGATGCTCAGCTTTTGACCTGGAGCAGCAGCAATTCTGGGAGAGATTCCGCCAGGAAGCCCCTTTCAGGTAAGGATCAGAGCAACGCTCGTCCTCGTAGGTTTGTCACTGGGTTCTCTCAGTAGGTGGAAACTCAGGGACAGCCTTCCCTTCGTGTGAGGCCCTTGAGGTGTTGACGTGGACGGAGCCTGGTCCCAACCTGTGTAAAGTGGTCAGTGGCGGGACAAGCTCCTTTCTTCTTTAAGAAAGATTTTTAAGGGCTGGAGAGATGGCTCAGGGGTTAAAGCCTTTGCTTCTCAAGCAAAAGAACTTGAGTTCAGATCCCAGATCCAACATAAAATGCTGGGTGGATATGGAAGTATACTGCAATTTAGGTCCTGGAAGGTAAACCTGGAGAAAAAAAAAAAAAAAACCCAGAGCAAAGCAACAAGGAAATAGAACAAGCTAGAATGATTCCTGATGTCACCTTGGGCCTCCACAAGCACACACACTCAAGCGCCCTCTGCTACACCCCCCACTATATATGTATATTCAGAAGCTTTTTGTGTTCTCCATGCATAAAGGCACTGACATAAAATGACTGAGGCTTTACTGTTACCATTCTGATTTTCATGGACTTCTATTCTTTTGGTTTAAAAGTGCTTCCTGGAAAGCATATGAACCCACGCACACAAAATAGCTGCTAAAATGTTTAAATAATGTTGGAACGCATTTTAGTAGTTTAAGATTCAGAAAGAGATTAGCTTCCTCCAGGATTATTCTGACTTTGGTAATCCTCTGCTGGTCATCATAGGTCTTAACTAAATACATCAATCATAGGAAGCAGCACCGTTCACGTGTCCTCTGTCACACCCCCAGTTTCACATCTATAGGGGCCCAGTTTTCCATACACTGCTCACTATTCAGGACTCTATCTGCAGGCCATGTCTGGGCACCATCCCTTCCTCCAGACCCCTGTCTATGTTCCTTTTCCTTACTGTGGGCTCCTCTGTAGTTTGGGGTAGACAGACTGGGAAATTTTCAAATAGACAGTGCTCTATGTGTATAATGAGGAAATGGAACATATCACATCAGATCACTTAATACCTTTATACTTATGTTTCCTTGCCTGGAAAAGTTCAGATGATAATTCACAGCTCTCAGGTTGTTGCTACAATCAACAAGACAGTTGCTGAAAGTGTTTGTCATTGTGCCTGGCATGTTGGTGCCCAGCCATCCTGGTGGACTGGGACTACTTTGGTTTTCCCACTGAAAGTCTCATGTCTAAGACAAGCCCTTCAGCTTTAGGCAAACTGGGATGGCTGGTCTTCCAATCTGGTACACAGTATGGACCCATTCTTCTTTTAATATATTTCTAATTGATTGGTAATAATTGTGTGTGTTCTGAGATGCAATGTGATGCTTTGGCAGGTTTTACTTTGTGTCTTGGGAAGTTGTGCTATTTACCAACTCAAACACTGATTTTTCCTTTGTTATAAGAAAGTTCAGTATTCCCCTCCTAGCTCTTCTGGATCATTTCACATATTGTTGTCCTTTCAGGGTAACAGAACAACAGTTCAGTTCCCTCTTCTCTGGCTGTGGCTTTGTAGCCATTGGTCAATCTCTCTCAATACTCCTTTCTCCTGTACATTCAATTAGGACCCATTCATATCATTCATTCATTTATTAAGTAGCTGCCTCCTTCCCAATATTATTCTTGGATCTATAAAGAATGAGATAGTAATTTAGGGGCAAAATAGAACAGGTATATAAATTACATGTCAGATACAAATATATGAAGCATGTATTAAAGCAGAATTCTGCTTTTTTAATACATATCCCAACCATCAAGAGGAACTTTGATTGTGTGTGTGTGTGTGTGTGTGTGTGTGTGTGTGTGTGTGTGTACAAGAGAATACTTGAGTTTGTGGAAACCCAAGGGTGACATCGGGAAGAATCATCCTGTTGCTATTCTACATTATTGCTTTTTCTGGATTTTCCCAGGCTCGTAACTTCCAGGGCCAGAATATCAGGTTGCAGCTGTATCTGCCTGGTATATTTTTATGGGATCTGGAGATCCGAATTCAGGTTTTGCTTATGAAGTGAAGTCTTTAACCTCTGAACCATCTCCCCTGCCCAGGACCTTTTCTTATCATTCATTCATTTATTAAGAAGCTGCCACCTTCCCAGCATTATTGTTGGATTTATAAAGAACAAGATGCTAAGTTGTTAGGGGGCAGGAAGGAACAGATGTGCAAACTGCACGTAAGATGCAAGTAATATACAGGAAGCATGTGTCTTGTAGCAGAGTTCCACCATTTTGGCAGCATATCCTAAACCCTAAGAGGAACTTTGAAAGCTCCCCATGTCCAGCCCCTTCTGAAGACTAATTAAAGTCCTCTACTGGAAAGCCCATGAATCAGCATTCATTGAAACTCCCCAGGTGATTCCTTTGCAGCCAAGTTTGAGAGTCACAACTCGAAAAGGCAATAATTCATTTTCTTTTGAGCAGTCATGCCAAGACCTCGATCTCTGAATGACTCTGGGTCCTAGAATAATTGCTTGAGCTATGTCCTTGTTCCAAAGAATGCCTGTTGCTCAAAACATTTGTCAAACACTCTCAAGGGCCATTGTTTCAAAGTCTGAGTTTTATCCTTCAGATTCCCCTTTGGGTATGCAGTGGAATTTTTCTAAAGTGAACTCGGTTTGCAAGGAACTGACAAGAATGAAGGAGGGGGGTTCTCAAGCTGTTCAGTGGACGTCACAGCCACATAGATGGCAACAGCCAACAGAAATGTCTCCGTGGCAACTGTCTCCCTAAAAATTTTCAGTTGAATCTCCCAGAAGCTTACAGAAATGTCTTCCCAGATTGACTTCTGAGACAGTTTGAAAAGAAAGAGCATAATGGTGCCCAACCATCCTGGAGTGGGTTGAGGCTGTCTTGTGCTTACAGGAACAAACTGTTTAGTTTAAGAAAACTCTGGATGTCTGACAGAATCCTGGGACCCATCACTCATGGTTGTATCATGTAGGTGTTGATCAATGGCTATCTGCTTTATTCTCTTTTTTATTTGACAAATAGCCGAATTTCTCTCTCTCTCTCTCTCTCTCTCTCTCTCTCTCTCTCTCTCTCTCTCTCTCTCTCTGTCTCTCTCCCCCACTCCTATCTGCTTGCTGTGATGATATCGTTACTCTTAGCTGGGCTTCCCAAATCCACATCTGTTAATTTCACATGCAGATGAGTCTTTGGAAAAGAATGCTTTGAAAAGAACTGCTCGCAGCAGTGTGGGAAGCCAAATGTTACTGAAATTTTGATGTAATTCTCTTCTCATGAAAGAAACCATCAGGACTGGAGCAGAATCGTGGATGGAGCTGAAGGGAATTGTGAAGGTGTCAACACATGCGTTTTGTGTGGCTTCTTACTTTGGGATGTGTGAGCATTTAAAATGTGTAGCTGCCAAGTATGTGCAGGTTCCTTCACTTTTAGTTATGTGTAGATTTACCAAAGCGCAGACCCTGGTGCATTCTCTGTGAATGCAAAGTTTCTGTTCCTGATTAGATTCCGCAGGTGAAGCTCAGCCTCTAATGTTCTCATCTTTGAGAAAGGAGGAAGAAAACGAGTGTCTCATTAGGCCCTTGCCATCTGACAGGTGCTCTGCAAAGTTGGGATGCTTGGTTTCAGGTTTCCTCTTCATGTTCAAGTCAAGGTTTCTTCCTTCTTTAGTTCTTAACTCTAAGCTACTCAGCATGTTCCCAGCGGAGCACACGTACTTCATCATAATTGGCAAAACTATCACATCCAAATCCAAGAGCCTTCTACTGCTCTTAAAATTGGTGACAGGTTCTTCTTAATGAAAAGGATGTTGATGCTTTGACATTCTCTTGTTCAGCTTTTGACCTTGAGCACAGTCTTACTGACCTTTAGAAATGGTGTCATGATGATCCCTCTTTTGTCTACCTCAATACTTGGGTAACCTTAGGAGGTTCTTAGCCTAGAGTTTGTTCCTGTGAACTTCAGCTCAATGGAAACAAATAAGGAGTTCAGCTGGCCACCAGATTCCTTAAAATATTGGTTGACCCTTCCTGAAGATGCCCTTCACTAGAAACTGTGCATTATGACACCTGGAGAGAACAAGACTTGCCAAATGGCCCAGTGCAAGAGGCATGAGTCATAAAGTACTTAAGTCCCGGTTGTGTAGCACCATAGCCTTCTTGAATAACTGGTCCCTAGACCAGGGCCAGCAGCATGTCAATAGCAGAAGGCATGCTACTGGTTCACCTTGACCCTTGTTTTCTGGTAACATGATTCACGTATGTGACTTAGTCTCCTGTAGAGTATATGAGCACTGACTTCAAGAATGGGGTTAGCAAAATATTAATTGAATACTAGATATTTTCAAGAACATACACATCCCTTGATTTCAGCAATTTACAGCCTTAGGGACAATTTCAAAACTCAATAATGAGGTACAACCTTGGCATCATGTTTAACTGAGCAGTTCACACATCCCAAAAAATGTGGCCTTCGAGTCAATGGCAAGTAAGTTCCATTTGGAATTCTAGGAAGAGTTGAAAGTAAAGACATTCTGTCAAAGTAAACACATACGAAAAGACATAATGACTGAAAGTGTAAGCACAGTTATAAAACCTTGAGTGTGTATGGCTGGGATTCAGAAATTAAGAGAAGAAAGGTAGCGAGGTCCAACTGACCAAGTTTGACCACCATCAACCATCAAGAAGTATGTATGAAAAGAATTTACTTTGAGAGAGAGAGAGAGAGAGAGAGAGAGAGAGAGAGAGTGTGTGTGTGTGTATAAAAGATGTGTATGTATTTCTGTGGAAGTCCAAGGGTGATTTTGAGAATCATCCTGGATTGCTCTACCTTCTTAATTGCTTTGATGTGGAATTGCAGGGCTGGAAGTGCAAGTCACAACCATTTCCACCTAGTATTTTTATGTGGGCTCTGGGATCCCAACTCAAGTCTTTTTGCTTGAGAATAAAAGACTTTAACCCCTGAACCATCTTTTTAATCCCAAACAATATACTTTCAGACTGTGGGTTTTATTCCAACAATCCCACTATAAGTTAAATATGTATCATGTTAAAATGTATATGAAGCATCTAACCTACCAAACCCCATAGTTAGCAACATAGTAGAATATCGACTGTCTGATTTGCTGGTACCTGCTGCCTGGCATCATAACAGGAAATTGGATGGCATATATATTACTTGCCTGAGAGGAAATCAAAATTTACATTCCAAATTACAAGTTCTACTAGATTTGCTATTGTGCCATGACAGGGTCAGAAAAACTATAAGTTAAACTATTTTGCATGTCAGCAGCCTGCCTATGAAATATATTCTGCTCTCTCATGACAGAATCAAGACCATGTCTCAGTTGAGAGATTATGAAAGACATGAGAGAAAGTAGAAAGGCCTGAACTGAAGCAATGGATAAGATCAGGGATTTGAGAAGCAGCATGCTAATTCCTCATCTCTAGTTTGGGCAAATAGGTGGGCAGTAGCATAGTCCCACTTCCACTAATACAGGCAGCCACAGAATGCAAAGGACTGAAATCACAAGCAGCTTGGATCCTGTGTGCTGGCAGGGTTCATGAAGGGACATACCATCCTTCATTCAATATGTTAATATGATACAGTGATTAACATTTACCAATAGCTAGCTTCCCTAGAGTCAACAGAAGTCACACATCCCTTTATATTTCCACGCTCATGTTCAGGAAGACCCGAATCAATCATTTTTTGCAATCATACACGTGACCACCCTGTTTCTATTTCTCTCAATTAAAGTTTTATCCATGTAGACATTTCTTTTTCAGATTGAAATAGTCATTGCTTTCTAATTTTAATTTCGAAGACTTTTCCTATGATTTCTTGCTTTTTAATTGTCTGGTTCCCCCTGGGTTTGGAAAACTGATTCAGGTTATCAGGCCCATGAATCAATTTTCTGACTGTCTTGACAATTTGCCATAAAAGAGGATTTTGTTGTTGTTGTTGTTTTTGAGACAGGATCTCTCTGTGTAGTTGAGATTTGGCTAGAACTCATGACCTTCCTGCCTCAGCCTCCTGAGTGGTGGGATTGTCACATGCCTGGCTTGCTCTGAAGTTGTGAAATAGCAACAGGGTTCTCTGTTCTTGTGCACAGAGGTTCCCCCCCCACACTTAAGCCAAATTAGTTCTCTTTTCTCTTTCTCCATTTTCATGTATATGAGGTGGTGTGAATGTGTGTATACACGCTTGTGTGTGGATGGGCGCATATCGCCATGAGTGTATATTTGTGTAGAGCCCCCAGGGTGATATCAATAATCATCTTCAATCTCCTTAACAACTTTTTCTTTTGAAGCTGTCTAATTAAATCCAGGGTTTGTTGATAGGGCTAATCTGGCTACCCAGCTTGTTCTGAGGATTCCAAGGCTCCACCTTCCAAAATTGGAATTACAGACAAACCACCACACCCATCAGCATCTTGGATCTGGGTATCCAAAAAAGCATTCCCATACTTTTGCTTGCATGGCAAGCACTTTAATCGCTGAGCAATCTCCCCAGTCCCCCAAATTAGTCCTTATGCTCAGCTACAGGAAATGACTTGGCACCAATTTAAGCAACAAACAAAAACTATACCACAGGGTGGATAGATACTCACCTCCCATGAATATTCAAGAAGTTATCATTAATTTATGGATACTCATGTGTGATCAGGAAAGAATAGCTATAACACATTTATTATCTTCTGTGTACACAGTTTGTATCTTATCTAATGAGTTGTTTCGGAATCACACTGCCTAATAAATGAAATAAGATGTGGATTTTTTTGCATTGTCTATCCTAGACCTTGTTCTAACACCAAGTGGCTGATTTCACATTCTAAATTCACAGCAGGGAGACAAAGTAGAATCCCACGCACACCAACAAGTAGACTCTGAAAGTGAAGAATAAGCAGAAGAATCAATCATGCCTTGGTGATCTTTCTTGCTGAGCCACTTGGCACAGAGATGTTGCAATCATCTCCATTTAGTCCATCATCAATGCTCCAAGTAGGAGCGAGATCCCTGCCTGCATAGAGAGAGGGTGCATTTTTCAAGTCTGAAAGCCCCAGCTTATTCTGAAACACCTACGAGTTGAAAGCTAGTCTTAACCTGAGAACGGTATGCAGTTACACTGTCTACACAAGCCAAAAGTGACGTATGAGGAGCAAGCGGACATCACCAATGCCAATTTGACACAGGTTTAATTGTATGCATTGCCTCGTTGTATTGCAGAGCAGTTGGAAGTAAATGGCAATCTAGAATTACTCTCCATCCATCAGATCAAACCGTAGGCAATTCCATGAAGGGACAATTCAAGAAAAGGAGTTGGTATGTCTTCCTCTTCTTCTTTCCCATCCAGTCCTATGAAGCACAGTCACACATATGTGTGTTCCCAGAGAGTCATGCACAACAGATTGGAGAAAATTGCTAGTTCTCTGATCACTTTGTTTTCCTTCATAATGAGCCAGGTAAACTCTGTCCAGAGTGTAGAAGAATGTGTATCTCCCTTATGTCATCATATCCCCAGTATCTACTTTCCACATACTTAGAAACAAAAGCATAGAGAGAAGGAGGAAAGATGGCAGGAGATGAGTTAAGGAAAAAAAGAACATCCCCTACAAACTTGGATTATAAATGCCCCTGAAAAAAGAATCTGTCATCTGGCCACATGAACTGTATTACATGTGGGGCTCTTCCCTTGAGGAGAGACTTCCCCATGAAGGGATGTTTAAAGTTGAAGTTTTGACACTTATGAGAGTCAGGAGTCACTTCCAAATGGATGTGCACCCTAAGCCCTGGAAGGAAAGGAAAAAGGAAGTGAGCTAAAGTTGTAAATCTAGTGTAAGCACTTAGTAAAGTCAAGGGCAGACTGCATAGGAGACATGAGGAAGCAGGTCAGGCAAGGATGAAGGTCTGATGAGGAAGATCCTGGATGGCTTAGAGGAAGGACTTGTAAGGATGAGGCACCTGACTAGAGGCACATGGTGAAGAAAAATGATGATTAGGAAGACTATGTCTTGGCACTTGATCTCGTGGTCAGTAGCAGTGGTTCTCCAAGCCGGGTGCTATTGCCTAATGCAGGCCACCAGCATGATCTTCCCTGTGGGTGCGGACACCACTTTGACAATCAGGAATCGCTGGGTGTGGGGAAACAGGTTGAGAATACTGCTTTCTGGTCCTCGTTCCCTATGATTCCAATAGAAGTGATCTGGGAGATTTGTTCGCAGGAAACTTTGAGCATCCAACACCTACAGACAAGGCCTAGAATGATGACCCATCCTACAGGAAACAATAGCAAAGCAGGCCAACCTACTGGAGTTTGGGTAAAGGGCATCTATACCCCATGGGTCAATGTTGGCAAGTGGAAGATCAAAGCAGTATGTTTAGCTTTTCAGATGTGACCAAAGAGCTAAGCATGATAGTTTTTCTTTTAGTTTACAAGTTTGGCTTTTGAGACAGGGTCTCGATGTATACCCCAGGCCAGTGTGGAACTCACCATCTTCCTGCCTCAGCCAGCATGCCTGGCATCATCTTTAATTGCTTCTTCCTCTTTTGTGCACTCCTCCCCAATGATACTCAATATCTTCCACCCTCTTCTCCCTGCAAATTCCAGGACTAAAGGCTGTGGTGGGAGCCACCGCTCCTATCCTGAGCATTTCAGCAGGTATTTCCCTCGATGTAGAACCCTGTGCTTTTCAAGGAAACACCTTGCGTTTTGTAGGTTTGAAAGCACTGCCCCACATCGAATGCTGGATGCCTGGCACATGAAGATCCAGCGCATGGAATCCACTATGGCAGCCATCTCTGAGTCGGCCGGCTTGTTTGAGGTCAACGTTCCTGACTACCGGCAGCTAAGGCAGTGCAGAAGAGAGACCTGCCAGCTGAAGGAGCTCTGGGACACCATCGGCATGGTGACCTCCAGTATCCGTGCCTGGGAGGCCACCAAGTGGAGAGACATCAACGTGGAAGCCATGGACTCGGAGTGCAAGCGGTTTTCCCGGCACCTCCGCAACTTAGACAAGGAGGTCAGGGCCTGGGATGCATTCACAGGCTTGGAGAACACCGTATTGAACACCCTGACCTCCCTGCGGGCTGTGGCGGAGCTGCAGAATCCAGCCATCCGGGAGCGGCACTGGAGGCAGCTGATGCAGGCCACGGCTGTGAGCTTCACCATGGATCAGGACACCACCCTGGCTCACCTCCTGAAGCTCCAGCTGCACCACTTTGAGGATGAGGTCCGGGGCATCGTGGACAAAGCCGTGAAAGAGATGGGTATGGAGAAAACCCTAAAGGAACTGCAGACTACCTGGGCCAGCATGGAATTCCAGTACGAGCCCCATGGACGGACCCAAGTGCCCCTGCTACAGTCAGATGAGGACCTCATCGAAGTTCTGGAAGATAATCAAGTACAGCTTCAGAACCTCATGATGTCCAAGCACGTGGCTTTCTTCCTGGAGGAGGTGTCCAGCTGGCAAAAGAAACTGTCCACAGCCGACGCAGTCATCTCTGTCTGGTTTGAGGTGCAGCGTACCTGGTCTCACCTGGAGAGTATATTCATTGGATCTGAAGACATCCGGGCTCAGCTACCCCAGGTATTTGCTTGGTGAATCCTGTTCTGCCTGTCTCTGGCCTGGGTGGAAGGTGGAGGGAAGACCACAGCTTTCCTATAGTGTCAGGATTCCCCATTCTCCTCCAGCCACCTCCTCTGCTTTGTTTTAGCTCAAGGCACCTCCCCTACCTGACCACATGTCAGGTAAAAGAACAAAGAGGAGATGAAATGCACACATTTGTTTTTAGATAGTATTGCAGTTTGCATATTCCCAATACATTCACAACCAAAGAGCTTTAGTGAGTAAGAGTGTTTTATTCTTTCTGGTTATAGTTCTTGGTAGAGCTGGGAGGAAAGATCATACCAACACCAGGAGCTGAGAGAACTGACCACACCATATCCAGAGGGGTTTCTGAGAGAGGAGCAAACCTCACTTGTTAGAAATCAGCCCAAGTGTGCTGAAGAATACCAACTTACTGAACCAGCTCCTTCCATCCTATCCACCAGAGAATGGTCCCATCTGCCATGGACTCGGTCTTCTTATGTCAGTCAACAATCTCCTGCAGGCTTGCTTAGGACTTGCCTTAACTGCTAATTCTTCACAAATGTGACTAGAGCTCAGATTCAGTTATCATATTGGAACCTATATATCTGACTATCACAGATAGAGAGTGAAAAGAAGTTGTTTTTGTCTTTTTTGTTTTGTTTTGTTTTGCAAGTGCACATGAAAAAAAAAAGAAAGGAGAAAATATCAGTTACTTTGGGTACTATCAGTTACTTTGGATTAGAGGTAGCTTTTTATAAGTCACATTACCAGTGATTCAAGAACAGGTAGTGAAGGATCCTGAGTGTGATTTTTCAGCCATGTTCAAAACCCTTGCAAGTACCAAGCCACTTGGCAAACCTCTAATCTGTGCCCATGCCTCATCACAGTGCTCAGCTGCAGGCTAACGGTGGGTTTCCCAAAATATGTGGCTCCCACGGACACTTTACTGATGGCTTGACTCTTCTCACTAGCCCTAATTCACGTGTCATTAGCCAGCCTCTCTCTCAATGGATTCTAATTCTTTTCTCCCTCACCCCACCCAAGACTGCTACATCCATTCAGCACAACTGGGTCCTTGGGTACAAATTAGCTTGATTCTAAACCATCACCAGTTGTCTAGGCTTTGTGTACAAACTAGAATGTGTGCCTCGAAGCATTCCACTTTCCAGCATGTTCCACAGGCCCAGGCTCAGTGCAATGACACAGAATCATTGTTGACATTCACAATGGGAAGCAACAGAGATCTGTTCTTGTGATAAAGCTGGATTGAAAAAGACAGATTTTATTCATCTTAAATGCTAGGAAACTAAGAAAAGTAGACTTAATTAGAAGGGGGCATAGGTGGAGACTTTGGAGAAACTTTAAGGAGACATTTGAGAACATTTTATTTAAAAACATTAAAGAAGTCAGTCTCTAACAGTGCCACAAGTTTGTGTACAAAACATGTAAATACATGTATTTTCTTTGTATTAAGAAGACAACAGAGGAGCTGGACAGATGGCTGAGTGAATAAAAGCACTTGCCATGCATATGGGAAGTCCTGAGTCCCAATCTACAGAACACTCATAAAAGATATATATATAGCATAAATATATGAAATTCCAGACTCCTATGGGGAGTTTGATAGGCAGAGACAGAAATGCACAAGCCTGCTAGTGTGGTATATGCAGTAGAAAAAATAACAAAGAAACCCTGTGTCAAACAAGATGGATGGCCAGGGCTGACACCAAGGCTGTCCTCTGACTTCCACATCCTTACATGACATGCATGTGCCTGCATTCACAGAGAAGAATATGCACATGCACACATCATACTCGCTCTGTACACACACACACACACACACACACACACACACACACACACACACATCCGAGAGAGAGAGAGAGAGATGATTTCAGTCATACTCTTACATCCTAACTAGTAACAATTTTCAGTCATTATGCCTATTTCCTAACTTTTGTGCGTGTGTACACATATTTTTACATAATTGCTCTCAGTATAATTGCAATTTTCTGTTCAGCTCTTTTCATTTGAACATTCACACCAGGTATTTTCCATACGTCTATCACCTTGATACCATTTCATTTTAATTGAAGCAAAGCACTGAAGAAACGTAATTTGTCTCACCCATGTCTCTTGTTTGTAGATTTTGTTGGGATGAGCATGAATTACAGAGGGTAAGGATAGCAAGTCTAGGCATCAGTCCTTAATTCTCTCACCTTGGACAAGTTAATTAACCTCTTTGTGTCTCAATTTCCTCTTATGTAAACTGGGACAAACATTAGCACCTCCTTCAGAGAATTTATTAAAATAATATGTATAGCCTATAACATTATGATTATTGTTAACAAGTACTAGATGTGGGCTGTAACACTTTGTATATGTTAATATGTTAGATCATTGTAACAACATGCTGAGAGTGTATGTGTTTGGCATGGGGAATGATGATATTAAATGATTTTGACATCATGGCATAGTACATTTGTTGAGGAAAAAGTTAGTCAAGCAGTTACTTTCATGGACCTAGGAAACACATTTGATCTACCTGCCTACCTAAGAAGCAGATGTTGAGTGAGGTGGGACTCGGGAATGGGATGTTGGGTGCAGTGGGACTTGGGAATCACGTATTGCGTGGGGTAGAAACTTGGAAATCATGTGTTGGGGGGCTGGGATTTGGGAATCAGGTGTTAGGTGGGGTAGACTTGGGAATCCGGTGTTGGGTACTATGGGATCTGGAGTGGGATGTGGGAATGGAGTATCTAGTGTGGTGGGACTTGGGAATTAGGTATGGGCAAGATGGAACTTGGAAATCAGATATTTGGTGGTATGAGACATGGAACTGGGTATTGGTGCAGTTGAATTTCCCGAGACCTCACTAGGGGTCACAGGGTTAACACTCTGTGTAGTTGAGTGTATAGTTGGGCTTTTTCATTTTTGTTCTAGCTGTGAACACATGGCAATGGTCTCAGAGACTGTGTGTCCCATGGTACCACAGCAAAGCAAATCTAGGGGCTAATGTGAGGACACACCTGTGCCTTCTCCTACCTCAAACAGCAAAGCAGCTCAGAGGAAGAAGGAAAGCAACAGAATGTTCCTCGTTCTGTTTTATGATTGTTTGGCAAATAATTCTTAGATTTAAAACACGATCTTTACATTAAAACCATGGACTTTGATCCTTGTACGAACACTTAAACTTCTAGTATAGAATATCTAGGTTGATAGGATATCGCCTGCTTGAACAGGTGATAGGAGTTCTGAGATCGACATCTGTGCACACTGCTGTTGGGAGTAAACAGCTGCTATGGTTACTCTTTCTGCTGCCATGAGACAACACTCAGACACAACTTAAGGGGAGAAACACAGATTTATTTGGTTTACACTTCCAGAGGGAAGATATAGTCCATTATGGCAGAAAAGGCATGGCAGGTGGCAGAACCCAGAGGCTGATCAGGTCACATCCATCATGGAGACAGAGAGAACAAGCAGTAAATTGCAAGAACAGACTGCTAGGGGGAAGCAGGGCAGGCTAACCAACCTCAAGGCCCACCCCCTGTGACATCCCTTCCTCCAGCAAGGTTCCATCTCCTAAAGTTGACATTACTTTCCTAAGCATTAATATCAGCTAAGGATACAAACTGACATTCAAACAGCTGTTCTCCTCTGAGTTTCCGTTCCGGATCCAGTGGCCCACAGGTAGCTTTCTGCCTCTGTATGACTGCATGGGCCACAGTGAAACACTTATTAATTGGTATTTTCCCCACATTTTTTTATTTGAAGGATTCTAAGAGATTCGAAGGCATCGATGCTGACTTCAGAGAACTGATGTATGATGCTCAAAAAACTCCAAATGTAGTGGAAGCCACCAACAAGTCAGGTCTCTATGATAAGCTGGAGGGTATTCAGAGCAGGTGGGTCAACTCACTGCCTCTGCCATATGGAAGAAAGCAACTAACCTTCATTTAACTCACTGACTGAGTGTGTGTGTGTGTGTGTGTGTATGTGTATGTGTGTGTGTGTGTGTGTGCGCGCGTGCGTGCATGGTGCATGCGTGACTCTTGCTTTGCCTGCAGACTTTGGTAATATGGGGTATGGTATCATTAGGGGTGTTGATCCTGTTGTGAATGTCTATGTGTACTCTATGAATATATCTTTCTTGTATCGGAATATCTCCTATATGCAAACACAGTTGTTCCTTAGTGTGTATTAAGAATTGGTTCCAGGGCACTTTGCAGATAATTACAAATCTGCAGTTACTCAAGTTGCAGATTTGCAGATAATTACAAATCTGCAGTTGCTCAATTCCTTTTATAAAATGGCATAGAGTATATAACTTATGCAGCCTTTCCATGAACTATAAGTCATATCCAGGCTATGTACAATACCTAATGCACTGCAAATGCTTTGTAAATAGTTGTACCATATTGTTTAGGGAATAACTGTTTAAAAACCCAGCCTGTATATGTTTGATACAGATGAAATTTTCACTCTGCAGTCAGTTGAGCCCTCAAATAAAGAATTCACAGATACTGAAGACCAACTATGTTTGTATTGAGGTAAATGCATGTATAGCTCTGGGGCCAAGTACACTAAGGAGGAGTCCCTGTGTTCTCTGTCCTCAGGCTGTGTCTGTGTGAGAAAGCCCTGGCTGAGTACCTAGATACCAAAAGACTGGCTTTCCCTCGGTTTTACTTTCTCTCCTCCTCTGACCTGCTAGACATCCTTTCCAACGGCACAGCCCCACAGCAGGTAAGCTGGAGAAGCCATTCCAGTGGCAGTCTCCTCCCAGGCAGTGAGGGAATCTGCATTTCAGGTCCATGTTGCCATCTTCCTTGTTGATACTCTCAACTTTCTTTGTTCACAGTCAAGATGCCCACACTATCAACAGCTAGGGTAGAACTGGAGGAGTTTGGAGAATTGGAGAGGTTGGAGTTACACATTTCCCGAGAATGTCCTTGAGGTGGGTCAGGAAAGACATCTAGACAAATGTGGTTACCAGTGCCAACTATCTTTAAAAAAAATTCTGTCACTGGCAGAATGGCATGCATGGGGACTAGAACATAGGAAGTGATATGGACCAGTCAGTCACAGAAAGATAAATACCATACATGGACTGAAGTTGATTTTAGATAAGCCAAAAATAAAGCAGTGGTTACCAGAGGGGTAAGAGGAAAAAGAGGATGCTGGGTAATGGGTATTTGGTGTGCTAGGATAAGAAATTTTATAGCACGGCATGGTGAGGACAGTGAACAGCAATTCACGTTGTATTTCAGAAGAACCAGTAGAACTTTCAATGATTCCAATATAAGAAGCAATAAATGTTCAATATGATGGGCATACCAGTGATCCTGACTTAACCATTGCATTTTATGTCCATGTTCTGAAATATCACACCACACCCATAAGTAGGCACAATCATTATGAATACATGTACCATTACAAATAGGAAAAAATGGTGGCTATAGACTTAGGTTTGAATGTTTTATTGATTGGGCCTTAAGGCGGATTAGCTGCAAAAACATATTTGAGGAATCTCCAATTTGGGGTTCTCACCTTTGATGCTAGCAACTTAGCAGTCATGTAGTTTTGAGCGAGTCATGTCTTTACCAACATTTTTTGGACTACAAAAGTGGAATTTTTAAGGTTTTATATTTTATAAGGTTTTTGAGCTTGCAGCACTAGGTCCTCAAACTAGAAAGCACCAGCACCATGTAGAAGGTCTGAGCATTTCTTCCTGGGTCCTTTCAGAGTTTCTGAAAGCTTTGCTCTTCTGGGACATTCCCTGCGATCTCATTGCACTGGGACCATATGCTGAAAGCCGGTGCCAGCAGCCATACAGTGCCCATCTCCTCTCAAAAAGGCTGGAATGTTTCCTCACTCACTCTACAAGAGTTTGTCCATCTTTTTTGTTCTCCCAGTTGAGGTTATGTAATCAAAACATTTACTGAAAAGTTACTTGACTGTTCTTTTGCTCCCTTCTCTGAAACTTGAAAAATCAAGTTTCAAGTTTTTGATTTTTCATTTGCGATAGGCATGGGTATGTGCTTTCTTCTTTGTCTTCAGATTAAGTTTTTTGTTTTATCCCTATCATTTTTGGGTTTCAAAACTCAAAAAAGCAGTGATATAATTCCAAGAATTAAGCCATGTGAAAAGATGTGTGTACTCTCTTTCCTCTGGTACCCATCATCCCTGTCTCCCCTTAACCCCTGTGAGGCCATTTCATTAGTTCCTGGCTTATATTTCCTGCATTCATCTTTACAGAAATAGGCAAATTGGCATTTACAGCCATTCACCATCTGTGTCCTTCTCTCCCCTTCATGCTCACATCAAAGGTAGCATGTAGCAAATAACTGCATTTTGCCTTCCTCCAGGTGAGGGTCTTCTTGCTGTACAGGCCAGTCTGACCTTGAACTGTGATCTTCTTGCCTCCACCTACTGAGATTGCAAGTGTGTGATGCCAGCTTTGCTTATCTCTCTCCCCCTCCTCTCTCTTTCTATCCGTATTTTCAACATTTGCATCATACCCTTCAGACTAGCATATTGAAGTCAAGCCATAGATCATTTAGATTTTACAATTATACAAATGAATTGTAGAAGCAAGAATGTTGGCTGAAAGGATGCATCCTCATGCAGTCTCATCAACATGGCCACACATTGCTACATAGGTTTTGTGCCCTTGGTATTACCACCAGCCTTGACTAGAGGTTTCCTAGCCATTGACTAGACTTCTCCCAGCCATTAACTAGAGCTTTCCCAGCCATTGACTAGAGCTTTCCCAGCCATTGACTAGAGCTTCTCCCAGCCATTGACTAGAGCTTTTCCCAGCCATTGACAAGAGCTCCTCCCAGCTATGGACTGAAGCTTTTCCCAGACATGGACTGGCTTTTATCCATTTGTTGAGAAGAAGCAAACATTGAAGAGAGATTATCCTTGTATTTATGATCCTTCTGCGGTTTTTTGTGTAGATCAAGATATTTTCAAAGGAGTCCCAGGTACTGTGGGCTGAAATATCTATAACATCAACACCTTATTTACATTATTACTAATTCTAAAGGTAGAAGGAGTCAGCTCACAGCCAGTTTTTCTTTTCCTTTTGAATACAAGGTAACATTCTTCAATATTTTATTTTGATTTATTTTTCATTTGGTTTTAAGAAATCATCGAGTAGTCCTCTTTCCCCATACCCTAAAAGATGAAACAGGGTATATAATTTCTTATCGCTGTAGTCTGACTGTGTAATTATACATGTGAGTAATTGAATGCATAGACTTAGAAGTCACAGGTCACAGCAATTCCACCTCAATCCATACAGACTTCGGTCTGCTATTTCTTATGAATAGGAAAGCCATCTGAGGCCTGTCTGGTTGCTGTTTGGTTTGTTTTATTTTGTTTCTGCTGTTGTAAGTCTCTTCAGACAGTCTAATTTCTTTCTATCTAATTGTCTTTAGAAATCAAAATTTAAATTAAATTATTTAAAATACGGTCTCTGCCTAGACACTTGCTTTATTTGGTTTTTTTTTTCCTCTGACACTTGGTAATGTCTCCTCCCATCTGGAAACTACAGCTTCTTCATCTTATAAATTTTCTTCCATGATGCTTTAAAATAGCATTTTGATTCCACTTATCTGGGCATTTTCCCCATTAGACTCATTATATTTCTATAATCTGAATTCTGTTGCCTTTGTATTGTAGACATCCTGTTCCCTTGAGGCATAGACTTATTTTTCTCTTAGTTACCTTCCTTGGCATTCTTCCAAACTTGCCCACCACATTTAGTTTTTTATTTGAGTTAGACTTGTTAGTATTATAAATACTGTTATAAACTGTCATTGTGAATTTTATTCCTTTATTTTTCTGTCAATTCATCTTTTAGCTTATATGTTTACAAAGTTGTGTTTCTTTTCGTTTAATAGAAAGCAAAACCAGGGGGTATTTCTTTCCTTTATTAAATAAAACTTTCTAAAGACATGAGTACTCTTACTTTGATCTCACAAATCCTGTTGCAGGAGACACTGCCTCCAGTGGTGGGACCATAACACTGACATTCCCACCAGTTTTATTTTCTTTGTTGTCCAATTCACATGGTTCCCTGAAGAGTGCCACCTAGTGGAAAGTGGTGCACGAGACACCATCTACTTAGAAAGGGAAAGCCTCTTATTCCCTGACAAGAGGGTAAAGACAGAAAAATAAACAGTTCATGAGGGCCAGCAGAGACAGGTCAGTGGGAAATCACAGACCTACAAATCTGGTGACTTGAGGTTAATTCCTGGAAGGCCACATGGTGGAAAGAAAGCCATCATCTCACCTCTGCCCCTGCACCATGCCATGCATGTGTGCACTTTCTCTCTCTAAAAAAATAAATATTTTTAAACACTCATGAACTCTTTAGGAAAAACGAAAATATAGAAATGTTAGTTGAACCCGCTGGGTGTTTCCTGGAGCCACCAGAATTAAGGATTAAAGCCACAGTCTGAGACTTAAAGGATTTCTGTCCGAAGTGGTGATTGAGCTCATGCATAGACTGTCTCCCTCTAGCCAGTGCTCAGCCTCAGGAAGGTTGATTCTCAAACCTGCCCTGGAAGCCAGGAGAAAGTCCCACACATGAGTTAACATACTAATTCCCAGTCCCTGATTATAAATAAAATGTGGTGGGACTGGGTGTAGATTTTCACTGTTCTCCCACCAAGAAGATGATGGAATCTCCCCACCTGTTTTGGCCAAACTTTAGTTCTATTTTCTGCATCTGTGTGAGCCTTTTCTCCAGCCTTCTTCATATTTCCCAGCCCCAGGACAAGCGTCGTAGGCCATCCTGCTTAGACATGGTATACTTAGAGAATTCTGAGTGGGATAATGGCCGTGAGTCCCCTTTAGTTCCTATCCCCGTGTCTCCACAATCCCACACTCTTGGCATTCACCACTCAACCTCATGCAAGGCTTATTCATGTGAAAGGCCCCCAAACAGCTCTGTGGTCAAATTCCCACACATGCTCTCCTATTCTTTGACATGGTTTCCTTTCATAGGTTCAACGTCACCTTTCCAAACTCTTTGACAATATGGCCAAGATGCAGTTCCAGCTAGATGCCAGTGGGAACTCAACCAAGACGAGTCTTGGCATGTACAGCAAAGAAGAGGAATATGTGACCTTCAGTGAGCCCTGTGACTGCAGTGGGCAGGTGACATGGCCGTCCTTTTCCCTCCTCCCTCCTCTCTCTCCTCTCTCTCCCTCCCTCCCTCTCTGTCTCTCTCTCTCTCTCCTATATTCAAAAAATCTCGCCAGCTGCCCTTTACCAGAGCCCACGCTGGAACTACTTTTAGCATTCTTTCTCTCTCTGGGAAAGACACATGTCAGCATTCATACCTCTTCCTTAACCAAAGACCAGCACTGAAAAAAATAAAATGCACATAAACAACCGCTCGAGTCAGCATTTGGAAATGATTGACCATACAGAGGGCCTTAATATGGCAACCCCTAGAGCACCCCCAGGGGAATCCGGAGCATCGATATCTTCCCGGGGAGGAAACATCCTTAGACATGGACTGCGTCCCTGAGATGTCCCCTCTCTCTGCAAATGTACCTCAGAGTTATTCTTCTCTCAGCCCTTCCTCTCAGCAAGCCATGTAAATACATCCTGCTCTGGGACTCACTCCTGCACCACCAGGCCTCCTACATTCAATTCCAGGGACATGCAACTAGTTTCGCCTTAAACCGATTCTCCATCTTCCAGCACCACAAAGTACACATCTGCCTTGTTTATCATCCCAAATGATGCAGCAAAGCTATGTCCCTGGAGGCACTCATCTAGTGTCGGAGAAGATGGTCACAGGAAAATGCTTTACAAGTCTCCACCATTATCCTCGTATGCCCTGGAAAGCAGATCTCACGCCAGAAAATAATCTAAAGTTTTTAGTTACATAGTGGTGCCTGGCAGCCCTGGAGTCAAAATCTCAGTGTGCTCTTCAGACCAGAAAGTAATCTCTTGAGATACACAAACCTGGCTTTCACTCTATGCTGCATAGACAGACCCATGAGAATCTAATTGTCTAATCTGGCTTAACCCAAGTTGGAGTCTTCTTATGAATTCTAGGTAGCAGTGCATTACCTATAACGTGTCACTTTCTCCGAGTGTACTCAGCCACCTAGTCAAACTTTCACTCTAAGATTGCAAATGGAAACTGTCTTCCTTTGCTTTGGCAGCCATAGGAGACTGTACACAATGTCAGTCAGGTATCTCCCCCTTCTCTCCAAGCTGGGTGCAAGAAGAACAGTTAGCATTGGCTCCTGAGGTTCCCAGTGTCTAATCCAGAGCTCTTCTTCCAGGTAGAAACATGGTTGAACCGTGTGCTTTGTCACATGAAGGCCACTGTGAGGCATGAGATGGCAGAAGGTGTGATGGCCTACGAGGAAAAGCCCAGAGAACAATGGCTGTTTGACTATCCAGCTCAGGTACTCTCCCAGTTGAACAACCCTGGGTCTCTGTCATCCAAGGACTCTTTTCCAGTGGCCTTTTCCTTGTGAGGCTGCAGGGCCATAGTCTCCCCAATAGGAGGGCCTTGGATCCTAGACCAGTGTGAGGGCTGGGACACAGCAAGGCTTGGGCAACCACCAATGAATTCAGTCATTCTGGACAAGTCTGTCACTTGAAAATGTGACTAGTGTGATCCTAAGGGAGGCTCTAGGATTTTAGGGAGAGGTAGCTCACTAGAGGAGTCTCCTTGGGCAGAAGGAAAAACCAGGGCATGATAATCATGGAATCAAAATTAAGCTACTGGTAGCAGAAGAAATAAGTTGTTAAAGAACCATAAGTTGCTAAAGAGCCACTTCTACAAGATGGAGCAAAACAAGAATGAAGAATGTCCATGGATAACCCAGTGAGACCATGGCAGTGGAGTGTAGGAGAGTGAGTGATGCTCAAGGGGGTAAATGTGTAAGCAGAAAGCAGGAAGGACTGAGCGAGTGTAGAGAGCATACAGAAACTGGGCTGTGAGGAAGAGAGAAGAAATAAACCTTAATGGCAAAACATTAAGCCATCCGACAAAGCCACTCACAGGAGGGCCTTCTTTAACAAAGTCCAGTGGGACGCCATCTCAAAGGTAAACACAGGCAACCTCCAGATGAAACCGCTTATCACAACCTCTTCATTTCACAAAAGAATAATTCCCATCAGAGTCCCTCACAGCAGAAGTTCTATATCAGAGTTTTTAGGTGAGAAAATGTTTTGCTTCCTGTTATTACAATAGACACCCTCTAGGACAATGTTTCTAGAGTCAAACAAACTACAGATGAGCAATACGACTAAATTTCTCCACCACGAACACTTAAAATGATGCATTATTTGCCATGTAAAAATTCACAGCCAACAGAAGAAACAGTGACTCGAATAATTGTTCAAATATTTATTTTTAATTTCTGAAGAAAATACATGCACGTCAACAATACTGGATTTTGGTGCTGTTCACTTGGGTCTTCAAAATACGTAGGTCTTCATTTTAGGGTTAGGGAGCTGGATCACAGTTGAAGCCTTTGCCTCGCAAGCAAAAGAACCTGAGTTTATACAATCCTACATAAAAAATGCCCGACGGATATGGCAGCTCTCTGTAGTTGTGGCCCCGAAAGGCAGAGCCTAGGAAACTTCAGAGCAAGGCAATAGGGAAGCAGAGCAATCTAGGATGATCCTGATGTCACTCTTGGGCCTTTACAGGCACACACACTCAAGTATCCTATAGTACACACACACACACACACACACACACACACACACACACACACACAAGATTACAGATTTTAAAAATTAAAAGATGTGTTGAAAGTTTTACGGACACACAAATGTGGAGCAAAAGTGATCAGAGTGGCAATCAAAATTGGAGCATGTGGAATTTTCCATGAACCACAAGAGGCTTGAGGTGAGCAAAGACAGTGTTATTGAGATGTTCTGTCAAACTTGTTTTTCTCCAAAACATGAGAAAAATACTGTCTCTGAGAAGTAAGGGGTGAATGATCCCTGTAGTTATTCCTACAAGTCATTGACACCAGCTAGAACCAGTTCTTGGTTGTTCTCAGACAAACAATACATTTTCCAAGAGCAGAAAGCATTCTCTCTATTTGTGTTGCAATTAGTTTGAGGATTCAAAGCACATAGCTCACTTAGTCAATGCTGTAGGAGAAGGGGTCTTTCCCCCATCCAGTCATATCCTAAGCCCTTGCTGAATCTGTTTTAAATGGGCTGCTTGGAAATAGCCCTGGTTTTACTGAGTAACTCTTGGTGCCACAGGTGGCCCTGACCTGCACTCAGATCTGGTGGACAACAGAGGTGGGCATTGCATTTGCCAGGCTGGAGGAAGGCTACGAGAATGCCATGAAAGACTATTACAAGAAGCAAGTGTCACAACTCAAAACCCTCATCACCATGTTGATTGGCCAGCTGTCGAAGGGAGACCGGCAGAAGATCATGACCATCTGCACCATTGACGTGCATGCTCGGGATGTGGTAGCCAAGATGATTGCTCAGAAGGTAGGCCTTGTAGATCAGTGGTGTTCTATTGTGTGAGCAGCTGTGCTGTCAGAGTAACCTCATGTGGGTAACCCTGGGATCATGATGAGGGTTATGTCTACCTTTTATAACTTCCAGCAAAACAGTATACCAAATGGCCCTTGACTTGTGATGATTCAACTTCTGATATTTTGACTTTATGATGGGGAAAAAGCAATTTAGATTCAGTTGGAACTGTACTTTCATTATAGCATGTAATAAATCACAGGAGTTACTGAACACTTCATCATGTAATAGTTGTGTTATATGGTTTTGCCCAACTGCAGGGTGAGGAAAATACTGAGCTATTTAAGTCAGTGAGACTTGTATGATGCTTGCTAGGTGAAGGTGTATTAGATGTCATTTCCATTAATGACATTTTCAGTTTACCATGGTTTGTTGGGATATAAACCCACTAAGCCAAGAAGCATTTGTAAGTCATCCAGCTTGTACTTTCTATGATATGGTTAATCAGAGCATCCTGTGCTCTTAAGTATCAGGCAATACCCAAACTATCCAGAGGCAACAACTGCTACCTGGTTTGCCCTGTCATTCATGCACCTGCTCTGCCATTCTTCCTTTAGGTAGACAATGCCCAGGCATTCCTCTGGCTGTCCCAGCTACGCCACCGTTGGGATGATGAGGCCAAACACTGCTTTGCCAACATCTGTGATGCCCAGTTTTTATATTCCTATGAGTACTTGGGAAATACACCTCGCCTGGTGATCACACCTTTGACTGACAGGTGAGTGCTGGTGCCAGGCACTGAAAGCACTGCCACTTTCTGGTCAGAGAAACCAGTGGCCATTCAGGGTGAATGTCATCATTACTTGCTAGTTCTTCATGCAGCTTCAGGGGAGGACCTGACTCTCATAGGAGTTATAATCTAAAACTGGAGGATATAGAGCAGACTTCTTGGAACGACCCCAGAATAAACCAATGAGACCTTTTGAGGCATGACTAGGCAATGATACATACCTAGCTCCAAGCCTAACTGTAACACATACTTACTATTTGACCACTAAAGTGATTTAATATTCAGTTGAATAGTAATTCAAACATCACATGATTTTTGAAAGAACAAAACAGTAATTCCTTTTCTTTTCTTTTTCATGTTTGTGGTGTGTGTGTGTGTGTGTGTGTGTGTGTGTGTGTGTGTGTGTGTATGTGTATACATGTGTTGGAGGTATATGAATTAGAGTGGAAGTGAATGTGTATGTCCGTGGAGGCCCCGGGGTGATATTGTGAATCATCCTGGATTGCTCCTCCACCTTATTGCTTGCTCTGTATTTTCCCAGGTTCTGCCTTCCAGATCCAAAATTACAGATGCTGCTGTACCTGCTCAGCATTTTTAAGAGAGATCTGGGGATCCAAACTCAGGTCCTTCTGCTTGTGAGGCCATTTTCCCAGCTTCCAAGACACTAATTCTTGTAAAGAGTTTGAGAGCTGAGGAGATAGTTCAGTCATCAAAGTTCTTGCCATATAAGCATGAGGACTTGAATTCAATCTCCAGCATTATACTAAAAAAAAAATCTAGACTTGGATTTGCAATCCAAGTGCTGGGGAGGCAAAAAGAAGGGATCTGTCTCTAGCCCTGCTGATTACCAGGCAGGTGAAAGACCCTTTCTTAAAAAAAAAAAAAGGTAGAAGGTGCCTGAAGAACGGGACCCATGGTTTACCTTTGTTGTTGTTCACCTGTACAAATGGAGCATGTGCATGCAAGTGTTGTACACACACACATACACACACATACACACACACACACACACACACACATCACATAAAATAAGTGTTCAGTAGTTAATGCCTATCATTATTCTCTTTTAAACCTGTGGTTCAATCATCTTCCACATTTATTTATTACCCCCCTCTCTCTGCCAATATAAGAGAAATATATTCCCAACCATTAAAGAGCTTAAGAGTCTAAAGGAGACATTCTTTATTATTCATATTAATTCACACATGAATTAACTCATGCCAGACACTGAACTAGTCACTGGTATTTCTAAGGTGACTAAAATATTTCATGCCCTTAAACACCAATTCCAGTGAGGGCAATAAAACATATGTAGATAAAATTTTAAATAAGCACAAAGGAGAAGAGGACAAGGCTGTAGAATAAAAACACAGCTCAAAACCATTGGCTGACTATTTCTAAAGACCTGACACCAGAGTGCTTCCTCTGAGCTCACAGGCCCCACACACAGCAGGAAGAAGACTTCAAGGATCTCAGGCATCTGTAACTGGTGTCTGATCTGGACCTTGAGATTCCAGTGGGAGATTGCCAGATTGCTGCCAGAGAGCCTATCAGACTATGCAGGAATCTGTGCACATGTCATTCTTGCTGCTAATAAGATATCTGCCATTTCACTTTGTTTGTTTGTGGAAAATGTCTCCCTTTGTAGCTCAGACTAGACTTGAATCCACTATGCAGCCCAGGTTGACCTTGAACTTGCAATGGTTGTTCCTAATCCTCCAAGTGCTCGGATCACAGGCTGTATCACCAGCACCTGGCACATATGTCAGTTGTTAAGGTGGATCCTCTGAAGTAAAAGAACTTCAGCTAATCACTGCTGGCCAATGGAATGCTGTAGGCAAAGACATGGAAATAGAAGAATTCTGCATGCCTTTCTCAGAGATGAGTGTAGACTCTTGACTTTGGAGAAGAGAGCCTGCCACCAATGAGTCAGATAAGAGAGTACAAGAGATGTGCTTTATCTAACAAGTAGTGACAGGCTAGATGTCCATCAGCTGAAGAATGAATAATGGAAATATGGTCCATATACACCATGGAATATTATTCAGTAACTAAGAATGGTAAAAATCATGACATTCACAAATAAATTGATGGAAATGGATAAAATTAGACTGAGCAAAGTAACCCAGATCCAGAAAGATAAACCCAGCATGTTCTCTCTTATATGCAGACCATAGCATTAAACCTTCAGATTTATGCAGACTGAAGCCTCCAAACCATGAACTTCCCCAACCAAGAAGTGGTGATTGACAGAGAATAGATGACTGAGGAATGTTCATTTCAGGCAGAACATCCAACCAGAATAAAGGAAGGGAGAGAAAGAACACTTAAACATCCCCAGTCTTGAGCAGATGACACACACATCAACACAACTGGAGGGAGATACAGAGACCCATGTTGCACAAGATGCCGAGAATTAATGGAGGTTGACAGTTTTGTATGCTTTACCCACATGCCTCCTGTACCACTGAGGAAGAGGGGGCAGAGAGAATGTAAGAGCCTGAAAATGGGGGAGGGAGGAAAAACTGTGAAATTCTGTCTTCAAAAGCTACACAGCAAATGTGATTTTAAAAAAAAAAAATCTTATAAGGCCAATGGTTAACTATCAATTGATAATAAATCCAAAGGAACCCAAAACGCCATAATAAACAATAGACAATCTACAGGCTTGAAAGGATGGACAAATACATCTAGTACTATACATATGGTATAGAAACTTACCAGGTTTCAAAAGGAAAAACCAAAGAGATACCAACCCCAGAATCACATGGGAAAACTCCAGTATACACAAACCAAAACAAAAGAACTTATATATGGTGGGAAGACTTGGGGGGGCTGACGGGGGAAGGAGGGAAATAGGGGATGACAGAGGGGGACAATAAATGGGAGGCTGTGTACACATGCATAACCTCAAAGAGAAGAATTCATCAATAAATAAAAGAAAAAAAAGCTAAGAAAGAAAGAAAAATTTTCACCATGGGCATCTAACAGAAATGCTGCACTTTATGAAGATACAAATAGGTGGCATATACAGATAGACAGACAGACAGGCAGGCAGACAGACAGATAGAGAGAGAGAGAGAGAGAGAGAGACAGAGAGACAGAGAGACAGACAGAGAGAGAGAGAGAGAGAGATAGCGAGAGAGAGATAGGAAGAGAGAGAGAGAACAGTGTCAAGAGAAATGGTATTTTCATTCTCCTGAGATTTTTATAATGATCATAAGACCATTGAACACTAAATTTCTTCACCAGAAGTAGGGTGCATCTGAATGACAGACTCCCCAAAGAAAACAATTTGTAGTTTATGATGTCATTGACATAGATTCTGAATTCAAATGATCTGCAACAATATTTTTTAATTCTCTATCTCTTATTTTCCGTATATATGTGTGGATATGGTTTTGTGTGCACAAAAGTGTATAGTTCTATGTGTCTGTATGCATAGGAGCCAGAGGACACATTGGAATATCTTTCCTCAGGTACCACCACCCTTTTTTTCTTGCCACCACTTCTAGCTTTAAAAAAAAACCAACAAAACAAAACCATGGGTTCTAAGAATTTAACTCAGTTCCCCATTCCTCAGTACTTTATGAGTCCAGTTATTCGCTCCTCCACTCTTCCCTCTCTATCCTATTTTAAGCAACACTCTCTTCTTATAGGCAAATCCTCAAGTGAATTTCCATTAAATATCTGATTAGCATTTTCAAGTTAGCTAAACTATAATCACTGCTCATGGAATTCGCAGACGTGGAAATCCAAGGGCTTGACTACCCAGCATCCCCTACAGATGACAGTCTCCTGATTTGCTGGTCTGTCCAACCCACTCAGGTCAATGTCCTTTCCTCTCTTGTTTCCTTTTCTGTGTGACTCTCACAAGGTCATACCCTGTCTTCTATGGCTCCTGCTATACTTCCACTAAAATCTGAAGTCTTCGTTGGGCCTGTTGTCCCCGTGAACCTTCCCGAGCACTCATCCTTCTCTTCCTTTTCATCACTGGGTCCCTTTCTCAATGACAGTCTCTCCTACCCAATGTGTGTGTGCCTATGGTAGATTCCCTGCCCATCTTCTTCCTGATATTCCCTAACTTTGGAAATGACCTTCTTGCCTCTCTGAGATCAGGGACCTTGTCTGCCTCACGTGCGAGGTCACCTAATAGCTGAATTAGTATTTGCTGAATGAATGAATGAATGAATGAATGAATGAATGATGGTGAAATGTGGAAGTTGCCATCATAAGGCAGCAGGTAGAACTGAGGAGAAGCTGCCTCGGGCAAGGCTGCACCTGCATCTCTGCCTTGCAGATCTCTGCGGCTGGCATGGTGAAGGCAACCATCAGGCTACCGTCAGAGGGAGGAAATGTGGGACAGCATTTTTTTCTGCCGGCCATGGAACATGAGCTTGGGAACCCATATTATTTGAGACAATATAATAGAGTCATTGCATGTTTGAGTCATTTGATTCATGTCTGTCCCCTCCACTCCAGACTCCACCCACACCTCTGCATTTTTTCCTATCTTTACCTCTTTCGTGGTAACATTGACTTTGATCTACCCTGCATGCCCCTTAGGATTTAGCACCATGTCCAGCACAGAGTAGACACACAGGATAGAACTCCTAAGTGAGTATGGAGAGATGAGTTCTGAGACTCCAGTTAGAGACCCAGCTTCCTCAACTATCTACAATCTTCTCTTTCTTTCCACTGACCTGTCAGACATCATCATTCCTTATGACAAAGGATACAAGAGCTGTTTCTTTTCCTGCGCTTTCACATATGCTTGAGAGTTGAAGATAATTGCTGTGGGGAATTTGGAGAGTCTAGTATGCTCCTACTGAATGTCTTCTGGATGGAAAGGGTGAAGTTTGACAGTGTATTATTTCTCCAGTAGGGATTTATCACCTCTTCTGTGGAACCACAAACATAACAACTTGAAAGAGAGAGAGGCTGCAAAGTGTCAAGTCTATACAGACCTTGACCTCTTTTCCCACATCAGATATCTGTCTGACAAAGTAGCACACAGTTGAGTATTTATATAATAAATTCCATTTTCTCATGGACTACTATCATCATCTCAAGAAATGTTTTGCCCAGAAAAAAAAAAGATGATTGCCCTCCACATAGAAAAAAAAATCACATTCTAAAGAGCATTCAACCTTTACCGGTGTGTAGCGTCAGAACATTTAATTCCCTCCTGCCAGAGGAATTAATCAGATGGACAATTGATCCGTACAACCTTAGCACATTCATTAGAGGCACACCCGTAGAACAGCACATCTGACTGATTATGCTGCTTTCTTTGGAATGTCCCACCAGCTGGATGGGACCTGAATATGTAAGTGGGATGATGGCTCAGCCTTTGTTGCAGGACTTTGGCTCAATGCTAAGCTGAAGAACGAAATGGAAATTTTTTCAGACTAAACAAAAGCAATTCTTCAGAGTTGTTCCTTAGCCTTGGATGAGTTCCTTCTCTCCTCCCCTTCTCTCACCTTCACGTGCAAATGCCCTCTTCCTGCCCTCTACTAGGTTACATAGTTTTAATTAACTGCTTTTCAATTTGGAGCACCTCTTAATTTCTCAGGAAAAACTCTAAGTAGGTGAGATATGATTACTACAAGGATATTTGAAGGTGATTTGCTGGACATGAACACAGCTTTCAGAAGTTGTGAAGTTTTTCTTTGACATTCGTATTGGAGAAAATTTGGAAAAGTGTAAAACTCTACAGCAGTAAAGTCACCAAGAGACCATCTCCATGACTTCGGAGCCTATATCCTTTCCACACATAGGCTAAGAAAGCTGAACTGAGAACAAGGCTGATAAAACATCAGAGATTTTTTCTTTTACTTAACGCTCCTAGCCTGTATATTTTCTCATATTTCGCTGACTAACTCACAGTTTGGCTATAGGTGCCCCACAGTGTATGCCACATAGCCATGTAATGGGTCATTGGAGTATCCCACAGTGCATGTCAGATAGCCATGTAATAGGGTCATTGGAATTCTATCTAGATTTTTACTGTTAAAAGCAAAACTTCATAAACTCATCTGTAAACATTTCACCGAATTTCTTATCTTTTCCTCAGGAGAGATGCTAAGAAACAGGGTAACCAGAGAGGCCTCCTGGTGGTGGCTTTTGAAAAGCAGTGCTGCTCTCACTCCTACTAAGTGATCAAAGTGTTGAGTGCACAATACCTTCCACACTTTGGTCAAGCTTTCATTAATTTTTTTGTGCTGTGTGTTCATATGTATGTGAGTTAGCAGAGGGTACTTGAGTATATGTGCCTGTGGAGGCCCCAGGGTGACATCGGGAGTCACTCTGGATTGCTCTACCTCCTTATTGCTATGTTCCGGGATTTCCCAGGCTTTGACTTCCAAAACCAGAATTACAGGCTCCAGCCATATCCATCTGGCATTTTCATGTGGGATCTGGGGATCAGAACTCAGGTCCTTTTGCCTGCAAGCCAAAGGCTTTAACCCCCGAGCCATGTCCCCAGCCCCACCTGTACTGATTTTTGCTGGTCCAGTCCTACCTCATCTAGTTTTGAGTGTCTGTAATTCCTCACAGGCTTCAGAATGATGCTTTCTGGCTATATTGCATTTTCTTCTCCCATCATCATTCCTTTCCCCCTATTTCTCTTTAAATCATTCTTAGGCTTAGAAGGTCTCTGACCAAAGAGAAATGCAATATTCACAGATGTAATTTCCTGGTTTAGTTTGCTATACTTTTCATTTAACCTCTTTTATGTGTTTGGAAAATATTTTGATTCTGAGTATATTAAATCAAGAATATTTTTGTTGAGAACTTTTCAGTTATAAGTGGCAGCAACTCAACCGAAACTAACTTTTAAACCAAAAGGAAAAAAAATTGGCTAATAATCAGTCAGAAAGTAAGTGTAGTTGGGTGCAGCATAACCAGCACTGGGGGCTAATCCAAGGGAACTCAGAGCTTAAGCTGTATGGACCATACCGCACTCACTGGGCAGTGCACGTTGATCTTTTTTCTGCCTGGAGTCAATACAGACCATGCAGGCCTGAACATTTTTAAGTAAGTCTTTATGTGAATGTGTTGTTGTTTCCCTTGGATGGGGACTTTAGGACATCTCCTATCCTTTAGCACTTAACTTTTTGAAAAGTGCCAAATCGTTTTCCGAAGTGCCTGTGCCGTTTTGCATTCCTATGAGCGCTGAATGGGAATCTCCCATTTCAGGGTATCTGTGACAGCATTTATCATTATCTGTTCTTTATTATAGCAAGAACAGCATGGTTTTGTTTTGCCTTAAGATGACATTGAAGTTTTAATCATTTGGCCAAGTCTCACAGATACTTCATAGCAGAAGTAAGATCAGAAGTCATCCTGTCTGACTCCACTGTCCTTGTCACAAACTAGGGCATTATCTACCAGCCTACACTAGGAAGCAAGAGTGGATTAGAAGAGACCTTGGTTTTAAAGAGGTGGACACTAATGAGACCATCTAGACCAGGGATGTGTGGAAGGACATGGCACTGGCTTGATGGCCTGAGTGTCTTGGTAGCCCCTCCTGCAACTTTTTTCTCTTTCCTTTACTTCCTCTCTTCTCTCTCTTTTCATGGTGCTTTTATCTTTAGCCTATGCTCAGGTTCCACTGATCCTGTTCTAGTCACAACATGTCATTAGATGGCCCAGGGCATCTTCTATCCTTTAGCACTTAACTTCCTAAACTTCAGTTTACCTTCCTGAAAATTACAGGGCTAGGATTGCCTGACTTTTGGAAATACTATTCCCGCTCTAAATTCTGTTACTACGGGCAGAAATAATAATATGTTGACATTTTCCCACCGTTTCAGAAACTCAGTAGGTGCTTAAAATGCGACTGACACCAGAGTTCCAAGGAATTCATTCAAAGGGGCCTTGGACATTTCGATAGGAATTTTGCTTCCAGAAACCTTTCAGTTGAAGACTTACAAATTCCTTGAGAACGGAGAAGCCCAACTGCCGTCAAGCTGCAGGAAGAGATTAATGAGGGGAAAGGTGGTGAGGGGAGGTGTGTGAGATTTGGGTCTCTGCTAGTTTTAGGCATCTGCCTTTCTTCCTGAGAGGAAGAGGCAGAACATCAGGACTAGAAGAAAATGAAAGGTGTGAGCCCAGTCTGGAGCCACAGAGAGTTACATTTAAGGTCCTGTGAAGGTCTATTATGGCTATTCGAAGGAAGAAGAACAACCTTTAGTATTTTGGGCAATAAAAATAGCAGGAGAATATTACAGTTATTTTTCTTTTGCTGAGACTGTACTGAGACCTAGGCAGAAAGGAAGGGATATTTGGCTTCTGATTCTAGACAGAAGCTAGTCCATTTCAATGAGAATAGCACAGAAGAAAGCATGAGTGAAGGTAGAAGCAGGAGGCCTGTTTGAGTCACTGCAGCCATGAGGAAAACAGAGAGCAAGAGCAAACAGAGGAAAGAGGACAAGACTACCAAATGGAAGACTCACCTCTAGGAAGTCTCCTCCTCTTCAAGGTAGCACAACCTTCCCAAACATTAACACTGGCTAAGAATTCAAATACATGAACTCACATTCAAATGGAGAACCAAATTTTCACCTTAACCCTGACTCACCCCCTCTCTCCTCATGGCCTGGCTGATGCTCATTGTCCATGAGGAAAGTGAGGCAGCCATGTGAGTCTGAGGACCAAGAGTTAATGTTGAATGCAGCCCAAATCCCCCAGGTTTGCAGAGTCAATGCATTCTAGTCCACAAGGAAACCCTAGAGAAATGGTCTTTCTAGGTTATTCCTGTAAAAGAAATCTGCACTGGATTAGAGGAGTAAGAAACTTATTTCTGGTCTTCCCAGCATTGTGCTGGTTCTAGATCCCATCCAATAGAGGAGGTCACTGTTTGGCAAAAAAAAAAAAAAAAACACATTAACTCAGTCTCTGATCAGTCTGACATCTGCTTCCAAAACAGAGTTAAGATTCTGTCAGACTGAAATTTGCTAAGTATTAAAAAGTTAGGACTGGTGAAGTGGCTCAGTGGATTAAAGTACTTACTGCAGTGTTAACTACCTAAAGAACACAGAGTAAGACTGAACTGACTCCTGCAAGTTATCCCCTGCCCTCTACACATGCCTTATCGTATATATATGCTACCATTCACACTTGTGTATGTAAGAACATACATTCATGCAAATAAATAGATAACATAAATAATTCTTTAAAGTTGGAATGTTGGTGCAATTTAGCAATTCTATTGATGTGCAATTTATATGCCTTAAGTGTTGCCCATGCACAGGTGTAATTCCATAACTTTCCATAAACATGTAATCTGTTAGATCATCACAACTCAGTTTTGCAATAAATCCCTGCTCCCATCCCCATCCTGAAGCAGTCACAGATCCAATTGCTTGTCATTTTACTCTTTGAGCTTTTTCTATCTTGCATCAGATTCAATAAACTTCATTCCTTTACATTTCTGTAAAGTGTTCTGTTGCATGAGTGTGCTGTATTTTGTTCATTTGTTCACTGTGAATATACTTCAGGTTGTTTCTGTTTTGTTTTGTTTTGTTTTTTTGTTTTTTTGTTTTTTTGTTTTTTTTGCTGCCATGATTGAGTGCTGCAAATAAGTGGACTGATTTCTCTTGGGTAAAGCTTTGAGGAAAGAAGTTTATGAAGTATATGTCAAGCTTTACATTGAAGGAACCTCCCAGTTATCCTTCAAAGTGTCTATCTCCTCCAACATTGTCACCAGTGGTTGTGAGCTCCCAACTCTACATCCTCACCAGCATATCATTAGTATCTTTTGGACTCTATTTGTTCTGGGGGTATGAAATGTGTTGGATCTTATGGTGAATTTATTTGAGATAGAGAAGAGAGAGAGAGAGAGAGAAAGAGAGAGAGATTGACAGCAGGGGCATATATGTCACTGTGGTGTGTGTGTCTGTGTCTGTGGGTGTGTGTGTGTGTGTGCGTGTGTGTGTGTGTGTGTAGGTCACAGAACAACTTTCATAAGTCAATTCTTTCTTTCTGTCATCTAGTTTCTGGGGATTGAACTCAGGTCTCCAAGTTCGTGCACAGGGTCCTTTACCTGCTGAACCACCTCACAGCACCCATCCCAAGCCAATCTTGAGCACCTTTTCATATGTTCATTAGCCAATCGGCACAACCAAGTAAAACTACAAACTCTGTTGTTGTATTTTGAATAGTGCCAGAAATAATCTTAAAGCCAAGGAGGAAGATTAAATCATTTTAGTAATCAATAATCGATCGATCCATTGGCTCATGGAGTCATCCCTGTGTTCCATAGTAAGCTCTTGATTCCTGGAGCTGAGCTGGGGTCTGAGGGTGAACAAATGAAGGGGACAGTCCCTGCTTCTAAGCATGTGCTGTGTGGTGGGAGTTGAAGGGGAGTGAGGTAGAGTGGGAACTCAACTCGTGGAGCATCCACTACCCCAGTGTTGAGGGTGTGAACACTTAGAGAGCAGAATTGTATTCCCGCTCTTGCGCCCAGGAGTTAGAACCATTAGCTAGATGGAAAAAAAAGAACATCACCTGGGTCAGTTTGAAGGAAGGGATGGAGCTGGGTAGGGAGGAGAAAGGACCAAGTGTGCTCAGAGTTATCCAGCCCATGCGTATGATTCTACATGCTCTTTGTAAGTGTGATTGGGAGAGAAGTGGAGAGGTAAGAAACGAAGCTAGAAGAGAAGACACAGCCAAGGTCAAGACAGAGCAGCAGAAAGCCATGATACCCTATAGGAAGTGGGTCATGATCACAGCTG
This sequence comes from Typhlomys cinereus, assembly GCA_023101885.1. NCBI lineage: Eukaryota > Metazoa > Chordata > Mammalia > Rodentia > Platacanthomyidae > Typhlomys > Typhlomys cinereus. Next base: position 3,256,835 of record JALPQD010000193.1, read on the forward strand.
TTCTCTGGGAAGTTCGAGCTCAGCGGGGAATTAACGAGGGAAGTGTTCTGTGCTTCTTTCTTAATAGAAGCCAAGATGGGCCCATTGGGTGAACCTCTGTCTCTCCATGGCTAGCAGGGTCACCTGTGACACTGGGAATGACATGTGACCTCCTATTTTGGGCAGGTGCTACATCACCCTCACCCAGTCTCTGCACCTGACCATGAGTGGGGCCCCAGCGGGACCTGCAGGCACGGGCAAGACGGAGACCACCAAGGACTTGGGTCGTGCACTGGGCATCATGGTTTACGTGTTTAACTGCTCAGAGCAGATGGACTACAAGGTATAAGTTCACTTCTCAGGGCGTGGGGGAGACTGAGAATTGGGCGGTCACAGATCGGGGACATGGCTTATCCACACTGTACTGGTCCAGCTGCCCTGAGTCACAGAATCCAAACAGAAGATTTCTACTTGCACTTTCACAGTAGGTTCCTTTGATCTCCTGGAGCTTACTGACCTCTTGTCAACCTCTTCCACTGTAAGGAGGCACAGGCAGATGGGTCCTGACTCCACTAAGGAAGTTTGAGCTCATAGAGAGGTAACTTCCCATGTTTGGGGAAGAGATCTTTCTTTCATTATCTAACCTGAAGACCTTAACCCCTAACCTTACTTTAGGGTCTGGAAACACAGAGACTTGTCATCATAGGATAGCCTTGTCTGCGTTGCTCTGTAAAGTGGACATGGCCTAGGATGTTGAACAAGACAGGTAGGTGGGACTTCTGGAAACAAGACAAGGTTAATGACTTCAAGAGGTTCTTGAGGAAGGCAACACACAGCCTGTGCATGTCTTTCAGAAGCTTGTCATTTACTTTTTGCACATACATGTAGTATGTATGTACATGCATGTGAGGGCATGTGTACAAGAGGGCATTTAAGTGCCTGGGGGGGTCCCAAGAATGACATCAGGCATCATTCTAGATTGCTTTACTTCTTTATTGCTTTGCTCTGGGGTTTCACAGGCTCTGCCTTCCAGGGTCGAATTAAGAGAACACCACCATATCTGCCTGACATTTTTATGTGGGATCTGGGGATTCAAACTCAGGTCCTTTTGCTTGTGACACAAAGGTTTTAACCCCTGAGCCATCCATCTCTCCCCAACCCCAGAACTTGTCATTTTCAATAAAATGAATGTATTCTGGCTTGTGCCATAGAGAAAGTAAAAGAAACCATAGGCCTGTGAGGTTATATCTGAGCAACAGACATTGTGCTAATGACTGAACAAGCACTCATCGTAAAGATGTGTAATGACAGATGGCCACACTGCCTTGACTTTTTTTTTTGCTTTCTCATACTATTTATTTTCAATAAACTGCCTCATGTTTCACACAAAATTTTTAGTAGGGAACAAAACCAGAGTCACATTCAATAGATTAACTATCATGTCATGTATTATATTGAATAGGAAGTAAATTTAATGTAGAAATAATTTTAGAGATTGCTAGCTCTGAAGTTAAATAGCTATAGGATTCCTTTAAATAGCTCTAGAATTTATAGGTGAAACTCCTTTTCTATAGCCTGAAAAAATTCTTTAGCACCTAACTGTTCTGTGCAAAAAAATTATATCTGTGTTTCCTCATAGCAAGGAAGCAGTGGGAACATTCAGGCCCAAAATTCAGATCTTCCCATGGCCCACAGCCCCTAAATTTGAGCACAGCTGTTTTTATTGATGAACACATTAAGATAATGTTTCTTTTCAAAGCTAAAAAATAAAGATTTTTTCCCCTTTAAAGAAATAAACTCAGCCTCAAGAATTATTTTGAGCTTCTAGATCATTCTGTGTTTAATTATTGGCAGTATGCTTCAATAAGTATAGTCTCCCAAGGGAAGCGTTCTGAAAAGTACCCTCATTTAGATGTAGAATGAGTATGTATTGAGTGCAGAAAAGCAGCAGATTTCTTCAAAGTCAAATTGAACACAGCAAGCAGGAGATACTTCGGCTCTGTCGCCAAGGGTCACTAAAGCCATTTTGCATATTACTTTCAGCACTTTATTGCACGTTGCTGCAATGAAATACCTGACTCCAAGTCACTGAGGGGAGAAGGTGTGTATTCTAGCTCAAAATTTCAGTTCATGGTGTCAGCAAAGTCAACAGCAGGGCTTCAGAGAACTGGTCACAGTACTGTCAAGAGCAGGAAACCACAGATGAAGGCGTGTTTGCTTGCTTGCTTGCTTGCTTGCTTGCTACTCTCTCCTTTATAATCCCAGACCACCTATCTACTTTGGGGCTGGGTCTTCACATGGTAATGAATGCAAACAACCTTACCCCAGCTCCCAACTGCTCGACCCTTGGAGCTCTCTCCCCGGGGCCTGACCAGGTCAAGGAGAGGAAGGAAACAAAGGTCAGGAGTAGCTGGCACCTGTTCATCCAGGGATCACCTTGATGTATGCTCTTAGTAATATGTTCTATTCACATGTTTCCAGAGCAGAAACTAGAAATAAGCACAGCTCAATGACCGAGCTACCTTAGGAAGCACTGGGGGACACAGAAAGGTAATAAGCCAGAATAAGGAGGAAAGGGATCCATGGAGACATGTTGACCTATGGAAAGACTTCCAATCTATCACAGATGTAAAGAGCAAGACTGTCTTGCAAGGAAGATGACCAAGAGAGCCAGGTGAAGGGAAGAAGTCTGGAGAAAGACTCCAGTGAGAGCATCACAGGCCTGTAGACAAGGAGGGATAGGAGTCAGATGCTGAGACATTATGATTGTTGAACCAATGCTATACATTTTACCAACTAAAATGCAAGTGGTCAGATGGATAGATCCACAGTGTAACAGTTCTTGGCAAATATATAAAGTTTTCTGTACAATCAGTCACAGAATCACAGTACCTCGTGCAAGACTTTCTCTACCCTAAAAACGTTCTACCTGTCTTTTTTTCCCACACAGCCCCAGGCAATTGCTTTGCCTCCTCTGATATTTGACCTTTCCCACACGCTTTAAATCTGATCCTTCTGGGTGGAATTTCCTTTTTCCACCCTCTCCCCTTCATCCAGCTTTGCCATAGTACACGCTAGACCGATTTTGATAAGATGTGTCCTTAGCCATACTCTCTGATACACCTCCGAAGAACCTTTGTAATACTTTGAGGAACCCTTGTAATACTTCAAGGCTGTCTGTAACTCAGACTTCCACTAGTCATTCATCCAGTGTTGTCACAGTTAGATACAGATGCCAACTTGACCATTGAAGACTGGAGCTTTTGGCACACTTGTAAAGAAGTAGTAGTTGAGTTAAGCGAACCCACAATATTGTCTAATTGCTGGGGGAAGACGCAGCCTATAATAGGTAGGACTTTTTCCTGGGTAAATGAATAAGATAGAGTGAGCTGGTAAAGGAAGTTGGCATTCTTCAGCTTACTTGGCCAGACATGCTGGTGGCAAGTGAGGACTGTCCCTCTCTCAGGAATCTTATGGATGTGGTATGGCCAGTTCACTCAGCCCCTGGTTTTGATATGAACTCCCCTGCCAAGATGGACTAAGAAATGTAAACTGGACAATCAAAAACTCCTTATTCCCTAAGTTATGTGGTTGTATATTTATGAGCAATTTGCATGAAAGCAAACCATGACAGCTTCCCACCCCAATTGCAGTCTTTCTTTCCTCCAGAGGTAGCATTATTTTTTTCATTTTTCTTCCATGATCTTCCCTTCTCCAGGAAAGCTATGTCCTCTCCTCTGTCCACACTGGCACACACAAGCATTGCCCTTAAAGCCGACAATTCAGTGAAATCCCAGTACTCAGATCTTCTACTTATATTCTTGTGACTTTTCCACTCTACCACTGATTTCCAGAGTGTATTGTGAGAAAAAATTGTGATCTGTGGGAGGAAAAAGGAACTTAAGCCATGTAACAAAATTTCCATAAATTGTGTTGTAGCAGTTCTTAGTACCATTAAAAGATAGATAGATAGATAGATAGATAGATAGATAGATAGATAGATAGATAGACAGACAGACAGACAGACAGACAGACAGACAGACACATAGATAGATGTTAGATGGCTAATAAGTGATGGATCAATGATTGGTAGATAAAGATAAATAGATGATAGGTGAATGATGATATACAAATAGATTATATATATATATATATTATAGATAGATGATAGATGACGAATGAATAGTGGATGGATAGATGATAGATAGATACATACATACATACATACATACATACATGAAGATTGATAGGCCACAGGACCTTGCACCTGCCAGGTAAGTGCTTTACTGCTGAGCTATCTCCACAACTCATTAGTACATACCATAACTTAGAAGCAGCAGATCATGGAATGTAGCATTTCTTGAAATTCTTGACAGTGAAATCCTTTCTTCATGGAGCATTTAGTATCATGAAGTAAATTCCACAAAATGCCATTGTACAAGTGATTTTCACCTCTTTGGAAAGCTGATCACCTGCCCTGCACTTGGATAGCAGTTCTCACTTATTTGTATATCTTCTCTCTGACACCTTACTAAAATTTTTAGTAGATTTTATCTACCACATAGTCTTCATCATACAGTTAACAGTTTCTTTCTTAATTCCCCCTGAATAAATGGCAGGACTACCTCTCATACTTATAGTATCACAATATTTTAATGACATCATCCAGCCACTACCAATCCCTAACATTGAAGCATAGTTAGTAGTTTACCTTCAGTGCCAGAATTAATTTTTTAATTATCTATTCATTTATTTGAGAGTGGGAATCCACACATTCATTCCATAGTGCACAGGTGGAGAGCAGAAGTCAACTTTCTGAAAACTGCTTCTCTCCTTCCACCACGTGGGCATTAAGGATTGAACTCGGATGGTTAGGTTTGCAAGCAGACAGGCATCTTATTTGTTGAACTGCTTTGCCAGGCTCCTAGAATTACTTTTTATTTCAAGACAGAAATGCATTCTTGTCTTTGAAATTCTTTTCTTGCTCTCCCCTGGCAAGGTGTACCCATAGTTTGTTTTCTGTAGCTGTTGTCATCCTGTCTCATCGTCTGGGAAGCCCAAGTGGCCAGGCATGGGTTATAGGTACAAATATTAGCTTTGCACTAGGTGCTCCAAAACCTGGGTGGAAGGCTAGTGTGTAAGGAAAACCATGTTTTATTCATTTCCTGAGATTTCGAAAGCTCCAAGCTCCAGAATCAACAGGAAGGCATCTCTGATCATGTACTAAAGGGATTTTCACTATTGCATCAAGAAAAGTTCTGTTAGATTCCATGACTTACATATTTTCCATCAAAAACATTAATTTTTGTTGAGATTTCAATGCAAATTTTTGGGTGGAGTCCTAAGGAGACTGGAAGTATCTATAACAAAGGATAGACAATCACTTTGGATATACATCTCCAACCAAGCACCATTGGTAATTTAATCCTTGGACATTTTCTTCCAGTCATGTGGCAACATCTACAAAGGACTGGCTCAGACAGGCGCTTGGGGCTGCTTTGATGAGTTCAACAGAATCTCTGTGGAAGTCTTGTCCGTGGTGGCCGTGCAGGTATGGATCTAGGCGTGGTGGGAGCCTACAGTCTTCATGCCGAGTCTTCATGGAGAAACCCATGTCCTCTGTGTTCAGCTGACTTCAGTACCTACCTCTCCTTCTCATCTGCTGTTCCATGTCTCTGCAGAAATCAGGGGTATTTGACAATGCAAGCATCCCAGATGGGGTCCAGTGAATCACATGTGTGGACAGGGGATAGGAGAGGGGGAACTTGGGATCAGGAAGAAAACGGACTGGAAAGGAGAAGCCATGAGGTGGGATGAGAGGGGCTGGGGGTTTGGGGGTTGATAAAATACAATGATAAATTCATTGTATTTGTATATGGAGGTTTCAAATAATAAAAACTAATAACAAAATAAAAGATAAATATTCCAATTTAAAAAATAATAAAAATAAAATCGGGGCAAGAGAGGTTTCTCTCTCATGTAAGTATCCTGCCATTCTAACCAAAACACATCCACTTGTAATTGAAATCTTTCCCCTTCTGTAAAATGGGCGTACAAGGTGTCTGTCCTACATAGAGGAGCTCCAGAGAGGTACAGGAAGGTGCAGCTCAGAAGCTGGGGTCCAACCACCAGGAAAAGTCGTGCTCGATGGTTGCTCCACTTGCAATTCTTGGATTTGCTGCCCAAGTCCTTAAGCAACATGCTCTGCGTCTCTCAGCTGGGTCACTCCATTACATATCAAGCAAGAAGACGGCACCATTACTGCTGAAGTTCTTCAGTGAGACTTTATGGCTTCTATAGCACAGTAGGTACTGTGTCAAAGGCAGGTGGAAATGTCTGGCTGGACAGGACATGGTTCCTTAACATCGAAAGCGACTTGGGTTTTTGAGACAGATGAGCACTTTCAGTGTTCTGATCCACAGTCTGGGACAAGATTTACACATGCATTACCTTGAAACCAGCCCTTGAAGCTGGCTGGAGAGGCTATGGATTTGGGTAAGAGTCCCACGGTCCAAAGAAGCAATAGAAGAGGGTACCTGTGTCGATCTCTTCTGTATCAGAGGTTCTGCACAGGTCATCTATTACAGTAGTGTCCTAGAGGCTCTCCTATTTCACACACTCTATTCTGTATGAAGGAATGGGAAGGGAGGAGGGGAGGGGAGGGAAGAGAAAGGAGGGGAAGAAAGGGAGGGAAGAGAAAGGAGGGGAGGGAGGGGAGGGGGAGAAGGGAAGGAGAGTAGAGAGGGGAGGGGAGGGAAGGGAAGGGAAGGAAGAGAGGGGAGGGAAGAGAAGAATAGGAAAGAAAAGAGGATGGGAAGGGAAGGGGAAGGGGAAGTAGAGGGTGAGTGAAGGAGGAAAAGGAAAGGAAATAAGGAATAGGGAGGAAAAGGAAGAGAAGGGAAGGGAACAAAGGAGAGGGAAAGGAAGGGAGGAGAAAGGGGAAAAGGAGAAGAGAAGAAGTGAAGAAAGGGGAGAGGAGAAGGGGAGTGGAGGGAATGGGAAGGAGAGGTTATAGAACGGGAGGGAAGAGGAAAGGGAAGGGGAAGAACAGGAAGGAGAAGAGGAAGAAAAGGAAGAGAGGAACGGGAAGTAGAGGGAGAGGGAAGGAGGAAAAGGAAGGGAAATAAAGGAAGGAGAGGAAAAGTAAGGGGAAGGGAAGGAAGGGAAGAATGATTGCAACTATGAGAAAGACTTTTCTGGCGGCTGCATGTTCTTTCAAGCCCATACAAAAGAGTAGAAAAACATTCATTTGGACTGACCTTTTATTTTCCCTTCAGCACAAGCATGGAGTGGATAAAGGATTGGCAGAACAGAGGTGGGATAGAATGCTATGTTGGGGAAACTGGACAGGACATGGTGGTCCTCTTTGCTGGTGTATCTAGTCTGCCTGGAGCTAGCCTTTGCCCCCATGTTGCATCTTTCATTCCAAAGTTATCAACAAGCAAACCTTGCTCAGAGCACTAATTCTCGTAGGGGGCACAGTTGTTCTGAAAATCTGGGAAGAGGCTGACTGTTCTCTACTGTAACCACTGGAAATGGTTTTGTTTCCTCCCATTATATTGCCTAGTCCTTTGCCTGCTGCCCTGTTACTTCCACTCACCTTGTCTGCCTTTCATCTTTCCATCTCCTTTGGCTGCTTGGATTTGGAGGACATCTCGGTCTCACCAAGCAGGGTGCCATACTAGGTCTAATCCTACTTAAATCCAGGACCATTCATTATCCATAATTCTAAGGATGGGTTTCCCAGAGTGAAGCTTAGTGCTAGAAGCTTGCCAAAGGTTAGCTCAGCATGCATCCCTAAACCCCTGTCTTTGAAATGCCCTGTGGGGAACTCAGGGGCAGAACAGAGAGGGAACCAGGCCAGCCTCAGCATAGAGACTGGCTTGGTCTCCCAGGATTGGTAAAGAAATTCTATGTAAAATTTGGATTTTTAAAGAATTTATAGTGGGGTCTGCCAGATAGTGGAATGGCAAATGGTTCTGAAATCAGACTTCTAGTGTCCAATTCTGTCTCCGCTACTTACTAGTTGGCAAGACCCTTGGCAACTCTTTTAAGGTAAAAGGCTTTATTCACAGTATCTACTCGAGGCAGTTGTTATCAAACATTATATCTGTATATGAGAAAAAAAGAGAAATCAAGACAAGTGTGTGTGTGTGTGTGTGTGTGTGTGTGTGTGTGTGTGTGTGTGTGTTGCTAGGATCATACACAGAACCTTGCATGCAATAGTTTTCCAGTGATTTATGCCCAAACGTGCTTAATAAATATTAGTATGATGACAACAGTCAATGGTGGTAGCAATGGCTATAGTGGAGACGATGGTTGACAAGTATGATCTTGATGGCATGTGAGAGTGATGCTCACGGTGATGGTGGTGGTGGAGGTGGAGGTGAAGGTACCAGTAAAGAACATGATAATTGATGACCTGGATGGTAGTGGTAATAGCAGTGATAATACTGATGGGGGTGATAATGATGAAGGTGATGATGAGTGTGATAGCAGAGGTAACGGTGATGAGGATGAGGATGGTGTTGATGATAATTACAAGAGCACTTGATTACTATCATTATTACATTATTATGCTAACATGCAGGAAATGAGCTCAAGAGAAATAGATGCTGGGGCCACTGGAACAGGGAGCTCTTGGGTCTCACACTTGGGTCACAGTGGGACAGGGGCTTTACTGCTTTAGGAACACACACTGAGCTACTTTTGGCAAAAAGAATGCACCTCATCCGTCCTCACTTAGATTGTCCTCGGGATCTCTCACCAATCCTTACAGGGCACTCACTAATAAGACACCGCCCAGCAGTCATTGCCTACTTCCTGGTAGACAGATAAAGAATTTGCCTTATTTTGAAAATACCCAACACAAGGTCAATCAAGGAGTTCTTGAAAGCCAGTTCACGCTGTCACATTTCTAGGAGCACTGGCGTAGGAGACAGGCCCAAAGAGTGGTGTGATAGCAACTCAGGCAAAATCTGAGCTGGTAACATTTAAAATCATATAACCATCCAAGGAGAAAATTGTGCTTAATTATTCACACAGTAATCCTGGCTGGCATATTGGTTGGGAAGCCGCACCAGCTGCTGACAGTTCTCCACCGCCCTCCTGTCTCCTGCTCTCCTCTCCTCACCCTTCTGTGAGCCTTGTCCCGGTAACTTTTTGCAAAAGTGATTATGCTCCCGTGTTTGTGTGGCTTGGATATTCTTGTGACTCCATCAGATCGGTCAAGCAGAATTGCATATGCATTTGGGAAAATCCTCAGTGTGGCAATTCCAAGAGAAATTACTGGGCTATTTTTAAAATGCACGATACTACCTAGTTCTTTCTCAGAATCTCTTCATTACTGCCTCATCAGCTCTCTTGCCTTGCATTGTCTGAGCCTGGAGAAACATGTCATGGAGGCACACGGTCACCTTGTCCCTCCAGTCCCTGTTCCCTCCATACTCTCTGGGGTCATTGCCACTTAAGGTAAAGGCACTGGGAATGTGCTGGGTTGATAGTAGGGCAACGGATCACTGCTGGATGTGGCAGCACACGTCTGGACTCTCAGCACACTGTGAGTTCAAGGTCACCCTGGGCTACAAAATTTGACTCTGCCTCAAAAAAACAGAGCTCTCTCAGCAAGAGACCCCATTTACAACAGAATCCCAAGTAATCTTGAGGTAGAGCATACAATCCCGTCTCAGAGCCAAAGGAAGGTCCCAGAGTGCACCCTGTAGAGAGGGTGTAATGGCCTCACGTGAAAAACACAAAAACATGAACATATGTACAAAGCGTGGAGTGGGTGGCACTTCCTGAAGGCAGCAGACACTGACTTGTTGTCACAGAATGAAGTTAGACAGGGTTTTAGCAACACAATGGCATTTGGACAAAAGCTAGAGAAAAAAAAAAAAAAAAACAATGACCAGATAATGGGCTACGCCCTTAGAACAGAGGAACAAAGTAGAGAAGAGTGTAGGTGGAGTAGTGGTGGAAATGGAGAGAGTATTTCTATGATATGAGCTAGCCTGTGACCTCCTGAAATTCTATCACATGAGAACTAGAGCGATTGCTCAGGGTTAAAGCCTCTCAAGCAAAAGCCTCCGAGTTCCAAAAAAATGCCTGATGGGTGTAAGCAGTGGCCTGTCATTCTGGCCCTAAAGCAGAGCCGGGAACCTCAGAGCAGAGCAATGAGGAGGTGAGCAATCTAGGAGGATCTCCGTATCACCCGTAGGCCTCCACAGGCACACACCGTGCCCTCTTAAACATACACACACACACACACACACACACGCATGCACGCACGCACACACACGCACACGCACACAATCAACTGCAGAAAGACAGGACTGGTTAAATGTGTGGCAGATTCAAGGCATGAGTTGGAGGAGACAGAACAGAATCTTTCGAGAACGCCAGTTTCCAGGCTAGAAGGAAGAAGAGCACCATCAACTGGGAAATATAATCCCAAGGTCCACACAAGGTAGGTTAAAAAAAGAAACAACTAAAGAGCAGCCACAAAAGTTGGCATGGAAATTCTATGAGACACAGGGGCGTGCACTGTGTGTTGTGTGTGTGTGTGTGTGTGTGTGTGTGTGTGTATGTGTGTGCCTGTGGAAGCCTAAAGGTAATATTGAGAATCATCCTGGATTATTCTACCTCCTTATTGCTTTGCTCTGGGGTTTCTTAAGCTCTATCTTTCAAGGCTGAGATGACAGGCTGCTGCCATATCATCCTGGGATTTTTACATAGTATCTGGGGATCCGAACTCAGGTTCTTTTGCCTATGAGGCAAAGGCTTTAACCCCTGAGCCATCTCCATTGCCCCTGCTTGACCAATTTAAGGCTTGACTTACTCCACTTAGCAACTACTGTGCATCAACTACATGTCTTGGTTTTTACACTAGCTGTTTATTTTGAACCAATTTTAGATTCATAAAATGTTATAAAAATAGTATAGTACATATATGTCCCTCTCCTAACCTTTCCTCATGTCAACTTATAAACATAAATCATATTCTTTTTTAATTTTTAAATTGTGGGCATTGTGTGTGTTCGTGTGTGCATGCATGCTTGTGTACATGCGTGCGTGCATGCCCATGAAGGGGGGGAGGAGTTCATGAGCCAGAGCATGCATGTGGAGGCCCAAGAACAACTCTGAAGAATCAGTTCTCTCCTCTTAACTTTCACATAGACTATGGGGATTGAACTCAGGTCTTCAGTTTTGCACTACAAACACTTTTATCCACCGAACCATTGCATCAACCCATAGAACAGTTTCTTAACCTCTGTAGAATAAGGATCTGAGACCACTCATCTGACATCTGACACGGCTGCTCAGAGAGCTAAGTGGAATAATCTCTACAGACACGTCAGAATAGTGCTTATCAAATGTTTTAAAAAAGGTCCAATATTATTAGTTGTTATTCCCTGTGGTTTTAAAAGCTCTAAAAATACTGCTGAGCCCCGTGGTGCACAGTTTACCCATCAGCCTTAGCGATCAGCCTGTGGTGGCCTGCCTTTTGTGTACCTTCAGCTGGCTGGGCCTGCAGGTAATCCTCACCTTTCCCATCCACCTACTTCTCTGTTTCTGGTATCCTGAAACCTCTGGACTTTATCCAGGCTCCCTGCATCGTGAGCCCTCTCGCATTCCAGTGGTTTGTCCTGAGGATCTCAGTTGCTGCAAACCCAAGGAGGAGAGACGACTCCTGTCCTTTACAGGCTAAGGGATCCTCCTGGGTGTACTGAGAAACTGCTGCCTTACCCCCATCCCCCGGCCTGCTCAGCCCTCATCCCTCAAGGACCCCCCCTACAGAATTTCACACAAAAGCACAGATGCTGCTAATCTGAAAGTGTATCATAAATTCCTGCTGAGTGTGAGGTTTCTGGGCTTGGGTGCTTGGGGAGAGAGCGCTGAGTCAGAACAAACAGCAGGAGGGTCCTGCTCTCATCCTGGCCTTTGCCCAAAGGTAGCTGAGCAACTTGTAAATGCTAATTAAACTCGCCTCCCTAATCCCTAGCCAGGAGCAGCTTGCTCTGTATATTTTACAGATTGGTGGACTAGAGAGGAAGGAAGCCAACTTCACCAGCCTCCAGACTTGCAGAGGGCGAGGGCAGCCAAGGGGCTTCCAAGGCAAAGCTGGGCTGGAGAGTCGAGCCCCACTTACACCAGCAGAGTTTCCGTTTGGCTGGCCCGTGTGCTGGGTGCAGGAGCTTGCCTCTGCATGGCATTGGTATTCTGCGCATAAAGAAGAAGTTTCAGGCTGCCACTAATTGCTGTGAACTCAAATACATTCAGTCATTACAGCTTTGCTTTGGGACAGGAGCTGAATCCTAATTGCAGAACTGTCATGCTTCCTGACAAATGTGCTCTCTCTCTCTCTCTCTCTCTCTCTCTCTCTCTCTCTCTCTCTCTCTCTCACACACACACACACACACACACACATACCCATCTCTGCCACCCTTGGCTACCCTCTGCTCTTCCAGCAGCAGCCACCCCTCACAGACAGACATGCCAGAGGCTCCTTTAAGAAGGCAAACTGACTCCTGAGTTCAGGTTTTGGCTTCCATGAAGCCTGGGAGGCTGGAAATTTCCAGAAACATTCTGGGACTTGGTTGACCCAGGCTAACCCCAGCCTGCAAATATGTGTCTTTTTGTAAATTTCTTCTGTGGCTGTTTCATAGCACTGAGTATGGAAAACAGAAGTCGTTGGGTTTCATTTCTCCTGTATTCTCACTGCTTAGCAGGGCCATCCAGAGGAGAGATCTTGGCAGGTTAAGAGGAAACTAGCTAAAGAGCCTTCTGCCTTCCTGATAGCATTTAAAAAAAAAAAGTGGAGTCTTCTCAGAAGTGCCCTTAGTCTTTAGGACATCACCTTCCTCTTCCTCACTTGATATACCATCTGGGTCAGGCAGAGGGACCCTCCACTGATCCAGACACCATGGTGGCAGTGACAATGTGCACATCAAAAAGGGCCATGTGTGGTGTTATTTTTAAGTATTTTCTACACCACAAGTTCATTCTGGACTTTACTAATCCTTAGAACAAGCCCAGGGGTCAGGGATGGGTGTTTCTCCCCCACCATGATATGGCCAAGAATACAGGCTCCAGAATCCACTGGTCTGGATTCAAATCCTAATGCCCCAGGGAACAGCTCCAGAACTGTGGTCAAACCACCCCATCTGCCGATACTTCTGTTTCCTCAGGGAAAAATTGGATGATGGGTTAAGTGTTCCCCCCCAAGGTTTCTGAAGAGGTTCTAATAAATTAACATATGCTATCACTAGTTTTGAGGGTTTTTTTTTGGGAGGGGGCTGCTACTGTGAGACAATACTCAAACACAGCCTAAGAAAGAAAGGAAGGTTTATTCAGCTTACAATATCAGAAGGGAGATATAATCCATTAGGACTGGAATCTCATAGCTGAAGGCATGGTTTAGAGGCAGAAGCAGGAGGCTAGATCAGGTCACAGCAAACATCATGGAGGCAGAGAGAACAAGAAGTGGGAAGAAGAGGAAGCAGGGTTGGGCTACCAAATCTCCAGGCCCACCCCCTGTGACCTGCCTCCCTTCAGCAAGTTTCCACCTCCTAAAGGTACCAGACTATCCCAAACATTAACATCAGCTAAGGATGCAATCATACAAGGCTGCGGGGGGCAACTCACATCTAAACCATGACAATGTATATTAAAAAGCACTTAGGGGCTTGCCCTGAGGCTCAGTGGTGCAGTACTTCAATGGCGATGCAAGGTCAGGTCATGAGTTCGATCGCCAGTCACACACTCACTCATTCACTGTGCCAACACTAATATACTTGAGTTGACACTACAGAGGACACTGAGATTCTGAGCAAAACACCTGCTGTTCTTCCATTTTCATAGTTAGTGTTATAAAAAAAAAAGGATGTGAATGACCAGATTTCTCTTGGACACACTCAGTACTGATTGATCAGCAAAGGGTCCAAGATGCGTGCATTGTGCCTGTCTCCCGCGTGGAGGCCACAGGACAGTTGTCAGTGCTATGCGTCACTGTGAAGTACCAGCTTTAATTACCACTCACCACTGTGGGGGTGGGGGGGACCTACAGAAGAGACATGTCTTGCTGCTCCCTCAACAGGTGAAAAGCATCCAGGATGCAGTGAGAGACAAGAAGCAGCGGTTCAACTTCCTGGGGGAGGAGATCAGCCTGAATCCTTCTGTGGGCATCTTCATTACCATGAATCCAGGTTATGCTGGCCGAACAGAGCTGCCAGAGAACCTCAAGGCTCTCTTCCGGTGAGTCTCGGTTTGGCCCTACACACCAACCCCCAAAGAAAAATTTCTTTTATCTTCCCACTGAATATGTACAGCTTAAATATTAGAGGAAATTTGGAGCATCTTTTAAGAAAGATAGATTTTAAGAAAAAACTTTTACTATAATGACATTGCCAGTAAAATCATTCTTTGCTTAGTAGTGGCTCTGCTCTTTATATAGAACGTATCTTTTGGTTTATATCTTCCCTTTCAGGGCAAAACAGGTCGCTCAGAATTATGTTCCTGGCCCTGATCATTTTGATTCAGAATAAATGACTTTTCTATTTCCTTTCTTTAAAAAAAATATATCTTTTAATCTTTACACTTGCATTCTGGATGTGTGGTTTTGTACAATTTTTTTTCATGTCATAGTCTATCAAAAATATTTTCTCATTATATTTTTTAATAAATCTCATTCCACAACTGCAAATTTTTCTATCAAACACACCATCCACAGTGTAATTAACTAGGCCCCTGTGGCTGAATATTAAGATTGTTTCTAGCATTTAAAATAAATTCATACATAATTCTATAATGTACATTTTTGTATATAAATCTTTCTCTTTTTTCTGTACGCCTGATTATTTTGTTTGGCTAGCTTCCCAGAAGCGGAATTACTGACTTAACGAGTGGGAACATTTTTAAGGCTTTTGATACACGTTGCCAAATTACTTTTTAAAATGTTCAGTACCAAATTACGCTCGTAGTATCTATGCGTAGGAATGCCTCTTTTATTTCACCCTCGCCACCCATACATATTGCAATGTTTTAAAAATCTCCCTTAGTTTGATAAGAAAACACAAATGCCTTCCTTAGCAGGAATCTGAGTTTGCATTTTTTTTCCTGGGAAAATGAGGTTGGCTCAACAAAGGGATGACAGAAAGATGCCAGTTTAAGGATCTGCTCAAAGTATTTTTCTTATTCTTATTCTCTTCTGTGTATGCATATTATGAACCATTCTCACGGGAATGTCCATGTTCTCTGAAAGTTCATACGAATAGCCTAACACCAGTATGATGGGGCTGGAGGTGGGGGGCTTGGATGGTGACCAGGTCATGAGGATGAAGACCTCCACAACTGGATTGGTGTCTTCATCAGAGGCCAGAAAATGACCTATCAGTTCCTGTCATGGGAAGATTCAAACAGGTAACCATCATTTGTACCTTAGCTGTCACAAAACCCAAAGGCATCCACACCGTGTCATCAGACTTTGGCTTCCTAAACTCTGAGAAATATCTGCCTTTCAGGTCTGTGGCATTTCGGTATTGCAACCCGACTAGACTGAATTCCCTTTATGCTTAGGGAGAAAACATGAATTGTGATTCTTATCTGGGCAATGGCCTCCCTGTCTTAGGATCTGCCACACAAGCTTTCCTTAATACTCTGTGTGGGGGTGGGGAGATGGCTCAGGGGTTAAAGTCTTCACCTCCTAAGCAAAAGGGCCTCAATTAGGATCCCAAAATCCCACATAAAATTGTCAGGTGGATATGACAGTGGTCTGTAATTCCAGCTCCGGAAGGTGGAACTTGGGAAACCTCAGAGCAAAGCAGTAAGGTGATAGAGCAATCCAGGATGATTGCTGTTGTCACCCTTGGGCTTCCACAGGCACACACACTCAAGTGTCCTCTTGTGCACACACGTATACATACACGTACCCGCATAAACACAAACATCTAATTTTACATTTAATTCTCACGGAGACCTTGTGAGAATTATTCCCCCCTCCCTGCGCCATGTGTCACGAGAACCAGATGGATTCTGGAGTGAGTAAGCCTGGTTCCTAGCCAGGTGCCCGTGGCAGTTGGTTATAAATGTCAACTTTAGGCACACCTCTGTCTCCTTGTTCCCAGGCCTTGTGCGATGGTGGTTCCAGACTTTGAGCTCATCTGTGAGATCATGTTAGTAGCAGAAGGATTCCTTGAAGCCCGCCTCTTAGCCAGGAAGTTCATCACCCTTTACCAGCTGTGTAAAGAGCTACTCTCTAAACAGGTAAGATCTCCGGAGAAGCTAATGACTAAGTACCATGGCCTCAGGCCTGCAAGGGTTCAGGAGCCAGCATGACAGTGCTTTTCCCTACAGAGTCATGAGGCTCAGACAGGTAGTAAAACCTGGTGTATGTCACAATGAAAGTTTGTATTCAGTTTCCTGCTCAGCACTCTTTGAAGTATCTTTGGCCCTGAGATCATTTTTACACAGTGGTCTTAGCCTCTCATAGACGCCAGTATCAGGAGCGGCTTTCAGAGGCCACTGGCCATCCTGGGGAAATGAGCCTACCTGAGGGGGCCCTGAGGCCCGGAAGGTGCTGGGAAGAGTTGGGCATGACAGCTCCACACGTCTCACGGCTGCTTGGCATGAGTGTGGTTTCTGCTGAAGGCAGATTCCAAGAAATAGTTGCGTAACGATGCCTGGGTCCAGCAAGGTGCACACCCTGTGGGCAGAATTCTGGGATTCCAAGGACAGCTCACCAGGTTTCCTTGGGCCTTTCCCAATGAGCTTCCCCTTCCCCGTATGATCATCTCCTTTCTGTTATCGTTACTACCATGAACTCTGGAGCCTATGAAACCGTCCATGAGGCAAGAGTACTTATTCTTTTCTTCTTTCCTCATTGCTTCCCCTATCTGGTTTCTCAACCACCACACCTGTGACTCTGGCACTCGTGGCTCTGTGCCAACCCCCCTTTTGAACTCCAAACATACATTGTCAGTAGTCCGAAGCACTCCTTCTCTCAGTTCGCAGCACATGGAAAGCTGGTCTTCTCTGCTAGCTCCCATCATGATTTGGGGTAACCACCATTTCATTCACCAATGCTAGGACCCCAGAAGTCATCCTTTACATGGTCTTCTCTGCCAGTTCCCACCATGACTTGGTGCAACCACTATTTCATTCACTAATGCTGGGACCCCAGAAGTCCTTTACACATCTCTCTCCCTCACTCACATGACCCACTTTCTAGAGAGTTCTCAAGTGACTCGCATTTTCTTTCTATTCTCACCATCACCCCTTTTGCTCCCAGCACCCATGTGTCTTTAAGCTCTTGGCAGCAGCCTCTAGTTTTTCTACCTGTGACCCTATGCCCTAACCCTTTCTTTAGATGCTGACCAGAGTAATGACTTTTAAATGTTCCTCACTGGTCTTGACATAAAGACAACATCTTGATTGCTAAAGACTTGATTGCTAAAGACTGAGTGGCCCTCTGTACCTTGCCTTCCATGTAAGTTTACCCTCTCAGTTCTCTCTTCTCACACTGTGTTCTAGCTTTATGAGACATCTTACAGGTCCTAAAATAGCTCATCTTCTCACCCTGGGCTGTGGACAGTCCCTCTTAACAGAGCTTCCATCCTCTGAATCATCAGGACTCATCAGATAGGTTTGAAAATGGTTCTTTTTAATCCCCAAGAGCCTCAGTCCCGTGCATGTTCCACATGTGCCTTGTCATTCCAATCAGAGAAAAATAGAGGCCTAGAATTCAGGGACCGGAATTTTCTACACCATTCGTGTTCTCCTATCTCCGCCTTGGCTTCTCTGTCTGATTTCGAAGCATGAGCTTGTAGTGCTCTGTGTCTCCCTCCCGCAGGATCACTACGATTGGGGCCTACGGGCCATCAAGTCTGTCCTCGTGGTGGCAGGATCCCTGAAGCGAGGAGACCCTGACCGGCCAGAGGATCAGGTCCTGATGCGCTCCTTGCGGGACTTCAACATCCCCAAGATTGTGACGGATGACATGCCGGTGTTCATGGGCCTGATTGGAGACCTCTTTCCTGCCCTGGATGTGCCCAGGAAGAGGGACCTGAGCTTTGAAGCCTTGGTTCGGAAAACAATACTGGACCTGAAGCTCCAGGCTGAGGAAAACTTTGTGCTCAAGGTATCTGAGACGTTCCCTCTCGAGATTTCTCTGACCTTTAATTCTTCTTTCAGACATTGAGTTGGCCTTTGTTAGGTGTCATTATGTACACAGACATATGCCAGTTAGAAAATATTCACTTCATTCAATATAACTTTATCATTTTTTGACATATGTGTGCTCGTGTGTGTGTGTGTGTGTGTGTGTGTGTGAAGGCCCAAGGTTAACATTGGGAATCATCCAGGATTGTGCTACCTCTTTATTACTTGGCTTTAGGTTTTCCCAGGCTCTGTCTTCTAGGGCCAGAATTATAGGCAGCCCACATTTCCTGCCAGGCATTTTTACTTGGGATTCAGGGATCCAAACTCAGGTACTTTTGTTTGTGAGACAAAGGCTTTCCCACTGCATCAGTCATCTCCCCAGCACCTTAATAGATCTTTATCAAGGAGCCAGGATGTGGAATGATAATGGAGAAGGAAAGAGAAAGAGGAAGGACTATTACCACATGAATAGGAAACTGAGGTGGAAGGGGAAAGCTATAACTTCACTGCCATACAGTTCAAATAGCAGCTTTCAGCACTACTCTTTGGAGCTTTGTAATCTGTTGCAGAAGTCAAAAGGACCCATGCCAGCCTGGGAAGCCATCTTCCTCACATTCAAGCAATGGATGTTTTGGTTTCTGTTCTGTCACTGTGATCAACTACTCTGACAGAAACAACTTAAGCAAAAGAAAGGTTTATTTCAGTTCACAGTTGAAAGTACAGCCCACCATGGTGGGGAAGGCAAGGTGACAGGAACTTGAAGCAGCTAGTCACATTAAGAAGTAGAGAGTAATAAGGAAATACACGCATCTGCTCAATTCCCTTTCTCTGTTTGTGCAATCCAGGATCCCAGCCAGGGAGCAACGGCGCCCACAGCAGGCAGGTCTTCCCACATTAATTAATATAATCAAGATGATCATCAAGGCATTTGATGCCTGTAGGCCCATTTACGAGGCAATTCTGATTCCATCAAGTTAGCAAAGAGCACTGTTACAGTGAATTAATGAATCAGGCTCAATCCAGGTCAGATCTTCAGTTGTGATTAAAGTAGTCTCCATGGGAATAAAATGTACTCAGGAATTGTCTCTCAAACAAGGAAGCCCAGACTGACCATGAGGCAAGGTGACGATCTTCAGGAATTAAGACCTGGTATTTTCATCCAGGACAGGATTCATTGCTGTGCTCTGTATTTCATTGTTCTAACCCATTCTTGGTTTTCTATGAGTCTGACATTTTCACTGTGCAGTTTCTCAGAAAGTGCTTTATCTCAGGGTGTATGCAAAGTACAGTAGACATGCCTACATGCAGTTAGATCTAAAACACAGCAAAAAACAGTTGCCACCAAAAATAGAGCAAGATTTCTGGGTTCAGATGAGGCTCAGAACATGAATAGAGTGTTCTTCACACACGCACTTTGGGGTTCACACGTGGCTTTATAATCTGTCTCACATTTCATACCATAACCATCCCTGAGGCAAATGAGTTTTTTTTAAACAGGTGGGAAAACTTGGGTCCCATCACTTCTCCAAGGTGGTCTAGTGTGGTACTTCCTAGGAGAGCAAGTATGTCCTCTGGAGGCATACACTAGACCTGGAAAGGTCCTTCACCAGTCCAGCAGGTATTTGTAGAATGTAATACATTCACTGTAGAGATTAAGGCCTGGTGGCACTTAAATAGAACTGAGAGACTTGGAATATGCCATCCTTGTTAAAAGCAGGTATCTGTGTTCATTTATAGAATTTCGCTTTGCATAAAAAAGCAAAGCCTTGCCTAGTCTTTTGTAGTTCCTCCCAGGTTCAATGAGTAGACTTTCGAAGTGAAGACGAGACAGGACCTTCTATGTAGAGTAAAAAGGATCATCTGAGAGGCACATGTGGAAAACAAAGGTCGTGCAAGTAGCAACTGGAAGTCCAATATTGCTGAGGAAAAAAGGTATTGAGTGTGGGAATCAGGCAGAGGACTGTAGTAAGACTGAAATGAACATGAACCCATGGCTCAGAGGGTCCAGAGTGCCAGACTGAAGGCTCCCCCTTTAGAGAGAATAATCTCATCCTATAGATAGTTCAGTCCAATGAGCCTCCTTCAATGCTGAGGATGTTGTCTTAGAATCATCATGGTCCACCTCTTTCCTGGCTCTCTGGGACCTTCTTTCCTTGTGTTCCTTAAGTTCCTCTTTTTGTCAGTTAGGAAACATTCTGTTTACTTCTTTCCTTCCTCTTTTTTTTTGTGGTACAGCCTGCTCTTCCAATAGGACAGAGACTCTCTAATGAAGAGCTTTGGAGTAGAAGGCAGCATCCTGACCAACTTCATGTTTGGGTTGCCTACTTGAATTTTAAAAAAAAAAAAAATCAATCTCCACCAAAACGGCTTATGGTGCTCTGTTAGCATCCTGAGACCTCTTAAAAGCCATATTATAATGTTACTTTAAGGATTGAATGAGGGGAGAGTAGGGAAAGGAATATCAGAAAATTCTGGAAATATAGTAAAAGTGAATCGGCAACCCTGACAGAGAAGAGGGGGTTGTGGGACAGGCTACAGTGAGATAGATCTTCAGGGGAAGAGATGCCAATGAAGGCAACCATTCAACTCAGCACGACCCAGGGGAAAGCCTGGGCTTGCAGTTGGACGTGAAGGAGGGTGTGAGAGAACTGGAACTAGATGGAGGGGCATTGTTACATCTGCTTACCCTGTAGTTTTTCCTCTTGGGTCTCCATGCTTTTCTCCAAGAACCTCTTTCCAATTCCCAAATCATAAGGACCAGGAGTAGACAGGTATTTAGCACAAGTTCCAAATAAAACAAAACAAACAAAAAGTCTTTTAAGAAAGTTTAGTGAACTCTGTGGGGAATACTTAATAGCTGTGAGGGGACCGGTCTTTCCATTCTCTTTGGGATCCCCGAACGAAAAGCCTGCTGCTTCTTCACACAAGCATGAGTAAAGGAACAAAGGCAAAGTCCAAGAGCTAACCATGTCCACAATTCACTCAGTCCTCCTGCCCAGGAAAGAGACCTGCATGCCCAGCCAGAGAGGACACCCAACAGGGAGAAAAATCCATGATATGAGAGGAAAAGACAGACAGATGCCCCCCGACACATAGGCACACATGTATACACGTATCCTAGAGTAAATATGAAAAAAATTACTTGAATCATACAAATTAGTATCTGTAGCAGTCCTCCTGCATGGTTACTGATAAATGACCATCAAACAGCTTAAGGGAACAAGGGGTTTATTTCCTTACGATAGTCCGGTTACAGTTCTCGGTCCAGCTTGATAGGCGAGCACGCACCAACACCCAGGGCAGAGGGAACTGGCCACATCATCACCACATAATGGTTGAAAGATGGACAATCCTTAATTGCCAGACCAGCATATCTGGCCAAGTATACAGAAGGATGCCCACTCTCTCAACCAGCTTTCTGTGATTTATCCAGGGCTTAATCCCACCCACCATGGGCTGGGTCCTCCCCAGCAGCTAGACAACCTCCTTCAGGTTTGTTCTCTACAACTGTGCCCAGAGCTCAAACCCTCAACAGTCAAGTTGACACCTGTGCCTAACCATGACAGTATTCTTGAAGCTAATGAAGTAATATTCACAAGAGTAAGGCTTTACTTTAATAAAGACCTATGAGAGAATTGTAAAGCGTTTCTCAAAGTAGAAATTCTGTCATGGATGGCACAGAAAATTCAGCAAAAGGACTGGAGGAGAAAAGGAGTCAAGAAACCATTAAGGATCTCCATGTGTGTCCATATGTGTTTGTGGACAGAGGTACGCAGAGAGACAGAAACCTCTTCCTTGGAGTTCTCTTGTTGGAACGCAGAAGAGAGGGCAATGAGAGATAAGAAAGGACATGGGTCATGTCAGGTTGCCAAAGAAATTGTAAACAAGTGTGAGAATTTAGGATTTCATCTCTAAAGCTACAGGGAGCCCCTCCGTAGGCAGAACCATGGTAGTGACTTGACTTCAGGAAGCTTACTTTGTTGTTCTTAGTCTCAAGTTAATGTCTGCTTGGCTGAGATTGTCTAGTGCTACTGCTGTTTCCACAGGACTCTTAGTCTCCATTCTTGCCAGACCAGCCAATCACACTTTGTCTCACTGTAGAGCTTGTGTGTGTTGTCAACTCTGCCTGGAATATTCTTCTTGTGCATCTTCTAACAAACTCCTACTTACCCTCGTGAACTCATCTCAAATGTTTCCTCCTCTGGAAAGTTATCCTTTTTCCTGGTTACCTTCAAAATCAATTGTTCCCGCCTCTCTATTACCACACCACTTTGTGAATAGCTATATTTCAGCTTTTAACCCCTGACACTATAATTTGTCAGTATGGCTTTCTTTTCCTATCTTATTATCTCCAACCGGCTCTCCTCTGGTGCCCTCTCCAGCATTTAGTGAGTGACCAAAAACTGATGGATGAATGAGGAATGTGTGAATAGATGGGTTGTGTTGCCCCTATGTTTCAGATCCTATCTTGTTCACAGTAAAAACAAAACAAAACAAACAAACAAAAAAACTGTTCTATTGCCCTGGTTTCTCACTGCGGACCCCAGCTGGCTTCTCACAAGAGCAGGCAGCATATAGTTGAGCAACAAGCTCTCCTGTCTCCCAGGTGGTCCAGCTGGAAGAGCTGCTGGCTGTACGGCACTCCGTGTTCGTGGTGGGCAATGCTGGTACCGGCAAGTCTCAGGTGCTAAGGTCTTTACACAGGACCTACCAAGCCATGAAACTCCGCCCTGTCTGGACTGACCTCAACCCTAAAGCTGTCACCAATGATGAACTCTTTGGCATCATCAATCCAGCCACTCGAGAATGGAAGGATGGTAAGAGAGAAGATTCCCAAAGACAAATCCCTTCTATGCAGAGAGGTCCTGGAGGCCAGTTCCTTCCTTGTGCAAAAGAGATAATGTTAAACTGATTCAGGAAGTATCACAGAAGAAGAGAAACAGGGGCTACAGAGGGGATAAAAAAAAAGAACAGAAAGAAAAATTCGAGTTTGGACTGAGAGGACAAGCCCTAGTTTTACAGTTGTTCCTCTCCTGGGACCTCTTCCAACCAGCTTGTGGAGAGAGTTCTTAAAACAGATAAAGCGGGGTGGGCATGCAGCTTTAGTTTGGCAGTTCTAAGCTTAACATGGATTTAAGGGATGTAAGAGATAGAGGAGTCATAACTCATCTTCAAAGAAATGGGGTCAATCAGTTTACTATAAGGGAATCCTCTTTGCTAGAGGAATTGTTTTTAACAGTCATGGGGAAGCTCCCCTTCCCCAGGGATCACTGTGTCTGAACCTGTCTGTGGAGATGCTTTGTAGCATCTCCCAGATGGGTTTTGTAAGACCCTGTGCCCTTCCTCAGGCAATGAAGAAAACTTTACATCCACGTTCACCCTGTGTCTACTCCGTGTTAATGTACCACAATAGATCTCTGCCATAATCAAAGTGCCCAGGCTTCTTTAATTTAAAACTTCCGACAGAAGCTCAGGGCAAGGAAGTTAATGAGCTGCATCTCTAATTTTTATTTCGCTATTAGTGAAGCTTAGTGCCTTTTCCTTCTTGTTGATATCAGTAATTTGCTCCTGTGTTTTATTTCCCCTTGTTATTCTGCGTTGTGTAAGAGTTCATATATATACATATAAGCATCAGAGATAATAGCTCCTATCTCTTCTGTGCCTTACTGATCCTTCCTCTATCATTTGTCTGTAGAAACCTCACAGCATATTTCATCTTGCAATTCTTTAAAAGGAAATTGTGTCTGTCTAGGCTTCTTAACATCTGGGATTCCTATTCATTTATAACTCTTTCTTACTTTCAGTCCCTGATATAGTATCATAAATTTGGTCAATAAGAATTCTTTTACATTAACATTTTTAAAATCCATCTGGGGTTTATTTCAGGGTTTTGGTAAGCAGTAGCATAGAAAATGAATCTTATTTTCTTCCAGATGGATAATTGATTGTGCCAGTGCTACTTATTAAGTAAGTGATTCTGTCCCTCTGAATCTAAGCACCAGCTTGTCATTTATTAAATTCCATGCATACTGAGCTCAGAATCCAGGCTTGCTGTACTCTTATTTATCTGATCCTGTACTAAATCATTCTATTTAAATCACAATCATTTCGTAGCATATTTTAACGCCTGATGAGGTGCGGTACTCCTCACCATTCTTTTCTTATTTTCCTGGGCACTTTTCCACATTAAATCTACTTTCAATAATATAATTCAACATCTTTCAACATTATCATTCTAATCAAAACTATATTAAATGTACATATTTCATTTGGGAGAAATTGACAAAAGAAGACCTAATAAAGAGTCTATATTCACCAAGCAGCACAATTTCAAAATAAATGAAAGATAGCCTTTTAGAAATTTGTAGTAGACCTTGATTTTTTTAAAAATAAGATATAATATGATGATCTATTACATATTTTCAAGATTAGACAGTTGCAGTAGACAGAAAGATAGATACATACACAGAAGAATCTGTAAATGCACCACTGAATTCAATATAATACATAGTTACAGAACTATGCAATCTATAAATAGAAAATATTCTTTTCTTGGTTAGTTCATGGAACATTTTCAAAAATTAAAAATTTAATTGGCTTCAGGGGAAGGTATATTGAATTTAAAAGGATTAATTTGCAGGCCACATTCTCTGATAATGCAACAGAATTACAATTGGCTAGCAAGAAAATAACCCAAAATGGTTTTATTACTTGCAAAATCAAGAAATTCTCTTCTCTACTTCTGCCTTAAAAATTAAATTAAATTGAAACCCATGCAAAAACCAGTGAGAGAAGTATTTCATGACAGCTCTAAAGCCCATAAGGAAAAAGGCTTTAAACTGTATTACAGAAAGGAAACTAGAAATAAAAGGAGTTAGTATCTATATCAAGAAACTACCCAAACTCATCCTGAAGGAAATGGGGAGGAGAGGGATAAACTAATGAATGTAAAATCTGAAATGAGAACAAGAAAAAAAATAATAGAGAAGAAGAATATAGATATTGGTTTATTTATTGCAAACATTATCATTGTAGAAGGGGAGATAACCTAAAGACAGATGATAAATGATAGGTAGATAGATAGATAGATAGATAGATAGATAGATAGATAGATAGATAGACAGACAGACAGACAGATAGATATTGATAGATGATAAAGAATATATATACATACATATGCAGATGTACATGTAGCTCAGCCATTATTGTTATCTTCCAAAACTGAAGATCTGAGTTTTATATTCAGAATTCATGTAAAAATGCCTGACATAGGCATGTGCTTGTAATCCCAAAAAAGGGGAGGCACAGACAGGTTGATCCCTGGCGATCACTGGCCTGTTAGCCTAGCCTACTTGACGAACTTCAGTCAGAGACCTTGTTATCATAAGAAGAATGGATGACACCTGAGGAATGAAACCTGAGATTATTCTCTAGCCTCCACGTGCTTGTACATACACATGAACACACACACTCGGCCCACACACACACAGACCATTAGATGCAGATGAGTGTAAAAGAGAATATTTAATTAGACAAATCAGTATTTTAGAACTAGAGGAACAGATGAGCCCCAGCAAAATATAAATTAATAATATTTACCCAGTAAGAAGTAGGAAACATGGGTAAACTAAAATGAAATTTTAAAGCTGATAGGAGAACAAACACAAATAATTCAAATCATAAAAAGTCAGCTCTGGGGGTATGATCTCACCAGAAGAGGAGGGCATATAGTCTGGCAGATAAAAAGTAACCATTGTGCAAATTGGTGATACACCCCTCCCTCACTGTGGTTTCCCACTTTTATTACATCTACCGTTGAATGTGCTTTTATCACAAGACTCTAGTTTAACAGCTTTTTGTCTCTGGCCAGGGGGTAACATACAGTGCCCAGCAGGATGGAGTGAAGGGCATTGCAGGAGCAGCAAAACTGCAAAAGAAAATCAACAAACCACAATCCAGAACTTCAGAGACTCTATATCAACCACCTAGAACTAGGCCAGACTAATCTCTCCCCATCCTGAAGCTCAGGGACATTTGCGGAAGAGGGGGCGGTAAGAGTGTAAGAGCAAAAGGATGGGAGGAGCAATGATATGTAAGATACTCCATACAAGTTAGGGCTGAAGCAATCATAATTGGACTTTACATGCCCTGTGCATTGTCCAACACACTATTGACCTCACAAAGTCAAGCATCTGCTAAAGGCACCAAGATCCTTGGAGGCAAGGGATTGGCAGCCACAGCAGTGTTCCTATACCTATGGGGAACACGGGAAAGGGTTCAGGGAAAGGCCACTGGGTCCTTGTACGTCATCGGAGAGGAGGGCCCAGAGGAAAATCAGGCATGCACAAGAAAGGACTCTCTGGGAATTGGGGCGGGAGGCACTGGGGGATGGGAAGGGAGGGGGTGGGGAGGGGGAGCAGGGGGTACGGGGGAAGGAGGAGGGAGGGAGGGAACTGGTGTACCTATTAAGTTTGTATGAGCTGAAATAATAATAAAAAATATATTAATAAAAAAATGATAATAAAAAAGTCAGCTCTGAAACATTTCATGGAACCAGAGTAATCTTGACACCAGTTTTTAAACAGAACCAAAAAAAAAATCTTAATTTTACTTTTAAGGCAAGTAAAAAAATTCCAAAGAAAATATTAGTCAATAGACTCCAATAGTATTCTAAAAGAAGTCTGATCAAGCATAATATATTCCAGGAGTACACAGACCAATTAATTATTTTTATAGAATAATAACATAAAATTCTGAAAAATTAAAGGGAAAATAACTTCCAATAGACAGATACTTAAAGGTCAATAACTATTTCTAGCACGAATTTCTAAGAAAAGTATGATTGAAGGTATCCCTTAAATGTGATAAATATTCTGTACCTAAGGCCCAAAAGAAAATGAAATCACTTGGAGTAAGTGCACACTGGAGCCATTTCCATTACAAAGGTAAATAATTTAAGGACTTTACTTGTGAATGTTATTTATTGAATGATTCTAGAAAATACAATAAGATAAGGAAATGGAGCATGGGTCATAAGTTGGAGGAAAAAGAAAAAATGTTTTGCTTATTCTTCAACTTGATACTTGTAAATCTCATGAGACATTACTGAAAAATCACTAGGGTAGGACAACTGAACATGAAATAAACTCATACAATTTGACTCCTCTTTTTCTTTATGCTAGCAATGGCTAGCCAGAAGTAGAACTACAAGGGGAGAAAAATCAATCCACAATAACAGTAGAAGTGGTGATTTTTTAAAAATATTTTTTTTCACTCATACAAGCTTGATAGGTACCCCATTCCCCTCTCTCCCTCCACCCCTCCCTGGATCCCCTTGCTCCCTCCCCCCTTTTTCTCTTCCTTTCTCCTCCTCCTTTACTCCCATTGCCCCCCCATCCCTAGATCATTTTTTATTGTGCATGTCAAACTTTCCTCTGGGTCCTACTCTCTGATGATGTATAAGGACTCAGTAGCATTGCCTAGAGTACTTTTTGTGTTCCCCTTTAGTATGGGAACACTATTGTGGCTGTTAATCCCTTGCCTCTAAAGATCCTAGTGTCTGTGATCCATGCTTTGGGGGGTCAATGATATGTTGGTCATTGTGAAGATCATGCAAAGTCCTATTATGGTTATTTCGGCCCTAACTTGTGTGGAGTATCTTGCATGTCATAACTCCTCCCCATCTTTAGGTCTTACAATCTTACTGCCCCCTCTTCCGCAAATTTCCCTGAGCTTTAGGATGGGGAGTGATTAGGCTGGCCTGGTTCCAGATGGTTGATATAGAGTCTCTGATGTTCTGAATTGTGGTTTGTTGATTTTTTTTTCAGTTTTGCTACTCCTGCACTGCCCTTAACTCCATCCTGATGGATATTGGATGTCATCCCCTGGCCAGAGATAAAAAGCTGTTAAAATAGAGTCTTATTATAAGAGTAGATTCAAAGGTAGATGGAATAAGAGTAGGAAACCATGGTGAGAGGGGGGGTCAGTCTCCCATTTGTAGGTGATATTTTGAAATATTTGGGGACATGGAAGTGAATTTTAAAAGTTATGAGATTTTATTATGGACATAATACCTGAATGAGTAAAAAGACATAATTTATTGTGGATTAAG
Source organism: Typhlomys cinereus (assembly GCA_023101885.1). Taxonomy (NCBI): domain Eukaryota; kingdom Metazoa; phylum Chordata; class Mammalia; order Rodentia; family Platacanthomyidae; genus Typhlomys; species Typhlomys cinereus. The sequence goes on from JALPQD010000193.1 coordinate 3,285,078, forward strand.
AGACTTTAATATTATAAAAATCAGTTTGGGGCTAGCAAGGTTATTTAGCAGGTAAGGTATCTGCCCTCAAATGTGATAATTTGAGTTTGATCTCCAGAAACCCATACAAAAGGAAGTAATTGATTTCTGAAAGTTCTTTTCTGACTTACACCTATGTGCCAACTTGACGTCATTCTCTCTCTGTCTCTCTATCTCTGTTTCTCTGTCTCTCTCTCTCTCATGCTTGCTCTCATTCTCTCTCTTTGTCTCCCTTTCCCCCTTTCCCTCTGCTTCTCTGTCTGCCTCTTTATCTTTCTCTCTTTATCTTTCTCTCTCTCAAACATACAAGTAAGTTCTACCCCAAAATGTCAATGCAATGAAAAGAAGAATAAATCAAGTTTTCTCATAGACAAGATTTGCCAAGGCTACCATAGTGAAGGATGAGAACCTCCCCTTACAAGACAGAATGTACTTCACTCATGACACATCATTTGCTGAAATTGTTCCACAATTCCTCTGTCACCCACAGACATTGCCACACTGATCTTGTTCTTGTTGATGTTCCTGTGTTAGTCTGGTGCCCAGAAAGAATGCACCTTGGGCAATGTCAGACTTTGGGCAGACAAAGCTTCAAAGTCAGGTCTGCCCTGCCTTATCGCTTCATATCCTGAATGTCAAGGGCAGTGAGGGGGAAGCTATGCTAAGAGAAGAATCAGTTAAGATATGGGAAGTAAATCACCCATGATTCCTTTTAGGGCTGTTCTCTTCCATCATGCGGGAGCTTGCCAACATCTCCCACGATGGACCCAAGTGGATTTTATTGGATGGCGACATAGATCCAATGTGGATTGAGTCCCTGAACACCGTCATGGATGATAACAAGGTATGGGGGAAAGGAAATCCGCACACCACCCCTCCCCATCTGAGCACCACTGCAGCTGCCCCCCTGCGAATCTCAGGTCTACACATGGCCAGTCAGAGTCAGCCACTACCACTGGAACCTTCAACAACACAGCTCAGAACTCCTGTGTCCTCACCTGGCCTATCTCGCAGGTGTTGCTTTTGTGTAACCTGTTTTTAATATGGCCATCATGTCCTTCAGAATCTTCTGCCTGTGGATTTATTTAATATTTAGAACTGAAAAGAATCTTAAACATGTTCTCAGATCTTTTTTGAATAGTTCATTTCCTTTTAATGAATAAAGGAGCTAAGTATCAGAAACATTCCAGACTTGTCAGATACCTTTCAGGATGATGAATATCGACCCAGGGAGGGTATGTGTTATTTCTTGCAAACGGTGAAAGCCAACAGGGTGCCAGTCGAGTGGCTATGAAGCTGGTAGTTGTTTCTCTATGCTTTAGTAAGCATGCCCAGATTGGAAATGCAAAAATGACTCAGTTGCAAAATTGTTAGAATAAATGCACGCTCTCCCAGCGGGCCTGTCCAGAAGGAAGAGAAGTCTTATGGCGGGGGAGGGACTCTTTTCTTTTCATGGTTGTATTGTTCCAGAACAGTATGGCTCATTGAAATTATTGACATACGTTTAAAGCACTTAAACAACTTTGTTTCCTGTTTCAGTATACACATACAAGGCAGAAGGGCTGGAGTAGAAAGAGAAACAGCAGGGAGAGAGAGAGAGGAGTTATTATTTATGTTCTCAGCATTTGAGAGGTAGAGTCAGGAAGATCTTGGGTTGAAGGCCAGCTTGGGCTGTATAGTGAGTCTGATGCCAGCTTGGGAGAAGAGAGAAATAGGGTATAGGATATAAAATAAAGAGAAAGAGGAGAGGAGGAAATAAGAGAAATATAGGGGAGAGAGAGAGAGAGAGAGAGAAGAGAGAGAGAGAAGAGAAGAAAAAGAAAGAAAGAAAGAAAGAAAGAAAGAAAGAAAGAAAGAAAGAAAGAAGAAAGAAAGAAGAAAGAGAAAGAAAGAGAAAGAGAGAGGGAGGAGGGAGAGAGGGAGTGATGGAGGGAGAGGGAGAGGGAGGAGAGGGAAGGTAGGTAGAAAGTAAGTAGACAAAAGACACCAAGGAGGTATGATGTAAGTAATGAAGTTGAATGACCGTCAGACTTCCGGATTACCATTATGTCGTAATGATTCATTATAACTCCCCACATATTCTTTCCTTGACTAAACGGCGGTTTTATGCTACTATACCCAATTACTACAGACTGTAATTTATAAAGAAAAGACTTTCATTTGGCTCACATTCTGAAGGCTGAAATCCTAAGATCAAGAATCCACAGCTGGTGGAAATCTGCTAGCTGTGTAATCCCGTGGTAGAGGAGAGAAAGACAAGAGAAAGCAAAAGGTAAGACTCCATAGCTTCAAGCCCTCTGTGATCAATACTGATCCATGTGTAGAAGTGGAGGTCTCAGGACCTCTCTACCTCTCAAAGATCCTGCTTCCTAATGTTACTATAGTAAGGCTTGAGTTTCTTGAACATTCTTTTGTTGCATCTCTAACTCCCAAACCTCCACCAGCTGTCAATGAATTCATATCAATGACTCCATTCATTGTTGTGGCAAGAAATGACTTTCTTCATCACTGTCCGAAGAAATTTAGGAGAGGAAGGATTTACTGGGCTCACAGTTTCGAAGGGAACAGAGCCTGGAAATGAGCCTGAGCTATGGACCATAGAGGGCCAACACCAGCAGTCTACACCAGCCAGAACCCACATCATAAACTCCCCTAACAGTGTTACTGACTGAGGATGAAATGTCCAAACACACGAGCCCACGGGGACAGTTCACATTCAATCCTTAACACTATCCTAGTTCCTTCCTCACTGAATGTCCCTCCTGTGGCTTCCAGGTACTGACCCTAGCAAGCAATGAGAGGATCCCTCTGAACCCCACAATGCGTCTGCTCTTTGAGATCAGCCACTTGCGCACGGCCACTCCAGCCACTGTGTCCAGAGCAGGTACAATCCTTCAGGTGAAGGGGCTCGGTGAAGACAGGTACTTGCAGTTGTGACCTTGCTGAATGGAGCTTCAAATAGGAGCTGGAAATTCACTTCTCAGCCATAAACGACACCCACTAGAGCAGACAGGCACATGTCAGAGCCATATGACTCTGTTAGTACAGGTATGTGCCAAAGAATAGGGAAGAAGCCCCTGAGCTAGACAATGTCCAGTGCACAGGAGCATCTTGAAAGTGGTACATTCAGACCAGGCATAGGCTGTGGGCCAACGAGATGACCAAACGGCCATTCTTCATTAAGTCCTGGTGGCCAGTGTCAGTATGATCTTAACTCACTTCTGTCTCCAACCACTTTGCTATTAGAGGCTGGAGAGTAGAAAGAACCTGTTGGCTAAATACCAAATGACTATCATGGTGGTCTTCAGCGTATGAGAGAAAGGGAAAAGGAAGAGAAGATATTCTGATATTCTGGATGTACAATTCTAGAGATCTTTCATATAACTAAATGTATAATACAGTGGCTGTCCTATGGCCTTCAATATGTTACTAGCAAGACAGCCATTGAATTAACTTCTCTTACTGAAAAACAAAAAGAACAAAGTGTGAAAAACTTGGAAATGTGGGGGTGTAATTGGTGTGTTTATTGCCACGATTGTGGTAATGGTTTTACAGGAAAATTCACCTATCCAAATCCAATAAATAGTGAATGCTGAATATTTAAAATGTCTCACAGATCAGATCTCTTCACCGAGGCTGTTGAAACATCTATTATCAAAATAATAATAATAAAATAAATAACAAAAAAGAGCCTTTATGATCTCAGCCCTAATAGCAGATTCCTTCTCAAAGGCCATGCTGAGAAGTGTAACAGTTTGTTATACACTTAGTGGCTTTTACAAGAAGTAGGTTCTCTTAGATTTCTGGAAATTAGACATCAAGAATCAAGGCCAGTATCTTGCTTGGATGTTGAGATCTTTTCTTTCCCAAAGATAAAATAAGAGGTGTGTAGATGGGTGTTTGGAAGATGAGTGAAACAGACAACTAATCAGAATGCAGAGTACTGGCAGTCCTAAAATGCTCAGCTGGAATCAAGCCACTCAAACCTCTCCCCATCCTAAGACCCAGGGAAGAGGGGGAAGCCTCTTCCCCTGACCCAGAAGAGGGGGAAGCATTATTGTAAGAGCATAAAAGCGGGCCAGGACATACCATTCACAGGCTGCTGCATCTAAAACTCTCCTGCAGTGAGACATCCTTACCAGTCCTGAACTATGATTGACATATCAACATCCCCCCCATGGACTAGGAAAAACTCAGGAGAAATAAATGCTTGTGGGTGAAACCTTGGGGACTAGGGCTAGACAGGAAGAAGAGTGCCTCTATCAGTAGGTCTGCCCAAGCAAGGGTCTCTTAATCGGTCACAGAGACCTGAGCCCATTCCAATGCAGGCAACCCAAAAGGAATCCTTGGGTCCATAAGACAGGCAGGGGTGTGAAAAAGAAAGGCATTGATTGATGAGAGGAGGGGAGGAGAAGAGAGGAAAGAGAGAGGAATGGAGTGGGGAAGGTTGGGGGCAGGGACAACCACTCGTAATATTTGTAAAACTACAAAAATAAAAAATAATTCAAGAAAAAAAAAGAGAAAGAAAGAGAGAGAGAGAGAGAAAGGAAGGAAGGAAGGAGAGAGAGAGAGAAAGGAAAGAAAGGAGAGAAAGGAAAGAAAGAAAGGAGAGAAAGAAAGAAAGAAAGAAAGAAAGAAAGAAAGAAAGAAAGAAAGAAAGAAAGAAGAAAGAAGAAAGAAAGAAAAGAAAAAGATAAAAGGAAGGAAGGAAGGAGAGATGGAGTGAGGGAGGGAAGGAGAGATGGAGTGAGGGAGGGAAGGAGGGAGGGAGGGAGGGAGGGAGGGGGAGGGGAGGGGGAGGGGGGGGGGGGATCGAGGCCAGCAGATATGTGCGCTCTGTTCAGGCTCTCGAGAGGAATGCCTCCTTTCATCTGCCAGCTCTGATGGGCCCTGCTGCTCCTGTCTCCATCTTCTTCACTTGACTTTCTCATCTGTGTCTCTCTTTCTGACTCTGGTAAAGACACTATTAAACTTCCCCTCCAGATAATCTTGGGTAGCCTCATCTCAAGATCTGTGATGCGGTTATATCCAAAAAAGTCTCTTTTTTGGCAAATAATGTCATTTTAACAGAGTCCAGAAGTTAGGGTGTACACATACCTTTAGGAAACTATTATACCCTCCCATGTGGTGCTAATATTGCCAATAGGTCTCAACTCCCTCCTGAGCCCAGACTTGACCTTAGGGTCTCTTCAACACCATCCTTCCTGGATCTAGCATCCTCTCAGTAACATTGGTCCTCAGCATATGTCTTCAATGACACAGGCCAGAGGTCTGCTCTAATTTAAGTTTTGTGTGCACCTTCAAGCTGAGAAACTAATTCCTTGGGATGGGGAGCCTGTTGGTGTGTTTGGAATACTCACTGTACTGTATTACCCATGTTTTCAGGGATCCTGTACATCAACCCTGCAGACCTGGGGTGGAACCCTCCAGTGAGCAGTTGGATTGACCAGAGGGAAGTCCAGGCTGAGAGAGCCAATCTAACCATCTTGTTTGACAAGTACCTTCCCACCTGCCTAGATACAGTTAGAAGCAGGTAGGTTGACAAACAGGAAAGGAATGAATCAGTATAGTCATGAAGGGCCTCCTGGCCTACTTCTGATGTCCCACTGATGTTCTGTCCTGTTCCCAAAGTCAGAGCCCTCCAGGCACAGCAGATGGTGGAGGGGAGCATACATTAGCTTGGCCATAGGATGTCTGTTGTCAATGCAAGAAAGGATGGGAGTGAGGGACGAGAGGGAAGATTCAAGTGCCTTTGCAAGATACATGGGTGTGTCTGAGGTAACAGTCACCTGTAATCAGAGGCAAAAACATTGGGACTCAGACTTTAGTTTGTAGGACAGGAAGCTGGTCCTCCTACTAATGGTTCATAGACCAGACCAACAGACCCAAGAGTAAGGAATATATTATCAAATCCACCTGCAAACTGATTCTGCTGAATCGGTGAACTCCAGGTTCAATGAAAGACTCCATGTCAAAAAGAAGTTAATTAATTAGATATATAAGGTAGAGAGCAGTAGAGGAAGACATACACATCAAGTTTTAGACTCCACATGCACACATGTACATATACAGAAGCCCAACACACACAAACACACACACACACACACACACACAGGATACATTTGTCAAGAACCTGTGGGACCCATTTCCTGTTCCCGGCTGTGTAATGACTTGGGGTTAAAAGTGGTGTATCACTTGATCATTCCTGCACCACTGGACATCGTGAGTTCAATTTTACTCTAACCATTCTCTGTAACAACTTGGGAAGACGAACTTGTGAAGAAAAAAGTGTTCTTTTGGTACATAGTTTGGGAGGTGTAAGTCCACAATCAGTTGGTACTGTTGTTTGCAGCCTGTAGAAATGTATCATGGGAGGAGCACATGATCTAGAGAAAACATTCAGTTCCCATTTAAGAATCAAAAGCGAGAGAAAGAGAACAGACACCCACAATCCTTTTAAAGGACACACCCCCAGTGACCTAAAACTGATCCCACTGTATCCTCTTCTTAAAGCTGCACTTCCCTCTCAATAACACTGAGAAGGAAGCCAAACCACTAACACATGGGTTTTTAAGGAACTCTACCACTATCTGTCACTAATGCAAAAGATGAATTACCTTTACCTAAGATCACAATTGCAGGAGTATTACATGGTCAGTAACAGAGGTTTCCAGGCTTGGGACCTGATTCTTTATTTCTTTGGTTGTTTATTTATGATTTTATCATCCATCCAATGCATCATGCTGTACACCTGGGATCCGCCGCCATGATTCAGCCAAGAATGGCCATTAAAAAAGATATTGGTCTGAGATCTATAGTTCCTGAAGTTTCTAAACTCTAGGGTCAAACTTGTGGTTCTAAAGGTTTTATAGTCCCCCCACTCAAACAGATCTCTAGTTCCTTATTCACAGACTTGTCAAAGATAGAATAGGATTGGGGTTCTGATAGTTCAAAATGCAGAGCCAGATGGGAGGAAGAATTTCATCAGGCAGCAAAGTTGCAAGGGTCCCCTGGCATCTTTGCTCTGTATGCCTTGGTCTTCACTTTCACATGCTAGTCAAGTTCACAAAGCATACTCAACTATGCCCCCCCCACACACCCTTAGATGTTTTTGTCCACTGAAAAAATTTCAAAATGGGTAAATACATGAATGCTGGCTGGTTTTGTTCAATCTCCCCTATCTCCCAAAGGACTGAAAGGAAATGGAAAGAGAGCAGGATAAGCTATCAGATGACATGAAGTTGAGGCCTGAGCCTTCTCTCAAGAGGGCTCCATACTTCACTAGAGACTAGGAAGCTGATCTGAGAGCTGGCTTCAGAGCCAAAGCCTAATTGTGTGATTCAAAATAACCTGATGAATCATGAGACTTCTAAAATCCTGACTGTCCTGTATTACTTCTAGAAGCAATAGCCACGGTATTTTGGGACAGATCCTCTCTCTCTCTCTCTCTCTCTCTCTCTCTCTCTCTCTCTCTCTCTCTCTCTCTCTCTCTCTCTCTCTCTCTCTCTCTCTCTCACTCTCTCCCCAGATTTAAGAAGATAATCCCAGTGCCAGAGCAGAGCATGGTTCAGATGGTGTGCTACCTTCTTGAGAGCCTCCTGACGAAGGAGGACATCCCGGCAGACTGCCCCAAGGAAACATATGAACTTTATTTCGTGTTTGCTGCCATCTGGGCTTTCGGAGGTGCCTTGGTTCAAGACCAGGTAAGGGGGTGAGCTGAGTTCAGCACCACATGCAAACTGACCCTCCTGCAACTCAGTAGGAGAGATAGCGGGCTCTCGTTTTGCAGCACACTGTTCTGGGAAAAGCATGAGTGCCTTTGCAAGGAAGGACCGCCCCCCCCCCATGGGATAAGAAAAGTATGTTTGGGGCTGTTGCTTTTTGAAGTGGTGAATGCATCTCTGCTTTCATAGAAAGTGCTTAAGACTCAAATATGTGCTGCAATTATATGCACTGTGTTTCTAGGAGATGGTTGTTTTATAGAGAGAGGTGAAAGGATGCCATGCCATGGAAGATTAGGTAGAAGTAGTCTCTTTGGAATTTGGAAAATCTTCCAGTAGGATGCACTACTCTGCACCAAGCCAGAATTCGCCAGTGTGACTCCATATTCCCAAACTCAGGGCTGTCCAGAAAAGTCTGAGCAAGACCACGTAGAATTTATGATGTGGTGTTGACAGCTACAGCTTCATGCTGCTTGGGAAAGGAGATAATGGATTGGAATCTCCGAGCATCCGATTCCCTTATCCTTCCTGTATTCAAAAACCTTGTCTTTGTTAAAGATTAAGCAAACCAACATCTTCCAACAGACCCTAGATATATGCAATGTCATATAGATGTTAAGAACATGAAAAATGTTTAACTATTCAGTAAAGTGCTCTTAACTACAGGAACTGTTCTGTATAGAAGATTGTTTGTCTTAGACATTCACTTTACCTCAAACCCTGCATCTCCTTTGTGTTTGTGTGTGTGTGTGTGTGTGTGTGTGTGTGTGTGTGTGTTGTGTGTTGTGTGTGTGTGTGTATCTATGTCTGTCAGAGGGCTCTGTGTCATCCTGTATTACTTCAACCTCTTTTTTGCTTGCTTTGAAATTTCCCAGGCTCCCCCTTCCAAAGCCAGAAGTTCAGGCTGCTGCCATTTCTACTTGGTATTTTTATGTGAGATTTGGGATCCAAACTCAGATCCTTCTTCTTTTTATATATACTTCATTTTTAAAACATGTTTTGCATGTGTGTATGTGTGTGTGTGTGTGTGTGTATCAGAGGGCACTGTTTGTGGCCTCTGGAGTGTCAAGGGTGACTTCAGAAATCATCATGGATTGCTCCTATGTCTTTTTTGCTTTGCTCTGGGATTCTAGCACTAGGGCTGGAAGTGTAGGCTGCCACTGTTTTTGCCTGTCCTTTTTATGTAGGACTTAGGATCCGATCTCAGGACCTTGTGCGTTTGAGGCAGAGTCTTAACCCCTGAGCCATCCCTGAGCCCAAACCTTCCATCTTCTGGACCCCTTGACCCTTGGCTGTTATGATTCCATTCTGTACTTCCATGAGTTTATTTTCAATCCATTCGATGTATAGCTTTTGTCTTTCTGTCTTTTTATGTCATTTAATTGCCATAGATAGAACAGTGTTATTTTTAAAGCTCTTTTTCAAGATGACAAGAGATCTTGTGTTCAGTTGCTTATCCCAAACAACAGCAATGATAATAAAAGAAGGAAGAAACCATAGTTGATAGTTTTATGCATATATTATAATGATCATTTCAGAGATATATGCTTAACATTGAGAGAGGAGAGAGTAAGACAGAGAGAGGGAGGGGGAGAGAGAGAGAGAAAGAGAGAGAGAGAGAGAATGGACTTTGGATTTTAATTATAAACATTGTCAATAATACCTGGGAGACTGTTGAAGCTAGCCTGCATGTCGCCCATAAATTCACAACCAAACATCTTAAGAGGAACAAGGGGTTTTATTCTCTCTTATAATTGTCTGGTTATAGTTCTTGGTGCAGCTTGGCAGGATTAATCCACACCAATACCAAGAGCTGAGGGAACTGGCCACACTATATCCATAGGGATTGCTAAGAAAGGCTGAACCCTCACTCCCCGGACAGCAAGTCTGTTCAAACATGCCGACGGATGTCAAATTCCTTAGCCAGCTTACTGCGTCTTATCAACCTGCCCAGAAACTAGTCCCACCCAACATGGGCTATAGACAATCACCTGCAGACTTGTTCAGGATTTAACTCAACTGTTAATTCATCACAATTGCCCAGAGTTCCCGCCTGCAGTTGTCAAGTGGACACTTCTATCCAACTATCACAGAATCTGTGAGCAAGACATAAAACCTGCCTCTTCCTTATTCTTCTCATATGTCTCAGGGTGATAACGCTGATACCCAGTTCCTGGGATGCTTGTTCTAACCGCCCAGCATAGATGCATTCCAAGCGCTAGAATAGTTTGGCACACGTGCGCTGATCATCAATATTCTCCCAGCATAAATATTCAGGTGCACAGTAAGTGTCTGCTGCTGTCTCACTAAAGACCAGACGAAAATGTGGTTGCTTTAGGCTTTAATTTACTCCTATGGTGCTATAGTCTGTAATTTACCCCTTTGGGCTGTAGGGTTTTTTTTTTTTTCAAGAAAGGTCCAAAGTTTCAGCCTTGAAGGACAGAGCTCTGTTTGAGGAAACTGAAAAGAGACATGATCAGGATAAAAGAATTATACATCTATTCATCTATTGCTTGTTCAGAATTCACCGGGCAAGTCTTGCGGCTCTCCTGTGTAGCATTTTCCACTCCCTCCCTAGAGCCAGATGCCTTGGAGGGCAGGAGGCCAAGGAGGTTCAGACCAGGAGTTTGACATCTGAAAAGTTGTGTTGTCTGCTGGAGCCTTGGAGTCGCTCTGTGGAAGCTTCTGTGACAGGTCTGTTTTCCCATTGCAGCCAAAAGATGTGCAGGATGGAAGAGGCTTGGCGGAAAAACACAAAGTTCCCAGAACGCATGGGTTTATGCTTTCTGTCAAATGCAGCCTGACCTTTCAGTTGCCGAGATGGCAGACAGCAATTGCCGGGCTTCTCATCGGTATTGGGGCCAGTGGGGTGCAGGGTACAGACACATGGTCAATTTTTCTGTCTGTGTAAAGAAACTGGAATCTGCTCTGCTCTTTTTAAAAGCCCAGGCGCCCTGGGCTCCAGAGCACTCCAGAGCTGTGGGCAGCCACGCTGGCCCATGGGGAGAGACACGGGAGAAAGCTTTTAGCAGGGAGGTGCCTAGAAGCCCGCGCTGCCCACATTCAAGCCAAACATTAAAGAGACAGCTGTAAATGAGAGAGTAGGAATTTGGCCAAATATTTGCCTCGGCAACACCAATAGCACTTATGTTTAAAAAGTCGTCATTAAGGACATGCAGAAATATACAAAATGGAGTCCAGGCCTGAGGAGAAGGCCCAGTTAAAAAACGTATCAACAATACAGTCCTGGTTGAATGCTTTGCAACGATCACAGAACGTGATCTCACACAGACTCATGGGACTCATGAGAGTGCTGGACTAGAGGAAGAAAGCCTTCACAGGCTCCTGATTCTGCCCTCATAACTTTTATTATGGGTGTGTGTGTGTGTGTGTGTGTGTGTGTGTGTGTGTGTGTAGAGGGCACTTGAGTGATGATATTTGGTGTGATGTAGAGCCTGGTTTTTTTCTAGAAATGGTTCCATCTCAGCATCTCCTTCAAAGTCAAATTGTTTTTCAACCAGAAATTAAAGATCTCCTGAATTTTATTCCTTGAAATAAAAATGGGGATTTGGAGTGGGGCTAAGGAGAGTGACTCAGGGGTTAAAGCCTTTGCCTCACAAACAAACAGACCTGAGCTCAGGTCACCAGATCCCATGTGAAAATGCCAGGCAGAAATGGCAAGCAGTCTGCAATCCTGGCCCTAGAAGGTGGAGCCTGGGAAACCTTGGAACAAAACAATAAGAAAGTAGAGCAATCCCAGGATGATTCCTGATGTCACTTTTGGGTCTCCGCAGGCACACACACTCATGTACCTTTTGGTAAACAAATATAAACATATACATATATACAAGTACTTGCAAAAAAAGCTTAAAAAGTGGAGATTTTCTCTCTTTTTTTCAATATTTTCTTTTTTTATTTATTATTTATTCAATTGTGTGTGTATGTGTGTGGGCGCATGTGTATGTATGTGTGTGTATGTATTGTGTGTGTGTAGAACCACGGATGAATTCGGGAACTACCATGGACCGCCTCCACCTTCTCCTTGTTTACTCTGTCCCGGGAATTATAGGCTCTGCCCTACCAGGACCAGAAACACAGGCCGCCCCCGCTTCCGCCCGGCGTCTATACGTGGGGTCTAGGATCAGAACTCAGGACCTTCCGCCTGCAAGGCAGAGGCTTAACCCCTGAACCACCTCTCTAGCCCCCGGGATTTTCTCTCTTATGAGAGAAAAATCTTAGAAAATTGTGATGTCCCTTTAATTTGAATTAAGATCAGAATCAGAACAATGCATCAACCTCTCCACATTTTAGGATCTGTTTCCATTCTCTTGCTGTCATTTGTTTTTTTATTTATTTAATACATTTTTATTATTATTTCAGCTCATACAAACTTAATAGGTACACCAATTCCCTCCCTCCCTCCTCCTCCCCCTGAACCCCCTGCTCCCCTCCCCTCATCCCTCCCTCCCCATCCCCCAGTGCCTCCCGCCCCAATTCCCAGAGAGTCCTTTCTTGTGCATGCCTGACTCTCCTCTGGGCCCTCCTCTCCCATGACGTACAAGGACCCAGTGGCATTTCCCTGAACCCTTTCCCGTGTTCCTCTTAAGCATAGGAACACTGCTGTGGCTGCCAATCCCTTGCCTCCAAGGATCTTGGTGCCTGTAGCAGATGCTAGACTTTGTGAGGTCAATAGTGTGTTGGACAATGCGCAGGGCATGCAAAGTCCAATTATGATTGCTTTGGCCCTAACTTGTGTGGAGTATCTTGCAAATCATTGCTCCTCCCATCCTTTTGCTCTTACACTCTTACCGCCCCCTCTTCCACAAATGTCCCTGAGCTTCAGGATGGGGAGAGATTAGGCTGGCCTAGTTCTAGGTGGTTGATATAGAGTCTCTGATGTTCTGGATTGTGGTTTGTTGATTTTCTTTTGCAGTTTTGCTGCTCCTGCAATGCCCTTCACTCCATCCTGCTGGGCACTGTATGTTACCCCCTGGCCAGAGACAAAAAGCTGTTAAACTGGAGTCTTATTATAAGAGCGCATTCAAGGGTAGATGTAATAAAAGTAGGAAACCTCAGTGAGGGAGGGGTGATTTGCAAAATGGTTACTTTTTATCTGCCAGACTATATGCCCTCCCCTTCTGGTGAGATCATACCCCTTAGTTGTAAATGATCAGGAACGAACGTCTATGAACTTAACCAGGTGTCACATTGCTTACTTGCAGTCCTTGATGGAGGCCTATTTTCTCTACTGTAACATGGTCACTTCTCTCCTTGTTTCTGGTGTGGCCCTCCAACCCCATCCCCCTGTTCATAATCCTTGTAATTACCGTAGGTAATACATAGATTTACCTATGAGTGTCTGAAGGTGGCCTGGGTGGGTTTGGTATTAGGAGCCACCTATTTGGGAGTACATACGGTGCTTAATTTTCTGGGTTTGGGATACTTCACTTAATATAATTGTTTCTAATGACATCCATTTCCCGGCAAATGCCAGTAATTCATCCTTTTTGATAGCTGCATAGTACTCCATTGTATAGATGTACCACAGTTTCCTTATCCACTCGTCAACTGTTGGACATTTGGGTTGATTCCATAACTTTGCTATTGTAAACAGTGCTGCTATGAACATGGTCGTGCTTGTGCTATCGAGGTGAACGCTGTCATTTGTTTTTGCTTTGTTCAGTTTTTGTTTTTATCTGGTCTTGGAACATAATCTCAGTCTTTCCTTCCAAGGACGTCCTCAATAACTACTTATCTGGCTCTCTTTCTTTTCTAGGATTCACTTATGGCTAGATGCCTTGGAGAGCTGCCAATAGCAGGCAGTTCAGTATGTATGTGTATATATGTATATGTGTGTGTCTATATATGCCTGTTTATATGCGTGTGTACATGTGCATGTGCATGTGCCTGTTTCTATGCGTGTATGTATATTTCTTTCAAGATGTCCACACTGGGACGGTGTAAGCTCACTGAGAGCTCAGCCCTGTTTTTCAGGGATGGATGGTTTATATTCAGGCAAGCAAAAGGTCCTGAGTTCAGATCCCCAGATCCCATGCAAAAAATGCAGACAGATATGGTGATAGCCTGCAATTCCTGCCCTAGAAAGCCAGATGGGGAAATCCCAGAGCAAAGCAATAAGGTGGAAGAGCAATCAAAATAATTCCTGATATTACTCTCAGGCTTCCACACATGCACACCTTCAATTGCTTACATGCTTGAATGCATGTAAAAAAAAAAAAAAAAAAAAAAAAAAACTTGATGCTTAGAAAAAATAATTGATCCCTAGAGTCATATGACTCAGGACCTTTTGCTTGCAAGGCAAACATTTTAATCACTGAGCCATTTCCTTAGCCTGACATCAAGTTTTACCCTAAGGCATAACCAACCCCTAGCACCTGCTCAGAGGCAGGCCCCACTTTCTGAGCCTTGGTATGGTTGATCCTCATGGACACTGTCCTTTCAGGCAGTGTTGCTCTACCCTGCAGGCCTGCATCTTTGCATCACAACTCCAACCCTTGTTGATATCAGAGCCACCTGCTTGGTCCCTTGGGGTCAGAGGACCTTGCGTTCTCACTGGCCTTGTCGTTACAGCTTGTAGACTACCGTGCAGAGTTCAGCAAGTGGTGGCTGGCTGAGTTCAAGACAGTCAAGTTTCCTTCCCATGGGACCATCTTTGACTACTTCATAGATCCAGAGACCAAGAAATTTGAGCCGTGGGCCAAGCTCATCCCCCATTTTGAATTTGACCCCGAGATGCCTTTGCAGGTGAGTGAGGCTGTGCATCAGTAAACCCTGTGTCTGACCCTGTGTGGACCAGCTGGCCTCCGTCTGCCTGCCTTTCAAGTCATGACTCCCCAAAATGATAAGAAGCAAATATAACACTCAAACAGCAGCATTTTAGGGATGAAGGGGAAGAGATGGCAATACTAGAAGATTCCATGGTTCATCAGAAGTCAGAGGGAGTCAGAGGACAGTGATGTGTGAGACTGTGCAGTAGGATTAGCTCACAGGGCAGATCTCCAATGGATGTTGGGAAAGACATTCAGGCATTTGCTTATTAGGTGAGCTCCCATGACTGCATTCTAGAGTGTTTTAGAATATTGTGTGGTGCACTGGTCACTCCTTCAAGCCCTTTCCATATCCGTGGTATCCTGTTCCAGGCCTGTTTGGTGCACACGAGTGAGACCATCCGCCTGTGCTACTTCCTGGAACGGCTCATGCAGCAGCGGCGGCCTGTCATGCTGGTGGGCCCCGCTGGCTCTGGCAAGTCAGTGCTGATGGGAGCCAAACTGGCCAGCCTCGACCCTGAGGAGTACCTGGTGAAAAACGTACCCTTTAACTACTATACCACATCAGCTATGCTGCAGGGTAAGTGCCCTGGGGGTCTTGGGGCAGAACTGTCCAAGTGGCTGGGTAGCCTGAGGCACAGCTAATATAGAGTGTGTCCTTGCCTGTGTGGCTGGCTGGGACTGGGTCACCCGCAGCACTGCACTCTTCATCCTTTCCCTCCTCTCTCCCACATCTTCCTTAGCACTGCTTCTCCACATTTCTCCCTGTGCTCCGTGACCCAACAAGTCCTTCACAGCTGTATGATGCTTGGATGCAGTTATCTGAATGCCACGAATATTCTTCAGGGACAATAAGCTATAGGCCTTGGAAGCATCTCTCTAATGTTACTTCATCCACTCACTCCTCATATCCCACAGATGGACCAGACACTGAGTAGCAGGATGATTGTCAAGGTCACACCAAGCAGTAGGGTCTCCTGATGAATCCCATGTTCTGAATTCACATGGAGAATGCCACCCATGGGTGTTCACATACTGACAGCCAAATGCAGGCCGGAACTCTGAGTATGGTCCTAGGTCAGAGTCCTGTTGTCGAGGCTTTCCCCAAGGTTGAAGTAATTGTAATGAACATTATAATAATTTTGTAATACATATTTAATATAACTTTTATATAATCAGCCATCAGTTGCTCCTGATTTGCCCTATTATAACACAGTCTCCTTTTAAAAAGAAGCACTGAACACACTAATGAAAACCAGATGCCCAAAATGGACATTGTGGCACATGCCAGTAATCTCAGTGCTTGTTGTTTGAAGATTGCTACACGTTTGAGACCTACCCGGGCTCTACAGGGAGTTCCAGAGCAGCCTGAGTTATAGAAAAAGAATTTAAAAAAAAAATAGTCAATCTTTCAATAAAATCAAGAATCTTCTCCTTATTCCCAGACGCCAAAGCTCTACCATTCCTTCTGTTATCCAGCCAAGACTTTCTCAGGTGACCCTGTGAAGAATACAAAGCAATGGAAGAACGATTACTCTGATATCCACAGAGGAGCCGCTTGCGTCTGGCATATGAGTGGCTGCTTGGCCAGGGATTCATCATTTTGCTTGGCACTTTCCAACTGTGACTTTGTATGTGCTGCAAAGAGTGTGTGGTCTAGACGCTCCAACCTCGGGCCAATGGCAAGCTACTGATTTGGTGTCAGAGAATATGGAGTCACTTGGGATGTGTTGTACCTCAGCAACACTGATCAGATTCCCACCTTGCAGATCCAAGAGGAGGAGACCTTCAAGGGCATGGATAATGGAATTGTGTGGGAGATTAGTTAGCATGAGATAAGTTTGAGGAGTTATTATCATTGTTTTCTTTATAATTAACTCTAACTATATCATTTTTAAATAATGGTCTTACTTAGCAGACAGCAAACTGGCGAGGGATTTTTACCAGCAATTTAAAAAGGGGGACAAAGCCTAATATCAAAGGCAAAGTAGAATACTGAGTAAGAGGATCCATGCAAAAGATAGCCACTCCGGAGTCACCCAGCAAAGAAATTGAATAGGCAACTGGTTCCCAAGTCCCTGAGCCTGACAGCCCAGCGAGTTAAATGTTGCTGGTATGTAAGGCCTGAAGACCTAGGACAAGACCGATCACAGGCACATCCAGCTGCCATGAATGACAAGCAGTAAGCGCATATTGCTGATGGGTCTGCAATGGCAGAAGATGGGGAGCAAGGCTGATGCTTCACATGGTAGGACACTAAGCAGAAATCAGAGCAAGGAAAGTTAGCAAGAGCTAAGCTAGGTCGATTCCCAAAGTGTTGTCAAATGACAAGAGCAAGAGCAAAGATAGTGTGAATCCTATGATCTGAGGTTTTAAATATATATATATAAAGGATTTTTGCAGGAATGCATGCTCAGTATGCTTGTAAAAAGTAGAAAGATCTTTTTTAAAAAAGGATTTGTTGGGATACAAAGATAGCTCAGAAGTTAAAAGTCTTTATTTCACAAGCAAAAGAACCTGAGTTCAAATTCCCAGATCCCACATAAAAAATGTCAAGCAGATATGATATCTTCCTGATATCATCTTAGGGCCTCCACAGGCACACACACTCAGTATCCTCTTGTACACACACCCACATGCAAAGCACATGCATACAAGAAAGGATTTGCATGCAAACAAGTATTAAGTTTGTGTGTACAGTACTCAGGCATAGATACCTTCTTTAGAAGGATATAAGAAATGGGTGGCCACAGTTGTCCCTGGCTTGGTAAATTAGATGGTGAATGTGGAGATGGATGGTTATGTACACTTTTATTAAACTCTGAAATATTTCAAACATGCATAAAAGCACAGGCAATAACAAAACAGATGCCTGTGTACGGTGGCCCAGCTTTAATAGAAACTAACACATCAGCCTCTCCTTTTCTCCATCCTGCCCCTTACCAATCAGGACACTGCACTCAATATGTATCTTTACTTGACTAAATTTTGATACTCATATATATTTATAAAACATACAATACCACTGTGTAATTCAAATCTTAAATATCCATCACACTGTGTTTTCCCTTGACAATTTGCTTTTTATAGCCAGTGTATCAACACATGCAGTTAAGAGTTCATTCATTTTTGTTCCTGCAAAGATTTCCACTGTGGAAGTAAATCACAGCCCTTTTATCCATTGTCATGCTGAAAAACAACTTCACTTTCTTTACATGTCTCTTTTAAGAAAGTTTTATTTCGTTATAACTTACGCATAATAAACTGAACATGTTAAACTGAAAAATTTGATGATCTGAATATTTACTCTATGAAACTGCCCGCATGGTGGACCATACTGACTATAATCACTCCCATTTTCCTCGGTCCTTTAGTAAGCCTCCCTCTCATCCTTCCCCATTCTTCCCTGACCCAGGCAGGCATCCACCAACCTGCTTTTTTCACAGCTAATGAGCTTGTATGTTCTACAGCTATACACACTGCAGCAGCATGACACATGTGCTTCTTTGTCTTGTCCTTTCCACTCACTATGATTTTGAGATTTATCCATGTTGTCGAGCATGTCAATAACTCTTTATTTTCCTTCTGGAGGAGGAAGAATAAACTTTGCAAAACACTCAAAATGATTTTTGACATGCAACGAGTGCTCAGTAAGTGGAAGCTGTTATTATAATCATATTAGCAAAATGCCTCTCAAATTTAGGAATCTATATTTTACAATCATCCCTAAAACCTAACTGCCTAAATAAAAAAGACATCAGTCAACACTTTTTCACTTAACAAAGCTGAACAAAAATTTCACTGGAAATAAAAACCCTCAGACATTTTTGGAAGTAGCTTTCCAGCTTTAAAGCAGGCAACAACTCCACCCAGCGGAGCAGCTCACACATCCTGCCTGCACAGAGGTTGCTGTTTTCCTATACATTGGAAGTTCTTCTGCCAAGAGGCGACTGCTAACAATACCTATATTTCTCCCCTCTTGTTGCATCCCATTCTGGAGTCTTTGCTGAGTCCTTTTGCAAACACCAGAATTCTGTCACAATTACTCTGTATGCTGCCAATAAACTCACAGCCATGTATCCTAGGAGGGAACAAGGGGTTTTATTCTCTCTTACGATGACCCAGCCATATTTCTTAATCCAGCTTGGTAGGAGAGCTCATACCAACACTAGGGCCTGAGGCTAACAGGCACCACACATCATATTCATTGCTGAGAAAGAGATGATCCTCACTTGCCAGACCAACATGATTGATCAAGTATACTGAAGAATGGAAACTTCATTAAGTAGCTTCCTCTACCTTATTCAACTGTCCAGGGACGAGTCCCATCCACTGTGAGCTGGATCTTTTGCCATCAATTAGACAATCTCCTTCAAGCTTGTTCCAGGCTTAACTTGACTACCAATTCTTCCCAACTATGCCCCAAGTTCCAACCTTCAATTGTCAGGTTGACACCTATACCTAACTATGACAAGAGATATGCTTCAGGGATCACAAAGCTCACACAGCTGAATGACACAACATACTGTAGTATTTACAGTGTATCCACCCTTGAGCAAGAAACGTTGCCCCTTCACTTAACGGCTTCCACCCTATGAGTCACCACATCAGTAATGCTTTTGGTCACAAACAAATCTAATGGAAAATCTGATGCTAGTGGCATAGAGAGCACACACACACACACACATGCATGCACGTGTGCACACACACACACACACACACACACACACACACACACACACACACACACGTGCGCATGTACCAGGAAGTCTGAAGACAAGCAGTTGTGAGTGTAGATCAACTGTCCAATGATACTAATGTTAAAGTATTTGTTATTTCCTTTATTATTACCTCAAGATGACAGAGTACCTGCTGTTGCATTATATTTTCATTCCAAATAGGGGAAAGGAGGGGGACATGGCAGTCCATATAGGAATCCCAGCACTTGGGAAGCTGAAGCAAGGGTATCAAGAGTACAAGACCCCTGGTGTACCTAATAAGTTTGTATGAGCTGAAATTAAAAAAAAAGAGTACAAGACCAGTCAGAGAGAGAGAGAGAGAGAGAGAGAGAGAGAGAGAGAGAGAGAGAGCTGCATGTGTGCCACGATGCACCCATGGAGGTTGAAGTGTAACTTTTGGAAGTCAGTTCTATCCTCCCACCATGTGGGCTCCAAGGATCAAACTCATGTCACCAGATTTGCACATATGTGCTTCTAACCACTGAGCATTTTGCCAGCCTCCATTTTAGCTTATTTCGACATCTTCTGTAAAATCTCTGCTGAAAACCACTTGCACTAATATATTTTGTGAGTGCTCATGATTATAACTCCTGGAACTTAGTACCTGAAACAAGTTTTTATTTAGAGGAGGTGATTTGTACCAGGAATTTGAGAAGTCATGGTTCCTGAATTAAACACAGATTTAGTTCTGAGCTTTCAGCCAAGTACTTCATAAGGAAATAAGTATGTAAGATAAATTTTTATAGGTTACAATAACTATGTCATCTTAGATTCCTGATGCATGGAAGTTTCTTCTCATCCCAAATTGCTTTGCAATCCATTTTGGTTCTTATTTTCATCAGTCTGTTTATGTCTCTGCAAGTATCTTACTCAATACTCATTCTTCCTGAAAAATTTAAATAATTAAAAAAAGAATTTTCAACAAACTAAAAAGACCACAAACAAGATGAAGACAAAAGAGGGGCAAAGAATGTGGCGAGCTGTTGATGGACTTAGAGTTTCTACTGAATATCTGGCTACCTTGCTTCCTGAAACTCTCCATTCGATTGCATACAACTGTGATTTGAATTATTAGTTTGAAAGCTTTTGAGAACCTAATTACAGAGTTGCTCAGATGCCTGAAACTGTGTTAAATGAAATCTGGAACCTCATAATTAAAACTTAAGGTTAGATAGGCCTTTTAAAGATCTAAGCAAATCACTTCCTCAAAGGACTGCTGTGCTTATCGTGTTTTATGTAACCAGTGCTTCTTTGCTTGCTTCATGTCTTCCAAAAGGATGACACAACCAATGGAAAGTCATCAACAATTCAGCATGTAGTGAGCTAGACACTGTGCTTGGAATTGTGGGAAATTCCAAGCAAAATGACATTGAAAATAGCACCTTTCAGGCATGAATATGAAATATAAGGCAACTATTAAAATCAAGTCTTAGGAGGCTATTTATTGCCATAGAGAAATTTTCAGTGGAGTTAGGCATAATAGTTTACACTTGAAATCCCTGTTGTCCAGAGGTAAAGGCAAGAGGATTGTGAATTTGAGGTCAGATTGGGATATATTTGTGAGATGCTATGTCAATAAAATGAAAATAAGAGCTTTATAATAATATAGTAAATGAAACTAAAATGCACATAAGCAATATATTCAATTCAATTCTGGTTTTATAGAAGAACTCAAACAGAAAATCACTTGAATAAAGTACATCAAAACATTGAAAGTACTGTTAACTGCTAGGAGATAGAATTGTGGCCAATGGTTGCTTCTATCACTCTGATTTTCTGTACTTGCTAATCTTTCTCAAATTAATATGTATGAGTTTTATAGTCATACAAAGCAAGTAATTTCTTGAAGGAATAAATTAAAAGGCCTTACAGATATAACCAAAAAGTCTTAATACGAAAACTTAAATGATTTGAAAGAAAAATCGTTCAAATGCAAGTACACAAATCATAACATTGCAAGTGAGTCATGATTAATTATTAATGCTACTGGCAATCTTTCTATCTGTCTGCCTGTCTATACATATGAATGCATATACATGCAAAAGAACAAACTCACAGCTCTTGAATCTAGAGACCAGAGGAATAGAGGCCACATGACAGAGAATAGCCCAGGGAGGCTGGGAATGAAGGCTCAAGGGATCCCTCACCCAATATGATACTAAATATTTATTGTTAATGTGACAAGATCTAGAATTCTAGAAGAAACAAGTCTCTGGGCATGTTTGTAAGGGACTTTCTAGGTTGTTTTAATCAGGGAAGATGTACCTTAAATGTAGGCAGCACCATCCCATAGACTGGGATCGTGGACTAAATGAAAAGAAAATAGGGGGTTAGGGACATGGCTTAGGGACTAATGTCTTTTCCTTGTAAAAGAAAAAAAAAAAAAGAACCAGAGTTTAGTTTCCCAAATCCCACATAAAAACACTAGGCAGATAAGGTAAGTAAGTGGCACCCACTTCTGGCCCTGGAAGGTGGAGTCTGGGAAACCCTAGAGCAAAGCAATAAGGAGGTAGAGCAATCTAGGATGGTTCCTAATGTCACCTTTCTTGGGCCTCCAAGAGCACATACTCAAGTGCCACTGGTACACACACACACACACACACACACACACACACACACACACACACTCACACACTCACACACTCACAAACAAAGAAGAAAGGGAAGTAAATACCAGCTTCATGACCACAGATGCAATGTGACTAGCAGCTTCATACCCTTGTTACCATATTTCTCCTACCATGATAGACCATAGTCCAAAACTTAAGTTTCTTTTGTCAGTTATTTTATTATTGCTACAAAACAGATTAACATAACAAGCAAAGTGACATAAAGCCATTGAGATATCCAGGGTCTAATTTCAACAAAGAATTTAGCCTACCTTTGCCTCTATAATTGCATTAGGAGAATGTGACTTTCTTTATCTATCTCATGGGACTTATTATAATAATAAATGCACTTATAACTTATTTAGTAAAATATTTATGATCTGTCATCCACATGCTAGAGAATGTGCTAGAAAAACATAATGATTCCTGACTTTAGGGAGTTCAGATTCTAAGGAGTTAAGGTTCTATGGAAGTGGGCAGGTAAGACAGCAAACAAGATAAATAAGTAAAGGATAAAAAAAAAAATTGAAGTGGGCATGAACATTGTAAAGAAAAGTGAATCAGGACCAGGAAAAAGGAATGAGAGGATTAAGTTTAGATAGAGTTCTAGGTATGGGAAGAGAAATCACATAAATAAATATATGATAAAATAGAAAGATATGAGTCAGCAGCTTTGGGGTAGCATGATGGGTAGTATTGATTGTCAACATGACAGTACCAGTTATCACCTTGGAGGCAAACCTCCGGTTATTACTGAGGGATTATCTAGACTAGGTTAGCCTCTGGTCATGACAATGAAGGATTACCTCCCTTAGGTTAATTGAGGTGGGAAGACTCCCCTAAAGGAAAGCAGCCCCACTCTCTGGGCTTGCATCCAGGAGAAATTAGCTGAGCATTGACATTCACCTCTCTGTTTCCTGACTGCGGATGCATTGTGACCAGCTGCCTCCCATTCCTGCCTCCAGGACTTCTCTGCCATGATAGTCTGTACCCCTAAACTCTGAGACCACTAAGTCCTTCTCTCTTAAGTTGCCTTTGTCTCGAGTATATTAACCATAGAAACAGAAATGACTAAGACAGACGGGGATTGGTGATGGATCAGAAGCAGCTGGCTGGAACACAGAGAGAAGAGAAAGATGATAGGGAGGAAAAAAATATGCAAAACCTCAGAAGTAAACAAACTGGCTTTTGCATGATGTGAAATGGGTTGCCATGGAGGGTTTTAAGCAGAGTGCCCACATGATCTGTTTCATTCTTCACAAGAGTCAGTTTTCCTGTGTACTGTTTTAAGAATGTAGTAAAAGGAAACAGCAGGGAAACCAACATGGAGGGTAAGCCAGTCATCAAGTGAGATTCAGGGTACACAAGGATGGTCACCATAGAGATGCTGAAATGAGACCAGTGGGAAGCGGTCTTGAAAATTAGCTATCATTTACCTATAAGAAGGCAGCCAAATGGTACCAGAGATTGACACCAAAAACCCAGACCTGGCGGGGCAGATGGCACTGCTCCCTGTGGCCACAGACTGAGCAGCCTAGATCCATGCCAGTCTTGAGAAGTACAGAAAGAATATACAAATGTGCTGGCTAGGAGTCTATCCACCTGCCAAGGATGATTGGAACTGCCATAACTGCATTCTGAATGTCGTGGTTCCTGATTCTTTCTCCTTTTCTTGCATCTTCAACATCCATTAACACCTTCCTTGAACTTAAGTCAGACCCACTCTCCCAGTCCCTTTTGCACACAGAATCCTCAACAGCACCCATACTAGATGTGGCCAGGAGCAGAGCCTGGCCTGGAAAGCTTAGAATGGTGTCTCTCTTTCCTTTCATCCCGGGAGACTTTCCTATCACCCATCTGAAATAGCTCAATGCTCTCCAAGGCTACGTCTTGCTAACGGAATGCTTTGCTCCTCTGTGATTGTATATAGACACCTAAGGAGTTTAATGAACCCACATTACAAGGTCTGCTTAATTCAAAGAGTTGATTTGAATATCGTTGCCTTGGGAGATGAAGAAACAAGTATTCCTAAGGAGAGAGTTTCTTATTAGTAGGACCATTCTCAAAGCATGTCCTTGGCATCCCATTAATTATTTTTTCATTTTGACAGATCTTGTATAGAGTTGTTATATCTTTAGGGGGGGTAGAAGGTGTTGGATGATTAATTGGTTGATAGTGTATGTTAATTGCATGCTAATTAAATTTAAATTTAATTCATATTTGAAACACTTAATTTAACTCAGGACCAGGAAATGAGAATACTCAAGCTTCTTGAAGGAACTTGTCTTCCTATCTATCACCTTCTCTGTCTATTGACACTTCCTCCTTGTTTACAAACTTGTTTTTCAAGAGAAGAAATCAGATGGGTTTTAGTGCTCCCAGCTGTAATAAAAAAAAAATGTGTTGTTTCTTGCAAGCCATAAATATTTAATTGCTTTACTGAAAAAAAGTCCTCTCTCTCCACCCTGTGACTTAAGTTGTTCTAAACAAGCCCTGTCAGGTTACGAGCAGCACATCTGATGCCTTTTCTTTGGCTTGGTCATGGAAGAAACCAGTCCAGCAGAGTGTCTCTGTTCTTCATTGCCAGAAGGTTAATGGGTTTTCCAGATGGGAACCTCATGATCGAAGCAGGGGAGAGCTCCATTCTTGATTTCAGAAGTTTCTAAGAAACGCTATCCTGGTCAAGGAAAACCGTATGAAACAAACTCCCTGCACAGACTATTGAACACATTGCCAGTGATTCATGTGGCAGCCTTCATGGAAGAGGGGCCTCCCCAGAACCTTGGGACAGGAGCCACAGTCCTTAGGATCCTTCATGATTTAGGCTCAGGGGACAGGTCTCCCTGGGATCCAGTTCTATGTACATTTCCTCGTGGATGCCTCTCTCACTCATGGAATCTCTCCTCAGCTGTCCTGGAGAAACCTCTAGAAAAGAAAGCTGGCAGAAATTATGGCCCTCCAGGCAATAAGAAGCTCATCTACTTCATCGATGACATGAACATGCCAGAAGTGGACGCCTATGGGACCGTGCAGCCCCACACTATCATCAGACAGCATCTGGACTATGGTCACTGGTGAGAGTCCGTGTGGAAGGCAGAGCGCATGTAGCCTGTGGGCCATTCGTTCGGCTGCTGGGATTGCGAACCTTTGCTTGTCCCCGGGGCCATGCTGTTCGGGGGATGGGAACGCCCTGGAGTGATCCCCCAGACAGAGCTGCTAGGTCAGAGGCGGAACAGAGCCCTCCTCTGAAGAGGAATCTCCTATTGTCTTCAAGACGCTTCTCCATGAGTACCAGTGATTGGGATGGATATCTGTGTTGGGAGAGAGGAGAGGAGGATGGAAAGAGAACCTTAGGACTTCATCAGAATGTGCTAAATCCATGTGTGGACGCATCAGCCCAAACCCTACTAGTATGTACAATGATATATGTTAATATTTGTTTTAAACATAAAGCTATGAAGATTTTTAAAAAGAATAAACTGGACTGGGGAGATGTGTTAAAGGTTAAAACCTTTGCTTCTCAAGCAAAAGAACCTGAGTTCAGATCCCCATATTTCAAGTAAAGATGCCAGACAGACAGTGTCAGAGAGCTATAATTCTGATCTTGGAAAGTACAGCCTGAGAAAACCCAGAGCAAAGCAGTAAGAAGTAGAACAATCTGAGGCAATTTCCAATGTCATTCTTGGGTCTCCACGCTCAAGTGCCCTCTTATACACATGCCCGCACCCACATGTACACATACACATGCCTGCACACAAAAATAAAATAAATAATAACTAAAACAAACATCTCAAAAATCTATTCTCCATAAGACTCTCAGAGCAGATTTCTGCACTGCCCTCTGAGCAGTCTCTCTGATGGCTGCAGCAGACATATTGACTGATCACCCCCCCCCCCATCTCTTCAGAGCAATGCGCCAAGTCTCATAGTCTCTCATGCAACACCCAGTTTTTAATGGTAAAAAAAGTCTGAACTGGCCAGGGGTGGAGGAGGGAGGGGAAGGCGGGTGCTCTGTGACCTTTTGGCAGCCATCTCTTCCTCACACTGAATCAGATATTAAGAAAGAGAGTAAGTGGGAGTACAGACATACGTACAAAGAATTATCTCAGAAATGCTAATTAGATTGCTTCTTATTTCTTCTTCAAGTCTCTACTGGGTTCCTGCCTTACACATCTATCCTTAATCTCCACGCCATTCAAACCACCAACTATACTGGAAAATAATCAAGTCAAGCTAAGTTCTTAGATTTTGCTTCATAGTCACAAATCTTTTTTTTTAATTTCTGATCATGCAAACTTAACAGGTACACTGGTCCCCTCCCTTCCTCTACCCCCCACCCTCCTTTGCCCCCCCTCCCTCCCCATCCCCCAGTGCCTCCCCCCTCATCCCCAAGCATCCTTTAATGTGCATGCCAAACTCTCCTCTGGGTCCTTGCACCTCATCGGAATGGCATTTCCCAGAACCCTTTCCTGTATTCCCGTTAAGCATAGGAACACTACTGTGGCTGTCAATCCCTAGCCTCCAAGTATCCTAGTGCCTTCAGTCATGCTAGAATTTGAGGGGTCAATAGTGTGTTGGACATTGCGCAGGGCATGCAAAGTCTTATTATGATTGCTCTGGCCCTAACTTGTGTGGAGTATCTTGCATATCATTGCTCCTCCCATCCTTGTGCTCTTACAATCTTACCACCCCTTCTTCCACAAATTTCCCTGAGCTTCAGAATGGGGAGAGATTAGTCTGGCCTAATTCCATGTGGTTGATATAGTCTCTGATGTTCTGGATTATGGTTTGTTGAAATTTTTTACAGTTTTGCTGCTCCTGCAATGCCCTTCACTCCATCCTGATGGGTATTGGATGTCACCCCCTGACCAAAGATGAAAACCTGTTAAATTAGAGTCTTGTTATAAGAGTATATTCAAAGGTAGATGTAATAAAAGTAGGAAACCGTGGTGAGGGAGGGGTCAATCATCCATCTGTGAAATGGTTACTTTCTATCTGCCAGACTATATGCCCTCCCCTTCTGGTAAGATCATACCCCATCAGTTGTAAATGATCAGGAGGGATAGTCTGTGAACTTAACCAGATGTCTCATTACTTACTTGCAGTCCTGATGGTGGCCTATTTTCATTGCTGTAACATGGTCCCCTCTCTCCTTGTTACTAGTGTGGCCCTCCTTCCCGATCCCTCCTGTTCATAATCTTTGCAATTACTGTAGGTATTACAGAAAATTATCCTTAAGTGTAACTAAGTGGGTTTGGTACTAGGATCCACCTATTAGGGAGTACATACAGCACTTAATTTTCTATGTCTGGGATACTTCACTCAATATAATTGTTTCTAATTCCATTCATTTCCTGGCAAATTCCATTAATTCATCATTTTTGATGGCTCAGAAGTACTCCATTGTATAGATGTACCACATTTTCCTTATCCATTCGTCAACTGTTGGACATTTGGGTTGATTCCATGACTTTGCTATTGTAAACAGTGATGCTATGAACATGGTCGTGCTTGTGCTCTCGAGGTGATTTTTGCTGTATGGGGGGTTATTCCAAAAAGCAGAATAGCAAGATCATATGGCATTTCAATCTTTAATTTCTTTAAGAATCTCCAGATGGCTCGCCAGAGTGGCTGTATGAGCCTGCATTCCCACCAGCAATGTAGCAGAGTTCCCCTCTCTCCACATCCTCTCCAGCATTTGGTGTTGTTTGTATTGTGGATTTTTGCCATCATGACCGGGGTGAGATAACATCTCAGGGAAGTTTTTATTTGAATTTCCCTGATGGCTAAGGATGTGGAGCATTTTTTAAGATATTTGTAAGACATTTTAATCTCATCCCTGGTAAAGTTTCTTTTAAGTTCCAGGGCCCATTTTTAATTGGGCCATTGGTTTCCTTGGTGTTTAGTTTTCTAAGTTCTTTGTGCACTCTGGATAATAGAGCTCTATCAGATATGTGGTTAGTGAAGGATTTCTCCCATTCTGTGGATGGTCTTTGAGTTCATGTTACAATCTCTTTATCTGAACAGAAGCTCTTTAATTTCACAAGATCTCATCTGTTGAGAGTTGGTTGCAGTGACTGTGCTATTGGATGTCTGTTTAGTAACTGTTGGCCTAGCCCAATCAGCTTGATCCATTTGGAATTAATTCTTGTAAATGGTGACAAGTACCGGTCCAGTTTTAATCTTCTGCATGTGGACATCCAGTTTTGCCATCACCATTTGTTGAAGATACTGTTCTTTTTCCTTTGGATTTTTTGGGCCCCTTTGTCAAAGATCAAATGGCTATAGTTGTGTAGGCTTATATCTGGGTCTTCAACCTTTATCCATTGATCTGTGTGTCTATTTTGGAACCAGTACCAGGCTGTTTTTATAACTATGGATTTGTAGTACAGACTAAGGTTTGGTATGGTGATACCTCCAGTCGAGTTTTTGTCAGTCAGGATTGTCTTTGCTATCCTGGGTCTTTTGTGCCTCCATATGAATTTTTAGATTGTTTGGTCAACCTCTTTAAAGAATTGCTTTGGCAATCATAATTGGACTTTGCATGCCCTGCGCATTGTCCAACACACTGTTGACCTCACAAAGTCTAGCATCTGCTACAGGCACCAAGATCCTTGGAGGCAAGGGATTGGCAGCCACAGCAGTGTTTCTATACCTAAGGGGAACACGGGAAAGGGTTCAGGGAAAGGCCACTGGGTCCTTGTACGTCATTGGAGAGGAGGGCCCAGAGGAAAATCAGACATGCACAAGAAAGGACTCTCTGGGAATTGGGGCGGGAGGCATTGGGGGATGGGGAGGGAGGGGGTGGGGAGGGGGAGCAGGGGGTACTGGGGGAGGAGGAGGGAGGGAGAGAACTGGTGTACCTAATAAGTTTGTATGAGCTGAAATAATAATAAAAATGTATTAATAATAATAAAAAAAGAATTGCTTTGGGATTTTAATTGGTATAGCATTGAATTTGTATATTGTATATTGTAGGATGGTCATTTTTATGATGTTGGTTCTGCCAATCCAGGAACATGGGAGGTCTTTCCACCTTCTGGTGTCTTCTGCAATTTCTTTCTTTAGGGTTTTAAAGTTTTCATTGTAAAGGTCTCTTACTTCCTTGGTTAGGTTTATACCAAGGTATTTCATTTTTTTAGGGGCTATAGTAAGTGGGATTGTTTCTCTCAAGGCTTTTTCACTTCTTTCATTCTGGGCATATAGGAAGGCTTCTGATTTTTGTACATTTATTTTGTATCCTGCCACCCTGCTGAACTTCTCAATTAGTTCCAGGAGCTTCCTGGTGGAATTTTTGGGATCACTCAGGTATAAGATCATGTCATCTGCAATAGGGATAGCTTGACTTCTTCCTTGCCAATTTGAATCCCTTTTATGTCCCTTTCTTGTCTTATGGCTTCAGCTAAGACTTCAAGTACAATATTGAACAAAAGTGGTGAGAGGGGATAGCCTTGTCTAGTTCCTGATTGAAGCAGGAATGCTTCAAGTTTTTCCCCATTGAGTATAATACTTGCTGTAGGCTAGTTGTATACAGCTTTTATATATTGATAAAGGTTCCTTCCATTCCAAATGACTCTAGCGTTTTGATTATAAAAGGCTGTTGGATCTTCTCAAAAGATTTTTCTGCATCTATTGAGAGTATCATATGGTCTTGGACTTTGGACTGGTTTATATGATGAATTACATTTACTGATTTGCGTATGTTGAACCAACCTTGTGTGCCAGGGAAAAAGCCTACTTGATCCCCGTGAATGATCTTTTTGATATGTTTTTTAATCCGATTTGCTAAGACTTTGTTGAGAATCTTTGCATCTGTGTTCATCAGAGAGATTAGCCTATAGTTTTCTTTTTTAAGTGTATCTTTATTAGGTTTTGGGATTAAGACGATATTAGCTTCATAGAAGGAATTTGGTAGTGTTCCTTCCTTTGCTATTTGATGGAACAGTTTAAGTAGTGTTGGTGTTATAAGTCCTTAAATGTCTGGTAGAACTCTGTGCTGAATCCATCTGGTCCAGGACATTTTTTGGTGGGAAGATTCAAGATTACTTCCTCGATTTCCTCATATGTTATAGGACTATTTAAATAATTCACAACTTCCTGATTCAATTTCGGTAGGTTGTGTTTATTTAGAAATTCATCCATCTCTTTTGTGTTGTCAAACTTCACGGAGTACAAGTTTTTGAAATATGATGTTATAATTCTCTGGATTTCTTGGGTGTCAGTAGTGATAACTCCATTTTCATTTCTAATTTTGTTAATTTGGGTTTTCTCTCTCTTGCTTTTGGTTAATTTAGCTAGGGGGTGTATCAATCTTATTTATTTTTTCAAAAAACCAGTTTTTGACTATTTGATTTTCTGTATCATTTTCCTAATCTCGATGTAGGATATTTCTCCTCTTATTTTGCTAATCTTCTCTCTACTGCTGCTTTTGGGATCGGATTTCTCTAGTTTCTCTAAAGCTTTAAGCTGCATTGTTAAGTTCTTTATTTCTGATGTTTCCATTTTTTTGATGGAAGCATTAAGAGCTATGAACTCACCCCTTAGAACAGCTTTCATTGTGTCCCAGAGGTTTTGGTAAGTTGTATTTTCATTATCGTTTGCTTTCAGGAAATCTTGAATTTCCTTTGTAATTTCTTCCTGAATCCAATTCTCATTCAGCATCATAGTGTTAAGTTTCCAGGAGTTAGTGTATTTTCTCTTGTTTGTTGTGTTGTGGATGTCCAGGTTTAGGCCATGGTGGTTTAGGGCACAGGTTAGAATTTCACCTTTCCTGTATATGTGGATATTCTTTTTGTGGCCCAATATGTGATCTATTTTGGAGAAAGTTCCATGTGCTGCTGAGAAAAATGTGTATTCTTTGGTGTGTGGATGAAAAGTTCGATAGAGATCTGTAAGGTCCATTTCTTTCAGGGTTTGATTAAGTTCCAAAGTGTCTCTGTTAAGCTTTTGACCTGTTGATCTATCCCATGTTGAGAGGCGGTGTTGAAATCCCCAAGAATTATCGTTTGGGGGTTGATTTCTCACTTTAGACGCTGTAGGGTTTTCTTAATGAATGTGGAGGGGCCCATATTGGGTGCATATATGTTCAGTATTGTAAAGTCTTCCTGGTGAATTGTACCTGTGACTAAAATGTAGTATCCATCTGTGTCTCTTATGATTTTTTTTTGGTTTGAAGTCCACTTTGTCCGACAGCATAATGGCTACCCCTGCCTGTTTCCTGGTTCCATTAGCTTGCAGAATTTTGGACCAGCCTTTCATTTTTAGGATGTGCCTATCTTTTGTGGTTAGATGAGTTTCCTGAAGGCAGAAGATTGATGGGTTATGGTTTTTAATCCAAGTTTGTAATCTGTGTCTCTTAATTGGTGAGTTAATACCATTGACATTTAATGTTATAATGGAGAAATTATTTTTAATTCTGGACATTTTTTATGTTTAGTGGATTTTGTAAGCGTATTGTTTGACATTTATGTTTTGGGGGTATTATACTTCCCTTCTGTCCTCCTGGATACGCTTGTTTTTTCCTTCAAGTTTGAGTATCATTTCTAGCATTTTTTGAAGGCCTGGTTTGGTAAACATGTATCCCTTCAAGTGTCTTTGTGCTGGAAAATTTTTCCTTCTCCCTCGATCATGACAGATAGTTTTGCCCGGTATATCAGTCTGGGTTGGCATTTTTGCTCATTTAATACTTGAAGTACGTCTCTCCAAGCTCTTCTTGCTTTTGCTGTTTCCATTGAGTAGTCATTTGTTATTTTAATAGGTTTACCTTTAAAAGTGACTTGCTTTTTTTCTCTTGAAGCTCTAAGCACTTTTTCTTTGTCTTGAATGTGTAGTGTTTTGACTATTATTTGCCATGGCAATTTTCTATTTTGGTCATATCTGTTTGGAGTGCGAAATGCTTCTTATATTTGGATGGGCCTCTCATTCTTTAGTTGAGGAAAGTTTTCATTTATGATAATTTGAAAAATTTCCTCAGGTGTGGCATTTTGGGTTCTTGCTCTGGTATTCCATGAATGCCCATGTTAGGCTTCTTCAGGGTGTCCCATATCTCTTGAATGTTCCTCTTAAGTATCTTTTTGGCTTTAATAATCTCTTCCATTGAGCTGGTTAATTCTCCCACTTTGTCTTCAAGATCTGAAATTCTATTTTATGCTTCGTTAGTTCTGCTGATAAGGCTCTCTGTTGAGTTTTGGGTTGAAGATAACTTGTCTTTTAGTTCAATTTTAAACTCTGCCTGAGACTGTTTTAACTGCTCTATGCCTATTTTTGTTTTTTGAACTGTTTTTCTCAACTCCTCCAAGTGCCTGTTGTGTTCCTGTTCAAAGTGGTTGATACGGTTGTTTAACTCCTCTTGGATTTCCTCTTTCATAGTATTAATCATGGTAATGATCATACTTTGAAAGTTGTTATCTTGGGTCTGGCTTTCTTGGCTATTTTCTGTGAATTTGTTCTGGTTGGAATCCATCATTATGGGTTAATTCTTTCAGTGGGAGATTGGTCTTCTTGGGTTTTGTTTCTCATGGATCTGCACTTTGACTTGGGCATTGTTGTTTTGTCTTTTAGGACCTTTCAGTTTCTGTGTGTTTTTGACTGAACTGATTTAGTTGGTATTACTACACTTGGGCAGTTATTACTAGTGCTTACCTTGGAGTTGGGTACGTTTGTCTTTTGTTATTGTTGTTTCCTAGATGAGGCTATTATGCTGTTAGTACATCAGTTAAGTCAGGTTAAGTAGACAGGGGGTGAATATTAGTATGCTAGTGCACTTTTACAATTTAGTATCTTGGTGATATGTGAGGGTGAGTGGTGTACTCCCTGGAGTTGTATGTTTTTGGGGTGGCTGTATGGAAAAGTTAATCTACAGTGATTAATACTAGAAAGGAACAGTAAGGTGAAAAAAAGGAGGTTTACTTATCTTTGGGCTGGATGTGAAGAATCTCTCCCATGTGATAGGATGATTGTAGAGGTCTTCCAAGATGTATGGCCTTTGACCCTTAGAACTTTGCTTGAGTTTCCTTTGGACTCTATTGAATTCTGAGTAGCAGTGTGTCTTCCGTGGACCACATGCATGGGCCCTCGGTGGGCCGGAGAGGCAGAGGGTCTGATGTTGATGGCAGAATTCTTCACCTGTGACCTGGGACTTAGCTTAGTGGCCCACCCAAGCTCCAGGGATGGAGGAATGTGAGCAAGTCCTGTCTGGGTGGGCGGGAGGAAGAAAGGGGCTGGGGCCCGGGGCATGGCCCAGGCAAAACTGGAGGCAGCCTGGGTGTCCCTGGGACATCGGGTCACCTGAGGGGCTGGGCGAACTCACCTGGGATGGAGGACTTGGGAGCGCGGTGGGGCGGACAGGCAGGCGGGAGGAAGAAAGGGGCTGGGGCCTCCATCCTTATTGTTTTGTTCTGGGTTTTCCCAGCTTCTGCCTTTCAGGACCAGATTTGCAAGATGCTCCATTTCTTTTTTTTTTTTTATACATTTTTTATTATTATTTCAGCTCATACAAACTTAATAGGTACACCAGTTCCCTCCCTCCCTCCTCCCCCCCCCAACCCCCTGCTCCCCCTCGCCCCATCCCTCCCTCCCCATCCCCCAGTGCCTCCCGCCCCAATTCCCAGAGAGACCTTTCTTGTGCATGCCTGACTCTCCTCTGGGCCCTCCTCTCCGATGACATACAAGGACCCAGTGGCATTTCCCTGAACGTTTTCTCGTGTTCCCCTTAAGCATAGGAACACTACTGTAGCTGCCAATCCCTTGCCTCCAAGGATCTTGGTGCCTTTAGCAGATGCTAGACTTTGTGAGGTCAAAAGTGTGTTGGACATTGCGCAGGACATGCAAAGTCCAATTATGATTGCTTCGGCCCTAACTTGTGTGGAGTATCTTGCAAATCATTGCTCCTCCCATCCTTTTGCTCTTACAATCTTTTTTTTTAAGTTTTTTGTTTTGTTTTGTTTTTGTTTTTTTGCTCTTACAATCTTACTGCCCCCTCTTCCGCAAATGTCCCTGGATGGGGAGAGATTAGTCTGGCCTAATTCTAGGTGGTTGATATAGAGTCTCTGAAGTTCTGGATTGTGGTTTCTTGATTTTCTTTCTGAGCAAGTTCTTTTTTTTTTATTAAAAATTTAATTATACATTTTAAAATTTTTTACCAGTTCCCTCCCTCCCCCCTTCTCCCCCTCCCCTTCCCCCAGTGCCTCCCCCCCAATTCCCAGAGAGTCCTTTATTGTGTACGCCTATCTCTCCACTGGGTCCTCCTCTCCGATGACATATAAGGACCCAGTGGCATTTCCATAAGCCCTTTCTCTTGTTCCCCTTAAGCATAAGATCACTACTATGGCTGTCAATCCCTTGCCTCCAGGGGTCTCGGTGCCCTTAACAGATGCTAGACTTTATGAGGGCAACAGTGCGCTGGACATTGCGCAGGGCATGCAAAGTCCCATTATGATTGCTTTGGCCCCAACTATTGTTGAGAATCTTGCAAATCGTTGCTCCTCCCATCCTTTTGCTCTTACAATCTTACCGCCCCCTCTTCCGCAAATGTCCCTGAGCTCCAGGATGGGGAGAGATTAGGCTGGCCTAGTTCTATGTGATTGATATAGAGTCTCTGAAGTTCTGGATTGTGGTTTGTTGATTTTCTTTTGCAGTTTTGCTGCTCCTGCAATTCCCTTCACTCCATTCTGCTGGGCACTGTATGTCACCCCCTGGCCAGAGACAAAAAGCTGTTAAACTGGAGTCTTGTTGTAATAGCACATTCAAGGGTAGATGTAATAAGAGTAGGAAACCTCCCTGAGGGAGGGGTCCATCACCCATTTGCAAAATGATTACTTTTTATCTGCTAGACTATATGCCCTCCCCTTCTGGTGAGATCAGGAAAGAACGTCTGTGAACTTAACCAGGTTTCTCATTACTTACTTGCAGACCTTGATGGAGGCCTATTTTCTCTGCTGTAACATGGTCTCCTCTCTCCTTGTTTCTGGTGTGGCCCTCCTAACCCATCTCTCTTGTTCATAATCCTTGCAATTACTGTGTTACATAGGTTTACTTTTGAGTGTCTCAATGTGGGCTGGGTGAGTTTGGTACTAGGAGCCACCTATTAGGGAGTACATACGGTGCTTAATTTTCTGGGTTTGGGATACTTCACTTAATATAATTCTTTCTAATGACATCCATTTCCCAGCAAATTCCAGTAATTCATCATTTTTGATGGCTGAGTAGTACTCCATTGTATAGATGTACCACAGTTTCCTTATCCACTCGTCAACTGTTGGACATTTAGGTTGATTCCATGACTTTGCTATTGTAAACAGTGCTGCTATGAACATGGTCGAGCTTGTGCTATCGAGGCGAACCTCTGCTGCATGGGGGGTTATTCCCAAAAGTGGGATAGCAGGGTCATACGGCATTTCAATCTTTAATTTCTTTAAGAATCTCCAGACGGCTCGCCAGAGTGGCTGTATGAGCCTGCATTCCCACCAACAATGTAGGAGAGTTCCCCTCTCTCCACATCCTCTCCAGCATTTGTCATTGTTTGTATTGTGGATTTTTGCCATCCTGACCGGGGTGAGATGATATCTCAGGGAAGTTTTGATTTGCATTTCCCTGATGGCGAAGGAAGTGGAGCATTTTTTAAGATAATTGTTAGACATTTTAATTTCATCCCTGGTAAAGTTTCTTTGAAGTTCCAGGGCCCATTTTTTAATTGGGCCAGGGTTTTCCTTGGAGTTTAATTTTCTAAGTTCTTTGTGCACTCTGGACAGTAGAGCTCTGTCAGATATGTGGTTAGTGAAGATTTTCTCCCATTCTGTGGGTTGCCTTTGAGCTCGTGTGACAATCTCTTTATCTGAACAGAAGCTCTTTAATTTCACAAGATCCCAACTGTTGAGAGTTGGTAGCAGTGATTGTGCCATTGGATGTCTGTTTAGGAAGTGTTGGCCTAGCCCAATCAGCTCGAGGGAATTCCCTATCCTTTCAACTATGGTTTTTAAAGTCTCTGGCCTGATATCAAGGTCCTTGATCCATTTGGAATTAAGTCTTGTACATGGTGACAAGTACGGGTCCAGCTTTAATCTTCTGCATGTGGAGATCCAGTTTTGCCAGCACCATTTGTTGAAGATGCTGTTCTTTTTCCATTGGATTCTTTGGGCCCCTTTGTCAAAGACCAAATGGCTGTGATTTTGTGGGCTTATATCTGGGTCTTCAATCCTTATCCATTGATCTGTGTGTCTATTTTGGAGCCAGTACCAGGCTGTCTTTATAACTATGGATTTGTAGTATAGACTTAGGTTTGGTATGGTAATACCTCCAGCTGTGTTTTTGTTACTCAGGATTGTTTTTGCTATCCTGGGTCTTTTGTGCCTCCATATGAACTTTGAGATTATTTGGTCAACTTCTTTGAAGAATTGCTTTGGGATTTTGATTGGTATAGCATTGAATCTGTATATTGCCTTTGGTAGGATGGTCATTTTTACAATGTTGATTCTACCAATCCAGGAACAAGGGAGGTCTTTCCACCTTCTGGTGTCTTCTGCAATTTCTTTCTTTAGGGTTTTAAAGTTTTCATTGTAAAGGTCTTTTACCTCCTTAGTTAGGTTTATACCAAGGTATTTCATTTTTTTAGGGGTTATAGTAAATGGCATGGTTTCTCTCAAGGCTTTTTCACTTCTTTCATTCTGGGCATATAGGAAGGCCTCTGATTTTTGCACATTTATTTTGTATCCTGCCACCCTGCTGAACTTCTCAATTAGTTCCAGGAGCTTCCTGGTGGAGTTTTTGGGATCCCTCAGGTATAAGATCATGTCATCTGCAAATAGGGATAGCTTGATTTCTTCCTTGCCGATTTGAATCCCTCTTATGTCCCTTTCTTGTCTTATGGCTTCAGCTAAGACTTCAAGTACAATATTGAATAGAAGTGGTGAGAGTGGACAGCCTTGTCTAGTTCCTGATCGAAGTGGGAATGCTTCCAATTGTTCCCCATTGAGCATAATCCTTGCTGTGGGCTTGTTGTATACAGCTTTTATTATATTGATAAAGGTTCCTTCCATTCCTACTGTCTCTAGCGTTTTGATCATAAAAGGCTGTTGGATCTTGTCAAAAGCTTTTTCTGCATCTATCAAGAGTATCATGTGGTCTTGGACTTTGGACTGGTTTACATGATGAATTACATTTATTGATTTGCGTATATTGAACCAACCTTGTGTGCCAGGGATGAAGCCTACTTGGTGCCCGTGAATGATCTTTTTGATATGTTTTTGAATCCGATTTGCTAAGACTTTTTTGAGAATCTTTGCGTCTGTGTTCATCAGGGAGATCAGCCTATAGTTTTCTTTTTTTAGTGAATCTTTATTAGGTTTTGGGATTAAAACGATATTAGCTTCATAGAAGGAATTTGGTAGTGTTCCTTCCTTTGCTATTTGATGGAACAGTTTAAGGAGTGTTGGTGTTATTAACTCCTTAAATGTCTGGTAGAACTCTGTGCTGAATCCATCTGGTCCAGGACATTTTTTGGTGGGAAGATTCGAGATTACTTCCTCAATTTCCTTATATGTTATAGGACTATTTAAATAATTCATAACTTCCTGATTCAATTTAGGTAAGTTGTGTTTACTTAGAAATTCATCCATCTCTTTTGTGTTGTCAAACTTCACAGAGTATAAGTTTTTGAAATATGATGTTATAATTCTCTGGATTTCTTGGGTATCAGTAGTGATAACTCCATGTTCATTTCTAATTTTGTTAATTTGGGTTTTCTCTCTCTTGCTTTTGGTTAGTTTAGCTAGGGGTGTATCAATCTTGTTGATTTTTTCAAAGAACCAGCTTTTTGATTGGTTGATTTTTTCTATCGTTTTCTTAGTCTCGATTTCAGATATTTCTCCCCTTATTTTGCTAATCTCTTCTCTTCTACTGCTTTTGGGATCAGATTGCTCTAGTTTCTCTAAAGCTTTAAGCTGCATTGTTAAGTTGTTTATTTCTGATGTTTCCATTTTTTTGACGTGGGCATTAAGAGCTATGAACTTAACTCTTAGAACAGCTTTCATTGTGTCCCAGAGATTTTGGTAAGTTGTATTTTCGTTATCATTCACTTTCAGGAAATCTTGAATTTCCTTTTTAATTTCTTCCTGAATCCAGTTCTCATTCAGCATCATAGTGTTAAGTTTCCAGGAGTTAGTGTATTTTCTCTTGTTTGATGTGTTGTGGATGTCCAGCTTTAGGCCGTGGTGGTCTGATAGGGCACAGGTTAGAATTTCAACTTTCTTGTATATGTGTAGATTCATTTTGTGGCCCAATATGTGATCTATTTTGGAGAAAGTTCCGTGTGCTGCTGAGAAAAATGTGTATTCTTTGGTGCGTGGGTGAAAAGTTCGATAGAGATCTGTGAGGTCCATTTCTTTCAGGGTTTGATTAAGTTCCAAAGTGTCTCTGTTAAGCTTTTGACCTGTTGATCTATCCCATGTTGAGAGGGCGGTGTTGAAGTCCCCAAGAATTATCGTTTGGGGGTTGATTTCTTGCTTTAGACGCTGTAGGGTTTTCTTAATGAATGTGGAGGGGCCCGTATTGGGTGCATATATGTTCAGTATTGTGAAATCTTCCTGGTGAATTGTACCTGTGACTAAAATGTAGTATCCATCCGTGTCTCTTATAATTTTCTTTGGTTTGAAGTCCACTTTGTCTGATATCATAATGGCTACCCCTGCCTGTTTTCTGCTTCCATTTGCTTGTAGAATTGTTGACCAGCCTTTTATTTTTAGAGCGTGCCTATCTTTTGTGGTGAGATGGGTTTCCTGCAGGCAACAGATTGATGGATTGTGATTTTTAATCCATGTTTGTAATCTGTCTCTCTTGATCGGTGAATTAATTCCATTAACATTTAGTGTTATAATGGAGAAACTATTGTTAATTCCAGACATTTATTATGTTTAGTAGCTTTTATAAGTATATTGCTTCGTTTTTAATGATGTTATACTTGCCTTCTGTTCTCCTGGATATGCCTGTTTTTTTCTTCACGCTTGAGTATCATTTCTAGCAGTTTTTGGAGGCCTGGTTTGGTGGCCATGTATCCCTTAAAGTTGTCTTTGTGCTGGAAAATTTTTCTTTCTCCCTCGATCATGACTGATAGTTTTGCAGGGTAAATCAGCCTGGGTTGACATTTTTGCTCATTCAATACTTGAAGTATGTCTCTCCAAGCTCTTCTTGCTTTTACTGTTTTGACTGAGAAGTCATTTGTTATTTTAATAGGTTTGCCTTTAAAAGTGACTTGTTTTTTCTCCCTTGAAGCTCTCAGCACCAGTTCTTTATCTTGAATGTGGAGTGTTTTAACTATTATTTGCCGCGGTGTGCTTCTATTTTGGTCGTATCTGTTTGGGGTGCGGAATGCCTCTTGTATATGAATGGGCCTCTCTTTTTTAGATGAGGAAAGTTTTCCTTGATGATCGTTTGAAAAATTTCCTCAGGGGTGGTATTTTGAGATTCTTGCTCCGGTATTCCATGAATACGCATGTTAGGCTTCTTCAGGGTGTCCCATATCTCTTGGATATTTCTCTCAAGTATCTTTTTGGCTTTAACAACCTCTTCCATTGAGCTGGTTAGTACTCCCACTTTATCTTCAAGGTCTGAAATTCTGTTTTCTGCTTCATTAGTTCTGTTGATAAGACTCTCTGTGGCGTTCTGGGTTGAAGATAACTTGTCTTTTAGCTCAGTTTTAAACTCTGCTTGAGTTTGTTTTAACTGCTCTATGCCACTTTTTGTTTCTTGCACTGTTTTTCTCAACTCCTCCAGATGTCTGTTGTGTTCCTCTTCAAAGCGATTGATTCGATTATGTAATTCCTCCCGGATTTCCTCTTTCATAGTATTGAACATGGTAATGATCATATTTTGAAAGTCGTTATCCTGGGTCAGGCTTTCTTGGCCTTTTTCCGTGGGTTTGTTCTTGTTGGAGTCTAACATTATGGGATTAATTTCTTCAGTGGGAAATTTGTTTACTTGAGTGTTGCTTCTCATGGATTTGCACTTTGACTTTGGCATTGTCATTTTAACTCTTAAGATCTCTCAATTTCACTAAACTGAATTATTTGGTCTGGGGTACTGGTGGGCGGGGCCCGAACGGGGACTTACCTAGGGCGCGGGGTGAGGCCCGGGTGGACCGCGCGCGTGTCCCGACCGGCCCAGCGGGGTGGGGTGAAAAGGGAGGATGGGCACGTCGGCGTGGAGCTATTTAACCCGAGGGCAGCTGGGGCTGGGCCCGGGCGCAGGGGGAGGTCCTCCTCGTCCCTGGGCCCCCGCGCGGCTCCGGCTGGAGGGTGGGAGTCGGAGCTGGGTCCCTGTGGGCTGACCTGGGGTCCTAGAGCGCGCGGTGAGGCCCCGGCTGTATCTCGCGTACGCGTCCCGACAGGCGGAGCGGGGTGGGGTGAAAAAAAGGGACCAAGATGCTCCATTTCTGACCAGAATTTTCATTTAGAATCTGAGGATCTGAACTCAGGTCCTTTCACTTATAAGGCTAAAGCTTCAACCCCTGGACTATTACCCAGACTTGCACTGTGACATCTGTCCTCACTGATCCATCCCTGTCAATCTGCTAACTACTAGTGTGGAGAATCCAGGGGCCCTGTTAGAGTGTGTTCTATCTTTTCTCTGCAGACATGTGGAAGGGCACTGTCTCCTTGTAGGAACTCTGTCTTCTTTAGACTTCTGGGTCATACAAGCCCCTATTTTTCCTCTTACACCCATTAGTCTTTTCCTATGCTCTCTTCCTAAATGCTGGGCTTCTTAGAAATTGTCTTGGGCTTTTATTGCTTCTCAATATCTATAAATGACTCTAGGCCTCTATGTTTTGATTTAACCACCTGACCACATGAATGATAGGACTCATCCTCTCTCATCGAAGTTCTCACCTGCCTTAGCCCTCACACACACCACTCGTAGAGGTCTCTTTGCCTATTTGGTTTTGAGACAGGATCTCATTCTGTCTGACCTCAGACTCACAATTCTCCTGTCTCAGCCTTTTGAGTGGTGGAGTTAGTGGTGCATACCAGGATATCACTTCACTGGAGGTTTCTGGTTATTTCAGGTATGATCGGAACAAGCTGTCTCTAAAAGAGGTCATGAACATACAATATGTTTCCTGCATGAACCCCATGGCAGGAAGCTTCACCATCAACCCACGACTTCAGGTATGGAGGGAGCTGGGCATGGATGATACCACAGTATCCTAATGCTACCTTATCAAGCCTGATATCACTTGATTATAAATGATAACTGTCCTGCCCATTACTCAGCTTATCAAAGTGGTAACTCTAATAGGAAGCCATTTCCAGAGTGACTAAGAAACCATTAAACCAAGTGTCACAAAAGCCTGGCACTAGGAAGGGGTTACAGAGTTTGACTCGATTCCCTAATTCTTCAGATGTGGGACCTTCAGATAGATGGAACATCCTTCCTAAGGGCTCATGGAACCTTCAGACTTGGATTCACATTCTCTCCCCACTAGCCCATGTAGCTTTCTGTGACTAGAAATCCAAAGCCATTATTTCCCTAAGTTCCTTATTTAACCTAAGTTAAAGTAGGACAGGATGTACCATTGAAAGCCTTTGGGCAAATCCATCATTACAGCACCCAATCCAGAAGCAGAAATCTTCCCTGGGGTTAAATAGCACCCAGCTCACCTGCCTATCTTTGTTTCCTTGTGCAGCGTCACTTCAGTGTGTTTGCACTGTCCTTTCCGGGAGCCGATGCCCTGTCCTCCATTTACAGCACCATCCTGACGCATCACCTGAAGCTCGGGAACTTCCCAGACTCCCTGCAGAAGCCCATCCAACCTCTCTGCAGCATGGCCGTCACCTTCCACCAGAAAATCGCCACCACCTTCCTGCCCACGGCAGTTAAATTCCACTACATCTTCAACCTTAGAGATTTTGCCAACATCTTCCAGGTGAGTTCGTCAGCTTTGAGAAATCTTGATGATCCATGGGGCTCCAAGTCTCAATGAAATAAAGCATGAATCCTGAACTGTTCAGCAAAGATATATCATGTGTGGGAGTTATTTGCAGAAGCAGGTAAGGCAGTGCTATGGTGGGATTTATGTCAAAGACCTTGACAAAACAGTTTTGCTTGAAAATTGTATTCATTCTCAGTAAAGAAACCACATTTTTTTCTTTTATTTTTTCCCCAATCATACAAGCTCAATAGGTACTTCAGTCCTCTCCTTCCCTCCATTCTTCCCCAGTCCTCCCTTCCTCTTTCCCATCCCCTTTTCCCCTCCCATCTCCTGGAGCATCCTTTAGTGTGAATGCCAAACCTCTGAGTCCTCCACCCTAGTGAGAGGTAAGGACTCAGTGGCATAGCCAGGAGCCCTTTCTTGGACTCACCATTAGTATGGGAACACTATTATGACTGTTAATCCTTGCCTCTCAAGGAAAAAAGAGAAGAGGCATCTACCTTAGAAACAGAATTAGGGGTTTAGTGCTTATCTATAGAAAAATGGTAGTAATTCTTAAAGGAAAAGAAGAGAACTTTCATGAATATAGAGATGCAGAGTTCTAAGAAAGAATAAAAATGAAATGTTATAAATTTAAAAAAAAAATCCTTGCCTCTAAGGATCCTACTGCCTGTGATCCATGCTAGACTTTGGGGGGTCGTTGACATGTCAGTCATTGTGCAGATCATGCAAAGTCCTATTATGGCTACTGCAGCCCTAACAAGTCTGGAGTATCTTGCATATCATTGGTCTTCCCCATCTTTAGACTCTTATAATCTTGCCACCCCCTCTTCTGCAAGTTTCCCTGAGTTTAGGATGGGGAGAGATTTGGCTGGAAGAGACCACATTTTTTAGTTGATTCCTTTCGATCTAAGATAAGTTATCATCTTGAGACAATGTTATGTAATGATTCTAGTATCTTGGAAAGGAAATGGCAGGGGAAGGAGAGAAAAAAAGCAGGAAAATGTGGAAGAAGAGCGGGAGAAGAAAAAGGGAGAGAATGGAGATGATAGAAAGAGAAAGAGGAACAAGATGAGGAGAAAGAAAGAAGGTAAGAACAGGATGAGGGGCAGAGGGAGAAGTAGAAGAAAGAAAGCATGAGAAAGGAGAAAGAGGAGGAAGAAGAGAAGATAAACTATTTTTGTTGTTTGTTGGCATATTCATGGTTCTTAAGATGAAAAGGAATGAGCCCAAAACCACACAATATAAAAACCATGCTGCAATTCTCCTAAATGTATTTTCTATCCCCTGGGATAGCCTAGGTCCCCCAAATTTCAAGTTCAGTTCCTGATCCAAGTTATTCCAAATCTTTCAACTTGTGGGGTATGATAGTTATACCTGTAATCTCAGCACTTGGAATTGAGGCTGTAGTAAGAGAACCTCAAGTTGTAGATCCACCTAGACTACGTAGAAAGATCCTTCTCATCAAAACAAGACCACCCACAGGAAAAGACAAAAAATACGTCTTCCAATGACTCATTTGAATAATCACCCTGCCGATCTCTATCCCTTGCCTCCACATGGCTTGTGTCACTGTGTGGCCCCTCTGCCTCACTGTGAGATCAGTGGGGTCCACCATGTCCACATGATGAAGTCCAAAGGCCTCCTACCATAGACAAGCTTCTGTAGA
The DNA here is from genome assembly GCA_023101885.1 of Typhlomys cinereus. Lineage (NCBI taxonomy): Eukaryota > Metazoa > Chordata > Mammalia > Rodentia > Platacanthomyidae > Typhlomys > Typhlomys cinereus. The sequence goes on from JALPQD010000193.1 coordinate 3,328,540, forward strand.
ACCTCATTTTCAAAGATACCACTCCTCAAATTAGCAAGTGCCACCATGTGGAAAGACCAGAGAGTAGCCTATCCTGCCACATGAAGCACAGGGAGGTGGAACCAATTGTTCAGGCACTTTCTGATAGGCTGGGACCTGGGGAGTCTCAGATGATCAAAGATTCAGACTCTTAGGATACAGACTCTTAGGATCCTTTGAAAACCTGCAGTTTACAAGTGAGTCAAATCTAAGAGCTGTGCCCCGGAAAGGTTTCATGGGAAGGGAGAACCCTTGAGCCCACAGCATCATGAAGTATGGGCTCATGTCAGAACTGCCAAACTGCAGAAACCCACACAGATCAGACAGATTTGTCCATGATTACAAAAGAAGCCAGCAAGGGAACCGGACTCCATGTCTTTGATTCTCAATCCAAATCCCTTTCCGTCACACCTTTCCGACCTTTGTGCCTGAACGTCTGTCATAGTTTGAAATGAGTCCTCCAACGTTTCATGTGTTTGGGAAGGTCATGGCAGTTTTGAGAGGTGGAGCCTTGGTAGAGGAAGGTGCTCACAGGGGGTGGGCTTTGAAGTGGATTGGTCCCATCTTACTTTCTAGAAAGGTCTGCCTTTGTGGCAGCAAATTTGTAGCTCTCGGCCTCCAAGATAATTACAGTGACTTAGCCTGCTTCCAGCTTTGGCCAGCGAGCCATGCAGTGTCCACCATGAAAGACTATATCACCATGAAAGACTATATCTCCCCTCTGGAAGCAAAAACTGAATAAATCTCCTTTTTTCCCTTTAAGTTGTTTGAGCCTCAGTGGTCTCTCACAACAGAAAAGAGTAACTATTACAACTTGCAAGTAGGAAAGCTGGCTTATGGTGGCCAAGGCAGCAAGGCTCACTCAGCTCAGCTCCCACACTGGGAATCTTGCAGAGCCGTGGCAGCCAGACCTGGATCATGGCCAAGTCCATGCTCACTCGAGATTAGCTCTCATTCATGGGAAAAGACATCATTTGTAGAATCCAGCTGCCACGGTGTGGCGTGTCTCTACCCACTCACACGCTCATTCACACGATTGCACAGCCTGCTGCGATGACAAAAAAAAGCAAGTTCAGCTGTCCCCACCTCCGCCTCAATTTCCCAGAGATTTGACCACGGGACAGGGAGTTTGTCAGAGCAAAATCTCAAGTTTATTGGGGGAAACAAAGGAGCTTATACAGATAAAAAACCACAAGGCGCCAAATGGGCACCCAATTGTGTCAAAGGTCAATACATCCTTGAGGTGCTAGTGGTCAAGTCCAATGTTAATTCAGTAATGGAGGCAGGTCAATACCTGAAAGCCAATTAGGGCTCTCTGTAAAGAGATCAGGGTTATGCCCAGGACACTAGCTCTCAGCGCCATCTTTAGTCCCATGTGCTTGGCCATGCCCTGGGGCAAATCCTGGGCAGGCCCAACAATCGTTTATGGCTTAAATTTCTCTGTCACATGACAGAGCAGGAGTGTTAGGGTCTGCATTTTTTCAGAGAAAAAGCAGTGTTGCTTGATGAAGTGTGCATCTTTCTTAAGTGGAAACCCTAAAAAAGATGAGGGTTCCTTCCCAGAGTCAGCCCAGCTCTGACTCCTGTCAGGACAGTCTTGTCATGACCTGGAACATCTTGAATACACTCCTTGCCACAATCCTTTGAGAAAGACTTTATTGTCATCAGTAGAGGCTCATGCTCCAGCAACCCTCAGGCGCATGCCATCAAAAGCAACCCAAAGGAAACCCAGTGGGCCATGTGTGCCAAAAATAAAAAAGATAATAGGAGGGAGACTGGCAGGGAAGAAGGGTTGTAGTGGGAAAGGGAGGGAAGATGGAATTGGGGATTAAGGCATGAAGTATAATAAATTCACTGTACTCGTGTATGAAACAAAAAAGGAATAATTTCTTTAAATTACACATTTTACCTCTTGTCACACAACAGCTATGTGATATGATAGTATTTGAGATCAGATACATTTGTTTTTCTTCATAAACTCCTTCTCAACGTTCCAACCCTTCCCTCCCCTGGGACATATTTTTCAGTGAGATAATCCCCAGGCACCTTTGCACATTGTACAAAAGGCTCTGGAAAGCTCTTTCAGCTGCTATGTCTTTGAGATGTTGCTAATATTCGTTTTGTCTGTTCCCCTGGAAGGGCATTCTCTTCTCCTCAGTGGAATGTGTAAAAACCACAGCGGATCTGGTGAAGCTGTATCTTCATGAATCCAGCCGGGTTTACCGAGATAAGATGGTAGAAGAAAAGGATTTTGAACTTTTTGACAAAATCCAGATGGAAGTACTTAAGAAAAGCTTTGATGTAAGTATGGCCCCAAGGATATTTTTTTGGCATTTGGAAAATAATAACCATGCAGATGATGGTACGATCTCACCTGATACCTGAGAAAAGTCAGAGACTGAATAAAAAAGAGGAATCCCATCATTATTTTTGTCCAGTCAAAAAAACAAATGAAGGGGAAAGAAAAGGCACAACTTAATCATAGAGCTCATACTGAGAAGGATCCATAAAGGATCCTGACCCACAGATACAGAGTCCCTCAGTCACATTCCCTGATGACAACCACATCTTGGGAATGCCACCATATCTTCCCCATTGCAAACATTCTGAGAGTGTGAATGTTTAGAGATGAGAAATGGTTCTGAGACTTGCAACATCTAGGACAACTTTGAAGACTGTATATTTGGTTCAATAAGGACTGCAAATGTATTTTCCTGCTCACGATCAGAAGCAGAACTATTGATTTCGTTCTCACCAGTTCTCCCGTTTCCTCCCCTTCTCCCTCCTCCCACGCCTTGCTTTTCTTGAGATACTAGGTTTTGCTGTGTAACCAGGCTGTCTTTGAACTTACCGTGTATCAAACTCACTTTGTAGCCTCCAACTTTCAGTTCTTCTGCCTACACCTCCCAAGCCATGGAATTACAGGCATGTACTGAAGACATCCAACACCTTTTTTACTTTGAGGGGGTCTTTGCTGGAGAGCTTTTTCACTATACATTCTGATCCCCCCACATATACTCTCACCCTTATTCCTTACAAGCTGAGGCTTCCTTCGTGGCCTCATTCTTTCTTCCTTGCCCCATAGGCAGTGGGTTTGCCTAAGGCCCTCTGCATTGCTTCAGCCTGATGCCATCTCTTAGCATGTAATCGGTTCCCCCCATGGGAATGAATGTGGATATTTGTGTTCCTCCCAAATCCCCATTGTTTATCAGTTCTTTGTAGGGACCCAGGGGTTTCTACTCTCTTCATAACTGTCTATAAGCCCACATTACATTTAGTTTCAGTAATTACCTCACTTGTGCTTTTGTGGCTATAAAAACTGTCATTTGGGGAGGGAGGTGAAGTGGGCCCAGGGATTAAAGCCTTTATCTCACATGCAACAGGACCTGAGTTCAGTTCTACCCAGATCCCATGTAAAAATGCCAGGCAGAAATGGCAGAGGATTCTGGTCATGGAAGGCAGAACCTGAGAAATCCCAGAGCAAAGCAGTAAGAAGGCAGAACAGTCCAGGGTGACTCCTGATGTCACTGTCATTTTCAGAGGATGAATTTTGCAACCCTCTTCCCTAAGTTCTGGCTCTTACATTCTTTCCTGGAAGAGTCTCTGAGTCTTTAAGGGTAGCATATGTCATGCTAAGGATGATTCCTCAGCTTTGCTTCTTTTTAGCATCTTGTGTGACTATGGTTTTTTTTCATTCAGTTCTGGTCAATGCAACAAGAGGCTCTTCTGATTGAGATTTGGAGTAAGTTTTTGTATTCTTCCCTGTTGCAGTTCGCCTGTAAGGTTGCTGCTAAATCACCATCAAACAGCTTAAGAGAACAAGGGGTTTATTCAATTGTCTGGTTATACAGTTGTCTGGTTACAGTTCTCAGTCCAGTTTGACAGGTGAGCTCACACCAACACCAGGTCGAGGGAACTGGCCACATCATTTCCATATAATAGCTGAGAAAAGGACAATCCTTACTTGCCAGACCAGCATATCTGGCCAAGTGTACACAAGGATGCCAACTTGCTCAATCAGTTCTCCATATTTTTTTCCAGGGCCTACTTCCACGCACCATGGGCCTTTCCCATCAGCTAGACAATCTCCTGCAGATTTGCTCTAGGCCTAACTCAGCCATTAATTGTCTACAAATGTGCCCAGAGTTCAAACCCTCAACTGTCAGGTTGACACCTGTGCCTAACTATGACATTGCCTCATTTTCTTCTGTAATTTTCCCTGGTCCTCGAAGGGCAAGGGTTAGATGTCCCACTTAGGTACAAGTACTCCACAGTCATCTTTTTTCTGCTATCCATCATCTGATATGAAGGCTGAAAACTGCATGGTTTATAGGTTTAAGGATGAGTGTTTAGAATACACTTTGAAATTCATTTTGTCCACTTAGTGAAACAATAGTAGCATGTTTTCCCCCAAGGTGGATGACATCCATATCCCTTTTTCTTAGCATGGCTTACAGTGCCATGCATAATAGGAAATCCAAATGTGAAGTGGTTGGTTACCCCACAACATTTATGCCACTGTTTCATTGATGGGTACATCCTGTCAGGATGACACTCAGGACTCATTGCTTAGTAAAGTTATTGATTTGTTTTTAACCCCAGCAGCCTGCATAGTACCTTAGAAAGCTAACCAACAAGAAGGAAGACTTTAGGCGAGTTCCAGCTTGATTTTTTTCCATGCCTTGTTGCTGAAGTATGTGAGGTCTTAGTAGTTAGGCTTGCCATTAGATTCTGGTAGGCAACCAAAATCAATGACAATAGCCTATATTTTGGGGGGTAGGAGAATTGTGTCTCTCTGACCAACATCTTGTATTGAGGCATCATGAAATTGGTATTAAGAGGTGCAACTTGAGGCAGTTTCTACTCTCATTTTTCTCCCCTTCTTTGTACTTTTGTATAGAGTGCTTTTCTTCAGATTTTTTATTAAATTTTTAAATAAATTAATAAATTAGATTTCCACATGGCTTTAACCTATTCCCTCATTCACTTTAACCTTCTCCTGATCTCACATTCAACCTTCATAGCTTCAGTGTCCTTCTATCTCTCCCCTCCTTCAGTGTCTTCTCTCCCCCTTCTTTAATGGTCTCAGTCTAATTTCCTGACATTTAGAGGTATTCCAAATTAAGAATACAGACATGAAGGTTCAAGTTAGGATCAGTCTATGAAAGAGAATATGTGCTTGGTTTAGGGGGTCTGGGTTATCTCACATAATATGTTTTATAGTTTCACTCATTTGCCGATGAGCTTCATGATTCTGTACTTCTCATTAACTGAACAGTACTGCATTGAGTATATGTACTACATTTTCATTGTCCATTTATCGCTGATGAAGATCTTCAAATTTTTGTTGACAAATAGATTTGAATTTGTATTCATACGTTTTTATCAACAAACGGAATTTGAACATTTATGATGTATCTAGGTTAGCTACGAATGTGGCCAAAACAAATCATAAGCTTATTTAACGAAATATGAGTTTTGTGATTTATTTTATTATTTGCTTCTTTTTTCCAACTCAGATGTGTGATTTTTTTATTAATACATTTTTATTATTATGTCAGCTCATACAAACTTATTAGGTACACCAGTTCCCTCCCTCCCCCTCCCCCCGTACCCCCTGCTTCCCCTCCCAACCCCCTCCCTCCCCGTCCCCCAGTGCCTCCCGCCCCAATTCCCAGAGAGTCCTTTCTTGTGCATGTCTGATTTTCCTCTGGGCCCTCCTCTCCGATGACATACAAGGACCCAGTGGCCTTTCCCTGAACCCTTTCCTGTGTTCCCCTTAGGTATAGGAACACTGCTGTGGCTGCCAATCCTTTGCCTCCAAGGATCTTGGTGCCTTTAGCAGATGCTAGACTTTGTGAGGTCAACAGTGTGTTGGACAATGCGCAGGGCATGCAAAGTCCAATTATGATTGCTTCAGCCCTAACTTGTATGGAGTATCTTACATATCATTGCTCCTCCCCTCCTTTTGCTCTTACACTCTTACGCCTCGTCTTCCGCAAATTTCCCTGAGCTTCAAGATGGGGAGAGATTAAGCTGGCCTAGTTCTAGGTGGTTGATATAGAGTCTCTGAAGTTCTGGATTGTGGTTTGTTGATTTCTTTTGCAGTTTTGCTGCTCCTGCAATGCCCTTCACTCCATCCTGGTGGGCATTGTATGTTACCCCCTGGCCAGAGACAAAAAGCTGTTAAATTAGAGTCTTGTGATAAAAACACATTCAAAGGTAGATGAATAAAAGTGGGAAACCACAGTGAGGGAGGGGTCTATCACCCATTTGCAAAATGGTTACGTTTTATCTGCCAGACTATATGCCCTCCTCTTCTGGTGAGATCACACCCCCTCAGTAGTAAATGATCAGGAACAAAAGTCTGTGAACTTAATCAGATGTCTCATTACTTATTGGGGGCCTTGATGGAGGCCTATTTTCCCTGCTGTAACATGGTCCCTTTTCTCCTTGTTTCTGGTGTGGCCCTCCTACTCCATCCCTCCTGTTCATAATCCTTGCAATTACTGTCTCTAGGTGGACTGGGTAGGTTTGGTACTAGGAGCCACCTATTAGGGAGTACATACGGCTATTAATTTTCTGGGTCTGGGATACTTCACTTAATATAATTGTTTCTAATGACATCCATTTCCCGGCAAATTCCAGTAATTCATCATTTTTGATGGCTGAGTAGTACTCCATTGTATAGATGTACCACAGTTTCCTTATCCACTCCTCAACTGTTGGACATTTAGGTTGATTCCATGACTTTGCTATTGTAAACAGTGCTGCTATGAACATGGTCGAGCTTGTGCTATTGAGGCGAACCTCTGCTGCATGGGGGGTTATTCCCAAAAGTGGGATAGCAGGGTCATATGGCATTTCAATCTTTAATTTCTTTAAGAATCTCCAGACGGCTCGCCAGAGTGGCTGTATGAGCCTGCATTCCCACCAGCAATGTAGCAGAGTTCCCCTCTCTCCACATCCTCTCCAGCATTTGTCGTTGTTTGTATTGTGGATTTTTGCCATCCTGACCGGGGTGAGATGATATCTCAGGGAAGTTTTGATTTGCATTTCCCTGAGGGCTAAGGAAGTGGAGCATTTTTTAAGATATTTGTTAGACATTTTAATTTCATCCCTGGTAAAGTTTCTTTTAAGTTCCAGGGCCCATTTTTTAATTGGGCCATTGTTTTCCATGGAGTTTAGTTTCTAAGTTCTTTGTGCACTCTGGACAATAGAGCTCTGTCAGATATGTGGTTAGTGAAGATTTTCTCCCATTCTGTGGGTTGCCTTTGAGCTCGTGTTACAATCTCTTTATCTGAACAGAAGCTCTTTAATTTCACAAGATCCCAACTGTTGAGAGTTGGTAGCAGTGACTGTGCCATTGGATGTCTGTTTAGGAAATGTTGGCCTAGCCCAATCAGCTCGAGGGAGTTCCCTATCCTTTCAACTATGGTTTTTATAGTCTCTGGCCTTATATCAAGGTCCTTGATCCATTTCGAATTAAGTCTTGTACATGGTGACAAGTACGGGTCCAGCTTTAATCTTCTGCATGTGGAGATCCAGTTTTGCCAGCACCATTTGTTGAAGATGCTGTTCTTTTTCCATTGGATTCTTTGGGCCCCTTTGTCAGAAACTAATGGCTGTAATTTTGTGGGCTTATATCTGGATCTTCAATCCTTATGCATTGATCTGTGTGTCTATTTTGGAGCCAGTACAAGACTGTCTTTATAACTATGGATTCGTAGTATAGACTTAGGTTTGGTATGGTAATACCTCCAGCAGTGTTTTTGTTACTCAGGATTGTCTTTGCTATCCTGGGTCTTTTGTGCCTCCATATGAACTTTGAGATTGTTTGGTCAACTTCTTTGAAGAATTGCTTTGGGATTTTGATTGGTATAGCATTGAATCTGTATATTGCCTTTGGTAGGATGGTCATTTTTACAATGTTGATTCTGCCAATCCAGGAACAAGGGAGGTCTTTCCACCTTCTGGTGTCTTCTGCTATTTCTTTCTTTAGGGTTTTAAAGTTTTCATTGTAAAGGTCTTTTACCTCCTTGGTTAGGTTTATACCAAGGTATTTCATTTTTTTAGGGGCTATAGTAAATGGGATTGTTTCTCTCAAGGCTTTTTCACTTCTTTCATTCTGGGCATATAGGAAGGCCTCTTGGACATTTATTTTGTATCCTGCCACCCTGCTGAACTTCTCAATTAGTTCCAGGAGCTTCCTGGTGGAGTTTTTGGGATCACTCAGGTATATGATCATGTCATCTGCAAATAGGGATAGCTTGACTTCTTCCTTGCCAATTTGAATCCCTCTTATGTCCCTTTCTTCCCTTATAGCTTCAGCTAAGACTTCAAGTGCAATATTGAATAGAAGTGGTGAGAGTGGACAGCCTTGTCTAGTTCCTGATCGAAGTGGGAATGCTTCCAATTGTTCCCCATTGAGTATAATCCTTGCTGTAGGCTTATTGTATACAGCTTTTATTATATTGATAAAGGTTCCTTCCATTCCTACTGTCTCCAGCGTTTTGATCATAAAAGGCTGTGGTCAAAAGCTTTTTCTGCATCTATCGCGAGTATCATGTGGTCTTGGACTTTGGATTGGTTTACATGATGAATTACTTTTATTGATTTGCGTATGTTGAACCAACCTTGTGTGCCAGGGAAAAAGCCTACTTGGTCCCCGTGAATGACCTTTTTAATATGTTTTTGAATCCGATTTGCTAAGTTTGTTGAGAATCTTTGCGTCTGTGTTCATCAGAGAGATCGGCCTATAGTTTTCTTTTTTAAGTGAATCTTTATTAGGTTTTGGGATTAAAACGATATTAGCTTCATAGAAGGAATTTGGTAGTGTTCCTTCCTTTGCTATTTGATGAAACAGTTTAAGGAGTATTGGTGTTATTAACTCCTTAAATGTCTGGTAGAACTCTGTACTAAATCCATCTGGTCCAGGACATTTTTTGGTGGGAAGATTTGAGATTACTTCTTCAATTTCCTTATATGTTATAGGACTATTTAAATAATTCACAACTTCCTGATTCAATTTAGGTAAGTTGTGTTTACTTAGAAATTCATCCATCTCTTTTGTGTTGTCAAACTTCACAGAGTATAAGTTTTTGAAATATGATGTAATAATTCTCTGGATTTCTTGGGTATCAGTAGTGATAACTCCATGTTCATTTCTGATTTTGTTAATTTGGGTTTTCTCTCTCCTGCTTTTGGTTAATTTAGCTAGGGGTGTATCAATCTTATTGATTCTTTCAAAGAACCAGCTTTTTGATTGGTTGATTTCTTTCTATCATTTTCTTAATCTCGATTTCAGATATTTCTCCCCTTATTTTGCTAATCTCCTCTCTTCTACTACTTTTGGGATCAGATTGCTCTAGTTTCTCTAAAGCTTTAAGCTGCATTGTTAAGTTGTTTATTTCTGATGTTTCCATTTTTTTGATGGAGGCATTAAGAGCTATGAACTTACCTCTTAGAACAGCTTTCATTGTGTCCCAGAGATTTTGGTAAGTTGTATTTTCATTATCATTCACTTTCAGGAAATCTTGAATTTCCTTTTTAATTTCTTCCTGAATCCAGTTCTCATTCAGCATCATAGTGTTAAGTTTCCAGGAGTTAGTATATTTTCTCTTGTTTGATGTGTTGTGGATGTCCAGCTTTAGGCCATGGTGGTCTGACAGGGCACAGGTTAGAATTTCAACTTTTTTGTACATGTGTAGATTCGTTTTGTGGCCCAGTATGTGATCTATTTTGGAGAAAGTTCCGTGTGCTGCTGAGAAAAATGTTTATTCTTTGGTGCGTGGGTGAAAAGTTCGATAGAGATCTATAAGGTCCATTTCTTTAAGGGTTTGATTAAGGTCCAAAGTGTCTCTATTAAGCTTTTAAAATAGTTTTTTTTAATTTTTTATTATTATTATTATTTATTCAACTGTGTACATGTGTGTGTGTATGTGCTCTCGCGCGCGTGTGTGTCTCTGTGTGTGTGTGTGTGTGTGTGTGTGTGTGTCTGTGTATGTGTAGAACCACGGACGAATTCGCGAACCACCATGGACGCCTCCACCTCCTTCTGCCCCAGGATTCACAGGCTCCGCCCTACCAGGGCCAGAAGCGCAGGCCACCCCCGCTTCCGCCTGGCGTCTATACGTGGGATCTGGGATCCGAACTCGGGACCTTCCGCCTGCAAAGCGGAGGCTTAACCCCTGAGCCACCTCTCCAGCCCCTCTATTAAGCTTTTGACCTGTTGATCTATCCCATGTTGAGAGGGCGGTGTTGAAGTCCCCAAGAATTATCGTTTGGGGGTTGATTTCTTGCTTTAGACGCTGTAGGGTTTTCTTAATGAATGTGGAGGGGCCCGTATTGGGTGCATATATGTTCAGTATTGTGAAGTCTTCCTGGTGAATTGTACCTGTGACTAAAATGTAGTATCCATCTGTGTCTCTTATAATTTTCTTTGGTTTGAAGTCCACTTTGTCTGATATCGTAATGGCTACCCCTGCCTGTTTTCTGCTTCCATTAGCTTGTAGAATTGTTGACCAGCCTTTTATTTTTAGAGCGTGCCTATCTTTTGTGGTGAGATGGGTTTCCTGCAGGCAGCAGATTGATGGATTGTGATTTTTAATCCAAGTTTGTAATCTGTGTCTCTTGATCGGTGAATTAATTCCATTAACATTTAGTGTTATAATGGTGAAACTATTTTTGATTCCAGACATTTATTATGTTTAGTAATTTTTATAAGTATATTGTTTCTCTTTTAATGGTGTTATACTTGCCTTCTGCTCTCCTGGATATCCTGTTTTTTTCTTCAAGCTTGAGTATCATTTCTAGCATTTTTTGAAGGCCTGGTTTGGTGGACATGTATCCCTTCAAGTTGTCTTTGTGCTGGAAGATTTTTCTTTCTCCCTCAATCATGACTGATAGTTTTGCAGGGTAAATCAGCCTAGGTTGACATTTTTGCTCATTCAATACTTGAAGTATGTCTCTCCAAGCTCTTCTTGCTTTTAGTGTTTTCATCGAGAAGTCATTTGTTATTTTAATAACCTTTAAAAGTGACTTGTTTTTTCTCCCTTGAAGCTCTCAGCACCAATTCTTTATCTTGAATGTGGAGTGTTTTGACTATTATTTGCCATGGCGAGCTTCTGTTTTGGTCATATCTATTTGGGGTGCAGAATGCCTCTTGTATATGGATGGGCCTCTCTTTTTTTAGATGAGGAAAGTTTTCCTTGATGATCGTTTGAAAAATTTCCTCAGGGGTGGTATTTTGAGATTCTTGCTCTGGTATTCCATGAATACGCATGTTGGGCTTCTTCAGGGTGTCCCATATCTCCTGGATATTTCTCTCAAGCATCTTTTTGGCTTTAACAATCTCTTCCATTGAGCTGGTTAATACTCCCACTTTATCTTCAAGATCTGAAATTCTGTTTTCTGCTTCATTAGTTCTGCTGATAAGACTCTCTGTGGAGTTCTGGGTTGAAGATAACTTGTCTTTTAGTTCAGTTTTAAACTCTGCTTGAGTCTGCTTTAAGTGCTCTATGCCAGTTTTTGTTTCTTGCACTGTTTTTCTCAACTCCTCCATGTGTCTGCTGTGTTCCTCCTCAAAGTGATTGATTCGATTATTTAATTCCTCCCGGATTTCCTCTTTCATAGTATTGAACATGGTAATGATCATATTTTGAAGGTCGTTATCCTGGGCCAGGCTTTCTTGGCCATTTTCCATGGGTTTGTTCTGGTTGGAGTCTAACATTATGGGATTAATTCCTTCAGTGGGAGATTTGTTTACTTGAGTGTTGTTTCTCATGGATTTGCACTTAGACTTTGGCATTGTCGTTTTAACTCTTAAGATCTTTTAATTTTTTTTTTTTTTTTTTAATATTTTTTTATTAGTATTTATTCAATTGTGCGTGTGTGCGTATGTATGTGTGCGCGCGCGCGTGTGTGTGTATGTGTGTGTAGAACCACGGACGAATTCGGGAACCACCATGGACGCCTCCACCTCCTTCTGCCCCGGGATTCACAGGCTCCGCCCTACCAGAACCAGAAGCGCAGGCCGTCCCCGCTTCCGCCTGGCGTCTATACGTGGGATCTGGGATCCGAACTCAGGACCTTCCGCCTGCAAGGCGGAGGCTTAACCCCTGAGCCACCTCTCCAGCCCAAGATCTTTTAATTTTTGTGTGTTTTCCACTAAACTGAATTATTTGGCCTGGGGCTCTGGGGGCGGGCGGGGACCGATCTTACCTGGGTCGCAGCCCGGTGAGGCCTGGCTGGACCGCGCGTCCAGGGCGGCGGAGTGGAGGGGAAGGGGGGACGGGGCGTCGGCGGGGCGCTATTTAAACCCTGGCCACCCGAGGGCGGGGCCGGGCGCAGAGGGAGTGCCCTCTCCTGCTCCCAGGCCCTGTGCGCGGATTTTTTAATTTTTTGAGGGTTTTTTTGTATACTCTGAACACTAATCCTCTGTCAGATGTATTGCTTGCAAATATCTTCTCCCATCTCATAGGATCCATCTTTATTAAATTGACAGATTCTTCTTTTTTTACTTTACAACACATTTATTTTTTTTTTTTTTAGTTTTCAAGAATACTTATCCCTGCTCCCCTCTATACCCCTCCCTCCCAGTCCTTTTCTTTCCCTTCATTAATCCATCTCACTCACTCCCACCCTCCTGCCAGGAGTTCCCTCTGGCTTGTCTACTTTTGTGGTGGTTCAGACCTCTGTGGCATATCAAGTTGCCCCTCCTTGGGCCACCCCACCTATAGGGGTATTTTCCTTAACCCATCCAGCTCTAGTCCCCAAGGTTTCCAGTGTATGTTTTTAATTGACAGTTTCTTTTGCAAAACAGAAAGCTTGCAAATTCATGAGGTCCTGTTTGTCAATAGTTAGGCTGATTAACTATGCCTACATTGTTGTATTTAAAAAGTCCTTACTAAGCCTGTCTCTTCAAGTGTACTTTTGCTCTTTCCTTTAGGTACTTGAGAGTTTCATGTTTAACATTGAGGTCTTTTATCCACTTGGAACAGACTTTTGTTCCGAGTGTGAAATAAGAGTCAAGCTCCATTCTTCTACTTATAGATATCCAGTTTTTCCAGCACCATTAGCTGAAGATGCTATATTTTCTCCAATGTGATTTTGGCTCACCTTTATAGAAAATAAGATGTATAAAGGTGCATGGACTTATATTTGGGTCCTAAATTCTAGTCCTTTAATCAACGTGTCTGTTTTCATTCCAGTGCCATGCTGTTTTTATTATTGTGGTTTTCTGGTATAATCTGGATCAGATATGGTGATATCTCCTGGCAGTGTTTTGTTATTCAGGGTTGTTTTGGTTATGTGGGGTCTTTCATGTTTCTATATTATTAATTTTAAGAATTTTTAGTGTCTTAAGTATCTTTAGGGATAACATTGGAATTGACAATACTTCATTGAAATTATAGATTGCTTTTGGGAGGATGGTCATTTTCATACTAATCCTACCAATCATGAGCATGGGAGATCTTTCCATCTTCTAAAATTTTCTTCAATTTCTTTCTTCAATGCTTTAAATTTTTCTTTTTTTAAAATTTTTTTAATTTATTTATTCAGTTGTGCGTGTGTGTGTGTGTATGTATGTGTGTGTAGAACCACAGGTGAATTCGGGAACCACCATGGACCACCTCCACCTCCTCCTTGTTTACTCTGCCCCGGGATTCACAGACTTCGCCCTACCAGGACCAGAAGTGCAGGCCGCCCCCACTTCCACCCGGTGTCTATACGTGGGGTCTAGGATCTGAACTCAGGACCTTCCGCCTGCAAGGCAGAGGCTTAACCCCTGAGCCACCTCTCCAGCCCCTTAAAATTTTCTTTATATGGGTCTTTCACCTTGGTTGTTAGTTTTTTTCCAGAGTTATTTTTTGTGTTTGTATGTGAGTCTTTGGTGAATGGGATTGTTCCCCTCCTTTCTTTCTCAGTTCTTGGTATGTAGGAAGGCTACTCTCTCTCTTAATCTTGTAATCCTTCATTCTACATCACTATAGTGTTTCTCAAATATGCCCCTTCAAACAGTTGAAAAGGAATGGAAATGTTTGGGATGCTATTTTGCGATGTCAATAGGCATAGGTTTATTTCTGAGCCCCCGGTTCTCTGCCTCAATATCTTAGTGTCTTAAGTAATATGGTTCATAATAAAGCTTGCTGTATAGTAGGGTGACTACCCTTTTGTTCTTTTCAAAATTGTCTTCTCACTCTCTAATAAAAATTTTTGAATCAACTTGTCAAGAGACAAAATAAGACAAGCCCATTGGGAGTTGAATTGGAAATGGTATTAAACAAGTTTTTCTCTTCAAGTGCCAAAAATAGAACAGATGATGATGAAATACACAGAGAAAGGGACTTCTTGTTACTTCCCTCTCTTAGAATTCACAGCATAATTAAACCCAGAAATCTGACAGAACCCAAATTCTCATGTCATTTCCCAAATATATTGGATCCTTAAACTTACTTGCCTTTGTAACAACTAATGACTCCCAGAAGGAGTAGTACATGGAATGTGCCTTGGACAAGCATCTCTACCAAGAAAATTTTGGATCATGTGCTGCTTGGCTTCCTTCTAACACAGCCTAGTTGTGATCATTAAATTGGAGACTTGTTTTGTTCATCAAAGAATCTTTGTCACTAGGCTTTTCAAAATGTGCTTTCGTCTCTTTATGCTAGATCCTTGGTACAAACTGACAGTCAGCAGAACCACCAGTCTGTTAGCATATTCTCAAACTGGGCAAAAGTGTTCTCACATTATTGCATTTATCTACACTGGCAAAAGTGGTTTGCATCTATTAGACCTCATCCAAGTGCCTGGACACTTGCTGTGCTTTGACAAAGCTAGAAAGGTGAAACTGCTTCCAAAAGGCAGTGTAATCTTTGATAGTTGTTGATGGTTGTTGATGTTTGTTGCTGTGAGACAGTACTCATATACAAAGGAAGGGGGGTTCATTTGGCTTATAGTTCCAGTTGTGATATAGTTCATTATGGCCAGAATTACAAAGTAGAAGGCATGCCTGGAGGCAAAAGCAGGAAAGTGGTTCAGGTCAGAGGACTCCAGAGCAGACTCAGAGGAAGCAGAGCTATGCTAACAAACCTCAAAGGCTTCCCCCTTTGGCATGCCTTCTTCTAGCAAGGTTCTATCTCCTAAAGGTACCAAGACCTTCACAAATATTAACACCAATTAAGGATGCACACACATAACATGAGGAGGAGCAACTCACATCCAAAATATAACAATAGTTAGATCTTCTGTTCATTTATTCTTCTGCCCAGGCAGGAGTCCTGGCTTCTCTGACTTTTTCTCTGACATGTTTGGTGGATGGTGTCCCAGGAGCTTGTACGGCTGAAATGGCAGTGAGTCTGTCCTTGGCAATTTCCCTGTTGAAGAATAGCTTGCCTTTTCTCTGTTTCTCACGAAGGAGTTCTAGTCTGAATTTTAAGAGAAAAATCTGACAGATAGAGACTTTTGCTCCTGTGCTGTCCTGCTTGTACTTAGAAAGCTTTTCTGGAGTGTACATCCCCTCCCCCCGGGTTTCTAACATTTCTTCCTATGTGAATTTTGGGGCTTTGAGATTTTGACAAATAAACAATTCTTTTTATTGTCTTCTCTAACATGAAATTAAAAAAATAGTTGCTTCCTCGATCTTTAAAGGATAATTTCACAGTAACAGATATAAAGTCCTTATATGCTCTAATAATATTTCTTCACTTAATCTATGAAACTTTTATATGTATTCACAAATGTATCTTGATTATACTCACCCTCTCCCACTCAGTCAACCTCTGTTCCCCAACACATCTTCATCTCAAATTCATTTCATCTTAAAAAAAAAGAAGCAAAACAAAACTGAGTCCAATTAGTATTGCCCATATATACTTGAATATGGTGCCTTCCACTTTTAGATGATTAAGTTGTACTAGTTATTCATGCAACATGGTAGCATTTGTCCTGTGAGTAAGATTTAACACATGGTAAGATTACACCTTTGTGAAAATTTTATAATAATAGATTCCATTATAAGTGCTTTAACATTATAAATAAACCTAGAGATTGAGAGTTGCTAGCACATTCTTCAGAAACCAGGCCCTCTGAGTGGAGCTGTGAAATCTTCCAGGAAACAGAAAACATATTTCATGGCCATGCTACGAAAAGTAAGAGTGGTTGGAATGGATGCAGGGGATGTGAGGCCAATGTTACTGTGCTTTTGAGATGTCTGCCTCTGGTCATCTAACTTCCACCCTTATTCTACAAGGAGAATGAATGTCTAAGACTTCTTGGAGCTGATAAATACATGTTAAGCATACACTTCATAAAAGCTTCTCAAGAAAGAGGAAAATGTTGGAAGTAGCACAGATGCTTAACTTTAAGGGAGCATGGAGGGAGAAAAAGTTGTCAATTAGATGTCCCCACTGTGTGCAGAATCAGAACAAGGTCTTCCTTCCTCTGTCTTTTCACCAGGATATTGAAGAGACTGTGCAGCAGACTCGAAGCCTGAACATGTATTGCCACTTCGCCAGTGGTATTGGTGAGCCCAAGTACATGCCTGTACAATCATGGGAACTTTTGAGCCAGACGCTAGCGGAAGCCCTGGAGAACCACAATGAAGTGAACACCGTGATGGATCTGGTCCTCTTTGAGGACGCCATGCGCCATGTGTAAGTGTGCATTTTTTTCTTGCCTTTCTTTGGTTGCTTCCCTTACCTCGTGTTAACAGGTCCCTTTTGACAGCTGGCAGTGCTGCAGCTGCAGTTTCTGTCAGTGGCCCTAGGGGGTGCAAGAGTGCAGGGCCAAGTCAGAACTAGATGTATTCCCATGCTTTCCGTGTTTTCATTTATCCTACACGGATATGATCACGGTAACACCAAAGGAGATTTGAGATCATAAGAAACACCAGGATTGCATCTCATACAATGGTTAAGTTACATTTTTAAATAAAATATAGCATGTTTTTCTTTTTGCAAGGATGCATGTATTTCAATGCTAAAATGTTCTGGTGTGTGCTCTGCTATCTAGTAAGTCACTGAATCCAATCACCAATCCATCCACAGCTTTTTATTCCACTGAGATACTGAACACAATCAAGACAGAAAGCTCTCACCTTCCTCGCTTGCTCTGCTACACATGCAACCTATATGAACTCTACCAGCATCTTGCATCCACCCACACGTCCCACCAGCCTTGAAGTTTTAGTCCTGAACCACCTTGTTTCTGCCTGAGGCTAGCCTCTGAACACAGAACTTTATCCCTTTTATCTTCTCAGTATCTTTAATTTTGCCTGTAATTATTCCTCTTCCCTCCCTCCCTATGTTCCCCTCTCTCTCTCTCCTTGGCCCATTACATTTACTACAAGCATTTCCATTTCTCTGCTCATAATGAAATTCACGAGAAGGCAGTCCATGCTTACTGTACTTTCTGCCCTCTGATTCTCCCTCAGCACACCTCTTGCCATGTGAGCAAAAGATCTTTCATTTACATCACCATGGACCCAGTTCTCACTAAAGTTAAATGTCATGGTCAAGTTTTACCTCTTTTTACTTATTTTTTTTACCTGTTTTACTTGTACTGTTGCTTTATTTATGGTAATTTCCCAGTGGTTCTATTTGGTTTAGTATTCTTCTACCCATCCACCCATCTGTCCTTCCTTCTGTCTATCCATCTACAACTACCTATCCATTTGTCCATCCATCCACTCATCCATATGTCCACCCACCTACTGCTACCCATCCATTCACCATCATCTGTCCATCCATCCACCATCCATCTGTTGTCTATCTACCCATATACTAACTCATCCATTCACCTATCCATCCACCCTTCCATCTGTCCATCTATCTACCCATTTATCCACCCATGCATATACCCATCCATCCTGTCCATCTATCCACCCACCTACTCATCCATCTTTTCTTTTGCTCACCCATTTGCCCAACAATCTTCCTATTCATCTATCCATTTATCCTTCTATCAATCTACACATCCTATCTATCCATCCATCTATTCACCCATCTGTCCATCCATCTACCAATCCATCTGCTGGTCCATATGCCCATCCATCTACTTACCCATCTACACATCCATCTGTACTTTCTACCCACCCATCTTTCCATCTGTCCATCAATCCATCTATCCATCTATTCATTCAATGTACATTTATGGATTAAACAGCATGAGCGTCAGGGGGACTTTTGTCACATTTATTCCAGATCCTCTTAGAAAGTATTTGGAACCTATAAGGTATTCAACAAAACTGCTGAGTGTATATAATGGGAACAAGTAAGGTAGAAAAAACAGATGGGGAGAGTACAGGGTTGATTCCAATTTTAACAAGGGTCACCAGAAGGGCCTCACTGAGGAGGTAACACTTGCTAAGACAAGTCAGAGCCACATGTGACCTAGAACTCACTGGCGACTTGAGGTATCATGCTTTGTATCATTCACTCAATCCTTTCAAAAACTATAAAGAAAAGGACCAAGGAAAGAAGTTGCCTAAGCTTGCCACCTTCCACACTGGCAATCTAAAACTTATACTCATGCAGTCAGGTTCCTGAGTCTACACCCTTGACTATGATGCATGCTACTTTTTTGCATACTTTTGCTCTCACTCACCCATCATAAACTATTTGAGTGCACAGACTGCCTTCTATACTGCTGAATCCTTAGGACCCTGGACAGTGCCTAGTGCATAGCAGGTGTTTGGTGCATAAAGACATAGTCCTGGTGATTATGACTTTACAGAGCAGCAGTGATTGGCATTGGCATTGTGCCTATGTGAAATTGATCTGGACACAGACATTTATGAGTAGGGAAAAGCCTATAGGGCCCTGCCACTCAGTACTGAACTCTGGGCAATTAATTGATTCTGGGAGAAGGTGAGGCATTGCAGTATCCAGTGATGCACCCACTGATGAACCCCTCTCCCCAGGCTCCAACAAATAGTTTCAAATCCGTGGTCACACAAACAACCCAACCAAACTCAGTGGGATCCAAAGTCAAAGTCATAAATATTAAAAAGAGATTGTAAAAGAGAAAGCGTGACTGACGAGGGAGAAAGGGAGGGAGGGTGAAGAGAGTAATGGGAATGTGTTACATCTGTATGTGTATGAAAAATGTCAAAGAACAAAATTTATCAGTAAAAATTAAATTATTAACATACTTGTTAAATGGGATGATACAACATATAATCACACCTAGGATACAGAGCAGTTCAAGACTTTCCTCAACTGCATGTGGCATTTGAAGCTAGACTGGGCTACCTGGTGACTTCAAGGACACCCTGGATACATGGGAAACCCTATCAAATAAACACACAAGCAAAAATGTCTGTTGGTCTACACTGTGGAAATTCAGTATTTTCCTCCCTCCTGAAGAGAACCAGTGCCTGTACATGAATGTTGGAACGTCAAATCCTTGTCCTTTCAGAAAGAGTTTATTTTGGGAGAAAAGCCGGGTGATTTGGTCAATGTGCTTTTTAACATGGGCGATCGAACTGACTAATGCTGATTTTATGGAGAATAAGGGCTGGACATAAGAACTGGCATTTCTCCTGGGGCTTGTAACAGACTGTCTCCTGATGGTATCCAAAGAAAAGTGTGAGCTACATTTATCCATGACAGAAAGAGCCAGAAAAATGAACTACCTGAGCTGAGCCAGTCTGAAGAGTGGCATGTATCCAGATGTCCCTTCCAGAGCACTTGTCCCATTACTCTGTCCTCACGCTGTCCTTCTGTCCTCTCCCTGAGGGCTCCATGCAGCTTGTCTTCTGCTCTCCCTGTCTGAACAGTCTGTCCTTGCGACCCAGCAAGCAAACCAAAGGATGCCATGTGGTGAGAGTGCCTGAGGTTCCATGGCCTCCAGTGACCAACACAGAGTTTGTGGCTCACTCCAGGAAGACCCCAGCTTCTGAGGGTCAACATGGGAGTGGACAGTTGTAGCAGAAAACTCAGGCACTGTCTTCCCTGAAATCTATAGATCTGGTGCTCAAGGGACAAGACAGAACTCCCTGTTAGGGTACAGCATCGTCTGAGGGCATGACTACACCTGTTGGATCTGGCTGCCATGTTCCCGCTGCATTAGATCCTGGCGCACCTCCTGCCTACTTTGCTTCTCTCCCTTTCTCCAGTGGTGGAGCTGTGCGTAAGGTTAGAAACACAGGTTATATGCACAGTCAGGTCCAAGTCCAAATCCCGGGTCTGTCATGAATTGGTTGGGTGCTTTGGGAAGGACACTTCACCTTACTAGCTTCAATCTCCACATCCAGGGGTTTGGGGAGATGTGAGATTCTACATGGCAAGCCAATGACATTTTTTCCTTGCTGGGACTGTTTTCTTGTCTGTTGACTTCCTTCACCATATCAGCAGATTCTACTTTGCTTTTGCTTAAAGCCTTTTTTTCCACGGCTTTAGGCATAAATCTTCATTCACTTTTTGTTTGCTTCTTTGTTTTATCTTTCAAATTCTTCTGTATATGCTCAATGTGCTGTTTTCTCCTCTTGAAATCACAGTAGTCAGTAACTACTCAGAACTTCACTGTACTTTCCTTATGGCCCAAATGTCTTAAGTCCTCCAGGGATTTTGTGTGTGTTTGAATGAATGTGTAGGTGTATATGTGTTTGTTTGTGTGTGTGTCTGTGTATGTGTGTGCATATGTGTGTATATGTTTATATGTGTGCACGTGTGATATGAGCTTATGTGTATGTGTGGATATATGTTTTCATGTGTGTATTTTTTGCATGTGTATATATATTTGTATATGTGTCTGCATGTGTGCAGTTATGCAGTTATGTGTGTATATATATGTGTACTTGCATATATATATATGTATGTGAATATGTGCATATGAGTATGTGTGTGCATGTGTGTTTCCATATATGAAAACTTGTGTGTATGAATATGTATTCATGTGCAAGTATGTGTATGTGTGAATTTGTGTGTGAATGTGTGTATTCATGTACATGTGCATCTTCAATAAGCCAGCCTCCTCCAGCTGTGCCTTGGGGCATCTTCAACTTTAGTTTTTAATCTCGTAGAAATTCAGTAATAAGCTTGACACAGACAGGCTGAGTTTTCTAGCCCAGGAGCCCTTTAGACTATTGATCTTCTTTTTAAATTTTGTAATTTAAATGCAGAGTCCTTCGCCCTCGTCAGAGACTGTTAATGAAGCTGCAGCTGGAGCTATGCTGACGGCCACAGACAGAACCATTCTTCAGAAGCTCCTCGCTAGCCATGTTTTTCTCATTTACATAGTGGACAGCACAGGTCATGCTAAGTTCATACTTTACAGAGTTGATCTAGGTGCTGGGAAACCCAGAGTCCCAGTTGGACTCCAACTCTTCCCCAAGCCTACTAGTCTCCTCCATAAACACATTCCTGTCCTCCTCCTTCCCCCAATTTTTCTGAATCAGAAGTAAGGGGCTTGGAAATAAAGTCAAGCCCTGATCTTCTTCTGGTACCAAGTGTTGACATGAATGTACCAATCCATGCATTCAGTCTGATGGGTAATTACAATCACTTCACTGACGACCGGGCGCTGGTTGTTTTGTTTGTCAATGTGCCAGCTCTGTAATGGATACAAAATGAACAAGCACACTCTTCAGACATGTGGAAATATAGTTTAATAAGAGAGAAAGAGAAAGGTAAATCTGATAATGCCAGAGTATAGGTTTCACAATTAAATAACTAGACTGAAAAAGTAAGCTAATAAAAGATCTGAATGTAGGTCAATGACTAATCCCTGAATATTCACTAGGTAAGTCTAAACTACATGGAATTCAGTGAGGGATGGCCTCAAGCCCAAAAGCCTCTGTACATCTAACTCACCTTAGGGAAAACCGAAAGGGAAGCATTGAAGGACAGCTCCAGATGTCCATAAAGAAGCTTTCCACAGTCAGAAGCACACTGTAACTGAAGACACAAGCAGAAATCTCACTAAAAAAAAGCACAAAATGGCTAATAAATAGGAAAATTCTTCAGACATAAAATAAAGATGAAAACTAGAGTATATTATCCAAATATGCACCGATGTACATGTGTGTGTGCATTTTATTTATAATACATATGTATCCATAGGTGGAGTTTTATGCCTCACATGCTGCTCATATGCCAAGGCCTCAAAAGCAAATGCCTCCCTCAGGAGATGCAGCACTGACCAGTCCTCAAGGAATATCTTATGTTAATCACAAGCAAGCAACTTACACCACATGCAGCAGTAAGACATTCATGCCACAATTGAAACCTCTGCCTCACAAGTAAAAGGGCCTGAATTTGGCTCCCCAGATCCCATGTAAACATGCTGGGTGGTTATGATAACAGCCTGTAATTCCAGCCCTGAAAGGAGACCCTGGGAAGCCCCAGAACAGAGCAATCAGGTGGAAGAACAATTCAGGATGCTTCCCAGTGTCATTCTTGGGCCTCCACAGGCACACACACACAAATACCCACTGTTAACACACACACACACACACACACACACACACACGCATGCATGCGCGTGCACACACACAAAGAACATTCAT
The DNA here is from genome assembly GCA_023101885.1 of Typhlomys cinereus. NCBI lineage: Eukaryota > Metazoa > Chordata > Mammalia > Rodentia > Platacanthomyidae > Typhlomys > Typhlomys cinereus. The sequence goes on from JALPQD010000193.1 coordinate 3,351,065, forward strand.
CCTGCAGGAGCTCAATGTAAGTCCTATAACTTCACATACCCTTGTATTGTGTTAACACGGCAAACTGCTCGGCAGAAGCACTCCTGTGCCCTGCCTCTGAGCTGAGATTAGGGAGTGAGACCTTAGGATGATCCACCATCATTTATGTAGAATGTGAGATTTTTATTGTACTGCTGTCAACATGAGATAGGAGCACATGAGTGTGTGTAACTTAGTCTCCAATGTATCCTCTGCTTGACTTGGCTATACTACCCACATTTTTCCCTTCCCTGTTTTCTTTATTGATGAACTTTGTTCACTGACAACCACATACATGCATGTAATACATTCTGATTGGTCCTCTACCTTTCATTGTCTCCCTTCCAATTCTGCCAGCCCTGTCTCTATAAGTCTTTCTCCTAGAGTCATGTCCTTATGTTTTGTACAGTTTTGTGTACCTTTAAATATAACCAGGACTTTTTGTGTGACTTTGGACTTGGGACTATCTCTTGGAGTGTAGTAGGCTCTGTGGATTACCCAAATTTTTACTTTCATACCTTTTTGTCCCAAGATTACCAACACTTGCATTATAGGTCCATGAATACAAAGTGGTATGTTTTCCTCCTTCAGCATATGTGATTAGCCATGTGACTAGTTCTCTCTGAGAGAGCACCAGTCAAAGGGAAGTTTCTCAATACATATGCAAAGCTACACAATTATCTTACTGTTTGACTCAATAGTTTTAGGAACCTTGGGGAGTTTATCTCAGGGAAATGATTAGAGATGTAAGCAAAAACATCACTTTACATCATTTGCAACTGGAAATACAGGAAACACAATAAGTATCCAACAGTAGGATATTGTACACAAGCAACATATTCATTGATATTATCAATACAATTGATATTCTATACAATACTGTTCCACACTAAAAGCATGGTTTATCAAAAAATCCAGTCTTAAAACACTGTGCTTAGAGGATATGGGTAGTATGATTTGGTGACAGAATGCTTGCCTGGCATTTGTGAGACAGAGGGTTTGACTGGAAACAAACAAAGACATATAACTTTATTGCATTTGTATATAAAGACTTTAAAAATTAAAAACCAGAAACAGGGTGCTACGCATATAAGTTGAACTCAGATTTTAAAGCATATAGAACAGAAATGTACTGACTTCTCAGGTGTAACAAATGCATATTTACATAAATACATTCATAGTCATATGAATATACATTCAAAAAAACCAAGAAGACTGTAATTAATGGGTATCTGTAGCGTTTGCTTGCATTGTGGCAGATAAATCCACAACTGAAGAGTTTAAGGGAACAAGGACTGTTATTCTGGCTTATGATTATCCAGTTTCAGCTCGGTAGAAGAGACCACACCAACACCAAGGTCCTAGTGAATTGGCCATATCAAGTCTACAGGACAATTCAGAGGGACAATCCTCACTTGTCAGACCAGCATGTCTGTCTAAGTTTACAGAAGGATGCCAACTTCTCTAACCAGCTCTCTCCATCTTATTCACCTGCCTGGGGACTAGTCCCTCCCACCATGGGCTGGATCTCCCCCAACAATCAGACCATCTCCTACAGACCTGTTCAGGGCTTAACTCAACTACCAATTCTTCACAAATCTGCCCAAAACTCAGAACTTTCAGTTGCCAAGTGACACCAGAATCTAACACTGACAGTATCTGTAATTCCATATCTGTATAATGAGCAGCCATTGTCTTTATAAATAACTGTGACTTTATGTAAGAATAACCATTAGGGGGCTTTAGGGACAGTTGAAAACCCATCCTGGTGGAGGCTATGGGCAACCGGGAGAAGGGTGGCATTAGGAAGGCCTCCCGAGGTGGGACTAACTTCCTTTTAGGGCAGAAGAGCCACACCAGAGGAGGCCTAGAATATTCTTCCATTGCTGTGGGCGGGAAAATGGGTACGAGGCACAGTGAGAAGTAAGACTGTGAGAAGAATCCAGAAGGCAAGGAGGCAGGTTGACATTAAGAGTTTGCAGAGATCCATTTTGCAAGAGCATTAGCATTAGCGTTCAGGAAAGATGAAGGGTGGAGAGAGCTCTCTGTTCATTTCTGCTCACTGTAACTTTGTTCTTCCTTCCTCGGAGGAACAAACGTTCCCATCTTCCCTTATCCTCTAGCCCACCCTAACCATTTTTTTTCTAATAGCATGCTTTCTACCATGCTTATTTTTCATAAAGGTAGAAATAGTCAAGGAGGAGGTGAGGCAAAGCCAGACTGAGTGAGAGAAAGAAAGGTGGTACATATGGGTCCCTCTCCAACTTCACCTCTGACCCTACCTGTCCTATCAGCCTGCCCTGTACTCTTCCTCATCATCGGTAACTCTGGCTTTAAGAAAGGTGTTGATAACTACAGAGAGTGCACTTAGGCAAGAAAGCTAAGCCAGAAATCAAAGTTTCCCAGAGGTCGATCAAAGACATGCCTCCAAGGGAGACAGTCACCTGCTCCCTCCCAGGCTGACAGACCCTGCATGTCTCTCAAAGTGACCTGTCTCTGCTTTGTCCTTTCAAGCTGCCACATCAACCGCATCCTGGAGTCCCCTCGAGGAAATGCCCTGCTGGTCGGAGTAGGAGGAAGCGGCAAGCAGAGTCTTACTAGGCTGGCAGCTTCTATCAGTTCTATGGATGTTTTCCAGATCACCCTGCGCAAGGGCTACCACATCCCTGACTTCAAAGTAAGCTCAGCCACCCTGGGGAGCGGAGTCAGCCTCTCTCCAGCCACCCACAATCCCCGCCATCCTTCTTCAGTCCTCCTGCTGGTTTACTTACACTGTCCCCTGAATTAGCCATTTTCTTCTTAATTCCTGGGCTGGTGACTTGAAGGGCTCCTTCTCATAGATTCTGCCCAATGACCGCAAACTTCCTAAGGTGCAAAGTTTGCCTTTGCTTTCACATTAGGGGAGGGATGTACCTCAATTCCCTTCCAAACCTACATCACATTTCAGCACGAAGCTTACTGGCTACTGTGGTAGACTATAAGGATTTCTGACAGTCTGCCCCTGTTTTATAAGAATTCAGATTTTAAAAGACAAAGACTAACCTCTTCCCCTGGGAGTCTCTGAGACATTTCCTGGTTGCAGAAATCAGGCATTTAGGAGCCCGATGTATGCTGTAAAAAGTGAAGAAAGGTGTCACCTATAACAACCAAAGGTCACTTGCCTTGGCCCCCTTGTGCTTAGTCATGGCCACAACCAAGTGGCAGCAGAAAGTCCTGGCATAATTTCCATCAGATTTGTCTCTGTCATTCTTTGGAAAACTCAAGCCAGCAGTGAACCAGACCACCCACCTACCCTCGTCACCTCTCAGTCAGTGATGGGGGCAGGAGATGCTCATTTCTACTGTGACACAGCTCAGCCTGTCATCCCTGGCTTCATCCAAGGTCATCCATCAGGGTTTTTTTATTATTATTATTTTTCCACTCATACAAACTTAATAAGTACCCCGGTTCCCTCCCTCCCTCCACCCCTCCCCAGACCCTCTTGCTCCCTCCCCCCATTTCCCGTTGCTTTCACCCCCCTCCCTCCCTTTCACCCAGTGCCCCCCTCATCCTTTAGTATGAATGTCAAACTTCCCTCTGCATCCTCCACTCTAATGAGGTGTAAGGACTCAGTAGCATTGCACAGAGCTCTTTCTTGTGTCCCCCTTTAGTATAGGAACATTATTGTGACTGTTAATCCCTTGCCTCTAAGGATCCTAGTGCTTGTGACCCATGCTAGACTTTAGGGAGTCATTGATGTCAGTCATTGCTCAGGTCATGCAAAGTCCTATTATGGTTACTTCTGCCCTAACTTGTGTGAAGTATCTTGCATATTGTTGCTCCTCCGCATCTCTAGGCTCTTACAATCTTACCACCCCCTCTTCCGCAAATTTTCCTGAGCTTTAGGATGGGGAGAGATTTGGCTGGTCTGGATGCAGCTGATTAATGTAGGGTCTCTGATGTTCTGAATTACTCATCCATCAGGTTTACGTGATGTCTTTCTTCAACACTTTCAAAGAAGACAGGATAGTGCACTTATGGGATGATGTAAGAGAAGTCCTGGGCTCCATACCAGAACCACTAGCATCTTCCAATGATGCTGATGCCTGCATCCCACCTACAGCCACTCAAATTTAGCTAGTGTAGGGAACAGCCTCAGCAGTGAGGTCTTTAAAAGCATCCCCTAAATGATTTAATGGGAATTGAGAAACACTGTCTTAAGTCACTCTAGAAAAGTGTGAGGTGAGACTTGAAGCGTATTACCTTTAAAGGAGAGTTATTTGGAACTAAGGAAATTCTGCAGTAAGAACATTTGGGAGACTTTTAGGAAATGAGTTCTGAGTGATGCTGGAGAGAGCAGAGCAAGGTAAGGAGCCATGCGGAGCTTGTTGAGCATGACACTGCCAAGGGAGCAAGGCTGACTAAGCTAAGTACAACCAGGGCTTGGCATCTTAGCCTCAAACTCCATGGATCTGAAGCATCATGAATTCTCTGCAGGTGGCTTTGTGTGTGTGCGTTTTGTGTGTGTTCTCATGTGTGTGTGTATACGTGTATATGTGCATATGCCTATACATGCATATTAAGTGAAAGTTTTTGCTGGAGTTAATCATAAGAACACAGGCTATTGCTAGTTTGAAATGGGTTCAATCCAAAGCAGATAGCCCCAAGAACAAGGACTTGTTTTCTGAGCAGGTCACTCTGTGATTCCTTTTTGTAGAAATCAGGTGCCCTGAAACTAGTGCACAGGCCTCCAGATTGTAGGAACTAAATACTTTACAAGCCTCCATTGGCACCAAGACCTATTAGTAAGGCATGTAAAACAGCATTCCCAACAGCCTCTCATATTCATTTTGTCTTATTTTCCAGTAAACTAGATTAGAACACAGCTCTGTTCCTAAGGAGTGGGTTGAGGTCTTGTGACAATCAGATATGTGTCAACTTGACAATGGAAGGCTGAGCTCTGAAAACTTGTAAAACTTAGTAAAAGCAAGCTCTGAGAAAGTTTGTAGGAGACCGCATGATTGAGGTGGGAAAACCCAGCCCATGATGAGTGGGACCATTCTCTGGGCAGGTGGACAAGATGGGAGAAGTTGGCTCAGTGTCTGGCATCCTTCATCATACTTTGACAGTCTCCTTGCCTGACGAGTGAGGACTGTCATATCTTCATGTCTCTGGTATCCACCCTGTGGACATGGTGGCCACTTCCCTGATCTCCTGGTGTTGGTATGAGCTCTCCCTCACCAAACTCTGTAATCTCTGTAATCAAGAGTCATAAGAACCCGTATTTGTCACCATGTACAAGACTTAATTCCAAATGGATCAAGAACCTCAATATAAGGCCAGAGACTATGAAAACCATAGTTGAAAGGGTAGGGAACTCCCTCGAGATGATTGACTAGGCCAACAGTTCCTAAATAGACATCCAATAGCACAGTCACTGCAACCAACACTGAACAGGTGGGATCAGCCATTATGTGGTGATGGTAGCCAGTTCCCTCAGCCTTGGTGTTGGTGCGTGCTCTCCCATCAAGCTGGACTCAGGACTATAACCGGACTGTCATAAGAAAGTAAACTCTTTGTTCCCTTAAGCTGTTTGCTTGTCATTTATCAGCAATTATGCAGGCTGACTACAATTGAAATGCCATATGACCCTGCTATTCCACTTTTGGGAATAATCCCCCATACAGCAAAAATTCACCTCAATGGCACAAGCACAACCATGTTCATAGTACCATTGTTTACAATGGCAAAGTCATGGGATAACATGACAAAGGATAAGGAAAATGTGGTATATGTATACAATGGAATACTACTCAACCATCAAAAAAGATGAATTAATGAATTTGCTGGGAAATGAATGGAATTAGAAAAAATATATTGAGTGAAGTATCCCAGACACAGAAATTTAAGCACTGTATGTACTCTCTAATAAGTAGATCCTAGTACTAAACTCACTTAGTGACATACTCTCGGGTAAATTTCTGTAATACCTAAAATAATTGAAAAGATTGTAGACGGGAGGGAAGGGGAAGGAGGGCCCCACCAGAAACAAGGAGAGAGGGGATCATGCTACAGCAGAGAAAATAGGCCTCCATCATGGACTGCAAGTAAGTAGTAAGACATCTGGTTAAGCTCACAGACTTTCCTTCCTGGTCACTTGCAACTGATAGGGTTTGATCTTACCAGTCAGGGAGGGCATAGAGTCTGGCAGGTAGAAAGTAACCATCTTGCAAATGGGAGACTGATCCCCCACCACCATGGTCTCCTACTCTTATTCCATCTACCTTTGAATCTACTCTTATAATAAGACACTATTAACAGCCTTTTACCTCTGGCTAGGAGGTGATATCCAATACCCATCAGGATGGAGCCAAGGGCGGTGCAGGAACAGCAAAACTGGAAAATATATATATATAATTCAGAATATCAAAGACTCTACATTAATCACCTGGAACCAAGCCAGCCTAATCTCTCCCCATCCTAAACCTCGGGAAAATTTGCGGAAGAGGGGGCTCTAAGATTGTAAGAGCCTAAAGATGGGGAGGAGCAATGATACGCAAGAAACTCCACACAAGTTAGGGCCAAAGTAATCACAATAGGACTTTGCATGACCTGCACAATGACCGACATATCATTGACCCCCCAAAATCTAGCATGGATCACAGGCACTAGGATTCTTAGAGGCAAGGGATTAACAGTCACAATACTGTGTCCTGTACTAAAGGGGAACACAAGAAAGAGCTCTATGCAATGCTACTGAGTCCTTACACCTCATTAGAGTGGAGGATGCAGAGGGAAGTTTGACATGCACACTAAAGGATGCTCCAGGGAGGGGGAAGGGGCACTGGAAGAAAGGGAGCAGGGAAAGGAAGGGGAAAAGGAGAGAGGGAGCAAGGGGATCCAGAGAGGGATTGAGGGAGGGAAGGGACCGGGGTACCTATTAAGTTTGTATGAGTGAAAAAAAAATTTAAAAAGATAAAATTAAAATATAGAATTTTTTTTTTTTAAAAAAAGAGTCATAAGAAAGAGTACCACTCCATTGTTCCCTCTTGGTCATGAATTTATCAGTAGCATGCAGGCACACTTCGGGAGATCTCTTTTGAGAAGGCTTTTCTCCCAGGCATCTCTGATGTTGATGTTCTTCAGGCGGACCTGGCCGGCCTGTGTCTGAAAGCTGGAGTAAAGAATATCAGCACGGTGTTTCTCATGACGGATGCCCACGTGGCCGACGAAAGATTCCTTGTGCTCATTAATGACCTCCTGGCATCTGGTAAGGGACTCTCTACACTTGAACATTTCTGACAGCATCGCTGCAGCAGTGCAGATATGGTCCAGGGTCAGAAGCTCTGGACCATAGAAAAGGGAGACAACTGCTCTGCCGCGGGGCTGATCAGCGCATGCTCTGCTCTGGCTCTTGGATCTCACTTTCTTTGCCAATCAGACAATATTCTTGGCAAGCTAAGATCTGCCTATGGCAAGAAAAGCATTTAGGGTTCTGTGATTCTGCTGAGCCCAGAGACAAGGTACTGTTCCCTCTGCAACCCAGGGGAAAGAGAAACTACAAGTATATAGATCTTCAAGCTGGTTAAACACTGGGAGACGGGTGCAGAGGGAATGTGCACAAGTACAACACAGGTACAACAAACAGGGCAAGACTGAGTTACCCAGGCATGGATAGATTCTTCTGCAGCATAGGTTCAGAAAACAAGCAAAAGCAGCAACAGTTGTCAGCTCTCTCTATGAGGTGTCCTTGGTCCCAGTGAACTTCACATGGGGTGATATGTGACCTTGACAAAGTACCCCATGACTCAAGGGCTGATAAGATAGCTCAGTGGGTAAAGTGCTTGCTAAGAAGTTGGCCACCTGAGTTTGAGTTTGATTCCCAGAAGCCCACAAGGTGAAAGGGGAATTTCTGAAAGTTTCCCTCTGACCTCCATCTGTGTGCCATGGCATGCATGTTCTCTCTCTCTCTCTCTCTCTCTCTCTCTCTCTCTCTCTTCCATTTCTCTCTCTCTCAAACAAATAAAAAATTAAATAAAACATTATCAGTGCAAACAGGATTTGAGTGGAAAGTTCAATTCTTGCTACTATATTACCTTTATTTAGGAATTTAGGACTTCCGTAAACCATTCCAAAAGCAAGTCTACAAGTATATCTGTACATAAATGTTCATGTAAAAAAGAAATCACAGAAACAAGGAAATGTGATACATGGATTCTACATATGACAATGTAATGCACAGATAATGCATTCTTACAAATGTGTACTTACATCAGCCACAGAGTACATGCTTTCCTGGATCTTAAACCAACTACACCTGCAACCCCAACCTTTCACCTGAGTAAAGGCAGTCAGAATAAGGATATCTCTAAGCAAAGTTAATACCCCCAGCTTCCTTGCGTGTCAAAAATCCAGTTTCGAAAACCCACCCCAGCTCTGTTGCACACTTTCTGGTTTACAAAGTCTGAGGATCATGATGACAAATATGTTTCTCTGTCATCTCTCCCATGTCAAAACGCGGGGTGGTTTAGGAGGGCTCCCGCCCTTCTGTGCTTCGGAATCACTGTCAGCTTCCGGCTTATGACTTGCATCCCAGGCCATGTCGCTGGTGTTCCATAGAGAACCTCTGGCTGCTGGTACAGACCCTGCTCGGGTTATCTGACTTGCTTCTGGCAAGGGTCTGTGCCCCACGTGCCTGGCTGTGCTGGCTTCTGAAATTAGCTACTAAATCTTGCTCCTTTTCTCCCCCCAATTGAATGAACATTCCCTTCCCGTTTATTGTCTTAAAGATCTTATCATACTGTTTATCCTCCAGTATCGCCACACCTTAGTGCTCTTATTAAATGAGAAAGGGATCCAGCTTTTCTCCCACCCTGAAGCTACCCTGCAGCCTAATTTCTGAAACAATCCAGAGAGTAACACCGTGCATCCTCAGACATAGCTTTGCAGATGCTGGGCATGGTGCCAGTCTCGTCCTGTATTTCACTTGGCTGTGGTCCAGCCAGGTCACCTTCTCCTCAAATAATGTCCACAGCACATAAGTTGTGCTTTTGCCAATTTCGCATCTTATTCCTCAATTAAGTATATTTAATTTTTCATTTGGAAGACAATTTCTTTTCAAGTTCCAATGACTTTCAGAAGTCTTGCCCAGAGAGAATCTGATGTCACCAGCGGGATTCCCGGTTCACGGTCCCCTTTTATAAAGAGCATGATTTTCATGTTAAGGTGAGGAGCAGATGATTCTCCTGATGTCTCTCCTTTTTACTTTCACAGTGTGAACAGAGGGGATGACAGCATAGATTATTTAACTTTCCCTTTCAAATAAATCATTTCTGGCTAAAAAGTGACTGAATGACAGTTCAGCCAAAAAGGCCATGGGCATTTCTCAGAATCTCAGAATCTTGTAATGTTCTAGTTTTGTAGGTTTATGTCACCACTCCATCATTGAGACTCACAGTAGAAACCAAGAAAGGATAGCTTGGGCCCCTTGGAAGGCAGGGTCGACACCAGGAAGCGATACATTAAGTCCCCTCCACAGAAGACCAGGAAACTGTCTTGCCAGTAGTAGCACATTACTCAGTAGTTATCTACCAGTCCTGTTAAGGTGACTATAAAGGTACAATGAATCAATGTTACTGTTACATCTCTCCTCCGAGGTCTCTCTCAAAGAGCCAGTAATTTCATTCCATAGGCTGTCTTGTCTCCTCCCATGCAACCTTAGTTCTCAGTTTTACTTCTTGGTATTATGCCAACATTGCCCAAATCAAACCATAATGATACTTGGCATGCTTCTGACACCAAACATGTGTTTTGATTTTGTTTTTGTTTCCATTTTCATGTGAAATGAGTGAGAGAGAGAGAGAGAGAAAGAGAGAGAGAGAGAGAATATACTTAAACATGGGTGGGTGAAGTGCTCATTGAGGTTCAAGGTGGATATCAGCAATCATCCTCAAGCACTCTTCCACCTTACTGTTTTGAGGCTGGGTCTATAATTAAACCCATAGATCACTAGTAGGGCTAGTCTAATTAGCCAGCTTGCTCTGAGGATTCCTAAGCTCCACCATTGTGGGCTGGAATGGACTTTTAGATAAACTACTATGCCTACTTGGCATTTCACATGGAACCTAGGGATCTAAACTCTGGTCCTCTGGCTTAGGCAATAAGTGCTTCAACCACTGAGCCATCTGCCTAGTCCCCCACTTCCCACTTCCTACAACCACACATTTCAAAACCCATCTTTTTATGTAAGTTGCCTCTCAGATAAGCTACAGTATAATAGGAAGAAATTCCCACAAAAATCAAATTAATTAAATTAATTATGGATTTAATTAACAATTGATGCAGGGTCAGAAATAGATGGATTATGTCTTCAAGCTACTTCCCCTAGAGACCGTGGTTACCACTACAAGAATCCAAAATAGGAATCATGTAGTTGCTGATGAAACTGTTGAGAAATTTAGGATCTTCCTCATCTTCAAAAGCCAGTCCTTGCTCTGTAATTATTAACTTATAATAGTTTCTGAATAAATGGATTGTGGTCATCCAACTTCAGTATGTCAAGAATTCTTACAAGTTATTCTTTCAGTCTTTGTCCCACAATCAACAATTCCCGACTCCAATCTAGAGAAATGAGACTTGCCTTTGGATTTGCAGAACAGCTTTCTAAGCACCCACAAAACTCATTGAACTGAAGTACTCCAGCTAATTATCACTGGCCTGCTAGGAAGACCTGTTGTGATGTCTCCTAAAGTGAAAAATCTCAAGCTTCCTTTTTAGGAAGATCTTAGTCAGAAGTGAGTTCTCTGCTTTTCATCGAATGGATTTCTAGGGATGGAACTGAGGTTTCCAGTCTTGAAAGTTAGCACCCTATCTGCTGAGCTATTTCAGCAGGCATTGGTTAGAAATTTCTTGTCTGTTCTGAAAGGCAGAATTTCCTCTCTTTCAAATCCAAATGTCTTTTCCTGGTCGCAAACTGGATCATTTCTGTAGCAGTTAGCCTGCACGATTGCTGATAAAATCACCATCAAAGGTCTTAAGGGAACAAGAGGTTTATTTTCTCTTACAATTCCTGGTCACAGTTGTTTATCCATCTTAGCAGGAAGGCCGCAAGCACCAGGGCCGAGGGAACTGGCCACATCATCACCACGTAACAGCTGAGAGAGGGACGATCCTTACTTGCCAGACTAGCATGTCTGGTCAAGTAAACCCAAGGATGCCAACTTTTTCAACCTGCTCTCTGTATTTTATTCCAGGGCCTAGTCCCACCTACCATGGGCTGGGCCTCCCCATCAGTCAGACAATCTCTTGCAGGTTTGCTCTGGGTTCTACAAATGTGCCCAGAACTGGAACCCTCAACTGTCAAGTTGACACCTGTGCCTAACTATGACTATTTCCATTTATATATCTGCTCAACAGTTGCATATTAAGCTCCCTGCTCTAGACACTAAGTACTGTACTTAAATGGTCATATGAGGCCACGTGGTCTGGGGGAGGAGATTGCACCCTTCTGAAGCCATATTGCTCCTCAATTCTAATGTGTGCGTGTGTGTGCGTGTGTGTGCATGTGTGTGTGTGTGTGTGTGTGTGTGTGTGTGTGTATGTGTGTGTGTGTGTGTGTGTGTGTGTGTGTGTGTGCTGGGAATTGAATCTAAGACATTGCACATGATAGGCTAGTGCTATGTTACTGGACTACCCAGATCACTCTGTAGTTCAACTGAACCTTAAAATATGATACTCCTGCTTCAGAATCCCAAATAGTTGGAATTATAGATTTGTGCTACCACATCTGACTGTGTTCTTTCTGTATTAGGAGCAAGTGCCCTCTTGTCATAGAGAACCAGAAAGCATGCCATTTTCAAACTTTGTGGATTAGATTCATCAAGACTGTCATGCTAATGATCTGCATCTGGACTTCCTAATGAGCCATCTACAGTGTTAAAATCTACTGAGTTGTGTCTAGTTTCTCCAATAGGAAAAAAAAATTATACTCAAAATGCTCAAAAGAGCATTCATCAAATATGCACTAGACCATTTGAGTTCATTGCATGGAGCCATTGGATTTGATCACAGATAGTATAACTTTCAACTAGCATCTGGCTGACTCTTCTGCAAAACAGAAATTCCAGAAGGACAGTGTGTAAAGACACCTGTGTAATTGATTAACCCTTTCTTGTCTTTCTGTGATACTAAAGTCTCCCAGAGCTCTAGACTTCACATCCCTCTCAATTCTCTTAAACATTACCAACCTCTACCTTACTATCTATATCCAAGAGATAACCAATGGTCATTAATGTTTCTCCCTATATGTTTGCAAATTCACACCCTCTTTTTACAGACTATGCTCAGTTTTGTAGCTTATTTTTGCTTTGTCAAATGTAGACATGTCTTAGCTCATGCCCATAGTTCCCAGGCAATACACAGATATTATAGTTGAGGTAAGAACTACCTAAGCTATATTTCCTTTGTCAGTTCTTTACTGGGTGCAGGATAAAACCAAACTCCCTTGGAATAGACAAAAATGCCTTGGACATGCCCCTTCCCTCATTGCTCACCTCATTGCCCCCTTAAGACCTAGCAGTGTCCATCTCCTTGAAGTCAAATGCTGTTTCCAGTCATGCTCGCTCATGATATGTCCTTTGATCTTCACCCTCTTCTCTTCCTTGGTCTAAATTAGCTTCTGCCCATATCAAATGACTTGTATTAGATGACTTGGTATTATCTTCTCAGCAAACTTTCACTATTCCACTGTCTTGTTGTCCACTGTTAAAGCAGTCCAAGGCCTCTCACACTACCACTGTATAGAAATAAGCTTGTAGGGGCTGGAGAGATAGCTCAGGGGTTAAGACTTTGTCTCGAAAGCAGAAGGTCCTGAATTTGGATCCCAGATCCCACGTAAAAACACTGAATGGTAATGGCAGCAGCCTGCACTTTATACTCTGGAAGGCAGAATCTGGGGAACTCCAGAGCAAAGCAAAGAGTAGGTAGCACAATCTAGGGTGATTCCCAAAATCACCCTTGAGCCTCCATAGGCACACAGTGCCTGCTAATACACACAGAGACACACAGACACACATGTAAAAAAAAAAAAAAAAAGAATTTTTTAAAAAGGAAAGAGATTGTAAATTTGTGAATAGTTAAGCTATGTTGTCTGTTGTTAGCTGATTTTACATTAAATCATCCAGAGAAAAAAGAAAAATAATGACGAAGTACTTACCACCTTGTTCAGACAACAAAACAGAGCTGGTAAACTGAAACCTTCTGCAGAGTTTTTTATTCATTTTGTCAGTCCATAATTGGCATACATAACCTTATCCTTAAACTGAAGTGGATAATAACACGAGAATAAGGTATCATTCTACATATTAGATATCAGTTGGTAAGGTGCCTTGGACAGAGAGGAGCAAAGGGATTAAGATGGACACTGCAGAACTGATGACGTGGCAGAGATGGCTTAGCAGGTAAAGGTGACTGTGCACAGACTTGGCTACCTGAGTTCGATCCCCGGAGTCTACACCATGGAATGAGAGAACTAATTTTCTGAAAGTTGTTCTCCGATATCCTCCATTTCTCTCTCTCTCTCTCTCTCTTTCTTTCTCTCTCTCTCTCCCTTCCCTTTCTTCTCCCTCTCTCTGAAATAAACAGATAAAATGCAAAAATTAAAAATCACGCTGAGGAGATGGCTTAGGAGTTACAGCCTTTGCCTCGTAAGCAAAAGGAGTTCAGATCCCGGGTTCCACATAAAAATACCAGGCATAAATGGTGATAGAGCAATCCAAGATGATATCCAAAGGTCACCCTTGCACCTTCACAGGCACACAGTGCTGTCTTACACACACACACACACACACACACACACACACACACACACACACACCCCACAAGAACACAAATAAAAAAATGGAAAAAAAACCTTTAAAAATTAAAAACCTACCCTGAACCCCTAAAATCCCAATACATACACATACTCATGCTAAATATCATTTCATTTTCCTAGCTATTTCCTCATTAATTTCATCAAAAGAGTCTGAAGTAAGTTATCCCATTAGTAAGACCTTGATCTTGACAAATGATAGCACATAGGCATGCTCTTTAAATATCTTAAAGAATGGAAATTAAATCGGACTTGTCCAATTAAGGGAAGAAAGTAAGTGATCGCTTTCATGATCATTCCACTTTTTTATTTTGACCTTTCCAATGATTAAGGCTAATTGGAATGAAGCTCTTCTTGGACTTCTGCCTGGGTTGTGTCATTAAATAAGCCTCTTCCAGATGCAGTGGAAGTTCATGGACACGCGGCAGCTTTGGTGGCTGACAGGATCCTAATTCCAGGCATTGGAGTACTGAAAGATCACTGGTCAAGTCACCACCACCCACTTTGGGGAGTTACCCAAATAACTCAAGGAAAGAGGAGGGGTAGTGTGGGTCCACTCATCCTCCCACATTTTCAACTGACATTCTCTCTCTCTCTCTCTTTGTGTGTGTGTATGTGTGTGTGTGTGTGTGTGTGTGTGTGCGTGCGTACAAGAGGGCACTCGAGTGTGTGTGCCTGTGGAGACCTAAGGGTGACGTTGGGAATCATCCTGAATTACTTTACCTCCTTACTGCTTTGCTCTGAGTTTTCCCAGGCTCTATACTTTCCAGGTCAGAAGTGCAGGCTGCTGCCATTTCCACTGAGCATTTTTACACGGGATCTGGGCAACTGAACTCAGGTCCTTTTGCTTGTGAGGCAAAGGCTATATAACCCCTGAGCCATCTCCCCAGCCCTATCTCTGACATTTCTACGGCACTGAAAGTTCTGCTCTGGTTTGGGAGAAGGAAGAAGCTTGTGGTTGTGAAGACCCTTGGGGACTTTGCAGTTGATTCCAGATCCAGCTGGTCCTGCCTATTTGAGGGCAATTCCAGCACAGGAACTTACCCTGGACCCAACCACTTTCACTGTCATGTCATGATCATGTGTTCAGCTTTTAAACTGTGCCATTGCAACTAGCATTCCTTCCTGTCTCGAGCTCCATTAGTTCACTAGCAGGATCCCACCTGCTCCCCCACATATCAAAGGCTGTTTCTAATGCTGTCCTCCCAGCCTCCAGCATTGCCTTTCCTCCCCTTCAAGGTCAGCCCTTCCATCCCAGCAAGAACCCATTCACTGCTTCCCGATTCACAATTTTTCTCTCTCCCATCTTTTCTTTACGTTCCTGACTCACCTGCTTCTTTACTCTCACAACCAATTCTCTGTCTTCTAATTTTTTAAATTGACTTTCTCTGAGCAAGATGGCTCAGCAAGTGGAGGGGCCTGTGCACAAACTTGATGACCTGAGTTCAATTCCAAGAGCCCACATGGAGGAAAGAGAGAATAGACTTCCAAAAGTTGTCCTGGCCTTCACTCTCTCTCCCTTTCTCTTCCCCACCCAAATTAAATAAAATATGTCCCTTCTTTTTCTTTTTATATTCATCCCAGCTTCCTTCCCTCCTGCCTCCCATCCTGTCCCTGCTCTTCACAATTCCCTCCCACTCCCTCCTACCCTTCTGTCCACATGCTTCAATGGATCTTAGGATTCACTCTGGTTTATCTACTCCTGGGGATTTCAGGCCTCTGTAGTGTAACAAGTTATCTCTCTTCAGGCCACCCCACTGATGTATGCATTTCCTTTCACTCATCCAGTTTTAGATCCAAAGGTTTTCACTGTAAGTGCCCATCCTATGGGTATAATAACCGCTGTTATTATACAGAGCAGTTTGATGTACTGTCTTCCTACCTATAGGTTTATTGGCTGTCTTCCCTATTGATTATTTTCTTCCCTTTTTTAGGTTCTTGTTCTAGTTTACAATAACAGGGATGGGTACCATTCTGACAAGCAGTTTTTGAGTACAATCAGAAAGCTGTTAGTTGTCTCCTTGATACTCATGCCAATATTACACCGGTGGTCACCTGTTGCCACAGTGTTCTATATTGCAACTTACAGATCTTATGTCATTGATGGGGCTTGTGATTATTTCTCTCCCCCAGCAGCTTCTATAGTATTTCTTGATACTGTATAAGCTATCCAGCAAGGAGAAAGTCCTCAGACTAGTTCCAGCTGACACACTTTGCCCATGTACTGTAATCAATTTGTGTTGCATATTCAGTAATAGGGTCTTACTGACAGTTTTTGGAGAGCATCCAACAGCCATGGCAAAAGCCTATAATGTTCAGAGGTCTCTAAGACTTGTCTGACCAACTTTTTATCAAGAAATGCCACATTCTTATTACTTCTAGTATAATTTTGTCCCTGGGTTCTAAGTGGATCAGCTCAAGGCTTTTTTATTTTATTTTATTTTATTTTGTTCTATTGTTTGTTCCTTGTTTTTCTCAATCTATGCTCCTCTGCTCATTCTTGTCTTTCTTTAAAAGACATTTTTGACATATTACTAGCATAAGATGTTCCTTTGGAGTTGTTTCCCACAATTTTGGGTTTTTTCTATAAATTCCTCTGTCTCTTTATTTTTCTTGCTTGTGAGTGAAGATATATACATGTGTGTGGGTTTGGAGGGCACTGTGTGTACCTGTGGAAGCCTTAGATTGCTCTACCTCCTTATGCTTTGCTCTGGGGTATCCCAGGCTGCGCCTTCCAGGGCCAGAAGCACAGGCTGCCCCCTTTTCCACCTGACATTTTTACATTCTTTTACCCAGACCACATTACCCAAATAATAGAATCCACTGTTTTCATAGTATCACTGCCTACAGTGACTCATTCTTTATTTTTCTATATTTCTTTACAAAAGTATCTTGAACATTTAAAAAGCAATAGACAAACAATGTGACAAGGTACAAACTTATCCTGGGCCTGCACGAGATGTGACAAGGCTGTCTGTTAGATGAATTTTAACTTTACCAAATAAAGTACCAAATTGCTCTCCAGAGTAATTACACAGATTTGCTCTCTGGCAGATAATTCATGAATGCTTATTTCTTCCCAACCTTGCCAGCACTTGTTTTATTGGGCATTCTTTTTCATATATTTATTGTTATTTTGTGTGCGTGTGTGATGTGTGTCAGTGGTAGCCAGAGAGGACAGCATTTGGGAAGTGGTTCACTTCATTTGCCTCTGCATAGGATCCAGTAATCAAGTTCAGGTCACCAGGCATGCATGACAAATGCCTTCAGTGCTCAGCCCTCAAGGCAGGGGAATAAAGGGAATTTTTACTATTTTACTTTTCTTTTTTGCAAATGATGTTGTGCATCTTTCCAAGTATTCTATACCTGTTCATATTTAGAAGTTATTCAAGAGCTTTACATCTCCCTGAGAGACTGATGAAGGTCAGCCCTGATGTGGGAGGAGAAAAGATGCATATATATATACATATGTGTATATATATATATGCATACATATATATATGGTTCATCCTCCAACAAATTCTCAGGCATTTGCCATCAAAGACAACCCAAATGAAACTCAATGGGATGTTCATGGAAAAAAAAGATAAAAGGAGGGAGACTGGAAGGAAAGAAGAAGGGTTGTAATGGGAAGGAAAGGGAAAATGATGAGATGCGACTAGGAATTAAGGTGTGAAACTATCATAGATTCACCATTTTCATGTATGAAACAATAAAAGAATAATTTTAGAAAAGTCATTGCATTTCATATATATAAGTCAAAATATCCATTTGTACCCCATAACTAAAACTGAAATTAGTCGATTCATAATTCAAAAAAATTTTAAATCTTATCACTAGAAAAAAACTTAGATATTTATTCTTTGGCTCTTAGACTCTTACTTTTTTCTAACTGATTTGTAGAACGTTCTTTACATATTCTAGATATTAACCATTTCTTCATAAAATGGGCTGTAAGTATCATTTAAAAGTCTATATCTGTGTTTAGTTTTAATGTCATAAAAGACATCCATATTTTAATGGCTTCTGTTTTGCATGTTGGTTCAGAAATTGAGTATTATCCAATGCCTGGATTTTAATTTTTAAATTGCTACTGTCTTACTCTTTAATCCACCTGGAATTTGCTTTCATGCTATGATCTAACTATATTTGTGATGTAAATATTGAATCACCCTAGTCTCATTTATTATTCTCTCTTTGTGTGCTGAACTTTCACTATCAGTTTTAATCACACCTGGGTCTGTTTCTAAGTGTTTTACTTTTATTCTATCCATTTATCCCTGGACAAACTTTACATTGGTCCTCTGATTCTTCCACAAATACCATTCTCCACCTGGTTCAGTAGTCCATATACTTTCTGTGCAATCAACAGGACCAGAATTTAGATATTCATTTCCCACATAAAATGCTGGGTGAGTATAGTTCTCCCTTGCAATTCCAGTCTTCAGGGGGCTAAGACTGGGGATCCCCAAAACAAACTGGACAGCAAGACTAGCTCCATCTGCAAGCTCTGAGTCTGATTAGAGACTTTGCCTCAGAAGCATAAGGAGGAAGAGAGACTGAGGATGATTCCGGATAATAACCTCTGGTGTTCACGCACATCAGAGGTGCACCTGTACATGCAAATGCACATACATGCACATGAAAATGGCGCAAGAAAATCATTAATTAATTAAAATGCCATTCTTTACCCTTTCCTCTTGCATGCTCCTTTTAAAATCTACTGTTCGGATGAAACTTTGCATCATAATTGTGTCTTTGTGATAGATAGGCCTGGTATTGCCCCCCCATGCTTCTCTTCCCCACCAAAGATTTCATTGATTCCCTTCTATATTCCTGTTTCATTTTCTGTGTTTATTACTTAGTTGCCTATAATTTTTGTTGGTATTCTGAATGATAACTTTTAAATTAACATTTCTTTCACTGGAGAACAGAAATGCAATTTAATCTCCTACATGATTTGTATCCAGTAAGGTTCTCATTGAACACACTTATGAGTACTGATTATCTCTGGGAATATTTTCCTAGATGCTTCTGTGTATAAAATTAGATTTCAAACCATGATAGTCTTATTGCTTTCTTAACTAAGCTCATGCATGCTTTTATTTTTCTTAACCTTTTGCAATCTGAGGCATCCTGTACAATGCTGAGTAGAAAACACGGCAACAATAACTTTGGTCTTGTTTTTTATTTAAAAGGGAACATTGGGTATTATGCTATTAGCTAGAATATTTCTTCAGTTTTCAGGATGTTATCCACTATCAAAGAAAATTTTATTTATTCATGGTTTGCTGACAGTATTTTAGAAACTCTATGCATCTATTTCAGTGGCTATATTTTTATTTTATTGCTTTAATCTATCAATATAGTGAACTATTTTCATGGACTTTTTTCTAGCATAGCAACTATCTGCATTTCTAGAAAAGAAAACTCTACTCAATTATTATATATTCATCTTCATGTATTCAGTTAAATATTTTTATTCATTCATGGGATCAAATTATTTTACTCTTATAATCCACTTCATTAAAACAGGGTTCTACTCTGGCTAGAGAGAGATGGCTCAGGAGTTAAGATTCTGTCTCACAAGCAGAAGGTCCTGAATTGGGAATCCCAGGTCTCACGTAAAATGCCAGGCAGAAATGGTGGCAGCCCGTACTTCTGGCCCTGATGGACAGAGCCTGGGAAATCCCAGAGCAACAATAAATTTTTAAAAATCTAAAAAAAATTTTTAAAAGAATGGGGTTCTAGCAACACTTTAAAATCTTGTTCATATGGCAAAAAAGGGTAATAAGGCATAGTTTTAATATCTGTATATTCTACTATTATGAGTCAGGTTGCATGTCTTGTTGCCAACAGATTTTCTTTAATTTTTTATTTTCTTTTTAGTGTTTCATATATAAATACAGTGAAATATGGTATTTGCACATCTTAATTCAAAATCTATCCCCCCTCAGAACCTTTTCCCATTGCAACCTTTCTTCTCTCCTGCCAGACTCCTTCCTGTTTTCAAGTTTTTCACATATGTGACTCATGGAGTTTCATCTGGTTTGCTTTTGCATGTGTCTGAGTATTTGTTGGAGCTTGAGTATATCATGTGGGTATACTATTGAGGAAGGCATCTTCCATTTCCTACCCATTAGCATTAGCCGTCACCAGTCTCTTAAGGAGGTGTGTGGCTTCCTGAGATCTTTCCTTGTCCATGGTGAAGTGCTGATAGAACAATTCCCATGCAGGTCCATATAGCTGCAGTGAATTCACAGACACAAGAAACCCTGTCGTTTCCAGAAGATAATGCCTGGCCATCCCACTTCAGACACTAGCAATCTCATCGCCCCCTCTTCCATAAGCCACTGTGATTTTTAATAAATGATAAAGTACTAAGTATATTTTGACAAACATTTTTGTATTTCAAGTGCAGTTAAACACCTATTCTTATATTCAAAAGGCATTTTTATGTCTTCCATTGTGGATTCCTTTCTCATATCTTTACCCATTCTCTATTGATTTATTGATGTTTTATTTGGAGAGAATTTCTTTACACAATAATCTAAGTTAGCATATATATTCTGTATTTTTACTTGGGTTTTGTTACTGTTTGAATACTTTGCTTCCATTGTTTTGCCATGGGCATTTTTATGCAGTCAGATGCATCCATTCTGTGCATCAAATTTATCTTCCTTTTTGAGTAGATTGAGTTACAGTTATAAAGTTATCTCAGAGATTGTAAGAACATTTCCCTCTCCTTATCCCCCCCATATTTTAAATAGCTAAACCACCGATATATCTAAATGTTACCCTAGTGTATAGTACAAGATAAAAATCCAACCACGCTTTTTGGATCCCAGTTTTGCAAATACCATCTGTCAACTTATGGAGTAATCTATCTTTCCAATGCTGACTTCAGAGAACATACTTGCCATACACTTAATTCTGTGAGTCCATTCCCACTTTCTCTACTTCTCCTGTAGAAAATGACTTCTCTCTCTTTCTCTCTTTCTCTCTCTCTCCCTCCTTTCTCTCTGTCCTCTCATTCTCTCTCCTTAAGGATATTTACTTACCTGCATGTTTCCTTTAGCTCTTTTTTACCTAGTCTTACATATAAAAATGTTTTGTATTATTACCTTAAAGGTATAATTATCAGAAGAATAAACATTATGGTACTTACTAAATATATGCTTTAAGGGAAAGAAAAAATTACCACTGAAGTACTTATCAACTGCACACCCCAAAGCAAAAAGTCCTTTGTACCCCTTCCATTCATTACTATACTCATTTCCCTTCATGGGTTCGGTATAGTAGTGGCATCTGTCCAATCTCATAAGCAAGGTTGAATGTGTAAAAACAAAGAGATCCATATCTCCAGATCAAAGACCCTCTGGTGTCCAATTGCATCACCCTTACAGCAAGATGTCAGAGCTGCCTTTCTATGCCCCCTTTATCCCCAGGAGAGATCCCAGATCTCTATTCTGATGATGAAGTTGAAAACATCATAAGTAGTGTGAGGAACGAAGTCAAGAGCCAAGGTCTGGTTGACAACAGAGAAAACTGCTGGAAGTTCTTCATCGATCGGATCCGACGACAACTGAAGGTATGGGAAGACTGCCTGGCTGGTGTGAGTAGTGCCAGACATGGTTACAGAAACTGCTTCTTGAGTGTGTATGTATGTGTGTGTATGTGTGTGTGTGTGTGTACAAGAGGACAAGAGTATATATGTCTGAGATGGCCCAAGGGTATCACTGGGAATTCCGGACTGCTTTACCTCCTTATTGCTTTACTCTGGGGTTTTCCAGACTCCACATTCCAGAGTCAGAATTATACACTGCAACCATTTCTGCCTGGCATTTTTACATGGGATCTGGGGATCTGAACTCAGGGCTCTTTTGTCTTGAGAGGCAAAGGCTTTAACCCTTGAAATATCTCCCAAGCACCCATAAGCTTCTTTTGATATGTGGGTCACCAACATCCTTCTGGACAGTGTTAGAAGCATATGATAGAGGTGCCGTACCTTTCTTTGGCTGAATACCATTATAAAGATGGCCTTCTTCCCTGCATAACACAACCCTGGCATTAATCTCTTAGCTAGAAAAGTGAGATGGTACAAACAGATTTTCTCTCTGCTAGGTATGCAATTCTGCTAGATATGGGAGATTAACACCCCAGGATCTGATTGTGTTTCAGTGTGGAGTATCTCTGATCCCTCTTGTTTCTCCCTACCCTTGTGATTTTTCAGGTGACTCTCTGTTTCTCCCCTGTGGGAAACAAACTGAGGGTGCGCAGCAGGAAGTTTCCCGCAATTGTCAACTGCACGGCCATTGACTGGTTCCATGAATGGCCTCAGCAGGCACTGGAGTCTGTCAGCCTCTGCTTCCTACAGAACACAGAGGGCATTGAGGTAAGGAGGCTGGGGAGCGGTGGGGAGAAGTGTCCCTGGTATCCTCCTCACCTTGAGGGCATCCAAAGTCCAAGATTCAAGCCTCAGGATGGGGATGGCTCAGGAGCTAAAGTCTTTGTCTCACAAGCAAAAGGACCTGAGTTCAGAGCCCCAGATCCTTCATAAAAATGCTGGGATGCTGGGGCTGGAGAGGTGGCTCAGGGGTTAAGCCTCTGCCTTGCAGGCGGAAGGTCCTGAGTTCGGATCCTAGAAGCAGGGGCGGCCTGTGCTTCTGATCCTGGTAGGGCGGAGCCTGTGAATCCCGGGGCAGAGTAAACAAGGAGGAAGTGGAGGTGTCCATGGTGGTTACCGAATTTGCCCATGGTTCTACACACGCACGCACACACACAATTGAATAAGTAATTTTTTTAAAAAATTACCAAAAATGCCAGGATACTAGGTGGATATAACAGCAGCCTGCACTTTTGACTCTGGAAGACAGAGGTCTAGGAAACCCCCATAACAAAGCACGAAAGGGTGTAGGGCCACCCAGGATGATTCTCAGTGTCACCCTTGGACCTCCAACACGCATGCACACTCATGTGCCCTCTATCACATACACAGGTACACATAGAAAAAAAGTTCGTGCTTGAGTAGAATTGTTGGCATACACCTTCACGATGCCAAAGGCTTGGGAAACTGCCTTTAATTTCAGGGTTTCCTGCTGTTTGATTTTAGCCTGCAGTGAAGCCTTCAATTAGCAAGTTCATGGCCTTTGTCCACACAAGCGTCAATCAAACATCCCAGTCTTACCAGACCAACGAGCAGCGTTACAACTACACAACTCCCAAGTCTTTTCTGGAATTCATCAGACTCTACCAGAGCTTGCTGCGCAGAAATGGCAAAGAACTCCATTCCAAAATGGAGAGGCTGGAGAACGGGCTGTTGAAGCTGCACAGCACCTCTGCTCAGGTGAGCTGCCCCCCACTTCTCTCCTCTGCAGGAGGAGCAGCCCCGAACCCGTGCACGGAAAGTCGGGATCTGCAAATCAGGTGCGGTCATCCCAGTCCCCCACCGTGTCAGCAATAGGACAGACGTCAAGGCCAAGCTCTCCGGGAGCTCACCGAGGCTCCTCTGAGGCACCTCCTCCCTCTTCCTCCTTGCCATCTTCTGCTTTCCTTTCCTCTCCAACTCACTTCCCTTCTACCCTCGTCTGTTTTCCATTTGCTATGACAAAATAAAGAAGAAAGATTTTACCCCACCCTACCCCCAATGCCAGAGGCTCCAGAGCATCTACTCAGCTCTAGGGAAGGCTGTGTGGACATGTTGGAAGCAGTTGAAGGAGAGACACCCCGTCTTCACGGACGAGGGACCAAGGTGCCAGACTCACTCTCCTGACAACACAGTCTCGTAGGGACCAATCCAGTCCATGAGATAGGACCTGATCTGAAAGACAGGACCAGCCATTCACCAAGATGAAGTCCTAAGAACTACTCAGTCACCTACCACAGTGGGGACCATACTACAGCACATAAACCTTTGTGGGGACAAGCTGCATGGAAGCCATAGCACCTTCCATTCTCAAAACTGAAGTACATGAATAATGGAAAGAAATGGTTTTAGGGTTACAGCAATTTTTTTATTTTTCTTCTTTTCCTTTCCATGTATATATGTGTATGTGATATGTGCACTGTATGTGTGTGTTTGCGTAGGGGTGGGCAGTGTGTGTGTGTGTGTGTGTGTGTGTGTGTGTGTGTGTGTGTGTGCGCACGTGCACAGGCACACATGCATATAAGTGCCTTGCATATGGAGATCCAAAGGTGATACCTGGAAATCACTCTTCCACCTTATTGGTTTGGGGCTGAGTCTCTAATTAAGCCCAGAGGATGCTGTTAGGCTAGTCTGGCTAGCCAGCTTGCTCTGGGGATACCAAAGCTCTTCCTTCAAAGCTGGAGTTACAGGGAGGCTGCTATGTCTGCCTGGCATTTTACAAGGGATCTGGAGATCCGAACTCTGATACATTCAACAACAGCTCTTTAAACGCTGAGCCATCTCCCAAGTCCTTCTTTTTTGTTTGTTTTATGTCTTATTATATTACCTTTCAAAAAGCGGTTGCCTTCCTGTTTGTTTAAAAAAATAAATCTGGTTTCACTTAATGTACTTCTTGTAATATTTCTAAGTAGTCGGTCACCATAAAAAGGGCTCTTTCATCCTGTCATTGCTGAGTTATTCTACTTATCCCAACAATGGAACAAATGTATTTCTGCCAGTCTTGTATTCTGTCCTTGAGGATGGAAAGAAACTCTAGCACCTGCTCTACCCCTGGTCTCGCTCATCAAATTCCACATGTCCCTGCAGGCTCCTTTCTTCCCTCTGTTTATCACATCACGGAGCCAGCGAGCCAGCCACTCACTGAGGTGGTGCGTGCCATGAGTCTGCACAATTAAGCTGCCACCCTGCTCAATTTAATCCTTGTCTATCATGTGTTCCCGCATAGATCTCAACTTTTCTTTTTAAATTTTTTTATTATTATTACTTATTCAACTGTGTGCATGTGTGTGTGTATGTGTGTGCGCGCGCGCGTGTGTGTGTGTGTGTGTGTGTAGAACCACGGACGAATTCGCGAACCACCATGGATGCCTCCACCTCCTCCTTGTTTACTCTGCCCCGGGATTCACAGGCTCCGCCCTACCAGGACCAGAAGCGCAGGCCGCCCCCGCTTCCGCCTGGCGTCTATACGTGGGATCTGGGATCTGAACTCAGGACCTTCCGCTTGCAAGGCGGAGGCTTAACCCCTGAGCCACATCTCCAGCCCAGATCTCAACTTTTCACTCTCTCCAAATTTTGCCTTTGGAATGACTCTTGTAACTTTTCTCCCTTATCTTGTCTCTACTCCTGACTTGAGTTTCTTGATTTGGAAACACAATGCATCTAACAGGATTTAAGTTCCCCTAAAGGGATGGGGGCCCTTGCTCCCCGTGGGCCACACTGGGGAGAACACACTTTAATTCCAAAAATATGCCCCTTCTTGGCTTCTCGGATCACTTCTCAGCTTCATTCTCCTGGGGCCGGGGCTCTGGGGAAGACGCCAGAGGAGACTCAATCTCTTTTGCACCATATGCTCAGTCTTCAAAGACAGTTGTGATGTCTGCTGATTACTTCCTCGTTGTCACCCTCTTGATGGGCATTTCCTTGCTTGCCACACATGATCATGATTCATGGAACCCGAAGGACTCTGGTAGACGTTCTTTCCTATATTCATGTGATCCTCCTCTTAACGGGAGCATCAAGAAAAGGTGGCGTGAAATTAGGTAAAAAGAAAAAGATTTGTAATAGCCTGCTCCAATTTCCTGAATTACTGCAGAAGAATCATGAAATGAGCCCAAGCTCCCCTCTCTAGATATGCACTTAGATGGAGAGTGGTGTGATCCCACGTAGCCTGGCAGAGACCCTCTGGTTACTGCTTGTCATGGCTTAAGAGCTCTTAAGCTCCTATTCACAGTTGCATATTGCCAAAAATTATTTACCTTGGGCTTGAGGTCGCAGCCACATCTGCAATCAGCAAAATCAAACAACAACCCAAAGAAACAAAACAAAACAAAAACCCTTCAATTTTCTCCAATCTCCCTAGATTTAAAAAGGAACAAAAAGTTACTGGTATGTTTGCTGACGGGGGCGATTATGCGGCTCAGTCATTTTGATTTACAATCGCATCTTTGTCCTTGTGGAAATAACTCTGTGCAGCTGAGCAACGGGAGACGGAAAGAGATTAACCTTCCAACGTGTGAGTCTAAGACCAGTTTCAGGGAGCAGCCTCTATTTGAGGTGAACACAGGCTTTGGCTTCCATGAATACCCAGAATTAAAGAAGTCTCTTTAATCCTCCTTCCCCTTTTTCTTTCTTTGGATCTGCCATAAAAAGGGAATTATCAGCAGCGTCTCAGCCTTGATTTTATTTTTCGCCTCATGTATTTTGCAAAGCGCTTGTCCGGCTGACGCGTTCTGAGAGAACTGAAGTAATCTTGGGTTGCGGTGTGCAATAGCTTACAGGAAAATGAGAGTCAAGAGGTCATCCTTGATGGAAGGCTTATGAGCCGAACCTCCAATACAAATGACTTCTTTACTTTCCAGAAATAAATAGGTCTGTGTCTTACCTTTGCACTTTAAAAGGTCATTGCCGCAGACGAGTGAGTCTTAAACTTACGCCGGCCTCAGAATCAGCACCGGCTACCAGGCCTTGTCCAGCTCACTTGCAGAGTCTGTCTGACTCGAGAGTCCGGAACCAGGCCTGGGAGTTCGCAGAGCCAACAGGCTCCCAGGTGATGCTGGTGCTGATGCTGAGGCCCAGAGTCCATTCTGAGCACCTTTCTGTTAATGGGACTAGAAAAAAGAAAAGTTCAGGGGATAAACACAATGTTGTGGTTCAAAAGCAGGCAGGCAGGCAGGCTAAATCACAGCAGGCATCCACATAGCTGGAACGTCTCCCTTTCCTATATTCTGTGGTCCCTTTTATATGGTCCATTACTAGGAGGTTCCTATGAGATCTATGGGAATTCTAATGGGATCCAGAACAGGTATAATCCCTTCAGGTGATCTCAGTTGATCTTAGTTAATACCAGGTGTGTCCAGTTAACACCCAGAATTAACTATCACACATGATTTCCCAGCACTGATGTTCCCATCTTTGTATTATGCCTCAGATGACCTTGGACTTCAGAGGCTGTGCGGAGAATCCAGCTGGCCTGAACCATTGACAATCTTGCTATCTCATTTTAACCTTGGTCATCTATTTCTAGTTAAGAAACCAAATGAGAGCTCTCCAAAGCCACTGATTTACAGCTCTCTACCGAAAGGGATTTAGGTGCTAAGGCTGCTCACAGACACTCAGGCAGTAGGGACACTGACCTGCAGAAGGGGTTCCCAAGATTGGAGATTGTTTCCCTGGGAAAGGAGAGATGAGCTCCCTAGAAAGGACTATCCTGGGCTGGGGAGATGGCTCAGTGGCTTGTAAACAGAAGGATCTGATTTCAGATCTCAGATTTCACATAAAAACACTGGGCAGCACTTCTGGCCCTGGGAGGCAGACCTGGAAAGCCCCAGAGTAAAGCAACAAGAAGGGAGAGAAATCCAGGATGATCTCCATGTTACCTTTGGGCCTCCACAAGTGCACACACACTCAAGTGCCCTTTTGTATACACACACACACACACACACATACAAGTTTATTCTTGGATAGTCCATAGGTAGAGAGAACATGTAGCAACTTCTCGCTTCTCATTTTTCATAGTTTTACCATAAGGAAGGGTTTGGCTTCCTGGACAGGTCGCTGGAGATTGTGAGTGTGTACTTGTATGCACTGACTGGTTCTTGCCAATTCCTAAATCTGGACTCTTGGGATGCAGAGTAGACAGTTCTTGTTAGGGAGTCCTTGGAGCATCCTACAATGGACAATTTTAATTAAATACAAACAGATCATTCATTTCCCCTCCCCCATCATCCTTTTCCTGTTTTCCCTACCTCCAGTTGATTCCCTGTCTTCCCTGTTAGTCTCCCTTCTACTTTCTTTACAATCATATTCCATCACCCTCTCTATTTCCTGCCTCCCTTAAGACCTCTTCCTCCCATTTCATAAAACACACACACACACACACACACACACACACACACACACACACACACACATTCATAGCTTAAAATCTAGGATCCACTTGTAAGAGCAAAACCACAAAGCATTTTATCTATTTTTGCTCAACATAAATTATTTTCAGTTGCATCCATTTTTTTCTGCAAATGCCATAATTTCACTTTTCCTTATAACTGAACAAAATTTTACTATGTGTGTGCACCTCATTTCTTTATCTATGCATCAGATGTTGAACATCTAGGTTGATTCCACTTCCTGTCTTCTGTGACTAGTGCAGCAGGTGACATGAATGTAGGCCCCCAAAGTTTTAGAAAAGGTAAGTACTATCAGTGACATGTAACCACATCATTTGGGCATGAAGGAGAAGGTTCCAGCATGTGGTGTTTAGGATGGTTCACCACACTTACTGCGAAAGGACAGGGTGTCTGGCATTTCCTTCTTTTCTTTCCTGGGCAGGGAATTTGGCTCCAACTGAGAATGCAGCTTCTTCATGACTTGATCTCTTGTTCTGTTCTGCAGAGTAGGAGCCATGGAGCCACACCCCACCATCCGTCTGCTCATTGATGCTGATCAGCCCTGGTTTTCTCTCATGCAGGTGGATGACCTGAAAGCCAAGCTAGCCACCCAGGAAGTGGATCTGAAGCAGAAGAATGAGGATGCCGACAAGCTGATTCAGGTGGTGGGTGTGGAGACTGCCAAGGTGAGCAGAGAGAAAGCTATCGCTGACCAGGAGGAGCAGAAGGTGGCCCACATCATGCTGGAGGTGCAGCAGAAGCAGAAGGACTGTGAGGAGGATCTGGCGAAAGCGGAGCCAGCCCTCGCAGCAGCCCAGGAGGCCCTCAACACACTCAACAAGGTAGGAGAACCGCGGGCGGTTGGGCGTGCTTGCTTACTGTCAAGGGAACACCCCGAGTTGATGCCTGGTGCTCCTGAGAGATCCAAGGACACAACAAGGATCACTAAAGGGGGGCCTTGTCAAGTCACCATTTTATTCACTAAGCAAGTAAACATGAACTTAAAGTACCTACATGCTGGAGTCCAAAATCTACCACTGAAATCCCAAAGCTCTTCTTCTTATACCAACCAGAACATAAAACATCAACTAGTCTGCTAGCTTCCTTAATCGTAGCTGAGAAATTGAAGCCAGAATGGAGATTCCCATGGCCAGAGTTACAGACATAAGAGACCTGAGACTTCAACTTACATCTTCAGAGTGACTACCCAGCAGTCTTTCTGTTATAGCAAAACACTGTCATTCCACCACTACCAGTTACTTTTTTAGGTCTTTATCTTAGATGTTTCAGATCTGACTAAAGTAAGATATTGGTTTACAGAATGAAAATTAACCAGTGTCCGACTAAGTAGCAACAGCATAATTTTTCCCAGAGTTAATTATATTTAACTCACGCATGTAAATACGTTGTGAAAAACGTTCAGCCTTTGAGATGTGTGTGTTAGATTTGGTTGGGGATGGGAAAACAGTTGGCTCATCATTTATTTCTGCTCACATTTTTCACAATTAACTTTCCCATTTGGACAGTTATGGTTAAGAGACAAAAGAGGAAGGAACAGAAAGAAGTCAGACTCGTGTCATGACAAGATGATTGGCATCAGACAGGCTGAACGTTGGCCTTTTCCATTTCAGGGTGTGCACAGAGGTTTCTTTTCTATGGGAGGTGGGAGAGACAAGGGGTTTTTATTTAAGGTTCTCTAGATTACAGTCCATGATGGTAGGAGGGTTACCTCAGAGGCTGAGAGAACTGGCCACAGCACATCCATATAGGATGAGCTGAGAGAGGACGAAGTTTACTTTCTGACTTGTCATCTGCAAGTTTGCTGACATGAAGTTTTCTCTCCATCTTTTCCACCTGCCCAGGGAATGGTCCAACCAATTTTAGACTAGATCTCTGCAGCCTAAGTAATTCTTCATGGAACACACAGGGTCCTTAAAAGATGCTCCAGTAGTCTTTAGAGGTGTCTGCCTACCAAGTACTTTCTCCCGAAGTCTGAAAATGTACTGTCCCTTCTGCAATTAAGTCTCTGGAACAAGATCTAAGTCAACATCAGACAGCTCTGTTGTGCAAGTAACTCACCTCTCAGCTACTGGGGACACCTGTGTTTCCTCTTTCCAAAATAAAGTTCTGAGTACAGCCACCCAAAACACTACTTCCGGGGAGTCAGTCGATGTGCATTATAAAGCCCAGGCCACTGCAGAAAGGAAATATTAAATTCACTAAGCCATCTCCAAAAGGCCATCTTCCTAGATTTTATGTGAAAGAGAAGCCTCACCTCCTCCCTTAAATAAAGATAGTTGACTCATCAACAATTTCATTAAAATTTCCTTATAATCTCCAACTTCCTCACCCTCTTAAATCCTTAACAAAAGGCTTAAGAATGGAACATACCGTAATTCTGTGGAGCCCCCTTCCCTTGAAAACAAAGCTCTGTTTCCTTAAGACCTCCAAAAACCTGAGATTGGATTACTATTGTAAATCCATGCTACATATGGTTACATAAAATTGCACTTAATGTAAGACATGAGTCCATTTTATAATTTTCATGATGGATGTTGGAGGGACCCCCAGAAAGCAAGATGTCCAAAGCCAAGAAAGCCTTTGGAATGGTCCTCAGCTTAATAGGAACGTCAAGAGTCCTCACTGGGACCGGCCTCACTGTGGAGGACACCAGGAGAGGGAGGCGGGTCCCATCATCCACCACCCCCAGCTTTGGCTTAGCACAGCCAGGCCGGGCTTCTCCCTGGCCCCTCAAGCAGTACCCATGCCAAGTTTGATTAGATGGCTTCCACACCTTCAGCATTTCGTTCTACCTAAATCTACTCAGACTTCAAAACAAAACTAGCAGTCTTCATCTGTCTCTCCCTTTCTTGATCTCTGAGATTCAAAGAAAAACGTGGGGTTGTTTTATTCAAATATCAATACCTTGTTCAACAATCATTTCTTACCAATGAAATTAATGTCTCTCTTAAAATCTTTGGGCCCAGGGATTGCATTTCCTAAGATGCTCTGAAGCCACAGTAATGTTTACTGTGTGTCCCTGGCAGTGCATAGCCCTTGCCTCCTCATCTGCAAAGTGAAAGTAACATAGTCTCCCTACCTTGCTACGAGGAATAAATAAGACAATGAATGACATGAAGACAACCAATAATAATCACTCAGTAAGACTCTGTGGCTGTCAGTATTACAACCAGCATAATTACATCTGTTTCCACAAAGTTGGAACATCCATGAATGCTTTTAATTTTTTCGTAGTCTAGTTGACTGACTAAACAACTGATTGATGATTGATTGATTCATTGATTGATTGATTGATTGACTGGTGGAAACTTGTAGAAGCGATAACTCAAGAAGTGATAGAATAGGCTAGTGAAACTTATCCCTGAATGTAAAGTCCAAACTCCGGTACCCCCCCCAAAAATGAATTGTTTCTAGTCACTGCAGGAATATGTGTACAGTAATATAGGAGTTCAAGCATATTTTTGACATGTTGATTTCAAGTTTTTCAGGTAAATACCCACAAGTGGGATGGCTGGATCATTTGCTAATTC
Organism: Typhlomys cinereus; assembly: GCA_023101885.1. Classification (NCBI taxonomy): domain Eukaryota; kingdom Metazoa; phylum Chordata; class Mammalia; order Rodentia; family Platacanthomyidae; genus Typhlomys; species Typhlomys cinereus. The sequence goes on from JALPQD010000193.1 coordinate 3,382,514, forward strand.
TGGTTTTACGTTTTAGAGATACCTTCATGCATCTTTCACAATGCCTGTATCACATAACATTTCTACCAATAGTGTGCAAAAGGTCCCTTTTCTCCATGCCCTACCAAAGTACTGATCTTTTATCATTTTAAAATAGTCACTTTAACAGATGTGGGAAGTATCTCACTGGGGTTTTAATTTGTATTTCTTGAATGCTTAGTAATGTTGAATATCTTTTCCTTTATCTTTGAGCTATTCACATTTTTCACTTAAGATATATCTGTTCAGACCACTCGCCCTTTACTTAAACAGATTTTTTTCTATTCATGGAGTTATTTATTCCTCATGTGTCTTGACTATTAGTGCCATAGCAAGTATGTGGACGGCACATATTTTCTACTTGTCTATGGGTTTTATGATTACTCTATCTTTTCCTTTATCATGAAGTTTTCATTTCTGCTCAAGCCTTTTGTCTGTTCTTGCTTCTGTGTCCTGTGCCTTTGGGAGCAAATCTAAAACTCATTGCCCAAACCAATATTGTAAGGTCTTTCTCCTGTGTTTTTACCTGGTACTTTTATAATATCAGGAATTAGATTTAAGTCTTTACTACATTATCAGTTGATTATAGACATATGGTATGAACTAAGTACTCAGTTTCATTCTTTGATATTGGAAAACTCAGTTTTCTCATTTTTTAAAGAGAATGTCTTTTTTCTGTTGTGTATTTTATGCACCTTTATCAAAGCTCTATTGACCACACAGTAGCTTCTATATAGCTCTCTATCTTGTTCCATTGCTCACCATGTCTATTTCTATGCCAGGACCATGTTGTTTTTAGCTACTAGCACATTGTAATATGGTCCATACTCAGGTAACATGATGTCTTCAATTTAATTCTTTTGTTTTTGATTGATAGAATTTTTTGTGGGTCTGTATATGTTTTAGGATCAGATTTTATACACTTGTAAAATGGCATTAGAATTATGAAAGAGATTACATTTTATATGTAGATAATTTTGGCTATTATGGAAGCTTTAACAATAGCGAATTCTTTCAGTTCATGAATATAGGATATCTTTCCATTTATTTGTGATTTTGCCATTTGTGAATAATGCTCTATACTTCCCAGTATATTCTATTCTTTTACTTTTCTATTAAATTTGTTGCCAAGTATTTTGTGTATCTATTATAAATGGAATTACTCTCTTGATTTTCCTTTTGAGAAATTTATTGCAGATGTCAAAAAATGCTACTAGCTTTGTATGTTGATTTTTATCTACTATGACTTCATTGAATCCATATATTGGTTTGTTAGTGATATCTTCAAGGTTTTCCATACTCAAAATCATGTTGTCAACAGACAGCAAGAGTTTTGCTTCTTCCTTTCCTATTTATTTATTTCCCCTTTCTTTCTTTTCTTGCCTTATTGTTCTAATGATTTTTAACACTATATAAATCAATGTAGTTAAAGTGGAATCCAGTGTCTTTTTCCATATCTTAGAGAAATGATTACAGTTTCTCACCATTGCATATAATGTTAGTGTGACCTTGTTATATATGACATTTACTGTGTTGAAGTACATTCCTTCTTTACCAAATTCACTGAGTGTTTTAGAATCAAAGAATGTTGAATATTGTCAGTCTTTTTCTACATATAACAAAATGATCATACGATTTTTGTCTTTCAGTCTTTTTATGTTAATTGATTCACAAGCATTCAGCTACCCTTGCATATACCATTAATAAATCACACTTGCTCATGATGAATAGTCCTTTAAATATATTGTAGAATCCAATGTACCAGTGTTTTGTTGAAGGCTTTTGCATCTCTTTTCATTAAAGATATTGGTCTGTTATTTCCCATATATTCTATCTACCTTTGGTATCAGGAGAATGCTAGCTTTATAAAAGAGAGTTGGAAGTATTTCTTCTGCCATTCTTTTTGAGACCTCACAGAGAATTGATGTTTGTTCTTTAAATGTGGACAGAGCCAGGAAAATCTCATAGCAAAGCAAGAAGGAAACAGAAGCAACTCAGGATGATTGCCAAAGTCACCCTTGGTCCTCCACAGGAACACATAATACCCTCCAACACACACACACACACACACACACACACACACACACACACACACACTAAATAAATAAATAAAATATTTTAAATGTTTTGTACAGCTCATCCCTGAAACTACCAGATCCTGCTCCTAGTAAATAAAGGACTTTTTATAATGGATTTAATCTCCTCACACATTTTTAATCTATTGAGTTTTTCTATTTATTCATGATTCAAGCAAGATAGGTTGCATATGTGTAAAATTTGTCAATTTTTTCTCTTACACAGTTTGGGGGACTATAACCCAAATATATTTTGTCATATTAGTGTTTTGTAATCTTTTTCAAACAGAAGTTTTATTCTTTCTCCCCACTCCTGTCCTCCCTTGTTCAGAATCTTCTATTTACTTGCCATATTTCCATAACATTCAGAATATGATCCCAAGTCATCATCATGATTGTAACTAATGCCTGTGGGATCGCCTCTGCTACATCACTGCTGCTTCTCCCCTCACTAACTGCTGACCCATGCTGACATGGCTGTGCCTCCTACACTACAGTCAGAGACCCATCCACTGACCTCTGTATGGAATGTTCATTGCTGGGTCTTCTGCTCTTCTTTAGGTGTTTGCCCAAAAAGTCACCTTTATCAAGAGACAAGTAAGATTAATTTCAGAAAATTAAGGTGTACATCACAAGACAGAAAATACAATCCAAAGTGAACAATATTTATAATTTTATGCATATGAATGCTAATACAACATAAATTTGAATAATCATCAAGAGGTGTGGCAATTAGTTTCAGGTGTCAACCTGATGAAGGAGAACTAAGATTTGAGCACATCTATGGGGAATAATCCAGTTAAGGCAAGCCTGGAGGACCTTGTTTAATTACATGATTGGTGTGGGAAGACCCATCTTATAGTGGGCACAGCCATCCCCGGCAGGTGGATAGGATGAAACACTAGAAGTTATGCACTGGCTATTGCCCATACTCTGCACTTACTGTGGCTGTGCTGTGCCCAGTTCCCTCCGCTCCTGCTGGTAACTTTCCTGCCGTGATAGACTACAGTCTGAAATCATAAGCTGGAGTAAAGAATCTCATTTCCCTAAATTGTTTTGGTCATTTATTCATTACAGAAACAAGAATATGAAACTAACACAAGAGGGAAAGGTCATTAAATATAATTAAGTATTCACTTTTTATACTAAGAAATCACAGAATGTCTGGAAAGAAAAAAAAATTGACAGCATAAGCATGTTCTTTGTTGATAAGAAGCAAAATATGGAAGCAATGTGAAGGAAACTGTATGCCATGACTTCTTGGAACTACATTTAGGATATATGGGCATGTGTTTTATGCTAATCCTCTAGCTATTAAAGCTTGTAAACTATGTACTTGTATTACATAACAGAAATTTAAAAAAAAAACTTTTTCAATGACTTGAGAGTGCAAAAGAGGGCAGAACTAAACTTCCAGATCAGGAAGAAAACAAAGACAGAAAGCCCAGAAGATAGAGAGTGTCAAAATGGAGAAGTCGGTAGAAAAGGATATTCTAGGAAGAAATAATGCTTGCAAGAATATGCATGCATGAGGGATGTGGTGTGTCCAAATTACATGTAGAGAAGTAGTGATGAGATAGATGAGGTTTTGGAGGACAGCTAATCACCCATCACAGTCCCAGATCATCTCTGAGGTTTACCTACAGGAAATGCTGATACTCTACAGGTTGCAACCCACACATGGTTCTCAAATGACTTCTTTTTGGGGGGGTGGAACGGAGTACAATGTACCAGAGTAGAGTAGGGAGATGGCTCAGCAGTTAAAGTGATTTCTATGCAAACAAAAGGACTAGAGTTCAGATCCCACATAAAAATTTTAATATAATATAATATATAATTTAATATAATTTTATTATATTAAATTCCAACTTGTAATTCCAGCTCCTAAAGAGGAACGTAGGAATCTCCCTCCCCCAGCCCAATCCCAGAGCAACTGATTAGCCATACTAGGCTTATAGTGGACTCTGGGTTTATAGACCAATCCTTAAAAGAATAAGGTGAGAAAGCAATCAATTTCTGATACTATCTTTGGGGCTCCATACACAGAGGAACTCACATGCATGTACCCACATACATGCAGACATGAATAGACACACACACACACACACACGCCATATGCTCATAAAGAGCAGGTACCAGAGTACAGCACATGTAATTGGGGCAAGCAGTGATTCATGACTGAAGGACTCCTGGATGCTCTCCTCAAATCCTCAGCTCTCTCAGGACTCAGGACTCAAAAACCATTCTTCTGTTTGCTCATTATTTTCAAAGTTAACAATAAATCTCTAGTTGATACGTAAAGAATACCTGTAAATCAGAGCCTGGCAGTCCATCATCTCCATCTTGGCAGTTTTATTTTGCTTTTATTGCTAAACTGAAATATATCCAATGTAACTTTTCTGCCATAGTTTAGGAATGGTTTATCTTTGAATGTCATGGCCTTCTTCCCTCCTCCAAAGTTACCTGCAATTTTCTACTTCCCATGCATTTTCACAGTGAATTTATTTTTTATTATACACATAATATGCAGTGACATTTTTATTGTTAAAATAATTTAAATGGCATAGAGAGTGTAGGGTTGAATATAAAGTCATTCTCATTTCCCTTCTAGTCTAGTTTTTTCCATGGAAGGTCACTCCTATAATAATTCAGGAGTATCTACTCCAGTGATTTTTCTATGCATTCATCTGTATAAATGCATGTAATAAAACACATTGTATTTTGACTGGGTGTGGTGGTGGCACATACCTATAATCTCAGTGCCAGAAATTCCAAGTCTGGACTACATAGTAAGCACCAGGTTAGCAAGACACTTTATCTAATGGATGGATAGATGGATGGATGGATGGATGGATGGATGGATGGATGGATGGATGGATGGATGGATAGATTGAAAGGCTGATAGATAGATAGATAGATAGATAGATAGATAGATAGATAGATAGATAGATACTAAAAGAAACTCCATTTCTTCCTTGATTTTCTGTATTCAAAGTATGTAAGACAATGTCTTAATATCCTTGGTGAAATAATTACTACAGTCAAGAAAACTAATGAAGTCATCACATACTTGTGTTTGGTATAGTGTGTGTGTGTGTGTGTGTGTGTGTGTGTGTGTGTGTGTGTGTAAGTTTGTAAGAACACTAAAGTTTACTTTCACAAATTTTCTATCCAGAATAAAGAATTGTTGGTAATTATATGAAGAAAAGAAAATACTTGTGTACTATTGGTAGGAATTTAATTTGGTATATCCATTATAGAAAACATTATAAACATTCCTCAAAAAGTAACTAGGGAACAGCACACATAACCAGCAACCCCTTCTTTGAGTGCAAGACTCATCCCCATCAAACACCTTGAAACACTGTGAAAGATTTTTATAAACCCATGCTATTTTATAATGCCTGAGATTTGGAAACACTTGTATCTATCAACAGATGAATGGATTAAAAAGAGATCTCACTTCTGCTCACTGATATAAGGCAAAGAAAGTATTGATTGTCTCACTTACCTGTGGAATCTTTCCCTCCTTCTCAGAACAAGGTGATTTTGTCAGGACAGTGAAATCTTGTTCATTTCATTTATTGGTGCATTCTGTGTTGTTTACCTGATAATTTACTTATTCATCTAGCGTTTAGCACTTACTTTTTTCCTAATGCAAATACCCTTGTATATGCACTTTATAACTGAAAGTGATTTGGGGGGTACCAGCCAAGTACAGTTCTTAGGGAGACCAATGTGGCACTTCACTAGAGATTCCCACATCTCTGAACCTCTGGAGCATTTGAATGCACATGCATATGGAAAAACTGATTTTTCAGTGAGAAGGGGAGATTTTTCCTGGATTATTTGGTGGATTCTAAATATAATCACAAAGGAGATATGCTGCGGGCCAGGAGCAGGGAGTGAGGACAACTCCGTGAAGCTTAGAGAAGCAGGAGACAGTCACTAAGCCAGTCCTCCCAACACTTTGATTTCAAGATTTGTGGCTCTAGTTTGTAAAATAATAAATCCAGTACAATTTGAATCACTAAGACTTAGTAATTATGTTCTTTTTTAGTAGATGCTACCCAATTTCTATCCAAGATAGAGGTTCTCACCAATACACCAATATAGCTTTTCCCACTATCCTTAGATATTTTCATTCATTTTAGCTCTTATCAAGGAATTGTGTAAAAAAATTACTTTTGATTTTAGATGGTTTCACTTTTGAGAGTGTCCATCTATCCTATGTTGTTTACGTTTTCTTGTCTATTAGCAAGTTCAGGTTCTTTACTTATATTTTTCCATTGTGTGTGTGTGTGTGTGTGTGTGTGTGTGTGTGTGTGTGTGTGTGTGCTGCATGTATGGTCATGTGTATGTTCTTTGTATGTGTATCACTATGCGTGTACATGAATGCACTTACATGTGGAGGCCCAAGGTTGATTTCACTCTTTCACCTTATATTTTTTGTGGCTGGGTCTCTAATCAAACCTAGAGCTTTCTGATAAGGATAGTCTAGCTATCCTATATTCTCTGGGGATTCCTCAGCCTCCTTCCTCTGAGGCTGGCGATCATAACCACATGGAGTTTTATGATGACTCTGGGATCAGATCTGATATCCAGTTTCTTGCTTACGCAGTGAGTGCTTCAGTCACTGAGCCAGCTCACTAACCATTTATCTATTTTCTCTTGAGACAGTTTTCTTTCTTGTTAAATTTACATTTTTTTACAACTTGTTGCTATTAATTTCTTGGTATATATGTTGTGATGGTTTTCTCCATCTACTTTTTAATTTATTGTTAATAATACAAAAACCTATTTTATAGATAAACAATTTGGGGAAATCCAGGTGAGTAGAGTTCAACACACTTCTTTCCTATTGGACTTCTCAGAGCTTCCATCGTGGGATTGGCCCAGCTCTGACAGTGATAAACAGCATAAGAAAATAAAACCTCAGGACATAATTTAAGAAGCATGTGTAAACTACTTATAACTTGAGTCCATTCAAACACCAGCATGCCAACAACTGGGATTTCCCCAGTATTCTAAGCTCCTCACACAGTTATTCCTCACAGTATGTCTAGGGAGAAATACTGTGTAGTCATCTTGAGAGATGTCAAAATGGCTGTATTACTTACTTCCTCATTGCTATAAAAAAGAAATACACGATCTCTCCCCGTTCTAAAGCTCAGGAAAATTTGCAGAAGATGGGGAGGAGCAATGATACACAAGATACTCCACACAATTTAGGGCTGCAGTAGCCATAATCAGACTTTGCATGACCTGCACAATGATTGACATGTCAATGACCTCCCCCCACAAAGTCTAGCATGGATCACAGGCACTAGGATCCTTAGAGGCAAGGGATTAGCAGTCATAATAGTGTCCCCATACTAAAGGGGAGCCCAAGAAAGAATTCTGGGCAATGCCACTGAGTCCTTACACCTCATTAGAGTGGAGGACACAGAGGAAAGTTTGACTTTCACACTAAAAGATGCTCCAGGGAATGGGAGGGGGAAGGAAGAGGGTACTGGGAGAAAGGGAGGGAGAGAGTGAAAGGAAGGGGAAAAGGGGGGAGGGTGCAAGGGAGACTGGGGGAAAAAGTAAATAAACATAATTTTAAAAAGAAACCACTTAAGATTCAGTCAGTGGTCTCTTGGCCTACACACTTGGACAGAATGTCATGTCAGTGGGCACATACTGTAAAGGCAGATGTTTGCTTCATGGTCAGTGAGGAACCAGGCGGCGAAAGGAGTGGCCAGGAACAATACACCCCAAAAGACACTCTTTTGGCCCTTCCACACACACACATACCTACTTTCTCCTTCTTGGTCCAAAATAGGACCACTGCCTGGAGTCTTAAGAATTCAAGTCACAAGCCTTTGAGGGACATTGTACACTCAAACCAGACCAGTGGTATTTAGTATCTATTACTTGTTAAAAACACTTAACAATGTAAGAATAAAAGAGCACTGGATAGAGTGTTCACAGAAAGTTGCCAATGTCATTCTGAGAGCAGAACTCCCTAAACTCAGGACACTGGCCTCAGTCTTTAACACAGAAAAAGCACAAAACCAACCCCTTTCATTTCTACTGCTACTATTATTATTTGTCCATATTCCTACCTAATGCAGTAGTAAATGAAAAATATTAATAACATTAATATTATGACATAGCAAATAATGTATTCTTATTCATAGATACTATAAAAGTGCAGCAGAACAAACAAAACCAAAGGGTTAAGGGCTTCTTACAAAGTAAATTATAAAATGCAATAGCTTTTCCAATATCAGCAGTAGCCAGTTGGAAAAATATCATTTCAAAATAACAACCAAAACATAACATACAAATAAGTGTAAGGAAATTTGTTGAAGCTGTGAAGAAAACTACATCTTTTATGGAAGGATGTAGAAATGAAGTAAATAAAAAAGTGTGCAAACCAAGGTGCATCCGCATTATATAAGGATGTCTTTATTCCTGCAATTTATTCATAAATTAACTATAAGACTAATGGAAGTCCAATTTGGTTTTAATTTTAACTCTCATGTCATTCAAAGTTCATATCACAAAACCAACTCTAAAGATTTAATAACCTTAATGTTCAGCAACATGAAATTAGTTGAAAATAATTTGCAATAATCCAAGTGAGAGAAAACAGTGCATTGCTTTTATAAAATTTTTATATTTTCAGTGAAAAACATGTTCATATATATGTATACTATGGATGCATACATAAAGTATATTAAATATGCACACATGTACAACAGTACAGATGATGGATAGATAGATGATAAAAGGTGATAGATTGATAGGTGATAAACAATAGATAGAGATTGATAGGTAGGCAGATAGATAGATAGATAGATAGATAGATGTGAAGAATGTGATAGATAAATGAATGATAGACTAGATAGATAGCTGCAAGAATAACAGACAGACCTAAAAATCGAAAAGATACACACCAGTCATAATGTTATCTCTAGGTAGTAACATTATGAGTGATTCTTGTTTACTCTTTCATCTTTGCTGGTTATTCCATGACAAGCATGTCCTTCTTTAATAAAAATACAAAACAGTATTGCTGAACTGGTAAAAATGGCTCAGTGGGTAAAGGCACATGCCACCAAGCCTAACAATGATTTGTTCCTTGAGCCCACATGGCAAAAGGAGAGAACCAATTCCTTCAAGTTGTCTTCTGATCTCCACATACATGCCATGATACACACATGTGTGAATGCATACATACACACACACAAAGCAAATGTAAAAATTTTATAGCTTTGCCATAAAAATTAGTGACAAATAAGAAATGAAGCTAGTAAAACTTTGTATAATATCAGTTTTGATGTTTGTGAAAGATATTTGTATAAATAGAAAGGAAGAAAATGATTACTAAATTTGTCCACATGTTAATAAAAATTTCAAACTTCTGTATAACACAAAATGTTGCAAAATTTAATAAGATGTGTGAAAAAAGTAGATAAATTCCCTTTGCATATAAAAAGCATTCTTAGAGATTGGAGATGGTTTAATTGTTAAATTACTGACTATGCAAGTGTGAAGACAGAATTCAAATCTCCAGAAACATAACTAAGCACTAGTGGACATAACATCCTTCCTGTGATATCAGACTCAGAAGGCAGATACTGGGAATCCCCAGAGCAATTGGTTGGCCAAAAAAGCCTTATCAGTGAGCTCTGGATTTGGTTAAGAGACCCTGCCTCAAGGACTAAGGTGCACAAACAATCAAGAATGATTTTCAGCATCAGGCCTCTATATGCATATACATATACATACACACCCACTCACACATGTGCCTCCACGTGCATGCAAACATGCATATACATGCAAACATACACATCCAATCACATGTGTTCTCACCACATGTAAACATGCATGCACACAAACCCACAACTGTGCCTCCCTCAAAAATACATACACATGCACACATACACATGCATACGCATGTATGCCACACAAAAAAAAATGAAAAACAAAAATACGATTTTGCAAAAAGCTCTTGTAAACTGTTCTGGGAATCCTTCATTGATTTTGCTCTGCTCAATCATTGCCCCATGTTTTCTCCATTCTCTCTGCATAATGAGCTGGGAGACTGGACTATATCGATGGAAAGCCTTGGCCTTTCAGCTCCCTTGGGCTTTGCCTCAGATGAGCACCTGGAAGTAACTAGAGGAAGAAGAAGGGTGAGGATTCAGGTGTTCACTCTTTGAGCTCTGACCTACCGACAGGTGAACATTGCAGCTCTGCTGCAGTTACTCTCTGTGTTGCTGATAAATTAACTAGGTGGGTTAAGGAAACAAGGGTTTTATTATGGCTTATGATCATCTGGTTATAGTCCTCTGTCCAGTTTGGCAGGAAAAACCCACATCAATATTAGAGGCCAAGGAAACTGGACACACCATATACATATATCCCCAGGACTGCTGAGAGAAAGACAATTCCTACTTGCCAGGCTAGCATGTCTGGCCAAGTATACCAAAGGATGCCAACTTCCATACCCAGTTACTCCATCTTATCCACCTGCCCAGAAACTGGCCCCATCCACCATGGCTTGGGCCTCCCCATCAATCAGACAGTCTTCTTCAGGCTGCTCTTGGTTTAACTCAACCACCGATCCTTGACAAATGTGCCCAGATCTCGAACTGTCAAATTGAAACCTGTATCTAACTGTAACTTCCTCCAGAATCCTGACACCAATCTGCCAATCTTCATCTGACCTGCCAATCTTCATCTGACCTCCCATACCACAAACCAAGTCTGCCTAGACAGATTGCAGTAGATTCTCTAACTGCCACATCCACCCCTTCTGCTACCAGTGTTCTCAGAGGTAAATCTGATCATTTCATTCCTCATCTGAACTGGTTTTGCTTCCAATGAAATATTAATAAAAAGAAACTGTCCTTCTTAAACTATTAGTATCTGCAGTTGACTGAAGCTCAGCTCTTCTGATTGGCCAATGCAGAGTTGTTTTTTTTCCCCACGTATGTTCATGTATGGGGTTTGTGCATATGTGTGTGAGTTGGTATATTTGTGTATGCAGGTGTGTATACATGACCACAGTTGAGTTTGTATGCATGTGAAGGCTCAAGTGTGATACTGGGATTCATCGTTCTTGCGTCTTATTGTGAACCTGGGTCTCTAATCAATACTAGAGCAGGTCATTAGGGCTAGTCTGGCTAGTCAGCTAGTTCTGGGGATTCCAAGTTCCTTTTCAGAGCTATAATTACAGGTAGACCACTACATCTGCCCAGCATTTTTATGTGGGATCCAGGGGTCCAAGCTCAGGTCCCTTTGCTTACTGTGTAGGAACTTTAACCATTGAACCATCTCCCTAGCCCCCAGAGCTGGGTTTTTTTTTTTTTTTTTTTTTGTAAGCATAGACTGCCACCTGCTCGCATAGCTCTCGCTACAAATATAGACTACCCGTGTGGTAGATAGCACATTCTAAATCCTTATGTTTCAGACCTCTGCAAGAACCTAGAATCACAAAGACCAATTAAGATGTGCAAAACTAGATCTATGCTTTTATAAATATTCCCTTTGCTTAGCTTTCATCAAAAGAGCTGCTATGTTGTATCGTCTCTTTGCCTGAAGGGACCCTGACAATACAGTAATCAGAAAGAAAAAGACAAAGCCTATAGAAAAACTGGCAGATGTCAAGAACCAAGAACAAAAAATTCAAAAGGCAAGAAATTCAAATGACGCATACAAATTAAGAAAATGTGTAAAGGGCTGATGAGATGACTCAGTGGGTAAAAACACTTGCCTGGAGGCTTGGGCTTGATCCTTAGAATTCCACAAAGTCACACCCTGACCTCTATACATGTACCATTGTAACTGCGCAGCTACACTCACATCACCTACACACACACACACACACACACACACACACATAAAATTAAAAATGAAAATGCTTACATGCACACAAACACAAGAATAAACAAATATTACCAATGCTATGATGCCATTTTCAATGGATCAAATTTTAAAAATTCAATATTACTATTGAGTGTGAAAGGATGGGGTGTATACAGGCTTTTTAATGTTGGTTTCTGTAGACCACTTTCTTTGCCCTGGCTCTAAACTTAGCTTTTCCATGTGGCAAACAGAGAATCTTGGATTGTTAGTTTCAGACCCTCAGGGAAGATCTAAACTCACAAACAAAAACTAGTCAACACATATAAAACTGGACATATTGTCATTTTTCTCCTAATCTTCTCAAAACAAAGAGTAAAATAATTTCATTTGGGGCTTTAAAGTCTCCAATGCCCGCCCACTAAAATGAAAATAAAATCCAAACTCCGCCCTGTGGCCTCGGAAGCTCTGCTTGTTAGCATTGTCTGCCCTGTGGCCCTCGAAAACTCCGCCCCTCTCCTGTCTGCTCCCTGCACCCAGCCGGATGTGCTCTTCCACCTGCTGCCTGTGCCCGCTCCTCAGCCCACAACAACCTTCTGTAGGTCTCTCAGACTGCTCATGCTCGTCCTTTACATTCCAGCTGAATGCTGGGCAAATGCTAAGGACTTTCCAGCCTACCACTCTATTTAACTGATACACTCATATGCTAAGAACTCCCTATTCCGAGCTGGAGAGATGGTTTGAGGGTTAAGACTCTGCCTCGAAAGTAGAAAGACCTGAGTTCGATCCCAGGTCCTACATAAAAATGCCAGGCAGAAATGGCAGCAGCCTGCACTTCCAGTCCTGGTGAGCAGACCCTGGGAAATCCCAGAGCCAAGAAAGACGGAGGTAGAAGCAATCCAGGATGAGTCCCAAAGTCACCCTCAGCCCTCCACAGGGACAAATGTGCCTTCTGACACACACGCACTAAATGAATAACTTTTTTTAAATTTCCTTATCCCATCTATCTCAGTGTGTGGTGTGTGTGTGTGTGTGTGTGTGTGTGTGTGTGTGTGTGTGTGTGTCTGTCTGTCTGTCTGTCTGTCTTTTCTCACTTTCAAAAAAACCAGAGTTAGAATTTGGGGAGATGGTTCTGTGGTTAAAGCCTTTTTGCCTCACAAGCAAGGAGACCTTGAGCTCAGATCCCAAGATCCTTCATTAAGAAAAGGCCAGGTGGGAGGAGCAATGATTTGCAAGATACTCCACACAAGTTAGGGCCGAAGCAATCATAATTGGACTTTGCATGCCCTGCGCAATGTCCAACACACTATTGACCTCACAAAGTCTAGCATCTGCTAAAGGCACCAAGATCCTTGGAGGCAAGGGATTGGCAGACACAGCAGTGTTCCTATGCTTAAGGGGAACACAGGAAAGGGTTCAGGGAAATGCCACTGGGTCCTTGTACGTCATCAGAGAGGAGGGCCCAGAGGAGAGTCAGGCATGCACAAGAAAGGACTCTGGGAATTGGGGCGGGAGGCACGGGGGGATGGGGAGGGAGGGGTGAGGGGAGGGGAAGCAGGGGGTACAGGGGGAGGAGGAGGGAGGGAGGGAACTGGTGTACCTATTAAGTTTGTATGAGCTGAAATAATAATAAAAAATGTATTAAAAAATGTAAAAGGAGGAGGAAATGGGGAAAAAAAAGAAAAGGCCAGGTATGTATATATAGTGGCCCATCTATAATCCCTGCCCTGGCAGGCAGAGCCTGGGAATCTTCAGAGCAGGTTGAACAGCCAGACTCTCCCTAATGGCATGCCCCGGATTTAATTAAAGACTCAGGTCCAACAATAATAAAGTAGAAAAGCAACTGGGGAGATTCTCAGTATCATGCTTGGGCCTCCACAGGCACACATTCAACTACACTGGTTTACATATACCTGCACATACAAATACACCCACCCACATGGAAAACATACACACACACACACACACACACACACACACACACACACACATGCATGCAGCTCATACACACATATATGAAAAAAAAAAATGCCAAATTTGTCTCCTTGTGGCTTGTCTTACCCATCTGGATACATGACAAGACTTTGGTTTTCTTGTTGACCACTTGTGTTCATCACTCAGAATAACTTCTGACACATCCAATCAAAGGGCATAAATGTATATTTATTCACTCAGTGAAGACTTATTGATGGCTTATTGTGTGCTAGACAGCATCAGATGAATTAAGATGATTCTAAGAATTAAGAAATTCTAGTAGAGGCAAGAGACTATCAGCAAAAGAAAGATACTTTATCCAAAGGGAGTGTGACAGATACTATGGGGGGGAAAGAAAAGGGTAGAACAGAGCCAGGAAGAGGTCTGGAGCTCACCAACTTTGTGAAGGTTGGGGTGACACTGATAGGTAAAAGAAGGCTTCAATATTAAAGATGGTGCCAGAGGCCTTGCTGAGGAGGGGAAGTGAGAGGAAACTTGGAGGGAAACGGCATCATCTTGCAGACGGCTGGAGAAAAGTAGGCGAGGGGCTGTGGCTAGACCCTGTACCCTAATGTTATCCTCAGCTGAGTGCGGCCCGTGGATCTACCCAGACAGGGGTAATGAGTGAGAAGAGGGTCTTCGGGGTCCTGAGGCCTAGATTTGTGAGTGCCCAGACTTAGGGCTGGACTGGTGGTTCCAGAGACTTGAAGCCCCAAACCTTGAGAGCTGAAGGCTTACTCCTCCACATTTTAGGAGTCACATACTCATGGGTGTGGTCACTCAGGCTGGAGGTTTATTGTCCTTGGCCTTGAACCCATTCCTTCTTTCTCCCCTTCTCCTCTATCCTCCTACTTCTCACCCGTGGTTTTGTTTTTCTCATCTGTTGCTTCTAACAGCCAGCAATGGGTTAGAGCTCTCCTCGCAGGCCTTGGATGCTGAGCCCATCAGTCATAGGAGTGTGACAGCTTTCAGATCTAAAGTGCTGGTTTCCTTAGTCCATGATGGCAACACAGCAATCGGAGCTAGATGCCTGAGGCTCTAGACTTATAAGGCTTGGAAGCTCTCTGGACCTCTTCCAACAAGCAGGGCCCATAGTATCTTATCTCCAACAATCTACAGTTCTTGCTGTCTTTCTCATATCTGTTCCGACCTGTCTATTCTCTGGAACATTTTTGCTGCCTTTGATGGCTGTTCCCACCCTACCGCTGATTCCACTGACTCATTATATTAGCAGCTCAGTCAACACTTTTAATAATAAAGATTAAAAAATAAGCAAGAGGGGAACCCTCAGTAGAAGCCTGCTATTGTTTTCTAGCATGAAACAGCACAGAGGGGTGTCTCCCAGCTGACCAACAAGTGGGAGGAATGATCTGCTTATCTAGCCAGAAAGTGAGGGTGCAGGGAGTGTGGTAAGCACGTTTTCATCAGTTTTAGCAATGCTTTTTAAAAACGAAGGGTTCTGCTTGTACCAACCATCTCAGCCCATCATGCAAATGAAGGTCTTCTTTTGCACCAATCATATTTTAGGTCTTCTGTTGAGCCAATAGAAGAAGTGTTCCCTCTCTGGTCATGGGGGCAGTCTGACTGGTTGGCTGTCTGTTATCCCTTCACCTCAAAGTATCTGGTAGACCAGAGAAAGGTCTAACAGCTATTAGTTAGGGAATCAAACTACCCTAAGATCCCAATATCTCTTCACATACACACACACACACACACAAAGTGAGGATAAAGGACTGTCATTAACAATGGTTTAGCAATATTTATAGCATTCTAACAATAGCCAACTTCAGTGCCACAGAGAGAGGTAGGACCTTCTAATCTGTCTTACTAAAAAGTATTCCTAGTACTTACTTTCTCAAAATAATGTCTATGTCTTTGAGAAATGTTTCTTCCAAACTTGTGATCCTATTGAAACACATCTAAGGGTACCAGTTCAATTTCTGTGTTGAATAATGAATTATAAGGCAGGGAAAAGATTTGAAATTTTGCAAAGTCAACTTATATTTCAAAGTGGAAGTAAAGAAGTGAAGAATGAAAACATGGGCCCCTTACCAAGAGGAGAGGACCCTAAGCAGCAATTGTGACTGCGGGAGAGGAGAGATAAACAAGCAAAGCACCTTTACAGTTGGAAGCCAGCACATAGAAAAAAGAGAAAAGGAAAAGTTCCATTCTCTAAGATTGCAGCTCAGGGACAGGTGGCTTACTGTCTACACGGTAGAAACTCTGTTGTTTCTGTTTCTGCCCAAGTCCACAGAGACTAAGGGAAAGGGCTTTGGAAGAAGAGTCCTGGATCTGTCTAGCTCTCCTGTAAGAGGAAAATACTCACTGATCGGACAGCAGGAGAAGGGAAAGATCTTGGTGGGGTGACTGACAGTCCACTGCATCAGCTTAAAGATGGAGCTCAAAGTAGACGTCATTACCCAGACTCCAGTGCTGCCAAGGAATCTGTAACTGGGACTTAACTAATCCCCAGCACTATTGGCTGTATTGCAGCTCTCTGCCCTGTGGTGAGTGGCTTGAGGATCCATGCCCATCTAAGCAAGACTTTCCTTGGGATTTTAAAATTTTGCCTTATGCTAGAAAAGAAGCTTTGTTTGCAAAGCTAAGGACATGCCAGCCCCAAACATCTCATGCAGTCATTCAACACCCACCTCAATAGGTACAAACTGCAAAGGTTACTGTAAGCTTTGGCAATATCAGTAGACTTCCTGTACGCAAGAAAAAGAGAAATATAGCCAACAAGGAGAATGTGAAAATCATTTCAGATTTCAGGGAGTCTTCTTAAGAAAACCATCATGGTGCAAGGATAAAAGGAGTGTATAGTTGGAATTGTACTACTGTAACAAAATGCCTGATGTGATTTGGACTGGTGGCTTGGAGGTTCTAGCCAAAGATCAGGTTCTTAGTCAAGGTTAATGGCATTAAGATGGGAGCACATGTAGGAACTAGTATTCATGTCTCCAGTCAGGAAGAAGAGGGGCAGGACCTGAATGTTACAGGTCCTTTTAGGACACTCCCTCAAAAGCCTAAGCACTCCCACTAGGACTCACATTCAAAGACCCATGCAACTTCCTAATGGTATTACCTTAGGAAGCAAGCTTTGTATTTGTAATTTAATCAGCATATTTATACATGCATACGTATGTATATGTGCATATGCATGTGTATGTGGGGGTGTGTGTTTGTGTGTGTGCACGTGCGGGCGTGATCATGTATATGCCATCACACACTCGTGAAGGTCAGAGTTCTCTCCTTTCATCATATGGGCTCAGGTCACCAGGTTTGCATGGCAAATGCTTTACCCACTGCATTAATTTCATTTCCTTGTTGCTGAATGAATATAGGACCCGATAAAATTCAAGGGACCGAAGGTCTTATTTCAGCTTACGATTCTCTAGATTATAGTTCAGTGTGATGACGTGAGAGTTTGTGCCTCAGTAGCCGAGGAAACTGGTTACATCACGTCCACAGGAAGAACTGAGAGAGGTGGATACTTTCTCAAACCTTGCCAGTGTGCCCATGCCAGCCAGTTCCCCCCATCTTATCCACCTGTCCAGGGAATGGTTTCACCCACCATGTGCTGCTCTTCTCACATCAATTAGGTAATCTCCCAAAAGCTTGCTCAGGGTTCGCCTTAATTAAATGATGTGCTTCATACATGTGATCAATTGTCAAGCTGTCACCTATATCTAACTGGCACACCCACTAAGCTATTTGCCAACTCCTTGGAACCAAGATATTATATGAACCTTTTAGGGACTATCCAAATCCCAAAAGGAAGCAATGGTGGCTAGCGCACTGGGAAAGGATAAGTGGCCTAGGGCCAGAGAGTTAGGCCCTGGAAGAACTGGATGTACAAAAAAGAATCCCACATAGGGAAGCTTGGGGAACAAGAGATGGTAGAGCGTTTCCTGAGAGTTCTCAAAATCCCTACAGTCAACTTCATGCCCACAATCCAGACCCATGAACGAGAAAAGCAAGTGCCTCTCGACTTGAGCCAGAAGTTCTGTCCCTAACTATTACTGATTTGTGCAGGCATATTTGTGTGTGTGTGTGGGTGGGTGGGTGCGTGTGTGTGTGTGTGTGTGTGCATGCCTGTTCCCATGCACATGTGCGTATGAATGAACCTGAACATAAAAAAGACTAGAGGAACTACAGGATAAGATATCTGGATTATAGAACATTCATTTTCATCTTCATAGGTTTTACTAATAATTCAATCCATTGGACATGCTTTACTAATACTAGCTTTAGTTTTTATATTTGTGTGTGCACGTGTGTGTGTTTGTATGTGTGTGTGTGTGTGTGTGTGTGTGTGTGTGTGTGTGTGAACAAGAGAGCATTTGAGTGTGTGTGCCTGTGCAGGCCCAAAGGTGACATTGGAAATCATCCTGGAATTGCTCTTCCTCATTATTGCTTAGCTCTGGGGTTCCCAGGCTCTGCCTTTCAGGGTCAGAACGGCATGTCACTGGTATTTCTACCTAACATTTTACCTGGGATCTGAGGTTCCAAACTCAAGTCCCTTTCTTTGTGAGGCAAAGGATTTAATCCTTGAATCATATCCCCAGCCCAATTTACGCTAGAGTTTCTTATTCTTGTTTCTTCATGTCTCCTCACTTTGCTGTCTCTCACCTTTTGGAGGACATAGCCACATCCCTTGGTCCTCTCACACCTGTGCTGTCCTCTATCTCTTCCTCTTCCTCAGTCTTTCTGTTAGGGACTAGAAACAGTTCCCTTCACTCGTGGAGTTCCAGGCACAAGTGCACCTCAGATTAATTTGCAGAGGGATCTAAACTTTGAAATTGAAATTTCTCCTCACTTACAAAAGCAGCCCCATATACAAGCGGTTCAGGGCTGCTGCCTTCTCAGGGAATGTCACAGCTGGTCCTGAATCAGACTCAATCGCTCATCCCAGAAGCCACAATTTCATATGCAGATTAGTGTGTGCCCCTGTTTCCCAGTTTACAGATGAGAACAGCAGAGACGGTGGGAAGGTAAAGTTCTACACCCAGGTCAGCCCTCTGGACCATATCATCCTATGACATGTTGACCTGGACCAAAGGACTGACCTGAGGCCAGGAGAAGGTAGCTGGTGCACAAGCCATGCCTCACTTTCTGTCTGAATTATTTCTTGGCAGAAAATGTCCCTCTGCTACCACGACAGTCGAGTGTAGTTAGAATGAGCTCATGGAACAAAGTGGTTTAATTAAAGCAAAAGAAAAAATTAGTTGTGTTTCAGGGCTATTCTCTTCGATCCAAGATGGAAATTAATTTATAATAACCTTATCTTTTATTCATGCCAGGCTGCATATTTCAGCGTATGTTGTCGTCCTTATAGTTTCCAGCTGAATGTGGAATAATGGTGTGCTTCTAATGGGCCTGGAGTCGGTTACTGCTGAAAGCGAGCTGAGTCTCCGTAACCATTCAGGGAAGTCTGAAGCCACCAGGGAGCAGCGTCGCTTTCCTTTTGATGAGTCACGTTGTTTAAAATTCAGAGAATCGCTGCAGGCTTCAAAGCGGTCCGTTGCAGATTGATGGCTCCACAGCCTAACTCCATCCTCAGCCCAGGACCAAGCAAGCGAGCACATCCATTTTCTCTAACCACCTCCTCCTCTCTTCTCAGACCAACCTGACAGAGCTGAAGTCCTTCGGTTCCCCGCCTTCGGCGGTCAGCAACGTCAGCGCGGCCGTGATGGTCCTCATGGCTCCCGGGGGCAAGGTGCCTAGGGACCGCAGCTGGAAGGCGGCGAAAGTCACCATGGCTAAAGTGGACAGCTTCCTGGACTCCCTCGTCCACTTCGACAAGGAGCACATTCATGAGAACTGCCTCCGAGCCCTCCGGCCGTATCTGCAAGACCCTGAGTTCAATCCAGAGTTCGTGGCCACCAAATCCTATGCAGCCGCGGGACTCTGCTCGTGGGTCATAAACATCGTGAGGTTCTATGAAGTGTACTGTGAGGTGGAGCCTAAGCGGCAAGCTTTGAGCAAAGCCACCTCGGACCTCACAGCTGCCCAGGAGAAACTGGCAGCCATCAAAGCCAAGATCGCTGTGAGTGGCCCTTGAGCCTTCCCTTCCTTCATCCACAACGTGACCAAGAGCCCAGTGGTGTGGTTCCCAAGAACTGAGAAGCAGGGACAGTAATTTTTTTAATAATCTTTATTTGAGAATAAAGGAGAGCAGAGAGAGAGAAAGAGAAAAGGGGAGAGAGAAGAAAGACAGAGGAGGGGAGAGTACACACAAGCATGCCATGTGCATGGGTAGAGTTCCGAGGACAACTTTCAGAAATCAGTTCTCTCCTTCTACCATGTGAGCTTCTAGGAACCGAACTAGGGTCATCAGATTTTCCAGCAGGTGCCTCACCTACTGAGACCTGAGTTCTCACCAGCCCCAGAAGGTAATTTTTCATATAAAATTTCCTCCTTTTTCAATAGGAACAACTTTTTAACATTTCTTTCTCCAACACTGTTAGAGGACAAGTCAGAAAAGCCCACTGGACCATTAGTCTATAGCCCTGAGTCAAAAAGGACTTTTCCCCCTTCTCTTCAAAAAAGAAAAGATGCAGTAGACAGGTAAAGACAGGATACAGACAGTAGGACGCAGGCAGGATACAGGTAAATACACACAATAAAGCAAGAGTAGTATCTCCAGAGCCGGTTGCTTTCTTGCCATAAGCCAAGATGAGTTTAATATCAATGTAGCTCTGGGACTACCCCTTCCCTCTTGAAGTGTAGGTCTAATTCATTCTACTTTACCTTTTGTATCCAATATTTTAGTTCTAGCCAGTGGTGTTCTCCACTGCCTTTCTCAGCAGTGTACAGTTGCAGACATGTTGTCAGATTATTTCTGCTTTGTGGAAGCTTTGGAAAGCAAATCAGAGTGGTGGTACATGTCTATAACCCCAGCAGTCAGGAGGCTGAGGCAGGAGGATCTTGAGTTGGAAACCAGACTAATACATAGCAAGATGCTGTCTCTAAATGAATAAACAAGCGTAAGTAGTATATCGTAGCATAGGTGGTCCCTGGTCTGTGTGAGAGTCATTTGCACCATGTCAGACTTTATAAACCCTATGCAGATGCTCTTATCACATCTGCTTCACCTAGGTTTGTGGGTGGCAGTGGTGATCTTGTGCTCACATCTATTTCAGGGGTGTTTCCCTCAAATTTCTACTTTACCACTGGCATGGATACTACCGGATTGATTTGGGAGAGCACAGATAGCATGCATGATGTCCTTAGGCTTGCTTCCCAACAAACAGAAAGAGAGAAAAAATAAATTACGAAAATGAGAGGCAACAAACAGAAAGAGAGAAAAAATAAATTACAAAAACGAGAGGCAGTAACCAGAATCTTTAAGTTAGCAGAGTTGTGAATCTGTCCGTGTTTCAATCCCAGCCGTCATATTTGTTACTCGTGTCTACAGAGTACCTAAAATCTCCTAAGTAAAATAAAAGCAATAATCGTATCTGCTTCACGGGATTGTTCTGAGAACAGAAAGAAATCACGTGTGGATCATGTGCCAGGGCCAAGCTGTGACAGGAGCAGCAGGAAGAGGTGCTAAGACTATAATCATGGCCATTGCTTCTCTCTCTCTGTCTCTTTCCTTTGCTGCACATGTTGTTACACACACACACACACACACACACACACACACACACACAGTCACTATTCTGATCAAATTCAATCCAAACAATTTTTAATATATTGAATTCCCCCTACACACATTCCAGGAAATTAAGATTCTTGTTGCAAATCTGTCCTGATGATGAAGCAGGTTTTACACACTGCAAAAAGTCAGATTGTACATTTGTCTTGTGCCTTGTCTTTTGCCTCATGTAGCATAGCAAATGGTCACATTATCCTGTGGCTAAAGGCTCTGATTCAAAGATCCTTTAAAGCAATTTATTTGATAGAGATACTTTGGTACTGAGGGCATAGCTCAGTGGAGGAATCCAACACGTTCAAGGCACTATGTTCAACCCACGGTATTGTAAAAATATATAATTTGGTAAAGTGATGAGCCTCCTTTAAACAGTCCCATTTTAAATCTGTATGTTCACTGACTATTTGTTTAAAACCCATGATAATTGTTGTACCTGCCCCTGCCCCTTGTATAAGACACCTTAACACCCACATCACAGCTTGGGAGGGGAGAAAAGAACTCCCAATAATATTCATGCTCTTCATTTTCTCCAAAAAAGCACAAAAGAATTGAGTTTTCAAAGTTTCTTTACTTAAGTCATTTTTACTAAAAGAACATTTGGTGCAGAGGAAATGTTTTCAAAATGTTATACCTTTTCAGGAGCCAACATCCATAGGATGGGCCCACTCAACCTGTGAAAACAAGTTCTTAAAAACTATTTGGCTATCTCAAGAAGGCATTTCTTTTCTGCCAAAATATTTTCTGAAGGAAAAAATATTGTCTTGCTTTCACCAACCTCCTTTCTGCCTCTCCATCCTTAACTTACCTATGTGCCTATCAAACTTCTCAAGAACGTGACTACTTCCTGGTACATCACGGAAGGGCTGACACCCATCCTTCAGATGAGCCATGACCCCCGAGCAAGAAGATGCCTCCACATGTGTTGCCAAGGTTACCGCAGCCTTCTATTCTACACACACACACACACACACACACACACACACACACACACATACACACACACACACGTAATGCACACACACACACACACACGCACACACACACACATACTTACATACATGTAATGCACACACACATGCTAGGCTAGCAATGGTGATTATTTCTAGGTGGTAAATCATGGGTGACTTTTGTTCGTTTGACTATCTGTATTTCCAAAAGCAGCATACATGAAGGCTACAATTTATGGGGAGTAAAAAAGAAAGTAAAATAATAGTAATAGTGTTGGGGAGATGGCTTAGGGATTAAAGCCTTTGTCTTACAAGCAAAAGAACCTCAGTGGGGATTCCCGGATCCCACATGAAAAATTTTGGGTGGAAATGGCAGGGGCCTGCAATTCTGGCCCTGGAAGGCAGAGTCTGGTAATCCCCAGAGCAAAGCAATCCAGGTGATTCCCAATGTTACCCTTAGGCCTCCTCAGGTATTTCTCTCTCTCTCTCTCTCTCTCTCTCTCTCTCTCTCTCTCTCTCTCTCTCACACACACACACACACACACACACACACACACACACACACAAGCACAAATGAATAAAACAATAGTTATAAGAACAAGTATGACATTTTCATTGAGTCACAGGGTAAGAAGTCTAGTAGCAGACAAGACTGCCTAATGAGAATAGACCCCTTGAATCCTTTGGTCTTTTTCAACCAATTGATGATGCTATGGGCTAGCTAATCTGTCTTTGTTAGTCTACATCTAGGATTTTCAAACGACCTAATCAATTATCACTGTCTAGATCAGCTGGAGCCTTTATATAAAAATCTGATTTCTGGCTATTCTGCATGGAATCAGGACATTTCCACTCAACATTTACCAACCCCGAAGTTAACCAGTGCTTTCCATCCAAGCAGATGGTGATGTTGCATTTTGCCATGAGCTTCATGAGCCACTACTCCATGACCATCTGGCTGGTGGACCCGACCTTCCTGGTGTTAGTATGAGCTCTCCTGTCAAGCTGGACTGAGAACTGTAACTGGATAGTTACAGTTTGAACTTCCGTATTCTGTCTACAGGTCCAGTCGCTGGTTCTGTTTCACAGTGTTTTAAACAGACAACTGACTGCTAGCTCAATGAGACTTTAATTTCTTAATCTTGGTGCTTTCTCAGTAAAATGATGACAGCTGGTTTGAGATAGCTTCACTTTTATCTCTTCTTCTCTTGCATTGTGGTAACTTCCTGGGAGCCCTCATCATTCAGGATGAAGCTACTTATCACCCCAAACCTTAGCTCCTCAATGTTTCTCCAACCTTCCAAGTTCTGTTGTTATGACTTAGTTCTTCTGTAATTGCCAAAGCCAAAAACGTTTGTTTTATCTTCTGTAACTGTTGCAGTTCGCCTGCATGGTTGCTGATAAATGACCATCAGATGACTTAAGGGAACAAGAGATTTATTTCCTTATGACAGTCTGGTTACAGTTCATAGTCCAGCTTGAAGGGAGAGCATGCACTAATACTAGGGCTGAGGGAACTGGCCACACTATCACCACATAATTGCTGGGAGAGGGACGATCCTTACTTGCCAGACCAGCATGTCTGGCCAACTGTACAAAAGGATGCCTACTTCCTCAACCAGCGCTCAGTATTTTATTCACCTGTTCAAGGCCTAGTCCCACCCATCAGCTAGACAATCTCTTGCAAGTTTGCTCTGGGCTTAACTCAAACGTTAATTCTCTACAAATGTGCCCAGAGCTCAAACCCTCAACTGTCAAGTTGACACCTGTGCTTAACTATGACAAAATTAAGTGTCTCATGCTGCCTGTAGATTGATTCATGAAACTGAAAAAAAAAGTGTATTCCATTTATGTTCCAAGATCACCATATCGCCCACAGCAGATGGAAGTGATATGTTATAATTCCATTTATTTACATTCTTTAACCTCTTTGCCCCTAACAGTTTCACCTTCCTTTACTTTTTACTCCATTAACCCTTTTTACAAAGCTTCCATTCTTCCATTTATTGTTAAGTTCTCCATCCACCATTTTATCAGTTTCCTTTTCTTCCAGGACTATAGAAGTTAGCTTGCATGGTTACTGATAAATCACCATCGAATGGCTTAAGAGAACAAGGGGTTCTTATGATTGTCCAGTTACAATTCTCAGTCCAGCTTGACAGGAGAGCTCACACTAACACCAGAGCTGAGGGAACTGACCACGCCATCTCTACGTAACAGCTGAGAGAGGGATGATCCTTACTTGCCAGACCACCATGTCCGGTCAAGTGTACACAAGGATATGGACTTTCTCAACCAGCTCTCTGTATTTTATTCCAGGGCCTAATCCCATCCACCATGGGCTGGGCCTTCCCCATCAGCTAGACAATCTCCTTCAGGTCTGCTCTGGGTTTCACTCAACCACTAATTCTCTGCAAATGTGCCCAGAACTCACACTCTCGATTGTCAAGTTGACACCTGTGCCCAACTATGACAAGGACCTTTCCGCTTAGATCCCATCTCAGAGCTCTGTTCAGTGTTGGAGGATAAGCATGTATGTCACTGACTTCTCAAGACAGTTCCAGTGATCTCTGGGCACCATGCTTCCTCTTTTCTTGGCTGATTCTCTCATTTTCTTGTATTTCGTCCTAAAGACACTTTCTCCGGAAAGGTAAACATTGAGACAGAAATTTGTTTTCTGAAAAGATGTAGTCTGAAAATGTCTCTATGTTGTACAAAACCAAGAATTTTGTCAAGTATGAATTCTGAATTGCTAATTTCCTCCCTTGGAGCTATGAATGCTGTATGCTCTCATCCAGTGAAGGACTATTGAGCTATCAATGTGCCATTACTCTGTGAATTGATTTTGATCTTTTTGGACGTTCTTGGAAAGTTTCCATTATCCTTAGGATTTGAAATGTTGTGCTTGGCTACCATTTTTATTTTGGAGGGGTGGGGTAGGGTATTCTCTTGATATATAGCTCAGGCTCGCCTTGACCTTACATCAATCCTCGTGCTTCAGTCTCTTGAGTCCTGGGATGACAGGCATGTGCCACCATATCCACCTTGCTCTTCCTGGTTGATTTAGCATGTTTGACATGTGGAGTCTGGTTTATTCCCTCCCTGGAATATTATTTTTTTCTCCTTTGGCCATGTCCCTTCTATTTTATTTTTGATTTTGGCTTCTGGAAGACAAGTGAGCTGGACGTTGGATCTATGTTATAGGTTGAATGTGGATTGTTGTACAAGCTCATGTATTTCAGTGTTTGATTCTCAGCAAGCAGATGGTGCTGTTTGGGAAGGTAGAACCTTCAAGAAGGAGAGCCTTGCTAGAGGAAGTATAACACTAGGGATGGGCTTTGAAGTTTCCTGTTCTCTCCTCGCTCTTCTTTACTCATATCCCTCCTTCTTCTCCTCTATTTCTTCCCCCTTCCTCCTTTCCTTTTCCTTTCCTTCTTCTTTCTCCCCTTCTTTCCTTTCCTTCTCCCTTCCCTTCCTCCCCCCTCTCTCTCCTTTCCCTCCTTTCTTTCCCTCTCCCTCTCCCTCTTCCCCTCTCTCCCTTCTTTCCCTTCATTATAGTTAGCATACATGGTTGCTGATGAAATCATGATAAAACTCCTTAAGGAAACAAGGAGTTTATTATTTTATATCATAGTCTGGTTACAATTCTTAGTCCAGCTTGGCAAGAGAGCCCACTGCAATACTAAGGGTCAAGAGAACTAGCCACAACATCTCCATGTAATAGCTGAGAGAGAGAGACGATCCTTACTTGCCAGACTAACATGTCTGGCCAAGTATACACAAGAATGCCAGCTTGCTCAACCAGCCCTCTGTATTTTGTTCACCTGTCCAGGGCCTAGTCCCACCCACGATGGGTTGGGTCTTCCCCATCAACTACACACTCTCCTGCAGGTTCACTCTGGGCTTAACTCAACTACTAAGTCTTGACAAACGTGCCCAGAGCACAAACCCTTAACCATCAAGTTGACACCTCTGTCAGCTCTGACATCCTCCCTTCCCTCCTTCCTTTTCCTCTCCCTCTCCTCTCTCCTCTCTTTCCTTTGCTTCCCCTCTCCCTCTATCCTGAATGTGGATGCAATGTGAACCACCCCACCATGCTTTCCTTGTCTGTCACTTTGCCTTCCCACCACGACGAACTATATCCCTCTGGAACTGCAGATCGGAGCAATTCCTTTCTCCCTTATGTTGCTTCGGTCACAATATTTTGTTCCAGTAAAAGAAGAGAGGTTAAAGCAGCCTAACTTTTCTTCTATTTTCTTCTCATCTTGTCACAGGATGTTTTCTTATACCTTCTGGAAGGGTCCCCGAAATTAATCTTTGTCCACACTTCTGAATGTGTGCTTATTCTCATTAATAGTACGTTAATGGTAATTTTCATGAGAGTTATTTTGCTCCCTCTTTTTAAAAATAGAATCCCTCTCTTGTTCCTCAGATAAAACATCTTGGATCCCTCTGTGCAACTAGTTGACAGGGGTTTTAGTGTAGCATCTCTCTTTCCCAGAACATTGTTTTCTCCTTGTTTGCCTGCATCTAGACCTTTGCTAACATCCTCTGTCCTTTTATTTTTCGGAGGAAGGTCAAAAGCCAGTGATAGCGCTACAGGAAGGATCAGTCAGAACTGATCGACAGAATTTGTTTCTCAGAGCAGATCGATTTTGCTGAATGCAGACTACATGCTCTCATGGCCGACGCTCCTGGCTGAAGGCACAGGTGCCTGGCAGCACTGCATTCTCGACATGTGCACAGAGACAGGAAGTGAGAGATTCCTATGCTTTCTGCCCCCCCCCCCGTTTCAGCATCCCATCTTCTATCCCTCCCCTGCGTCCGTCCAGCCATGCCTGGCCGGTGCAGAATCTCTCTGTGGAACAACAACTTCTCCCGTGGCCATGGAAGCACAGCTTCCTCTGCCCTAAGCATATATATATATATAAGGATTAATTAATTAATTAATTAATTAATTAATTATTCCAGCCAGGGGAAAAGAAGACTTGTGTTCCAGGGCACACAGCCTTGGCCCAGCATAGCACATACTGTCAAAGGTATTCCCAAGGGAATACTGTTGCCTCCCCAGCTTTGAGGCGCTTTTGCTTCTGATAAGCAGTATCTGTGGCGTTCGTTAGGTCACCAGAACCACACAAGAAGAAATAAGATTTGTCCCCCTTTATTTTCCTCCATGCCCAGCCCACCTCACTGCCTTTTCTCTAGTCAGTGTTGAAAGCTCAGTTCTTGCCTTGGATCAGGAACCTCAGGGCTTCTAGCTCAGGCTCCTGCTGCAGGACGAAGTTGAAGTTGTCTCTGGGACTCCTCCTGACATCTCTCCTTTGCTTTCCTTTTCTCCCCTTTCTCACTTGTCCTCGGTCTCTTAACCTTCCCCTGCCCAATATTTTCCTCAAAATCGCCTTCTCCAAAAGTCTTATCTCAGAAACACAGGAGGTGCCTTTACCAGAAATGCTGTCTGATGGTTCTGCTTCCTTAACAGCACCTTAATGAAAACCTCAGGAAGCTCACCACCAGGTTCGAGAAAGCAACGGCAGAGAAACTGAAATGCCAGCAAGAAGCCGAGGTGACTGCAAGCACTATCTCCCTCGCAAATCGCCTGGTAAGTCTGATCCCTAATTAGAGGAGTAGAATGTGCCCTAGAGATGTGAATGGTTGGGCACAGGGCAGGGCAGGGCGCATTGGTGGGGGCGTGTCTAACATGCTCAAGGATGCAGGGGCAGTAGGCTGAGGAGTACGGAGGCTCACGGGGCTACTGGAAGCAGTTTCCTTAGAGAGATGGTCTACTAGGCAGCTGGCACAGATGTGACCGTGTTCGCATGGATGTACATGGACAGAGGCAACCAAAGGAGACAAAGCTGGTGGATTCTGGAATGATGTCCATGTAATTTTTGATGTAAGATATGTCCCTAGGAGCTGAAAAGCAGAAGAGAATGAGATTAATTGACCCTGAACATTTCTGAATGAAATCTTTCACATACTCATACACACACACACATTTGCATATGCATACACACCCACATACACATATATACGTACATATATACACATATGCATATTTACATATACACATATGCATACATGCATTTACACATATATGCACACATGAATATACATACATTCATACACATATACATGCACGTATATACACATAGAAACATTTACATATATACACACACATATATGTACATACACAAACACCATATTCTCTCTCTCTTTCTCTCTTTCTTTCTCTTTTTTCACTGAGTAAACAAAGACTAGAATATTTATGTAAGGCTGTCTGTTGCTACCTAACAAATTACCCCAAACAAATTGTGCTGGCAGCAGACATGAGTGTACACTCTTGGTCAAAGGTAGGAGGGAGTTCACTGAAGGGGTTACGCAGGATTTGCTCCTCCTGAGTCTGTTTGCTGAGACCCCATACTGTAGGTGTCACAGGATTCCATGTGTATATAGGAATCCAATTAATAACACAGTATATAGTATCTCATAAGTCTATGGACTGAGGATCTAGGTGGTATTAGCTGGTCCACATTTCTCATCCATGTCTGGGTCGCCCTGTGTTACTCAGCTGCTGGAATAAGCTGGAAAGTTCATAATGGCTTCCTTCATCAAGAGGCACCTGGGTGGGTGAGGCTGGCAGGGTGACAGCTTATCAGGGCCTTTCTCCTTGAAATATCCTTGAAGGAGTCATCAGTTGTGTTACATGTGTCCCAGGACTCCACATTCAGTGTTCCCAGAGACAGGAAGTAGAACGTGGTTCTCTTGTAAAATCCAGCACGTCCATCCCTTCTGCTAGAGACTGTGGACACAATCACAAGCTTAAGGGAAGGGAGATAAACTCTCTCGTGCTTTGTTTGCTTTGCCCTGTTGAGATAGGCTTTCTCTATGTATGTAGCTGATTGTACACTCATGTTCATCTCACCTCAGCCTCCAGAGGGCTAGGAGTGCATGGTCCATGTCTGCCGTTGACAGAATTTTTCGATGAGCCCCAGATCGGGGGCATGGATGATTTGGATGTGTTGCTTAAGGCTAAGTAGTCCACAGTCTTGCACTTTGGTCATTTGTGAGTCTCTGTATTAACCACCTTCCTTTGCAAAGGAAAGTTTCTAGGGCAGGTGCTGGGAGCTCCTCTAATCAATAGTTCTAATGCTAAATGCTTAGAAGGCAGGTTGATATGAAGTCTTCATAGCAATACCTTAGTAAGTTGTCTCCCTTATCCCCAAAGGCTATGGTCTTCCTTTCTGCAAATTTTTGCTTTGGTACCAGGAATGTATTTCCTGCTGCAGAGCAGGTCTTAAATCCAATCAGATAACTGTTGGTTACCCCCATGACATTCATGCCACTATTGCACTGGTAGTCACTCTTGCTAGGGTGATTACTTCTGACAGTTGGCAGCTATCATAGTTTGGTGTAACAGTTGATCACATTTCTCCCCCCCCCCAGAAGCTTTCATAGTACTTTCTATGTGCAGGGACTTCAGCAATAGGGTCTTACTGTTAGTTCCTGGTGGTAACCAAAAAACAAATGGAGATGTCTAATTTCCTAACACATCTTACCAACCAAGCATCATGAAAAATTATAGCACACACAGTTGTATTCAGTACTTAGAATCATCATGGGAGGTGGATGTAGCCTGTCCATATGTAGAAGATCAGAACTTAGCAGTCTGTGTTCAAAGCCTGTCATCATTCCATGATTCACGATCATGGCAGAGGGGCTTGTGTTCCAAAGTGCCAGGATAAATCCTCACTCGTGGAAAGGACCACACAGTGATTTCCCAGAACTTCCTGTCCTGAGCCTATACCACATGATCTCCTGCTGTCTGATGTCACTTTCTCCCTTGAAATGATAGGTCGGAGGACTTGCTTCTGAAAATGTGAGGTGGGCGGAAGCCGTGCAGAACTTCAAGCAACAGGAAAGGACGTTATGTGGAGACATTCTCCTTATTACAGCTTTCATTTCCTACTTGGGCTTCTTTACCAAAAAATACCGACAGAGTCTCATGGATGAGACATGGAGACCCTACCTGAGCCAGCTGAAAGTACGTACAGCCTGAATCTGATTTGATGTGTCTGCCTGTGGGATTCACTGAGGTCACACAACCTCCTTAAGACAAAGCTTCCAGGGACCCTTGCATAATCACTCTGGCCACTTTCAGGGCACCAAGCAAAGGACACAAAGCACCCATGTGCATTTATACTGCCATCCACAATGTTCATGAACCCTTTGTCACTTAGGATCTCACTTCTTCAAGAGATGCTACATGGGACTCTCATCCTCTGGTGGACTCTGCCTCCTGACTGTCCTCCAAGTAGCAAAACCTGGGAGTCAACAAAAGTCTTTCACACACCAGAACAGGAAGGGAATTTCTCTTTCTTTCCTTCACTGTCACTGGCTCAGGGTTAAAGCCTTTGCCTTGAAAGCAAAAAGACATGAGTTCAGATCCACAGATCCCATATAAAAATGCTGGACTGATATGGCCATGGCCTGTAATTCCAACCTTGGGAAGTGGAGCCTGGGAAACCCCAGAGCAAAACAATAAGGAGGTAGAGCAACCCAGGATGATTCCTGATGTCATCCCTGGGACTCCACAGGTACCCACACTCAGGTGTCCTCTTGTACAAGCAGACAACACACACACACACACACACACACACACACACACACACACACACACACACACTGCTCAGCCACTTTTTCCACAGGTTCCTGTAGCCCATGTAACTGGGTGCATTTAACCCCTCCACTTCATCTCTCCCCTCAGTGTAATGGCCGGGGCGGGGGGGGGGAATCCTAGGCACCAATGAAAGCAGATTCCAAGCCACACTTAAACCCCCTCGAGTAATGGTCATTCCAGAATTCCCTTGGCACACTCTCGCCACTCAAACTTATCAGTCCCCAAACACTGACTAAGAATCCAGAGTCTCCCATGTATCCCTGTAGAGGTATAGAAGACATTCAAAGCCAGATACCTGTAGCACATTCCGGGTTCTGCTGCGGTTACATGCACAGAGCAGCTCATACCCTACACTAAGAGGTGGATTCCAAAATCCCTCCATAGCTATTTTGTTAAATGTAAAACACATTTGCAAAGCCATGGCTGTTTTCCCAGATCAACTCCTAAAATTCTCCCTACTTAGTGACTTAGATGGTGGTTTAAAACCCTTACCATAGGTAGCATAGCTAGTACAGCAAGTTAAAATGCTACTTCTGATAACTAATTAAGCTGTGGTTTCTTTCATCTAAGACACTTGTAGAAGAAGGAAACTAATGAAAATACCATCAGCCAGGTGGAAGAAAGGGGCTTCTCGGGCAGCAGAGAAAGGGGGCTTCTGGCTTTAGTGTTCTGAAACATTTTTGTGTTTTCAGCTATTATAACAGAACACTCAATACCAGGTCACGTATAAAGAATTGAGATTTATTTGGCTCACAATTCTGCAGTCTGGTAAGCTTAAGAGCATGACTTGAATATCTGCCCAGGGCTTTTGCGCTATGACATCCTATGGCAGAAGGCAGGAGGGCAAGAGGGCAAGAATCACAGAGAGAGACCACACTCACTGTTACAACTTGACTTCACTTGAGAAACTAACTCTCCATGATAGAGCACTCAATACCTACTCTCAGGAAATTAAGTTTTTATTTTTATCGTGTGTGTGTATGTGTGTGTGTGTGTGTGTGTGTGTGTGTGTGTAGAGGTCAGAGGTAAATGTCAGGTATCTTCTTCCCTTGCTTTCCTTCTCATCTTCTTGAATCAGGAGCCTGGAGTTCACCAACTAGTCTAAATCAGCTGACCAGTAAGCCCCAGGAATCCTCTTATCTCTGCCTACGCAGCCTTGACCTGACTGGCACAGATACCACACCTGGTTTTTTTACATGGGTGCTGGGATTCTCAGATTCTCTTGCTTGTATGACAAACAGTTCACAGACTAAGTCATCTCTCCAGCCCTGCTTTAAATTCTTTGCACATGAGTTTTGGGGAACATATTCAAACTACACCAGTCAATCTGGCAAGCCTATGAATTGCAGAATAATGTTGGGTACATAAGACTATTAAGAAAAAAAATATGGGGGCTGGAGAGATGGCTCAGGGGTTAAGACTCTGCCTCGCAAACAAAAGTTCCTGAGTTCAGATCTCAGGTCCCACATAAAAACACCAGGCAGAAATGGTGGAGGCCTGCACTTCAGGCTCTGGTGGGCGGAGAAGCCATTCAGGATAACTCCTAAAGTCACCCTTGGTTCTCCACAGGGGTATACACACACAAACACACTCACATATACAGAGTAAATAAAAAAGAAAAAATATGAAAGACATTTCTGCTTCTCTTTGTTTTTTGTCTTTGCCATGTAACTCAGGTGCACAATTGGGTCTCAGTCTCCCAAGTCCGGGGATTCCACGCCTGCACCACAAATCTGGCTACATAAAGATTTTCGTGAGACGCTTGGGGGTTCTTATCCTGAGATCAGAGATCTGTTTCAAGCTGGGAATAGTGGTACACACATGTAATCCCAGCACATAAGAGACTGAGGCAGGAGGATCATCATGAATTCAAAGTCAGCTTGAACTTCCTTTAAAAAAGAAAAAGAAAGAAAGAAAGTGCTTAATGCTCCAGCACAGGCCATTTTTCTTCCTTCAGAAATGCAGTTAAACTTTATCCAGTGCTTTGACATTATGACATGACATCATCTACAAATGGTACTCGAGAACCATGCAGTCAAGTTACAAAATAAACGAATGAATAAATTGAGGAGATTGCTCAGTGGTTAAGGCCTTGCCTCAAAAGCAAAAGGACCTGGATTTGGATTTCCAGATCCCATATAAAACAGGTGTGGCAGCCCATCTGTCATTTTAACTCTGGAAACTAGAGCCTGGGAATCTCCAGAGCAAGATAGGTAGCAAGATTTGCCCTAATGGAGTGCTCTGGATTTAATTGGAGACCCAGGCTCACAATAGGAAGGTGGAAGCATGATGGAGGATGATTCTTGATATCACCATTGAGCCTTCACAGTCATACACTCAAGTACACTTGTGTACATACACTTCATACACACATATACCCATCTACATGTGAACACACACACACACACAAATGCACACACCCCATATAGACATAGGTGAAAGACAAAAATTGCAAAAAATTCTCATGGTGTTTTAAATGGACCTATGATTTTGTGTTAAGCCACGTTCATAACTACCCTTGGAAACCCATGGCCATCAGGGCAGCAGCTTGGACATGCCTAAGGGAAAGGAGGTTCCCACCTATGCACATCTGAGATAACTGGACGAAACATACCACAGAAAGAAGAGAGGCAGACAGGTTTAGAGGACATGAGTCTGAGCTTCAAACCATGATGCTAAGTGAAAGTGGCCAGACACAAAAGGTCACAACTTGTATGATTTCATTTTTATTAAATATTCACAATGCACTAATCCACAGAGACAGAAAGCAGATTAGTGATTGCCAGGAGCTCTGAGTGGAGGGGAACAAAGGTTTCCTTTCAGGACGATGAAGGTGCCTGGCAGCAGATACCCGGAACTACAGCCACGTGAAACTGAGTGTTGAACATACTGACCCACACACCTTAAAACTGTGGATTTATGCCACGTGTCTTCCACTTCTTTTATTGATTATTATTTTATTTTTAATTATATTAACACTGAATTTATCGCCCATCTCACATTCTCCTCTCCAGCCAGTTTCCCATGTTCCCCTGCATGTGTGATGCACTGGTTCCCACCTAGGACACTAACACTAACTAGCATCTGGGCACCTGCTGGGGTGCAACTAGCACACAAGTGGGTACACCATAGGGAGTAGAGACTCCCCCTCTCTCTTGTTCAACATCATTTCCATATAGTCTCTCAGAGTAAGGTTGTTTCTCACGGGATCTTCCCTGCTTTATGGCAAGATGTTGATAGGCTAGCTAGTGTGGAAGACTAGTGGAAGTAGAGGGCATGGCATTGAGTTCTTGGGTGTAATAGTCCTGATATGAACAGAGGCTTCTCACTGATGCTGTCTCTCCCTGTCCTCTGGCTCTTACATTCTTACCACCCCCCTCTTCTGCAAGGTACCCTGAGCCATGAGATGTGGGGTAATTTAGATGTCCTGATTAGGGCCAGGCTATCCATAGTCACTTTTCTTTGTGCTTTGGCCAGTTGTTCCACCTCTTTTTATTCTTTTTATAGTGTGTGTGTGTGTGTGTGTGTGTGGGTGTGTGTGTGTGTGTGTGGGTGTGTGGGTGTATCAGAGGATACTGTGTCCTTGTGGAGGAACATGAATCATCTTGGGTTGCTTCTACCTCTTTGTTGCTTCACTCTGGGATTTCCCAGGCTCAGCCACCAGGACCACCTAGGTTGAATAAGAGAGAGGGGCCACCACTTTTTTTGCCTGGCATTTTTTACATGAGACCTGAGATCTGAACTTGGGACCTTCTGCTTTCCAGGCAGTATCTTAACCCCTAAGCCTTCTTTCCAGTCCTCCGCTTCTTTTTTAAAGTAAATAAATCACCAATGAAAAAGACCATTTATAGAGGGATCAAGTCTCTACTGCTGTGAGACAACA
Organism: Typhlomys cinereus; assembly: GCA_023101885.1. Taxonomy (NCBI): domain Eukaryota; kingdom Metazoa; phylum Chordata; class Mammalia; order Rodentia; family Platacanthomyidae; genus Typhlomys; species Typhlomys cinereus. Next base: position 3,417,606 of record JALPQD010000193.1, read on the forward strand.
TTCAAACACATACACACACACACACACACATATACACACACACAAACACACACACATATACACACACGGGGAGAAAGGGGAGATTTATTTGGCTTATGGTTCTGGAGGGGAGATACCGTCCATTATGGGATGGCATGGCACATGGCAGAAGCTGGAATGAGTATACCAGCACAGGGCGAGAGTCTCCCAGAGAGCTCTGGTGTTTGGTGATTCCATTTATCTGGTCTGGGAGGTTCCATCCAGTTTTAGGATTGGTCTTTGTGTTGCAAATATCTTCATCAGATCATCTCTTCAGGATATTTGACAGCTGATCTGTTAGTTAATCCCAGGTAAGGTCCAGTTGACAACCATTAACTATCACAAGTAAAAAGAAAGAATCTGCAGGTAATGCTTCCCTGCAGGGAAATCTGCAATGTATCCCTGTAGGGATACAATGGAGGCATGGGTAGAGTGTTTGGGGCTGGGGGAGTATCCCCTATCCTCTGCACAGGGACCAGCAATTGCGTTTGCAGGGATGATCCTACAAGTATCCTGCAAGAGAGAGTAGGAGGGGTTGGAGAGGTGGCTCAGAGGTTAAGCCTCTGCCTTGCAGGCAGAAGGTCCTGAGTTTGGATCCTAGACCCCACGTATAGACGCCGGGTGGAAGCGAGGGTGGCCTGCATTTCTGGTCCAGGTAGGGCGGAGCCTATGAATCCCGGGCAGAGTAAACAAGGAGGAGGTGGAGGTGGTCCATGGTGGTTCCCAAATTCGTCCGTGGTTCTACACACACACATACACACACACACACACACACACACACATATACACACACGCGCACACATGCATACACGCACAATTGAATAAATAAGAAAAAAGAAAAAAGAAAAAAAAAGAGAGAGTAGGAGAAAGTAAGTGTCCCCAGGCCTTTGCAAGCTGGCAACATAGATTAGAGAAATGAGCGCATTGTACAGGGTGGGCCTGATGCAGGAAAGCCCACATGAGAAATAGGGATGCAATAAAGAAGTTAATGTCCACCAAGTTGTGGGCATGGGGGATACCAGATATTAAAACACAAATAATCTACAGCTGAAATTTGATTTAGGTGAATGAGCAAATAAATCAGTCACATAGGCTGATTTTCCTTTCTTCATCCATCACGGGGAGGTAAAGAGTATCAGGACATTAACAAAACCTGCTCCAAAACAATTGCACAACCAGGAAATGTTCTTCTGGGGCTCTTGGTCCTATTTTTGAGCGTGTGCTGTCTGGAAGTGCCACGCAGTGACCTCACTCCACAGAGATGGAGCATATTCCTCACCTCTTCCCTAGGTTCCCATCCCGGTCACCCCAACCCTGGATCCCCTGAGGATGCTGACAGATGATGCTGATGTGGCTGCTTGGCAGAACGAGGGCCTTCCTGCAGACCGAATGTCCATGGAGAATGCCACCATCTTGGTCAACTGTGAGCGCTGGCCGCTCATGGTGGACCCTCAGCTGCAAGCTGTCAAGTGGATCAAGAACAAGTACGGAGAAGACCTCCGGGTCACTCAAATTGGTCAGAAAGGGTAAGTGGCTCTTGACATTTGTATAGGAAAAAAAGATAAAGGTGTAGCATGGACTTAAGCCTAGTGGGTTTCTCCTCTCTTGCTCTTTTCATTGAGGAATTGTCCCAGGTCCTGGAATTTTCCCCAATTAAGTTAGGAGATGTCTCTGCCAAAAGATCCCTGTAGACCAGCTCTTTGCTTTTCTTTGGAAATTTAGAAATTATATATTGTCAGTAGGATGACTGTAGCTCCAGCAGTCTATTGTACACATTATAAACAAAAAACAAAAAACAAAAAAACAGAAAGTATCTGAAGGTTCCTGACACAAAGAAATGGTGGATATTTAAGGAAGTGGACATTACATTGACACATGTGTCAAACGGTCACTCCATATCCCATGAAGATGTAAAGCTACTCTCAGTCAGATACAAGGCTGCTGGAGCATCTCAATTCATTAAGCTCCATTCTTGCTGTCTGTCACCTTCCCTTCATGTCTTCCTCCTGCCTTCCGAAGCTTCCCATTTACAAATCAGACAACTGCTTGGTTAAATTTTGTTTTGTCTTTTATAAAGTCTAGCATCTGTTAAGGGCACCGAGACCCCTGGAGGCAAGGGATTGACAGCCATAGTAGTGATCTTATGCTTAAGGGGAACAAGAGAAAGGGCTTATGGAAATGCCACTGGGTCCTTATATGTCATCGGAGAGGAGGACCCAGTGGAGAGTTAGGCGCACACAATAAAGGACTCTCTGGGAATTGGGGGGGAGACACTGGGGGAAGGGGAGGGGGGAGGGAGGGAACTGGTAAAAAATTTTAAAATGTATAATTAAATTTTTAATTAAAAAAAAAAAAATTTTGTTTTGTCTTTGCTTGTCAGACCCCTTCTTTTGTTTGGGTTTGAGACAAGGTCTTTCTATGTAGCTCAGGCTGACTTCTGCCTCCAAAACACTGGCATTACAGCTGCACCCCTCCGCATCTGACCAGACAACTTCTTTTCAAAATCTTCACAATTAGCCAAAAGCTAATTCCTTTTCTCTACTCATGGTTCCTACTTCTGCTCTAGAGCCCATGGACCAAACACCCTGTTTCTACTGCTAAGGTCCAACATATTGTCTGGCATCTGAGTTAGGTAAGAAGCCTCCAGTGATCTTTGGACCTGCACATAGCTGCTGGGGAGGTTCCTACCCTACAGGGATATGAGTAGCAGAAAATGCCTCAGCCATGATCACCATGCTGCACCAGCCTGGCTTCAGCACTCCTCACCCCTTTGATTCCTTAGCCCCACCACAGCCCAGCTGTGCAGTGTCAGCATTCAGTTCTTGTTCTTGGTGGGAAGACCCACTTGGGGCTCTGGAGAAGGAAACACTAGGTGGACATCACTCTCCAGGGATCATTATGTATGAGTATCAGTACAGCAGTCTTTATCCCAAGTTCCTGGTTTGTTTGTTTGTGTTTGTTTGTTTGTTTGTTTGTTTGTTTGTTTGTTTGTTTGTTTTTGCATGTGCATGTGTGTGTGCATGTGCATGTGTTTGTGTTTGTGTATGTACAGAGGACACCTGAGTACATGTGCCCGGAGAAAGTATTTTTGGAGTATTCCTTACAGTTGCCAAAATGTGGAAACCACTTGTGTGTGCATGGCAGACAAATGGATCACCAACACATAGTACTCACATGCAAATAAAATAATTATTTAGGCTAAAAAGGAAAAAAGATTCCGACACGTGCTATGACATGGATAGATCACAGAGATTTTACTTAAGTTAAAAATTTAGCTATGCACCACTTGATGTCAGGGCTGCATTATGACAGATTCACTGCCATAAAATGTACTTACACAGACTAAGACAGCTGTGATAAAAACTAGACAATGTAACCTTATGGGACCTTGTTATGCATGCAGCCCATTGCTCACTGAAATATTATCATAGGCATATGTTTGAATGTTCATTATTTTTCTTAAAGAAATGGAAGCCATGTTTAGACCCATGTGATTCTTGCTTAGAAACCCAAGGCTTGTCCATTATGTCACACGGCCACCAACCTGAGGTCATTGCTCTGGCCACTTTTCCCAGAGGTCTGGTTCACCCACAGCTCTTTAAGTCTTTCTGCCTCTTTCATATTTCTCAGCCCCAGGACAGCTTCACGGGCCACCGTACTTAGCCATGGTACACTTAGAGACGTTTTAAGAAAGCTGAGAGAGCCCACTGCCTAAAACAAAGCAATTTAGGGGAACAAAAGATTTATTCCAGCTTACAATTCTTGGTACACTTCATCAGCATGGCTCCAACATCAGGAGCTGAGAGAACTGGCCATAATCACATCCACACAAAGAACTAAAAGAGGGATATACTTTCTCACTTGCCTGTATGTCTGTATGCCAAATTCTAACTCTGTCTTTATCCACCTGCCTGAGGAATGGAGCCACATGCTATGAACTGAGTCTTCCCATATCAATCAGATAATCTCCCACAGGCTTGCTTGGTGCCTGCCTTAACTACTAATTTTTCACACATTTATCCAAAGACTCCTGTCTTCCATTATCAAGTTGGCATCTACATCTAACTGCCACAATGAGCTTTAATTATTTCATTTAGGAATATTCAGCATGCTGCTTCTCACAAGAGTAATGGGTCATCATTGTGGGAAAAAAAGGCAAGAATAAGGAATAAAAAAATAAAGTCCATATCCAAAAACACTGCTAACTTTTGACATAATACATAATTTTAGACTTTTTCTGTATATCTGTATCACCATAAAATTGTAATACTGTATTATTATAAAGATTATTGTAAAAATGTTTTAGCGCTAGATAATATGAGTCCCTCCCTCTTTTCTTATTCTATTTCTTACTAGCCTCATTGTGTTCTTTCCCACTAACTGGAAGAGTTTTGTTTAAGTTCTATAAGGTTTCATGGTTATTATATCTGAATTGGAATTATATCAAACTTACAAATAGACTTAGGGAAAACTGACTCAAATACATGTTTATTAAACAATATATAACACTGAAAAGTTAAAAAGTAAGCTAGCTCGTTAATTATTAATAAATAAATTAAGGTGTATAACTGTAATATAATACACATTAAAAACTACTTTGGGGGGGCACAGCCAGCTGGACCACACTTATAGGAAACTTCTGGACTTCCAGAGCGGGCGGCGAACAGGCAGCAGCAGCAGCAGGTGGAGCTTGGCCAAAGGTGCTAGTGGTCAGCGTGGCATCGCTCTGCAGACCTGGCTGTCTTGTTCTCTTTGCCATGGACTCCCATGAGGTCTCCGCTGGTGACTGATATGCTGGTTTGCCTGTTCTGCAAGCTGGCTTGGCAGCTGAGCACCAGATCCCCTCCCTTCACCTCATGGCACCCTGATACTCAACACGCACCAGGAAGGTCATGTTGAGATCAGCGAAGGCCATTCTGACTGATAGGAATCATCCAGGCTCAGCATCAGAGAGCTCGACGTGGGAGCAAGACCCTCTGCACCTGCCTGGTGCAGGGAAGGAGAAGTCAGGAGGAGATGACTGATTTAGACTTGTGTGTGGCCTTAAGAACACAGGACTGGGAGAGAGAACTCAGAGGATAAAGCCTTTGCCTCACAAACAAAAGGACCTGAGTTCAGATACCCAGGTTCCATGTAAAAAAAAACACCAGGCAGATATGGTGTAATTCCAATCCAGGAAGACAGAACCTGGGAAACTCCAGAGCAAAGCAAAGCAAAGAAGAGGTAGAACAATCCAGGACGATTCCCAATATAATTCTTGGGCCTCTACAGGCACGCATACTCACATACTTAGTGAACTTTTGTACACATACACACACACACATTTCCTGTGATTGAAGTGCTTGTCTTCACAATAGGGTCTAGCAGTCAGGTTCTGGTAAGCAAGCAAGAGCTGTGGGAATATCTTATAATGTTCTATATTTTTGGGGGGGGGATCCTCTAGGATGTCTGTAGCCAGTAGATCCCATAGAAGTATCTCATACCTGGCACTGGGGGGTAAGTCCTACATGGATGGGGGTTTCTGCTATCTCTAACTCTTCCCATTTTTCTGTATTCTTTACAGGATATCTCAAGCCAGAGTTTTGGATTGATTTTTTTTTTACTGTTTCCTAGTGTTTTGTTTTATTTTAATTGGATATTGATGCCATAGGTTTTATTTTTATGGGTTATGGAATCAATCCCCCAAAGTACAGAAGGACCATAGATCAATGCACACAGTGAACACCAAATTAATAACAAGTAGAAGGATTAATATTCATTTTGATATGACGTTATTGTATGTCTCTTGGGTCGATTCTCCTTTTCCCATCTCTCCTTCTCCTAATCCCTCCATTCTTTCAGCCTCAATCCATTCTATCTATAAAAATTGTTTTGAACCTTCATACCACCCAATTTCTTTCATTACCTCTCCCCCATTCCTCCTCTCCCTTCTTCTTTCTTAGCTGTCCCCTTGTGCTTTCTTGGCCTCATATTCTCACCTGAACACAAAGACCTGGTGCCTCAAAGCTAGGGTACCCTATTGTAAGGAGCATCCTAGACATCATAACTCATCTTGTTCTGATCTCCTAATGGAGGTGGATGTTGGTAAAGTCCATCTGATGTGCTCGTAGGATGCCTTGTGCACTTTGCGGTTAGCTGCTTCCATTTCTACAGATTCCAGGGGATGATTCTAATTCACAGCAAAATTTCACATCCCTTTTCACACCTCTTTCCTGTCCACTGAAAACACAGCTTACATGGATGCCCGACGGTGAATTTGCTAGAGTAAATTTAGAAGACTTTTTTTAAGCTAGTACTGTTGCCTCAACCAAAATGGAGAAGCTCAGATAGAAACAAATCAAGTGTTTTTCCCTTGCAGAAGCTCCCAAGTCCTGAAAGTTTTGGCCTCCTTTACATTTAGATTTTTCTGAAGTAATAATTCCCTTTGGTCTTTGTTGATAACTTTAATGAAGGTACATTTAAGGGTATGTGTTTTAAAGACTCCCAAATTGAGACCTAAAAATGGTTATTTGGGGGTTAGCTGATGGCAGTAAATCAACTTATACTGAATGCCTAAATGGTTACACCATGTGCTATTTTAGTGTCTGGGGAAAGCAAAGAGTAAAATCTGTTCTTTAGTGTAATAGATGTCTCATTTTGCAGGTGAAAAAACTTATTTTGGAAGACTATTCAGTGGCTTGGGGACATATTTACAATGTTTTATGTACAAAAACTGGGTTATAAAGCAAAGGTGCTGTGTGAATTCAATGATTAAAAAAATCTGCTTGAAAATGTCATGCAGTCAACCGCTGACATCAGCAGGTTCTGCATGGGACCAACCACACATCACAAATAGTAAGGAAAAATGTACTGTACTGAATGCACAGAGACTTTTTCCCTTGTCATTAATAATATTATGTGTCAGCTATTTGCAAGGCATTTAAATGACTCGGGCATGATGTGTAAAGAAGTATGTGAAAGGATGTGTGAATCTTATATGGAAGTATTATGTCATCATGTAGATGAGACTTCAGCACCTATTTATTTTGTTCCTTATGGGGGTCTGGAACCAACCCCTGACAGGTATGGAATGTACACAGGAAACACCAAATAGTAACAGATGGAAAGTTAACACAAGATGTGGTTAATTTTTATCTTTTCTTTTTTGTCATTTGGTCATTTCTCCCTATTTCTAATGATGTATGAAATCACAGAAAAATGGTTAAGTAGAGAAAGATGTGAGCCCTGGAAGTATTTCTCACTGCTGTGCGTCCAAGTTTACCACCATGCCTTACAGGCCACAGTACTCTCATGACACCACACGGGAGTCCATGCATTGGCACGGATTCATGCTGCCTGGCTTACTTCCCCAGCTACCTTCAAACCATAGAGCGCGCCCTGGAAGCTGGAGATGTGGTGCTGATTGAAAACCTAGAGGAGTCCATGGATCCTGTCCTCGGACCTCTGCTGGGGAGAGAAGTCATTAAGAAAGGACGGTAAGACTCAAGCTGGGGCTGCCCCTTTGGTGAGGAGCTGGTTCATGTTCCTGGTTAGAACTGTGGAGAGGTCTGGACTCCCAGAATCTCCTTTCCTTCATGAAGGTTGGGAGCTCCTGGAGCCAGCATGACTTCTTCTCTTCCCTTGGCAGCCTATAGAGCTACTCTGGGGTTCTGCAGAGATTTCTGGATTGCACTTGATTTTTATCAGCCAGCATTTCTTGCTGACCTTCTAAATGGTCACAATATGCCATTGGGAGGAACTTGGAAGGAAAGTGGTCAAAAAGCAGATATGCTTCTAAGATGAGCATTTTACCCAAGCCACATATGTTTGTCAATGGGCTAAGACTGTGGGACTGTGGGTTGTGGTATATGTTCAAGGAGTTCAAGGCCTACCGAGTGCAGGGCAGAAAGGGGAGGCTGATACGGAGGGAAATGACTAAAGTAGAAGGGCCTTTACACATTAGCACATATGAAGAATGCTACTTATCGTTAAGGTGCGATTGACTTAAGACCCATCTGGGCCTGTTTTCTGATAATAAAAAACTTCCTGAGGCTAGACAGTTTATAAAGACAATAGGTTAACATAATTTTGGAGACAGAAAGTCCAAGATTACAGCAGCTGCATCTGTTAGACCTCCATGAGAGTCTTCTGCCAACATTACTGCTGGGCTCTTGGCAGCTAGTGCGGGAGGGAGTGCTGGTCCAGCCAGGCACAACCTGGAGCTGAGCAGGATGATGAGTGTCGCTAGCCCGGACCCCCCTCACCACCGGGGAAACACACACCAGGCCGGGAGCTCTGTCGAAGCAGGAACTGACTTTATTGCAACAGTCAAGCCCTTATATACCCCACCCGACATCCCATAAGTCCTAGCATGAGTCTTTGCTGATCGCGAGATTTGTAGTCTCATGAGATTATTATGGGCTAGTGGGGCGTTACTATGGGCCAGTTGCTGTTACAACCTAAGGCTATAATGCATCAGCCACAGGCTGTGCTGAATTATGCTGGTGAGGCAGCTTAAACAGGTCATGAAACTCTAGCCAGGCTCAGGAAGTTCCAACAGGCCTTGTCCAGGGTCTTGATGAGGCCCAACACATTACAACATGGTAAATGATATCATGGTTAGGGTATGGGGAGAGAGAGAAAGAGAAAAAGAGGGGCAGCGGGAAGAGAGAGAGAGAGAGAGAGGGCAGCAGAAAGAGAGAGAGACAGATCACATGGTGAGACAGGTTGTACAACTCTCTCAGAAACTCACCTACCCCTACCATTCCTGACCTTCTCCCAAGAGACAGACAGCATTAGCCCCTCCTAATTACCTTCTACCAAGCCCTGCCTCTCAGATGTCTTGCCATATTAGTAACATCATACTGAACCCCAAGCTTCTAGCATGTGAATCTTTGAGGGGAAGGGAAGTCACATCCCAACCAGAGCACCAATCTCATCCCAGTGCCCAGGCCGGGTTGTCTGGACAAGTCATCTGACCGTACACTTTCTTTCTTAATTGCTTTTTCCCATCAGTGTCATTCCCCTGTTCGCCCTGAGAAAAAGCAAGCCCTACAGCTAGTCACTTAGAAGCATCCTTGTCATTTGTGTGGCCCACTGTGTTTCATCTGGTTTGTTTTGATGACATGTGCTTGACATGATTCATGCTCCAGCAAGTATCATAGATCAGTAGATATAACACTGAAGAAAAGTCTCTCCTTTTCTCCCCTATCAGCATTAGTCCTCATTAGTCTCTCAAGGAGGACTTGAAAATAGGAGAGAGTCTGGCAGGGGAGATGAAGAGTTGTAGGGGAAAAAAGGAAGAACAGAACAGAACTGGGAGCTCAGGGGTGAAAATTCATTACATTTATGTATGCAACACAAAAATATATATATTAAAAAAGGGCAAGGGGGAAAAACTGCATACTGCTGGAAGATGCCCCTTCTTCCAAACACTCTACTGCCATCTGCTGGAAGGTTTCCATAGGAGCCTAGTCTATACTGAGGTTCAATGTGACTGGTCGTCCCAGAGTTTCACAGTACACAATCAAACCAAGAGATAGAACCTAATCTTCCACACCTGTTTCCAATGTTAGGGCAAAGAAATGAGAGCGAAAAAATACATCAGACTGCGGCAATATTGTTGACTGTGAGCTTTTAAAATCCACCCTCATATGAGCCTTCATGTTCCAGATTCATTAAAGTTGGAGACAAAGAGTGTGAATACAACCCCAAGTTCCGGCTCATCCTTCACACTAAGCTGGCCAACCCTCACTACCAGCCCGAACTACAGGCTCAGGCTACTCTGATCAACTTCACTGTGACCAGGGACGGCCTGGAAGACCAGCTACTGGCCGCCGTGGTCAGCATGGAGAGGCCAGACCTGGAGCAGCTGAAGGTGTGCTGGGGTGCACCGAGGAAGGGTGGAAGGAAGGTTCTGCCCCCTAAAGCCCCCTTCCCAGGGTACCCATTGGGTGTGTGAAAGTAGGGTTGAGGTGATTTCCCCTGGAATCGAGCAGATTGAGTTCAGCAAGACAATGGAAGAATCCCAACCCTATGAAACCATCATCCTAGTTGTGGCCAGCAGGGCAAAAGGACATTCCTGTTAGCTATGAACAGCACCCAGCTCAGGACTGTGACATGAGGCCATCTGAGCACATGTTCTCATATGCCGACACCTTGAATTCAGCAGAATTCAGGTCTGCAAGGTGAGCAGAAATGGGCTTACCCCCACGCTAGGATTGTGTCTTAGACCGCTGAGGGCATCAAAACAAAGCGCACCTAGTTCCTCCTGGTTCCTGAGGCTAGAAGCCTGAGATCACAGCTTCGGCATGGTCAGCTCCTGGTGGGGCCTCTCTTCTTGGCTTGCAGGAGGATGCCTGGTCTCATGATCTCTGGTGCATGTGTGGAGGCAGGGAGCCCTCTGGTTTCTTCTAAGACCACCAAGGTCCATCCGGCAAGCTCTCCCCCCATGCTACTTAGTCACCTTCCCCTATAGCCACATATGGAATTAGGGTTTCAACATATGAATATGAATTTAGCCTATGGCAACTAGCATGTTTTCTCTCTTCTCTTCAAACATGATTATATGGGCTATGGAGATACTCAGGGGTGAAAGCTTTTGCCTCCCAAGTGAGAGGACCTGAGTTCAGAACCCCAGATCCCATGTAACAATGCCAGGTGGATATGGCAGAGACCTGTAATTCTGGCCCTGGAAGGCAGAGTCTGGGAAACACCCAAACAAAACAGTAAGGAGGGAGGTAGAGCAATACAGAATGATTCCTGCAGTCACCCGTGGACTTCCACAAGTACGCACACTCAAGTGCCCTCTTCTTTACACATATGTCCTTACTCATGCACACATGCACGCCACCGTTTATTATTAAAGAGACTCCGTTGCATTCCAACTCACAACAGACATAGGGGACTCAGCAGTGACCGTGTCCCTGTCTCCACAGAGCTTCTAGTCAAGCTGAGGCGTACAGGAAATAAGCATGCAGCAGAGAAGTGATATCCTTTCAGCCCCTGATTAGAATCTTCAGGAAATACAACAGAGAGAACTGGAAACCCCGGGGGCCCAAACCGTCGTCAAACATGTCACTCTCCTGACTTGACTTCCCACATGCTAGGATTACAGGTGAATACCAACAGGCATTGAACAGCACCAGTCAGAAGGTGATTGTGAGGAGTCCAGTGTGTGAGTTGATTCCTAAGTGATTTGAAAACCTCTGAACACAGAGCGTTCCCAGCAGAGAATAGCAAATCCTGGTCCAGATCCTTAGACCAGGCTGAGATCTGTGCTTTTTAAAACACAAAATACAGCAAAGGTGGCCAATCCACAGGCAGATTGTTCTTTCTTTAGATCTAAAAATTGTGCAAGGCAAAGGAGACAGGGCCATCCTATGGCAATTCCCCAGCTACTGAAGGCAGAGAAAACAGTGCCCGGTGCTTTATGATACGGCACCTGACTGATGAAAAGGGAAGAAGAGGTGAGAAGTGCTGGGATTTCAGGACCCACTCCAGCCACAAAGATGGCTCCACAAAGATTTTGTTGGACTTGCGCAAGGCAGAGTCTGTTGTTGTTTTCTTTAATACGTCATTTATTTATTTGAGAGAGGAAGAGAGAGAAGAAGAGAGAGCTTGTGTGCCATGGTGCAGGGTTCTTTCCTTCCACGATGTGGGCTTCTGGAGAGTGGACTCAGGTCACCAGGTTTGAGAGCAGGTGCCTTATCGAATGAGTCATTTCCCACCTACTGGCATTAGAAGCAATCCTTACTGCACATCTGAGTCTGGTAATGTGATGGGACTCTCCAGAGAGCTACAATGCTACTCTGCCCTCTGTTTTCAGGTTTCCATCTAGCACTGTATGTTGCATAACATGACATGCCTATGTGCAGGGACTGGGGGTTAACCAGAGATGACCAGTGCATAAAGAGCATAGATCAGTCTATTGGGGTCTGGAGCAGCCATCTTTCTGCATCAAAGGGGGACTGTCCGTGGGCACTCAGATATCAGCTCAACAGACACTCTCATCCCTTGTGTAAAATAATGTATTTCCATAGCCCCTGCAGGCTTCCTCCCCAAACTGGCCAAAGCATCTGTAGATGACTTAGAATTCCTGGTCCAAAGTTGTACAAAAAGTGTGTAGACTGTGTTGCTCGGGAAACAACCACGAGGGGGAAAGTCTGTGCCTGTTCAGGTCAGATGTGCTTCCTCACAGTACTTTCATCTAGTTGCATTCGCAGCTACAGAACCCAGTGATTGAGCTGGCCAACTGTGTGACTGCAGCCAGGATTGTATTCACTCATTCAGCAGATCTGATCACAGTCCCAAGCATTCTGCTATTTCCCCTCCTTGCCCTAAGGCCAGGGACCCTGTGGACACTGATTTATTTATCTCTGTCCCATCTGGAAGTTCTGCCTGACTCCTTCCTCATTGTTTGCAGTCAGAGCTCACCAAGCAGCAGAATGGATTCAAAATCACACTCAAAACACTAGAAGACAACCTGCTCTCTCGCCTGTCCTCAGCCTCTGGAAACTTTCTGGGAGAAACAGCCTTGGTGGAGAACCTGGAAGTCACCAAGCAAACTGCTGCTGAGGTGGAAGAGAAGGTACTGACCCATTAATTAGTTTCAATTGAGACTTTAGACATGAGAAGTACTCAGTTCAGGCAAGCCTGTAGGAGGTTGTGATGGGAAACCCAACCCATGGTGGTGGGGACAATTCCCTGGGCAAGGGAATAAGATGGAGAGAGGTTTACTCATTGGAATTTGGCAGTTTGACCGACTAGCAAGCTATAATGTATGTTACCTTTCTAACTTTGGATATGGTGTGGCCAGCTTTCTCCCACCACAATGTACTGTAGCCCCGAACCTCAAGCAATAACAACCCTTCCTTCTCCTAAATGGCTCAGGTCCAGTGTGATTTTCAGGAATGAAATGTGAAAGAAAGACAGACACCATCCCTCTGGCCAGAGTGAGAAGGACCAAGGCTGAGCTGCTCTCAATGCCTGAGTCTGACTTACATTTCTGTGTTCCCAAATTTCTCACAGGAAGATCATCTAAGTTAGCATTCCCGAGGTGGCCACTGCCCACCCAACCTAGGTGACATTGCTGTACCTACTTGAGAGTTATAGACCACCACATGCTGTAGGCCAGTTAAGAGGAAAAGGAGTCCTTTATTAATTAAGTGCACAACCGACAGTGACTCATGCCTCAGAAGTATCTTGGTACTGAACCTTAGGAATTTTGAAGTCTATAAAGGAAACACACACACATACATAAATCACAATAGTTGGGCCAGATTTAGGTCAGAGAGACTTTATTATAGCAGTTATTTTGAAGATGATATGGGTATATGCATAAATTATTTGTTTATACATCCTGGAGCTATTTTGGTTATATATCTGGCCATGATCAGGTCTTACATATGCAGCTATCTGGGAGGGGAGTATGTGAAAAATGCCGGAGCACAAAATGGGATCAGGAGCTGGATAGGGACAAGATGGCATAATCTCTGCTATTTTACTATGTTCCTGGTTTCTGGAAAAATAAACTTTGAAATCCTGACTTGGCGGATCATGATAAGCATTTCCTATCTGTGTGGGACTTTACTTTCTAGGCAGGGAACGGTGCCCAAAATGATGCCTCAAATAGTTTGTGAGATTGTCCCCAAGCTAAGGAATTGCACTGCTGTGTAAAGTTGACTGATGCAAATGATGTGTCTGTCCTAAGAAAAGCCTTTGCACTGAAAAGAAAAGAAAAAACTCCAAGTCTGATTTGAATGAGAAAATGTCAGTGCTGTCTTGGGAGACTCAGCTCTTAACAGCCATCATCCGCGAAATGGTAACGGTGCACAGTTCTCTTCCTTCACTTCGGTGTTTGGAAAGCCAAGATTCTGCTCGTGGAAGCTAGAAATGACTGCAAAAGGAAGGGACCCAACTCCTTATCCATCTGGCACTGGTCACCAAATAGGCATGGGACATCTGTATCCTCATCCCTGCTCTCCATTAGGGATACCAGTTGTGAGACAGGCTCTGGTCAGGACAATGCACACCTTCCAGCAATTGAGTGATGACATTTACCATCATTTTCCAGGAGGTTAGTATGGCTGACTTCATCCTCTGATCAGTTTGCCCTATGCACAGCTGGGTTTCACTGGCCAAGAGCAGCAGACTTTCTACCTTAATTTCTTCAAAAGCTTGCTTGTGCCCTAGTAGAGATGCAGGGGCTATACTGGATCTTCTAGAATCACCACACCTGCCCATCATCTATGAGTGGGCATGGCCTGGGGGCCTTCCCCCCTCCACTTTTCATTAGTTATCTTGTCTTTATTTTTTGGAGAGAGTGCTGGGAATGGTTCACAGAACCTCATATATGCAAGGCAAATACTTCCTACTGAACTACCCCCCCCCAAAGAAAGTTTTTACTTTTTTTATTCTGTCTCTGCCTGCTTGGAACAAAGTCTTCTATCACTGCCTTCCTGGTGTCATATGGAACATTTGAAATCCATTCTGCTCCCCTTTAGAGAAAGGTATTATTTTAATTTCTCATTTATCCAATAGACACATTTATTTGCTATATTCCAAGCTCCTTGACAAAAATTGGAGATACAGCAGGAAGTGTTACAAGCATTGTAAAAGAAGACAGAAAGTTAAGGAAGGATTTGAATGCTCTAAATGAGAGAAAATATCTAACAAGATGGGGTTCAGAAAAAGTATGTGTTGCAGCTTATTTCTTCTTTTGCTGTGAAACAATATACTCTGGCACAGAAATTTAAGGGAGAAAGAGAGACTTACTTAATTTATGGTTCCAGAGGGATAGTCCACTGGGACAGGAATCATACAGCAGAAGGCCTGGCTGGAGACAGAAGCAGAAACCGATTCAAATCACTGGAGCCATTTTCACTAGGAAGAGAGACCAAGAGCAAACTGAGAGGAAATTGAACCAGACCACCAAACCCCAAGGCGCACACACCCTTATGTGATGTGTCTTCCTCCAGTAAAGCTCCACCTCCCAAAGGTGCCACAACCTTTCCAAACAATAACACAAGCAAAGGATGCAAATGCATGAACATGGGGGGGGCTCTCTTTCAAACTATGGCAGCATAATTCAGGTCACAGATGAAAAGCTTCTGTGTTAGGCAGATATATAGATATCAGCTTGATAACTGAAGGTTGAGCTCTGGGCACATGTGTAAAAAATTAATATTTAAGGCAAGCTTAGGCAAACCTGAAGGAGAGTATCTAATTGATGGGAGAAGACCCAGAGCCCATGGCAGGTAGGACCATTTCCTGGACAGACAGATAAGATGCAGGAGCTCGTTCAGTAGTTTGACCAACTTTAGTATATTTGGATATATTTACAGTCTGGCAATTCCTATGGCTTTGGTGTGGCAAAATTCCTTGGCTCCTGATGTAGGTGTGAACTCTCCTGCCAAGCTGGACTGTGATCTGTGACCAAGAATCAGGAGTAACAATAAAACCCCCTTGTTCTCCTGGGCTGCTTGGTCATGAATTTATCAACAACATGCAGAGTAACTGCAACAGTTTCTCTATGGAAACAATGGAGAGTCAGGTCAGAGGTAAACATAAATCCACAAATGGCCCAGGGTCCATGTGAATACCTGGCATAAGGAGGCAGATAACTGAGAGAAAGGAGGTGGGCGAAACTGAAGAGAGTTCACTCTCCAACTGTGTCTGCGCCAAGTCATGTGTGGCTTAACACTAAAGTGTGTTCCAAGGAGCATTTCACTTTAACGTCATCGTAGCATATGCACATAAAGACAGTTGTGCCCTCCCTAGGCAACATGAGTCCAAGGAACTCCATCATATATGTGGTCTGACCTTCACCAAAATATCGTGTGGCCCATGACTACATTTTGGGAACACAAGAAATCAAGGGCATTTGCTGGAAAGAAGGGAATAGCAGTGAAGAACATGGTTGGGAGAGGGGTGAGAATGTACAATATTTATAAAATATGGGAACTAAAACAGATCGGAGGCATGGAGATGTGAGAACTGCAGTGAGCATCGAGTTGGGGATGGGGACAGATCTGCAGTTAACACCGACACTGAGCACTGATGTGACTTCAAAGCCCCTCTGAGGCTCTTCATCTTTTAACCAGATCCTAACTAATTCCTTTGAATGACATTACTGACATGCTATGATTGACTTCTATCTTGATCGTGCTTATTAATTATTATCATTGTTATGTGCTACAAGTCTTCCTTCTCTCCTAGTCGGTCTGGAACATGTAAAACTTGTAGACTGAGCCAGAAAGATGATGTGGAAATTAAAGCCTTTTTCTCCCAAGCTGAAAAACCTGAGTTTGGATTCCCCAGATTCCACATAAAAATGCTGGGTGGAAATGGTGGCGGTCTGCAAGTGTGGCCCAGGAAAAAGCAGCCTGGAAAATCCCAGAGCAAAGCAATAAGAAGGTAGAAAAATCCAGAATGATTAACAATGTCGTCCTTGGGCCTCTACAGACACACACACACACACACACACACGCACACACACACACACACACACACACGCACACACACACACGCACACACACACACGCACACACACACACACGCACGCACAAATATTGCTGTAGACTATAATGACCCTAATAAGCTATTGGGTATCAGAACTGTTTCTTAAATGGAGGCGCCCTTCTCTAATCTCTCTCCATCCTCTTTTAGTGATACCATTTCACTGCCTACTTCAATAACATCTTGTGTGTGTGTGTGCGTGTGTGTGTGTGTGTGTCAGAGAGCACTGTGTATGCCTGTGGAGACCATCTGGTGACTTAGGGAGTCACCTGGATTGCTCTACCTCTTATCTGCATTGCTCTGGGGTTTCCCAGACAGACCCAGGCTCTGCCTTCCAGGGCTGGAAGCACAGGCCACCTCCATTTTCACCCATCATTTTTACATGAGATCAAGATGAGAACTCAGTTTCTTCTGCTTGCCAGGCAGAGAGTTAATCCCTGAGCCATCTCTCCAAGCCCGACATCTATTTTCTTAAGCTTTCACAAATCAGTGAAGACAGGGACCATTTGTTTCACTGTGCCTGACTTATTTCACTTAACACAGCACCCTCCAGTTTCATCCATTTTGACACAAATAACAAGATGTCATTCTTTCTTTGGGCTGCATAATATTCCATTGTTTCTAGCTACCACGGTTTTCTCATTTACTCATGTGCCAGTGGACATATAACTCAGCTACTGTGAGTTGCGTTATGGTGAAACTTGAAGTTGCAACTGTCTCATTGACACATGGATTTCATTTTCTTTAGATAAATGCCCAGTGGAGAGTCAGAGAATAATTATTGACTGTTTTCTGTGATAGCCATAGCAATTTATATTATCCCTCAACAATGCCTAAAAGTTCCCTTTCCCTACATCCCTTCCAGAATTTGTTTCTGTTCTTAATAACAGCCATTCTAACCAGGGTGGATTTTTTTTTCTCCTTCATTGGTTTTTCTTTATCCTTCTATTCATATTCTTTGCTGATCTGAAAACTGTTTATGCTATTTCATTTTAATCTTATTTTATTTATGCATAAAAATGTGTTTTTTCAAATATACTTTAATGAAGTCTAAAATGAATCTGCATGCCTACCCTCTTTCAAAACAATCTAAAACTTTAGAGTACTTCAGTTTTAAGCATTCCTCCTCACCTTCTGTTACTATCTGATGATCTATCTTGTGGGTTGTTCTTGGTGTTAATAATCTGCTTTCAGCCATCTTGTAAGCTTTAAGGATTACTCAATTCCTTTTATTTAAAGGGTTTTATTTCATTGTTAATATATAATATTACATATGAAGAAGAAAGTTCATATGTAAAGTTTATATTTATTGTCGATTTTTAAAACAGAGTGAAAATGAAATGTGCTTTAAGGAAATGTGTGTGAGTGCCTTAAGTTGGAGCAAAATATATTTGAGGGTATTGTATGAATTCAAGTTAATTACTTTGCTATGATTAAAATTTTTGTAAATCTACAAAAAAAAAAATCTGCTTTCAGGGAGCAGTTAGTTAGTTCAGTGAGTAATGTGTCTGCTTGCACATCTGCGGCTAACCTGAGTTTGATCCCTGGAAGCCCACATAGTGGGAGGAGAGGACTGACTTTTAAAAGTTGTCCTCTGACTCCTACCCCTGTCCCATAACATGTATATATGAGCCCCCCATCTCTCTAAATCTCTCTTCATATCTCTTTCATAGATAAATACATAAAAACAAATAAATAAAATATTGAAAAGAATCTGCTTTTGGTCTAATTATGATTCCTTTTTAGATAGCTTATCCTTTCTGGTTGCTTCAATATTTTTTTTACCATCTTTGCTGTTCTGAAATTTCATTCTATAATGAACATACATTTTTCTTTACCTTACTCAAGAGGGATATACTTCTTCCAAATAAGTGCTCTGATATCTTTGTTGAATTGGGAAAGTTTTAACTATTATAGCTCCAGACATCGCCTCTCCTCCATGATCTTTGTTCTCCATGTGTTTCTCTTATTCTATAACGTCGGTATCAAAATAACTGCAGTTTCAGAGTATGAATTCACCATCATTACAGCGAGGCTAAAGCATATCTTTATTGATTGGAATAGGAACCATTACACTAACACATTTTTTGCCTATGAGAAATGAGTTCATTAATTCCTGCAGCATAAAAATCCATGCTTTGGGACTTGATGAATGCTTGGAATGCACCTTTCTGGAGACAAAAATTGAAGCCCACAAGAAGAACCATGAGGAGGAAGTCAAATCTAGAAGCCCAGATTGCCAGCTTTGAGTTGGCCTTCGAGGTAGATACTTCTAAATCTCAGGATCTCAGTATGATCATGGCAGACATATGGACCCAGAATGATGAGTTGGTTCAGAAGAATAAATAAGGGTTGGGCAGGTACTGGTCCCAACAAATTGAGAAGAGCATTGCCAAAATCAGAGATGCTAAGTCAGTGCTCACAAAACTGAGACGTACCTACTAGGCCTTGGAGATTGACCTGAAATCCATGAGAAATCTGAAGATCAGCTTAAAGAGTCTCAGGGATGTGAAGGCCTGCTACACCATGCCGATGGAGCAGCTCAATGGGTTCTTGCTTCATCTGAAGTCACAGCTTGCCCAGACCCAGGTAGAAGGAAACGCCAGGCCTGGGAGGCCCTGCTAGTCAAGCTGGAGACTGAGATAACCACCTACTGCTGTCCCCTAGAAAATGAGGAGGACTTCAGTGTCCACAATGCACTGAACAGTAGTGTCTCCACACAAACGGTCCAAAAAACTACCACCCACAGGAATGTGAACAGTAGTGGTGCCCAAGACCAAAAACACCAAAGTTCTGAGACATTGAAGCAGGGAAGCAGGGTATCTAAGTTCAAAGGTCACTAAAAAAAAATGGGGAAAAGGGTCCTTTCTACTGACCTGTGCTAACTGCAGATATGGCAGTTTTGGGTGCATCTCATGGATGTACTGAGCACACATCCCACCTGTGATGATCCCACCAGGATTCAGAAAGCGATAGCAGATCAAACCAGCAGCAAACACTAAACTGTGAGCATGACTGTTATTGGTACACTTCAGGAACAAAAATTGCACATTTCTTATCTTGGACTTCCTCTACTATGCAGCATTCTGGCATTTTCAAGTAATATATATATTTTACACTTCCAAGAAATCTTATTAGACATGGAGTTTAGAGGTTTTAGTGATCATTCTTCCCAACTAGAGGAACTGTCACCCTAACTCTCATGAAAAGCCAGAAGTGCAGAATCTTTCTTCATTCAGATTTTACAGAATAATACCACAGTGGCTTTTCAAAAGCTCCCACTTAGACCTATCCCACCTCACAGGGTTTGTCTGCATGCTGATAAATTCACAAACAGTGTGAAGGAATGAGGAAGTTTTATTCTTGCTGATGATTCTTGGTTACAGTTCTTAATTGGCTCAGCAGGAGAGCTCATACCCACACCAAGAGCCCAGGGAACTGGTCACACCATAGCTGCAAGATTCCTGAGAGAGGGGCAAACCTCAACTGCCAGATGGCAAGACCACCTAAAGTAGGCCAAAGAATGCCTAGTACTGAGCCACCTCCCTCCATCTTATCCTTGGGCCCAATATCAGTTCCACCCACTATGGGCTGGATTTTCCCATATCAGTCAGATAACCCCCTGCAGGCTTGCCCAAGCACTTGCCTAACTACAAATTCTTCACAGATGTGCCCAGAGTTCAGCCTTCAATAGTCAAGGTGACAGCTGCAGAACTAAGTAGTACACACAGACACATACTTATTCAGGCACAGAAAGCCGAAGTAGCTTCTCTGGAAACCCCACAGACTGCTGACCCACAAACTGCTCTTTGTGTTTCCAGGTGCAAGAGGCCAAGGTGACTGAAGTGAAAATCAACGAAGCCCGAGAACACTATCGACCAGCTGCTGCCCGAGCCTCTTTGCTCTACTTCATCATGAACAACCTCAGCAAGATCCACCCGATGTATCAGTTCTCCCTCAGGGTAATACCCACCTGGAGTCTTCCCCCTGGGCACAAAACTAAGCCATAGATTGATATGCTTTCAAAACAATCTTTAAAACTTCAGAGTCCTTCAGTTCTGAGCATTCCTCCTCATCTTCTGTTACTGTCTGATGATTCATCTTGGGGGTTGTTCTTGGTGTTAAGAATCTGCTTTCACAGGGCAGTGAGGTAAAGTATCTGCTTGCAAATCTGTTACCTGACTTGGATCCCTGGAAGCCCAGGATAACGCGGTCAGCTTGGGTACTTGCTCACAGGCTGTGCAGGAGAGCTGCCATGCTGGCTTTGGACCTCCGTGCGGTGTGCCTGCATGCCACCATTAAATTCATGACCAAAGAATTTAGAGGAGCAAGGGAGTTTTATTCTTTCTTACAATTCTCAGTTACAGTTGTTAGTCCAGCTTGAAAGAATAGTGTACCATATGGATTGCTGAGTGAAGGGTACACTTTATTAGTCAGAAAGCAAGACTGGAAAAATACACTAAAGAACGCCCACTTAATTGAACCAGCTTTCCCCATCATATCCACTTGTCCAGAAAATGGTTCCACCCATTGTGGGCTGGGTCTTCCCACATTAAATAAATCTTCTTCTGCAGACTTATTGAAGGGCTTGTTTTAACTACTGATTCTTCACAAAGTGCCCAGAGTGCAGCCTTTAACTATCTAGATGATACCCGTAGATTTAACTGACACAGACCTGTATCACAATAGCCATCTCTCTGATTGAATCCCACATAACTCATTGCTCCTGCAAATCTTGACCTCATTCATTCAGTAAGCATGTCTGATATGCTGTGTTTCAGTTTTATTATACATTATTGCAAGGAAATACCTGGCCCAAGCAACTTAATGGGGAAAGACTTGATCTAAACAGTTCTGGTTTGCAGAGGTCACAGCGGCAGGAGCAACTTTTCGAATCACACCCACAAGAGTGAAGAACATTGAATCAGTGTATGTATCCTTGTTTGCTAATGCTCGCTGTTTTTATAAGAATCTGGCTCCCTGCTTAGGGAATGATCCTTCCTACATTGGGTCGGGTCTTCCCATACCTGTTAATGCAGTCAAGACAATCCCTCACAGGCACGCCCACAGGCCAACGTTACACCAGAGAATACTGTCCGGTGGGCCAGGAGGCCTGCCTCCTAGGTACCAGGTTAACAATCCCAGCCACCACAATTGGTTACTATGCCTACTGAGTGATGTATTGAAAAGAACACCATAGGAAATGCAAAACATTATTCCTGCCCCTAACAGTTTGAAATGTAACAGAAATGATCCAGTCTGTGAGTCCTTCATATTGGTAGAAGACCAACCCTGGCATTTGCAATAGACCCACCTTAAATTACCTTTTTTATTAACCTAACATTCCCAAAGTCACTGCTTTTTGATTGCTGAAATATTTCTAAAACCAAAGTCATTAGCAGATTGTAAGTGCTGACTCTACTTATCTCACTCATGAAAAAATAAAGACCTATAAATTTTAAGTGGGCCCCTGGAAGCACATCTCATCCCCTAGTGCATTCATCAAAAGACCCTCATTAAAGAGGTATTGAGAGGTAGCAGAGAAGGCACAGAGAGCCTGCAGATGGGAGCTCTGAATCCTAAACAGGACATCTGAATCACTTCCCCACCTCGAGGAACTTTTCCCATGAAGGAATGGTAACAATGTAAAGGCCTAAGCGTGGGCAGGGGAGCTGCCAAGCAGTATCTTCTGATCATGATAAGGGATAGGGCTGCCCTGCCCAAGAATTCATTGCAGTGATGTCTTTATCCACAAAACCTGTGCATCAACCCTTTACCATTGTCAAAGGAGACTACGCCTGCCTGGGAAACTACTGAAGATCAGAACCAGACAGGAGAAGGAGAAGCTACTTTCTTGAGTGATTCACCCATTGATTAGTCATCCATGTCTCAGCAAGTGCTCAGACACTTGCCAATACAGGAATCCCAGATGGAATCCAGTGGGCCACACGTGCTAACAGAGGGACACTGGTTGGATGGAGAAAGTATGCAGTAGGAATAGGAAGGGGGAGTAGAGTCAAGTAATAAGGAGTAAAAATAACATAAAATTCATGTGTTCATGTATGAAAGTGTCAACAAATACAAATTTAGGAGAGAGAATTTTTGAGCAACTTCATTGGTTTGAATCAACAAGCAGAAAGAATGTGTGTACAAGTAAATTAATGAGGCCAGAAAGAATGCACAGAAACATGGAACTTTCCCTCATGTGCATACGCATGTCCATACATATGCATACATCATTCACACACACAAATATTTTATTCTTTAACACTTTCATACATAAATACAATGAATCTCTATGTTTTTACTTTTTCACTACCTATTCCCATCCCCTCCTATTCCTCTTCATACATTCTCTTTTCCAGCTATTCTTTCTCCTATTTTCACATCTTTTTTTTTTCAATGGCACACACAATTTTTAAAAAATGAGAATCGAACTGGGGGCGGCTTGGTGGTACAACACTTGCCTAGTGTGTATAAGGCTCAGGTTCAATTCCCAGCACTGCAAGAAATAATAGCAATAGCAATGTCACATAAGTCTAAATTTCTGGTTTCTCATAAAAAAAAATTAGAAGATTGGCAGCACTGCCTCAGGGTCTGTATGGTGTGAAGTTGCTGGAGTAAAGCTGCTGGTCCCTACCCTGTGTGTGCCCTCTGTGTAGCAATGGTACCAGTCCTTCCCTTTTGGTCTCAGCAGCCTCCTGAAGACATTTGGTCTTGAGACTTTGTGTGAACATCCCTCATACTCATTCTAACATCTTTCAGGCCTTAGCAAGAAATAGCCATTCATTCAACATGGGTTTTCCAGTGCCTATGATACATGAAGACCTGAGCTGGCTGCCAAGACATGAGTGAGGCCTAGCTTCTAATCCAATATCAGAGTTCTAGTATAGTTTTCATGTAAGTGGAAAAGCTGTCTTTTTATCCAAAGGTGGGAGGAAATGGATACAGTCCCTTAAAGTCTCCCAGAAGTGATGATCTCTAAGAATAGCTTACGTCAATAACCAGACCTATTTGGACAGAAATAGACCTTGTGTTTGAAGTTGTGAGTGAGAGGGACAGGTCTGGAACCAGATTCAATTACACACCAACAGGAAGATAAACAAGGAGGCTCTCTCTGAGGTAGAAAAGAAGAAAAAAAGCCAAATGAATGAGTGAAAAGAAAACCTTAAGTGAGCCCAGTTTTAAATTCTCTATTTCGGTATTTTCCTGGATTATGAATCACCTTATTAAACTCAATGACAACAGGAGTCGCTTTTCCTGACCACTGTTGTTTTAATACGGTTTTAGTGGAAACTCGCAGTTTTCTATCTGGAGAAGCTGCCCACACCATCTCTATGAACCTGCTCTGTGAATGGAAGCATCCCACGTTGGTCCCTTTAGTCCCAAGGGACCGTGTCAACCTCTAATGAGCTATTATTTCACCTACAACCTATAGAATGAAAGTAAACCTCACATGGTTGACCATGGGTAGATTTTGCTGAGATCATCAGAAGCCAGGAAGAAAAAAGACTCCAAGGGCTTCATTAACAAGATTGTCATGGAAATATGAAAAGCAAAGAGACAAATTATCTTACTCCTGATTTCCCCATTTCACAAATAAAGAAAAAAGCCTGAAATTGCATATGGTTTCCACTGAGATCCAAATATTCGATGTTGTGAAGACTTAAGGTTTGGTCGTGTTTTTTCTTCTTGAAGCTACACAGGAAGAATTGAGGAAAAGATGGAGTATCTATACAATCAAGAATTTTAAATATATAACTATGTCTTGTGTTTTCTTTCCTGAATCATCTATTCCATCCATATCCAACTTAAAACATGGTAATTCAAGCATTTATTTTGATAATTAATCATTATGTAATCTTGAAACAATAGAACATGGATTGACATGATTTTGTTTTCACTTCATGCTCATGTGTGTCATTCAGAGAAGGAACTCGAAGGTCACTGTGTTCCTACATTGCAGAAAAACCCATTGGGAATGAAAGATGCTTATGAGCCTGTAATGCTGATCAGAAACAAATATATGGTCCCTGAGAAGTTGATTATTACCAAAAGAAAAAGAACATCCATTAAAATATTCTCATGGCCCCTTACATGCCGGGGTCTGTTTTAGACAATAAAATCATACAGAACACTGTCGCTAACCCCCAAGAATTTTACCATCTATTTGTTGACTAGCATCACTAATCCAGATGGTCACTGCCAGATGGATTGACTTGGTATTTAGGTAGTCATTCAATGAGAACTTACCAGATTAGATATTTTACTTGTGCACGTTTATTTTTAACTAATCAGAGTTCTATATGCACCTGCATGAGACCTCTTTCTCTTGCTAAAAATATAACACTGCATTCTGGATAAGTTGTCAACATGGGAAGTTTGTTTTGGGGACCATAGTTCTTGTTTTAAGCTTGAAAGGATTTGTATGGTGATGTCCAGAGTGTTGACAGGGTCCTGAGGAAATAACAGGAACACACCTGTTAGTTCTGGTCTCTCTCCTTATAAAGTCACCAGTATTCGATCATAGAGATCCAAAACTAAGTTTCTACCCTCTTTAAGAAGTCAGGATAGGTGGCCAAGAAGACAGCTTGGTGAGTAAAAGCACCTGCATACAAACCTGGCAACTTTTTTTTGCAAACCAATTTTTTTTCTTGCAAAGCCAATTTTTGCAAACCCTTGTGTTGGAAAGAAAGAACTGGCTTCCCAAAGTTGTCTTCTGACTTCTCCCTGTGTGCCATGACATGCATATGTGTGCCTTCTCTCTTTTTCTCAAATAAATTGATAAATAAGCAAGTAATCTAAAGTCCAATAGTTCTGCTTAAAAGAAGTTAAAGAAAAAAAATATAAATAAAAAACTCAGGGTAAGGGCCAATGAAAGAGCTCAGTAGGTAAGATATCTGTTTGCAAACCCAGAGTCCTGACTTTCCAAAGTTGTCCTCTAATCTTCACTCATATGTCATGGCATGCATTCTGTCTGTCTATCTATCTGTCTGTCTGTCTCTTTGTCTATGTCTCGATCTCTCCAACTCTCTCAAACAAATACAATATTTTGAAAAGAGCTCAGGTAGGGATTAAACTTAGCATGAATTTGAGAAGAGACAAATGAAGAGCTGATACCATTGCCTCAACTTGGCAGGATCATCTGAGAAGATATTTCTGTTTCATCTTGAAAATGATATTATTATTCAGAGGTAAGGGGAGTCCTGCATAAATTTCCAATATGTCATCTCTTTTCAGGCCTTCAGCATCGTCTTCCAGAAGGCTGTGGAGAGGGCTGCTCCCCATGAAAGCCTCAAAGAGCGAGTGAACAACCTCATAGACAGCATAACTTTCTCAGTGTACCAGTACACCACCCGAGGACTCTTTGAGTGTGATAAGCTGACCTACCTCGCCCAGCTCACCTTTCAGGTAAAAGCAAATTGCAAAGGTTTCCAGAAGACAAGTCATGTCTAGTGTTCAATCAGCAAATGTTAAGGAACTCTCC
Source organism: Typhlomys cinereus (assembly GCA_023101885.1). Classification (NCBI taxonomy): domain Eukaryota; kingdom Metazoa; phylum Chordata; class Mammalia; order Rodentia; family Platacanthomyidae; genus Typhlomys; species Typhlomys cinereus. Next base: position 3,443,608 of record JALPQD010000193.1, read on the forward strand.
TCTTTATATACCACTTCTCAAAGCATGCACAGACTGTATCTATACAGAAGAGGGTCCAAATGGGACACAGATGCGGTCTCCACCCTCCATTGTCCACTCATGGCACACATGGTTAGTCGATTATTCAGAGCACACATGCTTAATCAGTCATTACACTTTTTCTTTTTTGATCCTGGATGATCTATGGTTTTTTTCCTCAAAACATCACTTTAGTAACCAGCCAATCAAAAAAATGAGCACTGAAAATGAACTAAATAACTATATCAATAACTAGATGATTTTTCAAGCACCATAAGAACTTTGGTCATATCATTATTTATCAACATTTAGATTCCAAGTTTATTTTCCAAACTTTACCTTTGGGTAAGAAGTCATGCCACACTTTCAATAATCACAGAAACAACAGAGATGGAGAGTTGTCAACCCTTTTGAGTCTCAAGGTCTGGAGAACATTGAGGACTTTTGATGTCACTGCATCTTTAAAAAGAAACCTCCATCTGCCATTTAACCTCGGCATCAGAGAGGCATCAATATTTACTTCATTATATTTATCCCATCACTTAGAATTGAGATCTTTTAAATATATAAATTGGTAACATAGGCTGTATTATCTTAAAATACCCTCCCACCCACATGCATATCTAAAAGTCAAATATTCTGTCATTCTCTGGAGCTAACTCTGTTTGTACATCCTGAAATCAGAGTTCATGGTGGGTGCTACTGTGACTTGTGTAGCTAGCCCCTGTATTACCAACTGAAGCACAGATCACAGCTTGACCATTGCAAATAAACTTGGGTCTCATCTCATTATGAATTTTTCTGTAGCCAGGCTATAGGTTTTCCCTCCTCTGAATGCACCTTTTTCATTTTTCTTATGTGCATGGGGGGGTTCATGTGGGGGTGGATGTACATGTGTGTGCAGACATGTGTACAAGAGGGCACTTGAGTATGTACCTGTGGAGACCAAAAGGTAGTATCAGGAAACATCCTGAATTGCTTTACCTTCTTATTGCTTTGCTTTGGGGTTTCCTAGGCTCTGTCTCCCAGGGCCAGAATGCATACTTGAGTTTTTGCCCAATATTTTACGTGGGATGTGGAGATCTGAACTCAGGTCCCTTTGTTTTCAAGGCAAAGGTTTTAGTCCCTGAGCCATCACTCCAGCCCTAAATATACCTACAACACTTCCTCACCCCCTTGTACCTCTAGTCTCTCCTCTCTGGAAAGTCCTCCCTTCCTGTCTAAATATTCTCATAACTTCTCCAAAACCCAACCCAACTCAAGCTACGTAAAGAAAGTTTGGTTGGCAGCATCTCTTCCATCCCCTGCCTGCTCCTCTGCTCTGAAACCCCTTCCACATTATTGATTTCTATATACATTTCTATCTTGCACATATTCAAACCTCGCTTTGACACTTTCCCCAAATCATACCGTTTGTATGTGTCATCTGCTCAATTAAATTTCAGGCACATACTCCATGGCACTCGTGATTGATATATAATACTTGCTAACCAAGATATATGGCCAGTCACTGTGTGCATTTAAGTCACTCTGATGTTTGGGCTGAAAACAGATGCACACAGAAGTAATTTGCATGAATATATACTTCCCCTCCACCCTCTTTAAACAACCAAAATTGATGGGTGAGCTCTAGAGTTGGAGGCGGCAGTAATTACATTGAGTGACAATCCCTGCCCGCTCCAGGAACCTTGGGCACAGCTAAAGCAACCCAGTGTCCTCTTTGCACATTGCAGATTCTCTTCAAGAACCAGGAAATCAGTGCGGCGGAATTGGATTTCCTGCTTCGATCCCCAGTGCAGACAGGCACCCCCAGCCCAGTGGAGTTCCTCTCCCATCAAGCCTGGGGAAGCATCAAGGTTAGTACTGGACCCTAGGAAAAGAGTCAAGGTCACTTATGAACTTTAGTCTGACATGTCTCCGTGACACGGGTGGCGTTCCATTTTGGAGTTCAAACGTGTGGCAGTGTTGAACGTAGGTCCATCTCCTTTGCATTCACACAGTGAGCTCACCCTCCTAAACCTGCAGAGAAGCAGGTGCATTCTGGCACAAAGACTCTGCCTGTAGTGTGAGAGAGAATAAGCTAAGCTACCCACCTGCCAGGGCTTATGGCTGAGATCTCAGCTCCTCACTGAGTCCCTAGTTGATGTAAACGAGATGCTACACCATTTCCAGACATCATGCAGATGCTGGGACTCTGTTAGGCGTCTCTCTATCAGTTGGAAGTAAACCAGCAAGCAGAAGCTCGCTTTCCAACCTGGGACTCTTGGCAGTTAAAAGTAGCTCTTGTTTGGGGCTGAGGAGATGGTTCAGTGGTTAAAGCCTCTGCCCCACAAGCAAAAGGATCTGAGTTCAGATCCCAGAACCCACATAAAAATGCTGTGCAGATATGGTGGCGTCCTGTAATTTTGACCCTGGAAGGTGAAGCCTGAGAAATCCCAGAGCAAAGCAATAAGGAAGTAGAGTAATCAAGGATGATTCCCAAAATCACCCTTGGGCCGCCACAAGCAAGCACACACATAGCTCATGCTCTCATGTTTACTGAGTTCCTTGGAAATTTACTACCTGATTTCATTCTTGTGCCCATCTTTTCAGAAGTATTGTAAGTTAAGTAGCTTAAAACAATGAAAATGTAGGGAGGGGGCTATAGCTCAGTAGTAGAGCACTTGCCTAGAACTCAAGACGCTCTAGGTTCAATACCCAGTTCTGTCCCTCCCCAAAAAAGTATTATTTTCACAGTTGTAGAACCCGGACATCTGAAATAAAGGTGTCTAAAAGGTCTGAGAATAATTTTAATAAATGCAGAGATCTAGAGAACTGCCAACTTTCCAAACCACATACACTGTGAATGAACAGATATATTCTAGAATAGAACTACCCAAGAGCAATATAATGTATACTGATTTTTATATATACTGCATGGCTAGAGGCAACGCAAGAGGCTGATTCAGATCACTGCAGTCACCATCAAGGGGCAGAAGGAGCAAGAACATATAAGGAAGCAGGGCAGGGTCACCAAACCCCAAGGCCTCTGTGCCATACTATCTTCCAGCAAGGTTCTACCTCTTAAAGGCACTACAACCTTCCCAAACATCAACACTAGTTAAAGAGTCAACCACATGAACCTGTGGGTGACGACTCACATTCAAACCACAACAGAAGACATAGAGAATTCTGTCAGATAGAGACAGAAAGAACAAGCTCACTCCAAATCCTCTGGGTAGAACATGGCCTTATCTCTCCCACCTCTGGTAGCGCCTGGCATTCCTTAGTAGCATCTTTACATGTCTGACCCCTTTACATTTTTTTCTCTTTTCCTCCTCCTCTTTCTTTTCCTCTTTCTCCTCCTCCTCTTCTCCTATTCCTTCTCCTCTGCCTTCTTCTTCTTGCTCCGAATATATTAGGTCTTGCCTTAGTGATGCCATTTTAAACTGATGACATCTACAAAGACCTTATTTCCAAATAAGATCAAGTTCAAAAGTACAGATTAATTCTTCGAGAGACAGTTCACCCTATAATCATCCTGCTTATGAACGGCCCAGATAGAAGGGGCACACATGCTGGGATGGACAGGGGTACACTTGATAGAATTTTGTCCACACAAAGAAAAATGTTCGGGCCCCAGGGCCTGCCCAGTTGGGTCATGTTTCCTGTCGCCTTTCTCAGCCTAATGTCCCACTGAGCCCTACCCAGCAAAAGTGAAGACTCGGTGGGTCCCAAGCATGTCTCTGGCAGAGTCCAGCTCAAGCTGCTGAACAGGTTTCTTCCTGTCCTCCGTCCACTGCACGGCTTGCTGGGTTGGCTCAGCTTGCCTGAGCTTTGCTCTGTTTTCTTTGTTTTGTTTTGTGGGCTGAGCTCATCTGGCTGTTCAAAGCCTTTTGCAAATGAACAGAGCTTTATCTCTCTATGTGAGCTTGTGGTGTTGAGCGGCAAAGACAGATCCATCAAACTTGAGTACAGCCGGGAATGTGGCGCAGGTGACGCACAAAGCGGCAGCCTTTGACAAATGCTTTTAAAGTGCTCGCTTGGATTTTATCCTGAGAAACAAAATAAGTATAATTGAATAGGACATCAGAAAAAAATGTAAGGCTTCTATCTAATGAGGAAGGTTGATTGCTTTCTTTTCCCGAGAAGAACTAATAAGCAGGCAGTAAACCGAGTTTCTGTGATAAAATCCTGCTTTTATTGCTATCTTTGCTGAGGGTGTTTTTCAGTCTTATCAAGTGCTGAACTTTCAGGTAATGGGCATATTCTGTTCTTCATTAGGACGCTCTCATCTGTGCTGGGTTTCCTTGTGAGCCTTTGAAAAGGCCCCTCGCTGCCCTTCTGGCTGCCAATTTAGCTCAGTTTTGTATTTTGCTGCACGGTCCAAAGTAATTAGGCTAATTAGTCATTTCCATTTAGCTTATTAGAATGCTAGAAATCCCTTTCCCTCATCTGAGGGATTAAGTGTTGCCATCGTGTTTCACAAGGAGCACCAAGAAGGTGTTTGCAAGCCGGTGTCATTGACTTCGGTGGAGACTCCTGAGGGGTTGGGGGTGGGCGGAGGGAGCGTTCATGTTACCGCTAGGAAGAGAGCTGCAGGGCTGCCTGGAAGCAAATGAAAGTTGGTTCCTCAGCACAGACAGAAATAATGGCAGCAGCTGCAGCTTCTTGCAGCCGTCCCGCTGGCCAGGCACATGTCAAACTTTATTAATTGAGTTCCTCCTAGGCTCTAGCTGTGCCCGAGGCCGATCTTGCCCACAGGGAACTCACAATCTTGTGGAAGTAACAGATAAGTACTCTTGTAGTTGAAACTAAATATCTAGCAAGCCCCCAACAGAAGCACCAAGAGACTTCCCCGTCTTCCAAGCCCTGAAGCAGGAGCATGGCAGATGATCACTTGGCCTAGTTTCCTGCACTAACAAACCAAAGCCTGCGACTCAGTGTGCAATGGGCAGTAAGGGCCAAGACTCCAGCCTCCCTTAACCTCCTCTACCAGTCCTCACAGCACCCCCACGCCTCTGGTCATGAATGAAAATATACACTATTCTATGTAGTTGGGGTGAGATTGGGAGATCATATCCAAGGGTGTGCATTCATCCCCATAAGAGAAGAGTGCACCCACAATCTATAGCCTGCAGCCTTACCTTGCTCTTGTGCCAGGGAAACTCCTTTACTGCCTGCATGCTTCTCTCATTGTCGCATAGCACCCTCTTAGGCTCTGGCACATTTGATCCCTCTGACAAAATACCATTCCATTCTATCTATCTAACAGAATCAGTCTGCGATCATGGTTTGAATGCGAGCTGTGCCACACAACAGTCTTCAGCTAGATCGTTAATGTTTGGGAAGGCAGTGGCACCTTTAAGAGGTAGAACCTTCCTGGAGGAAGGTATATCACAGGGGGATAGACCTTGGCGTTCAGTAGCCCCACCCTGCTTCTTCATGTGTTCATGCTCTCTCTGTTTCCTGCTTCTGCCTCCAGCCAAGGCTTTTGCTATGCAGTTTCTACCATAATGGTTTATATCCCCTCTCGAACTCAAAGCTAAGTAAATATCCCTTTCTCCCCTGAGTTTGCTTGAGTTTGAGTACTGTCTCACTGCCAAAGCGAAGCGTTACTGTCACACCTTCCAAGACCTCCCTCATCTCCCTATGAACTCACGACTGTAAGCTCCCTGAAGACAGATGGCTTTTTATTGCTGATGTTGTTATAGTTCACCATTGTATTCTCACATCCCTAATCGTAGGCATTTGATAAGTGCTGAAAGAATGAAAAGTGAAGGAATGAAGACGAAAAGAATTTTTGAGCTCCTGGAAATTCATGGCTTTCACTAGGTGCTTTAGCACTAGGAGTTTTAGATTCTTACCTTAGCTTTGGAGAAGCCAAGCTGAGAAACAATAGAGAACTTGCAGGCCACTCAATGTCGTAAATGAGTGGTGTTGATGGGGAGGGCTCACTGGGTTCATTTGCTCTTAGTCACTATATTGAAATACCTAACCAAACAACTTAATTGGGTTCATGGTATCAGACCACTCAGTCCATCCAGGGTGGAGAAAGTATAAGGAGCAACTCAGTTCATATCTTGGCAGTCCAGGAAGTAGACAACGAGCCAGAAAGTAGGAGTAACAAATATATAATCCAGCCATTGAAATCGAATAGCTATCAAGCCCCCAAAGGAAGGACCAGGGGGCTTCACAGTCTTCAAAGCCCCCCATCTTTACTTGAGTAGCAGAGTGGGAGTTGATGATCATACAATGACCCACTCCCATTCACCTAATTCCCCCAGCTAGGCCTGACCTCCTCAAGTTTCTAAACCCTCCCCCCGAAAATTGCACCATGCACTGGGACCCACACATTCAGAACAAGAGCTGTAGCCCAGCCATGACATTCACCCATGGAAAATATGATTCCAATAGCTAGATTGAGACCACACACAGACCAAGGTATGGATACTGACGTTTACTACTCTGACGATGTTTTCTGGAAAGAATAGGAAAACTGCTGAGAAGTCTGAAAATGCTTCAGATCCAGGAAACAAGGCTTGCCTTGGGGCATCCATGGCAGTTATAAGTGGACCTCAGAAAGGACTATTTCCTGTGAATGAACAGAGCTTAAACATTCCCTGTAGCTTCGGAGTAAGGAGCACTTGCTGGCTTACTTCCCAGCTTTCCCAAATGTGAGGCAGAAAAGAAGGGGTAAGCTCTCAGCAATTAAACATCTAAAAATTAAGCAACCATTTACTGAAGATTAAAGCTCCACGAACAGCAGTTAGAAGTGTTTCACACAGAAGTGGAAGGTGAAACACATTCTAGACTACAGAGAATGTGCCTGTGAGGATTTGCCAACTCTGAACTGGACTCTGGCAACTTGTAGAAACTTAACAAATAATAAGTACAAGTAAAGCTGGGGAGGTGGCTCAGAGCCTCACAAGCAAAGGGACCTGAGTTCAGATCCCTAAATCCCATGTAAAAATGCCAGTCAGGAACTGGAGAGATGGTTCAGGGGTTAAATAAAGCCTTTGCTTCAAAAGCAAAGGATCTGAGCTGAGATCTCCAGATTCCACATAAAAATGCCGAGTGGAAATAGCAGCAGTCTGCACTTCTGTCCCTGGAAGGAGTCTGGGAAACCCCTGAGCAAAAATGATAAAGAGGTAGAGCAAATCCAACATGATTCCTAGTGTTACTCTTGTGCCTCTACAGGCACACACACTCAAGTACCCTCTTATGCACACACACACACACACACACACACACACACACACACACACCACAACTAACACAAGAATGGTCAGGAATAAAAGTTAGTGAGAAAGAGACAAGAACCTTACATACAGTAAAAAGAGCACAAACAAGGAGTTGAATTTGAAACTAGGTTGAAACAGAGAAATTCACATAAGGTGGAATGAGGCAAGATGCCTGTAGAACTATACAGTTTTGACAGAGGAACTGAACAAAGAAATTTGATTCCCAAGTTCTGTATTTGAACTTAATCCTTACAGAGCAGGCAGCCCATGAAATGTTAAGAGTTGGCATTAACATACATAGGCATTTTGAGAGATGAATGGACAGGTTTGGTGACAAAGTGAATGTGGAAATGTGGGGGAAGATCCATCAATTTAGGTTTCTGGAATCTATGGCTAGAAGGGGGCACAGTACCCCCTTGCTGGTCCTCTTTCCCATACAGCAGCACGCAGTCGAGTGTGGCTTGGTCTCTATTGCTGAAAGAATCCCAAGCATTCACTCGCTAACCCTTGCATGGTAGCAGGATCACTGTGCTAGTTAGCTATGTAGGCGTCAACTTCACAGTGGAAGGCTGAGTCTGGACGTATCTACAGAGAATTAGCAATTAAGAGAAGCTCTTGAGCAAGCCTACAGGAGATTGTCTACTAGATGTGGAAAGATTCAGCCCATAGCGGGTAGGACCATTCCCTAGGCAGGTGGATAGAGGAAACTGGTTCAGCAAGTTGGCATTCTTCAGCACATTTTGGCAGTCTGGCAAGTAAGGTTTGCCCCTCCCTCAACACTCCTATGGATATGGTATAGCCAGTTCCCTCGGCTCCTGGTGTGGGTATGAACTTCCCTGCCAACTTGGACTAAGAACTACAAACAGTAAGCAAGAATAAAACCTCTTTGTTCCACCTAACTGTTTGGTCATGAATTTATTGACAACAGGCAGAAGTAACTGCAATAATCACTATGCCTCCTTTTCTTTGACTTTTTCTGGAGGAGGGTGTAAAGGAGGCAATTCTCTGTATAGAACACCACTTGTCTGCCAATCCCCAAAGCAGTGCAAACTATGGCTTTCTAGAGAAACTGCATTATAGAGCCAGATTCTTGGAAATTCCCCCAGGCGCTTTCATCAATGGAAGAATTCTGCAATCTGGATCGGGATATTGAGGGATCTGCCAAAAGTTGGAAGAAATTTGTGGAGTCAGAGTGTCCAGAGAAGGAAAAGTTCCCCCAGGAGTGGAAGAACAAGACTGCCATGCAGCGCCTGTGCATGATGAGGGCCATGCGGCCTGACCGGATGACCTATGCCATGCGGTAGGGAGCGGAGGACGGTGGGAGGCCCTGAGCAGACTTACATCCGGGCAATCTCAGGAAGGCTGGCAGGGCTGAGTCCCAAGACCGTGTTCATATAGTAAGGAGCATCTTTGTAACAATACTCTAAAATCCACAAAACTGGACTGGAGAGATGGCTCAAGGATTAAAGCCAAAGGTACTGAATTCGGAACCCAGATTCCATGTAAAATAAAAAAATCAGCCTGTCTAAAATGACAGCACCCTGTACTTCCTGTCCTAGAAAGCAGAGTTTGGGAAACCCTGAGGAAAGCAATAAGTAGTTAAAGCAATCCAGGATGATTTCTGAAGTCACTCACACACACACACACACACACACACACACACACACACACACACTCAAATGCCCTCTTATATATACAGACACACAAACGCATAACCACACATACAAAAAAAATAAAATGCACAAAGCTAATACCTTATGCATTCATCTATTTCTTAATCTTAGAGGAGAGTTAGGAGGAGATATGCATCAATGTCAGCATTGAGAAGGATGTTGGTTCCCAACATGAGAGAACAGATGGAGTTTCCCTGCTTAGCATTACAAAAACAAAAGGGTGTGGCTGTAAGGTGATAAATGAATGGTCTGAGATTAATTTCTCCAAGAAGTAGGAAGAATAGCGATGAGTTTGTGTGAAAGGTGGAGTGGCAGAGCTAAATATTTCAACCAATGAAGAAAGACTGAACAGGATCTGTTAAAAAGCATGAAAAAGGGGGATGGAGATATAACTCAGTTACTAAGTGCTTGCCTGTGTGCATGGAGTCCCAGGCTTAATCCCAAGTACGTCATAAAGGAGACACAGTGACATGAGTCTGTGATACTCGAAAGCAGGAGATGGAGTCAGGAGGATCCAGGTTATCTGCAACTACATTGCCACGTTCTAGACCAGCCTGGGCGTCATGAGACCCAGTCAAAAGAAAGAAATCTTAAAAAAATAAGAAAGGAAGGAGAAAGAAAGAAGGGAAGGAAGGAGAGAAAGAGAGAGAAGGAAAGAAGGTAGGAAGGAAAAAAATGGGACAGAAATAGCTCAGCTGGTAAGGTTCCTGCTCACAAACCTGGCAACTGAGTTTTATCCCCAGAAGATCACAGGGTGAAGGAGAGAACTGACTTCTAAAAGTCGTCTTCTGACTTCCACTTGTGCACTATGACATCCATGCATGTGCCCTTCTCAAATGGAGAAGAGAGAGAGAGAGAGAGAGAGAGAATCAAATAGAAAGTGATAGGATTCCCATCCCCCATACTCAGGGCAGAACTTCTGCCTCATGGTCATTGAGAGAGGAGAAAGACAGGGTGGGAGAGGGGACTGCTATACCTGTTAAGTTTGCATGAGCGGAAATAAATTTTAAAAAAAGAGAGAGGAGAAAGAGGAAGGGAAGGAAGGAGGGAAGGAGGGAAGGAGGGAAGGAGGGAAGGAGGGAAGGAGGGAAGGAGGGAAGGAAGGAAGGAAGGAAGGAAGGAGGGAGGGAGGGAGGGAGGGAGGGAGGGAGGGAGGGAGGGAAGGAAGGAAGGAAGGAAGGAAGGAAGGAAGGAAGGAAGGAAGGAAGGAAGGAAGGAAGGAAGGAAGGAAGGAAGGAAGGAAGGAAGGAAAGGAAAGGAAGGAAGGAGAGAGAAGCATGTCCAGGGAAGCTCAGTGACTCCCAGTATCACTGCGCACCTGCCTACAGGCTTGTTTGAGAAGACACCAAACTTCTCATTGGATGTTTTTCCCTAGAAGTCAGGTGTAAATCCAGCATTTCCTTGACTCAAACTTTGAAGAAGAGCCCTCACTTCAAATCTGTAAAATAAGACTTGGGCTAAGGAGGTGAGGATATTGGCAAGAAAATGACCACCCAATCTACCCAGGCTGAAAGCATGCTAGTAACTGCCTGGGAATTGACTAAATTGTGAGGGATTATACTGGTGTAACGTGAAAATGTTGTGGATTATAGTAAAGTTTGTACTTCTTGATCAATTTATTTTTAAAAAAATCAATGGGTGTTACACATAAAATGAGTTAATTATATGCTATGATTATTATACCTCCAGAATTACTTTTTGAAGAAGAGATGATTTCATTTGGAGTCTAACACATTTCTTTCTGCAGAGATTTTGTTGAGGAGAAGCTAGGAAGCAAATACATATTGGGAAGAGCTCTTGATTTTGCCTCTTCATTTGAAGAATCGGGACCAGCCACTCCCATGTTTTTTATCCTGTCCCCAGGGGTGGACCCACTAAAGGATGTGGAAAATCAAGGTAAGAAACTTCTGTTTGGAGCCAAGACCACGTCAGTCCTGGTACTTTCACTCCGTGAGACCATTTGTTTCCTCTGTTCCATATCCAAGGTGCACCGGCAATACTTGTCCCTTGCAGACCACACAGAAGACAGGGTCACTGCAGGAGCAAAACCACAGCACTGGGTCAGACAGGAGGAGGGACACACTGTGCATAATTTAGAATCCACACAAGCAGAGAGAAGGGAACCACTCTTCATTGTATGAGCTAGAATCCTCATGAGCAGAGAGAAGGGAACCACTCTTCATTGTATGAGCTAGAATCCTCATGAGCAGAGAGAAGGGAACCACTCTTCATTGTATGAGCTAGAATCCTCATGAGCAGAGAGAAGGGAACCACTCTTCATTGTATGAGCTAGAATCCTCATGAGCAGAGAGAAGGGAACCACTCTTCATTGTATGAGCTAGAATCCTCATGAGCAGAGAGAAGGGAACCACTCTTCATTGTATGAGCTAGAATCAAGGAGCAGCTCCACAGAAGACCTTGTTCCTTCCACTGTACCCTCCCCCTGTTCCTTACCTCCCCATTCCCCTCACCACAGTCAGGGAAAACTTTCTGAAATGTAGTTATGATCCTATCACAGCTTCCTGCGGCCCTTCAAGTCACACACCTTTAAATTAATTACAGGAAGTTTATGTCCCTCACTTCCCCATCAATTCCTCCATTACTAACTTCCTTTTGCTGCTATGACTATTACCACAGACTTGTAGGTTTAAAAGAATTGCAGATCTGTTACCTTACAGAAAACATCAGTGAGTTTTTTTTTCCCTTGTAATTACATTGCCCCCCTAGTAATCCAAAATAGTCTCAAAATCTCTAGTGTGGTCGTATCTAGAGCATCCTTCCCACCATGGAAACTAAGATATACGCATGTGTCCCAGAGATTAGACTTAATGACTTTTCATCCTCTCACATACTGCATTTCTCATCCTGCCCCTTCATCAGCTCCCTTCTGCTCAGTGTATAGACACCATGTTGGATGCCACAGCCTCCATGAATTCCTACTTTAGCCCCGGGTGTGAGACTCCCATCCTGTCTTCTTAAGCCACACTGTCGTTGTTGCAGGGACCCTCATGTCTTCCTCGCAGTGAGCACCCTCAGGAGTCAGCTTAGCACTGTTGTGTGACTGTTTTCCTGCAGACACCACACAAATGTCAGTTCACCTCGGATAGAGTTCTTTTTAAAATATTTTTATTAATTTATTTACTCTGTGTGTGTGTGTGTGTGTGTGTGTGTGAGAGAGAGAGAGAGAGAGAGAGAGAGAGAGAGAGAGAGAGAGAGAGAGAGAGAGAGAGAACTGTGTATCCCTGAGGAGAGGACCAAGGGTGACTTCAGGAATCATCCTGGATGGCTTCTGCCCACCAGGACCAGAATTGCAGGCCATGGCCAGGTCTGCCTGGTGTTTTACATGGAACTTAGGATCCAAACTCAGGACCATCTGTTTGCAAAACAGAGTCTTAACCCCTCAGTCATCTCTCCAGCCCACCTTGGATAGAGTTCTAACAAACAGACCCAAGTAATGATTGCAACAAAGTCTAAGTTGGCAGACCAGTGAGTTTATTTGTTTTACTTAGAGGAGTGTGTGTAACCTAAGGGCATTCACAATGGAAAGTCTCATCCCTGGCATGGCTGATCACTTCCCTATAGCCACACAGAGTTTGCTTGTCTGTTCACCTTCCTCAGACTATATACTGTAGTCATACTACGCACAGTTAGGACATATTGCATACAAATGACTAGGAAGTTAAGGGGAACACAGGAAAGAGTTCAGGGAAAGGCCACTGGGCCCTTGTACGTCATCGGAGAGGAGGGCCCAGAGGAAAATCAGACATGCACAAGAAAGGACTCTCTGGGAATTGGGGTGGGAGGCACTGGGGGATGGGGAGGGAGAAGGGTGGGGAGGGGGAACAGGAGGTATGGGGGGAGGAGGAGGGAGGGAGGGAACTGGTGTACCTATAAGTTTGTATGAGCTGAAAAAAAAAATGTTTGTAGAAAAAAAAAAGAAAATTAAAAAAAAAAAGACAAGATCTTGAAAAAAAAAAAACAAAAAACAAATGACTAGGAAGTGCACAAGATAGCAGCCAGAATCCCAGGGTAAGGGATTGTGGGAATGTCAACAGTCAGCAGGTCTGTCCTGATGGTCTCTTACAAGTAGTCACAGCTGATCAGATAAAGATGGTGGCTGCTTTGCTCAGAGGACAGTGTTCTACATCAAGCACTGTGTCTTTCTTATGCTGGCTCTCAGTAGATACATATACATGCATAGTTATCTCAGGGTCCATGAGATGACTTGGCTCCAGACTTCCCACAGATGCCCTCTTAGGATGCTCATATCCTTCATACAAAACAGGCACTATCTATGCATAACCATGACCTAGGGGTCTTTTCTCTCCCTTTGTATCTTGACAAAAACTAATTCTTCCCCATGTGGCAATGCATGGCATGGTGTGTCCCCTGTCCTCAGGAGGCCTAAGAACATAATCTTCTTTCTGTGGCATTAGCTTCCCTTCATCATACAGTCACCTCTGAAAACCAAAACTCCTCAGGTACAGACGCTATCACTACTGGCTACATAAACTTTTTTTTTCTCCTTAATTTTTCAACAGCTTTACTAAGTCACAATTCACAAATCATATAATGACGACACTTCAAAGCATGAGACTTTCTGGGTCTAGGGACTCATGCACACAGGAGACTGAGGAGGAGGATTGCTATGAGCCTGAGCTGCATAGTGAGTTCCAAGCAATCCTGTCTCAAAAAATTAACTAATTAAAAAAATAGATTAAATTAATAAAATAAGGTAGCTAATTCAAACTGGGTATGGTGGTGCACACCTGTAATCCCAGTATTCCAGAGTTTGAGGTACAAGGATCATGAGTTCAAGGATTCTGGATAAGTGACCCACAATCCCTCACCTAGATGATGAAAACAGAGACCTAATTCATCCCTTCCCTGAAATCCTTTGCTGCCCTGTAACCAGAGTTCCCTGACTAAATCTCAACTCTGTTCATGTCACTCTGACTCCCATCATCCTGAAAGTTAGCTCCAGTATCAGTGATATGATAGATGCGTCCTGATGGTCAGTCTCACTCTTTTCCAGCCACGCAGCCTTTCCAGCTCTTGCTCATCTCATGAGCCCTCCTGAACTAGGGCATTTCAGCCAATGGTTCCTTTCATCTGAGCTATTCTCAACAATGCACAGCTCTCTTGTCCTGTAAAGATCAGCTGCTTCTGCCCTCTTTGCTATAAGGCCGCCTGGTTCCTCATCACACATTCCCAAGGCATGTTATGTATTTGCGTCAGAGCACAATACAATTTTAATTTAATCATTGTTTCATGACTTGAGCTTTCATCTGCCTGCCTGCTTGTCACAAAGGTCTTCAGGGTCAGGAGCACATCGTCTTGGAGCACAGAGTCTCATAGATGACCAGCCCACAGAACCTGCCCAGGAGATATTTATAGACTGAATTAACAAGTGATGGAGATCACAGGAAATCATAAGTACCCTTCATGATTACTGAGTTGTTTCTGACTCCCAGTGCTTTTATGAAACTCTGAGTTCCTTTTGTCTACTGGAGGCTTTGTTTCGATTCAGATGGATAAATCTTCTGTCCTCGTTTTCATTCACCATTCTACCTTTGAAAGATTTCATTCACTCTGTTTATGAGCAATTTCCTGCTGTTCTTAGTCAGTTGACCTCCATTCCTCTGTCATGTGGTTTGACGTCTCCTGTCATCTCTGGCAGCTGAACCCGCCCTCATCTGTATTGGTTATTTGTCACCGAATGCATTATCTCAGCCTTGCCCTTGGCTTAATCTTAATGCACACTTCTAGAAGCAATATTGCAGTTCATCAACAGACCGCTTAGGCACCTGGGCCCCTCTCCCTCCCTCCCTCTTTCTCTCCCCGACTTCTTGATGGTTTGATTTATTTTTTAATTCATCCATTTAGACATGTATTCCAGGGGATACATGTTTCCCATTTCTCCAATCTAATCACTTTGCCTGATGAGCTCCCATTCTCAAGTGTGGAACCTATACAGTGAAGCCAAACATTTCCTCCAGTCTACATTAGATCCAGTGTAATAAGTAAACTTGCTGTTTCTCCTCTTTGTTCCGCGGATTGTATGCCACACAATTCATTGTTCCTCTGTTCTGACTCTTAAAAGTTTGGTCTCCTTTGTATCTTTGTGTATCTGGTTTATGGTCAACTCCTTCCTTGCTCTATTCGTTTATTCTTCTAGGGCAATTGTTAGTACTGGGCAGGCTTTTATAACCATGAGCCTTGAATTAAAGATTCATTCCTGGGCTGGAAAGAGGGCTCAGAGTTAAAGTCCTTGCCTCACAAGCAAAAAGACCTGAGTTCAGGTCTACAGATCCCACATAAAAATGTTGGGTGGAGGGGCCGAAAAGGTGGCTCAGGGGTTAGGCCTTTACCTTGCAGGCAGAAGGTTCTGAGTTCGGATCCTAGACCCCACGTATAGACAACGGGCGGAAGCGGGGGCGGCCTGTGTTTCTGGTCCTGGTGGGGCAGAGCCTGTGAATCCCGAGGCAGAGTAAACAAGGAGGAGGTGGAAGCGGTCCATGGTGGTTCCCGAATTCGTCTGTGGTTCTACACACACACACACATACATGGACATACATATACATGCTCACACACACACTCAATTGAATAAATTAAAAAAAAATTTTTAAAATGTTGGGTGGACATGGCAGGGGCCTATAATTTCAGCCTTGGATGGAAGAGTCTGGGAAACAGCTGGAGCAAAGCAATAAGGAAAGAGAGCGATTCAGTATGATTCCCAGTGTCTCTCCCTTGGGTCTCCTCAGGCATGCATAGTCAAGTGCCCTTTTGTACATATATCTGCATGTGTGTGTGCATGTGCACATACATAAAAAAAAATTGTGCCACTCAGACTCCTTCAGGATTCTCTGAAGATTTGTGGAGAGGAAGGAGGGAGTCATTGGGAGGAAGAAGGAAGAGGGAGCTATCTGATGATCTTGGCCTCTGTTTGAGCATGCTGGCTGTTCTCTGATTAATGCCTCGACAGTGCTTTCTTTTACCTTTCTTCTCTGTTTCCTTGTCACTTTCTTTGCACATTTATTTTCACTTTTCCCTCCTCTACTCCCCCCCTTGTTTTCCATCACCCAACATGCCTTCCTAGCCCCTTGGGTCACTGCAGGGATAAAAATGAAATCTCAGATGTGAAAAGACTTTGAAAAGTTGAAAGGACTGCCGGCTTGCGCAGCATTATAATGACGAAAACGCCGCTCTGTTCCCGAGGCGGCTCAGCGTGCTCCATCCTTCACATCCTCTGCCGCATCTTTTCAAAGTCGGCTTCATCTTCAACCCTCCGTTCGCCGCCCATGCGCACGCATCTTCTCTGGTCTTTCTTTCGCTTGTCTGTAGCGTGATCTTGTTTGGTCCCCTTCTTTCTTTATCAAGGTACCTGGCTTTGACAAAATGAATTCTGCTGCTTCTATTTTGTGATCAGAAAGCAGCTGTCTGTCCCACCTTTAACTTCTGCCTCGTGTTTCTCTTTGCGGGGTTTTGCGCATGGCGATTGGCGAACATACGTCTACGTAGGCTGCACCAGATATGTTAAAAAAAGCAGAGTTCATTTGGTGTCTTTACAGCCAGAGTATCAGTATTTGGTTTGGGGTCTCTTAGCCTTGCTTCTAGCCTCCAGGGAGCGAGTCAGGATTGACAGAGTATTACTTTGTTTTGTGATGGGTGAGTTCAGTTGTCCATGTGCGAGGGTGCAGGAGGGTGAATGAAAAGTTAGAGCTTGAAGATACAGAAAGAGACGGTATTTAGAGAAAATGACTGATGGGCAGGGGGTGAATTTCTTTCCTGTTGTGAGAAGTGAGTACAGAGGTGCAGATGCAATGGCAGCAAATTGAAGACATTCCTGCATAGACGGCCATAGGTTTGTTCAGAGAGTGAAATAATTTGCTGAGGGGAAGGATACAGCCTCTTAGGAGGTAGAAGACAGAAGGACAGGGGTGACATAGGCCACTTCTGGGCACATGAAGCATTTCCCAGAGCCATAGCATCAGTTCACCAAAAGCAGCAGTGAACTGATGTTTACTTTCATGAGGTTTCTAAACATTCCATAATGGGAACACAAAGGAGAACAGGGGAGCTGAGTGTTTTTATAAGCTCACACAGGGTTCACCTTCAGTGTCATTGGGTCCACATTGAACTAAGTCCAAAAGGTGAAGGTCAAGATTAGAAACACCAGTGCCTCAACATTTCATGGAAGCAGTGTCAAGTGGGGCGGGAAGCAAGACAGCAAGCTCCTGGTTTCTGTGGCCGTGCACAGATCTGTAGGAACCTCACTGAGGCCTGGGACAGCATCAAGAACAACAAAGTCCTGGGTGTGGCCCCTGGGATAGGGTGGGAGCAGTGGGATGGAGTTAAGTTTTTCAAAGATGAGCAGAACAAGGAAGCATGAAGCTGGGTGTTGGCCAACTCATCTGCATCATGACGTTGACTTTTACCAAGGTAACGATGAAACCAGAAGCAGGTTCCAAAGCACTTCCCTGGGAAGGTGACAAAATGCAGAGCATGTGTGCTGAAAGAAGCAGGGTGGTTGCTTGAGGTGGAGAAGGAATTTCCTGCAAGTAGCAAGAGCACCTTAAAAATAAATGCCCCCTTCCTCAGAGCCCATGGATGCATGGACCTGGAGAGGGCCTCGGAAGAGACTCTGTCCTCACAGCCACTAGAGGGAAGGAAAGCACACTAGGGGAGGCTAAACGGGCTTTATAGTGCTAGCAGGTGACATGGCCTTCTGGGCAAGTAGACAGGAGAGCAGAAAGAGGGAGGTGGGCCACAGGGTGGACAGGTGTTGGCTGCCGTAGTTACTCTGCATGTTGCTGATAAATTCATGACAAAATAATTTATAGGAACAAGTGGTTTTATTCTAGTTTACAACCGTCCAGTTCCATTTCTTAGTCCAGCTTGGCAGGAACGTTCACATCAATGCCAGGGGCCAAGAGAACTATCCACACCACAACCACAGGACTGCTGAGAAAGGGGCATACCTCACTTACCAGGCAGCATGTCTGTCCAGGTGAACCAGCTTCCTCCATCTTATTCAATACCTGCTCAGGGAGTGATTCCAGTCACCATGAGCTGGGTCTTCCCTTGTCAGTTAGACAGGGTCCTGCAGGCTTGCTCAAGGATTAGTTTGACTAGTAATTCTTAAAAAATGTACCCAGAGCTCTAGCCTGTAACTGTTGACGCCTGCAACTGCCTACCTCACTAGATCACAATAAGGGCACAAAGCACAGTAGAGTGTGCATATGAACCCCCATGAGGATACCTGCCTGTGGGAGGATACTTGCTCATGACCTAGAATATGTCTCCAGACCTCACAGTTGCAAGAGAAAAGACTCTGCAAGTCTATCTCAAGCACCATGAGGCTCATGTGTAAAATAGTTATAGCTGGCTGTAAAGAGAGACCCCCCTCAGCTGTCCCCCTTCCCAGTACTTCCAAGACCCGTTTCTCTCTTGTCAGCCTGGTCTAATGCAGATTGATCCAAGCCAGTCCTGCTATGTGAGACCTTGCCCCACTATGACCCCTTCTGTCTGTAGTTTTCAAACTAATCTTTATTGAGCACCTCTTTCCCCATATCCTTCTTGCAAATAAAGGGAATAAATGGGCTCTTTTGTGAGCAAAAACGTCACACTAGCCATCAAATAATCCTAGCACCTTTTATCCTGGTGTTTTCTTGGGAATTAGCTGTTTATCTCCCCAGTTCTAAAGCTGACATCAAATGCATTGCCTGCTAGGATTTATAGAGTTTAATAAAGGTATTTCTTGGGTTCATCTCAGTTGGATCTATAATAACTATTTCTCAATATAAAAAGTCATCATCTTGCTTGAATACAGTTGAAGGAGAGTCCATATGTTTTCTTTTTAATATTTAAAAGGAATACCCACCATTAACTGTTTTCTTTTCAAAACCTTTCTTGAACAAGTATCCAATTATAACGTCGATGTTATCTCTTCTGAACATCATTTTTTAAGTACGAATTTTTATTCTTTTTTTCTCTTTTCACTTCTGCTTTCTCTCAAACTGTACATTTCTAGAAAATTTGCTTGATGGATCCCTTCATGGAATTACACAGTTTGATGATCCTTTTATGTAGAGAGTCATATTTAATTTTTCTAAACTCTTTTGGATTAGCCTAATAGCTAGCATGTAAACAGAAATGGTTTTCCATATTAAAGTTATTTTTTAAAGTTCAGTTTACTTTGGGCTTGGAGAACAACTCCTGGGAATTGGCCTTGCTTCTGGGGCTTGGCTGCAATATTTTGTTTACTATTATTCCTCCCACACTGCCAGTGTAATACAACACAGTGCTTGCACCAAGCTATGCTCTTGTTTTAGCTCCTGCTTCTCAACACTCTTGTTTATGAAAAATAATGAGATTTTTTTCAACACATATTGTAAACAATAAAGAAGGAGGCTAATTGGGTGAAAAGTGCTAGAAGAAAGAACTGAATCCTGCCCCTACTGGCCACACCTCCCTGAGAAGTCCCAGAGAAGATTCCAGATGCATTCAGAGAGGACGAAGCAAACCAGAAGGGACCACACTCATTGCTGCACCTTAACCTTTCCACACTAGCACTTTGGTGTAGACCAATGCCCAGGCTTCAAGTAGGAGAGCACTAGCACCCACAAGCCAATTTGGGGATTAGCTAAGGAAGCAGGCATAGAGTGACTTGATGTGGACAAATGTTTCCTTCTATCCAGGATTTAAAATCCAAAAGGCTAGGGCTCTACATTTCCACAGCATGGATGCATGACCTCCCTGGGTCAGGGCTCCATGTGTTCACACCATGAACTTAGTCTCACAGGAGATGGACAAAACAAAATAGCTTTATGAGGGATTCTTAACCATGTCTATCTAGAGCTACAATGATAACAATTTGCTGCACCCTAATTGTATTATCTTTTATTGTTCATATATTATTTTATATTAGTCCAATTTTTAAAAAATGAAGACATAAAGGTTGGAGGTGGACATGCTAGAGGAATGTCCAGGGAGTATGGGGAAGGAAAAGAGGAAGCTATGATCAAAATGCATTGTTTATGTATATGAGGTTATAAAAGAATAATAATTTTATTTTAAACAATCCAAAAGGCATAACCTCATGGAAGGAAAGCTGAGGCTTGGGTATGGGATCTGATATGCCTAAGTTAGAGGGAGTGATATAGGGTCCTGATATAGGATCTTGCAAGTTACTCATGAATAGCAACACAGATGGTTAGAGTCAAGAAATGATCATGACAAGTTCCATGCTCTTTTCAGGAAAAAAACTTGGCTATACTTTCAACAATCAGAACTTCCACAATGTGTCTTTGGGGCAAGGACAGGAAGTCGTTGCTGAGGCTGCGCTGGACCTGGCTGCCAAGAAAGGTCACTGGGTTATTTTGCAGGTAAGGGTCCCCTACACTGATCTGCGTCGGCTGGGATCCCATACCTACTAGGGCTACATCCCAGTCTCCGGGCTTCCTCATCCACCTGTTCCCCCTTACTTCTCCATCCTCTTCCCCACACTTCCTTGGATAATTCTTCTCCCCATCACCACCTGTACCACTCTCTGCAAGCAAGTGTACTCCTCAAAGGAAGTAGATTCCACTTGGAAGCACGCTCACCACGTTGGCAGTTAGTTGAAGGGCTGGGGGACTGGATGCTTTCAGTTGCTGACTCCTTCCTGTGACTTCAAGGGAACTTGCCTCTGGCCTACTCTGTCATACCCTTCTGTTGTGGTGTGTCATGTGTTCTGAGTGACCTGTGGGACATAAGCATGGAACTAACTCAAGCTCTTCACTGGGAGCTCACGTTGGTATCTGGAAATAAAAACATTCATGCTGAAATTTTATGGAACAGGGATGACAAGAAAAAAAAATCTGCCTTGTCTCATCAAAGTCTGCTCTAAGTACAACTCACATGGAAACTGCAGGTGGGGCAGAATAAGTGACTTGGGTAGGACCAGTCCATAAGTAGGTGAATAAGACAGAGGGACTGATTAAGGGAGTTGATGTCTTTGGTGTACTTGGCCAGACATGCTGCTCTGGCAAGTGAGGAGTGTCCCTCTCTCAACAATCCTGTATGCTGTGGCCAGTTCCCTTAGACCTTGGTGTTGGTATGAACTTTCCTGCCCAATTTGGACTACAAAGTAGAAATGGGCAATTGTAAGCCAAAATGAAGCCACTTCTCTCCCCACCTCTCTCCATTTGGTCATGAATTTATAGGCAACGTGCAGAGTAACTACAATAGTCATCTAGTAACAGGTGTTCTAATAGTACTGACTACAGAGGGTTACAAGAGAAAAAGAGAAACTAGACACTCTTCCTCTCTCTCTCTCAAATAAGTAAATATTTAAAAAGTAAGTTATCTAAAAAATTCTCATCTCAACCACCACTACAAACTCTTACACAGCATTTTGCAGTACACAAAACCCTTTCAAAATCCCTTACCTTCATTTCTTTGCAACAGTTCTGAAATGAGTATGGCCAATATGATTATTCTTTTTCTTTCTATAGAAGAGAAAGAAGCCTTCAGAGACCAAATTACCATGGTCTTAGCATTATGGTCAGTGCTGATCTATGTATTTAAGGCTAGGCAAGGCAACATCCTCAGATATTGATTGAGGAGTCTTTATCTATCCATCTTGATTACTATGAAGAAATTCAACTATCCTTACTAAAGAGAAAGGTGCTTTTGTAAAACAGTGCTAAGTCCTAAACTTAGCCTGATAGGAAGATAGGCAGATAGAAAGAAAAATACCAATCATTTTTGGGGGCAGAACACAGGCTCAAAGTCCAGACAAAGACACCCCCCCCTCCCTATCTGAGAGTAGAGAGCTTTGTCTTTGACAGCAGTGTTTTTTAGGAAGATAATCTTGGTGGCAATTAGCAGGTTGGTTTGCAGATTGGAAGAAATTGATCAGGAAAACTAGGAGTTCATAATCTTTCAGATTCTAACGCTGATACATGTTTCTGGAGGACCTCATTAAAATGCACTGATTCTGTAAGCCTGGGTGGGGCCTAAGATTCTGAAGCCCATGTGCTGGTGCAGTTTGATTCTCAGGGGATCAAATGGTTCGAGTGTCGGGAGTGGAGAACGGGACTTGGAATGCAACCTCATTAGACTCCAGGTCCCTGTGCCAGCAGCACGTCAGCAGCTGAGGAAATGCAGGTGCTCAGACTCCTCCCTCTGGCTACTGAACTGGAAACACTGGGATGGGAGGCAGCAGTCTGTGTCGCAGGCAATCCCAAAGGGGATTATCTTACAGCAAGATGGGGAGCACCATGTTAGCAAAATTTACCCTTCCAAGTCAGGATCCGATTGCATGATACAGGGAGGTCCCCACTCCCGAGTTGGCATCCCCAAATATTTTTGTGTTGTGACTTTAGATATTTCTGCCATTTGAAAACATTGGGTATTTATGTCACTGTGTTCTTGAAGTTGCCAATGAATTCATGACCAAAAGGCTTATGGGAACAAGGGACTTTATTTGGGCTGATGATTGTCTGTCGAGTTTGACAGGAGAGTCCACACCAACACCAGGGGCCAAGGGGTCAAACCATATCCACAAGACTGCTGAGTGAGGGGCAAACTTCCTTTGCTAGATAGCATGTCTATCCAAGTGTATCCAAAAATGCCATTTTCCTTAATGAGCACCTTCTGTCTTAACCACCTGCCCAGGAGCTAGGTTCTACTCGCTATGGTCTGGGCTTTCACCATCAATGAAGTGATCCCCTGCAGGCCTTGCTCAAGGCTTAACGCAACTACTGATTCTTTACAAATGTGCCCAGAGCACCATTCTTCAATTTGACAAGTGGACAGGAGTAGTTATCTACCTCAGGTTGCATAATATGGATGTACCTAATATCACTGAACACTTCAAATGTACACTGTAGGGCTAAGGTCACAACTAAGCAATAAAGCACTTGTCTAGTGTACATGATATCCTGGTTCAATCATAAACCAAAAAGAGTACACTATGCACTTAAAGGTGATGGAGATAATAAGCTTCAGATTATGTCTACTTTATTGCAATTTGTTAAATCACTTGAAGCTCAGGAAAGAGCATTTACCACTAAGGTAGCCAGCTGAGCAGATGCCTACTTGATGGTCCTTCCTTTTCAACAGAACATCCACCTGGTAGCCAAGTGGCTCAGTACACTGGAGAAGAAACTGGAGGAGCTCAGTAAGGACAGCCACCCAGAGTTCAGAGTCTTCATCAGTGCGGAGCCTGCGCCCTCCCCAGAGGGTCACATCATTCCACAGGGCATCCTGGAAAACTCCATTAAGATCACCAATGAGCCACCCACAGGCATGCATGCCAACCTGCACAAGGCCCTGGACAACTTCACTCAGGTACTGCCCTGAAGGGATGGAAGAAGTGTGTCCCATCTTGGATTGGGAAGATGGCTAAGTGATAAAAGCCCTTGTTTTCCAAGCAAAGGGACCCAAGATCCCAGGTAAAAATGACAGGCAGGTGTGGAGGAGTACCTGTAATTCTATCCCTGGAAGGAGGAATGTGGGAATCCCTAGAGCAAGCTGGCTAGCCAGACTAGCCTTAATGATCTACTCTGGGTTTAATTAGAGACTCGGGCCCACAACAATAAGGTGGAAGAGTGACCAAGGAGGATTACCTTTCAGCCTCCACAGTCACACGCAGATAAGTTCACTCATGCACATATACATAAGTGCACCCACCCACATGTAAACATACACACATATGTACACACACACGCACGCACACACACACACACACACACACACACACACACACGCATAATGCACACATCCACAGAAAAAAGTGTTGCATATCTCAAAGAGTGACTTCAAGTCTGGTGGGGAAAAAGTTGTGCTTGAGTTGCTGTGGCAGGCGCTAGATGGGCTGCACATCAGTGCTGATGTGGGTCAGTGTGTTCCCACTGCTACTGACCCCATTCAAATCCTGCTCAGCACAACTAGCATGATCCTGTCCCTGGATACACTCGGAGGAATTGAACATACAGCCTTTTAAGGGACATTTTTATGCATACATGTGGTCTATAAACACGGAGTCACACGTTCATGGGCTAAGCATCTGATCTTCAGACAGTAGGAAGATGTTCATATTCAGATTCTATCACTGAGTACCTGAATCTAGAGTATCAAAAGATGAAATAAGGAGCCAGTGAGATGGTTTATCAGGTAAAGATGCCTGTGTGCAAACTTGACAATCTAAGTTTCATCCCCAGAGCCAACATGGTAAGAAAGACTGATTTTTTAAATTATTTATTCAATTGTGCATGTGTGTGTATGTGTGTGTGTGTGTGTATGTGTGTGTGTATGTGTGTGTATGTATGTATGTATGTGTGTGTAGAACCACAGGTGAATTCAGGAACCACCATGGACGCCTCCACCTCCTCCTGCCCTGAGATTCACAGGCTCTGCCCTACCAGGACCAGAAACACAGGCCGCCCCTGCTTCCGCCCAGCGTCTATACGTAGGGTCTAGGATCCGAACTCAGGACCTTCTGCCTACAAGGCAGAGGCTTAACCCCTGAGCCACCTCTCCAGCCTCTGAAAGACTGATTTTTGAAAGTTGTCTTTTGATTCCTTCTCACACGTGTGCTGTCACACACATATATTTACTATAAATAAATAAACAAACAAATAAATAAATAAATAAATAAATAATTTTTAAAAGGTTCAAAGCATCCACATGTTGGGTACTGGGAGTGGAGGTCTACAATGTATCTGCAAGTCACATTCTTAAAGTGTGGCCTCTGGACCAGTCCAGGGGCACCACCTGGAAACTTGAAATTCCCAGGCTCTCCTCCAGGTGTTTCTCACATATAGGTGAGTTTTAGGACACTCTGCTCCAGAAAGACTCAGATTATTCAAGGCATGGGTTTCAAACACGGGCTAATACTGCGTTACTAGAATTTCCATTGCTGGGAATTCAAAGACTCAAGCTTTAAGGTCTAGATCAGAAAAAAATAAATGAACACAAACACATGCATACACACACACACACACACATACACACACACATTCACCACAATATAAAAATAGAAAGAGTCATCCAGGATGACTCCCAAAGTCACCTTTGGGTCTCCATAGACATACACAATGCCTTCCTCTATACCCACAGACACACACACATACACGCTCACACCTATACACACAAAAAGAATGAAATCAAAAGAAAGGAGAAAAAAGAGAGAGAAAGTGAAAGAGAGAAAGAAGGAAGGAAGGGAGTGAGAGAAGGAAGAAGGAAGGGAGAAGAGGAGGGAGAAGGGAGGGAGGGAAGGTTGGTCACAGGGGAGAAAGCACTAAGATGCTTAGCTAACTACCCAGGCCTCACCAGCAGGCCACTCTCAGCTGTGCTGCCTTGACAGTCTTGGGCAGTGGACACTCACAAGGTGCCTCCTGAGGATGAAACGCGTTACTAGACTTGACTCCTCCTCCCAGCCACCCCATGGACCTTGTTTTTTTTTTTTTTTTTCCTGGGTTTCTCTCTCTGTGCTCATGATGTCCAATCATGGTCACTACACAAGTGGGAATCCTATCCAAGAGATGCTGTCCCTTCTTGATCATTCTGCCCCTGCCACGGAGGGTTCATGAACCATTTGCAACAGCCTTGAGTAACTCATCCTGAGAAGGGCAGATTTATGAGACATGGTTTGCAGCAGAGGCCATATAACATCTACCCTGTTCCCTCAGAGGATCGTTTTAACCACTGAAGGAATGACTCACAGAGCTGCTCTCGTTTCCACCGCCTCTGAGTCCCTCATAGCTGTGCTATTTGGGGATGATTATTTTATCCTGACTTTGATGTGAGTGTGGCACTATCAGCCAGTCTGACTATTAAAGGCATTTGTGCTTAAAGGCATCTGTCCACAGAATCCAGTTTTCTCAAATGTGCAAGCAATATCAAATGAAGCATCCTACATATCTGTGGGAAATAGCTGTATCCAGACAGCAGCTGTTAAACTCCTGTTAAAGCAATAGCTTTACCCTCCGTACCACCTTTGGCCTTTCCTGACTGTGCCCTTGAGGCAAGCATGACATCTAGCAAAGGCACCACAGATGCCCCCCACACTTCTTCCCATATCCCCTACCACTGCCCCCGAGTCACCCAGGGCCAGGTTCTCCCTGGGAACATCAGGCCTACAGGAAGCTGGTGCCATCAGATTTACTCAGTAGTTCCTGCTCTTGAGAACACACTCTGAAAGTGATTCCTAACTATTGAGGGCTGACCTAGTCCAATGGTGGGAACCTTGAAAAAACATTCTTGGGCTCCAGCTGCCACAGTGTGTTCTGGACTGAGCAGAAAAAGTCTCATTCTGGAGCTGGGGAGATAACTCAGTGGTTAAAACCTTCGCTTCACAAGTAAAGGGATCTGAGTTCAGCCCCCCCGCCCCCATCCAATTAAAAACTTTAGGTGGATGTGGCAGTGGCCTGCAATTCCAGTCCTGGAAAGTAGAAAATCCCAGAACAAAGCAGTAAGGAAGTAGAGGAATCCAGAATAATTTCTGTGTCACCCTTGGGACTCCATAGGTACACACTCTTGAATGCCTTCTTGAATGAACAGAGAGAGAGAGAGAGAGAGAGAGAGAGAGAGAGAGAGAGAATCTCACCCCCAGAATTACTTTTGATTCTGAAAGATCCAGGGATTCCTGTCCCATCACCCCTTCACAAGGCAGGGTCAACCCTGGAATCACCACTATCCCCCCAAAGGTCCACCAGGCGCAACCTCACCGTCTTCCTCCACATCGTCTCTACATCTCACTCCTTCTGTGTCTTTTTTCTTCCCTCTTCATGGGCCCCATTTTTGCACCAGCCTTGTGCCCAGCAGCCCGGGCTCCTCCATTCTCTTTTTTCCTCCATCTTGTGTCTAGTCATCCCTCCCCGGGGCTGGGGAGCACTACATGCTGTAGAAGGCACAGCATCCCACCCAGCTGTGGTTCTGTTTCTGTCCTTCCCCTCATCCCAGCAGCTCTTCTGGCACAGACATCCGGGGCTCCTTATCACAAAGGTGGTGACGTCATGCTCTTGTTCTGTGCCCAGCAATGAAAGCATGTCGGAGGTGATGCTTAGGAGGCCCTGCCTACCTCTGCGACAT
The DNA here is from genome assembly GCA_023101885.1 of Typhlomys cinereus. Lineage (NCBI taxonomy): Eukaryota > Metazoa > Chordata > Mammalia > Rodentia > Platacanthomyidae > Typhlomys > Typhlomys cinereus. The sequence goes on from JALPQD010000193.1 coordinate 3,470,603, forward strand.
GGTGACATTGATAAAACAAGACATTCCTACCTGTGAACCCTCTTGTGGTGTTATTAGTTATGCTGGGGAACTAATTGGTTCATCCCTATGCAGGAACCTCAGCCATACACCAAACCCGCTGTAACATGAATCTAAACCTAAACTCAAATGCTGAACTAAAAGTCTACACTTTTTGCAAGTCCACCTCAACCCCAATCCCACCTTGCCTCAGTACAATCAATAGTCCTTTCCCTGTAGATCAAATCCTAAACATGATTGAAGATAACTGTATCTAGTGTGAAGTTGGATGTTAACCCCACCAGGCCTGCCCTGCCTTGTGTTATCCTTACAAGCAATGCTTCCTTTCAGGACACTCTGGAGATGTGCTCTCGGGAAATGGAGTTCAAGAGCATCCTCTTTGCTCTTTGCTACTTCCACGCAGTGGTGGCAGAGAGACGGAAGTTTGGGCCCCAGGGATGGAATCGCTCCTACCCATTCAATACGGGAGACCTCACCATCTCTGTGAGCGTGCTTTACAATCTTCTAGAGGCCAATGCAAAGGTAAATGATGGAGACGTACACTCAGGTTGGGAGGGCAACATCTTGGTGGTGTTATGACAGTTCTTCACAGAAGGGGTCTGGGATCTGGGTGAGAGGGGGTCTATATCATACATAAAAGCAAGTGTCAACCCCAGGACCACCTGAGGCTCAGAAATAGTATGAAGAGTCCCAGCCAAAGAAGCCCAGCAATCCAGACTACCAGCTTACCTTTATCCAAAGAACCAGCAGATAACCTGCATGCGCACACGGTCTGGAGTGGGGTGGCTGTGGAAGGATGGCCTTTGGGTCTGCTCTGACCTCGTATGAATTCCCAGCTCGATGGGCCAAGACCACAGAGCTTCACTTGGTCACACAATTCTTGTGGTCATGTGTGTTCCACACTGAACAAATTAGCACTACAGTCAATCTTCTGCCAACTCCATCTTAGAGAAAACTTAGGTCAACAACAAACTCCTCCATTTAAAGGACTGCTCAGGCCATCAAGGCTCCTCCAGTTCCCAGCACAGTCTTCTGATGGAGAAACATCAGACCCAGGTAGCCTGAGAAAGCCTTCTGCCTCTAGCCCCTCTGTCCCCAGAAGCCCAGCCCATTAGCTCTTCACTGGGTGGCCTCAGTGTCCTCCCTCTAAGTCTTCTCCTTCTCCCCAGTCATCTTAGAGACCATATTGCATTGACGCTGTAATTTTGAAATTACAGAAAATGAGAAAAAATATCCTGCCTTTCATGTCCCTCCATTTGACACCTGTTGATTTAAAGAGATTTAGGGGGAGGGGGTAGCTCGGGTTAAAGCCTTTATCTTGTAAGTAAAAAAGACCTGAGTTCAGATCCCCAGATCTCCAGAGCCCATGTAAAAATGGTGGGTGGACATGGTAATGCCCTGCAAATCCAGCCTTGAAGAGCAGAGACCAGGAAACCCCAGAGCAAATCAATAAGGAGGTTGAACAATCCAGGGCGATTCCCAGAGTCACCCTTGGACCTCCGTAGGTACGGATACTTAAGTGCCTTCTTGTCCACACACATACACAAAGCTTCTAGGATGACCCTGACTTCATTATCAGGCAGTGACCACAAAAGAGGGGTGGCATATTGTGAGGGGTCTTTAAGCATTTGTGATCTCCCCAAGCATGTCTAATGATGCTGAGTGGGACACGACTTTCGATCTCGGGGAGCATCCATTCTGTGGCAGCCCCCACGTCTACATGGAGACTGTTTCTTCCATCTCCCTCGCCCTTATTTCCCAGGTGCCCTATGATGACTTGCGCTACCTGTTTGGTGAGATCATGTATGGAGGCCATATCACGGATGACTGGGACAGGAGGCTCTGCAGAACATACCTGGAGGAATACGTTAAGCCAGAAATGCTGGAAGGAGACCTCTGTCTGGCCCCAGGGTTCCCGCTGCCTGGCAACATGGACTACAGCGGTTATCATCAGGTGAGGCATGCTGTGCTTCAATAGCACGGTGTTCTTAAGTTGACCAGATCATTCCTCCCATCCGCCAGGCACAACTGGGCATTCTCCGCTGGAGCAAGGCTGCAGTAGAGCCAAAGAGGAACGACCTAAGAATTGAGCTTGTTTCTTTTCCTTCTTTTATTGCATGTGTGTAGGTGTATGCGTGGGGGTGTGCGTAGAAGAGGGCATCTTCTGTGGAGATCCTGTGGAGAGCCAAGTATAACAGGAACCATTCTGGATTGTCTTCTTCCATATTTCTTTGCTCTGGAGTTTCTCGTACTCTGCCTTCCAGGACTGAAAGTGCATTTAGCCATTTCTGCCTGGCGTTTTTACATGAAATCTGGGGATCTAAACTCAGGTCCTTTTGCTTCTGAGGTAAAGGCTTGACTCCTGAGCTCTCTCTCCAGCCCAGAGTTGAGCTTATTTCCACTGCTCTTCTGAAGACCTAAGAGGTGCAATCTAGAGGATCTCTAGATTGAGCTGAATGATAAGTTGAGCTTTTAGAGATCTTTTTATTGTTGATGTTTTAAGTCCACAGTCTTATGTATTGATCTTTTCTACCAATAACATCTGGGCTAGCTATTGACTTGTTTTTATTCAAGGTACAGACAAAGCCATCATTAATGGGGAAATTCAGGTAAAAATTTAGAGAAATTTGTCAGTATCCTCAGAGGAAGTGATCTTGTGACCAAATCACTCATTTCCCATTGACTGTTGTGAATACAAACTATGCATAAAATTCAAACTATGCATAAAATACAAACTATGCATAAAATACAAACTATGCATAAAATACAAACTATGCATAAAATATAAACTATGCATAAAATACAAACTATGCATAAAAGAAAACAATTCTCCCCAGATTTCTTTTACTATCCTTTCAGTTTTTCATGTACTATTACTAGAGTTGTGTGTATGTGTGCGTGCGTGTGTGTGTGTGTGTGTGTGTGTGTGTATGTGTGTGTACAAGAGTGTACTTGAGTGTGTGTGCCTGTGGAGGTCCAAGGGTAATATTGAGAATCATTCTGGATTGCTCTACTTCCTTATTGCTTTGCTGCTATGGGGTTTCCCAAACTCTCTCTTCCAGGGCTAGACCTGCAGGCCACTGCCGTATCTGCCCAGCATTTTATGTGGGATTTGGGGATCTAAATGTAGGGCCTTTTGTTTTTGAGGCAAAGACTTTATTTAAACCTCTGAGCCATCCACCACAGCCCTCCTACAGTTTTTTTAAAGCTCTGTTTAACCTACCAGTGGAAAATATGCTAGAAGATCTGGAGGAGAAAAAAAAAAAAAAAGGTTTTTGCTTTTAAGCATCCCTGAAAGAAATTTAGAGCAAATGTAAGAAAAATAGTCATCATAGAAAATTAAAGGTTTTTTAATTCCTAAAACTTAAGAACCATAGTTATAAAAATCATTTGATCTCAAAACATCATACTTATTAGAAGAAATTACAAGCAATAAAACTCTTGATGGGAAAAGGGGGTTTTTAAGTGCCATGAAAGGCTTTGCCTAGGAAAATGGTGCAAGAGCATCCCCTGGTGACCATGTGGCAGTCTTCCTGCCAGAGCACATCTGGAAAAGTGACAAGCAAGATTAAGAAGGTCTGATCCCTCAGATCCTGCAGGAATGTGGTTTGCATAATTCCAAACGACTAAGGTGAACTTTCCCTTCCTCACGTCTCTCTTTCACCTGCCAGTTCAGAGGCTGTCACAGGCCACCTGCCAAGGATGCCCGAGTGTGCTGAGTACTGAATAAAATGCAAAGAGAGACATGCAAGTTTGCTTTTGAAAAAGGCACAAAATGTACCTGGACTAGTTGTTAACCACACTGACATATCACCAAAGTCATATGAAGAGCTTACCTTGGGAGATACTTTCTTACTGTCCTAAAAAGAATTGTGGAGCACGCAGAGGATTCAGAAAGTAACCCTTAGAAGCTTGGCAGTTTTCCAGGCAGGCAAACTGTTGCAGTTACTCTGTTGCCAGTAAATTTACCACCAAACAGCTTAAGGAAAGAAGGGGTTTTATTATAATTTCAGTTTGTCCAGTTACAGTCCCACGTCCAGCTTGGCAAAAGAGCTCATACCAACACCAAAGGTTGAGGGAACTGGCCACACCAAATCTACATGACTGCAAGAATGAATCCACACTTGCCAGACCTACATGTCTGGCCAAGTATACAGAAGAATGCCAATTTCCTTATCCAGTTCTTCCATCTTATCCACCTGCCCAGGGACTAGCCACGCCCCCATGGGTCGGACCTCCCTGTCAACCAAATAATCTTCTACAAGTTCAGCACTTAACTCAACCATTTTTTTTTGCATGTGCAAGCTCACACATGCATACATATGTACATGTGTATGTGCCTGTGCATACATGTGGGAGAGGTGTATTGGAGATCAGAGAGCACTGTGGGTACTGTGGAGGTCCAAGGATGACATTGGGAATTATCCTGGGTTGCTCTACCTCCTTTTTGCTTTGTTCTGGGGTTTCCCAGGCTTAAACAACTTCCAGGACCAGAAGTGCAGTCCATCGCCATTTCTGACTGGTGGTTTTACATCACATCTGTGATCCGAATTCAGGTTTAACCTCTGAGCCATCTCTCTAGCCCTAACCACATTCCCAGAGTTGGAACCCTCAACCATCAAGATTAAAACTGTATCTAACTATAACACAAACCACAGTCTCAAGAGCTCTGTTGTTTGGATGGCATACTGTTTTTTAAATGTTTACATTTTATTCCCTTTCACCAGGATACGAACCTTCAGTTTGTTATCAAATTCACCTCTTCTTACAGCCCAATCACACATTTCTTCTGTATACACAGGTTTTTTTAATCTATTTTTATTTTTGTGCACTGTGTATGCCTGTGGAGGCCCAAGGGTGACTTCAGGAATTATCCAGGATTGCTCTACCTCCTTTTCGTTTTGCTCTGGGGTTTTCCAGGCTTTGCTTTCCAGGGCTGGAAGTGCAAGCCAATGCCATTTCTGCCCGATGTTTTTACATGGGATCTGAAACCAAACTCAAGTCCTTCTGCTTTTGAGGCAGAAGCTTAACTCAGTCCTCTCTCTAGCCCTGTGTATGCACAGTTTTTTTTAAATATGTGCTTGTTTCCTGATTTAGATTAACAGAGATAAGGGAAAATTAATTTTCAGAGGAGAGAGCTGGTGTGAGAGTTAGGATCAAGGGCCAACCTGACACATAGGATTCAGGACTATAAGCCCACTTAAAAGGAATCTCTAGATTAAAGTTGGCCTCTGGGCATGCTTGTGAGAGGTTGTCTGTGTTACCTAACTGAGGTGGGGAGTCCCACCTCATTATGGGCAGTACCATTCTTGAGCAGGTGGTCTAGGACTCTACACAGATAGAGCTAGTTGCCCACAGCACGCACACATGTCCTTGCCTCTGCTCTTGCTGTGGTTGGATGTGACCAGTTCCCCCAATTTCTGCTTTGTAACTTCCCAACAATGATGGAAACTAACAGGATTGTAAAGTAAAGTTAAACTCCCCACCCCCTGCTAAATTGCTTCTATCATGTCTTCTTTTACATCAATGATTAAAGAGCTGCAGGTAAAGACCAAATATTCGTATTTTTAATTAATTAATTTTATGTGTGTGTGTATGGGGGGGGGCACTGTGTCCCTGTAGAAGACCAAGACTGACTTCAGGAATCATCCTGGATTACTTCTATCACCTTTTTGCTTTGCTTTGCTCTGGGATTTCCCAGGCTCTGCCCACCAGGGCCGAAGTGCAGGCTGCCATTGTTTCTTCCTGGCATTTTTACATGGGACCTGGGATCTGAACTCAAGACCTTCTGCTTGTGAGGCAGAGGTTTAAACCCTGAGCCATCTCTCCATTCTGAGATTCCCATTTTTGAAGGACTGTAATAACACCTACTGGGGAAAGAATGTATCAGATGCAGAGGGAAGGTGTGGGATTAGAGATAGATGACATTGAAACCTCTCTTAAAAGATAATGCAGTGAACATGAGAGTTGTGGGGCGTCCGTGGAAATTCTGGAATGAGAAACAGATGATGGTAGGTACAGGCTAGAGGGATGGTGATAGCTAAGTGGGTAAGGGACCTGCTAGCAAACCTCTCTCTTTCTCTCTCTCTCCCTCCCTCCCTCTCTCTCTCTCAGAAAGAGAAAGAGAGAAGGAAGGAGGGAAGAAGGGGGAAGGAAGGGAGAGAGGGAGGGAGGTGCTGAGGAAAGCCTGTGCTCTAGAGGGAGGAGAATGCCACCGGGAGGCTGGGGGCAGTGTCCTATGAAGGGCCTTGCAGGGGAGGAGCCATGGTGGGAGCTGGGAAGCACGTTGGTTGCTCTTTACTCGAGCTTGTCCTTGGTTTCAGTACATCGATACTGAGCTGCCCCCAGAGTCGCCCTACCTCTATGGCCTGCACCCGAATGCTGAGATCGGCTTCCTGACCCAGACGTCAGAAAAACTCTTCCGCACAGTGCTGGAGCTGCAGCCTCGGGACGGCCACGCTGGAGACGGAGCCGGCGCCACCAGGGAAGACAAGGTGCGTGGTGGGGGCTGCTGCGGTGACTCGGGAGCCCCCAGAGGGTTGCATCGCTCTGCTGGACAGTCACGAGCAGCTTAAGATGCTGGCCCTTCCCCTTCTACAGCCCCTCCATACCCATTCCATCCGAACCCGGACCCTCTGGTTAATCCTTAAACTCTCTGAGTTCGCACTTCACTTGATTTACCTAAAGTCAGCGTTTATTCAGTTTGTTTGCCAAAATGAAGTTTGAGATTGACTTGAGGATTTTTTGGCAAACTGGATAACAATGGCTGCAGGGCTGATTTGGACACTTCATCCCGCCTGTTGGACCCCATTGGATAAAGATGCCTCTCTTGTTGTGAATGACTTTCTAGACCCAGCATCTCTGAATATGGAGTGATGCTAGGTTGAGCTATAGTTAGGTACATAAGAAAACACCCTTAGAAAGCTTACTGTTCAGAAAGTCTGGACTTTTGTTGAACTGGTTGTGCTGTAGTAATTTCCGCCTGGGACATGCGTGGTCCAGGGAGGACACACTGCTCCTCAGGAGGTGATATCCAATACCCATCAGGATGGAGCCAAGAGCAGTGCAGGAACAGCAAAACTGAAAACAACAACCAACCGTAATTCAGGACATCAGAGACCCTACATTAATCACCTGGAACCAGACCAGCCAAATCTCTCCCCATCCTAAAGCTCAGGGAAATTTGCAGAAGAGGGGGCAAGAAGATTTTAAGAGCCTAAAGATGGGGAGGAGCAACGATACTCAAGATACTCCACACAAGTTAGGGCCGAAGTAATCATAATAGGACTTTGTATGACCTGTGCAATGACCGATATATCAATAATCCCCCCCAAAGTCTAGCATGGATCACAGGCACTAGGATCCTTAGAGGCAAGGGATTAACAGTCACAATAGTGTTCCCACACTACAGGGGAGCCCAAGAAAGGTCTCTAGGCAATGCTACTGAGTCCATACACCTCGTTAGAGTGGAGGACGATGCAGAGGGAAGTTTGACATTCACACTAAAGGATGCTCCAGAGATTCGGGGGCAGAAGAGGGGGACACTGGGAGAACAGGAGAGAGGGGTGAAAGCAAGGAGAAAAGGGGGGAGGGAGGGATGGGTGGAGGAAGAGAGGGGTAGAGGGAGGGAGGGGACGGGGTACCTATTAAGTTTGTATGAGTGGAAAAAAAATTTAAAAAAAACAAACTTTAAGCTTTTTAAAGTGCAAAAGAAAAAGAAAGCAAATTGGGGAGTTAGAAAGACGGCTCAATGGCCAAAGTGCTTGCCATACCAGCAGAAGGATCTGAGTTTGGATTCCAGATCCCATATAAAATGCCAGCTTGTCGATCCAAGCCTGGACAACAGAGCCTGGGAGTCCTCAAAGCAAGCTGGACTTCCAGACTAGCCCTACATGTGAGCTCTGGTTCAATTAGAGACCCAGCCTTAAAGACATAAAATGGAAGAGTGACTGAAGATGATTCTGGATATCAACTTCAGTCCCCCAAGCATGCGCACACACATGATCATGCACCCCCATGCATGTGTACATCAATATAGAAGCATGCATTTACACACATTTTAAAAATCTTAATTAAAAATATGAAAGCAAACTGGAGCCACCAAGATAGCTTAGCAAGTAAAAAGCACTTGCCTGATGACCTGAGTTCATTCACACAAAGGTGGAATGAGAGAACTGGCTCCACAGAGTTCTCCGACCTCTACCTGCATACCATGGCATGCATACACACACATACACACACACACACACACACACACACACACACACACACACACACATAAAACATGTAAATCTCAATGTGTTAAAAGTTTGCCATATACCATCCAAACAGGAGCTAGTGAGTTTACCATGCCTGAGAATGAGCATGGCAGGCAGGAGGAAGGAAGGAAGGAAGGAAGGAAGGAAGGAAGGAAGGAAGGAAGGAAGGAAGGAAGGAAGGAAGGAAGGAAGGAAGGAAGGAAGGAAGGAAGGAAGGAAGGAAGGAAGGAAGGAAGGAAGGAGAAGGAGGAAAGCAGGACAGAAGGAAAGAAGGAAAGAAGAAAGAGAAGGAGAGAGGGAAAGAGGGAAGGAGGGAGGGACAGAGGGAGAGAGAGAAGGAGGGAAGGGTAGAGGAAAGGAGGGTGAGAGAGAGGGAGGGAGGGAGAGAGAAGATGGGAAGATGGCTCAGGGATTGAAGCCTTTGCCTTGTAAGCAAAAGAACCTGAGTTTGGATCAGTCTGGGAGTCTGGAAAACCTCAGAGAAAAGCAATAAAGAAGTAGAGCAATTCAGCATGATTCCACATGTTACTCTTGGATCTCCACAGGTACATATGTTTAAGTGCCCTCTGGTATACATGCACTCTCACACACATATGCAAAAACGTTAAAAAATTAAAAGTGAAAAAAGAAAGAGGAAAAGTGGGAGGGAAGGAGAGATGAAAATGAAGGGAGGGGGAAAAAGGGAGGGAGGGAGGGAAAGAGACAGAAAGAAATTTCTCTTCTAAGATTTGAGATACATTGGTCACTTTAGCATCTCTGGGACAAAAGCATGTGACAGAGACAGATTCATGGAAGAAAACTTGTTTGGGCTTATGGTTCCCAAGCGAAGACCATTAATCTTGACACAGAAGGCAGAGCTCAGCTACTCCATCCATGGTGGTGGGAACATGGAGCACAACAGCTCATCACATGGGCTAGACCAGGAAGCGGAGAGAATGCGACCAGAAGCAGGTATAAGTATAAACTTCAAAGTTCCGCCCTAGTGATGCTTTGCCAATCAGCCCAGAAATTTACATTCTTATAGATCTAAAAACTAGAATCCAAAACAAAGATGTAGGCAGGTCTGGTTTCTTCTGCAACTTTTCTTTTTTGCTTGCAGTGTCTACCTCCTCCTCACCACGTCCTTGTGTGGCCTTCATCTCTTTCTGTAGGGTGCCAGTAAGATTGGATTAGTCTCCTCTTTAAATGCCCTCTCTCCAGATACAGTCATATTTGAGATCCTTCAACATGGGATTGGGGGACACACTGATCAGCCGAAGCACTGGTCTGCGTGGCTCCCCAGGGATGCAGGTCTTCCTGCCCTCTGTAGTGATGAAGCAGTCTGGCGCCCACAAGATTCCTTCAGTGCAGAACAACTTGCTAGTCATTAGAAGAAAAGTAAGAGCAGGCTCCCTTGCTCCTTTGATGAAAGTACATTTCAGATGGCTCAGATACTTAAAATATGAAGCCCACAGAAGCAACTGGAAGACAGCTTGCAGGAATGCTTTGATGATTTTGCAAAGAGGAAGGCATTTTGCCACTCTTTTTTAGACCTCAGAATCTGTGGAGGAAAAATGGATCATTTTGATGGCTTAAACTTTTTGAAACATTTTCCCAAAGCAAAAATTGTAATGTACAAAAAGGAAGGCTCATCCAGGAGCAGCACAGGTACTGGATGGTGGCCAGAGCTGTTAGGAGTCTGTACCTACGGAAAAAGAAACCAAAGAGAAAGTAAGAAAGATGAGTGCAAGAAAACACACGTGATAAATATGAATGGCTAATGAAAGAGTGACATAGTATGTGTCTCTCACACCTAAAAGAAGTAAAATGACACCTGCCAGCTAATGGTAAAGATTTCTAATTTATGATAATATATAGCACTAAGGCTTAAGAAAGTAGGTGCTCACTTATTTTACACAACAGTTTGCCAACAGCTCCAAAAATTCAAAATGTTCATTTTTTTTTAACTCATGGTTCTATTTCTTAGAGACCAGCAATGGAAACACTCAGGAGTGCACAGATTTTAGGATACATTTACTATTTTTTGCTGAATTTTTATGGCTGTAGAAATCGTGAGTAAACCAAATCTTTTTATGACTTTTTTTAAATAGAAAAAGAGAGACAGGGAAAGGAGGAAGAGAACATAGATACATATGTTCTGGTACACATGTGAAGGTCAGATAGCACCTTTCTGAAGTAGGTTCCCTCCTTCTACCAGGAGGGGTCTGAGAATGGAATTCAGATAACCAGGTTGTACCCAGGCACCTTTATCCAGTAAGAACATCTTGCTGGTTCCAGACCAAATTTTTACCAATGGGAGGATGGCAATAAATTCTGTTTTGTCTAAACGGTGAAATAATTGCTCACTGCAAAAAAAAAAAAAATAAGGCAAATCCATAATAAAGGAACACCATTGAGCTTTATAGAAATGGGTTTGCTGTTCAGTAATACAGTTTGCTATTTTGCATAAAACCTTAGAGTTCAGTCTCTAGTACAGAATGAGGAAAAGATTATAATAAGGGGAAAAAATGAAGTAGAGAAAGGCTGTGTAGTATGATTGTGAATGTGTGTGTGCGTATGTGTGTGAGAGAGAGAGAGAGAAAGAGAGACAGACAGATAGACAAAGAGAGATAGAGAGAGGTGGTGGCAGATGAATGGGTGATAAATGCGTAATTGACAAGCAAATAGTGAATGAATGGATAGTGACAGAAAAAGAGCTATGCACATTGAAGGAATATGCAAGACCCAAACTAAACCTTCAAGATGTGGAAGGTTTTGCTCCTGAACATATCACATGCATCTGTAACATTTAGATTCTTTTCTTGTAAATATATGTAACTTTTTCAAAAATAAAAAGAGCAGAGGTGTTGCTTGTGGAAGTGGAGTGCACCACGTCCCTTGAAACCCACGCCTCTCCTCTGTACGATCCCTGGGGTTCCCTGAAACAAAGAGACCCCCTGTCTCTGCCTCTGTTTCTGTCTGTGACCAGCTTCTTGCGCACCCACTTCTCCTCCTCAGGCCCCCAATTCTCCTGACCTGCTCTGAGGCAGGACTCCGGGACCTCAAGTTCACGTGTTATGGCACAATGCCTCCAGACTATCTTTTCATCTCCTTGTGAGTCACATCTAAATGGTAGCTCACTGATATAGGACTGTTACTTCAAATCCCACTGCAGGGACACAAATATAATATAAATGTAGCCATTTGTCTTCTACCCTGGCAGCCACTTTCAGGTACTATTAAAGTTCTATTCCACATCCTGCTATGACAGCAACCTGAGACCCATTTGCCGTGGGGTGATGGGGTTTCGTTATTTTTTTTTTCCTCGCATCCGCTCTTTTTCTGGGAACTGCACTGTGTGCTAACAGGGCAAGGCAAAGTGAATATTCATCATGTCTTACTTTAAAATAGCCTGATATAGCTTTCAGATGCTGCCACTTCTATCAGTCTGTTTAATTTGATCTTCATGTCAACCAATGGTATTGGGGGAGAATGAGAGACAGCCAAGACGGATGCTGGAAGAAATGTTCGTGGATATAAACATGAGGCCTAAGTGACTTGCTCACATTCCCATGAGAACCATACTAACTTGGCCAGGCTCTTTGGTTATAAGCAACGGACACAGTCTAACTAAACTAAGCAAAAACTAGCTCACTAGGTCCAATGAATTAACTGAAGAAATGACAATGACCCCAGAGTCCTGGGAAGAGGTAGAGCTGATGGTCCTTTGGGGTCCCTTTGTCTTCCCATTGACTCCTGGGATCCTAAATGTCGAACATTCATGTTCCCGAGAATATAATATAATTGGTTTAACTCAGGTCAGGAGAGGCTGGGCCCAGTCACTGTCCCCAGAAAGATGGGGAAAAAGTAATCTCCTAAAGGGAGAGAGAGACCCAGTTCTGGAAGAAGCAGAGATGTCCATCTGACAAAATCCAGGCAGGTTCTGGCCTCTAGAACTAAGCCCTTAGCAACCAGGAAGTGCGGGTACCTGGCATGTGTTTCCTCCTACTCCTTCCCTCCCAGTCTGCTGGCCATATGGCCATCATTATGCCTATCCTGATTCATTCTTCTTCCTCTGCTGACAGACTTACTCATTTACTCCAAAATGGCAGACTTGGCCTCTGAGTTCTTATCCCAAAACAACCCAAAATCTCTACATCTCATTTCCAGTTTTCCAGGAGACAGACCCTGGTTATTCTAGCTCTCCTGCTCTAATTAGCTGGCAGTCTGTGTGTGGGCAAAGTGATCACGGGCAGAAGAAAAGGGGGAAGTGATAGATGGCCATGTTTCTTCCAGAACTGAAGGGCAGAAACCACAGTCTAACTTCATGGAAACACAGGAGAAAGACAAAGTCCAAAATGTCTGATCCCTTATATGGCAGAGTATATAACTTATGTGTATTTCATGAATGCTGAAAAAGTGTTCTGCTACATTTCTGCCTTTTTCGTATGTGTGTCTGTTTTTTGATCCATGGTTGGCTGGATCTGAGGATGCAAGACTTACCAATACAGAAGGTTATGTCTGTGTACACACATGCACATAAGAACATGTGTATATGCACACACACATGCACATTCATACATATGCATACAAATATGCATGCACACACAAGTACATATATATATAAATGCACATTCACATACATATGCACAAACATGAACATGTTCACATGCATACACATATACAGAGACACACATGTACTCATGTACACATACATACACGTATTCACAGGCACAAACACTAACACATGTGCACACATATACACATGCATGCACACGTGCACATGCATGTACATGCACACACATTCACACGAACGCATGTTCATGTACACACATATGTGATCACTTGCACACATGCATACATACACAAACACACACATAAACCTTCAACACTGCTGCTCATTGTTTCAATATTATGTGGCCCACAAGGGTCCTCTTAGTCGAGAGTATACTTATTGTTTGACTCCCACAGCTAACTGGGTCAGCATCTGTTTTGCAACATCATTTCTTAGCTAGAGCTGGTCAAGCAAGTTATAGGAAGCTGACCAGTCTCTGGAGAGAGGTCTTCTGAGGTCAACCTTCAGCCCTGACCTAGCTGACCTAAGCCAGCGGGCAGGAGTGTATGGAGAGGGGAGGGCAGCAGGTGACACATGACTTATTACATTTAATGCCCCACTGTAGGAAGATGGAGTTGTCTTCTTAATCCTGTGCTTTCCACTGTGGAGCAGGTCAAGGCCCTTCTGGAAGACATACTAGACCGGATGGCAGATGAGTTTAACATCCCAGAGTTGATGGCCAAAGTAGAAGAGCGCACCCCTTACATCGTCGTTGCCTTCCAGGAATGTGAGCGCATGAACATCCTTACCAGAGAGATTCGGCGCTCGCTACAGGAACTGCAGCTCGGCCTGAAGGTGAGCAAGGTCACAGGCAGGCGGCAATATCAGAGGTCATGGCCACCCACAGGTACGGGGTGACACCAAGAGGCTTGGGAACTGGAAGACAATTGCCCTGATGCAAATTAAATGTGCAAAGGTGTTACTCCACAGAAGGCAGAATCTGGCCCAAAGTGTTGCTTATGGCTTTACAATTCTGTTCAGCAGAGACTACCAGAAATTACTCACATGTGCTTACATTGACATGTTTATTAAAAGAATTGCCATCCCGGATTGGCAGTGAGCTCAATAGTAGAGTTCTTGCTCCGCATGCAGGAGATCCTGGGTTTGTTCCCCAGCATCTTGAGAAGAAGTAAGGTTGCCATCCATGACAATCCAGAAACCAGTTTCATAGCTGACAGTGGAAGCTCAGCTAGGCTCTGAAGTGCAGATGTGGAACATGCTGGTGCTGCCATGTCTGGTTCTTGGAGTTCCACAGACACAGTTGCATGTGTAAGAAAAGCAGTTGTGAAACGTCCACACGTGAAAACTGAAACAGAGTGCAGATTTGAAGTCAGGGCTTTTCCATCTTTTTTTGCCTTCACCTATGTAGGCGTAAGGAAATAAAAGAAAATATGAGCGTGTTCAGTCCTCAGACTGGCCTGGTCATGAGGAACGGGCTATTGAGGACTGTCAGTGTTTGGCGATGTTTCCTAATGCTATGCCAGCACATCACCCAGTGAATACGCAGTTCCACAGTATCCTCCAGATCCCTTTCCATCAGTCTGTACATCCACCCCTGTGTGAGTGGGCACGTCACAGTGAGTCAGAGCTCACCAAATCCATGCATCCGTTCAACTCCTGAGTTATTCATTTTTTTCTGAGAGTCTTCACTGCAGCTTTGTGTCGGAATCACAGAGCATGCCTGGGCAGAGATGGTGGGGTGGGCGGCAGAGAGTCTCCTCCTTCAATCTAGTTCACACACTGATGATTGAAAGTGCTCTGTGGGGAAGGATGGAAATGAGGCTCCCTTCAGAAGGACAATATTGGGGAGCAGAGGTAAGGAGCTATGCAAAGACAGCCTGTAATACAAGGTGGGAGTCACCAAGAGATGCCAGGAAAGAAAGGAGACTCTAATCTTTGAAGTGAAGAGAGGGCCCAGAGGACTGTGGAGAGGCCACTGAGGAGAGAGAAATCAGTATAGTTGAAGGCAAACAGGGACCTGGAAGCTATCCTGAGACTTGCCTGCTTGATGCTGGAACAATGACCCGGAAGTGGAATGATGCTGTGTGACATAGAGGACAGAGCGCTGACCAGGCAGAATCTTTTCAGGAACTCAGTCTCTTAAGGACAGGCTCCAGACCAGCCTGATCATCAGACTCACAACACATGCACCCATCTTCATCCTCTAGTCTGGAATCCTTTGGGGGTGGGCAGCTGGAAGGCAGCAGCCAGGCTGCCCTGGGGATGAGTGCAACTGAAGGAAGAAGGGAGTAGGAAAGGCCAGAAGCTGCATGGTGTGACAAGGTCCACAGGGATGGGGAGAGCTTTCACCACAGGGGAACTGGTGAGAAATAAGGAAAGATGGACCAGCAGGTGGGTGGCTGAGACTGGAGCGTCTCACAGGACAGGCTGGTGTCCAGGCAGAAAGTACCAGAGTCTGGTAAATGGAGCCTTGGGGAAGGTGATTCCAAGCTTGTTATGCATGTAGCTCTGCTGACCTGCCCACCTTGCAGGACAGGGAGAGGAGAGGTGATACTGCTTGGATGTCCCTTCTCTGTCCTTTCTTTCTCTTTATCGGTCACTTAACCACTCCAGGCTCTTTCCAGACCAGTATAGGAAAATGTGTGGCAGCTTATGTCCCCCAGAACATTGGAGAGGCAAACCCAAATACCCTGCCCAGACTGAGCACCAGAGTTAGAAAATGCTTAACCCTTTGAGACATTAACTGACTTAACTTTTATGGTAACGACATTTATAATAAAGACATTTTTATTCACAACAATTTAGAGTAGACTGAATGAGAACCTAGGTCTACTCAGAAAGTCCTAGCAGAGCTTTGAAAAGGCACAGTCAGCATAAGGCCCCGAGGACTGTGGGAGCTGAACCCACACAGGAATGGTAGAGGAGGACAGGACGGCCACGTGGGGGAAGGCCAGCTGGCCACACCCATCCCTACAGAGAAGCTTTCCCCTGGGCATTCTCCACAGTCGGACATCTGGCTCTCAGCCTTACAAGATAAGAATCAGATCCTTTGAATGTCCCCGAGTTAACTGGGATGTATTCTGACTTCCAGTACTCAAGTGCACGAAAGCCCAATCTGCATACCCTCACGGTTGATTCATTCTCTTACCTTCTTGATTAGTTATAACTTTCAAGAAATCATATACTCGGGGGGGGGGGGAGGTGGAGGGAGGGAGGGGATGGGTGTACCTGTTAAGGTTGTATGAGCAGAAATAATAATTAAAAAAAGAAGAAAAAAAGAGAAATCATATACTGATAGAAGACTATCTGGAAAATCTCTTCCTGTGTAAGAAGACAACATGAGAATCCAGATTTTTAGACTTGTACAATAGACAGTAATGACAGTATTGAATACTTAAGTGTGACTAGTCTGAGGTGAGAAGTGTAAATTGTACACTAGACTGCAAAGATGAAAGACCCAAAATTATAAAACATGCCATTCATAAATTTATGTTAGATATCAAAATGATATTCCATGATTTAGATCTACTGAGTTAGACAAAATATGTTATAAA
Source organism: Typhlomys cinereus (assembly GCA_023101885.1). NCBI lineage: Eukaryota > Metazoa > Chordata > Mammalia > Rodentia > Platacanthomyidae > Typhlomys > Typhlomys cinereus. The sequence goes on from JALPQD010000193.1 coordinate 3,486,988, forward strand.
AAGTTAAGCTCAGGGACAGCAAGACAGCTCAGTGGATAAGACTCATGCTCACAAATCTGGAGACCTGAGTTCAATCCCTGAAAGCCCACATAGTAGAAGGTAAGTTGTCTTCTGATTTCCACCCATGCACCATGGCAACATATACATACCTTCTTTCTTCTCCCTCCTATAAATACTTTTTTTAAAAAAAAAATGTAAGCTTATCTGTTTTACTTTTTGAAAGAAAAATCTGATTACACACCTGACTCACTTTTTGGCTTGGGTTCCATTTTACTCCGATAGTGAATCCTTAATATGGGGCCATGGGCCGTCTGCAATCTGGGTGTGTCTGGGGTTTCTTTTCACCATTTGAACTTTTAATGGCTTGGATGTGTGGCTTGGTTTTGTTTTTATGATTCAGTATTTCTAAGCATGTGCACATGCTCACATGCCAAGTCTGGCTTGCTGACTTTGGCTCCTGACTGCCATGCACTGTCCTGGCTTCCAGCTTAGGTCTGAGAGAGTGTGTTGCTCTGACCCCTTAACCATCACCTACTGGACAGCTGCCCTGGCTCATGCCTTTGGCCATCCATTTCTCTGCCAGAGACTCAAATGAGCAGGTTGCTGCCAACCTCCACCAGATTAGAGGGGGTTGAACTCTTACCTCTTTGCCTCCTTTCAATCTCCTGCCTCCTGTGTCTTAGACAGATGAAAGCTACTGGTTGGGTACAGTGACACAGGTCTGCAATTCCAGCATTCAGGAGGATTACAGCAAGTCCAATGTCAGTGGTAGTGAGACTTATAAAAATTAAAAGCTAGGGATGTAGTTAGTTGAGTGATAGAATACTTGCCTAGAAGGTGTGAGGCTCCAGGTTCAGTCAGATAGATAGGTAGGTAGCCAGCTAGGTAGGTAGGTAGGTAGGTAGATAGATAGATAGATAGATAGATAGATAGATAGATAGATAGATAGATAGATAGATAGACAGATTACTAGTGACAAGAGATATAGTAAGAAAGAATGTATAGGTGCTAGACTTGACCCTCAGGATGGGTGAGGAGGCACAGAGGCCTCAAAGAGGGAATCTTTTTTTTTTAAACATTTTTTATTATTATTTCCGCTCATACAAACTTGGTAGGTACACCGGTTCCCTCCCTCCGTCCCTCCCTCCTCCTCCCCCCGACCCCCCTGCTTCCCCTCCCCTCACCCCTTCCTCCCCATCCCCCCAGGGCCTCCCCCCCCAATCCCCGGAGAATCCTTTAATGTGCATGCCAGGCTCTCCTCTGAGCCCTCAAGGAGGGAATCTTGAGTTGCCCCCCAGCCCTTGTCTTCTATGGGCAGCATGCTGATGCCGCTGTGCAAACACAAGCCTGGAATAGCAGCTGCTTCCAACAGCTTTCCAAATGGAGATTCCTGGCCTCTTCCACCTCCTCCAGGGGTTGAGTCCTTAGCTTTGACTGGAGCTTACGAACCAAGCTTCTAACAAGCTACTTGACTTAAAGGAAAGAAGGTCTGCAGGAAAAAGAGGGTTGCACCTATACTGTACCAAAGGAAGATGATGAAAGTGCTTATTTTTAGGGATGGATCAAGCAGCTAAGGTCACAGCCTTCATGTTACACAGTAAATGGTGTCACACAAGCCATAGGTCTCCCAAAGTTTGCTCTGCAGTGCAGAAAACGTGTCACGGGACCACACAATGCAAAAGTGCATTGTGCATTAATGGAATGAGCCAGCATTTTAAGTGTTTTGTTTGTTTACTGAACCTGTGAACAAGTAAGTGGAGATGTGGATAGGTAGTGAAAGGATAAAGCCACCAAAGGCTGGAAACCTGGGCTTGAAGGAAAGGAAGTAGGCTGTTCATTATTGTAACCCAGTATTTAAGAAGGACCCAGGTACCAAGAGCTTTTCCACAGAATCCTCCTGTCTACCAACACCCCAGTCTCTACCAACCTGGCAACATTTTAGTAAACATTATTTTGTCTTCTGAACATCTTTCAAGTAATGCTAGCCTGGTGTAGATAGGCACATTCTTCTTCCTGAGAAGACGGCTGCTGTAGTTAGACATGGGTGCCAACTTGACAATTGGAGGCTGAGCTCTGGGCACTTCTGCGAGGAATTAGTAGTCACAGCAACCCCTGAGCAAGCCTGCTGGAGATGGTCTGATGGCTGCGGGAAGACCCAGCCCACAGTGGGTGAGACCATTCCCTGGGATAGTGGAAAGAGGGAAGAAGCTGGCTTAGTAAACGCATTCTTCAGCATGCTTCGGCAATCTTGCTGTCTGGAAAGTGAGGTCTGCAATGCCTGTGGATATGGTGTGGTCAGTTCCCTTGGTCCCTGATGTTGGTGTGAGCTCTCCTGCCAAACTGGACTAAGAGCTATAACCAAGAATCATAAGAGAGAACAAAACCCCCGTGTTTCCCTAAGTTCTCTGGACATGAATTTCTGAGCAGTTTATGCAGGTACGATACAACAGGGGCACTTGAAAGGGAGGAAAGTTTCTCTTGCTTCTCTCAGCCTAGTTTCTGATTATCAGTCCTTTCTCCTGCTCAAGGTCATGGAAATACCAGAGCTTACAGACCGAGCTACAAGGTGATTTCCTTTCCTCAGTGAATCCTGCTTCCGTGATAACCAGGAAGACCCTAAGAGGAGAAGCTCCTTTAAGCTCCCTCGCTTGCACATTCAATTAGTAAGTGCAAAATCATTGTCAAAAGAGATTATAATATTCTAAGCAGAGGTGAGAAATTTGAAAGGAAGCCGAGATTCACATCTTATGTTCCTCTGTTGTCAGAATGCGTTTAAGATTTCTGAAGGGTGTTAAGAATTAAGGATTGAATTTTAAAAAATTAGACCTTGTTTATTCAGAGCAGTTTTTAAGTTCATCATGAAATTGAGCAGAAGGTACACAGACTTCTCATATGACCTTGCCCCACCCACTAACCATCCTTACATCCTCCCAGTGTCCATTCCTACTATTGATAGGCTCACGGGGACGCTCATCTCCTGGAGCCCAGAATCACTTGGGGCTCACTCTGAAGTGTTGTTTTGTCCGAGAGTTTTAAATTGCAGTAGTCACCCACACTCATAGTATACTCCATAATTCCACTGCCGTTATGTGTGAGTACACAAGTGTGTATGTGTGTGTGTGTGTGTGTGTGTGTGTGGAGACATGCGTAAGTGCATGTTCATCCACATGTAGAGAGGTGCATATGTATGTGGAGACTACAAATCAACTTTACATGTTGCTTCTCAGGAGCCCTCCGCCTTATTTTTGTTGTGCTTTAAATTGATTTTTTTTCCTTCTTTCTGTTTTATTCTTTGACAGTTTCACACAAGAACAGTTAATTTAAGTCAATTTCAGCACATTTTATCCCTCCTTCTTTCTCCCTGTGAAAATGTTCTTCACACAAGGCCTCTCATTGGCTGGCACTTGCAACTAAGTTAGGATGAGCAGTGAGTCCGAGCAAGCGGACCATTGTCACCTTCCCAACGCAGGAATATATATACACACATCACCGTATCAGCCTTTTTTGGAGCTCTGGGGATCAAACTCAGGTCCTCTGGCTTGCAAGGCAAGCCTCTTACCAACAGAGCTATCTCCGTGACCCCCTTGCATAAGTTTTAAGTCTACAGACATCACTTTTTCCTACAACAAAACTCATAGACTTGGTTTGCTTGTTTGGCGATAAGGAGTGAGTTGCTAACGTAGCCCAGGGAGCTAACCAGCAATGAGGGACTTCTCTGAACAAGCAAAGGGACAGCAGATGGCAGTGTTCAGGATTCCGTCTGACCTCTGTGGTAGTCTCACTCTGACACAAGGTCAATGACAAAAGACCAGGGTATTTCATCACACTTCCAATGCTTCCAGCCGTCTGTGTCTTGACGACTTGTATGAATCCTGTTGGGTCCTATTATGGGACAAATCCAGGATGGTTGCAGACTGGCATTCACCCGCTCACATGGCAGAAGACTTCCTCATGCACCTAAACTTAAGAAAACCCCAAACAACTCTGGAGAAGCAAATTTAAAAGCATTGTTTGGCAGGCATGGTGGTGCACATCTGTAGCCCCAGCACTCTGGAAGCTGAGACAAGAGGAATGTGAGTGTGAATCAGCCTCGGTTACAATATTGGAATACATAATACACACACATGTACAAAGTCATTTATTTTGCTATGTTACTTATAAAAGCATTTCATCAACTATAGAGATGGACCAATTGAAAACTTTTACAAGAAACATGGGTGTGTATCTTTTGTTAACTCTATTGTAGTTTGGTTTTTGCAATAATGCATGACTTTTGTATATATCTTTATAACCCAATTAGCAAGCAAATGGTGATTTTATAGGCACATTAAATTTTCGTTATATATCTAGGTGTCAATTTGACAATTGAAGGTTGAGCTCTGGGTATATTTGTGAAGAATTAGTAGTTAAGACGAGCCCTTGAGTAAGCCTGAAGGAAATTGATTGATGTGAGAAAACCCAGCCTATGGTGGATGGACCATTCCCTGGATAGGTGGTCAAAATGGAGGGAGCTGGCTCATACATTGACATTCTTCAGCATACTTGGACAGTTTTGCTATCTGGCAAGTGAAGTTTGTCCTTCTCTTAGGAATCCTGTGGGTATGGTGTGGTCATTTACCATTGTTTTTTGAGTTCTCCAGCCAAGATGGCCTAAGAACTGTAACCGAGAAGCTTAAAAATAAAGTCCCTTTGTTCTCCTAACCTCTTTGGTCATGAATTTATCAGCAACATGCAAGTCCACTACAACTTTTCTGCTAAAGCTGCAACAAACAGATTCTTTAACATACCCTAGAAAAAGCAAACATCCTACAATGTCTATTTTCAATAAAAAGCAAAGTCTTTCTGTCTGTGGAATGCTAAGGTGGTGCTAGCCAGTGAAGCTTTTTGTGACAGCAACATCCCATGTCTGCGTTGATGAGTTACATGTGGCTACCGAGTACATGGGATGTGGCTAGCAGGACATGAGAAATGATTCCTCTGCTCTTGTCCTGAGGATGGACTATATTCCCGTCCTAAAAACTGAAACTTTTACTACTGTTTTCATCATTTTATTTAAATAACCAAATGTAGCTATCCCACCTGACACTCTAGCCCAACTTTACAGTTTTGGATACTATGCTTAAGGCCAGAAACAGAAGGTAAGGATTTGCCTGCCTCGTAGTGTTTGCTGAAAAGAACATCTGGTAGCTTCCCCAGGAACAGCTCCATATGTTGTTTTTAAAACCTTCTTTGTTAAATAGCTTGTAACTCTCAAAGGTTATTGATTACTGTGTGTGTGTGTGTGTGTGTGTGTGTGTGTGTGTGTGTGTGTGTGTGTGTATGTGTGTGTTTTAGTAAGCCTTTATATGGGTTTTGGTATCTAATTCAGGTGGTCAGGCTTACACAGCAAGCACTTTTACCTGCTAAGCCATTTTTACCAGTCTCTTTCAAGTCTCAAAGGTTTTTCTGCTGTTTCTTTACCTCTGTGGTACTGGGGATGAACTCAGGGTCTTACACATCCTGAGAAAGTGCTTACACTGAGATACATCCCTGACTTTTATAGTTCATTTTCTTAGTTCACTGTAGTCACTTCTCCTACTGATCTCCCACTTGGTTTCCTTCTCCATGGCTGTCTTAGCACTGGCTACTGTAACAAAGCACCATAGACTTACTGCTTGAAGAACACAGATGTGTGTATGTGTGTGGGTACCAATAGGCATTTGAGTGTGTGCATTTATGGAGACCCAAGGGTGAGATCAGGGATCATCCTGGATTGCTCTACTTTCTTATTGCTTTGCTTTGGGGTTTTCTAGGCGCTGCCTTCCAAGGCTGGAATTACAGGCCACAGGCCACCACCATATTCACCAAGCATTTTTACATGGAATTTGGGGATCTGATTTCTTGCTTGCAAGGCAAAGATTTTAACCCCTGAGTCATCTCTCCAGTCCAAAGGTAGAGATTTTATTTCTCATAGTTCTGGAGCTAACATATTGGTTGATTTGCTTATTGATGAGGAGTATCTTCTGGACTTGGAGACAACTTTTTTTGAGATTGATTGGCAAGGAGAGACTGGGTTGGAGGGGTCTCTCCTCTAAGACCATGGTTCTATCAACACCCCACTCTTAGATCCTACTTTAACCCAAGTCTCTGTTGTGAAGGTCTCTCTATTGCAAGTGTGCAGAGGAGAATGATGAATTTGGTAAGGACAGACTCAGATCCCTAATAGAGGTCTCTCAGTTGTCCACCTGGAGGTAGTGGCTGCCTGACATACTATGGGAGTCTTATGCATTCAGGTCCAGTTATTCCACCAGGCCTCACTCACACCTCTGTGCAGCCAGGCCTCGTGCTCACCAGTGCATTGCAGGAGCAATGGACTCCGCCATCGCTCTCTCACCTGGTCCCAGTTCCCTTTCACAAATAGCAGGTGTGAAATGGTGGCAGAAGACACTGTTCAGATGTCGAAGGACCAGCCTCTATGAGACAAACCTTGAATGCAACATGGGACTGGGACTGTGATGGTGGCATCCACCTCTGAAGTCACCTCCCAGCCATGAGCCAGAGGACTGAGGGCTGCACTTCCAACCCTCCAATTACTTTCTCCTCCCTCTCTTGGTCTTCAGGGGGAGCTGACCATGACCAATGATATGGAGAACCTACAGAGTGCCCTGTACCTAGACATGGTACCAGAGGCCTGGGCTAGGCGAGCCTATCCTTCCACCGCTGGCCTGGCAGCCTGGTTTCTGGACCTCCTCAACAGAGTCAAGGAGCTGGAGGCCTGGACAGGTGACTTTGCGGTGCCATCCACTGTGTGGCTGGCGGGTTTCTTCAACCCACAGTCTTTCCTGACCGCCATCATGCAGTCCACAGCACGCAGGAATGAATGGCCCCTGGACCAGATGGCCTTGCAATGTGACGTAACCAAGAATAGCCGAGAGGAGTTCAGAAGCGCCCCTCGGGAGGGGGTCTACATCCACGGCCTCTTCATGGAAGGTGCCCGCTGGGACATGCAGGTATGGTCTGAGGACAGGCCAAAGGGCCTCTTGGGAGGGGGAGGGATGGAGCTGCACACTGACTGCTGAGGATGCTCCTGGATCTTTTCACCTTGGTGTTTTGTCTTTCCTCAAGACCATTTTTATTTGCCAAGAGTTGTGCAAAGAGCATAGGCAGACTTTGAAAGGGGAAAAAAATCTATGCTTGAAAATGAAGACTTCCAGAGTGAGGGTGATCGGGCTGCAACATGTGGCACTCTGGGTTGCCAGGGTTGATTTGGCTGAGCTGGCGGCTAGGCAGGGATGTTTCAACCCTCAACACTTCAAGTACCTCCCTCCCCAAAGCTGCATGCTCAGTTGCAGAGGACGGCCTTCCCACAGAAGGGGCCATTCTTAAAGGCCAAGATACATAAACAGCTCAACTCTGCTGCTAGAACCCCAAAGCTCTCAAAAAAAAAAAATGAGTAAAAGAGAGAGACCTGGAGCCAGACTGGTGGTTGCAAATTGGTAATTGGCATTTTCCCCACTTTTTCTTATTGATAAAGTTTACTCATTGACAGTTGCAAAACACACCATTTACTGTCCACTCTGTCCTCTCTTCTCCCTTCAGTCTTCTTCCCATACTCATGCCCTTTTGTGTACAGTGGGATCAACCAGGGAGCCCTGTGTGGTTCTGGGATCAAGAACTCTTTGGGTCTGGCAGGCTTGTCCATCGATGCACAGCTGGATAATTGTGTCTCCTTGTGATGTTTGTTGTCCAACATTCATTAATACTTTGCAGGGCCCCATGGGTTTCTCCTCAGTTCAGAGCTGACCATTGGCCTGCAGGTGCCCTGTAGGCTCAGTGTTACCAAACATCTCTTTTATGGGTTCATAATTATTACAGCTGTGTTGATTTTTTAGAAGATGGCATGTCACAATCCTTTTCCCTGTCTTCTGGCTCTTACATTCTTTCCATCCCTTCTTCCACAGAGGTCCCTGGGGCCTTTAGATATAGGCTGGGGCAGGAGGACCATGAGATTTAGTTCTGTCTGGGTTACACAGTGAGACTATCTCAGACAAACAAACCAAAAATGCGATTTTATGCTGAAAAGTTAGAAATATGAGATGCCTTGCATTGTAGGTTATGAGAAAACCCAAAAGGGCAAGCAGAAAGGCAGGTGGGGGTCCCAGTCTGTCCTGGACCTTTTAAGGATCACGCTTGCTAGCTGGCTGGGCTCTGGGTCTGCTCTGAGATGCTGTCCTCTCATCTCTCAGACTGGGCTCATGATGGAGGCGAAGCTGAAGGACCTGACGCCCCCCATGCCCGTGATGTTCCTCAAGGCCATCCCAGCAGACAAGCAGGACTACCGAGGCGTCTATGCTTGTCCAGTGTACAAGACTTGTCAGCGGGGACCTACCTATGTGTGGACTTTCAACCTCAAGACCAAGGAAAGGCCATCCAAGTGGGTGCTCGCTGGAGTCGCCCTGATTCTCCAGATTTAGTTCTGACAGAGCCCATGGGAGAGAAAGGAAGGAGGCTGGCTGGAGCCCCCAGGCCAGGCGGGGGAAAGTGACGCAGATGCTTGCAAAGATAGGAAACCTTGAGCCCTGAACTTTGTAGACTTCCTCTAGGGGACCACATCCTGTGTAGTGATGCTTTCTATTAAAGTGATTCATTCCTCAACTGGTCTGTTCTGAGGGCCACTGCTGACTGTGGAGTCAAGAAAGAGAAACAAGCCACACATAAGCCTGCCCATGCGACACAACACTGTCCTGTGCTCTAGCTCCCAGGTTCCCCTGAGCGCAGAGAGTGCGTGGGACTCGTTCCCCATCTTCACCAGCACCTCGGTGACATTCAGGCACGTCAATGTTGGGGAAACATCTCCCTGGATTAGAGGGTCACCATATTTTTGTTTTTGTTTTGTTTTCTGCAAAGAGCCAGATAGTGTCTGTGACCTCATAGGCCACGTTCTCTGAACTAGCCTGCTTCTCTGCTCTACCCACTGCACCCCAAGCAGCCTAGGTGACACACCAATGAGTGACTCCCCAAAGCAAGCTCTCTCTGCTGGGGAGGCTGAGAAAAGCTCATCTGCATCCTGATCTGATTCCCTCTCACGCCTACTCAATGCGTTTCCTGAACTCTCCTTGCTGAGGACACAACTGCAAATATGCGAGCAGGTGGTTTCCTAGTTACTGCCGTCATTCTGGACATCAGCTTAGAGAGGCCTCAGGAGAAACGCTTCCCCACAATGCTTTCGACCTAATCCTGTCCCAGGTTTCCTACTGTGGAACAAATCATGGGAAACCAAAAAGCTCTGCAGCTTGGAGAGCAGAGAGCTGTGAGGTGTTTGTAAGAAAAGACCTGGGGGAGGGGGAGGCGTGCTCCTTTTCCCCTCTTTTCCTTTCATTCCCTTGCAGACACTTAAATGGTGATGAATCCCTATTTAGATCAGTGGTTCTTGAACTGGAACAGCAGTCAGCATCCCCTGGAGGGCTTGTTAAAAGAAAATTTGCTGAGTCCCACCCAGCAGAACCTCTGACTCAGTGAGTTTAGGAAACGGCTGCTGCTGGTTTGCAGGTCACTTCTGAGAACTGAGTTTAAAATATGGTCCCATTATCCTATCAATCCCTGCTGTGCACAACAGTCACACACACAAGATCCCACACATTCTCTGATGTCTTCCTATGGATCCTGGAGTCTATTTCCGCTTCATATTCATGTTATATGGAAATTAATTCACAAGTGCCTCCTGGAATCAGGAGACCCCATTCCAGCTTTGCCCCTTTTCTCCCAACTAGCACCCCCCACTGTCTAACAATGTCTACCTTCTAATTAACACCTTACTTCCTGAGCCACACTCAGAATAAGAGCAAACAGGAGGACCATGATTGTTGATGAAGGCCTCCCTATACAAGAGTAGGAAACTTGAAAGCATGCAATTCTGAAACAAAGATGACTGGACAGGTTAGATGTATGTATGTTAATAAATCTCTGGACAGTATTAAAAACTAGACCAATACTATTGATTTCCTCCTAATGCCTACTGGCAAAGTAAGTTAATAAAGAAAACATTAAAACATAAAGCACTTTGGCAAATGTTATGGCTCAAGAAGGATGCCAAATAGAAGAAGAGAAGCTTGAGGCATGTGATCAGATGGCAGAAAGGCTTAAAACACACGAGATGAGGGTGTGACCAGCTATGGGCTAGCCTTGGAGCTCAACTACCACACCCGGAGGTAGTCATCATCGACACAGCGAACACATGGGACACAGATGAGAAGGTTTATTTCAAATAAAGGACACTGAAAGACCACTTTTCAGCTGTACTACAAAGCCCATGTGTACTCCCAGGCCCCTAATCCTCTCTTCTGAAATGAGGGTCTGCTCTAGAGCTGCAAGACTAAAGAGCTGATTGGGGTTCTTCCCTCAAGTGGCAACTGCAATTGATCTCTCCCCAGAGAACAATTCTAAAACCAGTATCTATGTGACTTGTCTTTCCCAAGGGAAACTCACGGATTACCTGTTCCTTAGGTACAGAAGAGACTAAAAAAGCCCCATGAAATCCAACTAATATGCCCTTTAAGTTCAAAATAGTGCCCAGCCCTACTCACTCATGAAAAGAGAGAGAATATCCTCTAAAGACAACAGTTCTTCTGCATTGTCTGGATGATTAGAACAGATGGGCTGAGGGTGTGGCTATAAACAGGAGACAGGCGGGCAGAGCAGGCAGCTGTGGAGAAAAGACAGGCAGGCTTAGGACATGATTATGGACAGGACAGGAGGGCTGAGGGTGTGGCTATGGACGGGGCCAGGCAGGCAGAGTGTGTGGTTATGGACAGGGGTCAGGTGAGAAGAGCAAGTGGCTATGGAGAGGGTATAAGTGGTCAGAACAGGTGGCTATGGACAGAGGACAGGACAGAGCATATGGTTATGAACAGGGGCCAGGTGGGCAGAGCACATGGCTACGGACAGGGCTTCTTCCCTAAGTGGGATCTCTGATGTTTGTCAAGACTGGAGCTCCAGCTGAAACTTTTGCCACAGTGTGGGCATTTGTAGGGCTTCTCGCCGGTGTGCACCCTCTGATGTCTGTTGAAGTTGGATCTCTGAATGAAGCTTTTCTCACAGATGAGACACTTGTAGGGCTTCTCTCCCGTGTGGATCTTCTCGTGGTGGCGCAGTCCCGAGAAGTCGCTGAAGCCTTTCCCGCAGTAGTCACACTTACAGGGCTTCTCCCCCGTGTGAGTTCTCTGGTGCTTCACAAAGTCGGAGCTCCTCAGAAAGGCTTTTTTGCAGACAGGGCACTGAAAGTACATCTCTCCAGTGTGAGTTCGCTGGTGAAACACAAGTTGTGAGTTCCGATAGAAGGTTTTCCCGCACTCCCTGCAGGTGGGCAGTTTCTGGGCCATGGGGGCTCTGGGCTGCCCTTTCTGAGAGTTGTCTCTCTTCTCCTCCAGCCACAGGGTGGACAGCTCTCCTGGGTGAGGGCTAGGCATGGGTGCCCCAAGCTGTTTCCCAGAGCTCCTTTCTGGAGGAGGCTGTCTCCCGGGCCCCTCACCCTGGAGGCTTTCCACGGCTGCAGGCAGCGGCTCTCCAGAGAAGCACCTTGGCTCACTCTCACTGAAGAAGCCCCTCAAGGCAGAGTGCGGAGGGACCTCGCCTGCTGCCTGACAGCTGTCCAGAGGGTCCTGCTCCCTGTGATTTTCCAAGTTTAGGTTCTCTTTGTCATTCTCTGGTCTGTTCCCTGGAAGGAGAAAGAAGGTCTGAAACAGCGTGAGACCACTGTGCCCTACAGGCTGACTCTGATGGCAAACACAGGGTCACCTAAAAACACCTTTTTACAGAGGGTACCAGCAAACAAAGATGAAAACTCTCTCCTCCCAAGCCTGAATGCTCCAGACTTGCTCCACCTAGTTCAAGGTTAAATGGATCAAATCCAAACCTGAGTCTTTTTAGGCAGCAAAAGAGGGCTCCTTGCAGCTTTTCTGAATCCCCCACAAACGAGTCACATGTACATCTCAAAGACTAGAAATATTATACTATATTCAAGTAGTACTTTTAAGATGGTTGATTTTTACTTTTATCTACAAAATATAAGCATAATTAAAAAGAACTCGGGGACTGGCAAGCTGACTCGGTAGTTAAAGGAGCTTGCCCCCAAGCCTGACAACCTGAGTTCAGCTCCTGAAACCTGTGTGATGGACCAGGATTGACTCCTGAATGTTGTCCTAAGTAAAGAACAAAATACACACAGAAAGTGAAATCAACCCCAATGAACACTCTTCCAGTCTTTTTTATGTATGTTGTACATATGTGCTATGTGCTATTTTGAGATATAGATGACATCACACTGGCTATAGTGCTCTGACTCTGGCTTTTGTATCATAAATGGAGCTATTAATCTACTTAACATGGATTCTTTTACTCACAGGTAACCCAAAAATTGGTGAACATCATAAACACATAATTTTACTATATGCGCAATGCAGCAGACTACAGTATACAAGTATATTTGCTTTACCACTTAGCTCTGCGTATATGTATGCAGCATGTCTGTCCTACCTAAGTATTTCTGGGACGGTTCTGCTCTATGGCCCAGGCTGGTCTCCAACTCCTTAGGCTCCAGTGAAACTCCTGTCTCAAGGTTCAGATGTGGGCTGCCACACTCAGCTACTATGCTTTATGAGCTTGTGTGAGTAACTGTATTTTTTCTCATGATGTTCCAGTTACTTTTATGTTGCTGAATGAACAGGCCCAAATGATTTAGGGGGAAAAGGGGTTGAGTAAATGTTCACATTTTCTGGTTATGGTTCATTGGCATGGCATACCCTATATCAGGAGCACAGAGAACTGACCACACCACATCCACAAGAAGGCTGAAAGAGGAGCATGCTTTCTAACTTGCCCATCTGCCAGTCACCTAAACCAGTCAGTTCTCTGCATCTCATCTACTTGCCCAGGGAATGGTCTCTCCCACTCTGGCTGTCTTTCCACATCAGTTAGATAATCACCAATAGGCTTACTCATGGACTTGCCTTAACTAGGCAATTCTTCATAGGTGTACCCAAGGGCTTTGTTCTCAATTGTATCTGTATCAATTGCAAATAAAATATTGTATTGTATCAAATACAACTGACATCTGTATCTAACGTATGCAAAACACATGCTTTTGATTGTTATTAATGACGTGTTGACAAAGACTTTATTTTGGGTAAGACTTATTTTCATCCTTTAATACTACTTTTTCTGTACAGATCTAAGATGTACTTCCAGGAGTGGTATCACATTCCTCTAATCCCATCACAGAAGCTGAAGCAGGAAAACTGAGTTAAGGGCAGTCTAGGCTACATGGCAAGACATGATCTCAAAAATGGAAATAAGTAAGAGAGGAGATTTAAGCCAGCCATGGCGGTGCATGCTTGTACTGCTCCACTTGGGATGTGAAGGCAGGAGGATGGGGAGTTCAAGGTCATCCTGAGCTACACAGGGACTTCAAGGCCAGCTAGTCTGAAGAAGACCTGTTTCAAACAAAACAAAATAAAACAAGAGTCCATTTTGGGGACCAGTGAGATAGCTCGGTGGGGATGGGTCCTGCTCACAAACCTGGCAACATGAGTTCGACTCAAAGAAATAAATAAAAATCTCATTTTTTAAAGGGGGGGATGAGGAGATGGGATGTAGGAGGGACTGAAGTACTAAACGAAAAACCCTAAGATTGTGGGATGGAACCAGATAGGAATTTCCTATTAGCCAGATAGGAACTGACTATTAATATGTTAAGAAAACACATTTTTAGCTTTTAAAAAAAGAACAAGAATGGACAGTCTCTGTATAGAGGAGCACAGAGACAGAAAAATAGGGCAAGTAAAAATTGCCCTGTGTTGTTCCACATAGAACTCGGAAGCAATTAAACATGCTAGAAGTAACAGGCATGTGATACTTCCTGATAAGTTGTTGGTCAGAGATGTCAAAAAGGCCCCCCAAAGAGTATTATGGCTTTTGCCATTGCTTTTTGTTGCCCTCTAGAAACTGACAGTTAAGACCCCATTACTGAAGATGCAACATACAAGGATCACAGGACATGGACAAAACACCAGCTGGAACTGGTCTGGAAGCTTCCTCTTGGCTGGACAGCTTGCACAGTACCAGAGAGTACTACCCTGGAAGCTACCAAGAGAGAAAAGCTGCAGTAACAATCATCATGACAACGGGTTGCAGCTTGCAGATAACAAGTGATCATCAGTGTAACAGTAGCATGAATATCAAGGAGGCAACCTTCAACCAGATTTAAGGCCTGCTTGTCAAAATGGAACACATTCTTGTTACTCTAAACTAGAAAAAGAACCTACAAAAGGGAAGGACCTAGGTCCCAGGGGAAGAGCAGGCTATGAATGCTTAACTAGGAAGACGCTGCACCAAACTCTCTTTTTGAAACAGTTGTTATTTTACCCATAGACTGGAGAGGCACTCAGCACTCAACCTCCAAGTCTCCTTCTTCAACAAAAGGTGTTTACTACAGAAAAGCACAACTTGCCAAAATGCAGAAAATAAGTAACTATGGACTGCTTGACCCTAAACAGGACATGTCTGCCTCACTCACCCCATCCCAAGGCTCAGAACATTGTGGAAGAAGGGGGAAGGGCAATAAGATTTTAAGAATCTGAAGTGGGACAGTGGTGGGCCAGACATTACCTCCTGGACATGACAGGGCGGTGGTGTCCATGATTTCATGTCAGATATGTATACTTTCATAAAAATTACATGAGAACTATCCTATCGGCATCTCACCATAAAAGGGGACGATCTCAAGAAGCCCCACACCTCTTTGAGAGACTGATGAAAACTAATGCAGACAAGGAAGAAAATGAGGATGCTTACGTTAATGGTATATCCACTGATTTGTAATACTTGCTGGAGCATAAATAACAACAGGCATATGTCATCAAACACAGACCAGATGAAATGCACTAAAAAGATTAGAAAAGGACAAAAAGGGAAAAGCAGGGGGGATGGAATTGGGGACTAAAAATAACATAAATTCAGTATATTCATGTATGTAACATTAAAACAAAAGAGAAAAAATAAAGTCGTTCTCTGACTTTCCGAAGAAAAAAAAGTCTGCTTTCTTCTATCGTTCGCATACTAACTTTTCCAATCCTTCCCAGAGAGCTAAGCGTCTGCCAGAGATCTAGGACTGAACTTAGTTCTTGAAATACTGGGACATATCCCACTAGAAGGGCAAAGACTGTCTCTGGTCTTTGAGGAATTCTTCATAGAGAGCGTCTTAAAGAGCTGAGGAGTGGCCATCGCAGCAGTGGTGCAATAGATACCACTGCGTTTAGGATTCTGCCACAGAAACCCAGGCTGCTCATGGTGTTTTCTGTGCAAGGAAGAATGCTGTGATAATGGATTTTCTTCCTGAGTTGTGCCCACTTTCTGGTCAGTACTTTTTAAAGGGCTTTCCGAGCCGAACTACAGGCATGAATGGGAAGTTTTATGACATGTAACAGCCTGATTTCCAAAGGGTTCTGTCACCTTCTACCTGTACTGTTAAGTGGGAGAGGGAAATAAATACCTAAGTATTGAATGATTTTCTACAGATGCTATTTAGACCAGTAAAAAATGGCTTTTCACCATTTAAACTTTTAATCCCTCAGTTATGAAGGGATGAATCTTTTCTCACATTTATGGGCTATTTTTCATACTCATGACTGCTGCCCAATTTCACTGGGAAAGTAATTTTTTTCTAATCAACTTGCCTTAACTTCTTGACAGCCAGAAAAGTCATACAGAATATCATTTATTTGTCATGTCCATGAAAACACTGTTTGGAGTTATTTTTATGTACAGCAATCATTGGCTTTTGACTTTTTAATACACGTGTTAATTCCTCATTGCTTGCTAAACATACCTGTGATAGTTAAGCCTGGGTGTCAACTTGACACACATGGTATTAACTAACATGGGCTGAGACCACACCTGGAAGGATCAACTGAGACCACTTGAAAGGATTATACCCACCCTAGATTCTATCAGAACCTCCAAAGATCTCATAGGATCCTCCCAGAACTGGACCATATAAAAAGGAGCCATCAAAGAGAAGAGATGCTTATTGCAGCTGTGCTAGGAATCGCTCTTTCTTCCGGCCACCCAGTTTCTTTGACCCTCTAGCCTTCCAACCCTCCAATTCCTCGACTAAACTAAAGACTCTAGGAATTCTCCAGCCTTCAGCTATCAGCCATCACCCACTTGACTACAAAATTTAACAGCTACTGGAAGCCATTGTTGGACTACCTTGGCTACTGGCAGCTATCATTGGACTACCTTGGCCATATCTGTAAGACAACTCAATGTATTCCCTATACATATATTCATTGTGTCGATTCTGCATCTCTAGAGAACCTGACTAATACAATACCACTTTAGCAACAATGCAAATGCCACTTCTTTTCTTGTTCATATCTCATTTGCATGCTTTATCTCTTTAAAATGTTTCTAACTTATTTTGGCTTATGACACAAATAAAAACTAAACTGAGTCTTTTCCCCCAAATGTCTTTTCCCCAGTTCAGCAGCTAAGGAACGACTCAAGCCCAAAGACCCAAGCAGCTTCCTCCCTTGTCCCGTGGGACTCTTTAGCTGGACCAGCTGTCTTCTGGGCTCTTCTCCCATTCCATTCATTTGTTTCTCAAGCTTCACATCTTTGTGCTACTTTACTTACTTTGATCTCACATATATGATAGGCCCTTAACATTCACATAGCTCTCACATTTACAAAGCATTTTTGTTTTCAAACTTTATTATTTTATCTTCTTGTACAGCATCTTTTGAGAATCACTTTATTAGGCCAAAAAACAAAAACAAAAACAAAAACAAAAAAGGGCTCAATGGATAGGGATGCTTATGCCCAAACCTGGAGACCTAAGTTCAACCCCCAAAATCCACATGGTGCAGAGAGAAAGCCCACCCCCAGGGGCTTTCCTCTGACTTCCACATGCACACCATGGTATGCACATCTCTTCTCTTTCATAAGTAAAATGTCTTAACATCTTGGGATTCTGATTCAGGTGTGGTATATGACCTCTTGCAGCTGCCCTTGCTATCTGCTTCTCTAGGAACTGCTCTTCCCAATGGTCAGCAGCTTATCCAGTCTCTCCTGTGACTTCTGCACCTGGTCTGAGCACATAGCTGGCAGTCTGACCACCTGCTGAACTTTCTGACTGGTCCCTTCCCAGCTCGCACCTGTGGCTTGCAGTCGGCACAGAGTCCCTTTCCCACATGGGCCCCCACCAGCGCTTCTCCTCCAAGTGCTCCCTTCCCATCTGCCAGCCACATTATCAAAATGATCTTCCCATACTTCCTTCCGCACACCTCTTTCTCAGCTGCATCATCTCTCTAGTTGTCAAGGAAGGCTGGACTTTTAGACTCTCCAGTTTGGTTCTAGGAAGAATCTACTGGGGGCAGGCCAGGAGGGAGGATGAAGGAGAAGGAAAATATCCCAAATGAAAACAGAATGAGTTGAGAAATGTTTAGCAGGTAAGACCCTGGGCTTGACTCCAAGGGTCAAAATAAATGAGGAAAACCTCTCTCAGTGGATGTTTGCTCCCTATAATCTACTAACAGAGCAAAGTAATTAGACTCTATCAGATGGTCTTGGTCCTCTCCTTCCTCCAAGGTTTTGAGATTTACTGCATGTGTAAAAATGTGTGTGTAGACAGACTGCATTTGTTTCAGAAATATCGTATAGGACCAAGGGTGATTGCCAGGATCCAGCACAATAAAATTCAGATTTCTTTATCTCAGTCTTAAGATACAAGATTTAAATGTTAGTTATTGGTGGATGCTACCATTTAATGAAAGTGTACAGAAACTAAATATAACTTATTTTTTTATTTGTTTATTTTGCTGAGGGCGGGTAGTTAATGTTGACTATAACTAGAGAAAGAAAAGTCTCATTTCTCTGAATCTTTTGCTAGTAATGGTAATAATAGTTATTATAGTTTTTTAAGAATGGAATTCTAACTCTATCTCTATTGGCCTCATTCTGTATGAATCTCTTTTCTCAAAAAGACTGCTGTCAAAATAGGCAAAACTGAAGACAAAAATACCAATATGCATTCTTTTTCATGGTTAAATAAAGGTGTCAACAGCCGTATGTACAGTCAGGAGACCCAACCACGATATTCAAAACAAACTGACCAAATCATGGTAACTTTAACCATTGTGGTAGGCACCTCCCCCACTACCTCCAATCTAACACAGAGAAGTTGGACATGCCGGGGACCAGTCCAAGACCACAGACCTGCACAGGCGAGTCTTGGGATCTTCTCAGCAACGCTGGCATGGAGGTGCAGCCCCGCCAGCTCCGCTCCGTACTCTGCTGCCTCACTCAGGTCAGGTTTGGGGTTGGACACGCCTGCTACTGAGAGAGACAAGTATGTGGGCTGGACACAGACACAACCGGGAGCTCGAGCCGACTCTCTGCAGGGGCCCATGGTACACCTGGGAGCTCGAGCCGACTCTCTGCAGGGGCCCATGGTACACCTGGGAGCTCGAGCCGGCTCTCTGCAGGGGCCTACGGTACACCCGGGAGCTCGAGCCGGCTCTCTGCAGGGGCCCACGGTACAAAGGCACTTAGGGCAATGCCTGAGAACACTACGTCTGTGCTGCTGTGCCAGGCTGTGAATGGGAACCTGGCAGCGCACTGCTGGTTGGTGCAGGGCGTGACAGAGGTGACATGGAGGCAACGACATGGAACAAGTCCATGGAACATGGACTCAGAACCAGTCACACCTGAGACCACTTAACTCAGCACTTACTGGTTGTGGAACAGCGAGCAAGTCCTTGATTTGATGCTCATTTCAGCATTGTTAAAAGGGGATTTTACACCCATGACGGAAATGAGAAATTACTATATGTAACACAATTGAACAGTTAGTTGCTGACACACAACAATTGCAGTATGAGGATGTTCTTACCACAACACTACTATCGATCCTTAGTTCTAACTGTAGCACTAATGGGTTCCTTCACCCAGTGTGCTAGACACAGGTGTCAACCTGAAGGCTGAGGCTAGGGCACATCTGTGAAGAATCATTAAT
The DNA here is from genome assembly GCA_023101885.1 of Typhlomys cinereus. Classification (NCBI taxonomy): domain Eukaryota; kingdom Metazoa; phylum Chordata; class Mammalia; order Rodentia; family Platacanthomyidae; genus Typhlomys; species Typhlomys cinereus. The sequence goes on from JALPQD010000193.1 coordinate 3,506,036, forward strand.
AGTTAGGCCAAGCCCTGAGCAAGCCTGCAGGAGATTATCTAGCCCAAGGTGAGTGGGACTATTCCCTCAGCAAGTGGACAAGATGGACAGGACTGGTTACATACTTCTGTGTACTTCTGGCACACTTTGGCAGACTTGCAGCCAAACAAGCGAGAAGGTTGGCCTCTCTCCCAGTAATCCTTTAGATATAATGTGGCCAGTTCCCTCAGCCCCTGGTATTGATATGTGCTCTCCTGCCATGCTGGACTATAAACTATAACCAGAATCATAAGCAAGAATAAAACTCCCTACATTGTTTGGTTGTACATTCATCAGCAACACGTGGAGAGATTGCAACACTCAGAGAACTTGCACAGACATCTGCAGAGACAAACAAAACAACAGTTTCTGCAGCAGTTTTCTTGCTCTAGCAGGCAGACCCAAGTCCTTACTTCCTGAGACCATTTTCCCATAGGTCTCCAACATGAGATCCCAGTATTGCTCCTTTTGAGTGGAACCCAGGTGTCTCCACTGCTCCTGGAAGAAAACACAACAGTGCCAAGTGTGATGAAGGTATCTGAACCTTGCTTCCAAACCCACAAGAAAGCTGAAAGGGAAGGACTAAGTCCTAGGTTCTGGGTCACTAGATCTATGCTCATTAGACATCGATCAAGGGACACAGAGGCCAGGGAGAAAGCACAATCCCCCCCCATTTCTTAACCTGGTTTGAAAACATTTAAAGTTGGCACCTATATGCCATCCACACTCCAGCAAGTGCTCCGGCACATGTCAATATAGGTAGGTCACATGAAGCTCAGTGAGACATACACACACACACACACCATACAACAATAACAAAAAAACGCATAAAAATAAGAGGAGATGGGTTGGGGAAAAGGTTTACATCAGGAAAAGGAAGGGGGATGGGATTGAGCAATAGCGTAAAATGACATAAATTCACTGTACTCATGAATGAAACTTTCAATAAATAAAAAGAGATAAAATAAGTAAAATAAGGGCAAGTCAGAAGAAAACTTGTACCGTCTAAGGTCTGTTGCATAAATTTTGTGGGAAGCTGCTCAGTAGATAAAGTGCTTGCCATAAAAAATGAGGACCAGAGTCTGCATCCCTAGATTCCAAATAAGAAGAAGCGGGGCAGGCACAGCACTGCCTATAATCCCAGCACACGTGATGCAGAGACGGATCCTCACGACACGCTGGCTAATTACACTAGCAGGTCAGAGAGTTCCAGGTTTGGTGAGTGACCAAAGAAGACACCTGATGTCAACTTTGGGTCTCCACATGCATATACACATATGTATACGTGCCCATACATAAGAACACACATATGCACATGCATACACACCACACGCATTGTTCCTTTTCTTAAACTTTCTGAGGACTTTTGATCCTCCTAAGTCATCTTTCTTTTCCTACTGAACCAGACAGAAGACCTCGAAGTGGGATGGACATGATTAGCTCAGCTCTGCTTTTCTAAATCCAACTCTCAGTCTTCCTATCAAGAGGCTGACCAGTAGAAACTCACAGTGACTAGCAGCCCCTTTTGTGGAGTCAGGAATACTGGATTTCACAAACTGGCCCCTTTCTAGCTTGTGGCCTTGAGCAAGTTACTGAACTATCTGGAGTCTTAGTCTTTACCTGTATTAGTACTAAGCTCAAAGAAATAATGAGTACCTGGTTACCACAACCTACTGTACTTTTCATTCACAGCTCATTAATATTTACATGTGCATGTAAATACACTGAACCACACAAAGTATCTGTTACCTCTATTAGAATTAAACTCCATGAGAAATGGGCTGTGATACTCTCCATGGTACTTTCCCAATCCCCAAGACCCTGCCTGAGACAAGCAAGCCACCCAATATGTGTTGTCAGGGCAAAATCAAGGCCTTAGCAATAAGCTCTCAATTGATAACATTACTACCATCCTATGTAGCCTCTTAGACTCAACCACAGTTTTGCATAAAAAACGAGGGGATCCCACCCACTCTCACAAGTTCATAGATATGCATTATATAGCTATGCATTATGTCCTATGCAGCAGGCTACAGAGAGCAGTAATAAGGTGCAAATTATGACATCATCATCATGTTAGGTACGATACATTACTAAGGAAAGACATTCCCAGCTCTACATCAAGTCTGAGACCTGGAATATCAATAAGAGATCAAAGTGGCTGGGAGAGGGAAGACCTGAAAAAGTCACAAGAGGAGAATGGAAGAAAGAATCCAGGAGGAGGAAAGAAACAGAGAGAAATTTCGGTATGGAAATATCACAAAGGTCAGAATGGTTCTCAATATACTTGACTGCACTTTTGATACAATTTTTAGGCATGACCTGCTAGCAACTGTTCTTTAACAGAGAATTTTCAGAATGAGTCTATTTTAACCTCCTGCAAACCACCAGCTTAAGCAAATCTTGTTGCGTACAGTTCCTCAAGGTCAGAATGCACACACCCTTGCTTCAGAGCTAGCAGAGAAAAGGACACCGTGCTGAGCACAGCAATCTGTGGTAGAAGACTCAGGCCCCAAGAAACAAGACTACAAGGCAAAAAGAATAGGAACAACTAAAAACCCAAGGGTCACAACCAATTCCTTAAAAATCCAAAAAGGTTGCTTTAGGAGCCTCTCAACAGTGTCTCTTCTCATCCCCAGTTTAGAGTCCCACACTTGAGAGCTGCCAGGAGACTGGGGAAACTTGGGTGCATGCCCACTGGAGACATAGACATGGGCAGCAGTCAGCTTTCCCTTTTGAAACCCAAGCTTCCAACTCTAGACAGACAAAAACAGGTTCTGTGGTGGAAATAATCTCTTCTGTGTGCAAATGGCACCACCTTGTGGGGCTGTAAGCTATAACCAACCACTTGCATCCATCTCTTCCATCTAGGAGAGGGTCCCACTCAGTCATGGCTGCTGCTTAAGTACTGCTTGCTGTACAGCAGCGGTGACACCACATCAGTCTCCTGTCATGGTTAACACAATCCCTAATTCATGAACAGACTGGACAGAATGCTTCTTCATATTTACATTTCCTCTTCACCTTCAAAGGACTCCATTAAATTTCATAGTCTTTCTCAGGCAAGTAACTGCTACTGGGGTGGGTGGTTCTAGGACTGGGTATGAATAACTTCTGTTTCCTTCAGTGATTAATAGCTAGTCGAGGTAAATGTACACACACACACACACACACATACACAGTGTACATTGGTCAATAGTAAATGGGCACTGCTAAGCATCTGCTTGTTTGATTGTTGGAGCAGCATTTTGCTATGTAGCACAGACTGATTTAGATTCACTTTTACTGCCTCAGCCCTGAGTGCTAGGGTGATAGGTATGTGTCACTACACAAAGCTTTGATCTTTTAAGGAAAACTTACTGTCTGTGCATTCTGCTGGTTAAAGCTACTAAACAAATTCCATGTGCCTGGATTTTTCGTATACACCCGCCAAGCAAAACTGAAACACATTACAGAATACCTACAGTCATAGTTAAGTACGGGTGTCAACTTGACTATTGAGTGTTTGAGCACTGGGCACATTTGTAGAGGATTAGAAGTTAAGCCCAGAGCAAACCTAAAGGAGACTGTCTAGCTGATGGGGAAGGTCCAGCCCATGAAGGGTGGGATTAGGCACTGAATAACTCACAGAGAGCTGGTTGAAAAAGTTGGCATCCTTTTGTACACTTGACCAGACATGCTGGTCTGGCAAGTAAGGATCATCCCTCTCTCAGCCATTACATAGAGATTGGTGTGGCCAGATCCCTCGGCCCTGGTGTTGGTGCATGCTCTCCCGTCAAGCTGGACTAAGAACTGTAACCAGACTGTCGTAAGGAAATAAACCCCTTCTTCCCTTAAGCCATTTAATGGTCACTTATCAGCAACCATGCAGGCAAACTACAACATAGGGTGTTGCTGATAAATCTGACTATGTGGATTGTGTGGTTGAATGGTTTTGTTGGACAAAGTTTGAAATGTTTGAAGATTTTGACTTTGTGGATTACAAATACCGTTCTGCAGAGTTTGGGGGGCCATTTGGAAAATGGTGATGCCAAGAGAGTTGTGAATGGTTTGGGCCCAGTTTCTGATGAGGGGAACAAGGACTTTGGTGAAACTGAACTTAAACACCGACAGACTGGTTTGCTTGACAGAGGAGAGCTGTGTTGGTGGCTGTGAAGCTCTGGATGTGCAAAGGGCAGGCAGCAGAATATCTGCTGCTGTTGGAGGAATGAACATCAGTGAAGGAAAACCTAGTGACTTGCACTGGGAAGGTGGAAGACATGAAAACCACTGTATGGAGATTTTGTGGCTTGAAAACCTAGATTCCTTTAGAGGCCAAAAGCCCAAGTTAAAGCCGGTTTTTGCCCTTTGCAAGTTTAGCTGCCTAAAAGAGGTTTTTCTAGCATCAGCACACAAAACTTGGTACAGCTGTGGTTCGAGTGGACCAATCTATGTTTCAACCTCACTTCAGAATCTGGCACATCCTCCAGGTGGTACTGATTTTGGTGAACGATTACGGGGCTTGTGAAGGGCAGCAAAACCTTGGCGCCAAGTGGCAGGCGTAGAGTTCCTGCAAGGAAAGGTAAAGCTTATAGCTGCAGAGGCAAATCCCGAGTGGTGTTTGAGATGTCAGAACCGTGGGACTGCTGCTGAGGATGACTTTGAATGGAGATTCAGCCTGGTTCAAGGAACTCTGCTTTTACAATTTTGAGCTGCAAACAGGAACTGGGAATGCCTAGAATCTTTGAGCCACCTTGACTACATGATAAGTAACAGAAGATGGACACTGAAGTACAGGATGTGGTAATTTGCTGGACTTTGATCTTAACTTGATGTTTTCTCATTGTCATAATGATTCTATTTGGAATTTTAAAGATTTTATTTGGTATATTTAAAGAAAGACTCTCAGTTCCAACATTTTAATAAGAGAGTATTTTAAATTTGCTTATGAAATGTATTTATATTTTTGAGATAACTTTTAACATCTGTGGGGACCAGGATTGAGGTTACAGTTTAAAAGTGCTATTGTTTTTGTGTCAAGTTGACAAGTGGTGGAGTGTCACAGTTAAGCATAGGTGTCAACTTGACTGTTGAGGGTGTGAGCTCTGGGCACATTTGTAGAGGATTAGTAGAGTTAAGCCCAGAGCAAATCTGAAGGAGATTGTCTAGCTGATGGGGAAGGTCCAGCCCATGGTGGGTGAGATTAAGCCCTGAATAAATCACAGAGAGCTGGTTGAAAGAGCTGGCATTCTTTTGTACACTTGGCCAGACATGCTGGTCTGGCAAGTAAGGATCATTCCTTTCTCAACCATTACATAGAGATAGTATGGCCAGATCCCTCGGCCCTGGTGTTGGTGCATGCTCTCCCATCAAGCTGGAATGAGAACTGTAACCAGACTGTCATAAGCAAATAAAGTCCTTGTTCTGTTAAGCTGTTTGATGGTCAGATTTATAAGCAACCATGCAAGCGAATGGCAACACCTACCTCTCTTTTTAATACTGGAGATTGAACCTAGGGCTTCACATAATGCTAAGCACACCCTCTACACTGAGCTGTACCCCTTACCTCTCCAAACCTTTTTCACCAAGTAACCTTCTACTTAACGAATTCATTTCTAGAAGGAGAGGTACCTTCGATTCACTCAATGTACAACCATCACCTGTTCTGACTCAGTCCTCTTTCTCCAAGAAAACTGCAACACTGACACAGGCAGTGAACCTGGCAGACTCAGACCCTGGCCTTACCATAGCATTAAGAACTACCTGAGACCGTCTCTGGGTGCCTCTGCACAACAGGACCTCCCTGGGAAAGTCTCAGCAGAGGTTCCTTCCAGGATTCCATTACAATATTAATATGCAGATTCTGGGAGAACTTCACAGCAAGTGCAACTTTGACAAGCCGTAATCAAGACAGACCTGGCTCGGAGATTTGGTTCATGGCCACAACACAGTAAGAAGAACTGACGTGGCCATTCTGCTGGCAACAACTAAAACTAGAAGAACAGAACCAAATCAAGCAAATGGTGACTGCCAGACACTGCACACTGTGCTGAGCAGAACAGAGATCCTCAGCAGTGAGGAAGCACCAGGACCTACAGCTGTCCAGACATACCACCTTCAGCAGAGAGTAAGGCAGCAACACAGGAAGTGGGACAGATCAGCAACAAAGCTGAGTGCTCACACACCCCACATACACATGAAAATGGGGAAAAAATCTTTGATACAATGAAAAACACATTCACCTAACTTTCACTACAGTGTTATACTCTCCTTTCTTAACTTAAAAATGAAACCGTATCATAAGTACACAAAAATATGAAAAAACTAAATAAAACATGCATTTAAGAGTCAGATCTGTAGTTTCAGATACCTGTTAGGAGTCAGATCTTGAAATGTATCCCAAAGTTTGGAGAAACTAACAGATTGTCCAAATATTGGCCAAAAAACTATATCCCAGAGCAAAGCCCCAAGAATATTTGGAAGAACACAAAATATGGGCAACCTGCTTGAGATGTAACTTAGTGGTAGAGGACATGTTTGGGATGCACAAAGCCCGGGGTGCTATCCTGGCAAAGCAGATAAAACAAAACACAAATGAGAATATATTGTAAGAAATGGAGAAAAAGATACATTGTATACAAAAATAGAAGGCAAGTTTTGGCAAGATTCCATGGTATATAAAAGACTGAAAAATGTGAATTAACGTGGTCACAGAAAGCCATAGGTAATTGCCTAAAGATGGCTGAGGGGCAAAATGTGACAGGAGAGAGGAATCTGAAAGGTAAAAGGGAAATTTTTGAGTGTGACAAAGACATTTATTATCTTTATTGTGGTTATGGTTTTAGGACTGCATATGCATGTTAACACTTACTAAACTATCGGGTATTTGTAGAGCAGATTCACCTGCCCCACATTAGAAATGACCATTCCAAATTTCCAACTAAGTCTTCTGGGTGTAACTTGTACTAGGAAATGAAACAGTCTTTTGTCAACATAAACAAAAAAGCAATGAAAAGTGAACAGACTGCCATATTTGGACAAAAACAAGATGGGATTTTTCCTTACAACCTGCACCTTTTCCCAGGGTCCAGATCCTATTAGTCAGGACACTGGGTAAACATCCTGATTTAAGATTAGAAACTCAGGGCTTGTGGCATAGGCACCTTAACTCTTGCCAAATCATCCCATTCTCTCTGCTCCCCTTTCAGGCCTGTGTCCCCCCATCAACGTTCCTGACTACTAGCACACTTGGAGGCCTAGTTCAGGGCACACAAAGCAGGGGACCCAGCTCACCTGAGGTCCTTCCGGGAGAAGCGCTGTTCCAAAGTCCTGGTCGCCCCCACGCCTTTCCTCAGGACAGGCAGGAAGCTGGGAAGCAGCCAGAGCTGCAGGGAGAGCAGGAGGAGGCTTTCAGAATCCAGATATCTCCTTTAAGCGCTCCCCAAAGGGCACATATAAAAGTCTCACAAATGATAATAATCTGCTCTGCCAACCATACTTGAAGGCTTGTGTTCACCCTGACAACTAAACCCCTCCAAAATTCCAAACAGTCATGTCCACGGCCCCCACAAAGAACCAAATGGTCTGGCCCAGTTTCAAGACAGACTTCCAAGCTCCAGGTCAGAGTGGTTCCTGGAGGTCTGCCCTAGGCTTAGAGTTTGCCCCTGAGAGCACCCCACACTGCCTTTATCCTCTGCCCTCACCTAATTGGGGTTCCATGTCTGACTCTTCTTTGACGCTGCGGCTCAGCAGCTCCCTGGTCCCTGAGGGCGTACTCTGAACGGGCAGGTCCCGCGGCACCACTTCCAGTCGAGGCTCCTCTTCACTCTCTTGGCAGCATGGAGTGTCCCTCCTCTCTGCTGCTTCCTGTCCTAGGACCTGGATGCTGATCTAGATGTCAAATAGGATTAATTACCAAAGGATGCAATGTCAACATTTCTGGAACTAGCCCTCCTTATGACCATGGAGTAGAGAAACAAAAAGCCAGCTTTCACTTTTAGTTCAGTACAATTTGGTGGAAGAAACCCAAAGGGCATGGAAAGTTGAGGCCTGAATCAGGCCTGGGAAACCCTTAAGTCAGGCTACTAATACAGTGTTCTACTGGACAGTCTCCAACACCGACAAGTCAGTCTCTCTTGAGTAAGTCAAAATCCCAGAGATGTTACGGGCTGAAGATTTAGTCACAGAATTAGGGGAGGTATAGGATACCCGGGTGTGATATAAGAAGCATGTGCTTGGATCTTTGTCCTTGGTTCCCAGCACGGAGATCACTGAACATTATGTTTCCTAAGCACAGCAAAGAAGACCTTTGCTTACTTACAATGAAGAATCCTCATTCATGTTCGAGCCGGTGCTAAAGACCTCTTAAAGGTCCCTATATAGCTTCAGGATGGGGGCTGACTGCCAAAGGCGTTAATCACGACTTTTAGCCCCAAACAATCCTCAACTCTGGGGAAGGAAGAGGGACTAGAAATTTTCAATCACCAATAGCAAGTAAGACAACCAGTTGTGCCAAAATGCTGACCCTCATAAAAATACCTAAATAATGGGTTTTCAGGAACTGTCAGATGGTGAAGTTGTCAGAAGATAGAAACTGGGAGAGGGCAGAAAAGCACCCATAGGTCTCTTCCACTTGCTGCTAGAGAGCTGGGTTCTTCATAGTAAACTTTATCAGTAAGTAAATCAACTGGCTGAATTCTGTGAATCCCTCTACTGAATCTGAAGAGGGGACTGGTAGTTCGTTATGGCACATGGCCCATGGCGTTTGCTACTGGCATCAGAAGTGGGAAGGTAGATGTGTGGCACTGAGCCTTGCACCTGTGGGGTCTGTTCTGACTCCACAGTGTCAACTCTGAATTGAATGAGGGTACTGTTCGTATTAGACAATCAGAGACTTGGGTTGTTGATCTGGAAGCCTCCACATATTCAGTGTTATCAGTGATGTCAGAAAAAAGACATATCCAAAGAGCCCCAGGAGGCCTGGGCTTTACTCGCAGATGACACCCTTGGCTTACCCATTGCCACAGTCTCCGGGGATCTCCCTTCAAGCTCTCTACCAAGGTCACCGCCTCTTCTCCACTGCCTGGACACTGCTTCCGCACCCACATTTGGATCTCCCCAGGGAGGATGGTGAGAAACTGCTCCAGCATGAGGATCTCCAGGATCTGCTCCTTAGTGTGGACTTCAGGCTGCAGCCACTGGAAGCAGAGCTTCCGGAGCTGTCTCAGGGTTTCGTGGGGCCCAGACATCACTTGGTACCGAAACTGCCTGAAGAGTTGCCGTGCAGTCTCAGTGCTGGAGGGCTCCCCTTGAAGTGAGGCATCTGGCCCAGAGAATGGGGAGTCCTCGGCCTTGGCCAGCAAAGGCGGCAGGCTTAGGGCTTGCCCCAGGTCAACAGACATGGTCTGGCTCTTCGGGGTGAAGAATTTCCAGGATGAAACTGTCTCTGCAGAGAATGGAGTCTTCAAGGGGATGTTAAAGAACAAAGAACCAGTGCTGCAGAAGAGAGAAACCTTCTTAGAAGGAACAATGCATACGCCTAAGAAGTCTTGCTGGCTTTTTTGTATCTTATTTTTAATTGATTAAACTTATTATTTGACACTTTCACAAACATATGTCATGCACACCAGTTGCCCTCAACCACCTTGTCCCTCCCCATCATTTCAATTATCCCCCCTCCTCTGAATTTTCTCACATTCTCATCTTTCTTTGTTGTTTTGCAACTTGCTGGGCCATCTGTATAATCATAGGTTTGGATGTATCCATCAAAACCTGGTTTACTTAGCAGAGGGTACATAACCGAAGTCAATGACTAGACTTCTGCCAGAATCTATTGGTAGCCACTAGTTCATCAGTAAGGAGTTGGGCTCCCTGAGTGGATCCCAGTGTCAAAATGTAGGTGACAACAGTTAATGTGAGCTCATCCTTTCATTGGCTGGATTACATCTAGAGGATAACACTGCAGGTGTTTGAAGCCACTCGATGTACATATTATCTGGAAGGCTACAAACTCAAGTCACAAAGCAAACCATACTTTATCTAAACTGCCACCATCACTCTGTCCATTTTATATTCTCTAATGGTTTTCAAAAGTCCAGACCATAGAAGAGAATACAATGTACCATGTAGCAGGCATGGAAGTACATGGCTGTCACCTGAATACTCTGGAAGCCTGAAACAAAAAGAATGTTGAGTTTGAGGTCAACATGGGCTGTGTAATGAGCTGAAACCATGTCTGGGATACACGTTAAGAATCTATCTTGAGAAAAAGAATAGGAAATAAAAAAAAATCCACCACATGAAAGCTTCTTTACTACAAGTTTCCAGGTAAACAAATACTTTTGTATTTCTGAGCTTATATTATTTTCAGGCTAAACATTAAAGCAGGATAGGAACTGAAGAGACGGCTCTGTGGATAAGAGCATTTGCAGTGCCAGCATGAGGACCCAAATTTGACACCAGCACCAACATGCAAAGCTGGGCATTGCTGCATACGTACCTGTAACCCCACTGCTACAGGGGACTAAGACAGGAGGATCGTTATGACTTAGTGGCTGCCAGTCTCCTTCCAGATTCAATGACAGATCCTTTCTCAAGGAAAGAGGTGAAGAGCAACAGAGAAAGCCACCCTATGTCCAACTCTGGTCTATACACACACACACACACACACACACACATCCCAACACAAACCCACATAAAAACACACACGGATGGGGCTGAGGATGAAACTCAGCTGGGAGAGTACTTGCTTGCATGGATGAAGCCTCAGGCTCCACCCAGAGCACCCATAAACGGCATGGTGGCTCATGCCTGTAGTCTGAACACACAGGGAGCAGAGGGAGGAGAATCAGAAGTTCACGACCATTCCCAGGTACATAGAGAGTTTGAGGGTAGCCTGGGATACATGACACCCTAGATCAGTCCTTATATGTCATGAAGGTACTAACAGGCAACATTTCCCTATAACGCTATTGAAAAAAACAAAAACAACTCTCAATCACTTGGCCTTCAGTAGTATATTCTAGCTTTTTACGAGTTGCACGTTTTCCAAAGAGTAAGAAGCCATGTCCCCACCCCTGCTGGTTTATCCAAAAATATGCATTTTAGCCATGGGAATGGTACAGTCCACATTTTAGGTGGATCTTTCTTCCTTAATTAACCCTATCTAGAAAATCAGTGGAAGGAATGTCCAGAGGCTGACCTAGTCAGGATAACCACTCACACCACATTCAGCACTACACACATGTATGTCTCTTTTGCGATTATTAAACTTGTTCATCCCGACAAGTTGATGAGCGATAAAACATTCTGCTCACGGAATAAAACAGGGTGCCTAGCATGCATGAGATTCCATGTTCCACCTCAGCACCATAAAAATGATATAGAAAGAAGTTTAAAAATATAAAGGATAGAAATTTATACAAACAGCAAGCATATGAAAGCTGATACATTAGTATCTGACCAAGTTGACTGAAAGGCAGAGGAAAAAATGGTCTTATCACTAGAGAAATGAGTCAATCCATCAGTAATAAATTAGTGTGGTTTTATTAGTATTGACAAAGTAAGCTTCGACATAAGAGCAAATGAAGACAGACCTGACACTAGTACAAATGGTCACATCTAGAATCAAAAAAGTATATGTGAACTTAGTGTTTTTGAAACAGAGTTTGATACTGCCTGAAACTTACTGTGTTAGACCAGGCTGGATTATTGATGTTTCTTCTGCTATCGACCTCCCTCCCCAGTTTGAGATTATGAGTGCGCCACCACACCAGAGTCCCAGTATCAATTCTGAAGGGCAAATCCAAATAATAAGTGTAGACTTTAATATTCCCACTGATAAGAAATATACAAAGCAGACAGACAGAAATCAATAAGGATACAGAAAATCTGGATCTAATTGACATTTACAAAAGTAAACCCAAAAACCAAGTATACTCTATTTCAAGTGCATATGACACATTTGTCGAAATAATAGGCCTAACTTCTAAAAAACTGAAAATTTAAAGGTTAAACTAACCACAGTGCAGTTAAATTAGAAATCAACATGATGAGGTATCCAGAATACCACTTTGAAAACTGGTAATCCATAGTCATAAAACATCACATAGAAAATTAAAATCGATTTCCATATAATATAATAAAACTATGGTAAATCCATCATTGGGAGAAGCGACTGAAGCACTGCATAGAAGAAGAACTAGGTTTCAGGAAGTTATGTTTTAAAAAATGAATCTATGTGCAAAAACCCTTTGTTATCTAAACAAATTGGTCTCTCGAGTTTTTAAAATAGGAGCATTATATCGCATAGCAAAACACTGGCTTGCAGATTTATTCAAACAAGGTGAGTTCCTGAAAATAATGTCGATAATATTTAGGAAATTTTTTTTTTTTTTTAGGAAAACTAGACCTTGTATATTTAAATCTGATAACTAGTAATTACTACATGTGCAATCACTCAAAATTAAATTCTTTGTGGATTTATAGCTTCATGACTTTAAGATGGGCTACTTCTCATTGATTACAAAAAAAATTGGTGACTGACCATCACAACTGTGTACTTGTGATTTTTTCTAAAATTTTAAGAAATTTCAATTGTTTAATGTGCATCTGGGTAAACACTTTTACTGTAATACACATATAAGTGACATACACAGCTATTTATACAGGTTAAAGAACCATCTCACAATCACCCTGCAAGGAGGCCAAGTTTACAGATGGGGTACTGCTGAGGTATCACCGGGATTCTAGCTAAAACCCAACCTCTAAGGAGGGGAAATGCCAACGAGGGAATTGGGGGAGGGGCGCTAGAGACTGTGCAATAAGCTGGGTACTGCTAGTAGCTGGCCTTTACTGCTCCAAGGCCGTGGCGATGCTCATCACTGTGGCAGAACCCACCCTGTGCCGCCTGAACTTCGACAGAACTCTGAGGAGGTCCCAAGGATCACCCATCCGGGCCCCAGTTCCGGGGGGAAGACATTTGGAGCAGCCCACTTCCCGTCCCCGCTAGGAGCCCGCAGGAACGGCCGGCACGCCCACAGTCTCAGGCCCGCGGGGGCCTCCCCGTCCCCGCGCCGCCTGACGCCCCTGCCCAGCCCCGACGGAAGCGTTCCGGGGGCGCCGGCCTCGCTCAACCTCAGGGGGACGACCCCGAGCGGTGGCCGACCGCGCCCGCCCTCCCACGCGCTCACCTCGGCCCGCGGCGCCCGCTCGGGCGCACTTCCGGGAGCTGGACGGCTGCGCGCGCCGCTGGGGGCCGGAGGGAGACGCCAGGCGCCGGGGCGGGGCGAGGGGCGGGACCGGAACTGAGGTTGGCGCTCCGATTGGCCAGAAGGGCGCCCGTCCCGCCCACTGCCTCCGCGCCCAGCCCTCCAGGCTCCATTCATTGCAGCTTCTTAACTCGCTGACTCTGAAATCAGGCCAGGGCCTCAGTCTTCTTGCCCGGTTCCACGTTCTCAGCCTTGCCCATTCCCCGGCCATTCTGCGGGGCCCACAGCAGTCACTCGTGACACCAAGCTGCCTAAACAGAAGCATCCAGTCCAAATTTGGCAGTTCAGTCTTGAGCGCAGGTGGGTGCTGTCAGTAGAGACACGCGTCCTCTCTCTGTGTCGTATTTAGGAGCACTGAAGGCATCTCCGGAGAAAGATAAGCTGGGGGACGGGAGCATGAAAAGTTCATATGTCTGGAAAAGCAACTTCCCGGTTTCTCCAAGCCATGGTGCTGAAAAGATCACAATTTATGATTGAAAACAATTATCCTTGGCGTGTGAGATGGCTCAGCAGGTACCAGCTCAAGCCTGATAAATGACCTGAGTTCCATCCCCAGAATCCTCTTGGTGGAAGAAAACTCCAAGTTGTCCTCTGACCTCCACATGAGCAACGCAAATACACACACACACACATACACACGCACACGAGCATAAACATAATTAATCTTCCAGATAAATAGATGTGGTATGAGAGTTTCTCAGGCTGAGTGGAAGTTTCTGTGACAATCCTACTTGATTCCTGGGAAAAGAGTGGATTTTGGAAACCTGAATTACAGATTATTGTTAATAATGGGAAAACAAAGTGATCAGTTAGCTAGTTTGGAGAGGACAATGATTAGTTTTATGTTAAACATGGAAGCTTAGCTAATCAATGTACAAGGAAGATTAAAATAACTCAAAACCCTGCATTAGTCAACAACATACCTCTGAGACTCAAATGGAAGCTGTCAGATTTTTGTTCCTAAAGAAGATTCATAGACACATTCAAACACATTTTGCCTGGAATTCAGAGAGCTAGCAGCTGTTCTTGGAACCCTTGAACCTGACATTGAGAAATAAGAAAGTGTCCTTTTAGCAACATAAAATTTCTTTATTAGAGAGGCAAAAGGGGAAAGATAGAGAAGTTCTTTTTGAGCAGACTGAACAGTCAAAGTTGTTTCATTTTTTTTTAAGTAAAGACACGTCTAACTAATATGGCTAAGAAAATAACAGAAAAGTTTATTTATGATTTATTTTCATTTATTTAATAAAAGTTTATCAGCTGCCTCTTCAGTGCTTACAATGATTCCATCAGTTTGGGATACAACTGAACTATACAAAACCATGTCACAGGACATATATTTATATTTTATTTATATTGTGTTTGTGCATGTATACACAAATATGTACTCTATTCATTGCATATGAGGTTAGAAGACAACTTTTGGTAGTCAACTCTCTCTTTTCACTTCATGGCCTCTAGGAATCCAGGTGTTGTAAGGCCATCAGTGGAAGAGGTTTTAGCCACTGAGCTATCTCATTGGTCCAAGAACTTATATTTTATGAAGGAAGCTGACCATAAATAATAACCAACATGTTGGGTGATTCAATCAGGGTAAGAGAGGTGATGTTAGAGATAGAGAGCAATTTATGCTGGATGATCAGGTAAAGACTAACAGATTAAAAGACCCTCAACTCAGGCCTGAAATGAAGAAGCAAGTCTGTGTGTAGCTGGGAAAGTTTACAAGACTGAGGAAGGAAGCCCTGAGGCAACAATGTAAAGAAAGAGAAAGGGTATGAGGACTGAGCCCTGGGCCACACCAAAAACAAGACAAAGAACTAAAGAGAATTAACCAAAGAAAAAGGGAGTATCATCCAGTAACAGAGTTTATCTAGCAAGCAAACAAGTCAGCTTCAACAGCTCTGAAGTTGCTGACCGAGTTGGAACATATACACTGGGCAGACTTGGGTCTCAGTGGGAGAACCACACCATGAAGCAGGAGAGAGTGAATTCTCCACACCTTTTCTTCCACATTTTGAGAAAGACTGAAGTTGACATGTACTGGGTTCAGTGATTTGTGTAAACTACTAGCATAATGCACATATATAAAAAGTTCCCTGCAAAGTTCAGTTTAAAGATAAGAGTTTTTTAATATTTGTTTGCAACAGAGAGCCAAGAGTGTATGCACATGCTGAGGCATGCAAATGGAGGTCAGAGGACAACTTTCAGATGTTGGTTCTCTCCAACCATGAGAGTGTCTGGAGATCAACACAGATTACCAGATTTGCAAGCAGATGCCTCTTCTCACTGAGCCATCTTGCTGGCCCCAAGATCTCAGCTAGATTAAGTTTTACTGCATATACAGTAGACAAAAAAATGGCGACTCTATACTTTTATGTTTGTTGTTGTTGCTTTTGTTTTTGAGATAATGTTTAAAGTAGCTTGCCTGGCCTCTAGCTTACCTGAAGTTTTAATCTTCCTGCCTCCACCTCCAAAAGATACGGTTATAGGCATGGGCCATAGCACCGTTTTATGAGGTATTAAGAACCCAAGATTTCCTGCAAGCTAAGCAAGCCCTCTACCAACTGAACTCCATTCCCAAACCCAGAGCTTTAAGTACTTTAAGCTTGGGTCGTTTCAAACATGTTAGGAATTGATGGCAATACTTACCCAATAGAATTAAACAAGGAGAATAATTTCAAGCTGGAAATGGGTATCTCTGTTTACCATAATTAATGAGGAATGCTACCTTAATACATATGTGTATTTGTAAGTATATTTACACTAGTCTTCAAAGGTATATATTTGTAAGTAAACATGTGTATATGTTTATTCCAGTATATTTAGGTTGACATATTATGTATATTGTATGTATGTGATGTAGATATAGAAATTACATATACAGGGGCTGGTGAAGTGGGTCAGGGGGTTAAAGCATAGGGACCTGAGTTCAGATCTCCAGATTCTGTGTAAAAATGCCAGGTGGAAATGGTGTCAACTTGCACTTCCAGCCCTGGAAGATAGAGCCTGGAAAACCTCAGAGCAAAGCAATAAGGAAGTAGAGTAATATAGGAGGATTTGTGATGTTACTACCCTAAGTTCTCCACAGGCACAAACACTCAAATGTTTTTTTTTTAATTAAAAAATAATTATAGCCTTGAGCTGATCCACTTAGAACCCAGGGACAAAATTATACTAGAAGTAACAGGAATGTGGCACTTCCTGATAAAATGTTGGTCAGAGAGGTCTTAAAGCCCCCAAACATTATAGGCTTTTACCATTGCTCTCCAAAAACTATCAGTAAGACCCTATTACTGAAGAAGCAACACATATAGATTACAGAACATGGGCAAAATATATCAACAGGAACTGGTCTGAGAACTTTCTCCTTGCTGGATAACTTACATAGTACCAAGGAATACTGTAGAAGTTACTGGGGGAGAGAAATAATCACAAGCCCCATCAACGGCATGACATCTATAAGTTGCAATATAAATCACTGTGGCAACAGGTGTAATAGTGGCATGAGTATCAAGGAGACGACCAACAGCTTTCTGATTGAATTCAAACCTGCTTGTCAGAAGGGTACACATCCCTGTTACTATAAACTAGAACAAGAACCTATAAAAAAAAAGGGGGGGGTCCATAGGGAAAAGAGCCAATAAATCTATAGGTACTCTGTTGGTAGCTGTTATTATACCCATAGAATGGACACTTACAATGCAAACCTTTGGGTCTAAAACTGGAGGAGTGGAGGGAAATGCACATATCGGTGGGGTGGCCTGAAGAGAGGTAACTTGATATACCATGGAGGCCTGAGCACCACAGGAGGAGACAGGTCAAAGTGAACCTGGGGTTCATAGAAGCACACAGGCGAAAGGGTAGGAGAGAGTGGGAAAGAAAAGTGAAGGGAAGATAGGGGATGGAAGGGAGGGGGAAGGGAAGGAAGCTGAGATGAATACCCAATATGCTTGTAAAAATAGAAAAATAAAAAGAAATTATATATACAGAATATGTAGAGGTTGTATATATAGATATTTATATGTAAAGATTTATACATATATTGTGTATGTATAGTTCTAGAACATGAAGAAAATTTTTCTAGCAAAGTTTAAGGTCACACAACAACTGTCAAGTACTTCATGAAATTTTATGAAATCTAATGAAAAGTGTTTGGCACCCTCTACTGAGGTCATAAGTGATAATCAACATAAGATTTTCTATATAGTATAATAACTACAATTATTACAGTATAAACTATCTCCCAATTAGTTCTCAAGAGCTACTAATTCACATTGAAAACTGTGGAAGTTGGTAGTAACATTTCGTTAGGATTCCGTGCCTAATTAACAGACGGTATTGAAAATGAATTTGCTCTTTCGTATGTGCTGCAATGATATGTTCTCTCCATTTGGAGTTTTCGTGATTATTTTTTCTTTTGTACAACTATTAAAAATCAATGCTAAAAGCAATAAAAATGTGTTGCAGTGCACATGTGAAGAGCGGAATCCAGAACCCTAACACCCACATAAATGTTGAGTGGGCATGACAGACCTTGGGAGGCGAAGACAGGGCTCCTTGAAGCAAGCTGGCTAGCCTGTGAAACTGAATTGGCCAGCTCCTGGTTCAGTGAGAGACCCAGCCTCTGTCTACAAGGTACAAACAGGTCAAAGGAGAGACCTGACATCAGCCTGTGCCTTCCATACCATATGCACACATGTGTACACATGCATGAATGCTTATACACTCATATGTGCCCATATACAGTAAGCATGCATGCGCACATGGGCACCCAGCATTCTCACATATACATGTAGAATAAGTAAATACAAAAAAATTTAAATTAAAAAAACTAAACTTAGAGGCAAAACTTAAAAGTCTTTATATTACAGACTATTAAACCTTGCTCAAATAATGAGGTCTCTTCAATTTCATTGTTTACTCTATTTTTAGTGAAAGTTCTACTTGATAACATATTTTTACATACATGTTTTAAAATATTATTTTTGTTATCTCGTCCTTTTTATTGCCCATATAAGAATAAAAATAATGCCTACATATTACCCATATAGATATACAAAAATACATATTAAACAATAGTTGTTTAGCTTTAAACTATTTTAACCAATTAAAAGCCCTTGACCAGGAAGTTTACATCCCTCCTCTGTTTAATTCCTTATACCTAGATGGCTGCACATTGTGTTCCCAAAGCAGGGCTAGTTATGGCTGCATTATTTATGCCTCTACCTATATCACCTTCTCTGAAAGGTGGAGGCTGCAAAGGGGATTTTTTTAAAGCAAGCTTCCAAAGCAATGGCCCCGAGAAGCAGTACCACACTTCATGCCTAACAGTCATCCACTAACCTCAGTGTCCTGAGACATAGATGAGGTTGTCTGCTGTGTCACTGAGCTTTCAGTTCTTGCAATACATACCTTCAGTAATCCACTTACAACAAAGGAAGAAATTGCTTCCTTGGGTCACAGTTGGTAAGTTTCAATTCAGGATGGTTCGGGCTGGTAGCAAGTTAGCATGTTGTCGTAGGAGTGGGTGGGGAGTAAAATCACTATCCACATGGCAGGGAAGCAAAAGGGAAAAAGACATGGTGGGGGGGGGGCTCCACTGTGCCCTTTAAAATCTTGCTTTCAGTTCTAAAGACCTACCATGGCCCCTACCTCTTCGGTTTTTCTTGTTTGTTTTTAAATAGCATTTCGTTCTGTATCCCAAGCCTGACTAGACCTGACTAGCAATCCTCCTGCCTCAGCATTCCAAACAAGCCACATATTTGAAGAGTTCAAGAGCTTTCCAGTGATCACTATGCTAGTGACATGGACTTTGAAAGACAGATTGCAGATTCTAATTATAACAATTGCCAAAATGAATATGGGCAGAAATGATACATACATACATCAACACACTGAGAGCATTCAGGGTGTCTTTGGAGCACTAAGGCAGAATAAGCTTTTGGTGCTGACCTGTGCTGGGGGCTCTTTAATATAATAACATAGTGTGTTATGGTGGCGTAGCAGCTCAGCCATCTTGATGTGGCTCAGTTCTGTCATCAGCACACAAGAGATAACAGTGCTACTCACTTCTAAGGACTGGGAAAATGTGCACAAAATGCCTCAAACAAACAGTGTCTGGCTCATAGTATAACCTGGCTGCTATTGGTTTAGTAATATAATAATATAGTAATATATTCTTCATATGACATCTGTTTGTGTTTATATGACTTTTTTTAAGATAAAAGATTCCTACAGAGAATGATAATAAATATTATTACAGGACCGGGGAGATGACTCAGCAGTTAAAGTGTTTGCCAGACAAGCAAAGGTCTGGAGTTCAGATTTCCAGATACCCCATAATATGCTTGGTGATGGTAGCCTGCCTGTAATTCCAACCTCTGATGGCAGAGACTTGGAATCCTCAGAACAAGCCGGCTAGCCAGACTAGCACTGTCATGAGCTCTGGGTTGGATTAGAGACCTTGTCTCAAAAAGAATATGGTGGAAGAGTGATCAAGGTTAATTTGTGATATCAACCTCTGGCTTCCATATGTATGTGGACACATGTGCTCATACACTCACATAAACACATGTGCCTCCATGCATGTGAAAATGGAAAAAGAATAAAAATATCACAACCAAGCATAAACATCATTTTTATCACAACCAATTGCTGCAGTGTTTCAACATGTTACTTATCTATCCCTGGAGTAGGGAATCTGTAAATGTTGGCAAAAAGGACAAAAGTCTCAGCTAAGTGAATTGTGTGATGCACATTGAGTCCTCTCTGTACTGTGTAAAAATACCAAAGGAAAAGCAAACAGCATGTCACTGGGGAGCCTGGCTGTCATTAGCCCAGGCTTCTATGATGAGACCATCTTTATTTTATGCTATTTCTGTCTTTTTTAGAGTCCTAATGTATTAGAGGTTAACATTTCATTCTGTGTGTATATGTGTATGTGAAGTGTGGGTTTGTGTGTAGGAATAGGTGCACACGTTAGAGGACAACATGCAGTTTGCTTCTTCCAATTTGTAGATTTTGGAGATTGAGCTCAGGTCATCAGGCTTGGTAATAAGCACCCTCACCTACTGAACCACCTGCTGGGTCCATCTAGAATCCTTTAGAGACCAGAGTCCCGTTCAGACATTGACCTGAGAGGGATTGTGCTACAAATCTCAAATCACGTATCTTTAAACACTTTGCCACCCCAGATCCACTGCTCCAGTAAGGACCTCACCTGACCCCTCATTAGCTGACTTTTGCTTTTTCTGTGCTTGTTTGACGTCACCCACCCAGGCACTTCCTTCACTCCTTGCTGTGCCGATGGTGTGGCCCTCTTTGAACAGCCAGACTTTGCCCTTGCTGTGACATCGACCTCACATTGATGTCCAGAGCTCCTGAAAACCCCCTCAGCATTGCGCTGTGGGAGGTTCCATCTGTCCTAGCTGTCCATGCTGCGGATGGCTGGATGGCCGCCCACACTGAGATTCTGTCTGCATTTGTCTTTTTTTTCTTCTTCTTCTTTTTTCAGGCTGAGCTTGCCTCCAGACAGAAGCCTGAAGGAGCATGTGGTGGCTCTCCTGAAGGTCTCCTGGATCAATGAGAGAAGCAAGCGTTTTCTTTCCCTGGAGAGATGGCAGGCAAGGCTGTGAGTCATCTGTCATGGCTAATTAGCACATGGGTCAGAGCACTGGGGAGCACACAGAGAAGAGGAATGGAATTAATCAGACACCAGGGTTCTTTTTTCAGGTTATTATTTTTTCAGGATGTAGTCTATGCATTTTGTTGTATTAGGAAGAAAAGAAAACAAAGCTTATCAGCAACAGGGGTCAATTTTAGAAGGACTTAAAGGGGCTGCTGCAGAGAACTTGTCCGTGAAGACTCACAGAAGAGACCATGTGTGATTAGAGGCACAGAATATAAGCCTCACCTTGTAAGATGCCAGTTACCAAGAATCAAGCAAAGAATGAACTCATTAAAGCTTAACAGAAGACCTGTTTTCTTCTCTGATGCTCCAAACCCAGTTGGAAACTGGCAGCATGGATTTTGCTTGTCAAGCTCTAAAACTTTCCACTTTGCATTAGGAAGCCTTTTCATTGCATACATCATCTAAACTCTGACCATCCTGCCAATCAGGTCTCTGCATATTTATAGTACTTAACCACTTGACTCTGAAGGTACATGGGCAGGGTTGCTCAGTAATATTCTCTAGAAAGCAGAAAAGTTAGCTATTCAGAATACCCCCGTCTTTGGTTTTCTTATTTGCTTGTCAAAAGTTCTGAGAGCTCTATAGCCAGAGGGCCTTGGAGCAGTGCCAGAAAAAGGCAAAGTGGCTGCATGCTGGGCAGGTCTGTGGCCTACCCATAGCCTTTAGTCCACAGATCACCAGCTGCTTACTGGTCAATCTGTA
The DNA here is from genome assembly GCA_023101885.1 of Typhlomys cinereus. Lineage (NCBI taxonomy): Eukaryota > Metazoa > Chordata > Mammalia > Rodentia > Platacanthomyidae > Typhlomys > Typhlomys cinereus. The sequence goes on from JALPQD010000193.1 coordinate 3,527,693, forward strand.
ACTCATACCTGATACTAGCATTGGGGAATTATTGTTTCCCCAAATTCCCAATATCCAGGAAACTTTCAAGAGACAAATACATAGGTATTCACCAAGGTCAATAGACAAGAATGTAGTGAAAGTGTGCTACCGTTGTGGGCTCTATATGCATCCAGGTTAAAATTTAAAAAGAAAATCATTCATTTAGAGAGAGAGAGGGAGAGAGAGAGAGAGAGACAGACAGACAGAGAGAGAGAGAGAGAGAGAGAGAGAGAGAGAGAGAGAGAGAAAGAAAGTGTGTTTTTGTGTGTATCACACAGGACATGTGTCCCTGTGGACCAAACATCCACCTCCTTCTTGCTTGGCTCTGGGATTTCCCAGGCTTTGCCCAGCAGGACTGAAAGTGCAGGCAGTTGCCATTTCTGTCTGGGAAGGGAATTCAGGACCTTCTGCTTGCAAGGCAGAGTCTTAATCCCTGAAGCATCTCTCCAGCCCACATCCAGATTCTTGTGTTTTGGAGTAGAAGGTTGAAACCAGAACATCTACAGAGAATTAAGGCAGAGTTTATTAGAGAAGAGAAAGAATGGAACTCCAGACGTGGAGTACCATGAGGGCCAAGGGTGCTCTGGAGAACTCATGGACTCCAGGCATGGAATCCACAAGGGGCAAGGAGCTGGAAAAGAACTCATAAGAATCCAGCCAAAGATGGCTGCCAGGATCTGGAATATTATACCCTTAGTCAGTGTCTGAAATCTAATTGGAGCTTTTGGTCTTTGGCATCTCATGGGCCCAGTCCAGTTGATCTTGTGTTGAGAACTCCTCCTCAGGCTTATCTGTAATGAAGAACTAATCTCCATATCTTTTCATGAACATAGGGATGGGGAAATTGGGAAGGGTGATCCCAGCAGTAAGTGATGTTTTTCCAAAACTGTCCCAGTGTGGCTGCTCTAAAACTGCCAACGGTGACTACATTGCTACTGTATCCCAGAACCAAAATTCAGATTTCATAATCCAAATTTGGGAGCTTAGTGTTGAGGTTAGGATCATCCTTGCAAATTCCAATGTTAATTAATTAAAGTACTTATCTGCTTATTCCAAGGCCTTGAAAGGAAGACCTTATCCTAAAGGCAAGCAGTTGACATCCCATTTATTGCCCTGGCCAAATTTTAACAAATAACCACAAGAGCTATCTAGATATCAATTAATTATCTGATGAAATGGGAAAGAAAAAAAGGACTTCGAGTCTTCTGACCTGTTTGAAACAAGGTGATAAATTTCTGGCATCATATTCATTTTAGAAAGAGATCTGGGCCTGAGGTATGTATGCTTCAGTAGTACAGAGCTTGCTTGGCATATGTAAGTTCTATTCTTAGGGACATACAAACATATAGGAATCAACTTTTTTTTCCAATCTAAGAATCCACTTCATGATCTCAGATTTCCTTTACATATGCAAAATGGATATATAGCCAAGGGCATAGAGGCAGGAATAAACATTTTTCTCTGTGTGTTTGGGTATCCTTGCAGGATGGGTCTCAAAACACCTGCTTCACGCAGGGCAGCCAACTCCTTCTTATTTCAAATTACCATCACATTGATCTCTAGAAAGCAAAGTCCTTTGGTCCTAGGTGGTTAAATTCTGTATTTACCTTATTTATTTTGGGATGCTTGGTGTGGAACTCGGGTCTTCATAACTACTTGGCAGGTGCCATACTTCAGTGGTAGGTTTTTTTTTATTTTTTTTAAATCACAAGAGGAAAAATATCACAGTTCTTTGTTCCTGCCTGGTTAAAAGAGAAAGAAACAACAAATCCTTGAACTTCATTTCTGAAAATTCAACCAGGCCATTTAGAAATGTATTCTCAGAACTCCAAAACTCAGACCAATGAAGTGGTAAGAATATACCTTAAGAACAAGGATGGCTTCTATCCATGACATTAAGAGAAGGTTGTTTAGCAGCAAGGTGCGGGTGGCGTGTACTTGTGATACCAGCAATTTGTAGCTGAGGCAGGAAGCTAGACAGTTCCAGTCTGGCCTTGCCTGTTAGAAAGACTTTTGAAATAAATGGATAAATAAATTTAAAAAAACAGTATTTACATGTGGATATGCACATGTGTATAGGTATGCATGCACATAAGTGCATGTATGTGTAGAGACCAAGGATGATATTGGTGATATGCACAATCATTCTTGATCTCTCTTCCACCTTACTGTTTTGAAGCTGGGTCTCTGAATCCAGAGCTTTCTGACAGGGCTTGTCTAGCTATCCAGCTTGCTCTAGGGATTTCGAAGATCACCTTCTGGGGCTAGAATTGTAGGTGGGCCACTATTCCACCAGGAATTTTAGGTGGGATCTGGGGGTTTGACTTTTTGCTTTTATTTGGCAAGTACTTTAACCACAAAGCCATCTCCCCCAGCCCCTAAATGAATTCTATCTTCTATGAATGTCTATTCTGATTACTTACTACTTAAGTGAATCTGAGCTGAGAATTAAAACTCAGTACAGTAATTTTTCTGGTGAGTCAAAGTCAAAAAAGAAAAAGAAAAGAAAAGTTACTTTTGTTATTAAAACAGATCTTTTGGGGCTGGAGAGATAGTTCAGGGTTTAAGACTCTGCCTTGCAAGCAGAAGGCCCTGATTTTGAATCCCAAGTCCCATGTAAAAACACCAGACTGAACCGGCATGGCCTGGACTTCTGGCAGAAGCAATCCCAGATGATTCCTGAAGTCACTCTTGGTCTTCTAAAGGGAAACACAGTGCTCTCTCTCTCTCTCTCTCTCTCTCTCTCTCTCTCTCTCTCTCTCTCTCCCTCTCTCTCTCACACACACACACACAGCAAATTAAATAAATAAGTAAATAAAATAAAAAATAAAACAGACCGTCAAATTTTTATTTCTGACAAAAGAGTCTAAGTTTATGGTGATGCATATTTTATAACTGTTCTATAATAATGCTCATCGGATTATAAATGGGCAAGCACCATTTGCATTTTGGAAAAGTGTGTTCTAAGACTCTGGTTCTACCTCTCTAGCGCTTAAGGAAAAAAGGCAAGAAGAAGAACATTGCCCCCGATTATGTTGTTAACAAACTTTGCCTTAGGTAATTGAGAAATGATAGCTCCTGTGGTTTTAATTTGCATTTTACTTAATTGTGAGTTTTCCTTCTGCTTTTCTTTTTTCTTCTTTTCCTTCCCTCTTCCCTGCTTTTCTCTGTCTTCTTGCCCTCCTCTTTCTCTTCCTCCTCATCTCTTTGGGGTCTAAACCCAGGAACTTACATGTGCTGCATCGTCTTTATTTTTGGTACTCCCTTTCCTTCTCTGTAACTTCTTTGTTGATATTCTTAACTGAGTCTTCTGTTAGATTGTTAGTATTTTCCATGTTAACCTGTAGGAATTTGTGTGTGTGTGTGTGTGTGTGTGTGTGTATACACTGGAATTTGCACCCAGGTCCTTGTGTATGCTGTTCAATAACTCTTACCACTGAGCTATGCCTTCAGTCCCACAGGAAATTTTCTTAGTGAATTTAGCTTTGACCGGGGTTATAAATTGAAATGTCATTTTCCCAGTTGGTTGTTTGCCTTTTGTAATTACCACTAAAAGGGATAAAAAAGAGTTTTGTTCTCTATTGTCCATGTGTCTCATTCTTAGAAGTAATGGGGTTGTTGATATCTAGTGACTGCTTGTGTGCTAAGATTTCCATCCATTAGTAGCTTCTCTTGATTTAAAGTTTGAGATAGAAACTCATGTTTAACTTTTAGCCGATGTCTGCCATGGAACTGAGAGCTTGTCTTTCAGATACTACATTCTTGTAAGTATTTCAGTCAGTTCCTGTCAAGGTTTGCATATGAGGTCTCCCTCACAGGCTGCTCCCATCCTTAGTTGGCATCAATGTTTGGGAAGGTTATAGCCTCTTAGGAGATGGAGGTTTACTGCAGGAAGGGGGTGGTCTTGAGGTTCCCTAGCGCAGCCCACCACACGTTCATAGAGGTTGACCACACTGGTCTCCAGCTGGTGATGTTGTTTTAGGGGACTGTGTAGCATTTGGGATATGGTACTTAATTGCTGGACATAGGCTGTCAGAGGTGAACCTTCTGGTAATAAAAGATCCGATACAAAATATCAATGGTACAGAGAAAGGAGAGAAAGAAAGAGTAAATGCATGCATGCTGTTGCAGTTCACGTGTATAGTTGCTGATAAATGACCATGAAACCACTTAAGGGAAAAAGGGTTTATTGTCTCTTACAATTGTCTGGTTACAATTCTCAGTCTATCTTGACGGGAGAGCATGCACCAACACCAGGGCCCAGGGAACTGGCCACACCATCACACGTAATGGCTGAGAGAGGGACGATCCTTACTTGCCAGACCAGCATGTCTGGCCAAATGTACAGAAGAATGCTGACTCTCTTAACCAGCTCACCGTGATTTATTCAGTGCCTAATCCCACCCACTACAGGCTGGACCTTCCCCATCAGCTAGACAATCTCCTTCAGGTTCTCAAACCCTCAACAGTCAAGTTGACACCTGTGCCTAACTGTGACACTCTACCCCTTGTCAACCTGACACAAAAAACATAACACTTTTAAACTGTAACCTTCAATCCTTGTCTTCACAGATGTTAAAAGTTACCCTAAAAATTTAAAATACATTTCACAGATAAATTTAAAATGTTCTCTCATTAAAACTTCGGTTCTAATATTTTAAAAGTTCAAAGTTTCTTAACCTTAGGAATTTATTAAATCAAAATAAGGTAAATACTTTAAAACAGATAAAACATTAAAACAGAAGTATCTTGATATCATAAGAAAACATTAAGTTAAGATCAAAGTCCAGCAAATCAAATACCGCACCCTGTACTTCAGTGTCCATCTTCTGTTGCTCATCCTGTAGTCAAATGGCTAAAGATTCTAGGCATTCCCAGTCCTGTTTGCAGCTCAAAGTTGTAAAAGCAGAGTTCCTTGAACCAGGCTGAATCTCTACTCACAGTCATCCTCAGCAGCAGTTCCATGGTTCTGGCATCTCAAACACCACTTTGGGCTCGCCTCTGCAGCTATAAGCTTCATCTTTCCTTACAGGAACTCTACACTTGCCACTTGGGGCTAAGTTTTGTTGCTCTCCATGAGCCCCTCAAATCATTCACCAAAACCACCTGGGGGACACTGCCAGATTTTGAAGGAAGGTTGAAACATAGATTGGTCCACTCAAGCCACAGCTGTACCAAGTTTTGTATGCTGACACCGGAAAAGCCTCTTTTAGGCAGCCAAACTTCCAAAGGGCAAAAATCAGCTTTAACTTGGGCTTTTAACCCCTAAAGGAATCTGGATTTTCAAGCCACGAAATCATTTTACAGTGGTTTTCACGTCTTCCACCTTCCCAGTGCAAGTCACTAGGTTTTCCTTCACTGATGTTCATTCCTCCAACAGCAGCAGATATTCTGCTGCCTGCCCTTTGCACATCCAGAGCTTCACAGCCACCAACACAGCTCTCCCCTATCAGGCAAACCAGTCTATCGTCTTTAAATTCAACTTCACCAAAGTACTTGTTCCCCTTATCACGAACTGGGTCAAAACTATCCATGACTCTCTCAGCATCACTATTTTCCAAATGGCCCACCAAACTCTGAAGAATGGTATTTGTAATCCACAAAGTCAAAATCTGCAAACATTTCAAACTTTGTCCAGCAAAACTATTCAAAAGCCACAAAATCCACATAGTGAGATCTATCAGCAACACCCCACCTCCTGGGTACCAAATTCTGTTGTAGTTCACCTGCATAATTGCTGATAAATGACCATCAAAGGGATAAAGGGGTTTATTGTCTCTTAGATTGTCTGGTTACAGTTCTCAGTCTATCTTGACGGGAGAGCATGCACCAACACCAGGGCCCAGGGAACTGGCCACACCATCACCACGTGATGGCAGAGAAAGGGATGATCCTTACTTGCCAGACCAGCATGTCTGACTAAGTGTACAGAAGGATGCTGACTCTCTCAACCAGCTCTCCGTGATTTATTCAGTGCCTAATCCCACCCACCATAGGCTAGACTTTCCCTATCAGCTAGACAATCTCCTTCAGGTTCACTCTGGGCTTAACTCAACTACTAATTCTCCACAAATGTGCCCAGAGCAAAAAACCCTCACCGGTCTAGTTGATACCTGTGCCTAACGATGACACATGCCATGGCATGTTTATGAACAGAAGTCAGAGGACAATTTTTGGGTGTCAGTTCTCTCTTTCCACCTTGTAGGCTTCCAGATATTAAACTCAGGACTCTAGATCTGTGAGATCAAACTCAGGTCTCTAGGTTTGGGAGCTCTTGCCAGCTCTGTGAATTCTCTTTTACATAATTCTGCTTTATTCTCTGACAATTTCATATGTGTATACGACATATGTCAATCATTCCCATCTTCCTCCCACTAATCCTGGGATGCTCCCAACACCTTTTGCCCCACCTTCATGTACTCTTTATTTAATTTTAATAAGCAGTGTTGTCCACATGCACATGTGAGGGTCATGCATGGGAACATGGACAACACAACAACAGGAAGGCCTTACTGGTCTGTATTAGTATTGGACATGTCTTTATCTATCATCTATCTATCTATCTATCTATCTATCTATCTATCTATCTGTCTGTCTGTCTGTCTGTCTGTCTGTCTGTCTGTCTGTCTATCCATCCATCCATCCATCTCTCTCTCTCTCTCTCTTTATTTATTTTATAAGTAGTAGAAGGAAGTCTGTCCATCTTTAGCTAAAGATTGAAACAAGACAAGAAAGAGAAGAACTTTGGATGAAGGAATTTAGTTAAATATGTTTTTTTTTCAAACTACTGGGACTTGAATCTATGATCCCTCATATGTTAGAAAGGCCACCAGAAGCCATGTATTGTGGTATGATATTTTCCTCCAAGCAAACAGCTGCAGTCTTTGTCCAAGACTATCAAGATAGTGCAGAGAAAGTCATTGGATTTTTACCTGGGACTCTGGTCTCCCTTGGAGTGCTTCCCAGCCATTGGAATGTCATTCTCTCACATATGCTCCAAGGCCTTGAGATCTGGGAAGGGTGGTAGAGGAGATAGATAGATAGATAGATAGATAGATAGATAGATAGATAGATAGATAGATAGATAGACAGACAGACAGATAGTCTGAGGAAGGTTAATTGAAAGGGGGGATTTCGGTCATGCTGTGGTGGGCTTTTTGGCGATGTAATTGCCTTTGAGTCATTCTTGCTCCTATAAGTAATCTCAACTGTATTCCTGTAAGTAACCCCAATCAGGTTGTTTGTTCATCAAGTTGAACCTTCGTGTAATTGTTATTTTGTTCTGTTGTCAAATTCCTGTCTGGGGTAGAAAGATGACTATGTGATATCTCTCCAGAAAAAGTGTTCACACACACATGTGGTGACACATGCCTGTCATCCTAGCCCTTGAGAGAGTCTGGGGCAGGATTGCCACAAATTCAAGGCCAGGCTGCGCTACAAAGTAAAACAAAACAATAATAAAAAAGAAGGGCCAACAGAGAAAAAGTATTACCAAACATTTTCATGTTTGTCAATTACATAAGCAAAATACTGTGAATCACTCATTTGAATATGCATCCCTGTAATTACACGAGAATTGTAATCACAGATTCTAAATAATGAAATATAAATAAGCCATTCATGCTTTACTCATTGTTATCATATTGCACTAACCCATTGACTTGTGTGTTCTTTAAGAATTAAAGTAATTAAAAAAAGAATTAAAGTAATTCAACGTTCTTCTGCTATTTACAATGGAACAGAGATATATGGCATTCCTGACAGGTGAGTGTGGCTATGCATACCTGTGATCTCATCTCTCAGGGGTAAAGTCAGGAGACTGGAAGCAGAGGCCAGCCTGGGGTACATAAGGCTAAGTGAGACTCCTGTTTTTAAAAAAACTAATCAAAGAAACAATTTTCTCATTATTATAATTCACAAAAGTTGGGGGGTACATGCCATGGTGTGTGAGAGCAAAAGACAATTTGTGTACCGTCAATTCTTTTCATCCATCTTTATGTGGTTTCAGGACTGACCTGAGGTTGTTGGGCCTGTGGAACCATCTATCTGGCCCAAACAAACCAAGTCTGTAAATTGTGCTGTGTATAACTACATCTTGTTAGTAATTCTGAAAGCTGGGAATTGGACTCTTTTCTTCAATTCTTTCCAAAAAGAATTTCCTACCTAGAAAAAATGTATTAGCTACTTAATCTGTGGTTAAATCACTATGCTGATTGCTTGCTGATTTTTTTTTTTCCTGTTGCAGTGATAAAGCAAAGAAAGAAGGAAGGAATGAAGGGAGGGAAGAGGAGAGGGAGAAAAAAGGAAGGAAGGGAGACAGGAAGGGAGAAAGGAAGGAAAATAGAAAGGAAGGGAGGGAGCGAGGGAGGAAGGAAGGAAGAAAGAAAGGAAGGAAGGAAGGAAGGAAGATAGGAAGGAAGAAATGAAGGAAGAAAGGAAAGAGAGAGGGAGGGAGGAAGAAAGGAAGGAAGGAAGGAAGAGAAGACAAGAAAAAAGGATGGAAGGATGGAATGAAGGAAGAAAGGGAGAGATGGAGGGAAAAAGGGAAGAAGGAAGAAGGGATTCCAGTCTGATACTTTTCTCTTGGCTGGTCAAGTGACCTGGAGTATAACTTTTTTAATTGTTATAATGGTGCTATAAACATTTCCCTATAATTTTATACACATTTGGTTCTTAACAGTCAAAATTACAGTGATCTCTTTTTATCTGAATCTGGTTGAAACACTGGCTATTTCCATGGCAGGAGTGAGTTGCAGCTTTTCACCTGTGCCTGTATTTATGTTTCCTTTTGCGTACTGTCCAAGTGTTACCCAGAAACCCTGAACAGCTTAATGCCCTTTGCCTGAAGAGATCTCATCAGTCACTGACAGCTGGTCCTCAGGCCTTCATGATTTGAGAGGAGATGCATTTTGAGCCATTAGAGGAAACACCTGGTGACTGTTTCAGTTTCTTTAGGGCATCTGACCCTTCTTTTATTTTCCCAGAAGATGAAATTGGGGTCGTGGGTGAAGTCCATTTGTAAATTTCTTTTACTTTACTTGGATCATGAAATTTTAAAAAGTATCTTTTTAAAAACTACTAATACCACTTTATATTTATTTGAGAGAGGGGGAAAAGAAAGAGAGAATGTGCATGCATGTATGCTACCGTGGAGGTCAGAGGATGCAGGCTTCCAAGTACTGAACTCAGGTTTTCAGGATTATGAGCAGGTGTCTTACCAGTTAAACTATCTTGTAGGCCTGAAAAAAAACGTATCATTAAGCAAACCATAAGACATGAATCAAAAGGAAGCAATGAGTCAGGGTTCTCACAGTCGCCCTGACCAGGGGAGGTACACACATTACTCCCAGCAGCTTCTCTCCTGACAGGGTACTTTGATCTTGCCATACCTATTCCAATTCTCACCAGTGGGAAATAAAGTCATCACATAGTCTTCAGGCCACATGGGGTCTGTAAATATGAACGTGTTGGCTGTTTTTTAATTAATTAATTAAATGTGTATCTATGTATGAGCGTCTATGTGTGTGTGCCTGTGGAGACCCAGGGGTGACTTTGGGAATCACTTTGGATTGCTTAACCTCCTCTTTTCATTGCTCTGGAGTTTTCCAGGCTCCATCTTTCAGAGCCAGCTCAGGAGGCCATTTCCACCAGGTGTTTTTACCAGGTGTGTTTTCAGTCCTTTTGTTTTTGAGGCAAAAACTTTAACCCCTGAGCCTTCTCTCTAGTTACCTAATTCAAGTTACCCTAGTGAATGGCTAAGGTGAATGTTTTTCCCTTAGGTCTCATTGTCACTTACATGTTTTCTTCATTTATGTCCACTTAATATTATCAGGTTATTGTGTTTTTTATTCATTAAACTCCTTTTGTGTACCTATACACAGTCTAAAACAATGTTGGAAAAGCTCACATATCTTACATATAAACTTTCTAATAGTCGCTTAAACTCTAGTAATACCTTTTAGGTATTACTATTAATTCCTATTAAAGAACTATGTAGCATTGGAAAAGGGGACTTTAATAAGCACTTTACAAAATAATAGTCACATCAGAGAATGGGAGTGGTAAACTCATAGTGCTTATGATGATGGTAAAATTCAAAAGACTCCTTCAAGCTCTTTCTTGGCACCACTCCAAAGCCCAAGAAACCGGTACTAAGAAAAGGTATCACACATAAACTCACCACAGTGCTGTTGGACAACCAGAGGCATCCGGGAGCCATTCTGGCAAGTCAGACATCAGATGTCTCAACAAAACCGTGCCCTATAGGGAAATCCTGTATCCAGATACTGGAATGACAGGATATGAAATTTGGGACATTGCTGGCAAATTCTGGGATCATGGATGACTTTTCTCTCTGTGTTAGATTTCAGCCAAAGGAAATACAAAACTATTGCTGGAAGTGGAGGGGGGTGATCCCTTATATCCACATTTTCTAAACATTGATAAGTCCTATTGATGTTTTGGGAAAAAAAAAAGTATCGCATTTGATTTCTGATACTTCTGGAACTAAAACATACGCTCCTTGCAAGGACGTTGTCTTCTAACTTGCATCGTAGAAGGAAATCTTCAGCTTGTTTTTTGCTATTTCCCTTGCCATTGGCATTACACAGAATATGTAGAGTGAACATTTAGCCTGCATTTTGGGCTGAAAAACCTAGGTGGAACTTTGCCTTTTAAACTTTGGAGGAACCCTATCTTGTCCCACTAATGTAGAGGGCATTAGGCACAGATTAATCAGGGCCAGACTGGACCCGCAGCTGACTCCTCTGAAGTGATGTATCAGAGGACTGGACAGGAAGCATGACCTCTGAGATTACTTCCAGCTTTTCTGTTCTCATTTCGAGCTTTCCGAGATTCCAGGAAGGTAGTTCTTAAACTTTTGGGGTCATGGACCTCTGTGGGAATGTTAAAAGCCCCGGATCCTTGCCCCCTCTTCTTGCTCCAAATGCTCACTTACATCCTTCTGACTGGGCAGGCAGCTTAGGATGCGGCGGACCTGCAGTCCTGATCCACGCTGTCTCACTGCCAGGCAGGCCCAGCTCAGCCTCCCTGGGTGCAGGCGGCGCGTCAGCCAAGGGCGGGGGCGTGTCTTGGGGCGTGTCGGGGGCGGGGCCAAGGCGGCGCTCGCCGCGCCCTCAGCCGTGCGAGAGGCCGAACTTGCTGCATTGCAGCCGCCGCGGCGCCGCTCGGCTCCTCACTCCCAACAATGGCGGCTCCGAGCCCGAGCGGCGGCGGCGGCGGCGGCTCCGGGGTCGGCAGCGGCACCCAGGGCCCCATCGGGTCCCCGGCCTCCGGCCACCCGGCCGTCAGCAGCATGCAGGGTAAGGAACGCGGCCGGGCCGGGACCTGGGGCACCCACGCGCGGCGGTGGCGGCACCGAGGCCTTCCTCTCCCCGCCGCCGCCGCCGCCGCCGCTCGCCGCCCCCGGACCCGGCGGAGGAAGCGGCCCGAGCTCCGGGCTCGGCGCCCCGAGGCCCGGCCTGGGTCTGCGCGCAGGCCCGGCTTGCGGGCCCCCCTGGGCGGCCGGCCCCGCGCCCAGCGCCGCTCCCGAGCCCCGCGGAGCCCCACCTGGCCCGGGCCCGCCCCTGCGCGGCCGCCGCTCACCTGGCCTCGGCTTCCGGGAGCTGGTGGGGTCCGGGAGGCTGCGGGCGGCCGGGCGGGCGGTGCCGGGCCTGGCTCCGGCCTGGCTCCGCAGGTAGGCGGCGGCGTCCTGGCCCCTCGGCTCCGCCGCCCCCGCGCGCTCGCGGCCGCCGCAGTGGGGCCCGCGCAGGGCCATCTTGCTTCTCTCCCGGGCAGCGCCGCGGCCGGCGCGCCGAGCTCGCCCTGGGCGCCCGGTGCAGCTGGAAGCCTCGTTTCCAAACTTCGGCAGGGTGGTCTTTGCGCCGGAGGAGCGGGGAGGTTCGCTTGGGCCTGGGCCACCTGTAAGGTAAGGTGGCGAGGCTGGGCTTGGGAGAGGAATTTTTTTTTTTTTTTTTTTGGTGCCAGGCCCAGAGGTGGGTGCTAGTATGGCGTGCAGAAAATAAAATCAAATAAAGATAAAAGATCAAATTCGCTGTAAATGGAGAGATTCAGGAAAGCGAATGGCAGAGGTCAAAGTGGTAGTGTTTAGACAGATGAGTTAGATTTCCTAATGAATGGCTGTGCCCCGCCAGGAAGGCTTATTACACGGTGTGGCTTTTGACAGGGGTGGGGGGTTAATTATGAAAATACCAGGCCCAAGGCCTTTGGGACCATTTCCTTAAGTTTCCTAATGAAATTTCAGTAGGAATTTGCAGTTTGGAAACGAGCAATCTCAGAAATGTCTCGACGGCTTTAGCAGTCACTTCGTGTTCAGTTATTCGGTTGGATACTCCTGGTAGTCGGTATGACCACGGTTACATTAAAAAAATTTTTATTCACCAATCTCTCCTTCGAGGAAGGCCTCCTTATGTCTACTTAGATTCAATAAACGTGTTGAATACTGCGTGTTTTTCAAAAGTATGATACAGTGCGGGTAGCAGGATTTTTATTCTCCTTTACATCCCTTCCCATGCCTAAAAAAAACTGTGATATATAGACAAGATGATGTCAGCGCTCAGAAAACATGTTCTATGCAAGCTCTAAGCTAATTATTTCAAGTCGAGTTGTGTCATTGGGTCGACTGTGCACGGAGTACCAGATTCATTTCTCGATTTCACACCTTTTACAGTCTAGCTGGGTGGTAGTGGCTGCTTACTCCTCACTCTCAACTATAACAATGTAGAATGGATTATCTTGTCCAAAATGGATGACTTCAAGCTTTTAAAAATATTTCAAGTTTTAGGTATTTTTTGAGCAATTGAGAGAGAACCCTATAAGCAGAGTATTCTTTTGATGAGGATGTGGAGAAGGGTGAATCTAGCTGCCTCACTGCTGAGGGAGCTGCCGTTCTCTGAGGTTGGAGAAGAAAGGACAGGGTGTAGGTAAATGACAAAATTGCTTCTTGAGAAAGTGAAGGCATCAGGCTGGGTTTTGTGATGGAAAATAATAGCATGGCCTCCTTGATAAAGAGAACAGAGAAGACTTGTGTGGAAAGAGCAGCTAAGTGTTTCTGAAGCAGGCATGAGCTTACCTTGCTTTGCTTGTTCTAGGAACTTGAAATAACATAGATCACATGGCTAGGAATTACGTTGATGTTCCCCACTGTCCCAGATCTCTGCTTTTCGTTATTTTTATCAAAAAGATCTCTGCTTTTAAAAATTTTTGAAAAGGGAAAAGGGCCCTAACGCTCTGAATTACAACTGGATTCTTTTGATCATTACTGTGTTTAGACTGTGTTGATTGAGGAACATGCTAGCAATATGTTGTTCTTTTACGGGTTTGGATTGGTTAGTGTTTGAAATTCCCCAAGATGTCTCAAACAACCTGAGTCACAAAGTTCCAGCTTATAACAGCAATGGAGGGGCTTTTTTATTTTCATTTTTGCTATGCTAGAGCCAAACCTCCATTACCAATGACCTGCTGTGACTTTTTTTTTTGCTTGATATTTAACAATTTGTTTTTTAAGGTGGGGTCTTGCTGTATTTGCCAGGTTGACTTGTCCCTGCCAGATACTCCTGCTTGCTGCCCATGAAACTGCCCATTGTGTCCATCCATCCAGCAGGATCCAGGTGTGGGATGTGTAGATTTTGTTATATCCAGCCTCCTGGATAGGCACCATCCTGGCACCGGAGGGACTGGCACTGGGGACTCTTTTCTTGACATTTGCAATCCAACTGTGGTCCAAGCTAGAAACATGGTTTCCCTTTATATCAATGCTTAAGGCCGAGAGCACGGGAGTGCTGAGTTTGAATCTTCTGACCAGCATGTAAACTTTTTGTGAATTATGGACAAGGCACTTAACCTCTCCAGGCCTCAGTTTCTCAGTATATATAGTGTGTACCCTGCAGGGACTTGGGAAGGCACACAAAGCATGGGGCTTTCTGTAGGGGTGAAACCATCTCCCCATAGGGGTCTCTATTGGCCTTAGCCCATGAATTGCTAATGATCTGACTCTTTTTTTAGTTTGATTATCAATGGGTTTGGGCTTCCAGCCTGTTGTTTCTTATTTTTCACTTTTGAGCGCTTCTTGTTAGATTCCCAGAGAAGATTTTGTTCTTCAGATTGAACGTATTCATTGTGTGCTGGACCTGGAGATCACAATGACCCGGGTGATTACACTGAGGTTGATATGAAGGGAAGCCTAGTGTACCTTTGCTGTGCTCATTTTTTGGGAGGGGGGAACGTAGATGGCTGGAGTGGAAATTCAAGTCATTTTGGCTTCCTAACAGGTATCATTTAGTCATTTGATTACATTTCTGTACAAGCAAGTTCTCCTTGTTTTCTGGCCATTTTTGATCATTCTTCCCATCCTGTCCTAGATAATAGAAAATAGGTACTGATCTTATTACTCATATATTTGTTTCATTCATTCTGACTCATTTTTTTTTTTTTTTTTTTGCATACCCATTCACAAACCCACCCAACCTTAAAAGCTGAGTAATTTTTTTTGTCTTGGTTCTTTGGTGACTAAAGCTATCAAAATGTAGCTCTGCTTGCCAAGTTAGGTAAGTAGTGTCTTAAAAATATATTTGACATTAGGCTAAGTTTTCTTTTAAGGGAGAAAAAATAATACTCAGAAGCTACTGTTAAGTATGCTTCTATCGTTAATATTTTCTGAAGAACTTGTTATCATAACTGAGCTTAGAAGTTCCTTGTATTTTGCATGACTGTATAGTAGATGATACCTCAATAAGCTTAAAGGTATGGAATTGAGGGACTGGGAAGCTTCAGATAGGAATTTGTATTCTTAAAAGTCATGCAAAAGCTGGGTAGAGGCTATCTGGAATCTCAGCACTGAGAGGCAGAGACAGGGCAGCATCAGCGCAGTTGACTAGTCTAATTGGCAATCTCTGGGTTCAACTGAGAGACTGATTAACCGAGTGGAAAGTGATCAAAGAAGATACCCTATACCAACTTCAGGTCTCTGCATGCTCTCTCACATGTGCACAAGTGCAGACACACACAACATGTCCACACATGCAAGCATACACACATACCTCAACTATCCATGTCAAAAAAATTTTATACACACACACACACAATGATATGTAGGATTGACTTTCTAGCTATGACTTGGGTTTTTTTTTTCCTGGCAAATCAGGATCCCAGTGAATTTAGCCAGGAGAATATGAAGTGTTATCAGGTAATTAATCTTGGTGGAGCAGAGCTTAGTATAAGAAGATATTGCTTGACACTGTTGGCATGTTAGAGAATAGCATATTACAGTGAATAAAGCTTGCCAGCTAGGGCCTTGGCAGCAGTGAAACCACGTAGGATGGTTCTTTGCACTAGTACCTTCTCCATTGCATGGAGCAGCATTTCAGAAATAAAGTGGGGAGGATGCAGGGTTTGACTTAGAAAACCAAGGCCCAAGTAACTGCTTTGCCATGGGAAAGTTCTGTGTCCTCTAGGACAGTCTTCATTTTTCTAATAGTTCCTCATTTATTAAAACATAGGCTGGAGAGCTAGCTCTGGGTTTGACTTTGCCTTTCGAGCAGAAGTTCCTAAGTTTGATCCTAGTTAGAAACAGGCATGGACCGTTACTTCTAGCCTTGCTTGGCGGAGCCTGGGAAAACCCAGAGCAAAGCAAAAAGGAGGTAGAAGCAATCCAGGACAATTCCCAAAGTAAACCTGGGCCCTCCACAGGGACACCCTCTAATACACACACACATACACACACACACAGTTAAAAGTACTACATAGCTTTCAGGCTATTGTGAGAATCACATTAAGTTAATGCTTGTGAAAGTGTCTTAGAAGTTATAGTTATCACTCTGAGGATTATTAGACGTGTTATAGTTATCACTGTGAGGATTATTAGACAGTGATATAAAACTCTAAAGGATTGGAATGGGCTGGAGTGGTGGCTCAAAGCATAAATTACTTGTCCAGCAATCATTACAACCAGTGTACGGATCCCCAGAACCTACAGAAAAAGCCTGGCAGGTGTCGTGGCAGCCTGTGATCCCAGCACTTGGAGACAAAGCAAGCTAACAAGGACAAGCTGGCTGCTTCGTCTAGTTGATTGGCAAGCTCTGGGTTTGGATGAGATCCTACTGTGCCTTAATAAATAAAAGAGAGAGTGATTATTGGAGACATCTGACGTTGATCTCAGGTCTTCACATATAGGCACATACATGTGCACACATACTCATGTACACCTGTGTGGCCACATACAAGTGAACATGCATAAACACATTCACTCCATAAACCAAAAAGGCTCATGAAGTATATTTATTAAGAAAAGTGGAATTCGAATCAGTGTACTTTTTCCTATCAGTAATATTTAAATATATAAAATATGAATCAAATATCTTGCCATTAATTATATTTGACTGTTTATTCTTGGTCTTTAAGAGTCTGTGTTTTAAAGAACTGGTACGAGGCTAAGGAAGTAGCTTAGCTTGGTAGAGGGCTTGCTTAGCTTGGGTTTGGTTCCTAGTACCACATAAACCAGGGGTAGTTACCCATGCGTGTAATTCTAGCACTGTAGGGATGGAATCAGGAGGATCAGAAGTCCAAGGTTATCCTTAGCCTGGAATACATGAGGACCTGTTTCAAAAACACATCCAAATCAAAGCATAAAGAAATCTCTAATGTGCAGGCAATGAAAGTGTTGGTAAATCCTAGAATTGCTTGTTTTCCCTAGGATGCTGGTACTATTTCTTCTTATGTGTGTATTCCTGAGTGTGATCATGCATGTGCATGTACGTGAAGGAGAGGGCTCAGTCTTAAGTGTCCTTCCTCCTTGTTTCAGTTCTTTAGAAACAGGTTCTCTGTCTGGGCTGAGGTTCTGTGATTGGGCTAGACTGGCTGACCAGCAAGGCCTAACAAACTTGTGTCTCGTTTCCCCAGCTCTAACACGTAAGCACACACTACCAGGCCTGGTTTTTTTTGAGGGCGTTGGAGATTGAACTTGGGTCCTTGTGCTTGCAGGGCAAAGTACTCCGAGAACTATCTCCCTAGTCCTGAATACTATTTCTTTTACTATTTATGTAATAGCCTGATGCAAATTAGTTCCCCCTTAAAACACATGCTCCATTTCTCTCATGTGCCCTTAAAATTGAGAACATTTTAATTTTAGTAAGATTAAATCAGGAAAAAAAATCATCTTACTTTTAGAATAGATTTTTTTTTCCCTAAACATTTTTCTCTAAGGAGCCTTATTGGAGTGATGACACCCTGAAGCTTGCTTTGGATGAGGTATTAGTAACACTTGGAGCCTCCCTCTTCTGCCCTTTGACTGGTCTCAGTCTGGATTTCAACTCCCCTCCTACTTCCCTCACCTCAGTGGCATAGTTTGCAGGTGGGCACTGTCTCTCACATTGCCAATTTCTGTTTGGGACCTTTCTTTCACTCGGTTTCCTTCTCATTTGACAAGATGAATTGATTTGGGTATAGGAGGTTTTCTTAACTGTATAGAGTCTGAGTACCACAATCAATTCTTAACACTGTATAATGCAGAACTCTTCACACTCCCCCAGAGATAGATGGGGCTCACATAATCACCCCAGAAGTTTAGTAGTTTACTTAGGCAACTCATTTTCATTGTCCTTAAATTGTAACATTATTTTTTAATAATATCCTCACTTAAAAAATCTTTTTTTTTTTTTTTTTGGTTTGGTGGGGAGAGAGGAAGGGGGGGTGAGGAGATAAACATATGCATGATCTGCATACAGATGGAGGTCAGATGACAACTTTCAAAGGTCAGTTCCCTCCTTCCACCATGTGGACTTCTGGGAATCAAACTCAGTTCCCTTACCCACTAATCACAACCACATTTTAAGGGTGGAGAATGTGGACCCATTTATAAAGTAAGGAACAGCATTTAAATTAAGTTTCTAACAGGTGGAGTTTACTTGCCTGCGTGCCTAGTAGCCTTTTTTGCTCTTCCTACTGTACATGAGTTCTCTAGGATTCTCTGAGCTCTCTTTAAGTGGTTTCAGCCATTTTTGTCTGAAGGATGAAGCTTTCCTAGAAGAATTGGAATCAGATAAGGGCAAGAGCTATTATTTCAGGGTATGAAAGCTTTAAACAAGTAGGAAGTCTCCTGGTGATTTTTGGAGCCTTGGTGTTTCTTGATGAGGTCTAAGTTTTATAGAATGCTTATTATAATGAGGTTCTGAATCAAGAGGAATTTTGATTGTGAATCTGCAAGTGCATGGAAGACTTAGTAGATTTGGAAGATTGTTTTAATACTAAGTAAAGTATATGAAAGGAATTCATTTGGTGTAAATGAGTTCTGACTAAACTGTCTTCTGACAAATTACTGTTGTTAATGGACATATCCGTCCTTTCCTCCACACCCACCCGCCTGCCCCTCACATACACTAGGTGTCTTTTCACAATTGAGCATGTTGGGTGTTTACTTACAGAGGGGTTCAAAGGCAGACAATGGGAAGACTGACTTGACGGTGGCCACCTGGGGAAAGGAGCACTGGCCAACCCATACCATTCAAGATAGACTTTTGAAATGAGAAACAATGACATGTAATTCACAGCTAGATTCTTCACCTCATTCCCCACCATTAGGGCAGAGGATAGAAGTGGGACACATACACACTTGAATGTGGGTTGGGTGCTTCTCAGGACGAAGTTTTCTCTTTAGGTTTGTCAGTCTTGGGACCCCAGCTGTGCTTAGGAAGAGCTGCAATTGAGACGCTCCTTCAGGAAAGAAGGTGTCTTTCTTGCCTCTGCAGTGACCTAAAAGGTAAGGGGATCTCTCCCTGCCAGCAAACAAGTGTCAGTTTCGCAGCAGCTGGGGTCTTTTTGGTTTAGTCCTCATACTGCTGTACATTGGAGATGAGGTCAGACTCACACACAGACTGAGCCTTACCTGTCTCTAAAGCCCATTGTAAGTTCCAGGTGACTTTACCTGTGATCACCCTCACACCTCTCTCAGAAATTGGGAGTTCCTGCACCCTCATCCTTGGGTTCAGTTAATATGCCCAAGCATCTTACCGAGCATAGTTTATTAATTTTCTATAACAAATTTTGCAAAGAACACAGAAGATATATGGAGCAGGGAATGGGCGAAGGAACTTGGAACTTCCATGATCAGCTAATCCAGAGCTCATTCAACCTTATCTTCCCCCCCCCCCAAATGGAGACTTTGTTGCATGCCCAGTGCTCAGTGCCAAGGTGAAAACTTAACAAGGCTTGTCTGCTTTAGCATACTCTTCACCTCTCTGGGCAGCAGTCCTCCCTTCCAGTGATGGGTGGGTGACCTGGAATGAGGAAGACCTTGTAACCCACAAGGGTAGATCAGAGCATTTGTTTTTTCTTGCTACTGGAGATTGAATCCAGGTGCTCACACTAAGTAGGTGTTTTCCTACTGAGCAACATTGCCAGCAATCAGAATTTCTTGATGTCCAGCTTCAAGATTGAAAGACCACAGAAGATGAAAGTTTTTAAGCTCTTTTGTTGGGGAAGAGGATTCCAGTGTCTCTGACCCACCCAAGGAGTTCCAGCCCTAAACTGAAAATAGGAACTAAAATGTATATATCAGGATGGTAGAGTATGTATATGCAGATCCCATGGTCGACTAGGGCTCCTCATTTTGCCCTGTTGACTTCTTTTAGATGTCTGAGAATGAAAGAAGGACTGATTTTGTGGGGGGTTCTGTTCTGATTAACACTTGGAAAGGTGGGGAAGTGCTGTGATAAAACCTCATTCATCTAAAGGGGAGACTAGCAGAAACAGTCATAGTAATGAAATGTTGGACATTTTCAGCATAGAACATTTCTGAGTACTACTGTATTTTGCAGATGCAAAAGCTTACCCACAGTCCCTTCATTGTAAGCTGCTCTTCTAGGTGTGCTGTGGTGCAGTGTGGCAAGGCAGATGAGGTAGACTGTTCCCCCAGAGGAGAGTCGGTATGTAAGGACTGCAGAATCCCAAGATAAAGATGTAATTTATTAGTAGTTTTTAAAATGACGGGTGCTAGGTGATGCAAACAACCTGGAATTACTAAGTCAGGGACTTTTTTTTGATAAAGACTGAGCAGAGTGATATAAGGAGAGCTAGAGGAGATAACCCAGCAGGAAATAAATCTTGTAGAGCTCACTTTTAATTAAGTACAGTGAACATACACGAGTTAGGGCAAGTTCAGATAACTCTTTAGATGTTAGAGCTATAGTGATGTAATTTGGGTAGCCACAGTGTAAGACATGTCAAAGTTTTGAGGTGAAACTCCGGAAGATGTGGCAAGTGACCGCAGGTGCTGTATAGACCAGTAAGGCATCTGATTGTTTTTTCACATTTGTGTGGTTTTATAATGCATTTCAGCTCCTGTTATATACTAAGAGATAGGGAAAGAGGGAACCACAAAACTCCAGAAGGGTCAGTGCACAAGCAAAGCCAGATTTACACACACAGCTTTCAAAGTAGGAAAAGGTTATTGCATATTATCCCAATTTTACGATATACAAATGGGAAAATCAGTGCTTAAGTGAAACAACTTAAGTTTCATAATTGGGCAAGGAATGCTGCTCTGATATTCCTGCTCTGATACTATCTTTTCTACATTATCAGTACTGTTTACCTTTTGTTTTTTATCATTTATCATTTTTTATCATTGTTTTTTATACGTGTGTGTGTGTGTGTATGTGTGTACACATATATGCAGGTGTATATACAAGACGGCACTTGAATGTGTGTATGCCTGTGGAGGCCAGAGGATGACACTGGGAATCATCCTGGATTGTTCTATTCTTTATCGCTTCACTCTGGGGTCTCCCAGGCTAGGCCTTCCAGGGCCAGAAGTACAGGCCATCTCTATTTGCATCTGGCATTTTATGTGGGATCTGGGGATCCAAATTCAGGTCCTTCTGCTTTAACCATTGAGTCTTATCTTCAACTCCTAATTACTTATATCTTGAACAAACCTATGGACTATCTCTCTGTAGTTAATGTAGATTTCAGGTTATGACTAGTTATGGGATCTTGGAATTGAGAGAAGAGGGTGAGGATGAGGAAGAACATGAGAAAGCCAGCCAGAAGAGGTGGGAAAAACCTAGAGAACGAGGAAGAGGGGGACAGCCTTATATATTATATAGCTTTATTTCTTTTGTAGGCTTACTAGCATTTAGTGCTGTGTGTCTTGATGGATGCTCATATTAGATATTTTAAGATTTCCTTAAATTTGCCTAAGACCAGAAAAAAAGGAATGGCTCAAATTTTCTCTCACTTGCAATGGGGAAATTAAAATGGAGGATTTAAGTGAAATTAAATTGTAGAGTCACAGGATGCAAAAAAACTGAAGTACATAAGGCTTTTAGCGTTAGTCAGTTACCTTCAGCAGATTTGATCACTAGCTAGCACTCTCTCACACACACAGGGCTAAGTGAGTGGGACGACAAAATCTGGGAAGCAGGAGAAGCCTCAGAATTGAACGCACATGAATGTGGACTTTACTTCGTTGCCTCAGCCTGGAATGTTTTAGGTGAAAAACACTAGAAGATCTGGTCCTCATTGCACTGCAACTCTCTTGGGCAAGCTCTCCAGGGCATGAGCTGAGTGAGCTGAGCTACTTGGCACTTTCTAGATCTGAACTGTAAGCACCAACCTTCTGATTGGCGCAGATCCTTTACACACACACACACACACACACACATACACATATATGAATAGATGTGAAAATATCTCTTAAGTATAGCATCTGTATGTACACAGTCATTTAGAGGTGTGAAATGGCTTAGCTAAAATAGCTCTTCAAAAACCTTATTTAATAATTTTATAAAATGATAACATTGCAAAAAATGGTGAAATTTTTATATTGTAGTTTTATTGGTCTTGTCAGTGGTACCAGGTGTTTGCCTGATGAGAAATGATTCCTAGACATGAGTGTTCAGGGACTCTGGACATTATATCCCATCATTTGGCTGCCTCATCCAAATTTAGGTAGAACAAGTTTATCCACAGACTTTCAGGGTTTGGCCCATCCCTTCAGCTGCTTAGGGCAGGAATAACTCTGACCATAGAATGTCAAAGTTTTGTTTCGTTTTGTTTTGTTTTGTTCTTAACACTCGTACTAGGTTTAGTTCTAATGTTTCACAGTAATAATTGGTGGTAGTCCACTATTCTCAATCACATATGCTTTTAAAATTCAACTATTTTGCTTGCTTATTTATTTATTTAGTAGTGAGAATTGAGCCCCGGGCCTTATGCATGCTAAGTAAATGGTCTACCTCCGAGCCAGCCCTCTTTTATATTCATACTTAATTACATAATTTTTAATACTACCTGTATACAGTTCTGACTACTGGTTTTCCATGAATCTTTCAAATATATTTTTCTTCTCTCACAATTCGTGTGTGTGTATGTGTGTGTGTGTATATTGCCTCATCTTTCACCTTTTCTTATTTTTGTTGCTGATAATATTTAGAGCTAGAAAAGGAGAGAAGTAGTGCCTTTGCATGGTCTGTCTCATTGCTCCCAGCCTCCTCCCATGATGGTCGGATGCACTTGCTAGCATGTGGGAGCCAGCCTTGCTTCCAAGCCTAGGGCTTGCACCGCTGCTTCTAGGGAGTCCTCTCTTTGGGACCTAAGTCCTGCTCATCTTGTTTTGTAGGAGGAGGCTGTCTGGCTTTTGGATGCTCAGGCCTGAGTTTTGGTCCTGCTGCTCAGGGCGGGACAGCATGTTGTCCTTCATGATAGAGACTGGCAGGTAAATCCCCTGCCTTCCAGGTTCCCAAAGATGTCATTCCCAATTAGGTCTCCTTTCCTGCTCCTACTACTTGGTTGTTATCTGTGATGGTGGTCAGCAGTAGGTTGCTTTTGTACTGCACCAAAATGGTCTTTCTGTTACTGTGGCTACATAAGTATTTTTTAGTTTTTGTATGCTGTAATTGACATCTGCATCTTAGGATCCTAAAGATCTTGGCAACTGGATGAGAAAGAACATCTGCTTTAGCCTTTTTTCCCTATAAGTTTGTGATTGAATTGGTATGAAAAGCCCCTCATTTTCTTCCCTAAAGTAGTTAAAATCATAATCACAGATCTCTGAGAAAACCATGTAATCCACTAAATAAACCAGGAGGTGAAAGAATATTTTGCAAAGCCACTAGACTTTTTTGTCTTTCATAACTGGATCTTGCCTTAAATTAAATTTGTCTTCCTCCTTCCTTTGCCTCCCAGGTGTTGGGTTTACAGGTATGTGTCATTATACCGATAACAACTTGAGTTTCTAGTGACTTTATTTTAGACGAATAATTTCCTATGCAAACAGTGTATGCACACAGTATGACAGGTCCAATTAGACGTGGGTGTCCTTGCTTCTCAGAGATCACAGGGTTTCTCCCTTTAATTTGTAAACCCCACTGTGCCATGACATCTCCAAGAACACTTCTTGGAAACAAGGTCTCACTGATTTGAGCTTACCATATAGACCACACAGGTCTCCAGCTTGTGATAGTTCTCCTGCCTTTACTTCCCAGTGCTGGGATTATTGGCGTATGCTGCCACACCTGGCAAGGACACTTTATAGATGGATTTCAAGTTTTTTTCAATAGTTCTTCACTCTTGTCATTTGAACATACTTGAATGATCAGAACATTTGTTTAAGTTTTATAGATTATGAATTATTAAAGTCTTTTAGTTGTAGGTGATAATTAGGCTTAGGTACTTCTGAATCAGTAATTTGGGTTAGTAAAGCTACTTATGATGTATATTCTGAATGTGTAAGTTGAAAACATTGCAAATATCAATAAAACTGTCTTAAAACATCTTCTATTTTTATTGAATGCATGTGTGAAATAAAGACTTAAGACAATATAATACACTTTGAATATGGCTTGCTGCCATACTATCTATCCGAGAGAGCTGAGTTCTTAGCTAGAGATCCAGTATTATTGCTGACTGCAGTGGTGGGTGATGTGATCAGAACTGTTCTTGTATTGCTTTTGTTTAAATGTGATATAAAAGTACAATGTCTTGTTCTAATTTTGGTCTGTTTGATTTACAGTAAATGAACTGGACCTTATCTCTTTTACTTTAGGCTTTCAGATAAACTTCTGTGAAAAGGCACAAAGTAAGCTACAAGTTTTGATATTATGCTACTTATTTTTTCCACATCCATCTCGGTATTGGGAATGTGTCCACTATTTCAACTAACAAACCATGGCAATTTGGCATTGAAAGAGCTTCCATTTTTCATTCTGTCCCCTCTTAGGCTTTGTTACCTTCTTAACTGTAAATTCTTGTTTGTATTGCAAATTCAAATAGGAAAGGATGTCTGTAGACCTTCAGATGTGTGTAGGTATGAAAACATAAGTATTCAGAATTAATTAAAATTCAGATCACAAGTTAAAGGAAATTCTCTGAGGATTGTAATATAGAGGCTGGGGAGATGGACAGTAGCTAGCTGCTCAAATGTGATTCTGAATTCCTAGTACTCCTGTAGAAAGCTGGGTAGGACCATGCACCTGCAGACTCTGTCTCAAAGGAATAAAGTAGACAGCAGATAGAGGAAGACACCCAAGGACTCTCCTCTAGTTTCCGCACACACATAGATACATACCCTTCTCATATGTGTGCACACACACAGGCAAGTCATGGTATAGAAGGCACATAACTTCACTGCGAAATAGCATGTTTTAAAATTGACTCATTAAAAAAAGTCTTTAATGTTGTATTCACAGTATTGCTCTTCCCTTTTAGTTCTACTGTTCATATCAAACAAGGGAAACCTGCATTGTATCACATTTAAAAATGTGTACAGCACCTGCAGATAGCTCTGTGGGTGGATTAGCAATGCCTGTGTTCCATCCTTTCCTGTTACTGTGGGAATTCTGGGCTGGCAGTGCTGCCATCTTCAGCTTTCATGGAAGACTCATGAAGGAGGCTTGGCAGTATTGCATTGTGTGGGAGGGCATGTCCCCTCCATGTAGTGTCTCTTCTCACTGCTCCTGCATGGTCCTGATTTTTTACATCTCCCTTTCTGTTTCTTCTTTGTTTTGTAATGCTCATCCTCTTTTTCGGATTCAACACAGTCATTTTCATTCTTCTTGAAGTACATATTGAATATCTAAGAACAATAGAACAAGTGAGCTACCTGTACAGAAATGAATAGAATAGATACCTGCCCTTGGAAGGCTTAGGATATAGTTGACCCTCCATTTGTTGTAAATGTTGAGCTACTGATGCTACCCTGTAGATTGCAGATCAGAGGAGCTTTAGCCAGGGCGAGAGTTTGCAGAAGCCCATGTGTCCTGCACAGCTTGGTTTCTGCTGTTTGAGGAGAAAACAAGCCCAAGCAGTGCTGTGTGTCCATAATCACTGCTTTTAGACTTGGAAATGGGGCCTCAATTGGACCAAGTGGTCCTCCCACCCTCAGCCTCCAGAGTAGCTAAGGCTAAAGTTGTTTTCAGTGAGTCCAGGACAATCATTGCTTGCTTGATCAGAGTTAGAGGCTCAGGGCCTCCTTTCAGGCCTGCTTTGAAGTTAAGCAGAGTTGTCTGTGGGACAGCTGTGGAGGACCAGGAAGGCTTCTGTCGGGAAGATGAGCTGGATGGTAGGGATGACCAGCTTCAGTCATAGTATCATTTTGTCCTGATGTATTTTAGAGTATGTTTTCAGTTGCTTACATATTAAGACTTCTCCCATATGGTTTTATGTTTGAGAAAAATACAGTTTTTATTTTTTCAGAAATCTTCCAGTTTGCTTTGAAATGCAGACATTAAGTTATTAAAAATGGTCCCTTTTTCTTTAAAAATTAAGCACTTGAAGTCATCCAAGGAGTGACTTCTTGTCTCTGTGGCATACTGTGATGCCAGTTGCTCTAGTTTTATTCTAACATTTCAGAATTTTTCAAGGAACTTACATTTAATTCTTCAAAAATCATTACTTATCATTACACCAGCTGCAGGAAGTGGTGGCAGTGAGCACCTCATTAGAAATTTAAAAAGTTTAATTAATTCACATACTGCTACTTCAGATGTGAATTTTTTATCACAAAGACTCACTCTGGGATCCCAATGACTAATGGAAGCTCTAGAGGTTAACGCTTTTCATTCTTTGACTTGCACATTATTTTTTGTTGTCTATTGCTGCATCACTGTCCAGCTGGCTTCTTCTCATTGCCTGCTGTAAGCTAGTAGAGGCTTATGGGAAATGTGTAGGTATGTGAACATGCACAGAGTGCGGGCGGCTAGGATTCAGATTTCTGCCGAAATTCAGTAAATGCACTTTGTACCTCATGTATTTTCTGTTTATAAACTATGGCTTGTGCATTTGTTTAATCTTTGGTTTTTTTCAATATATATGTTTATGTAAGCTAATATGTATTTTAGATAATACTAAAAAGTCATTTAAGATAACCATATTATATTTCTTTTAATACTGTTGAGCCATTGTTTTTTTTTTTCTGAATGTAAAAACATTTTAGGGAAAAATACTTTTTTATTTGGAAATGTAGAATCCCTACATTTTGAAGGTTAACCTTCAGTTAAAAAGTTTATTATTTGATTATTTTATGTTACTGTTTTTGTTTACAGAAAGGTGTAATTTGTGGCCAGGTTTGATGGTCATATCTCACTAGTTTTAAAGAGTGGACCTGTAGTTCTTTCTAGTGGGTTTTGCTGAAGGTAAAGGGAAGGGTTTATCTAGAAGAATGGTGTTTAAGAAATTCTTTTACAAACATCAGCTTTGTCCTAGGTTTGCCAACATTCTGACTGGGTAACAGTGGTGAGATCAGTGTCTTTCAGGAGACCTGGTTAGGAATTTTCCTCAGAGAACAGCTGAAGGAAAATGGTGTTGATTAGATGGAGAGCAGTAAGAAAGCTATCTAATAATTAGTTGGGCACTTTCTTTTGGTTCAGTTTATTGTCATCCTGTAGTGGAGAAATTCTTGAGATCTCAAGAACACTTTCAAACTATTCATGTGTGTGTGTTATGTGTGTGTGTGTGCATCCCTGCGGAGGAACAAAAGTGACTTCAGGAATCATCCTGGATTGCTTCTACCTCCTTTTTGCTTCGCTCTGGGATTTCTTAGGCTCTGCCCACTAGGGCCAGAAGTGCAGGCTGCTGCTGTTTCCATCTGATGTTTTTACTTGGGACCTGGGATCCGAACTCAGGACCTTCTGCTTCCAAGATTGAGTCTTAACCTCTGAACCCTCTCCAACCTTCAAGAACATTTTGATAGTATTCATTTTTTTTATCTTTGTCTTGTACACCTCTGGTATCTTCAAAAAAATCTCATGGCTATTAAGAATTGCATTACTTGGGAATGTTCACATGGCAACAACATCTTTATTTTTAACTCTTTGACAGAATCTCGACAGCCCAGACTGACCTTGAGCTCTTGTGGTCTTCCTGCTTTGGCCTCCAAGCGTATGCCACTACATCTGGTTTACAACAGAGTTGAGTTCATTAAATCTATTTTAGTATAGATTTGAGGTGCAGGAGTTTAGTGAAAGATGCTCTAAAGAAAGACATGTATGAGAACATGAATATGGGCTCCTCTAACAGTCTTCACTTTGTTGCTGGGTTCTTGTGTTCAGAGTCAAAGATTGAAATTGGAACACATGTAGAGAATTAAGGTAGAGTTTATTAGAAGAGAAAAAAAAAAAAACGGAACTCATGGATTCCAGATGTGGAGTGCCATGAGGGGGCAGACGCCAAAGATGGTGCCAAGGTCAGGTATATTTATGCTTTTAGCTAACCCTGGGAAAGAAGGCCTTTTCCTCATTGGTTAGCTCACTTTGGGGCCCAATCCAGTTGATCTTGGGGCCTATATCTGTAAGGGAGAGCTAATCTCTATATCCTTTCATAGGCAAAGGGTTGGGGGAAATTGGAGAAAAGTGTGTTCCTCCAGGGTAATCCCAGCAGTAGGCCTAGGATGACTTTCAGAGACCTTCAGAGACCTTTCCAGCATGGCTGCTCTGAACCTGCCTTAACTTCATTTTCTTTTTGATTGATAGTCATGAATACCATTTTAGTGGATCTTGAAACTATTGTCTGCAGAAGGCAGTGGACTCTATGTAGGAAGCTACATGCCCCAGAGGTGCCTGATAGCTCTGATGACACTAATTAAAATTAGACCACAGCTGACAGTTATTTTTATTTTTGGTGATGAGGCACATCGGTCTATTATGAGGGAAAACAAGGAAGCACCCTAATGACTGATTCGTGTTTTTTTAATTAATTAGTAATTAAATATTGTTTTTTGATCAGGATCTTACTGTTTAGCCCAAACTCAAATTCATGATCTTACTTTGGCTTCCAGTTGCCTGGATTATAAACCTATACCACCACACCCTTGATTGTGAAACTTTTCTCCTACCATAGCATCCCCAGTTGTTTTGAAATTGGTGGTAATAGAAAGGCAACAGTGAATCTTTCAGAAATTTGTGGTAAATGTTAATGGTTTGCTGACCTGATGAAAGTATCAAAGATGTTTTGACTTCACTGGAGGTGGGGGTAGAAGACAAGGGCAAAGCAGGAGCCACAGGAGGATCATGTCTTTACACATTTGAAACCAAGAGCTTAGACAGATCAGCCGTCATGTTTCTAAACCCCCAAGTTGTGTGTGGGGGGGGGCGGTTGTTTTGTTCTGTTTTTTAGTAAAACGTCTTGTAACTAATAGCTAAAATCATTCGAAAGTTACTAAAGTCAGACAAGCTTCACAGCATTCCTAGAACTACAAACTGGCCACATTTATTGTTATTGGCTATTGGTACAGCTTGTTTACGTTTGTAAAGATCACGAAGATAGTTGAAAAGTGAGGTAGTTTTTAGTCTTAGGAGATGACATCCAGTGTTAGCATCACTGGAGAACATACTGCCAGGTGCAATGAAGGTGTTTGGAAGGACAGCTTCTATACTAGAACCCAAGAAGTGGCTTAGCGACCTGTTGGCAGAGTCCAGCTTCATCTGCCCTCTGTAATTTACTGTTTCAAGGGAAATGGTGTTTGGTTGTCTTTGTTTTTGGAAGTTGGTCAAAACAGAAATCCTTCCTGAAAATTATTTTATTTTTTACTAAAAGAAGGAAGATTTCTAGCAACTATTATACATTATGTGTATGCTGTTTGTGTGAAAGAAAGTTATTGCAGCATGATTGATTGTATCACATTGCAGGAAATCACCCTTCATGTTCTAATTGAAACTTACTACTAATAAAGATATGTTTGATAGGCCTTATGACTACAGAGATGAGTAGCAGTGGTGGGGAGTCTTTGATGTTCACTTTGGGGTGATGGTTTTCACATAAAGGTGTGGTCAGTACTACATAGTTTTATGAATGTTTTTCACATGTAGACAAAAATGTCCAAGCAGGAAGACTGTTGAAAGAAACTTGTGACCAACATATTGATGTTGAGCCTCTCATTAGGTAGAACCAGGTAAATAATCAGAAATGATAATCAAATGTATGCCTTGTATTCGTTCCCTTTTAGAGAGTGGTTTATAAGGTAAGTATGTAGGGGCACAAATGTAACAATTCATAAAGCTCTAATTTTAGTTCTGCTGGACCCAGGTTATACATAGGTATCCCAGAGATGTGTAATGCTGAACTGAATCTATAGTGTGCTTTGAAGAACATATGTGGGCAGACTATGTAATAACAAGAGCTAACCTTACTTTTTTGAAGCAGGGCCTCACACTGTCTCTCAGACAAGCCTCACTGTTTACCAGGCTGGCCTGTAGCCTCCCACTTTAGCCTCTCAAGTGGTTACTAGCTTGTGCTACCATGCAGATCTTTCAAATTTATTTGTTTCCTTTTTAAAAGTACTGAGGATTGAACCTAAGACCTCATGCATGGTAGGGAAGCCCAGTCACTGAACTTTTATGCTCAGCCATAAGTGTTGTGAACACTTCATTTTTATCAATGTCTTCAGTTCTCCTAATAAGAATTAGAGGTCAACATGGCATAACCACAAGCTGCTGGTGGGCAGATTGTATACTGTCTTATACACAGGCCAGTGTTTCTAGCCTAAGATTTATGCCCTTCTCACTGTCTTGCCTGCCCACTCCTTTTGGGAGGATGAGAAGAGAATATAATTTAAACTTTCTCATAACAGGAATTTTCACATGCAAAGGCAACCATGTAATGAATCCTCATAACTAACATTTTTGCCAATGTTCTGTTTCACTCGTTTCTTCTACCTCTGCTAGTATATTAAATTAATTGCATAAAGTTTTAGGTGCAGAAAATTAGACCCAAGCCTCACACATTATGTAACTCACATTATCTCCTAGCTAGACACCCTAGCCTACTGAAGTATTCTAAAGAACATTATGATTATCATTTCATCCCCTTTCAAATGTCTGTTAAGTGGTGAGGATTCTTAAGAGTTGGTCTTCAAGACTGTGTCACACCATTAAATACCAAAGCAGTATTAATAGAAAAATTTCCTGAATATCTTATTGGCAATTCATCTATCTGTTCAGGGTGAGATCTCATCAAGGTTTGTGCACATTTTGGTTAATATGACTCTGAAGTTTCTTCAAATATATAGTAGTCCCCCCCCTTTTATTTGTTTAAAAATTAGATTATTTTTGTCATTTGGAGTATTAAATATAGTGTGTGGTATTTCATGTATCTGGAATTGTTGATTACATGCTTTTAGTGGCCTTTTGCATGTCCCCTATGGCTGTTTCCCATCAACTGGTAACTAGGTATGGACAGTCATCAGGTGGTACTTCTGTCTTTGTGCTTCCTGTTGTGTCACAGCAGGAGGCAACAGTGCTGCCTCAAGTTAAGGTAGACTGTGGGTCTGAGTATTGTGTGATTCATATAGTATAAATATGCATCAGCCTTTTATTTGATTGTGTTGGATAGTTAATTATTTTATCAGGGATAAGTTAATTTACAAACATTCAGGAACTCTATAGGTAGTAGCTGGCAAAAACAGTTTGTTGAAGATATAGCATTGAAGACAGTTGTAGAGTTAACCATTATTCTGGGGCTGGAGAAGTGGCTCAGAGGTTAAGCCTCTGCCTTGCAGGCGGAAGGTCCTGAGTTTGGATCCTAGACCCCCCCCCATATAGATGCCGGGCGGAAGTGGGGACGGCCTGTGTTTCTGGTCCTGGTAGGGCAGAGCCTGTGAATTCCCAGGCAGAGTAAACAAGGAGGAGGTGGCGGAGACGGAGGTGGTCTATGGTGGTTCTCGAATTTGCCTGTGGTTCTACACACACACGCACGCACACACACGCACGCACACACACGCACGCACACACACACACACAAGCACACACACACAAGCACACACAGTTGAATAAATTAAAAAATAAAAAGAGTTAACCATTGTTCATCTCTGATTTAAGTGCATCATTGGAGGGTATGAAAAATTGTCTAAGTACACACATGCACAGACATCTCTTGGGGTTTTCTGTGTTGTGAGAAAATAAAAATTGGATAGCCTTCATGTCATGCCACTCATCAAATGGTTTTTTTCACTTAATTTATAAAAAGCTTTTAATTGCTTAACATGAGCAAAATTCACATTAATAAAGAGATATTATCTGTTCTTACTGAACAAAAGGTGGTAATGCTGCAAGACTGCTGCTTCCAAATAAAGAGTCTAGATTTTGTTTTGGCAGCACTGGGATTGAACCAGAGCTTCCTGCACACTGGGCAAGTACTCTGCCCTGCTCTACATTCCCACACCATTTTTTTGTTTGTTTCATTTTAAAATAGAAAGTAAGATGCCTGCCCAGATTGGAATCTTCCAACTTCAGCATCCCAAGTAGTAGGAAGAGTTTAGTTCCTGCCTCCCATTTATGTGTGCATGTCCTCGTGTGTGTAATCCCAAGGGTGATAATGGGAATCATCCTCCATAGTCCTTTGCACCCCTAACATTAAAATTCTTCAGGAACCTTCCCAATACTTAGGAATCTGAATAAAAGGCAATTTGGTGAATGTAGAATAATAAAAGTTCCCATCCAAGATACTCTGACAGAGAAGACAGCAGATAAAGTCTGGTGTTTTTGTCCATCTCACTCACCTTTGCACAATAGTACTTCTGGCAAATTCTTTAGGAGATCAATGCTGAACTGTAAAGAGTCCTCTCTTGATGCTCTAAAATTGACTTGTTCTCTTGGTTTTCAGTCTTGGCTCATGAGACCAAAAGTAACAAATAGAAGATGTGTCCATCAGGGTGCCGCTATATCCCATATCCTGTGAAAGAGACGAGACATGCTGTGTTCTCCCAGTGTCCTGTGTGTCCTCCAAGTGTCCTCCAATATTCTTAAATATTTTACATTTAGACTAGCCTTTTCAGCAGCTTGAGTTTGTAGAACATATTTATTGGCAACAAATAGTTCTGAATTGTATCCATGAAGAAGCGAAAGTCTTACATCCTTAGGTTTTTGAAGTTGGGGGGGGAATGCAGATGCTCATGCTGAGGAAAGAAGGATGGTATGCTGCAGTAAGTGATCAGGCAGGTGCAGAATTAGTTCTGTGTTCATTCCAACTTTCTCTTTTGCTCTGCTGGTAACACTTTTGTATTTGTTTCCTTGAGCAATGGATACCTGTAATCGTTGGCATCTTCCAACTTTCTGTGCTCTAATGTGTTTGCTAATGAAGTTCTTCTGGAATTGGGAAATCCAGAAGAGTTCATTTATTTTGACTGATGAGAATCCCTGTGATGGTTGGTCCACTAGTTTCTTATATGGTTATTCACACTGTACTCAGCAAACCTTCCAAGGAAGAAGTTAGTTCTGGTAGCTTCTCAGTTTGTTTGCTGGCAGTTTTAGTTGTAGAGCTGATCTTGTAGTCTTGCTGCCTGAACTGGCTGGGCTCTGGGTCAGTGCACGCCATGTAGGAGTGTCTGTGTTCTTCACTGTTGGGCAGATATTTTCACTCATCATGGCAGTTCTGAATGAATAATCAGAACATGTGGTCAAGGTGCCTGTTTTATATGTGAGTAGTGGGAGTTTATTGAAGGGTTTGTCAAATAGGAGAAGATAGAGGTAATCTTTAGCCAGTGGGCATTTTAATTTGGTGAAAGCGAGTGTTCTTCTGAGACTCACCAGTATGTTGGTACTCTTAGCGTAAGGGAGGCTAAGGCAGGCATCCATGGGCTCTTGTGGTCATGATGAGAAAAAGCTTCAGAACTTTTCTGGATATAGCTTTGAAATGTTTGCTTATTGTGTTTCTTGTTTCCCTAAAGAGATGAGTGTCATAAAATAATTATTTGGTGCTGTTTTCTATAAATTTTCATATCTTGCTTTTAGTACATAGTAAGAAAGTATTGTAAAATTTTGTCTTGGTCTTAAGGAGTATGCTTGGGAGGCCAAGGTCAACATAATGACTTCTACATTGCAGAAGAATAAACCACTCTTTACTGTTATATATAGAAAGTTTTGTTGTAGCCGATTAGTATTGAGTTTGTGCCTGATTCTACTCCATTAGGCTCCTGTGTATAGTTACAAGTGGGGACCCATAAACATACATGCCATATGGATTTACCAGAAACTGCGGGCCTAGACCTCTCAGCAACATGTGTACCTGTGGTGTTTCCGTGTTCATGGACTTAGTGCATGCGTGCTAATGAAGCCTGTCTCAGCCTGTGTGAGGCCTAGCTCAGTGGCAGAACAGTTCTGGTGTATTCTGCACAGCCTCATACCATGAAAGAATGATGAAAGGTGAAGGTAAAAGAGAATGCCAAGAGCTGGGAGTAAGTGAAGGACTCAGAGTTAGCACCTCCTTTCTCCTCTCTCCAGCTTGGGGAGGAGATGCTCAACTAAGAGCTGCTACCCTGTAGGTTTCTATATGACACTTTGTAGGGTGGTTATGTAACTGGAATGTTAAGTTTTAGATTAAACTATAGAGTCTGCTTATGGGATCAATGAAATACAGAGTTATATTTCTTTTATCCTTAATGACTAGGAAAAACAAGATTGTAGATCTGTAAAGGTGAGATTGTGCTACTGAGAATCTGTTGGAGCAGTAATGACTATTATGGACAGACAACTCCAGCCTTGACATTTGTGATATTTTGATACTTGCAGAAGGGTCTTTCTGGGTTAGTTGGCTCCTCTCCTCTCCCTGGCTTCCTCTCCCTCCCCCACCCTCCCTCCTCCTTCCCTCCGTTCCTCTCTCCCTCCCCACTCTGTATAGGACATATAAGACCCTACTATTGAGTTATATCGCCAGTCCCTCCCTCTGGTTTGAAACAGGGTCTTACTAAGTTGCTCTGGCTAACCTTGAAATCACTCTGTAGTCCAGACTCGCCTTGAAAGTGAAATGCTCTTGCTTTAGTTTCCCAAATACTCTAGATTTGAGGAGGTGGGACTTTCTCAGAGGAGTTTCCAATTAGCTTGAGGAATTATGTATTCAATTGTTGGTATAAATACTAGGAAATATTCAGAAGCTGATAGCATTGTGGTTACTGATTTTAATTAATCAGGGACTCAGTGATGTAACTCCCTGTGGAATCCCATAAGAATGGTGTTACGCACAAGTGAGAGAACATTTCTGATGGTCACATGGGGGCTAATGGTCAATGGGGACTAATATTGATGCCAGAGCTAATGATTAACTGAACTGGAGAATGAAGACTAAGTTTCTGTTCATAAGTTGAGAAGAATTTTGGGGTATATTGGAGCCCCATTCCATAAGATTTGATAAACTAATTTTGCTATATTTGAAATGAATTTATTAAGTTTTCTTTTCCTTGATTAATGACCAACGTAGAAGCAGTTTGTGTGCTTCAAGTCTTCAAACTCTAATGCAGGCCTTCAGTATATAGACCTTTGGTAACTGAGGGCTTCATAGCCACTTGTAACAAAAAGAATTCTTTGGAGCCCAGAGGACTGTGTCAGAGTGCTGCCTTTCAGGAGTGATAGAGGAGTAGCAGGATTCTTGGTAGTCCGGCTGAAGAAAAGTCTTTGCATGGTGCAGTGGCACACACCTTTAGTCCTATCACTTGGGAGGCTGAGACAGGAAGGTCACCATGAACTTGAGGCTAGCGTAGGCTCCATAGTATGTTCAAAACCAGCCTGGGCTTCAGAATGAGATACTGTGTGCGTGAGAGAGAGAGAGAGAGAGAGAGAGAGAGAGAGAGAAGAGAGAGAGAGAGAAGAGAGAGAGCTCAAAAATCTTTCTGTCCAAGGATAGACTGTCAAGGACTACTGGAAGTGAATTAGTTTAATTTTCATCTTGGTGATGCAGCATCTTAAACCCACATCTTTTTTTTTTTTTAAATATTTATTTTTTTCCACTCACACAAGCTTGATAGGTACCTCATTCCCCTTCCACCCTCTACCCCTCCCTGGATCCCCTTGCTCCCTCCCCCCTTTTCCCCTCTCTTTCCCCCATTGTCCCTCCCCCCATCCCTCGAGCATCTTTTAGTGTGCATGTCAAACTTCCCTCTGTGAAACCCACATCTTAAAGCCAGATAGGGAAAACATGAAATATTTAGGAATACTAGTGTGAGTGATGTGCTACTTGTGTTCAGGACTCTGCTGCCATGTATGTGTGCTTAGATATAATCAGTAATGATGTTTGCAATGTAATTGTCAATGTCATGATTTTCAAAAAGGGGGGTGGAGGATAAAAAGAGTGATATGTTGTTGCCACTTGTGCATACTAGGCCTTACCTCTCAGTGGCTTCCTTGCCACCACTTTGAATATCAGTTCCTCTCTGCAGGCTGGGATCCCGGGCAGGGGCTAGTTTTCACAAGACCCTCTATGTAGCCCATGCAGGCTTTGAACTTGAGATTCTCCTAAGTAGTTGGGACTCCAGGTACATGCCACCATGGCTGATTTTCCTTCTTGGTTTTTTGGTTGTTCCTTGCTAGCATCTTTGGCACATTGGTACTAGTTTAAAGAGCAATTACATGATTTTTTATTTTTTTATTCTATTCAGTTGTGTGGAAACTGCTGGTCTCAACTAAACTCACTTGTGTTCCTTCAGTAAGCCTCAGGGTGCTTGGCATCCTGGGCGCTGGCTACATGCACTTTCATCATCAAGGATACTGGTCTGAGCTGCTTGTTAGACTTGGGAGCTGTGAGGTCTGTAGGACTTAGTTCTGGAAGTCATGAAATAATCCTTCTGCTGTATGATCAAAGCCAGTCCCAAGATCAGCCCACATCAAATAGGATAATACACTCATTGCACTTGTTCATCAGAGAAGCAGGCTGGTAACACTGCTGGTACACAGGCAGCTGTGGTTCATTGGTGTGGTAGTGATTTTAAAACAATCTACCATATAACTCACAGTGATCTGTTAGCAGTTTATGTGCACACACAGGGAAGTGATTGCTATTGCCACTGATATTACTATTACTGTAGTATAGTATTACTATACTATTATTATAACGTGATAAAAGTGAACTTTCTAATAAAAGCATTGGTGTTGAAGATGCCTGGATTTGCTAAAATAGTTATAAATGGCCTTCATTCAACCTGCATGAGAATTTATGTTGTCTTATTCTGACCATATAAACAATAGAATCTTAATTTTTCTAATGATACAATCAGGAAAAATAAGCCAGTTTAGATGAGAGGCATTGAATTGTCAATGAAAAAAATAAAATATAATTTGAATCAGGAAATTCTTGAGGAATTTCTCTTTTGTTCTAGATACATACTGTGTTGTAGGTTGTCTGCAGATTTCAAGCATAAATCAAGGCAGTTAAAAATTTAGATCAGAAAATCATTTTCAGTTGAACAATGAAAACAGCTTTTAGAGGTGTCTCTGAGGGCAAACTTGTTTTGATTATATTATGTGTGTATACATGTACATTCAAGTGCACACATGCATACATGCACCTGTGTCTGTAGTGTATGTCTATATACACCTACATGTACTTGTTCAGGCTAGGTGTCTTGGCGGATCTTCTCAACTGCTTTCTCTTTTTGGGGGGGGGGCGGGGAATAGGACTTTCACTAAACTGGAACTCACCAATTGAATAGACTGACTGATTAGCAAGTTCCAGATATCCTGTCTCTGTTTCCCAGTGCTGGGATTACTGGTGGGTTCCAGGGACCAGAAATCAGGTCCTTGTGTGGAGCTGTTAGTTTCAGCTTGATACTTGAGAACTGAGCACTTTAGGTATATCTGCAAAGAGTTATTTAGTTAAGTCTGTGAGCAAATCTGCAGGAGATTGTCTAATTGATGGGGGCAGATCCAGCCCATAGTGGGTAGGATCATCTCCTGAGCTGCTGGATAAGATGGAGAGAGAATTTACTGGTAAGCGGTCAGACTAATTTGATTCATGCCCCCTCTCATCTCTTTCTGCAAATATAGTATAGCCAGTTCCTTCAGCCCCTGCTGGTAGCTCTCCTGCCATGTTGATGAACTATAACCTAAAATTGTGAGCATGAATAAATTTCTTGTTCTAGATTGCTTGAGTCTTGTATTCATTACTGTAATGGAATCTACTAAGACATGCTTACACAAGCACGCACTTTACCCACTGAACCATCTTCCCAGCTTTGGATTTTCTGATTTTTGAAGTTGTCAGTTGCTGGTCCTTAATGAACTTTTTCACTCCTCAGTGAAACTCTTCAGAGATGCTTTTAGTTGCATGCCCAGAGAACATTCAGAACTTGAC
This sequence comes from Typhlomys cinereus, assembly GCA_023101885.1. Lineage (NCBI taxonomy): Eukaryota > Metazoa > Chordata > Mammalia > Rodentia > Platacanthomyidae > Typhlomys > Typhlomys cinereus. Next base: position 3,565,271 of record JALPQD010000193.1, read on the forward strand.
ATAATTTTGCTTATAGATATATAGAGCTGGGAGATGTATTCCTTCAAACACAATATTTTCTGAATTGTTCAGAATTGGAACAAAGGATGTCCCCAGCCTCAGATTCATGGTTCTTAACATCTTGGTAGCCCTGCTTGACCACCACCATGAATACCAAAGTTCTCATGTGAACTTTGAGGAGTGCATTGTGTGCAGGTGATATGAAAGTTCATTTGAAGTCATGTTGGATTTTCTTAAGACAGCTTGGAAGGCAGAACCTTGAGGGTACACAAGGTTGTTCCCTCAGTCCTTGGCATGGCTGAGTGGGGTCTGGGGCTGTCAAGCTGCTCAGGCCAGCTGGTGGACCTAGTGTACTTCTCAGTTTCCAGAGTGAGGAAGAAATGTCCTTACTTTGTTTAAGCCACAAGAAGAAAAAAGTTAGTGTTCCCTGTGGAAGATTTGGGGTGAGGACAAACCACCCCTGGTTGCATGTACAAGAACAGAATGCCAAACACAAGCACATGCTTTTAAAACTCCAGATACTTAGCCAAGGGTAGGTATAATTGTCTGGGTCTGTGTGTGACAGATTTTATTCTAGATAAATAAGCACTTTGAAACATTTTCTCTGCTGGGCACACTGATCTTAAAGGGATCAGTTTTAGCTGGACAGAAGTGTCCTGTCATAGGAATGCCTTCCATGTAAATTAAGAACTTAGGTGTCCTGTCCTAGTAAGAGCAGGCTCTGTTTATCTCTGTGGACTGGCTGCTAATAGACTGTATGAAAGTCATACCAAAGGGATATTACCAAAAATTTATGATCTTTTTTGATGAGTTAAGTTCTGTTGTATAAACATTTTAATTTCTTTGGCATCCAAAGGTCTCCAGAAGCTATGTGTAGCAGAAAAGGTTCTTCCTTTTCTGCTAATGAAAAGTTGTTTATGGCTTTTGGGGGAAAAACGTCCATAGTAGTATCTTATTTGTTTGAAAATTTTTTAAAACTTTTTTCATATATAATTGTTGTATGTATATGCACATGCCATAAGGCATACATAGAAGTCAGAGGACAACTTGCTGGAGTAGGTTCTCACTTTATTTTATTTTATTTTATTTTATTTTATTTTATTTTATTTTATTTTATTTTATTTTATTTTATTTTGTTTTATTTTATTTTTTGTGTGTGTGTGTGTGAGAGAGAGAGAGAGAGAGCAAGAGAGAGAGAACATATGAGCAAGCAAAAAATCATCCTGAATCATTTCTACCTCCTCTTTACTTCCCTCTGGGATTTCCCAGGCTCCACCCACCAGAACCAGAAGTTCAGACTGCCTCTGCCTGGCATTTTTTACATGGGACTTGGGATCCAAACAGGACCTTCTGCTTGTGAAGGAGTCTTAATCCCTGAGCCATCTCCAGCCCTTGTTTGAAATTTTTATGATTTAAAATAATTAGTAAATAAGAAGTCTGGAGTGTGGCTTGGCGTTAGAGTGGGTGTTTAGTGTGCAGGAAGCCTGTTGTTCCACTCCCAGTGCCAGCCAGCTCACAGACAACCTGAATACGTGGCATATGTTCCAGCAGGATCTTTGGGGGTCCACAAGGAAACAGCGCTGAGAGAAGCCTTGAGATAAGGCTCTCTGACACAGAAAGCAGAGAGAGAGGAGGTAGTGACAAGAAGGAAGGCTTATGCCTGTTGAAGGCTGACAAGAGCTTTGCAACATAGAAAGGCCATAGAGAGACAATTGGGATGTACACATGAGCACAGACATCACAATTTGAACTTACCCTGACCTCTTGAGTTTTAGATCCTGAGTCATTTGGGTGTAGAGATAGATTGAACTTTTTAAATAATGTTTTGCTAGCAAGTACATGGAATAAATACACACACACACACACACTCTCTCTCTCTCTCTCTCTCTCTCTCTTATTCTCAAAGTTATTATAGATAAAATTAAATGCTTAACTTTTCTTAGGTTTTGCATATGTCTGTGTATAAAATAAATAGCTCCCAGTTTTCTTTTAGCTTAAATATAGTGCCGAGAAAGATTTTCTTTTTTTTTTCTCTGTAAGCGTTAAATATATTTATCACCAAGAAAACAAAGTAAGTATCAGTTGCAGTGATGTTTCTTTATTTCATTTTTGAAGACATTGCCTACTTTCCTCTTAGCACCTCCAAATTGTGCTTTTGAAGGAAGGACCAGATTCAGTCTTTTCCTTTGAATGGCTTGCATATTGGTTTTTGTTCTGTCTTTGACCTATACTCAATCTTAGTCTTTTATTAGCTTTCTTCATGGGAAGGCCATGTGTGTTGCATGACAAGGACAAATGGTGTTCAGCTTTGGATTTGGGAGAGTGTTAGGTTCACTCTCATTAAGGATCATAATCTTTAACTGAATCTTTCTGCTAGCACTGCAATAGAGAGAAATGCTCATAGATTCCAGAGATGAGGCTGTGGTATCTTTGGAGCGCCACCATTTAGCTCACCACAGTCTGATCCTAAGCAGTCACATATATCCCATGTATAAGAATGTTTACACTCTTCCTCAGCATCCTAAGCTTTGCCTGGGAACAGCATCAGGTTTCTTTCTCTTGCCTCAAAGTGGCCCCAAAAGCCCCAAGTCTCTTCAGAATCACTGTAGCAGGTAATGAGGTATTATCATCCTGGCTTGATCTCATTTTGGACCTAGAAACTTTTTCAGGAAAGTAATGAGAGGTTCCAGAGGAGAGAACACATACAGTTGTTAGCCTCGTGAACCCTAGAGTCTGCTTCAAGCAGAGCCAACTTTCCAAGGAGTAAAATGTATATGGAGATCAAAGCATGACATTGAGTACCTTTCTCTGTTGCCCCTGCCTTATTTCCTTAAGACAGGTCTTTGACTGGAAGCTTACCATTTGGGCTGGCCTGGTTGTTTATTATACTCCTGGTTCTGTCTTTTTCTGCCTCCAATGCTGAGGTTGCAGGCACACGGCCCTGTGTGTGACTTTACACAGAGTGCTGCGAATTTGAACTCAGGTCCTTATGCTTGCAGAACACATGCTTTTACCCACTGGTTCATCTCCCTATCCCCTAGGTGTTTCTTTTGTTTTAAGACAGGATTACTGTGTAGCCTTGGCTAGCCTGGAGGCTGTTGTGTAATTCGGCCTTGAATTTTCAGTGCCTCCTGCGTGGTGATTACAGGTGTGATGAGGCTCCAGCTGGGAAGTGCTGTTCCTTGAGTTGAGTCTCTTATCTAGCATGAATTGCTTAATAGTGACTCCAGTAACGCCAGCACTGAGGGTGGGGTGGGGGGTGGGGAAGGAGTACAGATAGAAGGATCATTGCAAGTTCCAGGCTAGCCTGGTCTATATAGCAAGTTCCAAGCTGGTCTTGGCTACATACTCCCTCCCCAACAAAAGTACATTAGCTACTTTAATATTGTAAGGATTTTCCCAAGTTTTAATTTTTACTTTTGAAGTTTTTTAAGTGGGTATGGTGATCATGCCAGTATATACCCAGGAGGAAAGGAGATAGAAGCAGGAGGATCTAAAAGTTCAAGATCATCCTCCACTATGTAGTTTTGGAACTAACCTGAGCTACATGAGATTGTCTCGAAAGTAGACAGCAGTAGCAATACATGACATTTATTTTTCTCTTAAGCTATACAAGCTTTTAAAATGAAGTCCACTATATATTAACAGAACTCCTGTTGACTATAGCTTGAGCGTCCTTCCACTTAAGTTGGGCAGAAATGATTTGAAAGTGGATGTGGATACCTAGAACACTGTGTGAGATGGAAAGCTCTCTGATTCTAGAAGTCGATGTTTTGTTGGGTGCCCCACCAGCCTCCCGAAAGGCCACCCCTGATAGTGTGCCTAGGCACCCATTCACGGGGCTCTGACTCTCAGCTGTTCCCTCTCTGGTATTCATGTCATGTTTTTATTGTGCAGTTGGAGCTCTCTGATAAATAGTCTGATGTTGTAGGTGGGTTGGTACATGGATAGCAAATTCTGGAGACATGAGTTCCCTGATACAAACATGAAGCCAACATTGGCTGCAAATACTTGAAAACCCAGTCGTGTAGCAGACTCTCCATAGAAACCCTAAAGGAATGATTCCATGCCATGCATTGCTGTGGAAGGAAATATGGGCAGTCAGAAAAGCATACTAAAATGGTATTATGGCCTGAGTTAAATTTAGGGGAAATGCATGCCTATCTATATTTAGGAAAACAGTTTGCACCAGAAAGCAAATCATTTGGGAGTAACTGGAGTGGTAAGCTTGCATACATTTTTCAAAATACTATGTATTATATATACATGCATATGCCATTTGTTGTATACTTTGGTTTTCTTGTAATTTTCTGGTTTTCTAAAATGGACACACCTTGCATTAAAAAATATTGATGCCACTCTCATTTCAACCTCAAGGAAATTGCCTCCAGGAAGTAATGACTGGGATGTTTGTATTATTAACACGAAATACATTGAACCATGATAGTTTAGTTCATTATGACTGTGCAAAGCTTTACTTGCTTTTTTGAAACCTATATATTTGGTGGAAAATAATTTTTATGTAAGTGATTGACCTTATAACATAGTAGAAGTATTGATAACATTAAATGTATCTGCTGAAATAAATGGTTTCTACAGTGTTTGGTAGTTTGCTTTGCAAGAATGGTTTACTTCTGAACAACATAAACTGAAAGCCCAGTATTGTCATCTGGTCTCTTGTACCATAGTGAGTGATTTGTGGTGAATGACAGCTGCAGATAACTGACTTTTTCTTAATTTAAGAAACTTGCTTTTGCCTTTACCTATGTTGTTCCATGCTATTTTGATAAAGCAAATATCTCTGCCTTTTACTGCAGTTTGCTTGTCTCCTTAGAGTAGTACCTGCTTTTATAGAACTTAACATTTTCAAAATTTAATTTTCCATCAGCAAATAAAAATTGTATGTTTTTTATGGTTAGTACTTGAAACTTTTGCTTTTTATTTGTCATTTCCCCAGGTAAACGCAAAGCACTGAAGTTGAATTTTGCAAATCCACCTGTCAAATCTACAGCAAGGTTTACTTTGAATCCTAATACTACAGGAGTCCAAAACCCACACATGTGAGTATTCTTAGTAACCCAGTAACTATATACATGCACTAACTCAAAAGCTTTTGGAACTTCTCCGTTGTATGCAATTTTCTTTTTTAAAAACAAGGGTCAGTATTTTCATTTTCTTTTGGTTATTTGAAATGTTAACTGAACTGATTCTGTAGTATTTAAGGTGGTAAACACAATCAATCCCCCCTTTAAGAGTTTACTTGGGGAAAAAAGCCAAGGATCCAGGTAAATTTGTATCTTTTTAATACCTCTTACTAAACTCTTGGAAGATTGTTTACCCTGTTCCTTTTAGACTTCCCATGAAATCATAGTTGCATTTAGGAAGCAAACCAGAATTCCATTTTTTTTTATTGTGCGCGTGTATGTGTGTGTGTGTGCATGTATGTGTGTGCGTGTGCGTGTATGTGTGTGCGTGTGTGTGTATGTGTGTGTGTGCGTGTATGAGTGTGTGTGTGTAGACCCACGGACGAATTTGGGAACCACCATGGACGCCTCCACCTCCTTGTTTACTCTGCCCTGGAATTCACAGGCTCTGCCCTACCAGGACCAGAAACGCAGGCCGCCCTTGCTTCCGCCTGGAATCTATACATGGGGTCTAGGATCCCAACTCAGGACCTTCTGCCTGCAAGGCAGAGGCTTAACCCCTGAGCCACCTGTCCAGCCCCCAGAATTCCATTCTTAAAAAGTTAAATTCTCATGAGATTTCTATGCCATAGTGAAATTTAAATTTTTAAAAAATTTTTTTATTATTTATTCAATTTTGCATGTATGTGTGTGCGCATGTGTGTATTATGTGTGTGTAGAGCCACGGGCGAATTCGGGAACCACCATGGACGCCTCCACCTCCTCCTTGTTTACTCCGCCCGGGGATTCACAGGCTCCGTCCTACCAGGACCAGAAATGCAGGCTGCCCCCGCTTCCGCCCAGGGTCTATACATGGGATCTAGGATCCGAACTCAGGACTTTCCGCCTGCAAGGCATAGGCTTAATCCCTGAGCCACCTCTCCAGCCCCCAGCCATAGTGAAATTTAAAGTTGGGTTAGAATCAGTATATAGATGTCAATGATAATTTTTTTTGCTTATTCATCAAATATTTTAAATGGGTTAAATAGAAATGATACTATGTTTCTGAAAGCATTAGAAACATATTAATTTTAAGCAATAGTTTCAGAACAGTACTTCATGGAAACCTTTTGTTCTGTCATTCAGTAATGATGTACTAACAGTAAATTCCTCTTGCTCTCTCCAAACCTGTCTATGATGAGCTTGACTGCAGTGACCACACTCATGTTTGGGAAGATAATTTTCACTAGTTCCAATATTGAGAACTAAAACTCAAGTGGTAAAAGGTGTGGTTGAAACAATTGGCACAGAATACAATGTTTTTAAGTAATTTCTCAACAATTTGGATTCAAACTTTATTAGACTTCAAATATGTTTATTTTCTCCAAGAGACGCATTTCTTTTTCAAAGTTTAATATCCATCATAATATGTAAACAAGTAACAAGTTGTCGGTAGAGTCCTTTGATAAAGATGTCTGTAATACTTAGTTATTTTTGAAGAGTCAGTATCTAGAAAGCAGTGTGTATATCCAATGTGCATGTGTGTATGTGAAAGTTCACTGCCGAAGGTTAAGCCATTAAGAATTCTTTGGACACTTACCTTAAGTCAGAGGAGAAACTATCTTTTATTGTTGTTTTGAGTCAGTCTCAGACATCTCAGCCCAGCCGGCCTCTAACTGCAGCAGTCTTCCGGCTGCTGCCTTCCCAGTGCTGGTATTACAAGCATGACTGGCAAAACTATTCTCTTTCATCTCTTGCTGTCTTGAAATGAAGAGCAGGTGGTTATTTAGGAGCCCAGGAGTCCGCATATCAGTGGCCTGCTTTGCAGCCTGTCCATCAGTTTACTCTGATAGCTCAAGTGCTGCCTCAGAGTAGTGACATCCACTGAGTCTAATAGTAAATAAGGGAGTGAAAGAGGGAGAATGGTAAGGAGGTTGGAGGAGACAGATAGGATGAAATTAGTTTTGAAACATCTTCTTTACATAAAATTTCATGTACAAACTTGAAAACTCGCTTCCTTGTTCCTGCGTAGCTTCAGAGAATGGCCCTGCCCATCCATGATGGGCTGGGTTTTCACACATCAATCAAGTAGTCAAGACCTTTCCTCAGAGACCAACTTTAGTCGGGAGAATTAAGGGGTATCCAGAGGCCTGTCTCCTAGGGGTCAGGCTGATACTAACAATTACAATAGGGATTAGATTCTGCTATCACAGGCAGGCATATATGTAAGAATACTGCAATTCTGGGTTCACAGTAGGCAAAAAGAAAGAAAAAGAAAAAGAGGTTTTCTCTGTTATGGATTCTCTGTGTGTTTCTCCTCTGTGCTTGATGCCTTTCTGGTATAATTTCTCCGAAATAAATGGTTCCTAGGTCACCTGGGCTAGCAAAGGGACTATGCTTGGATAGTGTCATGAAGGATCTGAATACTTTTTACATAGTAATGTTCTTGAATTGGACCCATCCCACCTCTGCACTGACTTCTCATTCTTGAACTTTTGTAATGAAAATCAGCTGACCATTTTCAGAATCCTTTATAGGAAGTGTTTAGTTTTAGTGTTCTCTCTCTTGCTAATAAAGTTACTTTGTAATCATTTGCTTAGATCATCTCCAAGTTTGCTATTTCTCCTAAAGTGTTATCTTCTGTCCCAGTCTTACATTGTCAGCTTTACTCTCATAAACATCTGCTTGTTTGTTTTTTCATTAACAAGGAGAAAATAATGTATATGTATTTATAAGTGTCTTCACTGAATGAGACCTTAAAATATGACCTTTGTGGGGGGAGAGGGCAGGGAGATGTCTGAGTGCATAAAATGATTGTCCTGCATATGAGGATTCCCAGAACCAACATAATATATGAGCAGGCAGGGCTGCCACCTGTAATCCCAGCACCTGGGAGGCAGGGACAGAGAACCTGACTAGCTAGACTAGCTGAGCATACATATGTGAGCATACATACACACGTGCAGTACACACAAGAAATTATATGCTCCTTTTGTAGTCAGTCTCTAAATATTACTTTCCCTTTTGTTAGTAGTATGTCGAAAGAGTTTTGAGAATGGTCTTAAATTTAGTATGTAGCCCAGGCTGACAGTGAACTAATGTACTTTCTGCCTTGGCCACTTGGTGCTTGAATTCCAGGGATGCATCACCATGTCTAACTCTAAAGCTTTTTTCTTCTTTAAGTTTTCTTTTAAGCATCTATCTATCATCTTTCTATCAACCGATATCTATAGATCATCTGTCTCAATCTGTCATGTGTGCTGTGGCATGAGTGTGGAGGTCAGAGGACAACTTAGAGAGTTAGTTCTCTGCCTCAACTACGTGGATTCTGGCAGTGAAACTCAGATCATTAGGCTTCAGCGAGCACCTTCTGTACCTGCTGACCATCTTGCCATCTCTCTACAATTGTAGTTTCTTTTTTTTTTTTTTATTGTTGAAACATTTTGAGATAATTTGAAATATACAGAACAGTTATGTTTGCAGCTTATAGATCTACCACTTGGGAGCCTGAGACAGGAAGATTGAGTTCCAGGTCAGTGTGAATTTGAGGTCACCTATCTTGATGAAACTAAATGTAAAAGAAGCCAAGCTTCCATGATGAATGAAAGAGGTGATATTGCTACAGATTCCACATACAAAAGTATAGAGCAGAAATACAATGTATATCTTCCTTAGTGGTAGTATGCCCACTGATATATGATTCATGCCTCAGTAAGTCTTCAAGCATGTGTCATCAAAGGTAACCCAGGAAACTCAATGGGCCACACATAAAAAGACATGAAAGTAAGAGGAGACTGGTAGAGAATGGTTGTAATGGGAAAAGGAGAGAAATGGGATTGGGGATTAAGATGCAAAAATATCATAAATTCTCTGTATTCATGTATAAAACTGCGAAAGAATAAAAATTAGAAAAGATATGATGAATAGCTATGCGATGAGTTTGATAATCTGAGTTAGAATTCATGACAAATAATCCAGAATAACTAAACAAAACAGAACAAAAACAGAATCAAGAAGAAATGGAAAATCCGAATACCTCTGTTTGTTAAAAAATTGAATTTAGGGTTGGAGAGATGGCTGAGTGGATAAAGACACTTGCCACTGAGCATGGTTTAATCCCAACAACCCACACAGTAGAAGGAGGAAAATGAAGTTCTACAAGTTGTTCTCTGGCCTCCACAGGCATGCTTGCTGTGGTACACACATGATAAATACATTTTTTAAAAAATGAAATTTACACTTAAAAATATTATCACAAAGGAAATGTAAGACCTACATGGTTTATTTGCTACATGGTATCAAGTAATTAAAAAAGATGTACAGACAGTTCAGACTAGCTTAGTGCAGTGTATGGAAGTACACTTTATTTAACTTAATATGTGTGAAGCCTGGGGAAACGTCAGAAAAAAGGAAAAAAAATGATGATTAAGCTTAAAAAACGGACAGAAAATGGAATAGAGAGCATTTCTCAGCTCATTTTATGGGGTCAACATAGCCCTGGTAGAAACCAGACAAGGACTTTCCATAATAAAGGAAACCCAGAGAACTCCATTGTTGTCGAGTAACTGTGTAAAAATCCTGAAAGGTATAGCAGTAAGCACTTAAACACCAAATGGGGTTCATCTAAGTTGAGTATTGAAAATTTATTGCTTTAATAAAATAAAGGAGAAATATGTAGACATTTCAGTAGCGGCAGGACAGATATTTGATAGCATTCATTGTTTTACCCAAAAATCTGATTAAACTAAAAATGGAGGAGCATCTGTGAAAAAATATACTTTGTATATTCAGCAATGCAAGACTCCACCATTTGTCTGACTGATAACAAGAAAATCCAGATCATCAAACATGGTCAGCATGTTGCTGAGGCTTTCACCAGTGAAAGAGGGTTTGAAAAAGAATAGAATGGAAAGACTTAAAAGTTAAAAAGATGCAAACCAGTTAGTTTTTAGACAGATGAGGTAATTGTATGTGTGAAAAATATAATCTAGAATTATTAAGTCAATTTAAAAAGGGTAACAATCAATTGAAAGATACATTTGCTAGGAAAAGCAAAGTGAAATTTCAAAATGATTATAGTATCTCCAAAGTAAATTATTTGGGAATGCAGTTAAAGAAAATATGCATAAAGATTTCTCTAAGTGAAAATTACTATAATACATTAATTACTAACAGAAATAAAAGATACGAATCCATTGGGCATGATATTTTACAGCTCAGTGGTCAGAGTGTTTGCCTTGCATGGACAAACCACACCTCCCAACCCCTACCCATTCTGTGTTCCTGGACTGAAAGATACAGTGTGGCTAGGATGTCTGAGCTTAATCACATTCTCTGAGTCAGAAACATCTTAGCAACTCTAATGCACATATAATATATAATGTCCCATTTTGATTCCGTTAATCTATTTGGAATGGAAGAGGACATAGAATAACCAAAAACGATTTTATAAAAAGTAACAAAGTTGAAGGACTTAAACTACTTGGCTTCAAAGTTTAGTATAATGATACAATAAAATTTTGTGGAAGAATGATACTGTGGATAGACAGATGAATTAATGAAATAGAGTAGAAGCTGCATGATTCTAATATCTATTTGGCAGGATCTAGAATCACCTAGGAAGTGAGTCTCTACCATATGTGTGTGAGATTATCTAGGTTAAGTTAACCTCTGGGCATGTTTGTGGATTATCGTGGTTAGGTTAACTGAAGTAGAAAGGCCCACTTTACTATGGGCAGCACCATTCCACGGACAAGAGTCTTGACTTGAATAAAAGGGAGAGAGTGAAGTGAACACCATCATTCATCATGGTCTGCTGCTTTGTGCAGACACCATGTGACCAGCTGCCCTGAACTCACCACCATGCTTCCCCACCATGATGGATTTCCTCCTTGAACTGGCAGCCAGAACACACTCTCCTTCCTTAAGCTGCTTTTTGTGTACAATATTTTATCATGTCAACAAAAGAAATAGCCAGTAAAAAGTCCATAACACAGTTAATTTTTTTTGTCCAAGATTCATGTTCAGTTAGTGGGGGGATAGAACATCATCATGATGGAATACTGGAAATAGATCTGTGATAGAATAGATCCTAATTCCTAATTCAAACTACATGTAAAAATTAGTTTGAGAGACAGCATTAACTTAGATGTTGAAGCAAAAATTTCCCAAAACCTCCAAAAGAAAACATCTGAGTATATTGTTGTCTGGTCTGGGCAAAACTTTATTCGACCATACACAGGAAGATATTAGGAGCAATACATTGCTGCTAAAGGTAAATTGACTTTACCAGAGATAATACTTTCACTTATCAAATTGGTTTTTTTTTTAGGAAAATATATAGGCAAGGCAGTACTTACATAACAAAAGACTTGGAAATATGAAATCCAGTCTAAAAATTATTTAGAGACTTAAATGGACACTTCACAAGCTTCAGGAATGGGAAATAAGCACAGCAGAGCCATGCTTTACATGAATATTCTGAGAAAACCATTCAGGGCAAGCTTAAAGGCTCTTACAAGTGCACGCTGTTGCATTGGTGGGGAAGTAGAAGACAATGCTCCTGCTTCTAAAAGCTCTTCTATAATGTCATGAACTTAAACATGACCTTGCCATTGTAGTCATTACCTAGGCTGGAATGTCTAAGATTTGCATGTGAACATGCATAGAGACTTTTTTCATAGAGTCCCTCAAATCAGAAAGCATTAGAGAGTGTCCAGTAACAGAGCATAGATAACAAATCTCACCCTATTAAATAACATTTAGTTATACATAGCCATGCAGTGAATCTCCAGAATACCGAGGAGAAAAAAAAGACACAAAGGAGAGCCCACACTATTTGGTTCTATTTGTGAAATTCTGGAGCAGACAAAACCTATGGGAAGGAGCAGTTGAAGTCAGCATAGTTCTTGGATATAGGTTTCCCTGTCATTAAATCTTGCCACATATACTCGTATGTAAATGCACCCAAGCTCATGGTGTGTGTATCCATGACTTGGGCATTTCACCATATGTACTAAAATACCCCTGAGCAGCAGCAGTACAAGTCATATGGATGGACTGAGCATTCTTGCCGAACAGTTGTTGTGGTTTCTGTATTTTATTTCCGAACATATATGTGCTTCAGCAGTCAGTTTTGATGTTGGTAGTAAATATGTGAGCACAAGCATTTTATTAAGTTCAGCTATATGCTGGTAGCATGGTATTGTGGCAAGTTTGACTTCTGCCCATTTTATTTCCTTGCTAAAATGTTTGAAAATGGAACCTAGAGTGATTATTTATTCATGCTTAGGAACTGTAGGTGAGGCTTACAAATACTAGCAAACTACACTATTGTTGAGGAACTGTGGCAGAGTGAAGTCATGTGAGGATTTTTGTTGTCTAGAATGTCTATTGTATTATGCCAGGCATATGCCTAAATAACTGGACTTGGCTAGAGAACTGGGGTACTTGTTGTCCTTAAATGTTTATTAATTTAAAAGTTTTAATTTTGTGTGTGTGAAAGAGAGAGAATGTGAGTGTGGGAGTGCGTGAAAGAGTGTGCTCACTCACGCATATAGCACGGGTGTATGGTCAGAGGATAATTTTTCTCCTTCTACCTGATGGGTTCCAGGGATTGACCTCACGTCGTCGGGCTTGTGCAGCAAGCACATATACTGAGCCATCTCTAACCCACTGTTTATTTGTTTAAAAAGAGCATTTTTGAATCTGGCGTAGGGTCTTGGGCCTGTAGTCCCAGGTGCTCAGGAAGCTGAGGTGAGAGGATCACTTGAATCCAGGAGAGAAAAGGGCAGCCTCAACTCAAAAACTGAAACAAACTGCACATGCGCATATACACACACACAAAGATTGAAAGACAAAATTTTGACTTGAAATGATCCAGGCCGGTCATCTCAGCTACTTGGAAGGTGAGGGCAGGAAGGTCTCAAATTCAAGGCCTCCAAGTCACAGAGTGAGTTCCAGGTGAGCCTGGTTAGTTCAGTGAGACCCTGTATCATAAGCAAACAAACAAAAATACAAAAAAAAAAAAAAAAAAAAAGTAACAGGACATTTAGTTTAATGTATGTGATGCCCTAGGTTTAGTGTCCCTATCCTAGAGGATTAGTCACACAAGAACCAGATTTTTTTCATACAGCTTTGTAGTTTGATTTCTTCTTTTTTAATATATTCTGAAAGATATTTCACGTTAGCATATATTTTCTCACAGTTGTGGCATTTGTTACATTCTATTGTTTATTTTTTAATAATAACTTGAGAAAAACAGCCTTTTTCCTCATACAATTTACTTTGATTTTAAAAAGACTTAATTCGTCATAGATAAGTAGATGTTTGGCCTTCTTTTGACCTTAGGAGGAACAGGAAGTAGTCATGACGTCTCATTCTTGACTCCAAAGATTTTTTAGGCTGAGAAAGTCTTTGTTGTGAGACTGCCCTGTGTATTGGAGGATGATGTCAACTCTCTAAACTCCAGCTCCTGAATATCAGTAGTACCTGCCTTCCTCCAGTTGTAACAGATGTCTTCAGACATTGAGGATCTCTGGGGTTGCCATGGTTGAGGACCACTGGGCCAGAAAGCATTTCAGGTCACAAACATGGTTCCTAGCACTTCTTTCCTGAGGATCTGTGTAAGTCAGGTGTGTGAAGAGATGCAAGAAGGGGAGAAGTTGAGGGATCAACACAGGAATATCTCTTGGGTTCTAAAGAGTTGCCTTGGAAGCTATTGATAGTGTCAGAAGCTGAGATCCTCAGTATGTGTTTGTCTTGTGTTAAGCAAAAGTTTGCCCAGTGGTCCCTCCTTTCTGATTACTCTCATGTTGGCATGGGTATTTCATGTTGAAAGAAAAGATGGTATTGTTGTTTTATGAACTTTAAAGTTTTAAAAGTAGATATTTTTTGTGTGTAGAATGATAAACCATATACATACTAGTGAAGGAAATCAACAAGATGCTAGGAAAGAAGACAAGGGGCCTAACAGAATAATGCTCTTGAAGAGTTGGCTGTCAGATGGCTGTGAAGGTTTTAAACTTAAATAGATTTTTGCTAGCCTCTTAGAAGGGAGTGCTCCAGACAGAAGCCATAGCATGTGCTCACAATTGCTAGTGTGGGAATAGAAGAGTGCCTGGTTGAGTAGTTCTTGAAGAGTAGAATACAGAAGAGGAGACAGACCATGTGACAGGGCTTTGTAGATGAAGACCTGGGATGGCCTTCATTTGCAATTGGAAATTAGAGATAGATCATAAATAGGCTGGTGACACTATCCGATCAGTGTTTTGAAGTGGTCTTTCTTGCCCTGTATTAGATGTATTGGAAGAAGACAAGAATGGAATTATGGAGTCCTGGCAGGGAAGCCTATAGGTATGTAGCTGACTTGATGGATGATCATGAAATTTGACTGACAAGTAAAGGTAGAGAGAAATGAAAAAACTCTAAAGAAGAGGATTAGGAATGATCTGCAAAAATTTGAATATGGAGAGTGAAAAGGGGAGTGTTGGTGAATCTTGGTTTGATTTGGATGGATTTACTTGTCATTGCTAAGATGAAAGCTGTTGGTGTGGGACGTCTGAGATTGAAGAAACACTGAAGATAGAATGTTACTTAGATGTCTCAGGTGTGAGATGCTGGTGAAATATGCCAATGGATGTATGAAAACTCTCTCTCTGATTGGCAGTTGAGTCTGATACCAGAGGAAGACATGTGAACTAGAGATCAGAAGTTGTAAATTGTCATTATGTAGATGTGAAGGTTGCATAGTGAATGAGCAAGTTTATTTTGAAGGGAAAAGTGGGTACAAGCCTGAAGTAAATACTTCAGGAAGCCTAATACTTTGAAGTTTGAGGAACAAATAAGAACAGATTGTTGAGGCTGGAAGCATGCTGTGGGATGTTATAGAAAAATCTACCACTTTTGAGGAAGCAGATGGAAGGGGACTGTGGTTAGTAATGTCTGACATTATGAGAGTAGTTGGAAACCTCCAGGCACTTACTGAAGTACTCTGTATAGGGTGTGGTTTTAATGATCTATGCAGATTAGGCAAGGCAGTCAAAGAATTTAAGAAATCATAAAAACCTTTTATGTAGCTCAACTTCCCTAACCTTTTCTGTGTGAAAAACTATGAGAATGGAAAGCTTTGAGAAAGTGGTATGTAGTCTGTAGCAGCAAGATAGTGACCTAAGTGTTTGTCTCTCATCTTCTTAAGTCCCCCTCTCTTTTCCTGGTGTCAAAGCATTTCCTTTTCCTTCCCGCAGATTTCTTGAACTTGTCCATTCCTACCTTTCAAGGTACAGGCTCTATATAGTCCCCAGGCTAGTGTAGAACTCTTGGTTTTCCTGCTTCAGTCTCCCGAGGACTGAGATTATAGGTATCTGTACCCACACTCAGCCTGTTAATATCCTCAGAATATGAATGTTAGAATGTGAATATTTCTAATTGGATTGTTTTGAGCCATTCTTTTGGGAGACTCTTCAGTTTTTCATTTTGCTTCATCTCAGATCTCAGCAGAGATACTCATTTTGTTAGTAGTGCCAGGAAGCAGGCAGTTTCCATGGGAACTGACAGACTGAGTTTACTGTGGAAATTTCCAGTATTAAGAGAGCTGCATTGCAGAAGGATGCATCAGGCAACATTCAACAAAGCTCTTTCCAGTGTGGACTCAGAAGAGCAGCGGCAATATGTGCAGGGTATGTGTCACTTTTGTTTTCTTGTCTAAGGGAGATTAGCAGTTTTGTGTATGTGTATGTGAGGAAAGAGACATTTGGAGCATCCTGTCTTGATAAATTCAGATTTGCTTCAGGGAGAGAAGGAAAAAAATGATTGCGAAAGGAAGATGTTCTTGCTGTGATGGGGAGAAAATTTAGATGAGTGAATCTGCTAGAGGAATGTGCTGATGAGCTGAGGAGAAACATGCTGCAAATATATTAGATTATGAAAGGTGCTTGTAAAAGGCAGTTTTAAGCAAAAGAGGTGTTTATTGCTTGAAGGAAATGTAGTACGTGTTGACATGTTTTGGGAAATCCAGATTTCATGTCCAGACAGGAGAACTCTATATGGTTAAAACCTGCTGGCAAAATACATAATTAAATGAGATGCCCAGTGTGTGAGGGAGGATTTGCTGCCTTCTACATCTACTTTCAGATGGAAGATCTGGGGAATGTCAGACCCCAATCCTATTTCCTTTTCATTTGTTGGAGACTTTTAAGAAAAACTCTGAAACGTACTTTGATTAATCTGTAAATGAAGCAGTGGGATTTGAGTTGGATGACTGGTGTTTCTTAACATTGGGAAATTATAAACTTAGAAGAACTAAAGATAGAAAAAAATGAGTGTATTTGGTTTAGGTGTTTAGAAAATAATCAGATAGCATTGGTGTCAGGTCATCAGTATATGACTGTGGCTCATGGGTTGATCTGGCCAGTGTGTTCTTGTACTGAATTTTATTGGGCATAGCCCAATCTGTTTGCATGTTACAACAGAGATTGTATTGTGAAACCCAAAATAATTATCATTTGATTCTTTGCAGAAAAGTTTGGGACGCATGATGTTGGATTCCTAGGGCTGCTGCAACATAAACTGTGACAGACTTGGTGACTCACAGCAACAGAAATCTCTTCTCACAATACTAGAGGCCAGAAATGGGCTGGGCCGTGCTTCCATGAAAGCTCTGGAGGAGGATCCTTCTTTTTTTCTTCCTCCTTTTGAGTCCTCCAAAGCGTCCCTGGGTTTGTGGCAGCATAACTGTAACTCTGTCTCTGTCTTCATGTGCCTACCTTCCCTTTTCTCTGTGTGTTTCTCTTCCCGTTTTCTTTCTCTTATAAGGGCATTTATGATAGTATTGTGGACTCACAATACTAATTCTGGATGATCTCTTAAATAACATTTGTAAAGATAAGATCACCTCTGAGGTTCTGGATGGCCTTTTTTTTTTTTTTAATGAGAGGAGAGTGTTATAATTCATTTTACTGAATATGATTGGAAGAACTGGTTTTCCTTGTCTTATCTATCTATCTATCCATCCATCTATCCATCTATCTATCTATTTATTTACGTACATACTATTTTTAAACTTTATTCTTTAACAATTTTGTGTGTATGTGTGTAATTTTCTTTGATCAAAGTCTCCATTATTTTTGCCCATTGCATTAAATAGGACTTCCTATGTGAGCATGGCTCTGATTTCTTTTTTTCTTTTTTTTTTGTATGCGTATGTGTGTGGGAAGAAGGAGCGTGTGTATGCTGTGAATGTCCATACATGTGTATGTAGGTATGTGGAAGCTCAAAGTTGACATTGGCTGTCTTTTTGATTTGCTTTCCAATTTTATTACCAAGGTAGGGTTTCTCAGGTAACCCAATGCTCATAAGTTGGGTAGGTTAACTCACCAACTTGCCATGGGGATTTCCTGTCTTTGTGCTTGGGCTTGGTATTACAGGCAGCTTTTAGCTGCATTCTGGGGATCAAACTCCCATCTCTTTTGCTTGCAAGACAAGTGCCTTTGCCGAGTTTTGATTTTTTAAGCTACATTCTATATTAAGACTGGTCAATTCTGACAATTTTCTTGGGAACTATGGAAAATATAGTCTGTGGGAAACTTGAACTATTGGAAGATATATTAAAATCACCTTCCACACACTCTCCTAGATGCAATTCAAGCCAGGAATAAGCAATCTGTGATGCAAATGCAAGTAGGAGAGCGGGGTGCCATTCAGTCAGTCATCTGAGACCCACAGAGGCCACGACTGAAACTTGGTAGTATGCTCATGTTCCAGACTCTAAAAGATAGCAGATGAATTTAAAACTTTATCACACAATGATTAGAACCACAACTGGAACCAGAATTTTGAGGAGTGAGAACTCATGGCTAGATAATGACCTTGGGAAATACATGTATGATTTTGAAGAATTACTTAATAACCAAGGCTAGTGGCAGTTTGGAACAGTATCAGTTGAGCCTGGGCTCTTGTCAGGCTTATTTATTTATGTAAGTAAACTAGGCTGGAGAGCAGATTTGAGCACTTCTCCCTCTTAACCATGTGGGGGTACTTGCCTAACTAAAGTCATGAAAATAGGTAACCTTGCAGTCCCTAAAAAATTCATTTAGTATATTTGAATGGATTCAGAAGTGTTTGAATGGCAATATGGGCTTAAGAGGAAGAGTCAGGTAACAAGCAAGAGATTCCAGTTGGATGTTGGCACTGGAGAGCAAATCAAATGAACCTAATATTTTTTCTGTGAAAGTAAGTGGGATTATAGATAGGTGTTATCATGGCCGAGCCTGGTTGCAGCGTGATTTCTTCATTCTCAAGTACAGCAAGGACACAGGAAGCTCAATCCAGGATTTCTTGGGAGAGTTTCCTAGAAATATGAGCAAGTGAAGTCTTGTTTCCTTTCTAGTTGAATTTTGTTAGTCTATGAATGTGTACTCTGAACGCCAAGTTGAGATGCGTTTCCTTTTTTCCACTTTGCCAAAGTATTTATGCATAATGTTTAATTGTGTGGCTTAAGCCCTCAACAGCTTTATAGAAAGATTAAAATTAACTTGAATCTAAAATTTTTATTTTTAACTTTTTGTCTATTTTAACTTTTCCATTGGAATCATGAGTATGTAATAAGACTCTCATAAGGAAATAAAGTCAGATTTATAGTATAGTTAAGGATTAAATTAAGGTGATTGATCACAGTTCATCTATGGAAGCTAAAACTCAAGGCATGATATATACTCAGAGCCTATTAATTTTATATCTGGCTCATATCAAACACATTCTTTAATGTGGTAAAATAAAATTTATTTCTATAAAAATCTTTCCTTGTTAATTTGTTTGGATAAGTGTCCTGAAAATAAAGTATTCTGGAAAATATGGTTATTTCACAAATGTGTGTTCAAAAGATAATTAATATAATTAAGAGTATTTAAAATTCAACAAGGTTTTTAATGAGGTGCTTTATATGATTTAAGAACTAAATTCTGACTGAGCAATTTCAAATGTGTATTACAAAACAATATATAAATAGGAGCTTCTAGCTAAAATATTTACTAAGAAACAAAACAAAAAAGCAAAATGCAAATCACTGAAAATTAGTATGGTTTTATGCTAAATATTTGGGGGGGGTTGTTTTTTGTTTTTCTTGTTGAGATGGGCTTTGGTGAGTACTTAGACTGACCCGGTAATGTAATCCCCAGGGCTGGATTTACCGGCACTTTGAGCCACACTAACCTTCAGAGTCTAATGCTCTGCCCTAATGCAGCCACACAAAGGTTCCCCCTAGATTTTCTCATCAGAGAGATTGCCTGAGGAAGGGCTTTTCTATACCATTGGCATCCTTAGTCCCATAGAATGGGATTATTGTGTTCCTCCAAGAGGAGAAACACTTGAGACTTGTGCTTTCAGATCTGCTGCCATCAGGTCAGATTGTGGGAGTGGAGAACAAGCAGTGGCAGAGATGGGAAGCTGATGTCCCACTGTACCCAGAGAGTTTTCTTCTGTCTTTAAGACATATTTTAGTGAGAGGTAGATCTCTTTCATAGGAGATGATGGGGACCAAGGATACTCTGTTCTCTTCCCTCTACTCTCTTTCTCTCAGTAGTTTACACATGCTTAGCGTACAGTTTGAAAGTTTTGACATTTGTTCCTCTGGAATCATCATACCATCAGGGAATCCCACTAACCCAGGATTTCCTCCTATAATCAAACAGGGAACACCTCCCACTCAAGGATCTCTTCCTGACATTTTAGTTTTCTTATCTAAACATTCATTTTGGTTCTTTGCAATATTGTCCTTATCTCTGTTTAACACTTGAATTCCTTAACTATTGATCATACCATCTCAGTTATTTCTAGGTCAGTTTCACTGGTGAGTTTTTCCCTTTGTCATTGCTCATGTTTTTATGCTTCTTTGTACACAGCAGACAGTATTAGACACTGAATAGTTTCATAAATATTTTTGAGTTTTATTCTTTGGTTTTTGGTCTTTCTTTTTAGCTGTGGTAAGACTAGTCTAGAAGTAGTTTTGTCCCACTGGTTAAAATCCTAGTGGAGGGAACAGTGACTGCCGTGTGTCAGCCTGCATTCTGTTTCTCTGTTCCTTTTGAGTTGTTTCTTCTCTTGCTGTGTCCTTTCTCACATGCATACCCTGATTGGGGTAGAGGTAGCAAGAGGTGCAGTGGGCATGCTATCTAGCTGCTTTGAAGTCTTCATCACAAGAAAGGATACTGCCATATTTTTCTAGATCCCCTATCCCTACATCCCAGTCTGAGCCCTCCATGTGGTGATCTGGGGCATGTATTAGACTTACTTCTGTATTTCCTGTCACCCAGGGCGGTGTCTTCAAAGTTGTCTCATGTGTTTAATGTTTTTTTCATCTGTGAGGGTCAGCTCATATCCAGTACTTTGTAATGATCAACTGAGAAGTGCCATATGGACACCGATAAAGGAATATGATGTGTAGGAATATATCTTGATGGCTTTTGGAAAGAATATCTCTGATAATATTTCTCAGATTCAAAGTAGTTTCTTTCCCTCAATAATGATTAACATTCTCTGTAGTGTAGTAAAGTATCATTTATAAAAAGGGATTACAAGATCAGGCCAGGGAGATCATTATTCAGCAGGTAGGTAGTGGTGTGTACAAACTTGAGGTTCTGAGTTCAAATCCTCTGAACTCGTGAAAAATTGGACACAGTCTTGTAGTCCTTTGAGGAGTGGAGACTGGAAGATTAGTGGGACTTGCTGACTACTAGCCAGGTTTCAGGTTCAGTGAGATTACCTGTCTCAAAGGAGTAAAGCAGAGAGTGACACAGCAGGACACCTGGTGTCTTTCCCTGGCCTCTCTGCATGCATAGGACATAGAAACAGGTTGGGATGGATCTGTTGAATTACAGACAAGGTGACAAGCGAGAAAAGAGAGTCCTGGGAGCCCCAAAACAGTGCAAAGTGAAATCCATACTGTGAGCATTGGAGAATGGGAGAGCAAAGAATGGGAAGGCCACGAATTTGAATGTACACAAGTAGCTGGAATTTTTACATGTGTCAGTTCTTAAGGACCTTGAGTATGGACAATGCAGGAAAAGATGTACAGTGTGGTAGCTAAAGAGCTTGTAGTCACAGCAACAACAGCAGAATAAATACTTGGATTAGCAGAGACCAGGGTGCTCTCTTGAGCAAAGAACAGAATAGCAAGTACCTCATCACATAGCATCATTCTGAGAATGACAAAATAAAATGAAATTGCCAAGAGCAAATGAGAGCCAGGAGTAATCTCACAACTCAGGAGGCAGGAGTTAAGGGCCACTCCAGGATACATAGCTCGACCCTGTATGTGTGTGTGTGTGTGTGTGTGTGTGTGTGTGTGTGTGTGTGTGTATTGTGACTGATGATCCTTTCCCCTTTTTTTTTTATCTACTGGAATAGCTTTGGGTGTGAGATTTGGTTTGGGCAATCTGAACAGAGTTGCTCAGGAGCTTGTTCTGCTACTGAGCTTTCAAAGTACACAGCTGTGTTTAGTAGCAGGTAGACATGGAGGTTCAGTCTGGAGCTTCCAGGTCACTTCTTCACTTTGCCCCACTGTGCTTAAGAAAACAAAGTAACATGAAGTTTACCCCATTCCACACATACACACAAAGTCACAGGAAGCTTTATCAGACACAGTGGTAGAAACAGAACTTTTTTCATGTTTGGACTTGTTAATATTTTGAAATATGTCACAGTTCTCTGTTTAAATTGTGGAAGTTCAGAAGTTTATAATTTGTCTGAATCTGTTAAAGGATGATAAATAATTTTAGATGTAGCAATGCATGGCAAGTAAATAGGTGACCGGGTCTATTCAAAAGTTAACAAGCAGAAAGGACTTCAGTACTGACATATAGGCTGACAGGATACATCTGTGATCTCAAATCAGATTTCTGCACATCAAGCTCTGTGTCATTTCATCACCTATGATTTTGCTTCCAGATGCTGGGGTATGGGCCATTACTTCTTTAAAGAACCACTGGGAGCTAACACTAGGCTGTGTTAATTAGAAATGGCAAGCCTGATGGTTTAGAAACTCCTTTCTATAGAGAATCCAGAGACACAAGCCAGTGCTGCTCCTTTGCTGAGTCACAAGGGTTTTATGTCCTGCTCCATATTCACAGGCTATTGTTTCCATTTCGAAGGCCCTTGAAGGTGGCCAGAGCACATGGGGAAAAGAGGTTGCTTAGTCAAATGCTCTAAGGGTTGAATTCTTCCTTGTTACCTCTAACCGTAAAGATGGTTAATATCTTAGTTTGGACTACCATTGATAAAAATATTATTCGGCTGGGGAGATGGCTCAGGGGTTTAAGTGTTTGCCTCACAAGCAAAAGAACCAGAGTTTGGGTCCCTAGATTCCACATAAAATTGCAGATGGATACAGCAGTAGCCTTTAATTCCAGCCCTGAAAGGCAGAGCTTGGAAACTCTAGAGCAAAGCAATAAGGAAGTAGAACAAACCAGGATGATTCCTGATGTCACCCTTGGGCCTCTACAGACTATACATGTACACACACAATATTAATAATAATATTGACTAGCTGGCAGGAACAACTGGAATTGATTTCTCACAATTGTGGAGGCTGCAGAATCTGATCAAGGTACTGCAAAGTGGGTTCCATTCTGAGGTCTTTGCCCAAGACTAGCCAGTGACATAATCTCATTGAGTGTTCATGTGACCCATGTCAGTGTGTGCATATGAGTAAGTCATGCTCTCTCTGAGAACACTAACTTTGGTGGAGGATTGGGACCTTTAACCTTCATTTAGCTTACATCGCAAGCCCTGCCTTCCACACAGTAACACTAGGGGTTCTTTGATTCATAAATTCAGAGGGAACATATTCTAATCTGTAAGCAGTTGAGAAGTAGTGATGTTCAACCCCTATTAAAAGAGGTCCCCCAGTAACAAAGACAAAAAGAATCATGGATGCTGGGTGGCAGTTCAATGAGTAAGTACTGCTACAGTGCTCTTGGCCAGTTTCCCAGGTTGATATAAGGTGCCTACAGTTGAGGTCCTGTGGAGTATTTGCTGAAAGCTTAAGCTAAGGGAGATTCATATAAAACCATGCATAGGAAATAGTAAAAATGAAGGATGCTTGGGAAATTATCCTGATAAATAGTCTTTTTTTCAAGAAAAAGACAATCCTAGTGAAGTCAAGTAACTTTTCTCTTGAGGAATGTAATCATCAAATAAAACATCACATACTTGTTTTTACCTTTCAACAGTCTTTTCAGTGCATATATCTTCTGATCATGTGCTTTCTTTCCTAGGTCCCTAAAGCAGAACAGAACAGGGGTAAAACTGACTGCTAGCGGGAGTTAATGGTAGGGCTCCAAAGTAGTCCTGCGTCTCCCTTTGTTGTGGTTGGGCTGGTGACATAGTCATTGTGAAAGTGATTAAATTTTGCTGGAATGATTGCCAGTCTGGTATGAGTAAAGGTTGTGCGAATGTGCTGTGGTGATGTCATAGCTCTGACATATTTCTCTTTGATTTTGTAGTCTACTTACAATATTATATGTATGTTAACTTATTCTACTTTCGCATATTTTCATTAGACCAAGAAGATAAGTTAGTATCTCTTAGCTGTCATTTTGGTCACTCGGAAAAGAAATAGAGATTTTTATCCACAAACTATACACCAGGCTAAAGTAAGCTAAACTGTTAGCAGAGGTAAATTCCAGAATACTAAACTTTGATCATAAAATTATAGAATATTGTACCTGCTGATCTTCTGTAGTTTTAATAGTAATGAAGTACTCATGTCTCTTTTCAAGAATGCTGACAAGAAAGGGTATAGGACATAATTCAGGCAATAGGCAAGAGGTGCTGTTCTATTGCCTAAGCATTCTGTTGGCTCTGAGCAAGTTGCAAATTCCACCCTCTGTCCAGGACAGAAATTTGGACAAAAATATGGAGCCAGGAAAGTGAAGATGTGAGGAATCATCCAGAGTCTGTCAGTCAGATCATTCAAAATGTTGCTTGCAATCTACAAGTGACTTCAACCAACTTTTCAGCTACTGCTAGTGGTAGACTGGTACTGTGTGTTTCACTAGTAAGTGAACTGCAGTGTGGAGTCAGCATTTACTTGTAAGTGCTGGTTATAGAGCAATAATCATTGTAAGTGGAATTTCTTTATATTAAAAGTAATCTGCATATTCATGGACAAGGTTACTGAGAAAAATTTATCTATTAACCACCTAAAAATAATTTCCATCTTAAAAGATCAGGTCTGACTTACCAACAGTGAATAGTGATTGCTGGACTCATGACTATGAATGTGAAGAATACCAGTTCAGTGGGTGAGAATGTTTGAACTGAAACACTCTTGTGTTCTGGCTTACAAAGACTATGATTTGCACATCTGTTAGATAAAGCATACTAATATTTGCACTATAATCTTGAGTCCTTCTTGGTATCAATATTAGTGCATATGGCTGAGGAGAGATTTTTAATATTCTGAAAATTTTGAGAATCATAGTAATAACAGAAAAGAACTTATTCATTCTCATGAAGAAAACATTCTGGAGGAAGAAAAATAATCATATAAGCATACCACAAAGTCAGGAGTTTGTGACAGTCTGGTAATTTAGTATGCAATTGCACTATAGTACATCAAATTCAGTGGACCCCTTTGTGTGTGCTGCTCTGCCAGGTTAATGTGGTTTGTTCCTTTTTTTGGTGGAAGGGAGAGAGAATGCATCCATCTCTATGTCGGATGGGACATTAATTGGAAGCACTCTTCCCCCCCTCCCGCTTTCAGTTTGTTCTGTTATATACAGGTTGAAAGGTTTCATTTTAATTTTGACCTTGTTGCAGTTTATGTAACTGTCCCAAATTAGATCGCTGTGTGGCAAGAAGAGTATAGAAAGGCACTTCTCTTCAACATCGCCAGAATCACCCGGGAATATTTGAGTATAACATTTTCTGACTTCCCCACATGTTGACTAACCTGATGCAGGCTGACACATGGCTTCGGAGGTAAAACAGTAGCTTCAGGTTATCCTCAGGCGCAGCAGAGAGATGGAGGCCTTGAGACAATTGGTGTGGTGGGACAAGTTGATAAGTTGTCAGCTCTTGTGATTCTCACCTGATAACACATCCTTGTCAGTTTGAAAAGGACCTAGTATTTAGAAATGAAAACTGGAAGACAGGGTTAGCTTTATCAGTAAATACTAGTTTGATTCTATAAATGTCACTGAAGCTTTGTCTCCCAGATACCTAACTTAGGCTTTTTTTTTTTTAATTGGTTTTGTGTTTCAATTCAGTGTGTGGAAAACAAGATGACAAGAACCATAAATTCTAGAACTAGAAGTTGGGCTGTTTAAGTGTTTTATGAGAAAACAAATTTTACACTGTACTCAGTGCTAGTTAAAAGAGAAAAAAGTTAAAGCCGATTTAAAATGTGGAAAAATTGCTTCCCAATATTTTAACAGAGAGAGACTGAGAACACACAGCATTGAGTCATCAGGAAAACTGAAGATCTCCCCTGAGCAACACTGGGATTTCACTGCAGAGGACTTGAAAGACCTTGGAGAAATTGGACGAGGAGCTTACGGTTCTGTCAACAAAATGGTCCACAAACCAAGTGGGCAGATAATGGCGGTTAAAGTAGGTGATGCCACGATTATTTTGGTACTTAATCTATCGAGGGCAATTGTGTGGGGCTGCAGCACTACAGCTGTTGTGTTCTTGCCTCTGTAGTAAATCTGGGTGTTTGAACATTGTCTCTTGACTTTCTCGAGGCTGTTGAGTACAGGATAGTCACTTTGATCATGTGCGTTCTCTCTCTCTGGAAACGAGTGTATGATGTGCATGTCCATTGCACTTTTGGCCTGATATGTTAACAGGTTTTAAGCTTCCATCACTGCCAAGGTGAGTCCAGGCTGAGCGATCGCCCCCTGGGAGCAGGGCAGTGCTGCTCTGAGCCAGGCGGGAGCTGGAGGAAGAGGCAGCGCACCGGGCTGGGCAAGGTGCGGGGCTAGGGCTAACAGCAGTCTTACTGAAGGTTTCCTGGAAACCACGCACATGCTGTTGCCACTAACCTCAACCTTACTCGGTCCTGACCGGCTCGGCTTCAGTTTGTTTAGTCCACCTCTACTCAGTACTGCCCTGTTCCCTGGCTCTAACGCTGCGGGGAACCTTGTGATAATGCTGTCCTGTTCTGTCCTGGCTATGTCATGCTGCTTCCTATGTTCATCGCCTCCCCCTCTGCCTCCAGGCCGGCGGAGAGCCTTGCCCGCAGACCACCTAGCAGGCTGTGCTGGTCCTGCACTGAGCCAGCGGTGTCCAACTGACTCTTAATGGCTTTGCATAATTGTACTTACTTGTTCAGATGTCAAAAATATTTTGTTCTGTGTAAGATATTTGAACCACATGAATAATTTGGGGCAATGAAAAAGAAAAGCAGGGTATATGTAACCTTAACTCAATGTACTTAATGCCTGTGGGAACAAACAGTGTCTCATTTCACAGTTATAGCTAGTGTAAATAAGTCGTCTGCCTATTCCTCTCTGCTTTGAGTTTGTTAAAGTGGCTGGAGGAGATAAGGAGTCTTGGATTTTTTACCTGACATGTGGGAATAGGTTTGTATCACGCTGTGCTCTGCGGGAGGTCTGTGGTGAATCTATCTTACTGTAATGGTTTTGGTGTCTGTTTTTCTTTGCTGTTGGGTCATATCAATGCAGTGTTAAAGGAGGGGTTATGATTTTCTTCAATTTCTTGTTTTTGATCATATTTTTATGATGTTAGAACTGTGTACTTTTTCTTAAGATAATGTGCATTCACAATATTTTACATAGAACCCACAGATGTACAGATGTAAAGATGTACAGATAGGACTTCTGACCTGTTGGTATCAGTAAGATAAGTTGTATTTCTTGGACTGTGATTTCTGTATCATCATTTTGCACCCTTGCAGTATGATGGAAAAGAAAATCAGTTCTCATGTCCCTTGACTCTTGTGCTAGTCCTGTGTGACATGCAGTCTCAGCTGACTGGGTCTTTTTGGAAAGCTTCGTACATAGCTCTTCTCCCAAGTATGAAAGAAAACATACCAAAAAGTTTATTTTTTTTCCTTCAGTTAATGCTGTATGTGGTAATCAACATCATATATTATTTTAACAATCCAGAAGACTAATTGTGATTGAAAGCTTTAAAGGGAAAGAAAGTCTCATTTTGAAACATAAGCTTTTTTCAGTGAGTTTGTCACACTGAGAGTCGTATAAAAGTGATCCCAGTGTATTTTTGCTCTTGTGGAAGAAGCCTTGAATCCCAGCAGAAAGCAGTTGGTTGCACCCACTCCAGTAGTGCTACTACTGCATCAGCCAATACATCTTGTCTGCATGTTGGTTGTATAGCATTCAGGGTCCATAACCAAGCAGGGCTGTCAATGATGCTCTCGTTGAAGCCTACATAGTTGCTTGAAAATCAGTCAGCAAGGAGGGAGCTTCCAGCATTGTTCCGGTGGTGCCTGCATCAGTAAGAAATTCAGTCTACATCTGACACGCAGTCAGTAGGAATGATGATAGCCTTCGTAGTTGATGGGGTACTGAGTTAACTCATGGGGGGTGGCCCTCCCTCTGGTATTGCAAAGTTTTCATCCAGCAGCCTTACAGCTCCTAAGAGTGTCCTGTGCTACTGCAGCTGGGTACCTTCATTTAAACTTTTTAACCACTGTCTTTTGTAAGACACTCAGATGTTAGCATTATATACAAAACTTTTTTACAGAAGGTAAACGATCTCTGAAGGCCCACTACTCTCTGGTTCAGACAGGTGCCAGTCAGGCTAGGGAGATAACTAAAAAGAAATATTAGTAAGGTCCACTGCATTATAAAAAAGTCCAATGTCTAGTATCAGTAGTTTGTGAATAGCACAATATTTTTTTAAAAAAATCATTTGCTGCTTCTTTGATCATGCTGTATAACACCTTCCAGAAGGTCACTAGTATTCCATTTGGCTTTTTAGCTTTTTCCCCCAACTTATCTTGAGGTGCTGCTGCTTGCATCTTCCCACCATAGTCTCTGTAGAACTGTTTGCTACATGAGACTGTGTTCAAACCCAAGGCGGAGTGAGGCCACCCTTTTGTCTTCTTCGTTTTCCTCTGGAAATAGCTCTCTGGTTCCATGTCTTTCCATTGGCAACACCTGGCTGCTAAAAGGGCCCTGAGCCAAGTAAGCAATATTCACCCCAAGAGTTATGTGACTTGTGTCGTGAATAAGCATTCATTCACTCCAGGTAGGAGACTGACATAGGCCAAAGGAACTATCCACCCAAGTCTAGCTTGGCAGCCAGTGGGTTTGTAGGGCTTACAGGAGGAGCATCGTGAGCAAATTTCTTATAGGAGTGTTGATGACCCTGAAAAGCTCCACATAAGCATTGGTGATGCCTCATGAAACTGTAGTCTGAATATTCCCTGCACAGCCTACAGCCAATTCTATTGTTCAGAGAGTCTTACCTCCCTGGTAAATGCTCACTGCTTTTACAGCTTGGGGAGCAACTCTCATGAGCTTGAGCCTTGTAAGCTGAGTCCTGTGAGCCTCCCTCTTTTCTTGAGGAGGGAATGTTGTAAGTTGGAGGATGTGGCTATACAACTCACAGTGTACTTTGTTGCAGATAAGAAGTTGACACAGCATGCTCTGGGAGAATAGCTGGCTTTCTGTCTCTAGGACACACTTAATCATTTTCGTCTGCATTTTTTTAAAAAAAATCATTTGCTGCTTCTTTGATCATGCTGTATAACACCTTCCAGAAGGTCACTAGTATTCCATTTGGCTTTTTTGCTTTTTTCCCCAGAACTTTCTCTTGATAAAAATCTTGCCTTACTTGCCTTAGAATGATCATTCCCAGACAGACTCCCTTGTCTAGTTTTTCCTTCCTTATCTCCTCTTTACTGGGTTAGTACTGCATGAGCCCATTCTACATGCTAGTCTATGTCATTCAGATCTGCCAAAGTCTCTCCTCCATAAAGATCTCATTCCCCCTCAACGCTCGGCAAGTCCCGTACCATTCTGAAGTCTCTGTTGAGTCAACCTGTTTCTTAATCTCTTTCATGTGTATGGTCCTGTCTTGTCTGGTGAATTTGGCAAACAATGCCATCTCTTTCATCCCCTGTTCTCTCAGTAAGTGCTTGTCTTTCCTCTGTTATCTTGCAATCCTTGATATTCCTGGGGACTCAGCCAGTGGTAACCAAGTGACCCTAATAATGTGTGTGTATTAGGCACTGACTTCCCCCATATTTCTTTAAGCAACCTTTTCCTTCACTTGAATGGCATTCAGGTGGATCCCATCCACTGCCATGCCCTTCATCCTTATGAGCCAGACTGAAAGAGGTTCTTTTGGCAATTCAAGCATTTCAGATGCTGACTGTGTCCTGGAAGTCACAGTCTTCTATACCCAGCTCACCCGGCCACCTCTGTAATGAAGGCTGAACCTGTGGAATAACTTCTGCCTCTTCCACTGTGTTCTCTTCCTCCTTGCTATTCAGCTTTTCCCATGAGTTCTAAGCTTTTGGTTCCAAAAGAGCTTTTCAGTACAGATCCAAATCTCACTCTTCCTTTTGTGTCCTGCCAGCTGTGGGAAGTAGCAAGCCGACACCCCATCTGATCTCGTCTCGTCTCTTACTTGTGCTTTCCCTGCTAAATCAGAAGTTAATACATAAGATAGTCCAGATGTGCTTTTTCTGTTGTAATTCTTTCTTTATATGGCCAGGGTGTTTTCTGTGCTTAACCTAAATGGAATGTCTTTTTGTCCACTGCAAAGGCAACACAGCCAGCCTGTTTTCCATCCTCTCTCAATACCTGTTTATTTTAGGGATTCCAATATATTCTCTACTCCATTAGCCATTTTTGAGGATATCCCAAATAAAAAAGACACACTACTCTATAACCACATATAGTTAGATAACCACCCAACTCCCTCCAACTCTCAGGCAGCTTGGTCTTGGCTGCATGTCTGTTACATACATAGGGAAATTGTAATCCCCACAATAGCAAAAAGGCACACCTGACCCACACCACATGGGAAAAGGGCTCTGTGTGTGGGTAGGTGGGAGGTGCCCCTGTGGACACGCCACTCTTGCATTACCCATAGTTGCCTGTCTCATCACCACTCAAGAATCATGTAACTGCTTTTTCCCAGTTCATCTGTGGTTCTGTTCAGACATCTGTTGTGTTGTGTGACTTTCCTGGGCAGACGTGAACAGTCCTCTATTAACTCCAGGCAGAGCAACAACAGTGCACAAATAAAGTTGCCTGTGTGTTTTGTGACCCATTGGGTTCACTGGGTTGCTGAGAAGAGCATAGATGAAGGCTTACTCGCAAGCTGGGCGACTGTCAGCAGCGTCACTGCAAAGCCCCAGCCAGCATGGGCGATGACTCAAAAGCTGCATTCCTGGCACTCCCTGTGCAACTGGCAGATGGTTGGCCCATGTGAGAGTCTCCCCAGTGACTATAGCACTACAGCAGTAGATTATGTAACTTAGGGGAGGGTGTATCTCGTCAATTTCAGAAGTTTCCTTAACCTTGTAAATTTGTTTACTTGCTGAGTCCTGTGAGCCTCACTCCCCTGCTACAGGAGAGAATATTTCAACATACAGGAAATTAGGGATCAGAATAATATGGCTTAGCTTCCTCTACCACCGCCACCTGGAAACTGTGCCATTGGACTAGAGAGATTGTTTGAAAGCAGAAGGTCCTGAGTTCAGATCCCAGATCTTACCTAAAAACACCAGGTGGAAATGGCAGCAGCCTGTACTTCCAGCCCTGGAAAATGGAGTCTGGGAAACTCTTAAGCAAAGCAGAGAGAAAGGTGGTTTCTGAAGTCACTCTTGAGCTTCACAGGGCACCTAGAGTGCCCTCTGATAAACATGCACACACGCACAAAATAAATTTAAAAATAAAAAAATCCCATTACTGAATGATTTTTGGTGGGTACTAATGCTCAATAAATCCTTGGTAGGTTGTTAATTTAGTGTTTTAAATTTTGGTCATATATATTCTGAAAGACTTAAAGTGATTGTCAACATGAGAGATCTTTATTTGGAAAGCTCCCTTTTGATGGTAGAGAGTACTTTATTAGGCAATTGAAAGACCATAATGATGTATTTGATTATCTAAATCTCTGTGGGATGCTAAATCAAGGCTATGTTGTTTAAATAAAGAGACTGGATTCTGTTGTCTTATGATCTCGTTTAATTGGCCAGATCATGTCACATAATTAAGTCCATGATCAACTGAGCCATTAGCTTCCTAATATTGCTTGAAAGGTAGGTAGCTTTTCATAAGAAAAAATTAAGCAGGGCATATCCCAAAGTGGACAGATTTCCAGGATTTTCCATAACTGCCTTCTAGTCAGGCTTGATTTTGAGCTACTTATGTATTTCCTTTGTCATTGTTCCAAGTTAGTAGTTTTGAGATTCTGTGTTCTTCTGGATAAGAATTGTATGGGAAATTTGAGAAATAAAAAAGATAAAGTCTGCATATGTGTATATATCAGGGGGAACTGTGTATGTGTGTGAATGTAAAAGGGAAGAGGGGCTGAGAGTGTAGTTCAGTGAATAAATTTAACATTCTTGAGACCCTAGTAGGCTCAGTCTTCCCCTTGCCACCTCCCCTTGGCAAAAAGGAAAAAAAAAAAAGGGTAGAAAGCAATGACGGCTGCTTACTGACACCAGGAGTCCTCAGAACACTAGTTCAGAAGAAGTTTAGGGCTGGAATAATATATTTTGGAAGTGATTGTTCTAGGTGAGTTTTAACCAGTCATTAGATGTTTCCAAACATACTTGAATCTAGTTTCTAAAAATCTTATCATTGCTTAGTTGGACAGTTTGAATTGTGCCAACTGAATGATATCCTGTGTGTAGTAATTCGTAGAAATAGTAGGTGCTCTACATAGGTGATATCTTCACTGATCTTTGGCATATTCCTGACATTGCTTACTGTCTTGTGGCCGTGACTCTGAAATTGGCTGTACTTCAGATTTGTGTTATTGACTATCACAGTGTCTAAGTACTGAGGTGATATGACTGTTAGACATTTGAAAGTTTCACTGCCATTGCCACTGCGTTTTGGATGGACATGAACTGGTTGGTAGAGAGGTTGGAGACACCACCCTTATCAAAGGATACGAAGCCCGGGCTAACTTGATGCTAAGTAAGTTCTTCCCAGGATGTGGTGTAACCTATTCTCTCAAGTTCTTAGTGTGTAACTCGGATTATGTGAAAGGTTAATGTTCTCAGTGAGAAGAGTGGGAGGTATAACTGCTAGTTAAGTAATGTGATAAATTGAGGGTTTATAAATTGATTGAAAGAGATGATTTTCCAGTTAATTATTCGCATCCTTCTGGCCATGATGAGCATATACCTTCATAATTTAACACAATTGACTTCATAGATATCCCTTGCTGCTTTTGAACATTAAATCAAATTTTATACCTGTGATCAGCATTCCAAACACATTGCTTTTATCTTTTTTCTGTTTTGGCTGATATGTCTTTCAATTTGTACTTATTGTAGAAAGCATCATGGCATGTATGTGATCTATGTAAAAGACTCCAGCTGAGGATGAATACATACAGCATGGATGTGAGACTTGCTGCATCCATGGAAGGTGGAGTCTTTTATTTTTTTTTTTTTAAGTCAGAAAAGTAGAGAGGTTATGTGGCCCAGAAGAAGGCAACAGCTTACTGAAGTGCTGCAGTGATTTCTGGGATTCTCTAGCTTTGTGTTAGAACTTATTTTGGACACTTTCTGGGAAAGCAGCGTAGTTGGTTGTAAGAATCAGAACAGTGCACGACTCCAGTCTGAGGGTATTCACATGTTCTCTAAGACATTGTTTTCAAGAGGGACTAGCAGGAGTCAGCATTCCATGAACAGAAGGGTGCCTGTGGCATAGTGGTATTGGTGCTGGTGGTTACAAGGACTGCACATACACAGCCTGTCTGTTACTCTCATTCTCTCCCTCCATCCATCTGTCCATCTTTGCTGGAAAGGAATTCAAGTTATTGCACACATATCCCTCTTTGATGGGTTTATTCATATACTGTTCTAAAATTTCAGGAAGGGCAATATTTATGAATGTCTCTTTAGTTCAGAAAATGGTCAGCTATCGTCACTGGGCCCTTCTTTTTTTTTTTAAACATTTTTTATTATCTCCGCTCATACAAACTTAATAGGTACACCGGTTCCCTCCCTCCCTCCTCCTCCTCCCCCCCACCCCTCTGCTCACTCTCCCCTCACCCCTCCCTCCCTCCCTCCCTCCCTCCCCTCCCCCAATCCCCGGAGAATCCTTTAATGTGCATGCCAAACTCTCCTCTGGTCCTCCTCTCCGATGACGTCCAAGGACCCAGTGGCATTTCCCTGAACCCTTTCCTTTGTTCCCCTTAAGCATAGGAACACTATTTTGGCTGTCAATCCCTTGCCTCCAAGGATCTTGGTGCTTTTAGCAAATGCTAGACTTTGTGGGGTCAGTAGTGTGTTGGACATTGCGCAGGGCATGCAAAATCCAATTATGATTGCTTCAGCCCTAACTTGTGTGGAGTATCTTGCATATCATTGCTCCTCCCATCCTTGTGCTCTTACACTCTTAACACCCCCTCTTCCACAAATTTCCCTGAGCTTCAGGATGGGGAGAGATTAGGCTGGCTTAGTTCAAGTTGGTTGATATAG
The DNA here is from genome assembly GCA_023101885.1 of Typhlomys cinereus. Taxonomy (NCBI): domain Eukaryota; kingdom Metazoa; phylum Chordata; class Mammalia; order Rodentia; family Platacanthomyidae; genus Typhlomys; species Typhlomys cinereus. The sequence continues at coordinate 3,599,051 of JALPQD010000193.1, forward strand.
AGTCTCTGAAGTTCTGGATTATGGTTTGTTGATTTTCTTTTGCGGTTTTGCTGCTCCTGCAATGCCCTTCACTCCATCCTGATGGGTATTGGATGTCACCCCCTGGCCAGAGATAAAAAGCTGTTAAACTAGAGTCTTGTTATAAGAGTATATTCAAAGGTAGATGTAATAAAAGTAGGAAACCACAGTGAGGGAGGGGTCAATCACCCATTTGCAAAATGGTTACTTATTATCTACCAGACTATATCCCTTCTGGTGAGATCACACCCCCCAGTTGTAAATGATCAGGAACGAAAAGTCTGTGAACTTAACCAGATGTCTCATTGCTTACTTGCAGTCCTTGATGGAGGCCTATTTTCTCTGCTGTAACGTGGTCCCCTCTCTCCTTGTGTCTGGTGTGGCCCTCCTACCCCATCCCTCCTGTTCATACTCCTTGCAATTACTGTATTACAGAGATTTATCGTGGAGTGTCTCTAGGTGGACTGGATAGGTTTGGTACTAGGAGCCACCTATTAGGGAGTACATACGGCGCTTAATTTTCTGGGTCTGGGATACTTCACTCAATATAATTGTTTCTAATGACATCCATTTCCTAGCAAATTCCAGTAATTCATCATTTTTGATGGCTGAGTAGTACTCCATTGTATAGATGTACCACATTTTCCTTATCCACTCGTCAACTATTGGATATTTGGGTTGATTCCATGACTTTGCTATTGTAAACAGTGCTGCTATGAACATGGTCGCACTTGTGCTATCGAGGTGAACCTCTGCTGCATGGGGGGTTATTCCCAAACGTAGAGTCATATGGCATTTTAATCTTTAATACTGGGCTCTTCTTTTTGTCATGGAAGTTTTTTTTTTTAGCCATCACACTAATTTGACAAGTCACGTAGCAGTTGCTTGACGTATGGACTGTAGATACTGGGATAACTTCAGATGACAGTAGG